>CM048749.1:196474551-197735384 GCA_026315105.1 Locusta migratoria
TAACAACACGGGACACAGTTCCTGCAGGACCCAGCAAACACCTTTTACCGTGGCTGTATATAGTCTGTCGCCTACGATTGCCTGTGGATCACCGAAGTGTACATCTTCATACATACTCCGCAATCCACCAAAAGGAGCGTGACGGAGGGTACAATTACCACTTGTAGGCATTTCCTGTCCTATTCAACTCCCAAATAGAACGAGGAGGAAGAGAATGCCTATACGCCTCCGAATAAGCTCTAATTTCTCTTGTCTTTGTGATCACTACGCAAAATGTAAGTAGGCGGCAGCAAGATCGTACTATACTCAGCTTCAGATTCGGGCCCTCTAAATTTCCTCAACGGAAATTCACGAAACGAACGTCGTCTTTCCTCCAGCGATCCCCAATTGAGTTCCCGGAGCAATGCCGTGACCCACGCACATTGGTCGAACCTACCAGTAACAAACCTAGCTGTTCGCCTCTGAACTGCTTCTATGTCTTCCTTTAAACTGATCAGCTGCGGGTACCAAACATTTGAGCAATACTCAATACGTGGTCGGACAAGCGTTTTATAAGCGGTCTCCTTTACAGATGAAGTTGTTGTGATGCCTCGTGTAAGGAGGAGAAAGTCGTACCATCACGTTTCCGACTTTGATAAAGGTCGGATTGTAGCCATTCGCGATTGCAGTCGGTTTATTGTATCGCGGCACTGCTGCTCGCGTTGATCGCGATCCAATGACTGTAGGCGGAATATGGAATCGATGAGCTCCACAGGGCAGTACGGAACGCCGTTCTGGATCCCAACGGCCTCGTATCGCTGGCAGTCGAGATGACAGGCATCTTATCCGCATGGCTGTAGCGGATCGTACAGCTACGTCTCGATCTCTGAGTCAATAGATGGAGACGTTTGCAAGACAACAACTATCTGCACGAACAGTTCCACGACGTTTGCAGCAGCAAGGACTATAGCTCGGAGACCATGGCTGCGGTTACACTTGACGCTGCTTCACAGACAGGAGTGACTGCGATGGTGTACGCAACGACGAATCTGGGTGCACGAATGGCGAAACGTCAGTTTTTCGGATGAATCCCGGTTTTGTTTACATCATCATGATCGTCGCATCCGTGTTTGCCGACCTCGCAGTGAACGCATATTGGAAGCGTCTATTTGTCATCGCCATATTGGCGTATCACCTGGCGTGATGGTATGGGGTGCCATTGGTTACACGTCTCGATCACCTCTTCTACGCATCGACGGCACTTAGAACAGTGGTCGTTACATTCAGATGTGCTATGACCCGTGGCTCTACCCTTCATTCGATCCCTGCGAAACCTTTCAATTCAGCAAGATAATGCACGATCGCATGTTGCAGGTCCTCTATGGGCCTTTCTGGATACAGAAAATGTTCGACTGCTGCCCTGGCCAGCACATTCTCCAGATCTCTCCAGATCTCTCACCAATGGAAAACGTTTGGTCAATTGTGGCTCGTCACATACCCCAGTCAATACTCTTGATGTGCTCTGGTATCGTGTTGAAGCTGCATGGGAATCTGTACCTGTACACGCCATTCAAGCTCAGTTTGACTGTATGATTTCTCAGGATATATGCACCCAACTTGCGTGAAAATGTAATCGCATGTCTGTTCTAGTATAATATATTTGTCCAATGAATACCCGTTTATCATCTGCATTTCTTCTTGGTGTAGCAATTTTAAATGCCAGTAGTGTAATATTCCAGATTTGAAGCGTGTAATATTAGGAAACTGTCTGCGATGAATAAATAGAGTATGAATGAAATCTCGTAAATCACGCGTCACGTGACAGGAAAGTTTCTGTGACTCATTGTTTACAATTTCATGTCTCCTTAACTATGTGTCACAGGTAGTTTTTAATCCAACAGTGATTGTAATCTGATAGTAATTAATATGTGTACGACGTTTAGTTGAAATCGGTACATTATTTAGGTGGAAAAGTGGAAAAATAGTGCATGATGTAACAGTTATTCGGAAATTCCATTCCTTGTGTCATATGTTTTGAAATATGTTTAGTACTATGATGTAAATTTCAAGGTATATTCAGTGGTATATGTGATAAATTTCTGCAAAATATGTCGTCAATGGTGTTAGTAATAGTTGTATTAAATCTAAACCACATCCGTGATGATGCGGTTTTACATGAAACAAATCGTCTATGACTTATGACTTCTTATCGCATATATATGTCGAACTGAGATATAGTATCGAAGGAGCATTCGGTGGTCTGTATGTGTACTGTTTGTGAAATGCCTAGCGAATACAATATACAGTGTCGAAGTAATAACTTCTAACGTCATGCAAAATGCCGTAGAACATCGGAAAAGCAGTAACCGTTAAACTTTTATCTTTTTGTTGGAATTGCCAGCGAGAGAAAGTTTCGCAGCGATTTGAAGTTTATTGTATGTCGCTAAGTGCTCTCGTTGTCAAATAATTCACGAATAAAATGACGCAATCATGCACTGCAGGAAGGGACAGTTTTTATAGATTATGACGTTTTATCTTATGAATTACGTATCTTAGGTGATTTTTCCCACCTTGGGAATTGATTCCTGACCTTAAAGAATATTTCTGCCAAATTTTGTTGAAATTGGTCTATTAGGTTAGGAGCAGATGTAAAATATTTACGCTTGATGCGGCCGTTTTTCAGGAAAGTCATTGTTTATGACGTCATATCTCCTGCCGTATGTGTCGTAGGTGGTTCTTGCCCCAACAGCGATTGTTGTGTGATAGTAAGTAACATGTATAATAACTTTGGTTGAAATCGGTGCAATAGTTTAGGAGGAGATATGGAACATACGTATACACATACAGGCAATTTTATAAGATGTATAGATTAGTAATACATATGAAACCTTAACTTTTCCCGGCGTAATGAAATGTTCAAACAACTTACGGGTACACTGCCGGGTGACGACTTTCACAACCGCTGATATTTAGAATGTGCAGTGGGACATTCTGTTTATAGGAATCCTACTCACACTGATTTTTATGTTCGGGCTGATAGTTGTCACCATCCAGCTCAGTGTGAAGGAATAATGTGCAACGGGTGAGTGACGATAGTAATGAAGCGGCACCTAAATCTATGGCTTTTTAGCCTTACGCAGGAAGCATTTCCAACAAGATTGGTCGTATTTTGCGGAAAAATTATGTGAATTTTTTTTTCCCGACCAGCTTCTAAGATAAAGGTCCTGTTGGGGTCCGTAAATGATTATCTTGGTTTGCGTAAGGCAGGTGTATACCGTATTTCTTACAGTTGTGGCATGTCATGTATTGGTCAGACAATCAGGACTGTGGAAGACGGGTGTATTGAACACAAACGTTACACGCGCTTTCAACAGCTAAACAAATCCGCTGTTGCAGAACACTGTTTTGGAACCGGTCATCCTATGAAATACAACACGGAGATTTTGACATGCACTTTCATTGGGATAGTGTTATTAAGGAAGCTGTTGAAATTAAACTAGCAAGCGACCTAATGAACAGAGATGATAGTTTTTGCTCAAATTCTGCTAGGATTCCGGCACTGTCTTTAGTAAAAAAAAAAAAAAAAAAAAAAAAAAAAAAAAAAAAAAAAAAAAAAAAAAAAAACAGAGGGACGGAATTAGTTCTGCCTCGCCTGTTGATTAATAGCCACTATCGATAATTTTCATGTTTCGTCATCTTTGGTTGTGTTGACTCTGCAGTGGCTTGTGCTGTGTGTTTTATCTTCCTTGTTTACCCTTTGCAAACCGAGGGATTAAATACGCTTACACATTGCTTCCTTGAGTGCAGTTGTGCCTTGAGAATGGCAGGGTGTGCTACTGTAGAAATATTGGCGGTTGTCGACGACGTCACCCGGCAGCATACCTGTAAGTTGATAAAATTTTCTCGGACTTCCAGCCGCGTCAAGCGGTTTGAGGATATCAAACAACTTGACGCGTCTTGAAGCCCAAGAGAATTTTATCAGCATGACTCCCCGCGAAACTATGCATTCATACATACCCGTAAGTTGTTTGAATAGTAATACATGTTTCGCCAGATTACCTGTCCTTTATTGGTAAACGTGGTTTCATTAATTAATGCATGCTGCATCTTGAGTATCCTGTCGTAATGCTCATGTATAGAAGCTAACACGATTTTCATAATCGGTTCCAAGCAGCTCTTGATCGAGAAAATGTGATACGATGGAAACGATGTGGATGGAGAATGGTTAGGATACTTGTCTGACTTATGCCGATTCTTCGGGCGATTACGCGGAAACTAACAGGGCATCAACGGTAACAGCAGAGAAAAGATTAATTCCCATCCTGCCTTCCCCCCTACCCCTTCCCCACTTGTTTCTGCTGTTGCGTTGTCTAGATGTTAAAGTACCACATTCACATAACTGAAAAGGTTGATAGTGGGGGTTTTCTCGCCAGATGGCGTGATGTGGTGAGCTGGCCGTTGGATGCGGCGTTGCAGGACTTTTAACGACAGTGGCCGCGGTGGACAGGTTGGACTGGGGAGTCGTTGCGACGAGTGGTGCTGGAATGACAGGGACATGAGCGAAATAAATCGCAATTTGTGATTAGTTATGGCTTCAATCTACTAGGTTTAGAGGGAATACCAAAGTGCGGCGAATAAAAATCCGTTCCCGGCCGGGATTCGAGCCCGGGATCTCCTGCTTACTAGGCAGACACGTTGACCACTCTACCACCAAGGACACAGTGACCAGCCCAACTGCAGAGGACTCAGTGGTCAACGCGTCTGCCTAGTAAGCAGGAGATCCCGGGTTCGAATCCCGGCCGGGCACAAAATTTCATTCGCCGCACTTTGGTATTCCATCTAAACCTAGTACAGTGAAGCCATAACTCATCGCAAATTGAGATTTATTTCATTTATTGAACGCTGTAACGTCGTCAAAAATATATAATTGGAACATGAGCTATCGGCTAGCCGCCTTCAGTGTTGTTGCCTTGTTGGAACATATGGCCTGCGAAATGTGTGTGTCTGGGGCATGCCTGGCTTAACGTCTTTGGTCAGTATGTATAAGACCTGTCCTAGATCGCGTGGTGTGTACTAAAATTCTGCCGGAAGAGTTGTGGCACTAATAATCTGTAACTGATATTGCGAGGGAATGCCATGGGGGTTACGAAGGGTTTATGGCTCTTGCTAGCTGATGACTTGTGTTATATCCGTTGGTTTGTGATGTAAGTTCTGCCCAAGATATGGTGAGAATAATGTTCACGTGCCGTGACTAAATTTGAGTACTGTGTCCATTCTACTGCCATGTTCCCACAATGACATTATCCTGTCACGTTAAGTTTTATTATGACTGCTTTCCTATCTGGTATCTAACTTCAACTGTAGTTTAGTTCATACCTGTTGTTTATTTTACGTATGACAGTTGCTTGTGGTAACGGATTCTGTGTTTCAGGTATTCTGTTCAAGTGTTGTCTGTTACTGCACTGTAAAACGCCCATTGGGTAACTTTTGAGAAGGAATACGCCAGGAGGGCCGTTTAACAGTAGGGCCCATATTGAGCTTTCTTACTAGGAACCAGGCCATTGAGTTAAGTAGTGTTTCATTGTTGCCCTGTTGTAGATTAATGTTTCCGCTATCCAAAGAAAAAAAAATGTTCAGTAATTTATTAGATACCTTCCAGCTGAAATTGATTTCCGTTAGGCATAGATTATTTTGAGAGATATTCATTTTGAAACTTGTATGAAGAGCTTAGTTGTTGTTTTTTTCTTTTAATAAAATGTTGAGGTTGTTTATTTATCTTTATGTAATTGCTGTTGGTCCTTTAGTACGAAAACGATCCGATTTATGAAATGTTATTTGTTCAAACTGTTTATTGCTGCAAGTACATTTATCTTAACTGTAGTCTTTGAATGTATTGTTTATTGTCGAGTTTTGATATTGTCAGTAGTTAGAAGATTAAAATTTCCCTACATGTTATGGTTCAGAACCAGTGATGCCAATTATAACGTTATTGTAATAAATTGTCTTCAGCAAATGTGCACATTAAAGATCAGTTCCTTACCACTTCCCCACAGCTTCTACCACAACACAAACTGTACTTTCTATGTGTTATTAAGATCTATTTATTGGCTATACTGCCTGTTTCCTGTGAAAACTGCACATCACTAGCACTTTCCATGTACTTAATATTGGAGTTACGAGTTTTACTTGATTCAACTTGTATGTGGTAGCAAGTAAATTACGACAACTATGCATTCCATTTATAAAGAAGTGCGAAATAATTGAACTAGCTTTTGCAGCACCGACATCCCTTCGTGGCCAAATTCCTCCTCCTTCACACCGTCGATCATTACTTCAGGGACTCAGTTAGTTGATCATTTAGCGTACTTCACTGTTGATCTTGGTGGATGTGGGAACATTTTACGTTTCAACAATACATGCTTAATGTTTTCTGGCATGCCTGACGTTTGCCTTAATATCTGAATATTTGGCTAAGATGCTGAAAGACATATTACCCAGACGAAAACGACGTGGCACCGTTTATGGAACTTATAATCCTCATTTTTCTCGTTTTCCCTACGTCTTGCTAAGGCGTTTCCTTTAATTGTCAAAACAGAAAATAACACCCGTGCGACTGATAAGCATTTTATTGTTAGTGGTGACTTGTTTTACTATTTCCTTCGATCTTTTCTTTTTAATTCTCTTTTGCCGATGTCTTTAAAGCTATTCTGACATTCGGAGCAATTTATCGTGATTTTATTTTCGGAGTAAATCATGAAATATAAGAAACCATATGGCAGTCTTCTAACTGCGCAACTTGAGGTTTACTTGATTGAGTTACAATCACTCATGGTCCAAAAAGAGAAGCAGGGTTAACAATAGTGTACGGCACTAGACATCCCTGGTTCAGTTTCGAGATTTACTAAGCCTGCTATCATACAACTACCAGGGACCTCATCTGGAAGTAAATAACGACCGCAACGACAGCCGCCTGTAAATTGGGAAAAAATGGTAAATGCTACACAACATGAGCGAAATGTCCTGAATTCGAGTCCACGCACTCCTTCATTTGTAAAACGTATTCCGAGAAAATAAAATATTACTATGGTTCACATCATATCCGATATCAGGCATCTATTTTTCACACACACCAACAGACTTACGTCAAGTCTAATTACGGCAAATGATAAAATACGACACAGGAATACGCCGTTAAGACCAGCGCTCGCGAAAGTGTGATATACGGTTAAACGTGTCCAAAGAAAATTTATATTGCGGATTTTGTAAGAAAATGTCTATATTGTGCCTCCTGTTTTGTGTCGAGTTACTTGCTTGCAAGAAAATGTATAATATTGCTTCTACTGTGTGTATCGATATATGTACATAAATCTGTGAAGTTTCATCTTTGGCAAAGGATATGTATCGCATAGAATTGTACCTCGTGCAGAGAGACAGACAGTCAGACTTGTGGTTCAGCTGGCTTAGAGAGCAGTTGTGTATATGGCTCCGATGTAGAGCAGAGGCTGCAGTGCCAGCAAGTATATATTGCATTTCATATAATTGTGAAAAAGTTTGTACCACCCCTGGAATTAAGGTAAAACATTTCATGTAATAATGAAAAGGTTGTATCATTTAGGTAATGCAATGGTGATTATTAATAGTGAGTAACAAAGTTGAACTTTCTTTCCTGTTTCATTTACGTAGTTAGAAAAATAACCAACTTCCTTTATTTGATAATTAGTTACTTGTGGATTTAAAGGGCAGTATTAATTTTAGTAATCTTATTGAACAGATATCTTTATGGGTACCGTAGTAAATGATTGTTATGCAACATTGCAGTTAAGTGAGTATGATACTGAGTTTTGATAATCAGGTACTGATCTGCATAATAATTTTCGTAGTCCAACATTAAGAGAGTGGTTTGTGTTTTTAATATCTTTCTCGCAGTCAATTTTTTTGAGTAAAGTCGGTGTAGGTTTCATGCAGGTTACATGTCACAGTTGCTTTGTTAAAAGATCCGTTGCGCACATAATCAGTTTAATGTACTGTTTCTCATTTAACAGTATATACATCAATATAAGGGCCATAATTAAATCAAATTACTGTCTTAATGAACAATGTACGTGTTCAGTTAAATTTTGATGAAGTTATCTGATGACGTAGTGAACTTGACTGTTAAACTTCAATATATGACAACTATTTGGACTGCAACTAATACCAGATCAGGTTTTGAATCAGTAACTTTAAAATAAACTATTTTTGTTGTCTGTTTAAACGATATATTCAACATTAAACATCACGTACACAACCTTTAACTGTTAGAGGCCACTGGTAGAAACTTTCGTAGGTGAGTAATACGTTACTGTGCCTGTCTGCTGCAGGCGTGAATGCACTACATTCCATCACTAAATACGTACTCTGCGAGTCGCATTGCAAGCGTTGCAATGGCACGACAGTTGCTATTAAAAGTCTCTTCTTCTGCGGGCTTCACATTAATGGAATGTGGGCTCACTCGTGTGTAGCCGACAATGTGTGGACGGGAGTTTGTTAATTACATTTCTGTTTTAAATCTCTGCCTTCTAAAAAAAAAAAAAAAAAAATAAAAATAATAATAATAATAATAATTTATCCTTTTTTTAAATTATTTTACCCAAACGTATGACGACTCCAAATCTCGGCTACGGTGAAAACGGTTTCATTTCCGAAAGATCATCAATTTAAAAGGCTCTTTAAAAATGGAACAGACAGTAGTACACGTAAACAACCCATTCTTCAGTGCTGCTGTATGGCTTACGATCCTCACCAGGTCGGATTAAAGGAAGCCAGCGATTAAATCCCATTGGATGCAGAAACTCGCAGCAGCAGCAGCGTCGTTGGCAGTCACCGGGCTCGGCGGCGAGCGGCGCTGAACGTGAAGTATAAGCTGCGCCAAAGCAACGCAGTGGCAATAGTTACCTGTATTGTGTGCGCTTGCGGAAGCGACACACGATAAGCAAATAACCGTGTCTACGGAAAGCTAGACAAACTGTGGTCTCAAATGGCGATGCCACACAAAATGAAAGTTCAAAGTGTGGTACCAACAGACCAACACCCTGAAAAATAATCAAAGTTCCCGACCCACCAAAGCGGTGTAAAATATAATGCCAAACTGAACACTTAGAAAAATTTTGCGACACGACGGCGGGTGATGCAAATGGATAGGAAAAAGAATCCCATAATTTTTGACTACACTATTAGCATTGAGTTGCTTCACACTGTGGAGTAGATTAAATATCAAGAAGTAATGTTGCAGAGCGATATAAAATGGCCCATCTATAAAAGAGGGAGTGGATGCAGATAAAAAAGAACATACTACCCTGAGAGAAGAATTTGACATAGCGCTGAAAGACGTAAGTCGCAACATATACGACAGAGTACACGATATTCCCTCTAAGCTACTGAAGTATCTAGAAATGCCAACCCGGTCAAAACTATTCCACCTCGTGTGGAGAATGTACGAGTCCGGCTAAATACCTAAAGACCAAGAAGAATGTAAAAATTCCAATTTCAAAGCAAGCAGGAGTGGTTTGAAATTTGCAAAACTAATAGTTTAGTAAGTCATGGTTGCAAAATTGTTTCAGGAATTATATAAGGAACTCATTATTGGGGCGATCTAGAATTGTTTAATAACAGGTTTGCAGCTAAGATCGCTTTCTTTATTTAATTACATTACTATTGAAGTGCCTCTGGTTAAGATCATAAGAAAGATCGGATCAGACGTTTTATTGTTGACTTGTTAATTTTATGTTGATGTGCACCGCCTTACTATGTAAAAAATTGTTATAATAGCAGTGAATTCATGTAAGATTACTACAGGTATGAAGATGGCGTCTAGCACGCCAAAACCGGTAATGTCATTAAATGAAGAGAGAGATCTTGGCTGCAAAGCTGTTAGGTTTCACGAATTACTTTCAGAAGAGTAGAAAAATTCTAAGAGTCGACCTCAAGAAAGAACAGTTTGGATTGAGGAGAGATTTAGGAACAAATGACGCGACTCTGTTCCTACGATTTCTCTTGGAAGCTAGATTAAGGAAAGACAAAGTACATTTCAACCTTTTGTTGATTTGGAGAAAGCTTTTGACAATGTTAACTTGAATACATTCTTTCAAATTTTGACGTTAGCAGGTAAAATATAGGAATAGAAAAAATACATACAAGTTGTACAGAAACGAGTCTGTAGTTATCAGTTATAGTTATGGAACGACATGAAAGTGATGCTGTATGTTGTCAAGGGGGCATGGGCTGTAGCCTTTCGACAATTTTATTTATTATGTACAATGAGCAAGCTGCGAAGGAAAGCAACAGGAAAGTTGGACTATGAATTAAAGTTCAGGGAGTAGAAATAAAATCTTTGCGATTTCCTGATGACATTGAAATTCTACCAGCGACAGCAAAAAACGTGGAAGAGATGTTTGAACGGAATGGGTGTTGTCTTGAATGGAGGCTATATGAACATTAAAAAGAGAAAAACTTCGGTAATGGAGTGTAATCGAATTAGATTAGGAAACGAGATAGTAAAGTAACGTGGTCGCAGAGCAGATGATAAATAAGGCTGACTGGCACTGGGAAGAAAAGTGTTACGAAGAAGAGAAACTTGTAAACATATAATATTAATTGGAGTAACAGGAAGTATTTTCAGAAAGTATTAATCTAGAGTGTAGCCTTCTACGGGAATGAAACATGAACGACCTAATGTTCAGTGGGATACGTTCTGAGCTGCACTAAGTGATCAAAAGTGTATGGACACTGAAAATTACCTAGAAGTTCGTGGCGTCATCTGTCGGTAATGTGGGATTTGAATAGGGTTAGCCTTGATGAAGGTTTCTTGGGAAACGGTAGCCCAACCTTCACGGAGAGTTTCACTGAGAAAAAGTAACGATGTACGTCGTTGAGGCATTGCACGAAGTCGGCGTTCCGAAACATCCCAAAGATGTTCTATTCCAGTCAGGACTCTGTGCAGGCCAGTCTATTACGGGGATGTTATTGTCATGTAACCACTCCGCCACAGGCCGTACATTATGAACAGGTGCTCGATTATGTTGAAAGATGCAATCACCATCACCGAAATGCTCTTGAAGAAGGTGCTTATAACAACAGTTTAGGTCTGTGCTGTGATACTGCCACGCTAATACAAGTGGTACAAGGCTCCTCCACAATAGAAACGACCACATCCCAACACCATGGCCTCCCAATTTTACTGATGGTATTACACACGCTGGCAGATGTTCACCGGGCATTCGCCATACCAACACCATGCCATCGGATCGCCACATTGTGTCACTCCACACAAAGTTTATCCACTGTTCAATTGTCCAATGTGCAGACTCCGTACACCAAGCGAGGCGTCTTTCGGCATTGACCTGCGTGATGTGTGTCTTATGGGCAGTCTCTTGACCATGAAATCTTTCTCACCTCACTCCCCCCCCCCCCCCAATCATAGTACTTACCCTGATGCAGTATGGAAATCCTGGATACGTGCATGGCTAATAGCCTGTACGGCACTCTTCAACTGTCGGCAGTCTCTGTGAGTAAACAGACGAGGTCGGTCTGTATGCTTTCGTACTGTACGTGTCTCTTTACGTTTCCACTTCATTATTACGCCAGAAATGGAGGACCTAGGCATGTTTAGGAGTGTGGAAATCTCGCCTTCAGAGTTCAGGTATAAGTGAAATCCTATCACGTGACCACGTTTGACGTCCGTTGGTTCCTCTGAACGGCCCATTCTGCTCTCTCACTATGTCTAATGACTGCTGATGTTGATGATATGGAATACCTGGCAGTAGGTCGCACCGAAGTGCACCTAATATGAGAAACATATGTTTGTTGGGATGTCCGGATACTTTTGAGCACATAGCGTATCAACGAATCGTCAATTCAGAATTGCAGGGATATTTACGAGTGAATCCTGAATACATTAAGCAGGTTAATTTGGATTTTGGGTTCCGTTCTTATCCGGAGACGGAAAGCATTGCACAGGACAGAGTAGGGTGTAGAGTTGCATGAAACATATCTCCAAACTAAAGACCAGAGAAATGGAATGATACTTATGGGAAAGGGGGAGGATTTTGGGAAGATGTATAAAGGAGACCACGTATATAAAGCTTATGGAAACTTCCTACTGAAGTATACTAGCGTCGCCGCCTTACTTCGTCAATCTCCAAAACTAACTTAGTTTCTTGTAGAAATTTTATCAGCAGTAACTCGTAATATTATTTATTAACAGATCTACATTTCGATCACTGTGTGGTCATTATCAATGCTTAAAATAAACTATTAAAACAAGTAAAACATTTCGACCTCCATGCTGGAGGCTACGTTCGTACTCGTTCGTACTATTACATCTACGAACATAGCCTCCAACATGGAGGTCGAAATATTTTACGTTTCTTAATCGTTTCCCAGGGAAGCGTTATAGGTGCCCTAGTCTTCCTTGTGTTTATAACGATTTTGGAGACAATCTGAATAGCTCCCTTAGACTGTTCGCGGATTATGCTGTCGTTTATCGGTTAGTGAAGTCAACAGAGGATCAAAAGCAACGGCAAAGCGATTAAGATAACATTTCTACACTGAATAATGAAAGGTGTGAAGTAATACAGACGACCACTAAAAGAAATGCGCTGAACTTCAATTACACGATAAATCAGTCAAAGTTTAAGGTCGTAAATTCTGCCAAATACCTAGGAGTTACAATTACGAACAACGTCGACTGAAGAGAACACAGAATATATTGTGGGGAAGGCGAACCAAAGTTTGTGTTTCAGTGGCAGAAGCCGGCCGCGGTGGCCGAGGAGAATTAGGTGCTCCAGTCACGGTCTGCACGGCCACTACGGTCGGGGGTTCGAATCCCCCCTCAGGCATGGATATTTGTGCTGTCCTAGTTCGTAAGTAGTTCATAAGTAGTTTGTAAGTTTAGGGACTGATGACCCCGTAGTTAAGTCCCATAGACTATACAAACATTTGAACATTTGATCAGTGGCAGAACTCTTCAAAAATGCAACAGCTCCACCATTTTGCCTACACCACACATGTGCGTCCTCTCCTGGAGTACTGTTGCCCTTTGTGGGAGTCTCACAAGGTGGGGCTGACGGAGGAAATTGAGAAGGTTCAGAGAAAGGCAGCTCGTTTTGCTTTATCGCGTTATGGGGGGAAACCGTCACGGAAATGTTGCAGGAATTGAGGCGGAACTCATTAAAAGAACGACGTTTTTCGTTGCGGTGAGGTTTATTTGCTAAATTTCAGTCACCGACTTTTACTTCTAAACGTGAAAATAGTATGCTAGTACTCACCCCTCATAGGGAGACATGACTCTCCCAATAAAATAAGAAAAATCAGATCGAAAACGGAACGATTTAGGTGTTCTTTCTTCTTGTGCGCTATTAGAGAATAGAACGGGAAAGAAAGGTTATGAAAGTTGTTAATGGACCCTCTGCCTGGGACTTAAATGTGATTTGCAGAGTATCTATGTAGATGTAGATTGCTGAAAAAATTCTACAATCAAATTACATTCGTTGAGGACATGTTCCAACATGGAATCGAGCCTGATAACTTAGTTTCCTTTTAAATTAAATTGTTTCTCTAATAATTTGCTCGTGGCAGGGAGCGCTCTTATAAATGTATTTTGTCAATAATGAAATGCCAAGATCGCGGTATTTCGCCTTTATTTATAACAGACGACCGGTTTCGATGTACATAGACATCATCATCTGGTCTCTAAGGGTGAACATAAAATGTGTGGTTACAAAAAAACCAACAAAGGAACATTCCATATAACTGTATTCATAGGTAATCATATGTCAACTGTTTTTTCTCACATACCTGAAATTATAACATTATTACATAAATGCATATTGTAGCCAGTTGGATGGTACTGGTGGGTTGTCACACATTAAAATATGACGTTTGTTTGCTAGATATAAAACTCGTGTTGTCATATCCACATAAAGAAGAACCATTGTACAGTTGTGAGTGACAACAAGCTACTAACAGACGCCGTAGTGATCACTATAAAGTTACCGTAACATGCCGCTAGAGTGTACTGCTGTATGTGAAATCCTTAAAACTTTTATGAATTGTCGATAATAAAATTTAAAATTGCAGAAGTATATACTAAAGTTTCGTCAATTTACATCTGTTGCATAAAATTTTAATTTACCTATAACCAAGAAAAAGCTTTGTAATTTAAAATTACGATAAACTGAAGAACAAAAACAGCACCCAGAACACTTTTCTTGGTTACAGTTAAGTTAATATTTTATGCAACAGATGTAAATTGACGAAACCTCAATAGATACTCCTGCAATTTTAAATTTTATTATCGACAATTGATAACAGTTGTAAGGATTTCACATACAATAGTGCACTCTAACGGCATGTAAGGTAACTTTATAGTGATTACAACGCCGCCTGTTAGTAGCTTGTTGTCACAACTGTACAATATGGTGGTTTTTTATGTATATATGACTACACGAGTTTTATATCTGCCAAAAAAGGCAGTACTATCCAACTAGCTACAATATGCATTTATGTAATAATGTTATAATTTAATACACGTATGTGTATGCATACAGTTATGTGTCATGTTCCTTTGATGTTTTTTTTTTTTTTGTAACCATACATTTTATGTTCGCCCTTAGAGACCAAAATATGTCTATGTAGACCTAAAC
Source organism: Locusta migratoria (assembly GCA_026315105.1). Classification (NCBI taxonomy): domain Eukaryota; kingdom Metazoa; phylum Arthropoda; class Insecta; order Orthoptera; family Acrididae; genus Locusta; species Locusta migratoria. The sequence goes on from CM048749.1 coordinate 196,489,212, forward strand.
CGGCGTCTGTTATAAATAAGGACGAAATACTGCGATCTTGGCAGTAACACTAAAAGTGGGCCTTTGAGACCTTCTTTTGACGGCTCGAAATTTCAATGAAAATAACGGCTTAACTATTCATCTGACACGAAAATTGAATAACCGAATTTATAGAGGAGAAAATTCTCTTCAACTTTGCTCTTTTATGTTTTTTCATATCTCGTAGAGTTTGGAAGATATTTGCAAAAGTAACGGCGATTTTGGGGTGTATGTCTGTCTGTCTGTTTGTCCGTAAGGTGTTCCCTGTTTTTAAGACGAACCGTTCAACCGATCAGCACCAAATTTTACAGACATGATTGTAGGCCGCCAGAGACATGAACCTCCCTTTTTCAAAATTTTCAGAATAAACATACGGTAGTAATACAAAAAAAAGCCGTTTATAATATAATTGTAATTGCAAACAAACCGTTCATCTGAACCTAATTGGTAGAGGAGAAAATTCTCTACAACTTAACTCCCTTCCGTGTTTTTCATATCTCGTATCATTTGAGACATATTTGCAAAAATAACGGGGAATTGACACCCTCCATTGCATTAACCAAAATCAGCCGTTAGGGGATGTCACGTGACATTCCTCGCCCAGAACTCCCTCTGGCATACGCCATTTTGCGTTGCGTATTTGATGATTTTCTTATTGTTGTCATTTCAAAGCAATGGCGCACTGAAGAATTAACAAAAACACATCGTTCTTCGTACGATAAATGATAATCTATCGTCTAGAAATGCCACATTAACATCTGTTGATAACGGCCATCAATAGTATGAGATTAAAGGCCTTTTCGGTTTTTATTGATAGCCATAGCGTAGTCGGCAAGGCGTTGGACTATAACGCTAAAGGTCGGTGGTTCGGAAACCGCCACTACTCTTCCTTTTCTTCTTAAATCCTTTTACTTTAAAGAATATTGTTCATATTGTAATGAATATATCTGAAATATACATCTATATTTCAAATTGTAAGATATTGTTAACAATATCAATTCCATTTATTGTAAATTTTTGATCAAATGAGATTTATCCTAATGTTCATTGTAAGAAATCAAAAATTGTAAAAAATAGCTCCCTTCCTACAAGATGATGAAATAATGATTACCCAAAAATAAAATTAAAAACAAAGAAAAAAAAAACTGAAAAAATCTACCTAATTTATTTTTATCCTAAAAGGGTTTCAGACTCTCTTATTAATTGATTTTTTTTATTACTTAGACTATTATTTTGGTCCAAAACCTTACAAAACTACAAATCTTAAGTGGGCCGTAAAACGGGTCAGTGCGATTATTTTTTCTTTTGTATTGGAATTGCAGCTGATCTGCCAACAATGAAAAACAAAATCTCTTTCCTTAGTTTACTCGTTTCCCTTATCCTACGAAGTAAAATCGGTGTCGCGCAGTTTCGAGTGCCCCTACATAGGCAGACTGGCCCGCGACACTCGCTGCTGAGGAGAGCCGTTCCTGTAGCGCCTGGCTGCCGGCATCGGCAGTGTGACGCGGCGGGCGGGCGGGCAGCTTGTGCGGCGCAGCGGGCCTAACCCGATTACCGAGGGGCTTCCAGGCCGGCGGGCACGCCGACTCACCTGCACAGCGCCGCCGCCACTCATCACAACGCCGCACCGGCTGCAGCGCTAACACACTCTCCCAACTACAGCTCCTAGCTATGGCGCGAAGAGAGAAAATCGCTCTTGCCTGTTTTACGGCCCAATGTAGTTCCTTCTGTAGTTTTCTTTATATGCTGCAAACAGTTCAGACAGAAATAATAATAAAACATTATGGACGATACGATTACGACTCTAATATTGTTATAAATTGTGTATAAAAAAAGAAGAGCATCATTTCCAATCGTATTATGTCCAGGAAACTAAATTTTACAGCTGTTTTATTTGAGGTGTACTTCTAGGTACAGGAAAAATCATCATCATCATAATCATCATCATTAGAGACTGATTATGCCTTTTCAGCGTTCAGATTGGAGCATATTACCTCTAATGAAATTCCTCCATTTTCTTCCATAAAATCTCGGGCGAACTGCCGGATGTCCGTAACTTCTTGCCACGATATTTCGGCGCAGAGTCTTCTGGCCATCTTTAGGTGAGTACCGCCGAAGTACTGGCGAAGACGCACTGAGCTGTGCTATTTATGCGAAACGAAAATTGTGGCCCACACATCAAACTTTTGGAGCTCAATTATTAATGAAGCTGTGGAAATAAGACTGTCTGACAGTGAGACTCTTATCAATCGAGACAGCGGTTTCCAAATAAATGCTGCATGGAATCCTGTCATTGAAAAACTTCGTAGTCGGCGTAGTTTCCTGCAACTGAATGACGATGAGAATCGATCTGATATCGAAGCGGTAAGCCTCCACCACGGAGGGCGCTCGGAGCAGCTGTAGTGAACGCGCACGCTAGGTACGCGCATGCGCAATGTTGGCTGAATTGGGCATAAATAGCACAGCTCAGTGCGTATTCGCCAGTACTTCGGCGGTACTCACCTGAAGATGGCCAGAAGACTCTGCGCCGAAATATCGTGGCAAGAAGTTACGGACATCCGGCAGTTCGCCCGAGATTTTATGGAAATATCTGTACGCCGGGAAAGCTTTAAACATCTCAAATTCCTCCATGTTTTCCTATTCAATGCTGACATTGATGCCTCGTCTGATGTTATGCCTTTTACTTCAATATCATTCTTCACTAAGTACTTTCTTCTTGGTCTACCTCGACTCCTCTTATCCTCCGCTGCCGAGCTCATGAGTCTTAGGTAACCTGGATTCTCCAATGCGTGTAACATGACCCCACCATCTCAGTCTGTTCCCTCTACTTGCTTCATCTATGGAGTCCATTCCCACTTTTTCTTTGATTTCCTCATTATGTACACCCTCCTGCCATTGTTCCCATCTGTTAGTGCCTGCTACTTTCATATCTGTAACTTCTACCATATGAATAAGGTAACCTGTATCCACCCAACTTTCACTCCCATACAACAAAGTTGGTCGAAAGATACGGCGGTGCACTGCTAAATTAGTCTTGGTACTTCCATCCTAGTTGCAGAAGACAGTAGATCTTAGTTCAGCACTCACTGCGTTAGCTTTGCTACACCTCGATTCTAGTTCTTTCACTATGTTTCCATCCTGTCAGAAAATACATCCCAGGTACTTGAAACTGTCTACGTGTTCTAACTGTGTTCCTCCTATTTGGCACTCAATCTGTTTAAACCTCCTTCCCACAGACATTACTTTCGTTTTGGAGAAGCTCATGTTCATATCATAATCCTTACATCTCTGATCGAGCTCTGAAATATTAGTTTGCAACCTTTCAATCGAATCTGCCAATACAACTAAGTCATACGCATTTGAGAGACTGCTTATTGTGTTTTCATCTATTTTAATCCCGCCCTGCCAGTCTACTGTTTTCAACATATGATCCATGAATAGTAGGAACAACATTGGTGAAAGTTTACAGCCTTGCCTTAGCCCTGAAACTACCCTGAACCATGAGCTTAATGTATCATCTACTCTACCTGCTGCCTGGCAGCCCTTTAATTGCCTGCAGAAGTCTGACTCCTATACCATAATCTTGTAGGACTGACAATAGCTTCCTCTTAGGAACACGGTCATAAGCCTTTTCTAGATCTATGAAACATAGATACGGCGTGTAGACAGAAAATCGCTCTTGCCCGTTTTACGGCCCAATTTAGTTCCTCTTGTAGTTTTTTTTTAAATTTTGTTTATATTTTGCAAACAGTCGGACATAAATAATAATAAATGAAAACAATAAAAGATTATGTACGATACGATTAAGTCTCTAATATTGTGATAATGTGTATAAAAAAAGAGGAGCACCGTTTCCAATCGTATTACGTCCAAAAAACTAAATATTACAGGATAAGCAAAAGAAAGATTACTCGTAACCTGAGGAACATTTCACAAGTTTTAAAATTTTGCAGCTGTTTTATTTGAGGTGTAGTTCTAGGTACAGGAACAAGTAAAATACATTTCCTCTTGTGTTCTTCATATTTAAAGAAAATCTGTTGCACTTAGCCGGCCGCGGTGGCCGAGGAGACTGAGGCGCTTCAGTCACGGTCTGCACGGCCACTACGGTCGGGGGTTCGAATCCCCCCTCGGGCATGGATATTTGTGCCGTCCTAGTTCGTAAGTAGTTTGTAAGTTTAGGGACTTATGACCCCGTAGTTAAGTCCCATAAGCTTTACAAACATTTGAACATTTGAACATTGTTGCACTTAAAATGCTTTATCCATTAATTTGTAAAATATACAAATAAATAACGATTACTGTGGTAAATATTTAACTAAGCATTTATTTCTGTTTCTTTATGGAATAGCATTAACTGCCACAGATTTAAGTTGATGGACATGTTTAGTTTTCTTTCTCCCTCTTTCGGCTTCCCGCTGAATCACCAAAAGCAATTTCTTCCTCTACAATCAAAAAACTACTCTCTTATACAGAGTTCACAATATAAGTGTCATTATTGTATAGATTGCATTATTGAAAATAGTGCGTCAGCTGTCAGCAAAGCCAACAGAGCAAAGTTATGATACTGCTCACGCTGGGCACAATATGATTTGAAACACACGCTACAGTGGACTGAATACGATCTGAAACAAAAGCAATTACGCTGTTAGTGAATCCGATTTGTTACATTCTGACTTGACATCACGAAAGATCGCTCTGTAAAGTATACAAAAATGTATCAAACTCAATTTTGTCGACGGGTGGACTTAATACGATTTGAAACGATGCTCCTCAATTATGCACCCGACACGTTGAGCCGTCTCGACTCGTGTCTCTTAGATTCACCCTGTCCTTTTTTAAATTACTGGCGCAAATTCGAATCCATCTTTCTGTGTTCTCACCGCTGGCAGCGCTGTTAGATCTATCGCGCGTCACTTTTCTTCTTACTCGTGTGACCTTACCGCTAGTGGCGCAATTTCAGCTTGGCGCCGAGGCAATCCTGGAGAGGTCGGTTGCCGGATCAGTCAGTGAGAGACGTTGCGGATAACATATGAGTGTCAGTATCGTGCAGTGTCAATTTGAAACACTGCGTGGCGTCGCTAGGGTCGAGTTATTGGCCGCCTGTGACCGGGTTCGGAGCGTCCACCGAAGTAGTTCCGCAGTGGCATTCTGTCAGTCTGTTGGAGCCATAAATGCGATGACATGAACAGCGGAAGGGGTCAGGATACGGAGAGGGAATTGTGTCACGCTACAGCAACAGCTCAGCGGGGGCTGTTTACCTCATCTCCACGGATATGCGGTCGTGTTCCTAGCGGCTCTGAAATCCCACGTTGGTTCCTCGCCAAACACCGGAATAGTGTCCTGAAATATTTACATATGTTCTGTTTACGCATATAGGTTAGGATTTTTACATATGTACAAAACATTTCGTTTCTGATTCAAAAAAGTTCGGTTTTTACCATTTTATAGCAAAAACAAAATGGAAAAATAGAAATTAACAAAAATAAAAAATAATTAATATTTCATTCCGTATGGCAAACCCTTAGGAATGGGAATATCGAAAAGTCGCTGATGCCAACAGTGTAAGATAATCAACGTCTACAAATTTCAACTTTCTGTCCTCTGTAAATTCATTTTTCAGCGCCGTTTTCTGTCTTTTACAAAACTGGTTGAGAATACGAAATTTCTTCCTTGCGCTTTGCAAACTGAAATCTGCACTCATTTTTCTTTATTCGTACGCTGGTTGCAGAAAAACAACAGAGGAATATGCATCACTTTTCGCTGTATATAACCTCTTTGCTGTTATAGTGGCAAAAGTCTTCGCTGATCTTCAGTCCGAATTTTATAGAAGCTGACTACTTTCAACCACAATATATTCCATCCTCTTGTAGCTATCGACACACAAATGCTGTGGTGTACAACGGGAGACTTTGCACTTTGTAGCTTTAACAACAAAGAGATCGTTCGTCTCCATTCTGTTGTGTTTGATGAAGAGTAAAATATTGACACCCACAAGTAGAATTTTATATAAGTCGGTGTCTTTCAACAACCATATCTTTCACTCCGGCTGCGGAGTGAAATATAGGTACAAACACCCCAAGTTTTATATGTATTAAGATATGAGGTTAGCTTTAACAAAGATACTTTACTTTGAACTTTTACCTCTTTAAACTATTATTTTAATACCTATCCCATATTTTCATTATCTTTCGCTGGTAAAATATTATCATCTGTCTTGCCGCGGTAGTTTGTCCACTTTTTCAAATTTATTTTCTTTGCAAGTATGCCGGCGGCGGTGGCCGAGCTGACTGAGGCGCGCAAGTCACGGTCTGCACGGCCACTACAGTCGGGGGTTCGAATCCCCCCTTGGGCATGGATATTTGTGCCGTCCTTAGTATTAAGTAGTTCGTAAGTAGTTTGTAAGTTTAGGGACTGGTTACCCCTTGGTTAAGTCCCATAAACTCTACAAATATTTGAACATTTTTTGCAAGTATTGGTATACGTAAATTCAAGAGACCGTGTCAAGTCGTAGAGAATTGTCTCCTCTACAAACACGTATGTTCAACTTTCATTTCATGTGAACGTTTATGACGTTGCTGCAATTAAATTCCGTGATGTCAGAAGGCCCAAGCAAATGGCCTTTCTTTTCCTTTCGGGTTACTAACCCATTTGTTGTCCAAAACGTTTAAAAATGCGTGTCTGGTCGCTGCCAAGAATTACATCTGTATCATTTGGTGCCGGTCGGGTGAACGGTGCGAGCCTAAAAGTAGGAACACGTTACAGACAGACATTCCAAATCGCCGTTAGTTTTGCAAATATCTAAGAAACGATGCGAGATACGATAGAAACATAACAGAGCAAAGTTGTAGGGAATTTTCTCCTATACGAAGTCATTTACTCAATTTCAGTTTCAGATGAACGGTTAATCAGTTATTTTAATTTATATTTCGAAGTGTCAATAGGCGATCGCAAATGCCCTTTTGTAGTGTTACTGTCGTAGTGCCGGCCGCGGTGGCCGAGGTGACTAAGGCGCTCCAGTCACGGTCAGCACGGCCACTACGGTCGGGGGTTCGAATCCCCCCTCGGGCATAGATATTTGTGCCGTCCTAGTTCGTAAGTAGTTCATAAGTAGTTTGTAAGTTTAGGGATTGATGACCCCGTAGTTAAGTCCCATAATCTTAACAAACATTTGAACATTGAACATACTGTCGTAGCGTAAAGTGGGCCAATAAGTGTTCCAAAGTCGCAAGATCATACTGTTTACCATAATTCCGATGCTTCGTTCTTGAGAAGCGGCTTTTGCGGTTACTTTCCTAACGGATAGCTTGATAATAGGACCAAAACCGTTACCCAGTAGGGTATTTTGTCTACTGCCCGAGACAAGAGTCAGCAAATACGGTAATGCGAGTGCTTACGCCCACGGGTGCTCGGATTGCTTAACCGCGGGCACTGACAGCGACGAGATGCCCCTCTACCTGCTTGCAATCAACTCTCGGATGACGACGAGAGCGTGCCTAGAAAGCTTTGTTCACTTTTCCTCATTAGTATACTGTTACAGGTGTCTAGACTGCCAGGCGTTCGTAATAGGAGAAAATTAGTCAGAGGAAATAAATACTGAAACATTTTACGAGAAATTCACCCCTGCAGCTGTTTAGACTAGCTACTCGAGTCTGCAATACTGCAAACTCAATATCTGTGTGAAAGGAAGAAAAAAGTTCAAATGTTTGTAAAGCTTTTGGGACTTAACTGCGGGGTCATCGGTCCCTAAAGTTGCAAACTATCTATGAGCTAACTTATACTAAAGACAACACAAACATCCATGCCCAAGGGAGGATTCGAATCTCCAACGCGGGAGGCCGCGCGATCCGTAACGTGGTGCTTCAGACCACACACACACACACACACACACACACACACACACACACACACACACACACACACTATATATGTATTTTTTTTTTCAGGTAGGTCTATATTTTGTGGTCGTTTTTTCAGTTCGTTTTTGGTTTTCCGATACATATTTGGCTCAGCTTTTTTATTACAGAGGGCGTTCAGCTCCCTGACCGAGCGCGATGAGCCACGGCGCCCGGAGACTACTCGGCTACTCCCGCGCGGCATCTGTGTAAAGGTCCTTTTGTTTCCCACCTTTTTTGTAAAGTTACATTAACGAAATTTAATGTCAGCCTTAATATTACTGATGTTCAACTAAACGAAGCAATGCGGTTGATAACCAGTTATCTAACTTCAATCGTCGATATACTATAAGAATATTTAAACAAAATAACATTGTTCTTTTTTCATAAGTTCTATGATTAACGCTTGGCAGTAATATTAAGTGTATTAGGTTAATATATATAGTCTGCTAATATATTTAAAAATTTAAATTTTCATTATCACTGATAAATCATACCCCTTCTTGAACTTCCACTTTCTCATCACCTTCTAAATTCTTCATTGTTTTCTCACACAATACGCACTAGTAGACTTCCAAAATGAAGCACCAAGAAAGGGGACAGTGAAAATTATTTGGAGCAACAGTTAGTACAATGATCCCGTCATTAAAAATAAAGCCCCATGTGAAATAAGGAAGATCATGAAATCAGTATTGAGTTTTGTCGCTGTTGTTGCTTGTAACCGCCGTTACAAGCCTCAGCAATGAATCGGAGAGGTTCTGGACGTATTTTGTGGGTACAGCACTCTCTGAACCTGCTACGAAGTTTCCAAGTTTGAATGGGCTCAGCAGAGGGTGGTGTTCCCAGACCAGTCCTTCCACAATCAACCAGACGTTTAGGTAGGCGACAGATCTACTGATCACGGGGGGTCAAGGCAGCAAGGCAACCTCAATGTTGATGGAGGTCTTGAAGACTGCCCATTATCCTGCTACTATGTGGCCGGTACCCAGTTTCAAATGTATGACAAAGGTAAGGAAACACAAAAGGCTACAGCACCTTAGAGACGTAACGCTGGATAGTTAGCGTTCTGGCAACGCGTACTTGAGAGGGAGGGGGGGAGCCGAGTAGGAGTAGAATCCAATACCATCCCACTCATAGGATTAGTGTGACAATGCTTAGGACAACAGTTAAACAGTCCCTCAGAACGGTGTCTCCAGACTGTAATCCAACCATCGTGGTAATGCAGACTGAATCGGAATTGGAAGGCGACTGTTTATACCGAAGAATTACGATTCAGTCTGCTCAACAACGACGGTCGGATGCGAGTGTGCTAAATAGGAACTTTTGTCTTATTCATCACCATATCAATCCCAGTCACAGTTTATGAGTTGCGGTGGTATCCACTGCCATAGTACGTTTTGTCGGTACACTAACCAGTCAACGTCGAATTGAGAATTGTTCACATCTAATACCTACAGAACTTGCCGAAACTACATTGCAGTAGCATTATGGCATCCACACGCAGGATGGTGTAAGATCTCTATATAACTCATTTTCTATAATATTTCAGTTTGTATTCGTTCTATGTTAGCCGCAATAGTGTTTACACGTTACTCATAAAGTTAAATAAATTTCTCTGTTAATTTGTATTATTTCTGATCATTTGTACTCTTTATTATTCTGCGTTTTACGTAAGTTATTTTGTACGTATTTTACAGTAAAGATATTCAATATAGTTTGTGAACTTGCCACAAATATACATTGTCTAAGTGTCGCAGTAGTCTTTGGAAGACTCGTTGGATTGGAGAGTTAGTGCTCCGACTGCGGGAGAGAAGTTGAGGACAGCAGTGCGCGAGATTTAGTCAGTAGTAGTCAGGAGAAGCTGCTGGTGAAGGCAGTCGTTATGTATGTGTTGCATTATTGTAATACATGATTTTCTTTACTTCATATCCTGTAATGTTTTCCTGTCTTATATTACTTTTATAATATACAATTACTGTTTTTCAAATTTGCATTCCACGTCCTCAGTTTTGTAGTTAGCTTCCCCTTCCGTTTTTTCATTTTCGCATATTTTTTATAGTATCACCGAAAAATATCATGATCTTTCATTCTGCGAGCTGCTTGCTGTTTCGTATTTTCAGTTTTATAATAAGAATATACCAGGCATGTTAAATTTACCATTTTAACTTTGTCGCAGTCAAATTGCCTTCCCTTTCATTATTCAAGTAAATCAAATTCGTTGTAACCTTCTGGAGTACATTCAACAGAGCCGTAATTCGTCATTATATTTGTTTCCTCTTTTCCAGGACGTTTCCGTTGCGCATATTAATTGATGTTATTAGGCTTACCTCGGTGATCGGAACCACCTCATTGTTTGCTTGTAGAAGCCCAGTTTTATACTGACTCAGTATTCAGTATTAGTCAGTCAGATATTCGGGCTGCCTTGCCAGATGTTCGGGATACCTTGCATTTGAAATGTTCGGGATACCTTGAAATCGAATCTTCGATCCATCTTCGTCGCCTATCAGAGTGCACTGTTGTCTCGGTCTGGAACTCTTGGTCAACGATACACTACCCGCTGCTAAACCAGATCAACCTCAGCAATATGTGGAAGCTACATTGAATACTACACTCCAACATTACATGAAGATAATCCTTTATTCATTGCCCTTCCTAATTGCGGATGGGTGTGCGTATTAGACAATGGAATCTTTCTTCTACATTTTATCACCAAAATGTGGAACCTTGGGCTCTTCTTGGTGTTTTATTTTGCATAGCCAACCGTTTATATCCATAATGTGAGTGGTGCAATACGTACACTTTGCTTGTCCTGTGTCGTGAATTAGTTTTATTACTGGTTCGGAACATCATAAACAAATTTTGATGTAAGCCCTGTCCAATAGATACATTCCACGAGTATGTAGCAGATACTTCCGTTAATGAAGTGAAACTCGTGGTGGGGCTTAACTCTTTAGTCTTACCTGTCAAATGCGGATTCCTTCCACGATTTGTTACGAGGGTAAGTCAGTTATTATCTGCAATTTAGTTATAATTTTGTTTATTTTTGTAGTACTGTCGTTTTATGTTGATGATGCATGCTTTGTTTATTTGATGTTATATATTTAGAATTTGAAGCTGCTAGATTAGTTTCATTGTCGCTGCCGTGCTGTTAATCATGGCTGTCTATTTGTACCAATGAAGAGCAACTGAAAAATTTCGAAATGGTCACACAAGTGCTACCCACGATGAAGGAGCCGGAGGATCTTTACCGCCACAGATGAAGAAACCATTGAACGTTCCCGTCAAATGATTCTCTTGGACACACGTTTAACTATTGACGAAATGACACATCGTCTGCAAATTAGTCACGAATCTGCCAACGATATAATCCACAACAGACTTGGGTTTCATAAAATTTGTGCAAGATGGGTCCCAAAACAGTGTACATAGTTGCATATACAAACGCATTTAACCATCCGCTGCCCACACGGCTAAAACGCTTCAGAAACTCAAATTTGAAGTAGTGGATTATCCTTCATATAGTCCCGATCTTGCGCCTTCCTCTTTAGTCCACTGAAACGGGCATTAAGGTCCCATCTTTTTGCCTCGTACGAAGCAGTGAAAGAAGCGGTGCATTCCTGGCTCGCAGGTCAACCGAGAACCTTCTGTTATGACGGCATAAAGAGGTTTGTACAACAATGGACCAATGCGTTCAAACGTAAGGAGACTATGTCAAAAATGTTGTTGAAAATTTCCTATTTGATTACAATAAAATTTTATAACTACTTTGTGGATAATAATTGACTTACCCTCGTATATAAGAGTATGTGAAAAACACGTTAGGCGGCTTTCATTGAATTTTCTCAATTGGGGGCCTCTTGAATCATTTACAGTCCACTTACTAAATTAACACTCACAATTTCTAATGGAGCAGATGTAAGCACATTGACCCTGGCCTCAAACACTATGGCATAAATGACCTGACATTCACAGTAAAGGTTCACGATTTTGGTCCTGATGAGCGAATCAGATAACAGTATAACTACCTTCGCATTTAGAGAGGTAGTACAATGATAGAATAACAAATAATTCTGTCATTATTCTACATGTCAAGGGCTAATTCATGTCCGAAATCACACATATCTTATGTCCATGTTTCATGACCATTATCAGTTATGTCACTAAACAATCAGTCAGTAAGGCTCATTTGTCGGGATGGTGACTAAAGCTACAGTCAAACAGTCAATAAAAATGCAGAAACAGATCTTCAAACACATCCTAAACACACACACACACACACACACACACACACACACACATACAAATTACTTCATCATCAGTGGTTACAAATAATATGTGACTAAATATTAACATTCGTATTGGGCAACTGATATTAAATTTCTAGACCTAAATGGGGGAGTTTAGGGTTTAACGTCCCGTCGACAGCTTGGTCAAATAGGTGTAACTGAGGTGATGTTTCTAAACAACATGTTGCGCACTTACTGCCACTACAAATACATTATTGGTCATATATTGGGTTCAGTTCTACCTTCGTATCACACTAAAGTAAGAAGAATACATAGTAAACACATTTCTATCATTATGAAAATCACATCACCTTTTTTTATGAATTAACTACATTTACATAAATATTCTGCAACTCTCACTGAATTGAATGGTAGAGGGTCCATCAAATCGCTTTTATAATATTCCTCTACAGTTCCCTTCTATAACAACGCGTGAGAAAGAGGAACATCCAATTCTTTCTGTGGTCGATCGCATTTATTTTATTTTATTACGATGTTCATGTCTCTCTGAGTAGGCAGGTGCCAACAAAATATGTTCGCAACGGAAGACAAAGTTTCTGAAAGAAATTTCGCTAATAAATCTCGCCGGAACGAATAACGACTTTCTTTTAATGATTTAAGACCCAAAGCGTGCATTGCTTCAGTGACACTTTCTCCCCTATATTGCGATAACACAAAACGCGCTGCCTTTCTCTGAACTTCCTCTAATTCGTCCGTCAGCCCCAGATCGTGGGGATCCCACAATGCGCAGCACTACTCCAGAATTGGACGCATAAATTTACTACATTGAGTGCAGCCAAGGGACTGATTTTTTGTAACAAAGTAATCAGTATTACACTGTCATTTACATTTATCAACACTAAGTGCAGTTAACTGATATAAAAGTCGGTTGTAAATTATAGGTTAATATTTTTCTTTACAATATTTTAGTCAAGCTATGTGCATATTTGGAAAACATCTGATTTTATTATATATATATATATATATATATATATATATATATATATATATATATATATATATTGTGGCACGATGTGTCTAAGTTAGTATGTAGTGACCAGTTGATGATCAGAAACGATGTGATTTATCAATGTAAAATTTTTACCATTGCAATGAACTTTGTGAACTGGAAAAACATTTGTAGTTCTTATGAGTAATACAAACAAACCAAGGTCGTCTCACAAAACATTTACAGGATGTAAGGAGGCTGGCTGTGGTCCTTGTATAACCTATAAAACAGGTGATGAAATTTATGGTTTGAACTTATTTGTGGCGGTTCTGTAGCCTCAAATAGCGAGTATCGTCACAACATATATTAGACGACCACATAACATGACATAAACGTTTTCTGGGTGTTCTACCGAGTAATGATGTAAATTGGTTATTACTTTAATAACCGACGTTTCGGCCAACGTCACTTATTAAAGTAATGACCTACTTACGACATGACGCGATAGAACACCCAGAAAACTTTGTCATATGACTGGCTGCGGAAGCGTACGCAATTATAGACCGCATAACATGTTTAGAAATTTCATATCAGACAGACGTCACATCAAGAGGTCCTTTTTTTAATTAATTAATTTATTTTCAATCATTAGGAACGCGTCGCTGGAGAACTACGGTTTCTTTCCAATGTTACCTATTCCGAGAAAATGAAATGTAATTGTTGAGCTGAACTGTACTGCGACTAAATAAAATGTCGTTAAAGTTATGAAAAGGAGGGCGCCCTACATGAGGAAGCGGACGGTAGGGAACTGTAAAGGCCTGCATAGGACGCGCGTAGCGCTGCCCCTGCGCTGGGTTTCGCTGTACAGCGCGGTGTTTGTGGCAAGTTGTAGGGAAAGGGGGGGGGGGGGGGGAGAAGAGCAGTGTTGTTGTAACTGTCAGGCCGGGGGACGCAGGAACCGAGAGGCGTGTGTTCCCTGCAGGCAGTGCGACACAGTGCTGGCGCCCACGCTCGCTGTAAGGCAAGTGCAGAGGCCGAACTAGCAACCACGCCGTGACGTGGACCCGGTACATTTGTCGTCATTGATACAGACGTCGAGTAGGGTCTGTACTTCTTAAACCACAATTACTTCCACAGAACATTTACTCTTTTATGGAAGGTGTAAGTCTGTATAGTACTTAAACTAATTATACAGGGTCGCCAATTTTAATCTATTCCGACCAATATCTAGGGAGTGGTACACTTCTGCAAAAAATGTCTCGGGTGAAAGTTGTAAGATTTGAAGGGAGTTATGGAATGGTTACCTCGAAATAACCTTGAAGCCTGTTTTCAAAGTCAAGTTCATTAATTCAAATGGTAACCCCATTTTTTAATCCCATATTCGAATTCTACTTGAAATAATACGCACTTTTGCAGGGAACTTTTTATTTATTTATTTATTTATTTTTTCTTTCGAAAAACCAATCGTTCGTCACCAAATGGCACTTCAATAGAACTTTCCCACGTCACCGGTTTCTCGATAACGAAGCAAGATCGGGATTCACTTTGAATGAAGAAATTGTGCGCTTTCTGAACTCTGTCCAGTGATAAAACTTTCGTGAACTTGAAATGACATTGAAAGTCTTCAGTTCGGATTAACCTGAAAGTAAATACCATCGACATTAGTGTAACCCAATGTGCACCACTTGGCGGGTGTCGAATCCGAGACTAGCATTGTGCTTATGGAATCACAGTCAGAGAAGAGCATGTTGGAGCTTCGATGCTAACTAATAAACGTCAGTGTCGGAGAATCTGCAATCATGACTAGGATTTCACAGAAATTTTACCTTTTGAGACTTTGAAACTTTCACGAATGTGCACATCTGGAAAGATTCTTGACTTGAGTGACTGTCATAAATTTTTCTATTTTGGACTTAGAAGCGGTGTGTGTTCAGGGATTTAGAAAAATTCCGCCTCTTGTAACTCTGCTACATTTCGCCTCGTAGGACACCAAATCAGTACAAGCAACAGTTTTCTCAACAGAAATGTTTAGAACACGTAAGAAAAAATGTAGGTAAGTCACTTGGTCTCGCAATCGCCTCTCTCGAGCATGTCTGTCGTTTCTGCCTTTCCTCCATATTTGAAAAGTATGGATTACCATAGGGTGTTTCATTGTTTTATCATATACGTCAATATCAAGATATGTGAAGGGGCCCTCCTCAATGACTAACATCCCATAGATACCTAAGTAGTTTTGTAAAGAGTGTACTTGGATACTGTACGGTTTGGCTTCATGTTGTGGCGGAAACTGCGGCAATCATTTGTAAACAAATGGTTCGCTTACACTGTAATAAGTCAGTTGTCCTGCAAGACGTTTGCCAGATGGTTCATTGAAGGGAAAACATAAGAAAACCAAGAATAGTAAAAGTGATCAGTACAATTCATTTTTCGACTCTAATACGTATGTTCGAAATGGCTGATTACATGCGATTCGAAATAGTGAGAATGATAAAAATTGTTCGCGAGTGTCGCGATAATATTGCAGCCGCGCAAAGTTTGTGTGCCGAAAGGTATCCCGATATTCGTAATTACACGAAGGTAACGATTAGATCTTTGGTAAGACAAGCTGAAAGAGTTAGCTTGAAAAGGCAGAGACCAAAGACGTATTACGATGGGAGTTTGTGCTGTCGTCGCTGAAGATCCACGCCTTTCAACTCGTCAGATTCAGCGGATGGATAGCGTGCCTCGATCAACAGTGTCTCGTGTTGTAAGATACTTTAAATTCCACCCATATCGCTTATATATCAACAAAGCAACTGAGTCTGGGGATCCTGAGTGATGCCCAGCATTTTGTCGATGGGCCAATACGCAAATATGTCGTGATCCCTTTTTCTTCAACAGGCACTCTATTTACAGATGAGACAAACTTCAACAACATGGGAGGAGTCAATATCCATAATGCACACTACTGGGTGGAAGCAAATCCTCGCTGGCAATGATATCATTGAACACAGAGGCGATGGTCAATTAATGTCTGGAATTATGTGATAGGTTCTGTATTCTGTGGCGAAATGTTGAATGGCATACGCTGTCTTCATATAATTGAGAATCTGGTGCCTCATTTACTATAAAATATCCATCTGGATATACGAGCACATATGTGGTATCAGCATGACGGCACCCATGCACATCGGACCTTACCTGTCAGAAGGCACCTTAATGCAATTTACCCGAATCAATGGATATAGGTATCAGCAGTGCAATTCGTCAATTCCGGCCAATATCACCAGACTTAACGCCATTGGACTTTTTCTTATGGGGAGCTGTGAAGCAGAAGGTGTACTCCACTTCCCCGACGACGCCAGAAGATATGAGAGAAAGGATTGTGGCGCGTTCTAGGAAATCACTCATCAAACCTTGAATGAAGTCGAGACCAGTTTCTGCCTGAGAGCGCAAGTGTTCATTAGCAAAAATAGGGAGTTAATCTAGCAACTGAAATCCTAATTTTCTGGTGGGAACCATGTTAATCAGCCCTTTCCAGGTCTAACAATATGCGAAGTCTGCTGGGCAACTTCCACATGGTTTGTAAGTCCAAAAAGAGAAAGGTTTATCATAGTAACGCCAGTCAAGAATAATTGCAAATGAGCACAGCCGAGAAACAAAGTCTCCAAATGCAAAATTTCTCTGAACCCCCTGTCATGATTGCAAATTCCCCGACAACGACTCTTATCAGCTAGCCTCAAAGCTCCATCCTTGTTTGAATGTGTTGGCATAAGCACAATGCTGGTCTCTGATTCGGTACCTTCCAAGTGGTGCACACTGGGTTTCACTAATGCCGACGGTATGTACTTGCCGGTTAATCCATACTTAAGAATTTCAAGATCATTTCAATTTCACCAGTGGACAAAGTGCAGAAACACACAAGTTTTTCATTGAAATGTTCCCAGATCTTGCTTCGTTCTCGAGACTCTGGTGACCTGGGAAAGTTAAAATGATGTGCCATTTGGAGACAAACGATTGGTTTTTCGAAAAAAAAATAGCTAAAATTGCGTATTTTATCATGTAGAATACGAATATGAAGTAAAAATAGGGGTTACCATTTGCAAAAAGTGAACATGACATTTGTTTGACCTTGAAAACACGGTTCAACGTCATTTTGAGGTAACCATTCCATAATCCCTTCAAACCTCACAACTTTCACTAAAGATATATTTTGCATAATTGTGCCACTACAGAGATATAGGCCAGAGTAGATTAAAATGTGACAGCCTGTATAACGTTAGGACTGTTAAGCAAAAAGTATATAGGGTGTTCTCGTCAGAGCGTGCAGAAATTTAACAGGACATAATGTTCCACCGAAATATTTAAGGTAGGAAATCGGGTCTGAGAAGCCGGCTTTTGGCGGTATGGAAGCAAACTTGTCTACTGCTTTTTTTATCTTTTTTTCTAGCTTATTTACAATTAACATGAGTACAAGTTTACATGTACTTTGCTGTTCATCTACATGGTGTACGTAAAGTCCTGGAACGCTTTCAATTATTTATTGCACAACAACCAAACATTACACAGATTTCATACGCATGTATTTTTTAAGAGGAACCCAGATTTTTTTTCCTATGTTCCGTCACAGCGTAGTTTGGAAATTTACCAATAGTCAGCGGTAGTCACAAACGTGGAGAGGTTCCTGACAATAATGAAGATATGCTGTTGTAAATAGGACTACGTAAGGTCATTGTCTCTGTTTGTAAGAAATTGTGGAACATTTGCATCTGAAGAGGAGAAGTTATTTATTTGTATTAAAAATTAATTTTTATTAAAATTAAAATTAAGGAACCTAAATGACTTAAATACTTTTTATCTGTCAAATTCTTAATCATGACATGATGTGCAAAGCTAAAACAACGAGATTGTCTTTCTATACTACATCCAGTTTTTAGTTCATTATTGTTCACTACTGCAAAATATTTGTCACCTCAGTATTACGATTTATTCCTTTGTTTTGTCACAAAGAGTTGATTAATTTTTGTCCCATCTCGGTGAATGGTGGATACAATTCGCAAATCATTTCTTTTTGCACCATTTCTCGTTAATGGTCACGTATACAGATGAGGAAAATGAAGTACAGAAGGCATCTGTTTCTTACAATTAGGCCAACACACACCCTCAGCTTTTCAAGTTATAAATACCATCTTACTGGATTCAGTAACTCATTACTACCATCTTCAGACCCCTGCTTAGTCGATACATGTGATCTCGTACACCCATCTTTTTACCTGCAAAGAAGTTGAACTGCCAGTTATCAGCAGACGACTGCCGTCCGTTACTGGTCGTCGTAGAAAGCTATAAAACGACTATGCAGTACATCGGTCCGATGTAGTTGCTCTCCATCTTGCATAAGCCTTTCAGTACCTGGTCGATACTCTAACACTTGCTGTGTGGCGACAAATTGCTCCAAAATTGCAACGTAACGTACACCAGTGACCGTTTCTTGAATGAAAAAGGGCCTATAATGCCTCTGCTGCAAACTGCAGCCCACACAATAACTTTAGGAGAATACAGGGGTTTCGCTTCACACCAATATGGCTTTTCGGTACCTCAAAATCGCCAGTTCTGCTTATTCACGTATCCATTCAGGTGGAAGTGTGCTTCAACTGTAAATCAGATACAGCCAACATCAAAATCCTTCACTGTCAATCATTGTGAGCATCTGATTAGCGAAGGCTGAGGTGACAAATACACTGAGCTTGTCCGTCCAATTTTGGAGTATTGCAGCCCAGTGTGGGATCCTTATCAGGTGGGTTTGACGGAGGACATCGAAAGAGTCCAAAGAAGGGCAGCTCGTTTCGTATTGTCACGATATAGGGGAGACAGCATTACGGAAATGATACAGGATCTGGGATGGGAATCACTACAACAACGGCGCTTATCGCTGCGGCGTGGGCTACTTGCGAAACTCCAATCACCAATATTTTCCTCCGAATGCGAAAATATATTGTTGACTCCCACTTACATAGGTAGAAATGATCATCAGAATAAAATACGAGAAATCAGAGCTCGAACAGAGAGATTCAGGTGTTCTTTCTTCCCGCGCGCTATTCGAGAATGGAATGGGAGATGAATAGTATAATTGTGGTTCGATGAACCCTCTGCCAGGCACTTGAATGTGATTTGCAGAGTATCCCATGTAGATGTAGATGGCAACCCTTTGTTGCACATCTCGTACGGGTATGGCCTAGTGCGTATGAATTTTGAATGGAAACATGTGTAGGCTCTTTCTCAGTATTTTCTGCGTGCTGGAACGCTTCAAACCACTCTCAGATGATATTCTACGGACGGATGACATTGGATTTCGCTGAATTATTCCAGAAACTGTAGCGATATTATCAGGCGTAACTGCGGTTTGCTTGAGGCCAACATGCCCCACTAGATCATCAGTTAAGCTGCCTGTTCGTTGAAATTTTGCGAAGAGCGTACGAATGGTTTTCGCATCGGGTCCTTTTGGAACATTAAATCGTGCTTTAAAATTTCACCTTCTTGCCGTAGAACTCTCTTCTAATGGAGTACATGGTTTTAATCTTTTCCTTCGGTACGCCAATCTCGTTTCATGTTTCAATAGTGGAACTGATCGCTCTGGGCTTCGGATCACGAATTATATCAGGCATTACGTATGGCGATTACAGCGCCTTGTGGCAGCTTTTGTAACTATTATTTCAAACTGCTGTATAAACTTCTTACAGTTTTCACAATAAACATACCGTTTACTGTATTCCTCTATCGATCTTTGTTTTCGAGATATTTAATTTTGAAATCAGGGAGTCATTTTCTGGACGCCCTGTATTAAAGTGATAAATACAAGTCACTTCACACGCAGAAAGAAAACACACTATACAAAAAACGTTGTTATAGTGTGTTATGGTCGAAACAGCGGCTTGTTTTCCCGCGAAAACTGCGCTTTTGCACTAACTAACTGACAATGTACAAATGCAATCACTTTTGCGCGCCGGTTGAGAATCTATATGTAGTTACCACACTCTAACAGAGATGGTAACACAAGGTTGAAACGGGAACACTGAATTTATAGCGGAAATAAATAAGAGGGAACGATAGTTACCACTGGTCACTAAAGGGTTAATGGACGACAATTTTCGCGCTATTGTGAACATCTTGTGAATGACTTCTTTCATAACAACGACATCGCAGCTTAGAATAGTCAGCATGTACTCTAGATATTAATGCTAAAGACCGTGCATAGGAGAACTATGAAGAATCGCTGTTGTGGATTGGTACGATCTGGACCGACAGATCCCTTGATGTTCTAGTGGAGAGTATGCCACGATGAATACAGACATACCGCAGAGGAAGAGTAACTGTTACCGGGTATTAAGTGCACGTCAAGCTTATTCGTGTGTAACTTGAGAATCTCTGTTTTCATGGTTAATAAAGAGAACGGAAATGTTTTCTGTACGTCTCAGTTCCATTTTCATGTAAATGATCATGAACAACCTGTATACCACTCTAAACAATCACGTTAATCAGGAAAAGTTCCGTAAATTTCTGTCATTTGAACAAATACTAAACAAAAACTTCGACACACATTATGCACCGAAAGAAACAGTCTTGTCACGCTAAAAAATATATACGATTTTGTAAGTTATAAGAAATAACCACCAAGCCTAAATTGCCGTTCGCAGGCCGTTTCTGTTTTTAGACAAATTTGGCCATGGAGGTGAAAAAGTACCTTTAACAACTTGTTAATATACTCACTGTCTATTTCTCCAACGAGTTGTGCATGTTGTTTCTCTGTGCATGTACCAAGGTAAAATTGGCAAACCTGTGCTTTCAGAATCATAGAGGAAAACATGCACGTGTCCAAAATCTATAGTTTCTATATTTTAACGAAAAATTTAAATTTGTATTTATAAACGAACTATAGAGATGTAACTTTGATTGACTTACATAAAACTTTATATTTTCTTCTTTTTCTTAAATTTGAAACTTTATTCATCACGTATCATACGTACTATACGACTGACTATTAGCGACTATCGAACCATGTTGCGTACGGAGATACGGTAGAGATACGAATTATTTTCGTATCACTGTCGTCCCAGAGTGAAGTAATCAAGTCGCTTCCATTGTTTCTCCATGCGCTCCACCGCTGCGGGTGGCCTCTGCATAGACTCGCGTCTCGTATCTCTTGTGGTATCGCACATCGTATCGCCCAAGTGTGAACCGCACCCTGTGCTGCCGTCTCATGGGGCGTGAAATCGCTCGTGGTCTATGAAATGGTGAAGTCACAGCGTGGAATTCCACGTTCCACTACGCTGTGAAGCAAGAATGTGGATGTTACATTTTTGCTGTGTGAAGTGGAACTTGGACAATGAGATACGACTTAGTTTTGACGTGACAAGCAGAACTTTTGAGCAACCAAATCGCAAATTGAACTCCGTTTTTCCTGCCCTCTTTCACTGTAACATACGAAGTATGTATATTTTTAAATTTGCTGAAAAATTGACGAAATTTAGAAGACGCGTCAATTGAGATGGGATTTCTTACATTCAAATTACCGGAAGATGCATATTGATTGATTTAAATGTTATTTATATTATTTAACGTCTGTTAGTGTAATTATTTGTGTGACATGTGAAAATATCGTTCCTTTGCTAGGATACCACGTCTTTTTATCAAAGGAGCATCAATGTAATGCTATGTCATAAGTAAACCACGAATTAAAACATAATATTTTAGGTGAAAATACTGCAGTGTTCATATCGGGTAACCAAGCGGAGTGGAAAAATAGCGTGGTTGGTAGCGCTACGCCATACAAACCTGAAGATTATGATCTCTATGGTTCGCATCTACCTACTTCTAAAATTTATTGTTAGATTCTTGTTTCCCAAACGTGTCTGGTTCTTCTCGTTAATTTAAAATAATATCCAATATTTACTGTTATTTCTTTTTAAGAAGATGGAATAGCGCTGAGTAGAGTCACGAGCTGTGGAGGAAGAGAGATGTAAATAAATAACAGATTTGCTTTTACACTCTTCCAGATAATAATTAACTAATTTGTTTAGTAACGGTTTATAGATTTATATTAATTCAATACAATAACAATGTTTAATATTCGACGTATTTGTTACAAACAACCACGAACTCGCCACGAGAGAATATTTTGTTTTTTTCTCGACAGGGCACAGGAACCAATAATTTCAAGACAGTACCCCAGTACAGCGTTGTAATAGTGCAGTTTCACCGTGCAAAGATAACATGTGGCCACTGAAGGAGATGCATAAAAGGAAGGCCGCGGTGGAGTGACCGAGCGTTCTAAGGCGCCTTGCTGCGGCGCACGCAGTTTCTCGCCGTCGGAGGTTCGCCGCTGCTTTAGAGCGTGCAGTAGGTAGATAAACAACACGTCTGGGTCAACACGTCCCGTGTGACGACGGATTTAGTCACCAACGTAAGCGTGAACTGCGACAGTTCTCAACAATGAAGAGGTCTCCGCAGCGGTCCAAGTTGTTGCTCGGCAACAGTTCGAAACGAGGCGGGAGGCTATCAACATGTACGTCCCCAGACGGAACTCTTAGCAGAAGCGCGAAATGCAGAAAGAACGCGTAGCCACGACAGCAAAGAGATGCGCAGCAGCCAACAGACATGTAAGTACTGCCAACAATTTGCACCCTATGTAATGCCCTTAGTTCGATTGCACATTTCTTCGGACGCATAATTCTGACATAAATATTAAATCGATATGGAGATATGTACACGGAATTTAGAGTCAGGTCAATTTGATGATTCAATAAATGCAGTTACGATGATGTCTTGATATTGGTAACGACGCAGCGAATCACGGGAAGTAAGGAAGGTGCAGATAGCAAATAGCATGCTGTTATTAATTATTTTGTATTGTAATGAAGTCTGCATACATTTGAATTTTCTTGTGCTGGTAGATATATTGTTAATCTAAGAAAAGATTGGAGATCTGGGCTGAGGTGTAGGTTAAGCCCGCGAGTGGTGTTTTGTGTGCAGACGCTGGCAACGGCGCCACAGCCAATCAGGAGTCGCGTTCGAGCGGCTAATAGGAAATAGCTTTACTCTTTATGGTTTGTAAACAAATAGGCGCAGTGGATGCAAAGATTTTTAGATCAAAATATTGCAGTTCAAGGAATGTGACCTTCACATTTACGTTCTGTAATGGAGATTGAGTGTAAGATAATGACAAGAAAGTCTCTTGGATATCGTTTCAGAGTCTTTTTCCTGTGAAAGCTACATTCTTGCCGTGTTATGTAGTCAAAATTATTTTCACTAGTGATTTCAATTGTGGGGACTGAATGACATTTGTAACCTTTTTGTATGGACATCGTGTCAAAAGTTACAATATATGTTTTCTATATATTACGAAAATGAACACTTAATTTTAATTAGATTCATTATTCACGTACTGAAATGCACTGTAAAAATTAGTCAGTCTCATTACTTGAGTGAGACACACGTATTTCAATTCACGTTTCAAGAAAGTATTAAATCTGAACCAAAAAAAAGCGCACGTGAAGAAAAGTGATCGAAGAGTGTGTTTGTTCTCCCCATACGAACCGTGTGATTCACATTGAAAATAAACTAATTGGAACTGAATGTTAACACGTTTTTCCGTTATGTGAACAATCTGTGCGAATGTCGAATTCAACATGCGGTAAACAAGTACTGGTTAAATTTTACTGTTTGTAAATAGCACTTCTAGGTACTTTATCTCAACATCTCTTAAAAATGTTGACTTATTGACCAGACAAGGGTACAAACATGAACCTGTCAACCATATGGCTGGAACACATGAATTAATTTCCACAAATTTGTCGAGAATTCCTAGGGCAGTGTTACAAGGATAGCTGATTTATTTACCAGACAATGGTTTCTAGAACCTGTTAATCATTGACCTGGAACAGCATGATTTAATTTCTTCAAATCTGTCGCGAATTCCGAGGGCAGTATTGCACGAGGATAGCTGATTTATTGATCGGACAATGATACATCGAGAACCTGTCAACCACAGAGGAGGAACAGCATTAATTAATTTCTGAAAATTTGTCATGAATTCCATATAACAACGAAATACGTTCCGTTTCAAAACATTTAAAATAGCACAAAATATTGAAATATACCAAAAACTACATCGATATTTAACGAACGTTATAATCTTTAACGACGAGATCAGTGAAATTCATTGCGATATCACTGGCAAAAACGCTGCACACAAATGCGGGACAAAGATTTGAAAACTGATGCCAAATTCACTACACATGAAACGGAGAATCTTATTGGCTACCCAAACGCGACTCCTGATTGGTCGTCTTCATCGCGCCGTTTCCGAACGTCTGCGAATGAAGCACCACTCGCGGATTCATAAATTGCACTTTTACCGAGATGTGATTTCCAATCATGTTATTGAAAGTAATTTGTTGATTTCAACGAATAGGTCACGATTTTCGAGTATGTGACTCGGCTGTAATCGCTGTGAATTAAACGATTAGCAGTTACATGTATCCTATTATTGGTTTTTGCTGTTGCTTCAAATGTGTCTCGGTTTTCGAATATCTGGTTAAGTAGATATCCAACAGCACAGCTTTAATAGTAATGCGTTTACCGAGAGGAAATCGTATTTACTATCCGCTATTCCGATATTTTACACGGATATGTAACGAATTATGGTGATGTGGTTACCCAGAAATCTAACAGCGCAGCTTCAATTACTTTAAGTGAAACGAGCAGCAATCACAATTATTCTCTTGTTTCAAACATATTTCGATGTTTCCGATGAATGCATCATGGCTATGGAGTAAGAGATTAGGCAGGAATATATCAGGGCATCAAAAGCACAGTGCACCACATGAATGGCCGTGTGGTCTGAGGCGAAATGTCACGGAAGGCGCGGCTGCTCGCCTCGGATGTCCAAGTCCTCCCTCGGGTTGTGTGTGTGTGTGTGTGTGTGTGTGTGTGTGTGTGTGTGTGTGTGTGAGTGAGTATTCTCCTCAGAATCAGTTAGTATATAATTCAAGGTACCGATGACTTAAACAGTTCAGTTCATTTGATTTACAAACATTTGAACATTTTGAACACAGAAACAACAGAGATTCGTTTACGAACCCAAAGAAATGAAGAATGAAAATCTCGTTGTCAATATTAACCTAAACAGTGAGTATCCTTCATCACTTCCCATTCATGACACATTCACCGACACTTAAAGTCGCACAGTAATAGGTGTATTCTTAAGTGCACTTTCATCAAAAAGTCAACCAGACTGCTTGTCAAGGATTGACTAAGGCGGCTTATGATGGACAAGCAAGGCATCCATAAATTTTCTGACACAAGAAGATCAGAATACTACAAATTATGCAGGGACAGTTCAATTTTCCTCCGCAGCTTAGATATAAACAGTGCTATTACTCGACAATTAGCTGATTCGGATGTTGGTCATTTTCACCGGAGTACTAAATGTTTTGGGTGGAAAATGTAATTTCCCTTTTGTAAATCGATGACTCTCGCACTACAAATTACACGAAACGTATACAAGCTGTACGTCCTCCGACGAAGTTTCCAGCGCCAAGCTATCTCAGTAATCGCCTGCGTCCATGTTGTTTGATACGTCGTCTGCATCATTATCGTGTCTTCAATCTTATATTTTCTAAGCGCATGTCACGAGTAATAAAACTTTTCGAATGAATTTCAAATGATTTTATATTAATTATACTTACTCATTTGTATCTGTGTAAGAAAACTGCCATTTAAATCACGGGTAGCTGCAACAACGAAATTTGATTTGAAATTGTTTTCCTGATTTCGTGTAATTGAATAAAGTGATTTATCTTCGGTCTCTACGCCAGTGCAGTTCGTTCCCTCAATCTCACCACAGAGCGACCACATTTCTTTGGCTTCTCGTGTCTCTAGTATTGAATCCGTAGAATTGCCTCGGATTAGAGCTGGTAATACGTTGATTCCTCTCGCTGGCAACTTCGAGCACCTAATGATATTGTGCACAGTTGGCAGGACACTGTAGCTGTCGCTATGTCAGGCTGCCTTTAATTAATATAATTTTTTCTACCTATTATTAGTTCATCAAGAAAGTAATTCTCCGAAATAATTGACATTGTTATTTTTGGTAGCAAAACGCTGAAATGTCCTCAAAAATTGCCTAATGTTTCCTTGATCAACCCTTGCTCTGTCTGTAACATAGTGGTGACAAGTCTGTGAAAGTATTACGTATATTTAAGATGGCAATGAGTAGTAATATGACGTAATACAAGTTTCTCAGCTCAATTAGATTGGTTGATTGATAATAGGACGCAAGTTTGGGTCAATGCTATGATATTGAGAGGCAGAACAAGACAAAATAGCTGATCTAACATTGTGTGTTGCATACCAGACTTTCCTCCCATATAAACATATCAGTTCGCTGACGTTTTGGTTATTAACAACAGGGAACTAATGATGCTCATTCCTCCACCCTTTGTCACTGCCGTCTCATGTGACTCGTAATATTTTTAAGAGAAACAGTATCATCTTTTGCTTTCCGTAGTTGCACTGGTTCTACTCTCTTCGATACTACTTATACGTCAAATTCAGACCGTAAGTATTCGTTACATGAAGTCATGTAGAGCTACTTAATAAAAATATGGAAACATCGTCATATATGTATGTTTCAACATAAATACAGATACTAACCGACCCTGTAGGTTGCACTTTTATATCTTACCAGTGTCCTTTCTAGTAAGTGCGTTATGTTCAAATCACAGAGGGCGTACAAACGAATGTGAACCACACAACGAACTTCCGGTCATCTAGTGTCTAGGTTTTATGATCGTCGCACATCATTTCGAGATTTACGTGGCCGTCCGTTATTATGCGTTTAGCAACTGCATCCCTTTCCTGAATCTTATAAGTGACACATTACTTCATTTAGGATAATTTAATCATAATTTCCGGAAGATAACGGCATTATGTGCACTTTTGTAGTCCTGTTGGTGCAAAGATCCAACTTCAAGGAGTAAACGGGGCACTACTACGGTGCAAGAATCCGATAAATCACCAAGACACACACATTGTTAAGACTTATGGATGTCGTCCAGGTCCAAAAATGTAATGGCGAACCATACCACAGCTGGAAACGGCGTCAGAACTCGATAATGGCGTGTAACAATTCGCATTACTGTTCGGTATGTGACCGTGTTTGCAAGCTCGTATTGTTCCAATTCGACACATCCATCAGTATTGCGAATCAAACATAAATGTTATTTAAAATGATTTGAGAAAAGCTTAATTTGAGTTACGAGTATTATTCGTACTAAGTAACCATACAATGATCCATACAATTCTTCGTCTTAATCTTATTATCGAAAATTACCGGGTGATCAAAAAGTCAGTACAAATTTGAAAACCTAATAAATCACGGAATAATGTAGATAGAGAGGTAAAATTTGTCACACATGCTTGAAATGACGTGGCGATTTATTAGAAAGAAACTTCAAAAAATGTCCGGCAGATTGCGCTTCATCTGATCAGAAAAGCAATAATTAGCATAAGAAATCAAGACAAAGCTAAGATTATGTTCTTTACAGGAAAATGTTGTCTTCAGCATCCCTAGAGATGTCGGTCGATCATTGTGATCGACTTCAGGTAACCCTGCAACCAATAGCCTCACGGTCTGAGGTCTGGGGACTTGGGAGGCCAAGCATGACGAAAGTGGCGGCTGAGCACGCGATTCCGTGATTTATTAAATTTTCAAATTTCTGCTGACATTTTGACCACCCGGTATATAAACGGGAGGTTTCAGCAATGATACGCTACACATTTAAGACGTAACTCTATGCTTGCACAACCCGAAGTAAGTACGATTAGTCTATTATCCCTCTCGTTCACCACGAAGTACATGGAATAACGCTTACACCAGACACCAGCATTCTTTGCTTCGGTTGCTTTTTGTTCGGACATTTAAAAAGACAAAACTAAAGCTAATTCCGCGGAATACATCGAGTAATACAATATCCCTTTTAGAGAGCAAAGTAAACCAGTATTCTCTTAGCGAACTGACTTTGTTATTATCCTGATAACACTATCAGAACTCGATAAAGGAAGTTTATAACTGAAACTGTTCAAATGTTTGTACAGCTTATGGGACTTAACTACGGGGTCATCATTCCCTAAACTTACAAACTACTTATGAACTAGCTAAGACTATAGACGACACAAATATCTATGCCAGAAGGGGGATTCGAACCCCCGACCGTAGAGCCTGTGCAGAACGTGACTGGCGTGCCGCAGACCGCTCAGCCACTGCGGCCGGCAAATTTGTAACTATTACGTGAGTACTTGTGGGTACCGATTATTCACATATGCTATCGAATATCTAGGCTTCTTATATTTACCTGTAGGGAGGAGTACCGAATCGTTTCTTCATAATGAAGGAAGATTTTCAACATTTATATCTACCCACAGGGAGCTGATCTCCGACAGAACAACGGAGGAAAATCTCAGGAGTATAGGCCTCCAGCCCTAGGCTGTTAATTTACGTTAGAAATGAAACCATAGGGGAATTATACCATTTGTACTTTCTTTGTGATTCAAGAAGAAGAAAAACAAAACAAGAAAATTAAAATTTTGTTGATTGAAACTTTGCGCTGTTGGACAACGGATGAACTCGAAATCGAATGGTAGGAAGCGATGTGCAGCTGGTTAAGGACAGTAGACGACAGCAGGAAGTGGAGGGATGGACGACAGGAGGATGGATGTGAGTCGACAGGTGGTAGTGGTTGCCGGCGAGGTGGGACCAGAGGCGTAACTGTGTGACCAAAAGTCCGGGGCAAAAATTAATTTGGGGTTATATTTCAAAACCATTGGTGGATTAATGATATTTTGTGGGTTGGGGCAGTTGCCATCAAGAAAAAGTTACAGGGGTTTCTCCCTTTAAACATCAGGGAAAAATTTCGGAATTTACTATTTTTAATTGTTATCATATTAAAAAAATCAAAGGAGAGAAAAATATCCTCTTTATCCGAAAAAAATGTAAATATCTTGAATGTATGTAAATGTTAACATGTGTTCCAAAATTTGTATAAGCGTTTCGTGGACGAAGAGCTTCTAAGCAAATCAGAAACTAGTAAATTAAAACTGGAAAAATTCTTATTTAAACCCCATTTATATTTTAAAATAATATCTATAAATAATAATAAAATTAACAAAAACGCTACTATATAGTAATATTTATTTCAACACGACGGTCCCGCTGTCGGCTTGCAATGCCATTTTCAAGTGACCTGCGGTATGAATTGAGTGGTATTTAGGTGGAATAAATTATTACGATATAGTCTAGTATGACAATATAGTGCATTTACATTCACTTGCTGTATTGTCTAGATGGCCTGACATACATATAACATGTAGCCGTCTGTTATAGACTGTCAAATTCAATTTTGATTTCGTATTTTGACAGTTAACAGCCCTGAGGTCGTATGTTTACAAGGCATGTAAACGTCATAATTGCGGTATTAGAATTTGTATAATGTTTGGAAGTATATGCGTGCTAAGAATTGATAGGTGCTAAGAACATGGACTCGTTTTTGTTGCTTTATTGTATACGTCTATATTAATTTTGTGTTTTTGAAATTACAATATCAGTTTGAATTATATTATTACAGCAATGTATTTCAGATAATTAGCGCCATGGTAGTGAAATTCAAAGAGTGCTGCTATTACAACATTACAGTAACTTGTGAGCTTGCTTAACGTGCAAAACACCCTGACTTACAATATAATTTTGTACAATGATTTCCTGTGACGTTATAGTCGCACATAGAAAACCCTGTATACAAAATTATAGTGGATATTTATTTATTTATTTATTTATTTTTATTTGCACTTTTTTTTACTATCACACTATGCTTCCGACAGATTAGAAGCTGATTTCCGCTTTTTTAATTTAAAATTGTTTTGAGAAATCTAAATGTGTGAATTCGACTGTTACTGGTCTATATAACAAGGTAATGTTTGACTGAGCACATTCGCAAGGCACAGGGGGATAGCTGCGATCAATTCTCCATTACTGTTTGTGTATAAAACGGTCCTAGAGGGGAAAGAGCGCGACTGGAAACAGAAGGGCCACGCGTTCGAAACCCTGTCGGACCTCGGATTTTTTTCAGTATGCGTTTTAACACATCCTTCACCTCTCAATATATGAAGAGTCGCCGGAAACGACACGTGTTTCAGATTCCACGTTAAGCTGTAGGTCTCCTTTCACCGGTTGGATAACTGGGGTAGGCTACGGACACGCAAGTCGCCGAAGTGGCGTCCAATTGAAAGTCTTGCACTAGGCCAATGAGCCACACGAAATTATTATTAGCTAGAGGAGGCAACTGAGAAATGGCACCAATGAAAAGTTTCACCGAGGCATGATACGACTTCCTCACTTCTACTCGTATTGAGGAGAGATGTTACAGTGATAAGCCTTTCTACTCACCTCGTTTCACAATTATGGTCTGCCTAACTCCCTACATGCTTTCATTCAGTGGCAGACAACGCAACACTGTTCGGCAATGCAGTTCCCGTTGCTAATTAGCAACTGTGTTGCAGGATATTTCGGTGGCAAGTCGGTAGTGAAATAAAATTACTATTTGAGCAAAGATTTCCCATGTTTGAACCTTTCTGCTGAGGTAGAGGCAATGGTGAAGGAATGAAGCAAAATGAATGGTCGGGACATGACAAATAATTGAGCCCCCCACCCCCACTGCACCCTTTCAGCAAGAACATCTGCTACCCCATGTTTCGATTTATACAATCTACAGCGAAAGTAGAAATTCATTCAAAAACAATACATCCATGGCTGAATAACAATATTGTAGGAGTTGCTGTTCCTATAGACATTGTTCAGGCTTCTCTGGCGCACTTTTGTGCTGCGTTGTTTGTGCTACAGAACTTTGGCAAGCGACTCTGCTGGCAGTGTTTGGGAGGAGATCTTGAGTGTAGCCGAATTTTATTTAATCACGTCTGAGCTATAAATGCAATTAATTAATAGTTTACATATACTAGGTTACAACTGAAAACTAAGTACTAATTATACATTCATATATACAATTATGATTTTCAAGCATCTCACGTCATTATTGTTAACAGGCTCATAGTTCTCTCTCCAGTGTTCGGCACACTTCAGTGCAGCGTCGTTGGCCAACCTCATATCTTGGAAGGTGCACGGGACTGCCAAGGATGGACAGCTCAGCAGGTTCGTCAGAGTTTGTTTTTCTGCACTATGGCAGGGCTCGACGTCTGCATATCCCCACTTGGACGGGTTATCCTTCGATCCTCTCATTCAACACCTAAGTCAGGCTCTTCCAGACTCCATTCCAGTTGAGATCCATCCGGAAGTTTTTCTTTAATGTTCCAAAATTGCCAGCTGGGTTTTTCCCATTTATGTTTCCACGTCGCTTCCCTGGTTGTAGATTGACTTTCATTTAGTAGATGTTCCAATTTAATGAAATATTTCCTCTATTTGTCTTGACACCACTGGCTGATGTCCGAACAAAGGATGTCCTCGCATTGGCTGCTTCTTTCAGCCATCGCCAACGTTTGCCGTCTGATCTGTTGCGGAACTATGGAGCTATTCCAGAACACACATAAGGGACATCACGGTTTGCAGGCTTCAGGCATCCCGTAATTAATCGACATGAATCATTCAGTGCTATATCTAGCTTGTGGGCGTGCGTCGATCTTCTCCATACGGGACATGCAGTTTCAACTGGAGCAAAACACAAAGCCAGGGATAATGAACGCAGGTTTTTAGGATCTGCTCTCCAGTGCGAGTTGGTAAGTTAGCGGTGGGGAGGGGGGGCAGGAAAGAACCTCACAGAGGGGGCAACGAAGGAGCCTTCCAGAAAATTGTACATGTACAGTCGGGCGTCCCCAGGGCAACGGTAAATACCGGCAAATCGTTCCACATACTGAGCTACGTCTAAGCCTACATTGTGTAACTGAATGAGCGATAAATATGTAATTTTTTCCATAAGGCAAAACTATACCTACAGCTGAAGTTAGAACTTTGGTAAACGTATGGACATTATACACAGAAATACTGAGTTTATGCCAGAACATCTGTATCCTGGGTATACCGCCAATCCACAGTTCCCTGACCGCTCTCCTGGCACGCTATGGACTCATAAT
Organism: Locusta migratoria; assembly: GCA_026315105.1. Lineage (NCBI taxonomy): Eukaryota > Metazoa > Arthropoda > Insecta > Orthoptera > Acrididae > Locusta > Locusta migratoria. Next base: position 196,521,527 of record CM048749.1, read on the forward strand.
TAGTTTGACGGATGGTTTTCGATTGCGATCCGCATCCTCCGTCATTTGGATTACTACAGGCAGTCATCAGGTTGTTAGTACTGTCATCCTGTTCGTTTCGGATGCTGACAGTAGATTTGGCTCCAACTTCCTTAATTCTGCCAATGCATATTCGGGTGCATTTTATTATCTCTGAGGGTGAAATATAGTGAGCGAAGAGTTATATTCAACCTATACAAAAACCAAGCAGCGGTTATTAGAGTCGAAGGGCAAGAAAGGGACGCAGAGGTTGTTCAATCTGTACATTCAGCAAGCACTGAAGGAATGGAAGGAGATATTTGGAGAGGGAATTAAAGTTCAGGGAGAAGAAATAAAAAGTTTGCGGTTTGCCGATGACATAGTAATTTTGTCAGAGACTGCAGAGGATTTGGAAGAGCAGCTGAATGGAATGGACAGTGTCTTGAAAGGAAGATATAAGATGAACATTAACAAGAGTAAAACGAAGGTAATGTAATGTAACGTTAGAAAATCAGGCGATGCTGAAGGAATTAGATTAGGTAGTGAGACAAAAGTAGTAGATGAATTTTGTTATTTGGGTAGCAAGATAACTTCTGATGGCCGAAGTAAAGAAGATATTAAATGCATATTGGCTATGGGGAGAAAAGCGTTTCCAAAAAAGCGAAACTTGTTAACATCCAACATTAATTTAAATGTTAGGAAGCCCTTTCTGATAGCATTTGTCTGGAGTGTACCTTTGTATGGCAGTGAAACGTGGACAATAAGAAATTCAGACAAAAAGATGATAGAAGCTTTTGAAATGTGGTGCTACAGACGAATGATGAAGATTAGATGGGTGGGTCATGTGACTAATGAGGAAGTCCTTAACCGAATTGTGGAGAAAAGGAGTTTCTGGAATATCCTGACTAAGAGAAGGGATAGATTGGTTGGACACGTTCTGATACATCAAGGAATTGTCTACTTAGCATTAGAAGGAAACGTGTGTGGTAAAAATCGTAGATGGAGACCGAGTGACAAATACAGTAAGCAGATTCAAAAGGATGTAGGTTGCCGAACATATTCTCATATGAAGAGAGTTTCACAGGACAGGGTAGCGTGGAGAGCTGCATCAAAACCAGTCTGCGGACTGAAGACCACCACACACACGATCAGTTGAGTTGTTTCTAATTCTGTTAATATTCAGACAATTGCCGTTCCAATAATTATTGTTATCAGGTTGTTCATTTTTCCGTTGGTTTTGCGTTGAGAAGAGTTATTACTATTAGCATTACTACCTCCATTGACGATTCTGCAATCCCTTACCCCACCTGAAGTGCAGATGTGTTGTTATCTACTTGTATTTTCCTTTATCAAATCGATGTCATCAAGGACAGTCATGGATATTTCCAAGTCATCTACCGGTTTGTTTACAAGCTGATCTTGTACTTGGGCGGTAGCATAGATTTCAGAGTTCTCATCACAACTGGTTGTTGTATGTCTTCATCAAAGTAACGACACATTGTCATCTATTTCTCAAAATATCTTCTGAGCGTACCTCTGGCACATGAAAAAGGCTCAGGGTACAAAACCTCCCTCAATCTTTCTTGTGCGTACAGTATTTCGCGAGAAATGCGTTTTCGAACTCCTCATATATTCTGCACGATTCTCTCATTTCCTTGGCCCATGGGGATCCTTCTCCTGGAATGAAACCAGTCACAAAAGCAATTTTCTGTCGACCTGCCCATGAATTAGGTAGTACTCCTTGAAAACTTGTCACGAAGACTACATGATTAAGCGAAGTTAATAATATTTTCTCCATGATTAAGCGAAGTTAATAATATTTTCTTCATGATTAAGCAAAGTTAATAATATTTTCTTCATTATTCGAGGCGGTATCAATGTGTGAACTCTGTGGTTCATAGTGTGGTGAATTATATTATGTGCACATTTGACCATTTTATTATTGGTGACGATGGTGAGCGAGAAAATGAATACTGTTTATCAGTAACTACTGGTTTCGCTATTCATAGGCACAGATAAGGCATATGACTTAAATAACAGGAAAATCCTCTGGAAAGAAACGACGGAGATAGGTATAGAAGATGGATACATTAATAAAGACAATTTGCAGAGGACGCAGTTGTAAAATTAGAATACCACTGTGAAACTCTGAATATGTCAAAATAAGGCGATATTTCGAAAATTAAGTATTCTATCTCCTGTAATTTTTAATGTTGTGATGGATGGAATGTATAGGTCAGTTAAAGATATGGTAAAAGAACGACTGGTAAACGATTTTTGCAGATGACATGGTAATATGGGTTGAAACAGAGATTAATGTTGAGTTAAAACTTAAGTCATGGAAGGAAACCATGAAACGTTATCGCTTAAATTAAATAAAGAGTGATGTAATAGTATTCGGAAGAGAGAAGGGGATCGACAGGAATATTAGTCTGAATGGAGAACCTCTCAAAGTGGTAGACTGTTTCCCTTATTCAGGATGTGAAATCTCTAGCGACGGGAACATAACGAATAAAATCAATAGGAAGTTACAGAAGGGGGACAATTTTAACCAACAATAAAAGTGGCGTGGAATAATGTTCCAGAAGAAATAATACTCTTTATCTGCAAGAGTTATTATTGTCACCTGCGGAGAAGGAACATGAACGATGCTAGAAAGGGACTAGACCAGACTGCAAGAAATGGAAGAGCAGTGAAAGGAAAAAACAAGAATGGACAGAGTAGAAAATATCGTTATAAGGAAGAACTTTAAACAGGAAAGTACGAGAGATTAAGATGGCACGGACGTGTTAAGGGAACGTGTGAACAGAAACTACCCAAAATTATGGAAAAACTAGAGGTGGATGGAAGAAAAAGACCTAGAGGGCACCCAAGAACACAGCGCAAAACGGGTGTGAGAACTTGTGCGGAAAGAAGAGGTGAGCCCTGGCAACAAGTGGAGGGAGAACAGTGGTGGCAGCACAGAGCCACTTGGCGAGGACTCGCTGGCAACCATACTCGAATCCTACTGCCCCTCTCGTAGTGCCTACGTAATGCCTGGTCGAGTCATTAGATTCTTCTCCAGTCTTCTTCCATACGGCAAAATCCTTACGTATCTGCCGTGGTAATTCCTTGATGTCTCTCTTGAATCAGCCAATAAGACACTCGTTCATACAATGAAATGAATATAAAAAGTAATTTCGTTAGAAGATTAAATACAGTAGATAAAATAGATTACGGTATATTGACTAAAATAATTTTTATAAATGGTTATTTCGTCTACACTTAAGATTAAAGATATGTTGCAACTTAGAGATTGCCATCTAAGAAGAACCGTCGAAACTTAGTGGTTATGTGAAGACAAAGTTAGGCATTGACTGACGCCGTAGTTTTCATAGAGATGGCGTGGCTAAAATATTTGACGTTACAAAACTCCGACAGCGTTCCGCTTTGGAGGCGAAAAAACTTCGGTGTATTCGCAACATTTAATTCCCGCAGTGTGCTCATGTAACTTCAATTACAAGAAAGATTCCCGCATTTCGAAAATTTGGTAACGTCGTCAGAAGTGCGTTTTCGTAAATTGTCAGTATATCGACCTAATAATCTGCTCCAGAAAATAAAACTGAAAGTAGTGCAGCTCTTAGAGAACTGATTTATGCAAGTTCGATGTTCACATCAGGAATGTTTTGCGTATTTGAGCGAAATTTGAGATGACGCATGTCTTCCGTGAGTGATGTGGCACTACTCTACATGTTCCTGTAGAGCTGTCAACCTTAAATGAGTTTTGAAAGACTGTAGTAACCCGTATATACAGTAAGGCGAACGAAGCAACTAGACATGGCCTAGACAAAATCACGCGATGAAGTGCCCAGCAAGAATATTTTACTATGCTGCCTCGGTCTATATGTGTGAAAGATTTTCCAGTACAGGATTTTCTACATCTACATGGGATACTCTGAAAATCACATTTAAGTGCCTGGCAGAGGGTTCATCGAACCACAATTTATTTATCTCCCATTCCATTCTCGAATAGCGCGAGGGAAGAAAGAACACCCGAATCTCTCCGTTCGAGCTCTGATTTCTCGCATTTTTTTCTGATGATCATTTCTATCCATGTAAGTGGGAGTCAACAATATATTTTCGCATTCGGAGGACAATGTTGGCGATTGGAGTTTTGCAAGAGGCCCACGCCGCAGCGATAAGCACCATTGTTGTAATGATTCCCATCCCAGATTCTGTATCATTTCCGTAACGTTGTCTCCTCTATATCGTGACAATACGAAACGAACTGCCCTTCTTTGGAGTCTTTCGACGTCCTCCGTCAAACCCACCTGATAAGGATCCCACACTGGGCTGCAACACTCCAAAAATGGACGGACAAGCGTAGTGTATGCAGTTTCTTTTGTAGTTCTGTTGCATGTTTTAAGGGTTCCGTCAATAAAACGCAGTCTCTGGTTCGTCTTTCCCACGATATTATCTACGTGTTCTTTCCAATTTAAGTCTGAAGTAATAGTAATTCATAGGTATTTTGTGGAGTTTAAGGGTTCACCTTTGATTGATTTATCTTGTAAACAAAGTTTATCGGATTTCTTTTTGTACTCATGTGGACTACTTCACACTTCTCATTATTTAGAGTCAATTGCCAATTTTTACACCATACTGATATCTTATTCAGATCGTTCTGCAGTTGGTTTTGATCTTCAGATGATTTTACTAGACGGTAAATGACGGTGTCATCTGCAAATAACCTAAGAGAGCTACTTAGATTTTCCCCTAAATCGTTTATGTAAATAACGAACATGAACTTATCAGAAGATTTTGTCCCATATCTGTTCGATTACTACAAACGCTGGCAGAGAATAAATAGGCTCATTGTAACCCAAAGATAGAGATTGCATTGAGGACTTGATGCAGTCAACTGCTTTGACAACTACAAGCTCCTTAGCTTAAGACTAGTTATCTATTTCTAGCAGCTGAACTGCTAACCGACTGACGAGTTTAAGAGGTCATTCAAAATGTCAACGTCTTTTCTTTCAACAACATCTTGGCGATCTTTTCTTCATACAAATACATATGAAAACTTACTGTGTCTTCCTTTTCCTGCAGCAGATACGCCAGCTAGTCGACTCAAGTCAAGAAGGAGCTATCTGAAAACTGTGAGCAGTGAGCCGCCATTCTATTTCCACTTTCAACAAGAACTATCGGCAGGAGTGCACCTCAAATGGAAAGTAGCTGTACAGGACTAGATCTGGTGTGGCTCCCGTCAAATCACATTTAACAATGTGGGACATTATCAACAATCTCGACGTATTCCGTCAATGTGGTGAGAAACTGACGGTGGAGCACAATAGCGAACTGCTTTAATTGTCCACTTACACGTAACTCCGATGATATATGTTTCACTAGATTGATTCTAATAATATTCTTCTCGGGTTTCCTACCGGATCAAAACGTCATCTGTACACAATATTTCGGCGGTCCACCTGGACGCTATCCTCAGGTGACAGTGCTGGTACACCGACTCGCAGAGACTGACTACAAGCTGCGAGCGGCGGCCCCTATATACGCCGCGGAGGGCCGAGGGCGCGTGCGCAAAAAATGTGCAGTTCTGCGCTCTACGTTTCAGCGTCGCCAGTGGTAGAAGCCGGCGTAAACGATAGATCGCTATTCAGCAGAGACCGTTGTTTTTTTATGTCAAGCAATAAAGGGTTCCACATTTTACTCAAAGGAAAACTCTTATCTCCTTTTATAATATTGTCAGAAAGACGAATAGTGAACTATTCTTTTAAAATGCAGTCCCAATAGCGAGACGCAGAAGCAACCATTTGTGTTTCATCATATTTCATTTTATGTCCCTCAGTAAGACAGTGCTCAGCTACTGCAGATTTCTCTGGTTGAAGGAATCTTGTGTGTCGATGGTGTTCAGTACATCGATCTTGAATTGTACGGATTGTCTGGCCGATGTAAACTTTTCCACAGTGACAAGGAATTTTGTATATGCCGGATTTCCTCAATCCCAAGTCATCTTTTACTCAGCCCAGGAGCGCTCTAACCTTGGCAGATGGACGAAAAATGCATTGGATGTCATATCTTTTCAAAATACTTCCTATTTTAGATGAAATGCTTCCAGCAAACGGTAGGAAAGCCAGCGACTTGCAAGTTTCTTCTTGTGGTTCCCGCGACGGTCCAAACTGGAAAGCACGGCAGATCTGTTGGTCAGATTGGTTCTAACAACGTGGGCCTGAGCAAGGCTGAAAAACATTAGTACTGAATTTGAAACGCGGATACGAGAAATTTAAGTAGAGTATCAAGATCACGTCCCAAGAGAGAAAAATGCCAATTTGTAGTAATTATTTGGGCACCCGTATCGTAATAGTCAATGGAAATCTTGGTTGCTCTGCTAGATGGTACCAACTACCAAGTTTGCGTGGCCAATTTTGGGTAATACGATGGAAACCATGGGACTACCTCCGTTTCACAAGTGTAACACTATGTTTTGTAAGGGGCAGATACCCCTTTACGCTTAAACTCCAGTTGGTAGTGTCGAGTGCGAGTATATCGATAGCGGGAGCGCACTATCTGGCAGCGCCTCTCTGTATCTGTCGGAACTTGTTATATCGGTAAAATAAAGTGTTGGAATATTCGGCTGATTTGTGTGTCCCCAACGCCGTTGGTAGACCCGTCTGCATATTCCGATTTGTGTCAAGTGTTGAAGTGTAACCGTGTTATCCTTGCCTGTTCATTGCAAGACACCACAAGAATATATATAAGTTAGTAATGGTTTTAGGTAATGTTGAGTCGGGTTTTTAGAAGTGTGCTATTTAATTTACTCCTTGGCTTATGAGGCCCAGCTAGTCTGTTCCTCAACCAAGAAGTCACTTTTTTGAGGTAACAGGCATCTGACAATCGTATCCAAAGATGATCAGAGCTTCAGAGGAAGAGAAATTATCATTTCAATCCATAACTACTTCTTCTACTCAAATGAAAGTTGTATGTCGGAAACAAATAACATTACTCCTTTATTGTACTGTGACTTACAGAACTTCACTCACACTACATTCATTTACTTAGAATCAAATTGCATTTTATGATCAGTTCCAGTCTCTGATAGTTCCGACTATATAACTTCTCATACATCACAATGACAACAACCTTCAACACTACACTCATCTGTTTTTCCGTTGCACCATGGAACACTTATGTAATTAAGGACTCCATGCTGGGTCCTCTATGCAGCCTCCTGCATCTCATGTTGGTAAACCTGCACATACACTTCTCTGCCCGTAGCAGGTGCCACCAGGAGTTTCCACCTAGGAAGACAGAAAACCCAAAGCAGAATCTCGTTCCCTGCCACGCTAAATTCCTTAAATTAATTAATTTGGTCGACTTGAGTCGGTAGGAAGGGATGTAGTGTCACTTGTTACATTACAGTGTTTCTACGCAATGTGATGATAAAGAAGAAACCGGTTTTCGTGGCTACCGCTTCCGTAATACTTGGGTCATATAGAGATACATGTGTCGTGCATGTGCTACCAAACAGTACTGCAAACTGAAAAAACATTGTATGAAGATTTACCCGTACTTAGCATTGTGAGACAAAGGCCGTGACAGTTTCTATGTTTATTAATATATTACTGAGTTGGTTTACGTTCTAGGAGGCGATCCAATTATGATATTGTAGAAAGATATAAAAAAGTCAAGATCGCTGATCATCAATTTTTATTTACGACGACCGGTTTCGCTGAACTATGTCAGCATCATCTGGTCAAATAAAATCATTTTACAAGGCCATAATCTTGTAATGTCAATCAGATGTTATATAACAATTTACAGTGCGTAGGTGCACTATGTCATTATAATAAAACATAATTATCACAGTGAGTGACAATAGCAAACTGATCAAACTTATCAGTTTGCTATTGTCACTCACTGCGATAATTATATTTTATTATAATGACATAGTGCACCTATGCACTGTAAATTGTTATATAACAACTGATTGACCACGGCACTCTTTGCCGTAAAATCACGCAGTGAGCAAAAAACGAAGAGAATGGGCTCGTTGTAATATTATGTTGAACAACATTCCATTTTGCTTTGGGTTTCAAACATACGTATACAGTTTCCGTTGATAGCCATGTGTTATTTTTGCCTGTATCGCGTCACATTATCGCTGGATCGCATAACCTAACAGTTACAGTTTATATAAACAATGTATATTACCAAAATAATTTGCCTATGATTTCGTTTCTTATGCATTCCACTAATTGCTGAGCATGGTAAGTTTTTGTAATACTCATTCTTTGTACCCTAATTTGCAGATAAGCTTGAGCGATTACTACCCGTGTACATTATCGAAACGTTTGCTCGTCAGAACAATACGTATAAGTTAAAATGGCAATCGATACTCATGAAACTATATTTATGCATTCTGAGAGGACTAAAAGATGTTTACAATACCAAAGATCTTGCAAGGTCGTATTACGTATCTAATATATGAAGCAGAGTGTCCGTATGTTTGTACGTGTTTCATACAAATCTACAGTTTTGTTCCAATCTTTATGAAATTTTGTACACGTAAGTTTCAATCCACGAGGACGGTCGCCGTAAGTGTAAGAATCACATACGATATTTTGTTCACGAGAAACGACGTCATAAACAATGAGATGCGCGAAAAACTGCTGCATTTTGCGACAATGCTGCTCATTTTTTCCTAAACCATTGGACCGATTGCAAAGAAATATGGTACACACATTCCTTACCGTGAGGTAACAATTGCTGCATGTTTAAGAATCACATACGACACATGTTTCAGAAGATATGACGTCATAAACAATAGGAATGGCAAAAAACTGACACACAATGCGGCAAGACTTTATAAATACGCTATATGAGAGTGAGAATACTTAGCCACTTGCAACAAACTTTAAACATAATGTCAAACATTTATTAACCTTTCTCTCGCTGACATCCATAGCAAAATGAAGAAAGGAAAAAAATTTCTCGCTTACTACTTTTCCGCTGTTTATGGAGTAAAACTACGGCATTTAGTATGACGTTACAGTTTATAATTTGTACATTACAAATTGTAACCGCAGAAAATTTTACAGACAGTATATAAACATATAGTTGAGTGTAGCTTCTAAATTGTATCACAATATGACACGTAGTTCATGAGATATGAGCACATAAATAGTAAGGTTTCGCTGTTCATGGACCACGCATCAAGTTTTAACCTATTACTTCTTTATTACTGATTGTATTCCCAAGAGATTTTACACACATACAGCACTTATACAAATGAATATATACCGTACAAATGCCAGGAATTAATAAACAAATAGCCGGGCAAAGCCGGGTTTTCAGCTAGTTGTAATATATGTATTCTCTTGTGTTTCCATATTACCGTTGAACTCTTGTTCATTTTATAGTAAAATGTCAATTTAATCACTAAACGTCGGACGCATGCATTATCTTCTTCAAATTCAAAGACATTTCCACTGTTATGAACTCTTGATACCGTCAGATATCCTCCGAAAAACCCTACATGATCCCATTGATCATAATAAGAATGTTGTGTCATAAGCAGTGAGCTCAAAGATAGTCTGGAGTTTTTGTTACATATTCGTGACACTCGATGTCAAATTGGTGAACGTATAACTGTCCATATGTACCTAGTTGTCAGTACTATTACAAGTTTACAAAGAATTTAATATTCCGAAATTATAATCATTTATTCCAATCGCTTTCAAAGAAATAAATTCTTTTGTAATAGCCGCTACGTTTTCTGTAAATTTTAATATTTACAAAATAGTAGCAGCATGGAGTAAATCGCATACTTGCAACAAAAAAGCACGAGTATTGTTTTATAATACGTAGGTGAGTTGTATTGTGATTCTAAACTACTGTTTCTACAACAGTGCAATTAATTCACGAAGTGCAGTGCCCTAGGAACATTATTTCTGAATAAAAATTAACCCACCTATGGAACTGAACTCCAGTTCCTTTCCTCGGTGTTCTCTAAACACAAAATCTACTTAATACTTTACCATCATGTGTTTGTAAAAGTAATCGGTGTTTGGCCGGGGTATACGGAGTGCAGCCAAGACTGGAGGGCGTCATCTCTCTAGGGAAACTGGCCTCAGTATTCCAGGCCGAAATCACTGCCATCAGGGCGTGTGTGGAGGAGAATTTGCGTAGGAGCTACAAAGACCGTAGCATCTATATTTATTCAGACAACCAGGAAGCCCTGAGATCACTGGCAGCTCCTGCAACAAGGTCTAAAATGATTGTAGAATGTCACAGGGTTCTGGTGGAGCTAGGGGAAAGCAATATAGTAAACCTATCGTGGGTCCCTGGCCACTCGGGGATCAGTGGCAACGAACATGCCGACATATTGCCAGGATGGGGGCTCAGAAGACATCACGTAGAATATTGGACCAGATAATGATGCCAAAGCCATGTTTTAAAAGAAGCTCTACAATCCTGGGCCTGAACAGGAGAGAGATTAGACTCATGGTTGGATTGCTGACAGGCCATGGGAAATTAAAAAAAAAAAAAAAAAAAAAACTACATACAATGGGAATAACAGAAGAGAACCCTAAATGTAGGATCTGTGATGACGGTGATGAAACTACATCACATATAATCTTCGAATGCATTGCACTGGAGAGTAAAAGGCACAGAACATTTGGGACAACCAGACCCGAAGAAATTGTGTCTAATAAAGAACTGGTAAAGGGACTCCTTGCACTGTTCAAGGGCATTGGTTGGCTTTACTAGATATACAGGGAGTGATATCGCACAATAAACATAGTTTCGGTGCGGGCAGTGGCGGGTTGGACCAAGACTGTTTCGGCTTCCCTGAGAAAATCAAATCAAAACAAATCGGTGTTTCGTAAATTACTTTTAGAGAAAGTATAAGAAGTATAATTTTAGAGAAATATAACAAGACAACATACATGTATTAAGTTGTCAACGTAATAATGAGCGTCACAGTTTTCACAAAACAGTTGTGTATCCTGCCTATATTGAGATCACTGGTCACGAGGAGGTACTACAATTCAAGCATTTGGAGAGGTTCAACGGAGACGGCACTTTCCATTTGCGGAAGGCTTTCGCTGTCATCAGGCGAGCGACCTTCCATTTTGGGGGAGGGAGGTTAAAGAGTGCCCCGCCCTGAAACAACAGAACAGAGCCTCCATCTGGCTTGCGCCTCGGAAGTGATTGGATCCCTTAAATTATTTCATTAGCGGGCGGCAAGTTTACCAGCTGCTCGCCAGAAAGTCAACAAGGGACTCCTCTCGGCAACACAGTAATTGGACTGTCTATTTACAAAAGACCCCGAGCCTAATTGGGACGGCCGTTTGTTTAGAATTAAGACGGCAGAGTTCCCCCGTTCGTCATTTCTCTGTTTCGCAGCTAGTGCTGGTGTCCTTAAGAGACTGCTGCAAGCCCTCGCAAATTGCGAACAGTAACAGCTTTGCTGGGAGCTGCGTTCGTTTCTTTTCAGCTTTTTATTTCTTCTTCTATCTGAGTTGATCTACTGCTGATTTTATTTGACATCTTCTACGAACAATCACATTGATGTGAATGTATTACGCGTGTGTGTGTCTGAGTGTTTTCATTGACAATACATTGTTTATGTACAGAAGGGTCCACAAAAATGTATCCACTGTTTAAAAGTTCATAACTTGCAAAGTAATTGACGGAGTTGTCTCATTTTTGGTGATAGTGTAGCTTAAAGTCCATCTTAAAGATATCACTGTAGATGTTTTAAATGGTCACCATTAACATCCTCACAGAAACGATGCCGACGAACTGCAGCACTAGTTATTGACTGCAACTTGTTCAGTTGAATATCTGCACATGAATGTACGATGGATCCTCGAATTTCATCCAATGTGCGTGCCTTTTGTCGATAATCGACTTCCTTTAGTGAAACTTCCTGGCAGATTAAAATTGCGTGCCGGAACCGGGACTCGAGCCTGGGACATTTGCCTTTCGCGGGCTACAGCACTACTGACTGTGCTATCCCGTCACGACTCACGATGCCGCCTCACAACTTTACTTCCGCCAGTACCCCGACTCCTATTTAACAAACTTCACAGAAGCTCTCCTGCAAACCATGCAAGACTAGCACTCCTGGAAGAAAGGATATGGTGGAGACATGGCTTAGCCACAGCCTAAGGGATGTTTCCAGAATGAAACTTTAACTCTGCAGCGGAGTGTGCGCTGATATGAGGAGGCGTGTAACAATCGTGGTATGTAGCACTTCCACTTTGCTGTCTTCAAAACTCGTCGAACACTTGAGCGACTCACTCCAGTTTCCCAGGCGCACAGACTTCTGCGGTGAGCGGGTGAATTGTTGTAACACACGACGGAAGGTTACTTGCACTTGTTACTTCTCTGGTCGTCCAAGACATTGTTTGAGTTTATCCTTAACACAGCGTTCGGCTTCAAATTTGTCTCGAAGGTTGTGAATCGTTAAACGTGTCGGTAACTCTGTTTGATACTCATTTCACCATTACCATTGAAGCTCATTAATGTTTGCGTACTGAAAATACCACTTCAAAACTGAGTTCCTTTCATCGAATGTAAGCCTTGCGCCAGCCATGTTTACTAAACTGACACGTTCCACAACATTGCGAAATGTCGTCCTGAGACTCAGGCGAGAACGCCATGCTGCTCAGGACGTGCGCTAGCCGCGCGTTTCGCGTATTTCAAGCGTCAACTTCGCGTCGCAATATCTCGGGAGGTAATTGGAATATTGCGATGCAGTCGACGCCATTGTTTATGTGATTTGTCATACTATGGAATGCTGAAGAAAAAATATAGGGTGTCCATTAAAAAAACCTAAGTTTTTGTTAAAAAACACATTTGCTTTCGTTTTAGAATGTTTCCAACTATGTACATTCGTGGGCCCCAGCCGTATATTGATACCGGTGAAAGTCTTCTTCCAATAGCTGTTATTATTCCAGAGATATTTTGGGTGGACAAGCTAGCTGGGACACCCTGTATACGATCTATAGAATAAGTATTAATCTAATATGATCTACTCGAGTAAACTAAGAACAAAACATTGACTACCCGGCGTCTTCATCTGACAAAGCAAACAACGCAATTCAACGCTTGTGTGACGATTCCCGGAACTACAAACTATTACACTACCAAGGATGTGACAACCCCGTCAATCAGTTTGCAAGTTATGGACCTTTAAACAGTGGATACAATTTTTCGACCACTCTGTATTATGTGAAACACACAAATAAAAAAGTGTAATCATTTCCGTTCTGACAACAGCCTGTTCAAACTTACTTTATGATTGACAGCTTCGACGTAAATGGTAGAAGCGGATTTCAGGAGGTAGGCACGCACCGCGGTTCGTCAATCCCTCGGTAACTACAGCAGCAACAGCATTTCGCATTATATTCTTCAAATTAAATTATATTTACTCTTTGAAAGTGGTTTTATTGGTTGCATTGTTGCTTGAGGGTTGATAATAGCCGGCCGCGGTGGCCGAGGAGACTGAGGCGCTTCAGTCACGGCCTGCACGACCACTACGGTCGGGGGTTCGAATCCCCCCTCGGGCATGGATATTTGTGCCGTCTTTAGGATAAGGTAGTTCATAAGTAGTTTGTAAGTTTAGGGACTGATGACCACGTAGTTAAGTTCCATAAGCTTAACAAACATTTGAACATTTGAATTTGGTTGATAATAATAAGAGGGTGGAGTATATTGGGATGGAAAGTTATCGGTGTATATAAAATTCTACGTATGTGTGTGTGTTAATATTTCTGCAGCGAAAACTACAGAACGCAAACCAATGGTCTGTTGTAATTGTTGCCCGAAGTCTCCCATTGTACACCATAGCAGTTCTATGCCGATAGCTATAAAGGGGTGGAAGATATGGTGGTTGAAAGCCGTCAAATTATTTTTAAAAGATTCGGACTGAAGGCCAGCGATGACGCTTGCGACTCTATAGGAAGGAGGTTACATTCAGCGAAACGTGATGCCACAGACCATATCTTTGGTCTATGCGTGCTACATTGTCATCAGCTCTTTCTCGGTAGGGTAATCATACGAATAAAGAAATATAAGACTAAATAAATAAAGCAGTAAAAAGAAATTTCTTTTAATACATCTCTTTTAAAAAACTCGATTTGACATTTCGCGCATTATCTATTACAATCAACCAACACGCGAGCGGAAATGTTGGATGTGATTATTTCAATAAATAGGAGGTAGGCCTACATGCAGTTACCACTATATAAATGAAATAAAGACGCATCAGCTCCATGTTGAAGTGCGTAATTTACAATTATAAATGGCTGCAAAACAGAATAATGCATTCGATTTTTTTGTATATATTGCCGCGAGAGACGACGATCACCGACAGCCTGCGTGGCGCAGGGGATAGCGTCACGAACTGCGGTGCTGAAGGTCGCCGGTTCAAACCCGCCCACCGGTAAAAATGTTTATCTTTGTGATAAACAATTCCAGAATGTTCTACATCTTTCTTATGTTCACTTGTAAATTCTACTTGTTTCTTATGTTAACTGTTCCTCTAATTACTGGTAAATTCTGTCTGTGTATAAATAGCAGAGCACTCTGCCTGAGAGTCAGTCAGTGCTGCGTGTATGTTGAGTTCGTAATAAACGTGCCTTCGAAGTCAAGCCTGCTCCCATTTCAACTCGACATTGTTTGGTGGAGGCGCCGGGTACCCTGTGCAACAGCTGCATCACCGTGGCTCCGATTAGGCAACGTAGAAGCCGTTGCTTAGACGGACTAGAACCGGAATACAAGGGATATACCGAGTACATCCTTCCGAAAGTCCGAAGAACCATGGACACGAAATCAACGGTAGGCCAGCTGCACATCAGACACCCGTCAGTGTTCTCTGGAGACGCTGGACAGGATCCCAATAAATGGCTAAAAGGATTTGACCGACTCACCAAGTACAACAGGTGGGATCACACAATGTGCTTGGCCAACGTTTATTTCTACCTGGACGAAACAGCCCATCAAATGTTCGAGAACAACGAAGATAAACTGAATGAGCGGGTAACTTAAGAAGACGTTTGGAAACCGACAGCGACAAATCCGCTCGGCGGAAGAACAACTGAAGAACCGTGACCAACGACATGGTGAGCCAACACAGTCTTACATACAGAATGTTTTGGCCCTGTGTAACACTGTCAATCCGCTCATGACTGAGGCCGACAAAATCATGCACCTGATGAAGGGTATAGCAGAAGACATGTACCAAGCCCTTCTGATAAAAGACGTCGCTACGACAGAAGAGTTCATCAAGTAGTGCCAACGTATTGAAGAGATGCAACAAAGGAGAGTTGGACGCAAGAAGTATGACCGACTCCCCAATGTAGTCCCTAAGGCCATTGTGGAAGACTAGAATGACTTCGATTCTCTCATACGACAAATTGTGAGAGAAGAATTACTACAGTGCATGGCAGCCGGAACTATTAGACCGAGCGAGCATCTGATTATGGCCATGGATGTAACCATGTAAGCCACGAGGGAGCCGACGCCGCTGAGGAAGAGGTATTTCAGACATTAGCTCCTGTCTGCCCCGCCATCGCACCCGGTGTAAAGAATGGCGTCGCCCTGCTATGACATACGCTGCAGCCGCCGAACGGTAGCCTATGAACCGGCCGACGCGGCCACAACCAACTCCCCCAGCAACAATCACGCCCCGCAGAAGAACAGACGTCTGGAGGACAGAAGACAACACACCACTGTGCTTCCACTGTGGACGCCCTGGACATGTCGTACGCTACTGCAGAGAGAGGAGGCAAGTATTCGATGATTATTTTGCCGCAAGACGTCAGCCGTCGGAGCAGTTCTATTCAAGGCAGTCACCTGCTGATGAGTTCAGTCGACCTATGGGAAGAAGCCCATCGCCGTACCCTAGACGAGGTCGCTCCCCGACGCGCCGCAGCCGTTCACCGTCGCCGTACAGAGGTACCAGCCGCTCCCCTAGCCGCCGCGCCCAGGAAAACTAAGCGAGGCGACCATCTACGGAGGTGAGGCCGCCGCAGATGAAAATCCTCCATGGACGTCAGTCGCCAAGATGTCGGGAAATCTCATCGACGTCATAATCGACGGCCAACCTGTCCGGGCACTTGTTGATTCAGGAGACTGTTTTTCTGTATTATCGGAAAATTACCGCCGCACACTAAAGAAGACAATGTTCTGTTACACGGGAGCAACTGTGCTGAAGGTCGCGAATGGAAAGTACTTCCATCCAGCAGGAACTTGTGTCGCAAGAATAACCATCAACAACAGGACGCAGCCGTTTGAATTTGTCGTTTTAACAGAATGTAGTCACAATGTCATCCTCGGTTGGGACTTCCTTCAGGCATCCCAAGCTATCATTGACTGTGGAAGATCTGAGCTGCAAATTGAAGAAATTGTTCCGCCGGATACACGTAATAAAGAATTTTCTGGGAAGTTATTCGTCGTTGACAATGTGACGATACCGCCGCTGACACAGATGACTGGTTAAGCTGTGAAGTTCTTGTTGATAGTAAAAAGTTTATCAGGGTCACAAATTGTCTCGAGCAGTCACAACTTATCCCCAAGGGAATGTGTATCGGGACAGCTGAACCAATCCAGGACGGTGAGCTCAACGTCATCAATGAAGACCTATGCCCTGCTGTTAGTACAGACAACACGCTGGAGGAAACAAACGTGGAACTGCCAATAGGGCCTGGACTGACCAAGGAACAACGCCAGTGGGTGTTAGGTATACTACGCCAATTTTCTGGTGCATTCACACCTCAGCAGGGGAAAAGTCAGACGAAACGGCCCACGATAAAGCACCGGATCAATACTGGGGATCATCCGCCGATTAGCCAGCGTTCGTATAGAGTGTCGCCAGCTGAAAGACGGATAATTCGGGAGGAAGTGAAGAAGATGTTGCGAGATGACATTATTCAACCTTCGGAGAGTCCTTGGTCGTCTCCGGTGGTCCTCGTAAAGAAGAAGGATGGCACGTGGCGATTCTGTGTCGACTATCGGCGGCTGAACAGAATCACAAAGAAAGATGTCTACCCATTGCCGCGCATTAACGACACCTTAGACTGCTTGAAAGGAGTTACATACTTCTCAACTATGGATATGCAGACAGGTTACTGGCAAATCGTGGTTGACGAAGCTGACAGGGAGAAGATGGCTTTTATTACACCTGACGGCCTCTATGAATTTAAAGTAATGCCATTTGGATTATGTAATGCTCCAGCCACATTCGAACGAATGATGGACAACTTGCTTCGACACCTTAAGTGGACGAAGTGTCTCTGCTATTTAGATGACATTGTCGTTTTCTCGAAAACATTTGAAGAACATCTGAGACGCCTGTCAACTGTGTTGTGAGTGCGTTCAGGTTGCAGGACTCCGTCTCAATCCAAAGAAGTGCCTCTTCGTCGCCAAAGAGGTAAAAATCCTGGGGCACCTAGTCAATGGAGATGGTGTCCGTCCTGATCCAGATAAAGTAAGGGCAGTTACAAAATTTCCAACTCCTCAGCACATTCGTAATGTGAGAAGTTTCCTCTGGCTGTGCTCATACTACCGACGTTTCATAAAATGATTTTGTAACAAGGCACGTCCATTACAAGAACTTCTGCAGGGAGACGACAAGTTTTACTGGGATGAGAAAAAAGAAAGAGCTTTCCGGGCACTTAAGGAGGCACTAACTTCCGCACCAGTGCTAGCCTTGTACGACGAGACTGCAGAAACGGAACTTCACTCAGACGCCAGTGGTTATGGGATTGGTGCAGTGCTTGCTGAAAAAGTGATAGCCTATGCGTCAAGAGTACTCTCAAAGTCAGAGATAAACTACTCTACAAATGAAAAAGAATATCTCGCAGTTATCTGGGCTATCAACACGTTCCGGCCGTATTTATTCGGCAAACCATTCACCGTCGTGACAGACCACCATTCTTTGTGTTGGCTGACTAGCATGAAAGATCCATCAGGTCGACTAGCAAGATGGGCATTAAGACTCCAAGAGTACGATGTCACAGTGGTATTCAAGAACGGGGGCAAACACAAGGATGCCGACTGTCTTTCGAGGCATCCATTAGTGGAACTCAACAGCATTAATGAAATTTCAACCCTCACTGAATTAGATGACGTTACAGCTGAACAAAGGGAAGATCCGGCATTATTGAAAACGATAGAGAAAGGAGAACCGACCAATGGAGAGTTCCAACTTATAAACGGAACATTGTAAAAGAGCAACTACGATCCACTGGGCCCCAAATGGCTACTGGTTGTTCCAGCTCTTCTCCAGCCAGCTATTCTCAAATATTTCCACGATGCTCCAACATCCGGTCATCTGGGATTCGTGAAGACCCTAGACAGAATCAGACGCAGGTATTACTGGAAAGGTCTCTACCGATCTCTCATGCACTATGTGAGTCACTGTAAAGAGTGCCAGCGACCGAAGCATGTGACGCAATTACCTCAAGGGCATCTCGTACCGATTCCGCCAGCAGCTGCTCCATTCCACAGAGTAGGGATCGGTCTTTTAGGGAGGTTCATGGAGTCGACAACCGGTAACCGTTGGATAATAGTGTGCACTGGCTACCTTACACACTACGCTGTCACCAAACCTATGCCGACAGCAGAAGCTCCAGAGATCGCAAAATTCCTTGTAGAAGACATTGTTTTGAAGCATGGAGCACCAAGTGTCATGATGTATGATCGTGAAAAGTATTCCAGTCAAAACTAGTATCAGAGGTAAGTCACGGTGAGACATTGTCCACAGGATGACAACTGCATGCCATCCTCAGACAAATGGTCTTACGGTACGTTTTAATAAGCAGAAGGATTGGGCTGCATCAACGTTGGACACTGTTTTTATCTCTCTTTTCTTCTGGTAAGCAATCCTACTCTTTCGATTTTTAAGAAAGACTACTTTATTCAAACTGAAATTTGGAAATGTAGTATGTCCAGCAAAGTGATTCACCTATCTGGTCTTCACAGCAGGTAGTAAATAGACATGGGCAAAATATTATATATCATGAGATGGGAAAAATTTAATTTTAAAATGCCCAAATCACACACCCCCTGGGCTATGGCAACCTTTGACACCGCTTATATCGCCCTTTTCTTTTGGTAATCAATCATTATTTTTCGATTTTTAAGTACGACTACTTTATTCAAACGGAAATTTCGAAATGTAGTTCGTCCAGCAAATTGATTGACCTAACTGGTCTTCACACCAGGTTGTAAATAAACATGGGAAAAATACTATAAATCATGAAATAGGCAAATTTTAATTTTAAAATGCCCAAATCACACACCCACTAGGCTACATCAACGTTGGATATAGTTATTACCTCCTTTTTTCTTTTGGTAAGCAATCATACTCTTTCGATTTTTACAGCCAAATACCTTATTCAAACTGAAATTTTGAAATGTAGTATGGCCAGCAAACTGATTCCCCTCACTTCTCTTTACAGCAAGTATAAGTGGACATGGGCGAAATACTATATATGAGGAGATGAAGAAACTTTAATTTTAAATTCCCTAATCACACACCTCCTGGGCTCTGTCAAAGTTGGACATAGTATTTATGTCTCTTTTCTTTAGGTAAGCAATCATACTCTTTAAATTTTTAAGTACGACTATTTTATTCAAACTGAAATATCGAAATGTTGTACGTACAGCAAACTGATTCACCTAACTTCTCTTTACAGCAGGTGTAAGTGGACATGGGCGAAATATTATATATGAGTAGATGGAGAAATTTTAATTTTAAAATGCTTAAATCACACATCCCCTGGGCAACATCAACGGTGGACATAGTATTTATGTCTCTCTACTTTCGGTAAACAATGTTACTCTATCTATTTTTAAGTACGATTACTTTATTCAAATAGAAATTTCGAAATGCAGTTCGTCCAGCAAACTGATTCACCTAACTGGTCTTCACAGCAGGTTGTAAATAGACACGGGCAAAATACTATATACCATGAAATGGGCAAATTTTAAATTTTAAAATGCCCAAATCACACACGCCCTAGGCTACATCAACGTTGGATATAGTTATTACTTCTCTTTTTCTTTTGGTAAGCAATCATACTCTATCAATTTTTAAGGCTAACTACTTTATTCAAACTGAAATTTTGAAATGTAGTACGTCCAGCAAACTGATTCACCTAACTACTCTTTACAGCAGGTGTAAGTGGACATGGGCGAACTACTGTATATGATTAGATGATTAATACTATATATGAGGAGATGAAGAAAATGTAATTATAAAATGCGTAAGTCACACAACCCCTGGGCTGCGTCAAAGTTGAACATGGTATTTATCTCTCTTTTCTTTTGGTAAGCAATCATACTGTTTAGTTTTTTAAGTAAGACTACTTTGTTCAAACTAGAATTTCAAAATGTTGTATGTCAAGCAAACTGATTCACCTCACTTCTTTTTACAGCAGGTTGAATTGGACATGGGATAAAGACTATATATGATGAGATTGGCAAATTCTGATTTTAAAATGCCCAAATCACACATCTTCTGGTCTACATCAACGTTGGATATAGTATTAATATCTCTTTACTTTTGGTAAGCAATATTACTTTTTCAATTTTTATGTGCTATTACTTTATTCAAACTGAAATTATGAAATGTAGTACATCCAGGAAACTGATTCAGCTACCTGGTCTTAACTGCATGTTGGCATGGACGTAGGGTAAATATTATGAATTATCAGACGGGCAAAATTTAATTTTAAAATGCACAAATCAGACATTACCTGGGCTACGTCAACGGTGGACGTATTTTACATCTCTCTGTTCTTTTGGTAAGCAATCATACTCTCCACATTTTTAAGAACGACTATTTAATTCAAACTGTAATTTCCAAATGTAGTACGTGCAGCAAACTGATTCACCTAACTGGTCTTCACAGCAGGTTGAAATGGACATGGGAAAATACTATATATGAGGAGATGAATAAATTTTAATTTTAAAATGCCCGAGTCACACAACCCGTGCGTTGCGTCAAAGTTGGACATAGTAATTATGTCTCTTTTCTTTTGGTGAGCAATAATACCCTTTCGATTTTTAAGTATGACGACTTTATTCAAACTGAAATTTCGAAATGTAGTACGTCCAGCAAACTGATTCACCCAAATGGTCTTCACAGCAGGTTGATATGAATATGGGCAAAATACTATATGTGATGAGATATGAATAATTTAATTTTAAAATGCCCAAATCACACAACCCCTTGGTTACGTCAACGTTGGACATAGTATTTATGTCTCTTTACTTTTGGTAAGCAATCATACCCTTTCGATTTTTAAGTTCCACTACTTTATTCAAACTGATATTTGGAAATGTAGTACTGAAATTTCGAAATGTATTTCGGCCGGCAAACTGATACACCTAACTGGTCTTCACAGCAGGTTGATATGGATAGGGGCAAAATTCTATATTGATGAGATGGGCAAATTTTAATTTAAAATGCCAATACCACACACCCCCTGGGCTGCGTCAACGTTGGACATTGTTTTTATCTCTCTTTTCTTTGAGTAAGTAATCACACTCTTTCGATTTTGAAGTACGATTACTATATTCCAATAAAAATTTCGAAATTTTTTACGTGCAACAAACTGATTCACCTAACTATTCTTTACAGCAGGTGTAAGTGTACATGGGCGAAATACTATATATGAGGAGATAAACAAATTTTAATTTTAAAATCAACAAATCACACAACGCTAGGGCTGCGTCAAAGTTGGACGTTTTTTTAATCTCTCTTTTCTTTTGGTAAGCAATCATACTCTTTCGAGTTTTAAGTACGACTACTTTTTTTAAACTGAAATTAAGAAATTTAGTACAACCAGCAAACTGATTCACGTAACTGGTCTTCACAGCACATTGAAATAGACATGGGCAAAATACAATATATGATGAGATGGGCATACTTTAGTTTTAAAATGCCCAAATCACACACCCCCTTAGCTACGGAAACGTTGAACACAGTTTTTATCTCTCTCTTCTTTTGGCAAGCAATCATACTCTTTCGTTTTTTAAGTACGAATACACTATTCAAACTGAAATTTCAAAATGTAATACGTCCAGCAAACTGATTCACCTAACTGGTCTTCACAGCAAGGTGACATGGACATGGGCTACAGACTATATATGATGAGATGGGCAAAGTTTAATTTTAAAATGCCCAAATCACACACGCCCTAGGCTACATCAGAGTTGGACATAATTTTATCTCTATTTTCTTTTAGTAAGCAATCATACTTTTTCGATTTTTAAGATACGACGACTTAATTCCAACAGATATTTCGAAATGTAAAGCGACAAGCGAACTGATTCACCTAACTCGTCCTCACAGCAGTTTGAATGGACATGGACAAAATACTTTATTTGATGAGATGGGCAAAATTTAATTTTAAAACGTGCAAATCACACACCCACTGCGCCACGACATAGGTGGACATAGTATTTATGTCTCTTTACTTTTGGTAAGCAATAATGCCATATCGATTTTTAAGTACGACTACTTGATTCAAACTGAAATTTCGAATTGTATTACGTCGAACAAATTGATTCACCTAACTGGTCTTCACAGCAGGTTGAAGTAGTCATGGGGAAAATATATATGATAAGATAGACGAAATTTAATTTTTAAAATTCCCAAATCACACAACCCCTGGGCTACGTCAACGGTGGACATAGTTTATATATCTCTTTTCATTTCTTATGCAATCATACTCTTTACATTTTTAAGTACGACTACTTTATTCAAACTGAAATTTCGAAATGTAGTACGTCCAGAAAACGTATTCACCTAACTGGTCTTCACAGCAGATTGAAATGTACATGGTCTAAATAATATTAATTATGATATGGCCAAAATTTAATTTTTAAATGCACAAATCACACACCCTCTTGGCTACGTCATCGTTGGACATAGTTTATATCTCTCCTTTCATTTGGGAAGCAATCATAGGATTTTTAAGTACGACTACTTTATTCGAATTGAAAATTCGAAATGTAGTACGTCCAGTAAATTGATTCATATAACAGGTCTTCACAAATAGGTTGAATTGGACATTGGCTAAAGACTATATATCATGAGATGGGCAAATTACATTTTTAAAATACTTATATCACACACGTCCTCGGCTCCATCAACGTTTAACATAGCATATATGTCTCTTTTGTTTTGGTAAGCAATCATACTCTTTCGTTTTTTAGTGTGACTACATTACTCAAACTGAAATTTCGAAATGCAGTAAGTGCAGCAAACTGATTAACCTAGTTGGTCCTCACAGCAGGTTGATATGGACATGGCAAACAACTAAATCTGGTAAGATGGGCAAAATTAAATTTAAAATGCCCAAATCACACACCCCCCGGGCTACGTCAACGTTGTACATTGTTTATATCTCTCTTTTCTTCTGGTAAGCAATCATACTCTATACATTATAAGTACAACTACTTTATTCAACCTGAAATTTCGAGATGTAGTACTACCAGCAATCTGATTCAGCTAACTGGGCTTCACAGCAGGTTGAAATGGAAATGGGCTAAATTTTACAAATAATGAGATGGGCAAAATTTAAGTTTAAAATGCTCAAATCACACAACCTCAGAGCTACGTCAACAATGTACATTGTTTATATCTCTCTTTTGTTTTGGTAAACAATCATAATCTTTCAATTTTTAATTACTATTATTTTTTCAAATTGAACTTTCCAAATGTAGTACCTGCAGCATACTTATTCACCTAACTGGTCTTTACAGCAGGTGAAATGGACATGGGATAAATATTATAAATGATGAGATGAGCAAAATTTAATTTTAAAATTCCCAAATCACACTCCACCTCGGCACCGTCATCGTTGGACATAGAAGTTATATATCTTTTCTTTCGGTAAGAAAATATACTCTTTCGATTTTGAAGTACGACTACTTCATTCAAGTAGAAATTTCGAAATGTAGTACGTCCAGCAGTCTGATTCACATAACGTTTCTTCATAGGAGGTTGAAATGGACATAGGCAAACAACTAAATCTGGTAAGATGGGGAAAATTTATTTTTAAAATGCCCAAATCACACACCCCCTGGGCGAAGTCAAAGTTGTACAATGTTGATACCTCCCTTTCCTTTTTAAGCAATCATACTCTTTCGGTTTTTAAGTATGATTAGTTTACCGAAACTGAAATTTCTTAATGCAGTACGTCAAGCAAACTGATTAACCAAACTGGTCTTCACAGCAGGTTGAAATGGACATGGGCAATATACTAAATATGATGATATGGGCAAATGTCCAGTCACACTCCCCCTGGGCTACGTCAACGTTGTACATTGTTTATATCTCTCTTTTCTACTGGTAAGCAATCATAGTCTATACATTTTTAAGTACAACTACTTTATTCAAACTGAAATTTGGAGATGTAGTTAGTCCAGCAAACAGATTCACCTAACTGGACTTCACAGCAGGTTGAAATGGACATGGGCAATATACTAAATTTGACGAAATGGGCAAATTTTATTTTTAAAATGCTGAAAACACACACCAATTGGGCTACATCAAAGTTGGACATAGACATTATCTCTCTTTTCTTTTCGTAAGCATTGTAACTCTTTATTCAAGTAGAAATTTCGAAATGTCGTACGTCCAGCAAACTGATTCACCTAACTGGTCTCTACAGCAGGTTGAAATAGACATGAGAAAATACCATATATGATGAGATGGGCTAATTCTAATTTTAAAATGCCCAAATCACAATAATTCTGAGTTACGTCAATGTTGGACATAGTTCTTATATTTATTTTCTATTGGTTAGCAGTCATAGTCTTTCAATTTTTAAGTACTCTTACATTATTCAAACTCATGTTTCGAAATGTAAAGCGAACAGAAAACTCATTCACCTATCTAGCGTTCACAGCAGGTTGAAATGCTCATGGGCAAAACACAAACACAATATATGATGAGATGGGCAAATTTCAATTTTAAAATGCCCATATCACACAGCCTCTGGGCTAGATCAACGTTGGACATAGATTTTATCTCTCTTTTCTTTTGGTAAGCAAACTTACTCTTTCAATTTTGATGTATGGCTACTTTATTCAAATAGAAATTTCAAAATGTAGTACGTTCAGCAAATTGATTCACCTAACTAGTTTTCACAGCAGGTTGAAAAGGAAATAGGCTAAATATTTTAAATTATGAGATGGGCAAATTTAATTTTAAAATGCCCAAATTACACACCCAATGGGCTATGTCGACGATGGACATTGCTTATATCTCTCTTTCCATTTGGTAAGCAATGTTACTCTTTCGATTTTGCAGTACGACTCCTTTATTCATACTTAGATTTCGAAATATAGTTCGTGCAGCAAACTCATTCAACTAACTGATCTTCACAGCATGTTGAAATAGACATGGGCTTAATATTTAATATTATGAGATGGGCAAATTTTATTTTTAAAATACCAATTCACACACCCAATGGGCTACTTCAGACTTGGACATAGTATTTATGTCTCTTTTCTTTTAGTAAGTAATCATACTCTTTCGTTTTTATAGTACGACTACTTTATTCAAGTTGAAATTTCGAAATGTAGTAAGTCCAGCAGTCTGATTCACCTAACTTGTCTTGACAGCAGGTTCAAATGTTCAAATGTTTGTTAAGCTTATAGGACTTAACTACGGGGTTATCAGTCCCTAAACTTACAAACTACTTATGAACTACTTACAAACTAGGACGGCACAAATATCCATGCCCGAGGGGGCATTCGAACCCCCGACCGTAGTGGGCGTGCTGAGCGCGACTGGAGCGCCTCAGTCACCTCGGCCACCGCGGCCGGCGACAGCAGGTTGAAATGGACATGGGCAAACAACTAAATCTGGTAAGTTGGGCAAAATTTAATTTTAAAATGCCCAAATCACACACCCCCTGGATGACGTCAAAGTTGTACAATGTTTATATCTCCCTTTTCTTTTGGTAAGCAATCATACTCTTTCGGTTTTAAAGTATGATTAGTTTACCGAAATTGAAATTACGAAATGCAGTACGTCCAGCAAACTGATTAACCAAACTGGTCTCCACAGCTGGTTGAAATGGACCTGCGCAAAGTACTAAATATGATGATATGGGCAAAAATTAAATTTAATATGCCCAGTCACACACCCCCTGGGCTACGTCAACGTTGGAAATAGATTTCATCTCCCTTTTCTTTTCGTAAGCAATCATACTCTGTCGATTTTTAAGTGCGACTACATTACTCAAACTGAAATTTCGAAATGCAGTAAGTGCAGCAAACTGATTAACATAGATAGTCTTCACATCAGGTTGAAATGGACATGGGCAAACAACTAAATCTGGTAATATGGGCAAAATTTGATTTTAAAATGCCCAAATCACACACACCCTGGGCTACGTCAACGTTGTACATTATTTATATCTCTCTTTTCTTCTGGTAAGCAATCGTACTCTATAAATTTTTAAGTACAACTACTTTATTCAAACTGAAATTTCGAGATGTAGTTATTCCAGCAAACTGATTCACCTAATTGGTCTTCACAGCAGTTTGAAATGGAGATGAGAAAATACTATATATGATGAGATGGGCTAATTTTAAGTTTAAAATGCCCAAATCACACATATTCTGGGCTACGTCAATGTTGGACATAGTTCTTATCTTTCTTTTCTATTGGTTAGCAGTCATAGTCTTTCAATTTTTAAGTACTACTGCATTATTCAAACTGATGTTTCTAAATGTAAAGCGACCACAAAACTCATTCACTTAACTAGTGTTCACAGTTGGTTGAAATGTTCATGGGCAAAATACTATATATGATGAGATGGGCAAATTTTAATATTAAAATGCCCATATTACACAGCCCCTGGGCTAGATCAACATTGGACATAGCTTATATCTCTCTTTTCTTTTGGTAAGCAATCATACACTTTCGATTTTGAAGTACGACAACTTTATTCATACGGAAATTTCGAAATGTAGTTTGTGGTGTTGCACAAGTACAAAGTGCGCGACACCTACTTTCGCCGCGCGCCGCCATGCACGCACGGCGCGGCGTTCTCACGACGACAGCCACGAGCGCCCTCTGCTACAACTGCGCTCGTGGCCACCACTGAACGACATCGTTCACTTGGGACTGAGATAGCAACCAGTTAAGACCTTCGGAATCTGATAGGCACCAGTGAAGACTTTGCTATCGTACAGGCACTAGGCAGGCCTCTAACAACTATGTACCAGCATTCTGCAGTACTGATCTCTGTAAAAGCTAAGTATTGTATAAATTCTGTTCAATATATATATCGTTCTAATTTACTCCAGTGTTTCTAGTTTCTGGCTGCTCCCCTCCGTACCTGCACCAGCGTGCTGTCTTTGTTCCTGTGTCGGTCTCATTCCACTCGGGCACCGACACCTACGACGGAAACGAGACACAAAAGCGGCGACGAGGCTGGGACACAAAATAGTTAGTCCAGCAAATTTGATTCACCTAACTGGTCTTCATAGCAGATGGAAAAGGACAAGGCAAAATACTACATTTGACGAGATGGTCATATTTATTTTTAAAATGGCGAAAATACAGAACCCATGAGCGACGTCAAACTTGGACGTAGACTTTATCTCTCTTTTCTTTTGGTAAGCAATGTTACTCTTTCGATTTTGAAGTACGACTACTTTATTCAAGTAGAAATTTCAAAATGTAGTACGTCCATCAAACTGATTCACCTAAATGGTCTTCACAGCAGGGTCAAATGGACATGGGCAAAATACTATATATATAGAGTTGGACAAAATTTAATTTTAATATACCCAATCACAAACCCCCTGGGTTACGTCAACATTAGACATGGTTTATTTCTCTCTTTTCTTTTGGTAAGCAATCATACTCTTTCGATTTATAAGTATGACTACTTCATTCAAACTGATTTTTCGAATCTAGTAAGTCCAGAAATCTGATTCACTCAAATGATCTATAGAGCAGGTTGAAATGAACATGCGCAAAATACTATATATAATGCGATAAGCAAAATTTAATTTTAAAATGCCCAACCACACACCCCCCGAGCTACGTCAAGGATGACAATGGTTTTTTATTTCATTTTTCTTTTGGTAAACAATTATACTCTTTCGATTTTTAAGTGCGACTACTTTACTCTAACTGAAATTTCGAAATGTAGTACGTCCAGCAAACTGAGTTACCTAACTGGTCTTCACAGCAGGTTGAAATAAACATGAGCAAAATACAATATCTGATGAGATGGGCAAATTTTAATTTTAAAATGCCCAAATCACACTCACACACTGGGCTACTTCAACGTTGAACATAGTTTTTACCTGTCTTTTCTTTTGGTAAGCAATGATAGTCTCTAGATTTTTAAGTACTACTACATTATTCAAGCTGATGTATCACAATGTAAAGCAACCAGAAAACTGATTCACCTAACTGGTTTTCACAACAGGTTTAAATTGACATGGACAAAAAACCATATACGATTAGATGGGCAATTTTTAATTTTAAAAGGCGCAAATCACACACACCCTGTGCTACATCAGTGTTGAACATAGTTTACACCTCTCTTTTCTTTTGGTAAGCAATCATACTCTTTCGATTTTTAAGTGCGACTACTTTATTCAAACCTATATTTCGAACTGGAGTAGGTCCAGCAAACTGATTCACATTACTGGCCTTCACAGCAGGTTGAAATGGACATAGGTAAAAGTCTATAAATGATGAGATGGGCAAAGTTTAATATTAAAATTTCCAAATCATACACCCCCTGGGCGACGTCAAGGATGGAAATGGTTTTTATCACTTTTTCCTTTTGGTAAGAAATCATACTCTTTCGAATTTATGTACGACAATTTTTTTGAAATTGCAATTTTGAAATGTAGTACGTACAGCAAACTGATTTACCTAACTGCTCTTCGCAGCAGTTTCAAATGGTCATGGGCAAAATAGAATATATAATGAGATGGGCAAAAGTTAATTTTAAAATGTTCAAATTACTCACACCCTGGGCTATGTCAACGTTATACATGGTTTTTATATATCCTTTCTTTTGTTGAGCAATCTTTCTCTTCGATTTCTAAGTACGACTACTTTATTAAAACTGAAATTTTGAATGTAGTACACCCAGGAAACTGATTCACCTAACTGGTCTTCGCCGTTGGTTGAAATGGACTTGGGCAAAATACTATAATTGAAGAGATCGGCAAAATTTAATTTTAAAATGCCCAATATCACCCCCCCCCCCCGGCTATGTCATGGATGGAATTGGTTTTTATCTCTCTTTTCTATTGCTAAGCAATCTTTCTCTATCGATTTTTAAGTACAAATGAAGTACTTCCAGCAATCTGATTCACCTAACTGTTCCTCGCAGCAGGTTGAAATGGACATGGGCTAAATAATATGTATATAATGCGATGGGCAAAATTTAATTTTAATATGCCCAATCACAAACCCCCTGGGCTACGTCAACGTTAGACATACATTTATCTCTCCTTTCTTTTGGTAAGCTAATATACTTTATAGATTTTTAAGTACGACTACTTTATTCAAACTGATATTTCGGAAATTGTACGGCCAGCAAACTGATTCACCTAACTGGTATTCACAGCAGGTTGAAATGGACATTAATATATATATAATTAGTTGTTCAAAATTAATTTTTAAATGCCTAATCACATCCCCTCCCTGGGCTACGTCATGGTTTGACATGGTTTATTTCTCTCTTTTCTTTTGGTAAGCAATCATACTCTTTCGATTTATGACTACTATCTTCAAACTGATTTTTCAAATCTAGTAAGTCTAGAAACCACTCACATGAACCACAGACATTGCCGAGGTGGGGTGGCTTGCGTGCCTCAACGATACAGATAGCCGTACCGTAGGTGCAACCATAGCGGAAGGGTATCTGTGGAGAGGCCAGACAAACGTGTGGTTCCTGAAGAGGGGCAGCAGCGTTTTCAGTAGTTACAGGGGCAACAGTCTGGATGATTGACTGAGCTGGCCTTGTAACATCAGCTAATGTGGCTTTGCCACACAGTTACTACGAACGGCTGAAAGCAAGGGGAAACTACAGCCGTTATTTTTCCCGAGGACATGCAGCTCTACTGTATGAACATATGATGATGGCATCCTCTCGGGTAAAATATCCCGGAGGTAAAATAGTCCCCCATTCGGATCTCCGGGCGGGGACTACTCAGGAGGATGTGGTCATCAGGAAAGACAATACTGGCATTCTACGGGTCGGAGCGTGGAATGTTAGATCCCTTAATCGAGTAGGAAAATTAGAATATTTAAAAAGGGAAATGGATAGGTTGAAGTTAGATATAGTGGGGATTAGTGAAGTTCGGTGGCAGGATGAACAGGATTTCTGGTCAGGTGAGTACAGGATTATAAATACAAAATCAACTGGGGTTATCACAGGAGTAGGATTGATAATGAATAACAAAATAGGAATGCGGGTAAACTACTATGACCAGCACAGTGGTCGCATTATCATTGTCAATATCGATACGAAGCCAATACCGACAACAGAAGTACAGGTTATATGCCAACTAGCTCTGCCGATGATGAGGAAATCGAAGAAATATATGAGGAGCTAAAGGAAATTATTCAAACAATTAAGGGAGAGGAAAACTTAATTGTTATGGGAGACTGGAATTCGGTAGTAGGACAAGGAAGGGAAGGGAAGATAGTAGGTGAATATGATCTGGGCAAAAGGAATGAAAGAGGAAGCCGCCTGGTAGAATTTTGCACAGAACATAATTTAGTTATAACAAACACTTGGTTCAAGAATCACAAAAGAAGTTTGTATACGTGGAAGATACCAGGAGACACCGGGAGATACCAGATAGATTTTATAATGGTAAGACATAGATTTCGGAACCAGGTTTTAAACTGTAAGACATACCCAGGGGCAGATATAGACTCTGACCATAACTTGTTGGTTATGAAGTGTAGGCTGAAACTGAAGAAACTACAAAAAGGTAGGAAAATGAGATGGGACCTGGATAAATTGAAGGAACCTGAAGTTCTTACGAATTTCAGAGGGAGTTTTAGGCAACAATTGTCAGAAACAGGAGAAAATAAAACAGTAGAGGAGAAATGGGTAAAATTGAGAGATGAAGTAGTGAAGGTAGCAGAGGACAAAATAGGTAGGAAGGCAAGACCTACAAAAATCCGTGGATATCACAGGAGATACTAAATTTAATCGATGAAAGGAGAAAATATAAAAATGCAGTAAATGAAACAGGCAAAATGGAGTACACACGAGTAAGAAATGAGATTGACAGGAAGTGCAAAATGGCTAAGCAGGAGTGGCTAGAAGGCAAATGCAAGGATGTAGAAGAATGTATAAATAGGGGAAAATAGATACAGCCTAGGGAAAATAAAAGAAACATTTGGAGATAAGAAAAACAGCTCTATGAATATCAAGAACACTGATGGAAAACCAGTTCTCAGCAAAGAAGGGAAAGCTGAAAGATGGAAAGAGTATATAGAGGGGCTCTACAAAGGAAATGAACTTAGAGACAATATTGTAGGAAGGGAAGAGGATGTAGATGAAGATGAAATAGGAGATACTGTACTGAGAGAAGAATTTGACAGAGCACTGAAAGACCTAAGACGATACAAGGCCCCTGGAGTAGATGATATTCCCTCAGAGCTACTGAAGTCTCTGGGAGAACCAGCCATGACAAACCTGTTTCACCTGGTGTGTAAGATGTATGAGACAGGGAAAGTACCCTCAGACTTTAAGAAAAACGTTATAATCCCCATTCCAAAGGAAGCAGGTGCAGACAGGTGTGAAAACTACAGAACCATCAGTTTAATAAGTCATGGTTGCAAAATATTAACCCGAATTATATACAGAAGGATGGAAAAGCTGGTAGAAGCCGGC
Source organism: Locusta migratoria (assembly GCA_026315105.1). Classification (NCBI taxonomy): domain Eukaryota; kingdom Metazoa; phylum Arthropoda; class Insecta; order Orthoptera; family Acrididae; genus Locusta; species Locusta migratoria. The sequence goes on from CM048749.1 coordinate 196,553,446, forward strand.
CTCGGGGAAGATCAGTTTGGGTTCTGGAGAAATGTAGGAACACGGGAGGCAATACTCACTTTACGGCTTATCCTAGAAGATAGATTAAGAAAAGGCAAACCTACATTTCTAGCTTTTCTAGATTTGGAGAAGGCTTTTGACAATGTTGATTGGAATAAACTCTTTCAAGTTCTGAAGCAAGCAGGAGTAAAATATAGAGAGCGTAAGGTTATTTACAAATTGTACAAAAACCAGACAGCGGTTGTCAGAGTTGAAGGCCATGAAAGGGATGCAGTGGTTGGAAAGGGAGTAAGACAGGGTTGTAGTCTTTCTCCATTGTTATTCAATTTGTACATTGAGCAAGCTATAAAGGAAAGTAAGGAGAAATTTGGAATAGGGATTAAAGTTCAGGGTGAAGAATTAAAAACATTGCGTTTTGCCGACGACATAGTAATTCTGTCAGATACAGCAAAGGACCTGGAAGAGCAGTTGAACGGAATGGACAGTGTGCTGAAAGGTACATATAAGATGAACATTAACAAGAGCAAAAGTAGGGTAATGGAGTGCAGTGTAAGAAAATCAGGTGATGCTGAAGGAATTAGATTGGGAAACGAAGCAATAAAGGAGGTAGATGAATTTTGTTACTTGGGCAGTAAAATAACAAATGATGGTCGCAGTACAGAGGATATAAAGTGCAGAATGGGAATGGGTAGAAAAGCGTTCTTGAAAAGGAGAAATTTGTTAACATCGAATATTGATTTAAGCCTAAGGAAGTCCTTTCTGAAGGCATTTGTGTGGAGTGTTGCCTTGTATAGGAGTGAGACATGGACGATAAACAGTGCGGACAGGAAGAGAATTCAGGCTTTTGAAATATGGTGCTGCAGAAGAATTCTGAAGATTAGGTGGGTGGATCGCGTAACTAATGATGAGGTACTGAACAGAATTGGGGAGAAAAGAAATTTCTGGCATACCTTGACTAAAAGAAGGGATAGATTGGTAGTACACATTCTGAGACATCAAGGAAGTGTGAATCTGGCGTTGGAGGGAAGTGTGTGGGGGGTAAAAATCGCAGAGGAAGACCAAGAGATGGATACAGTAAGCAGATTCAGACAGATGTTGGTTGCCGTTCTTATGTGGAGATGAAGAGGCTTGCTCAGGATAGGGTATTGTGGAGAGCTGCGTCAAACCAGTCTCCGGACTGAAGACCACAACAACAACAAGAAGTCCAGAAATCTGAGTCACTCAACTGATCAATAGAGATGGTTTAAATGGACATGCGCAAAATACTATACACAATGCGATAGGAAAAATGTAATTTTAAAATGCCTAACCACACATCATCTGAGCTACGTCAAGGATGGAAATGGTTTTTATTTCATTTTTCTTTTGGTAAGCAACCATACTCTTTCGATTTTTAAGTACGACTACTTTATGCAAACTGATATTTAGAAATGTAGTACGTCCAGCAAACTGAGTTACCTAACTGGTCTTCACAGCAGGTTGAAATGAACATGGGCAATATACTATATATAATGGGACGGGCAAAATTTAATTTTAAGATGCCCAAATCAGATACCCCCTGTTCTACGTCAACGTTGCACATATTTTTTTCTCTCTCTTTTCTTTTGGTCAGCAATCATATTCTTTTGAATTTTTGTACGACAACTTTTTTGAAATTACAATTTCGAAATGTAGTACGTACAGCAAACTCATTTACCTAACTGCTCTTCGCAGCAGGTTCAAATGGTCATGGGCAAAATAGAATATATAATGAGATGGGCAAAATTTAATTTTTAAATGCCCAAATAGCACACTCCTGGGCTATGGCAACGTTGGACATAGTTTTTATCACTATTTTCTTTTGGTAAGCAATCATACTCTTTCGATTTTTATGTACGACTACTTTTTTCAAATTGCTATTTTGAAATGTAGTACGAATAGCTAACTGATTTACCTAACTGATCTTCACAGGAGGTTGAAATGGACATGGGCAAAATAATATATATGATGAGATGGGCAAAATTTAATTTTAAAATGCCCATATCACACAGCCCTTTAACTATAGCAACGTTGGACCTGGTTTTTATTCCCCATTTCCATTTATATATACAACTACTTTATTGTAATATAAATTTCGAAATGAAGTACATCCAGAAAACTAACTCACCTATTTGTTCTTCTCTGCAGGTTGAAATAAATATGGGCAAAATACTGTATATGATGAGATGGGCAAAATTTTATTTTTATAATGCCCATATAACTCACCCCCTGAGCTATGGCAACGTTGGACTAGGTTATTATATCTCGTTTCTTTTTTTAAGCATTTATACACTTTCGATTTTTAAGTATGACTACTTTATTCAAACTGAGATTTCGAAATGTAGCACACCCACCAAACTGCTTCACCTAACTGGTCTTCACTGCAGTTGGAAATGGCCATGTGAAAAATACTATACATGATGAGATTGCCAAAATTTAATTTTAAATTGCCCATGCCACACATCCCTTGGTCAACGTCAACTTTGCACATGGTTTTTAACTCTCTTTTCTTTTGTTAAGCCATCATACTCTTCCGACTTTTAAGTATGACTACTTCGGCATGACAAGTCTGACCATTTCTTTGTTAGTAATCCTGCATTTGAGCCCTATAAACGCTGCAGTATTTTAAACATAAAACTCAGTTAATATCTATGTCTATGAAAGTCGATGTGTGTATATATGTCATTACTGACTCCCAGACGGCTGGAGCTGCTTTAATGGGGGCTTCAGGGAATAATCAGATTAGTCCAGCACGTGATCCTGTGAAGTTTAGTAGCGATCGTATCGAGATTTATTGACCTGAAGTACATAACGAGAAGAAAGGAATAATTACACATTGGAAAAGCTATTTACACTTTGACTTTCAAATGCTTTCAGTAGTTGCTATGCTCTACGTAATATGATTCAACACAAGTAATATGGTGCATATTAAATCCTCAGCATTTTTAATCCATACATATTAAAATTGCATACTACCGTACATCTGGAACCACGAATGAAACGGAGAACTTGTTATTTTTAATCCTCTTACTTCTATAAATCCAATTTTAATTATTCACTAAATGTAGTGGAGTATTTTTCATTGCGAATGAGAAACACTACTTAAATTAATATAGCACCTTGTACATACAATTCATCTACATCAATAAAAGTAGTTTACTCTGCAATCCACCGTAAGGTGCGTGGCGGATGGTACATTGTACCACTACTAGGCATTTCCTTTCCTATTCTACTCCCAAATAGGAAGAGGAAACAAAGAATATCTATACGCCTCTGTAAGAGCCTATAACGTTGCCTCTGCTTCGTATGATGAATTTGAAATTATTTAGTTAAAGTACAGCACAAAATTAACATTAAAGCAAATAAACCGCGGGTTGCATATCAAAGTAGGGCACCATACAAGCAACAGCACATTATAAGACTTACGAAGAGCACCTAGTTGGATTCTGCACTTCGTACTGTAGAAGCTGGAAATGAAAACTTTTACCTATTTAATACGTGAACATTAGACATACTTTCCGCAGGAGATCAATGTTCAGACTGTTCACGTCGCTTTTCATTGTTGTGTGACCATGGGTGGAACATGAAGTTACTGGTAATGATATAATAATTAAAAAAAAATGATCGGACTTTGTGAAATTACAAAAGAAATGACTGCAGGATCTAAAGTCAATCAAAGTATTGTATGATGATGATTGATTGTGATTGAAATTTTGCAGACAATGTGAAGCGACTGTAATGGTGTGTGAACATTAAACTATTACGAACGTCGAGGAGCTGAAAACATTAAGAAATTAAATATTTGACGTGGAGGAGTTTGATTTAAATGAAAACCAAGGGGAGGGAATGCTTTTAAATTTAAATAATATATTTCCAGCAACAGCTTGCATTATTCATACTTGCATGAGTGGATACAGATATTAAAGTCGTCTTGACACATCGGATACAGACAAGAAAGTGAGTAAAACTACTATCACGGTTCCGTCTTCTCGCTTGTTCGGAAGTAAAAAATGACGAAAGAAATTAAATTAGTTGCATTGCGATTCAGAGTGAACCGGAGGCAATAAGCATCGCTGATCAAAGATAAACAAAACAAAAATTAGTGTATCGTTACAAGCCAAAATTTCTTTTATCTTGGCTTTATGACTTTTACCGCGAAATGTAAGTAGGCGACAGTAATATCGTTCTACAGTCATCTTCAAATTCCGGACCTCTAAATTTCCGCAACAGAATTCCTCGAAACGATTCCCATTTGAGTTCCCGGACATTTCAGCGACAATCGCGCATTTGTCGAACCTGCCAGTAACGAACAAAGCTACTCGCCTCTGAATTGCTTCCATGTCTTCCTTTAAACTGATCTGCTGTTGGTCCCAAACAGTTGAGCAATAGTCAAGACGTGGTCGTACACAAGTTTATATACGGTCTCCTTTACAGATGAGTAAATCATTCCAAAATTCTCCAAGTAAACCGAAATCGGCTTTCCGTCTTACTCACAACTGTCCTTACATGTTCGTTCCATTTCATTTAGCTCTGCAGTGTTACGCCTAGATATTTGAACTACACGACTGCATCAAGACGCTCACTACTAATGCTGTATTCAAGCTTATGGGATTGTTTTCCATGCTCATGTGCATCATCTTATATTCTTCTATATTTAGAGCTAGCTGCCATTCTTCACACCAACTAGAAATTGTCTAAGTCATTCTGTATGCAATTACAGTCAATATAAGGCGACACGATCCCATACACCACATCATCATCTGCAAATTATAATTTACTTTGTCCAACAGATCATTTATATAGATAGAAAATAATAGCGGTCCTGTCACAGTCCCGTGGGGCACGCCTGACGATACATTCGTCTCTGATAAACACATCGTTAACAACGTACTGCGTTCTATTATGTAGGAAGTCTTATACAGTCAGTCATCAATCTGTAAACCTATTCCAGATGATCATATCTTCGTTAGCAGTCTGCAGTGAGACCCCGCGTCAAATGCCCTTTTGAAATCGAGAAAAACACTATCTGTCTGTTGCGCTTCATCCGTAGCTCACAAGATGTCCTGTGAGAAAAAGGCAAGCTGAGATTCACACGAACGAGGTTTCCTAAAACCATGCTGATTCATAGATAGAAACTTATCAGTATCAAGGAAATTTACTACATTCGAGCTGAAAATATGCTCTAAATTCAACAGGAAACTGATGTCAAGTAATTATATGGATCAGTTCTTTTTCCGCGACAGAGCGGTCGAAGGCATTGACTCGCTTTGCTACGATGCGCGAGGCTGTTCCCCGTCGGGGGGTTCGAATCCCACTCGGGAACGGATGTTTGTGCTGTCTTTAGTATAATGTAGTTCACAAGTAGATTGTCAGTTTAGGGAGTGATGACCCCGGAGTTAAGTCCCATGAGCTTTACAAAAATTTTAACCTTTTATTTTCAGTTCTTTTACCTTTCTTATAAAGGGGAATCACCTGCGTTTATTCCAACCACTAGGAACTTTGCTTGTATTAAAGATTCGCGATAAATGCAAGCTAAGTAAGGGACCAATGCCGTAGAATACTCTTTGTAAAACCTAATTGGTATTCCATCCGCACCCGGAGACTTTTTTTATTCATCTCTCTTAGCTGCTTCTCTACACCGGATATACCTATTACTATGTCCTCCATTTGGGAGTTAATGCATTGATCAAGTGATTGTACCTTTGTATGGTCCTTCTGCGTGAAAGGTTTCTAAAATGATAATTTAGAACTTCAGCTTTCCGTTTGCTTTCTTCTATTACTAACTCCGGACTGATCAACGAGTGACTGGATAGTTGCCTTTGACCAGCTTATCGATTCTACATAGGATCAGAACTTTTTTGGGTTCTCGGAGAGATCTATTGCTACGATATGGCTGTAGTAATTATTGTATGCTTCGCGCATCTATCTTTTTATAGAATCATGAATCTCTGCTAACTTTTGCCGTTCATCATTTGTGTTCTTTTTTAAACCGAGGGTGCAACAGCCCTTTTCTCAGTAACTTTCTAACTTTATTATTACACCACGGTTGATCTTTTCCATCCTTAATCCTTTTTATAGGTACATACGTCTCTAACATTTTACTTACAATACGTTTCAATTTAGTCCACAATTGCTCTACATCCATTGTACCGGATCCAAACGATGTCCTTTCATTTTTGTAAGTGTGATGCCAACAATTCCTTATCGATTGTTTCTAACAAAAACACGCTCCTAGCCTTCTTGATTGGTTTATTAACTTTGGTCACCATTGATGCTATGACGATATGGATGATCACTAACTCCTGTCACAACAATGACATCGTTAATGAGGTCGGGCCTGTTTGTAGTTATAGGGTTTAAAGTATTTCCATTGCATCTGGGCTGTTCGTTTAACTGCTCTAGACAGTTTTCGTAATACGTGTCCAATAGTAGCTCGCAAGACTGCTTGTCTGCAACGCTTGGAATGAAACTAGAGAGTTCCTAATCAACAATATGTTTGAATTCTCCCCCGACTATTATTGCATGGCCCAGATACCTACGCACTACCTGGTGTAGACATTCTTTGAATTACTCTAAAACTGCTACAGCAGTACTGGGGGGGGGGGCGGTAAAAATACCCAACTACTAACTTTACTTCTCTTAGACCTGTCATACGTGCCCAGATAATTTCACTGTTACTCTCAACCTCGATTTTGGTGGACTCAGTACCTTTGTCCACGGCGATGAACACTGCCCCTCTAGTTGTGTCCGATATGACTTTCCGATATACATTCCACACCTCGCTAAATATTTCCGAGCTATCAACATCATGATTTGGCCTGCTTTTGGTGTCTAAAACTATCTGACCACAATAATTCACAGATATTGGTTCACAGTAGCAGAAACGTATTGTAGGGCTATCGTATAAATTCGTAGAAGCGAGGAATGCCTTGTATTCGAACGAGTTTAACTTCAGAACGAAAGAATGATCACCATTTCCGCATGCTTGGCTCCTATTCTCTGATTTTTGCACAACATTTTAATCGTTTCACAAGTACATCTAGCGGATTTCGTATTCTTATTAATAATTCAAAACTATCAAAATTTTTCACTACCTACCTATTATTAACTAATATCTCTTCGATTATACCCAGACAATGTAGCCTAAAGAAATCCTGAATATTTCTTTGATTTCCTTCATTTCCTGATGATCTGCTAATTTTTACTGTATGTTGGTTGCTCCCGAATGTGGCAACCAAAGTTTTACTCCAAATAGATAAACTAAATACATTGTCTACCCGCTGGCCTTAAGATGAATCAGTAACAGAAATATGATTTCCATTTATTTTTTTGATGTAAGGAGGCACTGTACCTATAAATATATCTGCTAATACTTCGTCATACGATCTTTTCCGTCCATCTACGAGAACTCATGTGGCTGCAGTAGTGAGAGTAAGCCATGCAAAGGCGGACAGGTCGCTGGTATTATATAATACTACCTCGCTCTTGTTACTCAGCCCCTTTACTCTGGCAACGTATGTTACACTGCGTTACACGACGCACAGGCAGCCAACGCAGACTGCTTGTGGCTACAGGTTTTGTCCTACGCAGTCGGTATGGCCCATGTTTTGTGTGTACGGCGCCGTGTCCACGTCCGGGCGCGACAGACCGGTTGTTTGCACTGCTGACGGAAACAACTGTTTGTCTCCGCCTCTTCGGAAGCGTGTCAACGTTATGTTTACGCTCACAGCCGCCATATTTGATTGATGACGTTCCTCCATGCAGTGGCGGACTAACGCTGTTGGAGGCCCAGGGCGGCGGCGAAACGAAAAAACGAAATGAGCCCCCCCACCCCCGTCCACTTGGAAATACAGGTATTACTATGAAAAAGAATTGGAGCCCCCCACCCTCCACCCCCCGGACGAGAGCCACGGGACAATCTAAATGTAATAGCTTTCGAGATCATGAGGCCCCAGCAGAAAAAATACCAAGTGTGCTACCAAAAAAAAAAAAAAAAAAAAAAAAAAAATATTGAGCGCCCCCCCCCCCCCCAATACCGGAGGCCCATTAAGATCATTGTATCGAAAGAGCACCGAGTTTGGTCTAACATTATATGCAGCTCTGTAAAGATTTGTACTGTTGACAATCAACTAAAATACGTATTTAAATTTTATTCAGTTATTGTACACCACTTCCGTAATGAAACTGTCATTCTTAATGAATCGAAGGTTCATTTTATGTGTGTCAAATAATTCAGTGTTACCAATACTAAAGCCGGCCGCGGTGGCCGAGGGGACTGCGGCGCGCCAGTCACGTACCTCAAAGGCAAATGATCCCTACCCGTCGTTTTTCATCTTCAAACTGAAGTGTTCCAATAAATTCTTCATTCTTGACTATCCTGACTGCATATTCCAAGAGCATTTCTTTCCCGTTCCTGTGACGAGTGTGAACAGAACAACATAATATTTGTTCGATTGTTTGTAAAATATACACCAATACTTGTTCTGTGTTCTAAATTGTGGTTAAAATGATGCCTTATTTTGCAACAGAAGTGTCTGCTTCAGTTTCAGAAGTTTCCTTCATATTATCTAAGAGAAAATATAATTTCCACTACGGTCGGGGCTTCGAATCCCCCCTCGAGCATGGATATATAAGTAGTTTGTAAGCTTAGGGACTGATGACCCCGTAGTTAAGTCCCATAAGTTCTACAAACATTTGAAATATAATTTACATCAAATATATAACATGGTGCTAATAATGGAAGATATATTCCTCAGCCTTTGCAATATCTCTCTGTCGAATGTAACTGTAATTTGTGATCGAAGATCCGCAGAATGGTGCATTATACAAATCAACTGAACACCACTGCTTTGTTGGATGGTGGACACTGACATCAACTTGAAATGGCGCAGGTAGTGCGAAACACTTTTTAATAAAAATTGCCAGGTTTAAATTCCACGACGGCTAATACGGTCAGTACCGTTTATTATAGACTCCACCTCCTGCCATCACCATACTGGTACTGTGAACTAGAGCCGTCCATCCGCGTGGCCGGTGGTGTGTGAGTGAAATAGTGAATGCACTTCGAGAGTACTAGTGAATGGTGCCGAAGTTGACAGACGCTTTCCCGCATAGTACGACAAGCGCATGCACAGGTGCATAGGCCACGCGGACGCCAAGCGCTTAATCTCGTCACACATTGGTTCCGAATTTCCAGCTGTGCATGCGCGATGTGCTAACCTCTCCAGTGTAGCCACTAAGCTGTAGCAGGCAGCGTAATGGGGCCGCGGCTGCCGAAACGACGTGACGTCATCACCGCGTTTGGGATTCCATATAACCCCCAGACGAAGGTGTCGTGCTGCACAGTGCCACGGTTACATGCCTAACAATGTACGAAAACTGTTCGTCTGGCCTTGTGCTTGACTCTCTACCTAAAAGAGGAAGGAACGTACCTGACTTCTACGTTCATTCTGATGGTCTCGTGGAGGAATGATACAGTAATCGGAATTAATTTAAGGAATATGAGGAAAAGAATACGTAGAAATAAAGTGAAAGCTTGCGTGTCATGTGATTCCATTTGAACGCACAGAACATCGGTATCCCCTAATGTGCAGATAAATATATACAACTTTCATCACTCACTTTTCGATGTGGATGTGACCTTATTATGTGTTTTGTCAGAATAAAAGCTAGAAAAACAGCAATATGACATAGAAATTACCAGTTTCGTTGTGGCAACAGCGTAGGATTCAAAAATGGGAGCTCGCTTTTAGTAAGCGTTCTCCTGAAAGAATTACATTGGTATAGAGAATGTGACGCGCTGGAACGAGTTGCCTACGTGTATCCAGTATTATTTTGAAAATGCAACATGTCTCGGCAAGACATGATTTTATTATGTCGTGGAACGCAATTTCGCAGAATTAAATAATGGGCCCTTGTCTTCCAGAAACATAAGTTTTTAAATTAAATATAGCACATCTCTGGTTATATTTTTCGTACTGATACCGTAATACACATGTACTCTGACTTCATTACATAATTATTTCAGTACTCTTCTATGAATACTGCAGCCATACTATTGAACCCCATTTCAAAGTAGTTATTTAAGAAAAAAACCTTTTTAATATGACACGTTTTTAAAACAGACTGAAAATAGTAATCAGCAAATACAGCAACTAGTCGCCTGTTTCGGGTCATTATTTATTCAACAGGACCTGGTTCGAAGTGCCTGGTACTCTTTCATGACCTTCACAACACTGTGTAACTCGTTCGGAGTTGGCCTTCGGCCGCGGTGGCCGAGGGGAAGGAGGCGCTTCAGTCACGGTCTGCACGGCCACTACGGTCGGGGGTTCGAATCCACCCTCGAGCATGGATATTTGTGCCGTCCTTAGTATAAGGTAGTTGATAAGTAGTTTGTAAGTTTAGGGACTGATGACCACGTAGTTAAGTCCCATAAGCTTAACAAACATTTGAACATTTGAAGATTAGTTGGCCTTCTCTGCAGTATTACAAACGGCGGTTTTGCTCATATTCGCCACAGAACATATGTTTGGAGCGCTCAAAAGCTCGCTAGAACACACATCACCACAGCACACATTTTCTACATGTTTTACGAAAACAATGATGTTTTTAAAGTGTGCCAAATTTCATCGAGATCGGAATAAAACTGTAGATTTTTTTGAATTACGTAAGTTGAATACTCTCCGCCACGCACCATACGCAGTAATCAGTTGTTTTAAATGTCGGTTGTGTAAGATAAATAAAGTCACGTCATTCACGTGTCGCTTGACGCGGCAGTATCTGTACCATATCACTGATTATTACGTCATATATTCTAAAGTACGTGTCGTAACTTGTTCTTTTGCCCTACACCGATTTTTACCTCACAGTAAGAAATATGTTTACTAAATTTGTTTGAAGTCAGTCAGTGATCTCATGACGCAACAGTTTTTCACGCATTTCTTGTTCTTGGCGTATATGTCGTGAATTACGCATCGTAGGTGATTAGTACCTCCACAGTGGCATTCTTTTTGTTTTAAAGGACAAGTGTTCAAGATTTCGTAGAGATTGGAACGAAATTGTAAATTCGTTTGCAATATGAAGACGAAAATCCAGAAACACACGAATAATATTTATGTAAGAAGAAAAGAATAAGATATAGCTTCACTGAGATTCCTTGTGCCATACGGATAGTACTGACGATTTTTGCTTTACACAGTGACGTAGCCTGGATATTGTCAAAGGGGTTGGGGGGGGGGGGGGTCCGAATGGTTAAAGAGAAATTTACAAAGGCTCTTGTTTTCAATTTATTCTAAAACAAATTTAGGCTAACATATTTTTTTATATATAATGCACATAGTTTGCGTTTGTAAGACCTCTAAGAAATACTGCAATACTTTATATACAAAATTGAGGAAAACATTTCTTAAAAATTGTTTCAGTATATGCCAGCAGAACCTGCAGTCGTTATTCCAAATGAAGTCTGATTATCAGAATGAGAAGTGTTTCTTTGTATTTGAACACTTGCAACGACACAGTCGCATGTCGGTAAGCTCGCTACGTGTCAGCCACGACTGTAGCTTGGTGTTTCGCACAATCTGCATTAATTTTTGCATCGGTATAAATACCTTGCATATTGATTTAGAAAGCGTAAGTCTATAATTTTATTTCCAAGATTATTGGTTCTTTTACTGTTGTGGGCATTGCAACGTACCCATCCTCTAGATAAAATATTACTCTCAAACCTAACTTTAAGAAGTATTACACATACTGAGTGAGGTGCCTTATGATATACTGAAATACTACACTCCAAATAACGACTCCTCTGCTGTAAATAGATAAATAAGCTATTACAGTAGTACATATTTTAACTTGCCATAACGCTAGTGGACAAATGAAAGTCGTTTTTTGTTCTTTTTTCTTGTTATGAACTTACTCATAACTGGAAACTTATCTTACGGCGCCATAGAAATAAACAGCAGTGACGGCATTCCACTGTAGTGCTTAACATAGCAGTAATGGAGTAATGCCAACAATAAACTACGGGTAAAGGAGGACTGGGCAATAGCCGATACTGTTATCGATAATTAAAATCTCTGATGGCTCTGTTGACAGTCGATAGTCCGTATTCCTTTTCCGGCGTATGACTGATAACAATATCATTCACTTTCACTACATGGTAACTAGGTAGTGTCTTATTACATTTATTTCTTTCGGAAGTTCGAGTGCACCATCGAGCATGTGTGTGTGTGTGTGTGTGTGTGTGTGTGTGTGTGTGTGTGTGAGTGTTGTCGTCCTTAGCATAAGTTTGAATAGTATTTTATCGTTTAGGTGATAGGGGGGTCCGGACCCCAAAGACCCCCCTTTGGCTACGTCCTTGCTTTACAAAATGTACCCTCAACAACACACCAGAAAAGAAACCAAATAAATATGGTGTTATCGTACAGTTGTCAGCCGCGTTAAGGGTTTCAAGTGTCCAGCTCACACGGAAGCCGGTTTGAAATAAATTGCAAATTTTGTAGCAAACAGAGAAGAATAAAGTACTCTCCGATACACACGAGACACGAAAGCGGGTCAGTATTACATTGCCATCACTTGTATTCACAGCGGGAGATCAGGCATGAGACGCCGAAGTCATGCGCCGCGTACTCTTACCTGTGCTGTGTATGTCGCAGTGGCTGCCAACCGCGCGCTGACCACGCCCTCGCTGCTGCACACGCGGTGAGTGCGCGGTGCAATAACCGCGTGGGGCGGGCTCTACTCTGAACTTCTACCGATGTTTAATCACATCCCCTTCCGATTGTCTTGAATACACCATGGAATTCGGCTGATAACAGAGGTGATTTTGACACACGAGGCATTTCCTTCTGATGTGGCAATATTCTTAGTTACCAGTGGCGGCGCTAGGAGTCGGCGACGTCGGCAACCACCGACGTCCTCGCGCTTGTCCGGGCCTCGCAACACATTGTTAAAATTTAAAATTTTTGTTGTTGCTAGAATTAACGGCGCTTTTCAACTGCTATGTTATGTAGCGACGACCTACATCTAACTTACACTGGCTTAATCAAGGGAAGAACACAACATCCGTACCCAAGGGTGGGGTTCGACCCCCGACGAGAGTGATCTCGCTCACCGTGGTATGACGCCTTAGTGCCCTCGGCAATTCCCGGCCGGCAGCTATTTAGTTGTCCGTATTTACATTTGCACGAGTGCAGCAGTGCTGCAATATTTAGTTACATACTTGCAAGGCAACCTCATCAGTACATTTTAGAAAACAATTTGGAAGAAGTATATCCAAATGTTTATATAAAAATCAGAATCAAGTTCACAGTTCCAGTCAGTACAGCTTCGACCAAGAGAACCTTCACAAAGTTAAAATTGATTAAGACTAACTCGAAAAGCACAATGAGCCAAGAATGACTATCTCCGTTCTCAGTATTACCAATTGGAGCCGCAATAACGGCTACTATTAAGATGTGACCTTAAAAGAATTCAGTGAGACGAAAAGCCGAAAAGTTTATTTTAATGTGTGTTTCTTTGTCATAGCAATAATACTTGTACATTATATTACTAAAATTTTAGTGTTATGATTACTGATGTATAATTCTGCTCATTTTATGTAACGTTTTCTTCCTTACTGAAAAAATGAAAGGGGCCTCGCAAAGACGAGTTCGCCGACGCCCAGTTTTCGTCTAGCGCCACCACGGTTAGTTACGAATACATCATAAGTAGATAACTGGAATTTAATTACATTTCATTATTTGTCTATAGACAAATTTCTTTGTGTGTGTGTGTGTGTGTGTGTGTGTGTGTGTGTGTGTGTGTGTGTGCGCGCGCGCGCGCGCGCGTGAGAGAGAGAGAAAGAGACGGAGGAGAGACAGTGGGAAAACAGATTATATTATCAAATGTTAACGTCCTGCCCACTATGTATGTTTCGATTGATTTATTACTCAGCCAGGTTCTAAGACATAATATGTAAGGAAAGCGTTATATTTCTGCGAGTAGTGGCTTCAGAAAATAGAAATTACATATGTATGTAGATCTATTTGTGAGTAAGAGTAAGTAATAGAGATATCGCAGTACGACATAAATCTTTGGCAGCAGAGTAACAGCTGTAAACAGTGAGGGTGATAGTTACATATGAAACATGTCTATTGCCTTTATTTGTGGTAGTATGACAGCTACAAAGCAGCAGCAAGCAAGTCGTGGGAGTGCATATTTCTACTGGCAGGAGTGTATATACAATGTCCTTAAATGTTCATTTTTAATATAATTTAACCTGATCATATAACGTTTATTAATGTTGTAGATAATGTGATATGATGTGTAGTTTGTGACAAATAGTGGAAGTCAAAATAGTAGACAAATCGTAAACATTCTAATGCTCACTGTCCTAAAGCCTGCCTTAAAACTATGAACAGACGATTTATTCCACCTTGTATTACACACAAGGATTGATGTTCAATGTTTCATACCCTGAAAACGACGGCTCTGCAGGTGGAGCAAATCTACCACAACATACAGCCATAGACATCAGAAAACAGTGCATGCGTTACAATGTTCAAATGTTTGTTAAGCTTAAGGGACTTAACTGTGGGGTCATCAGTCCCTAAACAAACTACTTCTGAACTACCTTAGACTAAAGACGACACAAATATCCATGCCCGAAGGGGGACTCGAACACTCGACCGTAGTGGCCGTGCAGACTGTGACTGACGCGCCGCAGTCCCCTCGGCCACCGCGGCCGGCAGTGCATGTTTTAATCCAGGATATCTGAGAGGACCTTAACTGTGCTCCGAATCAACCGAACGACTACCACTGTAAGTTGAATAATAAATAACTGCTGAGGGACTTCACAAGGTAGAGGAACGTAGTATTGAACAGTGCTTCAGTAATTTAAAGTACCTTCATTTTGAGAGGTGAAATTTAATTCACCTTCAAAATTGAAAAATCAAAAACAAAAAAAGTTTTAATGAATTTAATAAGGAAATGGAGTAATATAGAAAAATGAGGATAAGATTCAAGCGTTAACAGTGTCGCTTTGCTACTCAAAACCACATCCAGAATTTAAACAATTTATTAGAAGAATATTGCCTAACAGAAGGTGAATGAGTATGCACCTATGCTTGGCTTTACAGACGAAAAATAAACTAACAGACGCTGTGAGCCTGTAAAATGTTGTTCTGGTGTCAGTGCTGTTGCACAGAAGCGAATTTACAGAAAGATACACAAGCTTTGCATTAGCGCACGACTAACCGTTCGCTGTGGCATGGCTGCTGTACCTGCAGCTCTGAAACGCTGTAAAAACTGTTATTTAAATCTGATGCTGAGCTGAATCAGCCAAAACTTCTTATTAATCTTGATGAAGTCATGATCCACTAACATCCCTACTCAAAAATTGATATACCATGGTATGCTGATTCAACAAACCAGCCACTATCGTGCCTGTCTCTCTCGTCTGCAGACGTTAGCTAAATATTATGGATGCCAAAAAATTGTCCACTGCTCACTCTGCGAAAGTGCCATAATTACAGATTGAAACGATATGACTAAAATTATTAACTGGCCGAAGAGATATGTTAATCGTGGAGCGTTTTTCTCTCTGTGAACCTTAAGCCACA
Source organism: Locusta migratoria (assembly GCA_026315105.1). Lineage (NCBI taxonomy): Eukaryota > Metazoa > Arthropoda > Insecta > Orthoptera > Acrididae > Locusta > Locusta migratoria. The sequence continues at coordinate 196,569,063 of CM048749.1, forward strand.
TTCCCTTTTTTTTTTTTTTTCTGAAGAGAGAAAGAACAACGTTCCGATTCATTTGTCTGTGCCTCTGAGTAGATCAGACGTATCTGTAGCGGCTCCTTTGATTCCTTTATACTGAATGTAAGTATAGTGCTCAACGTTGATAATTACACCATGAAATATCTTAAAAATTTAATATGACGAGCTTTCATTTATTTAACATCCCGTATTCTCCCTGGCGAATTTAATTCCGCCCATTGAAGTTGCGTGGTTGGTTTGGACTCCATTACTGCAGACGAGATGTAGTACAGTCTTTGTTGTGAGTTTTATTAATTTTTCTATCCTTATCATTCCTATTCAATATTAACTGGCTTTTGGAACGTGCAATCGCGTTTGTTTTTGTAAATGTTAAATTTTGAGATCCGATAATTTTCCGCGTAATATTTTTCCCACAGCTCCGTTTGGTCACTGAAGTAAAATTTAACGGACGGTCCACTGCACGACCAAACTACGTAACTAGCCCAACCATACATCACGACGGTATCTTAAATTAATGAACACGAATTTTTATTGCAGCAAATATCTGAATAAGCCAATGTATGTTTAAAAAAGTTAGGAACCGTCCCTTTTTATAATGTAACTGCCGACAAAATCTACTATTTAGTCTTCCAAAATATGTAAAGAATCAAAATTAATTCTACTATTTAATTATAAAATCCAACCGCTGCAAGTATTATTTACCACATTTTGACCACCTAAATCCCATTTCTATTCTACAAACTACTTACGAAATTAAGTACTAAAAGTTAAACTACAGCAGTTTCGTTATAAGGTAAAGCCTGGAATTCAACACTTGGCACCATACACAGCTGTTATGCCACAAGGCAATTCACATCGGATCACTAAATATGCACAGAAGCACTCACGTATCACCAACAGCAGTCTCCGCTAGAGAAGAGCTATTCTCGTGGCAAAGAGAGTCGTATATACGTTTCAGCCTTCCTCGCATGTCTATGGGCTCACACACCGCTGTTGCAATATGTTGGTGTGAAGAGGGTTCCTGTGGCCACCTGCACCATGTTAAATTCTCATAGCTTAAAAGCCATCTGTGGTTATTCCCTGAGCAAACTTCCTCTAAAACAAACACGTGGCAACTCCTGCATAATATCATGTAGAATAAATGTCTCTCCGTTAGCATCCTCGTAATAAATACAGCATTCTCACATTCAATGACTTTTGGAAGTACAGTAATTACTGTCACCAATTACCAACAAAGTACCATTTGTAGGGTATCAAAATAGTAGTAAAAACGATGTGGTTCTGATCATCTACATAAAATGACTTCTTACACTTTATTCTGCAGCAACAAGCAACTCTAGTTCAACTTCCAGCTGTCAGCAGTATTGAATGTCTTCTGTACAGTTTTAATTAACCATTTTGTGTTTAGTATACACTTGCCATCACTAATCTTACATAAACCCAGTGCAATAACAGATTCCGGCTATCTAACTTCTATCAAGCTATCCAGTATGCAATAATTTATTTCAGCACACACATCGCATGAATACATATGATAAATGCAACAACAAACAATAAATGGTTTTCAATGAATTCAGTAACTGAAAATAAGGCATCCACACATAGCACGGAAGATACTTGTTGGCGATAATCATGATACACGGACAGAGTTATACAATATGTAATATGAGTACAATTGATTTACAGAGTTTGATCGTTTAACTTTTATGAGTGACATCGGATTCTGTACCATCTCATTCTAGATTTTAAAACAATCCACCATATCAAGACATCGAATGCCTAGAAATTGCTGAAATACAAATGCCTATGTTGCTTCCTTTCAATAGTAGGAGAGAAAACAAATACACATGAGAATCAGTATAGAATGAAGTATGTATACGGATTAGCTAAATTACAGGATAAATGTCGAGTATGTTACACTATTCGTGTTCATAGAAAAACTCATTTTTCAAGTTTTCAACCTCTGCATGGATTTCATTAATTAGCCGATCATTATCAATGCTTTAAAAGTGTTGTTAAAACATGTAAAATTTCTCAATCGAGATTAGTAATTGTTTTATGCTTTAACACAGGTCGTGTCATAAGGAGGAACAGTCGTTGTAGTGTTCATCTGAGAGATACAGGGTCAACATTGCACCAAATGTTCTCATTTGTTCCATTGAATAAGTAATCATAACGAGGGAAAAACAATTAAGTATTGCAATACCAGCAACTGAATATTTATATTTGAAAATTAACAATAGAAATGTTAGTTCCATTGAAATGCAGGTTGCCTATTCTGGCAATGGTTGCATCGTAACCAAAACCTAACTCTTCAAAAGTCATTCTCCTATAACAGTCATTAAACATGGTAATACAATAAGGAAGCTAACCTGATTCTTAAACTCTACTCAACTATTATATTTGTCTAATACCAAACTATGCAATTTCATTTCCCATCATATTGAATCCATAAAATCTAAACTAATTTGTAGACATAAGTAGGGATGCATACTGATTTAAATATTTTTAAATTTCAATCAGTGTTCTGATTCGTATACAACTCCTTTGTTTTTTTATTTTATTTAATACTCTGTGTGTATTTGTTTCTAGAGCATTGACGAGAAAAAATTACAGAAATTTGGAACAAAATTCCAAGGCTTTAAAACAGAACGACTATTTTAGTAGCTAGCGTAGCGCAGTGGATATCTCGTCTGCCTAATGTGCAAGAGGTTCATATCTTTTTATGATCTTCGACATTTTTGTATCTTCATATCGTAACATATGTTACTCTTGTCATACTTTATTTATTTGAAATCATTGTGAATGTAAGTTTAATTCCTTTCTGATATTAACTTGCATTAATTTTTTTTCTATTTCATTATTATTATTATTATTATAAATAAAAAAAGATGTTTAAGCCAGTTAACTGAATAAAAAAAATAATTAAATTCATTTCGCTAAAGATTTGTAAATGAAAAATATTGAAGCAAACGCATGGATTCAAACCTGTATAACCTGTCACATGAAGCAGACACACTATTTATTACGCTATACCGGCTAACGAGAGTGCCAGTGTATGTCAAATTTCTAGAGGATCAAGTGAAATTTAGATTTTTTTTTCGGCGATTACTGGTAAACGAGGGCTCAGTAGGTGAAATGACGAACCTACACCGGCGTGTCTTGTATCGTTTCAAACCACCGATCCTACCAGTGGGGACCTCGTCTTCTTAGTCAGTAGACCGTACACAATAAATTGTTTCATTTTTAATTTGTTACACTTTGCTGTAGAGTCATGTATTAACAACTAATGCATTTTTATCAGCTACAAGCCCAAATCAAGTTATTGCAAAACAACAGTTCTTATTTCATTTCGTACGATTTTCTGCAGAAGAGAGTATTAATAGCAAATATTTTGTGAGGTGGCGGTAATATGTAGTCAATATTTTTATTCCATTATTTTTGTCTTTGGGCAGATGGGGAAGTTCAATATCGTTTTGATACACTATCTTTATTTCGATTTGATACCAATTCAGTTTCTATTGGGGCATTTCGTCTAAGGACAAGTCCTTCAACTTTAGCAGTTATTTAATTATTTTTTTCTACGATTATTTCCTATATCTGCTGTCCAGTGAAAAGGCTGGCGACGACAAGGGGACGGCTGGCGTGCTTTCTCTCACGTAGCCTCGACAGTTGGCCTGTTGAGGTCTATAAATTAGCGTGTTTGGGCATTTGCCTTCGTAGAACTTCTCCTTTGCGAGACTGCCGACTCGGCTGTGGAACGGAGGGCGTCCCGTCATGGCCTGGTACCTGGGAGGTCCCGTTCAGTTGGCAGTGGATGGAGAGAGCGGTCGACGAGGGCTGAACGCGGCTACCTGGGAGGTATTGTTTGAAGTTACAAATAGAGAACGACAATGCTCTGCAGACGAACTTCAGGTTGCCCACCATATTGTTGCCACTGCAACACAATCGGACGTCCCTCCTCAGGGCGAAGTTTCCAGAAATCTGAATAGCACCCTTCCCAGAGCGGCGTGTCATTTTTACGGTTATGAATGCCTAGGCGGTTTCTTTGAATTTGCCGAGGTGGGTGGTTGTAGAAACGTTCTTCTGCGTGACGAATGTTACGAGGTATGTTGGGAGCATAGTCGGTCGTCTCGACAAGCGGGAGCTTGGCGTCTATGGTCACAAAATTTTAGTATTTATGAGGCTTGGGAACGAAAAAGAGCATCCGAAAATTCCGAAGAGGTTGTGGACCTGTTTACGGTATCGTTTCTGTGGGAACTTTTCTCGCGTGGGAGGAGCTTGTAGGGGCGTCTGTAGAATGCTCTGTGATTCGCCAAAGTTTAGGATTGTGATTTGTCGGCAGGTTCTCGCGATATCATTGGGCAGGCTATTTGCTGTATGTGGTAATTGGAGCGCTCTGTCCGAGTAGGCGACGTCATGGATGGCGACCAGGAACACTCGCGTGGAGAGAGAGACTTTGTTTCGGGATTCGCTGGTTAGTCTCCGCAGTGTGCGGATCGACTGAGGACTCGCGGTTTACTTGTGGTGTTGTCTGAACTTTGATTTTTGTCCTGTAGGTCCGCTTCCAGCGGCCACAGTTGACATGCATATTTTGGAAGCCTCACTGAGCATTCGCACTTCGCGGATCGCTCATATATTAAGATTTTGTCTCGCTAGTTTGACTTGGTGATTTGCACTTGTGAACGCTGCTTCACACGTACACTACGATTGACTTGTCTGCTCGCGATATAAAATTGTCCAGCCATTGTCTTCATAGCAGCGCCGACGCTACAGTGGCTGTTAGTTTAGATTTCGTTTATGCCTCACAGGACGAAGTGAGAAAACGGTCGCGTTTTATTTCAGCTCTTGTCTGCTGTCATCACCTGCCGCTGCCGACTCCTGTGCATGCCCCTTCAGGGGCTCAGCATTAATTTGCTGAGTACGGGCTTGGCGAACCCGGGGTCCTGAGTCGTGGGCTGTCGCGCCAACAGTCCGCTACACCGTAAGCTCTGTGCGTGCTTCAATGACCATCGTTCGCGCGACGGTGGAACTTTGTACGTTTCAGAGCCCGGGGATCTTGGCTTAATTGTCCGGGTCGCGAGGACAGTACAAACCTCTATAAAAAAAAAAAAAAATAATAAAATAAAATAAAATAAAATAAAATAAAATAAAAAAATTAAAAAAAACTCAATCACATGGTGTGCTACGTGCCGAGGAGATGCATGGCTGTTGAGGTTCAACAGCCGCTAGCGAGCAACCTCTGAGGAAACTGCCGCACCTCAGTTGTACAAGGCTTAGCCAGGCGCCGGCCGCGGTGGCCGAGGGGACTGAGGCGCTCCAGTCACGGTCCCCACGGCCACTACGGTCGGGGTTCGAATCCCCCCTCGGGCATGGATATTTGTGCCGTACTTAGTCTTAGCTAGTTCATAAGTAGTTTGTAAGCTTAGGGACTGATGACCCATAGTTAAGTCCCATAAGTTCTACAACCATTTGAACATTTTGCTTTGCCAGGCAAGCGGGGCTCTGCCTGGGTGGACCTTAAGTTTCCTAGCTGCTCGTGGGACCAGAATGAAACGAGCAAACAATAGCGTCGCCACACGCAAACCTGGCGTCTCAAAGCATGGTAAAACGGAATTTGATGCAACTGCTTACGATTCTAAGACATTCCCTTCCCTTGGCACCCCTTGGGAGGAACATAGACGAATTCGCCGATCCGAACCATACTCACCACGATATCTGGTGTGTGCCTAAGAGTTCTTTATGTCCACTAAGCCACAGTTCTTTGTCGAACATCTAGAAGACTAGTTTGGCGTAGTGGAGTCGTTTTCCAAGATGAAAAGTGGGGCTGTACTGTACAGACGGCGTCCCCAGCCTAATTGCATGCATTACTTGCCTGTGATAAACTGGGTGAGATCCCGGTGAGTGTCACGCCCCACAAGTCTTTAAACATGGTCCAGGGTATAATCTATCATAGAGATCTGTTGTCCCATACAGATGAAGAGTTGCGAGCAAAACTGCAGCGTCGAGGTGTTCATTTCGTCCGTCGACTGTACAGGGGACCTAAGGAAAACTGGGTTGCAACCGGTACTTTTATCTTGGCCTTCGAAGGCGATACACTGCCTGAGAAGGTCAAGATAATGATATACCGGTGTGATGTAAAGCCATATGTCCCTCCCCCTATGTGGTGTTTCCGGTGCTGGAAGTTCGGGCACATGTCTTCCCGATGTACTTCCAGCCCGAATTGCAGGGAGTGTGGGCGGCCATCACACCCGGACACCCTATGTACCCCACCTCCCGTTTGTGTAAACTGTGGGCAACATCATCCGCCATGCTCGCCGACCTGTACTATTCTTCATCGGGAAAGAAAAATCATTCAAATAGACCGGCTCACTTTCTCTGAGGCACGTAAAAAATATGAACGGCTCCATCCTGTAAAGATCATGACATCTTTTGCTGCAGTCACAGCAGCGCCGGTTTCTTTGCAATCGACGGTACCAGTGACCTCTCCATCTGTGGGCCCTATGGGCCAAACACTTTCTACTACCTCCTCGATGGGTGGGGGGACCATTTCGTCCATTGCTCCCACAAAACTTTTGGGAGTCATACCCACCCCCCAGCCAAGGAAGCAACAGTCTTCCCTGGCCCCTCTCGCCCGGAAGGGGTCCCTTGTGGCACCCACTCCCGAGGCTTCCACGAGTGGATTGGAGGATCCCAGCCACAGACTGCAGGATCCACCTGCCCCCAGTCGACGGGTTTCCCGATCGACATCGGACCCGGAAACCACTTGCGAGATGTCCTCCGAACCCTTAAGACCGAAAGAGCAGCGAGAGGCTAAAAAGAAAAAGCTTAAGAAGAAAGTCTCTTCGGTGCCTTCAAAGTCAATTCCTACGTCATCTGCCTCAGAAGATGAGGTGCAGATCTTCGCTTCTCTCGAGAATCTGCCCCTCACTAAAACTCTCGACCCAATGGTCCTAGATGATGTAGATGCACAACGCCTAGAAGACCGCAAATCCTTGGACTGACGATCTTTAGTTTTACATTATGGCTTTCCAGCAAGGAGTGAATCAAATTCTCCAATGGAATTGCGGAGGATTTTTCAACCGTTTAGCTGAGCTGCAGCAGTTGCGCCGTTTCCCAGTGCTGTGTATGGCTCTGCAGGAAACCTGGTTTCCTTCTCAGCGGACCCCAGCCCTTCGTGGTTATTGGGGCTACTTCAACAACAGTGCCGACTGTGACAGAGCCTCTGGCGGTGTCTGTATATACACACCCTTGCCACTGTCCCAAGTATTGCTGTGCCTCTCCACACACCTATTGAGGCTGTTGATGTTCGCCTTTGGGCTACGCAAGAATTCACTGTCTGATTTATATACCTTTCTCCAGACAAGGATGTTTCGCCCATTGATCTTGTGTCTCTGGTAGCACAGCTGCCCCCACCGTTTCTTCTTTTGGGGGACTTTAACGCCCATCACCCTTTATGGGGCGGAACAGAGACGACTCGACGTGGTAGGGATGTTGAAACTATTCTTGCAGAACAAAGTATCTGCCTTCTAAAAACTGGTTCCCCTACACACTTCAGTGTTGCGCACAACACTTTTTCAGCCATAGATCACTCGGTCTGTAGCCCGATCCTTCTTCCACACCTCACTTGGAGGGCCCACGATGACCTCTGCAGGAGCGACCATTTTCCTTTCTTTTTGTCGTTCCCACAGTCTCAACAGGTGGAACACCTGCGTCGATGGTCCCTCCATAGGGCTGATTGGCAGCGTTACACCTCTGCTGTTGTCATTCCTGCCCAACTGCCAGCTGATGTGACTATGGCGGTCCAACAGGTGACTGTCGCCATAGTTTCTGCTGCTGAGGCTACCGTTCCAACCACCTCATTGTCCTCTCGGCGCAAATCTGTACCTTGGTGTTCTCAACGAATCGCTGAAGCCATTCAGGATCGGCGTAGGGCACTTCAGCGCTACCGGCGACATCCCACCATCGATCAACAGATTGCTTTTAAACGGCTCCGGGCCCGAGCTCCACGGCTTATATGGCAAAGTAAGCACGATTTTTGGGAGAGGTACGTCGCTTCTATTGGATCTCGTGCCTCACCTTCTCGCGTGTGGACCCAGGTTCGACGTGTTTTCGGGTACCACCCACCAGTGGGAATACCCTGTTTTCGCTTACAGGGCACTGTCTGCTCTGACCCGCTTGCTGTCGCCGAGCACATGGCACAGTTTTACGCAGGCGTTAGTTCGACTGAAGCTTACAGTGAAGCCTTCCGCGCCGTAAAACACCGAGTTGAGCGGAAGCAACTGACATTTCACATGCGTCGCCAGGAGCCTTACAATGCACCCTTTAGCGAGTGGGAGTTTCAATGTGCCCTTGGTGCATGCTCCGCAGATCGTATCCATAGCCAGTTTCTTCGAGATCTTCCTGTGGACGCTCAGAACCAACTGCTCGCCTTGTTTAACCGTCTCTGGGCAGAAGGTGTTTTTCTCTCCCAATGGTGGGAAAGCACCATCATCCCAGTGATAAAACCTGGCGTAGACCCACAGGTGGCACGAACAGCCTCACGAACATTCTATGCAAGCTCGTTGAACGTATGGTGATTTGGCGGCTTGTGTGGATCCTCGAAGACTGGGGACTCTTGGTTGCACAACAAGGGGGTTTCCGTCAGGGCCGCTCCACAATTGACAATCTTGTGTCCTTGGAGTCGGCTATACGTACAGCTTTTACCCGAAGTGAACACCTTGTTGCTGTATTTTTCGATCTTCGGAAAGCGTACGACAACCTTGCGCCACCACATACTGGCTACATTGTACGACTGGGACTTACGGGGCCCACTTCCGATCTTTATCGGAAATTTTCTCTCTCACCGCTCTTTTAGGGTTAGGGTGGGTACCACTCTTAGTTCCTCATACATCCAAGAGAATGGTGTCCACCAGGGCTCCATCCTCAGTGTGCCTTTGTTTTTAATCGCCATAAACGGGCTTGCCACGGCTGTGGGATCCTCTGTCTGTTCTAGCTTGTTTGATGATGACTTTTCTCTGTATTTTAGTTCGGCTAGTATTAGCGGCGCTGAGCGGCGGCTACAGGGAGCCATCTGGAAAGCTGAATCATGGGCCTCTACCCATGGTTTTCCGTTTTTAGCGCAGGAAACCCGCGTGATACGTTTCTGTCGCCGGCGGGCAGTACACATGGATCCTGAGTTACATCTGGGTGGTGAATTGCTCGTTGTCGTACAGACGCATCGGTTTCTTGGCATGGTATTCGACTTACTTGGGTGCCACATCTGCGTCAGCTCACGACATCTTAACATTCTCCGCTGCTTGAGTCATACTGCTTGGGGCGCTGCTCGTTCCACCCTCCTGCAGCTGTACAAATCCTTGATACAATCAAGGCTTGATTACAGGTGCCTGGTATACGACTCGGCAGCACCATCCACCTTGAGGATCCTTGATCCCATCCACCATAGTGGTATCCAGTTGGCGACTGGGGCCTTCCGCACCAGCCTTGTGCCTAGTCTTCTTGCCGAAGCAGAGATTCCTCCTTTACACTTTCGCCAGCAGCAGCTTCTCGCTAGCTATGTTGCTCGAGTCCATGCCACGCCACACCATCCAAATCGCAGGCTTTTGTTTCCGACTGTTATCCCTACTTTTCCACCACGTCGACCTAGATCAGGTCTTCCAATCGCGATCCGAGTTCGTACACTCCTTTCCTCACTTCATTCCCTACCTCTGCCTGACGTTTTTTCCCGCCCATCCCGTCTTCCTTCTTGGTCCATCCCCCGTTTGAAGCTCCACCTGCAATTGTCCTGCGATACAAATGCATTAGTTTCACCACTGACACTCCGTTGCAAGTTTCTGGAACTCCTTGCTGCTCACCGTACACTGATGGCTCCCTGGTAAATGACAGAGGCATTTACGCTTTTGTTCATGGCGACCACACAGAAGAACGGTCCCTGCCACCTGGCTGTAGTATTTTTACAGCTGAACTGATCGCCATTTCTCGTGCCATCACCTCAAAACATGCGCCCGGAAGTCGTATGCCGTGTGCAGCGACTCCCTTGGTGGCCTGCAAGCCCTTTCCAACTATTTCTCTTCCCATTCGTTGGTGCAATCCATTCAAAACGCCATCGCTTCACTCGGTAAGTCTGGATGTTCGGTGGACTTTATTTGGACTCCTGGCCACATTGGCATCCCAGGGAACGAGCGAGTCGATCGGCTGGCTAAGGCCGGCCGCGATGGCCGAGGTGACAGGCGCTGCAGTCACGGTCAGCACGGCCACTACGGTCGGGGGTTCGAATCCCCCCTCGGGCATGGATATTTGTGCCGTCCTAGTTCGTAAGTAGTTCATAAGTAGTTTGTAAGTTTAGGGACTGATGACCCCGTAGTTAAGTCCCATAAGCTTTACAAACATTTGAAATTTTTTTTTATTTTTTTATTTATTTATTTATTTTTATTTATTTATTTATTTATTTATTTATTTTTTTTGCTGGCTAAGCTCGCCACCACCGCTACTCCCCTGGATATTGGTATCCCAGAACGGGATATCCGATTGGATTTGCGCCACAAGGTTTCTGAGGCTTGGAACATACAATGGGCAACACTGAACACTCCCAACAAGCTCCGAGCGATCACGTCCTCTACGGCCGTCTGGAAGTCGTCTTTCCGGCCTTCCCATAGGGACTCGGTTGTCCTGTGTCTCTTACGTATTGGTCATACGTGGTTGACAGATGGCTACCTTTTACGTAAAGAGGACCCACCGAATTGCCGTTGTGGAAGTTTGTTGACAGTGGTCCACATCCTATCGGACTGTCCGCTTTTAGCCGCCTTGCGGCAGTCTTTTAATCTACCTACTGCACCTGCCTTGATTTTATCTGACAATGCCTCAATGGCTGACAGAGTTTTAGGTTTTATACGCGCAGCTGGATTTTATCATTCTATTTAGTGGTGTGCTTGTGCCTGGTGTCTCAGGCTCCCACCTCTCATATTTTACTCTGATGTTTTTCCTTACTTCTACCCTGTTTTTACCTCAGTTTTTAGTCTGTGCAGAATGGCTGGCTCATCTTGTATTTGTTTGTGATCGGCCAGCCACTGTTCTCTGCTTTAATTTTAGTTTAATTCAACACTTGATATCTCTTATTCCCGTCAACTTCAGTGTTGTTGAGAGTATCGAGGTCATTGGCACTGTTTGCCCCTTACGCCTCTATTCTGGGTTTTGAGCTATATTTTACGTTTTCCTACTTGGATGTCTTGTCTTCGCTAGGAATGGGGAATGATAACCATGTAGTTTAGTCCCCTCTAAACCCCAAACAACAATAAATCCTGTGCATGCCCACCTTCTACTCCAAATATTTGGTAATATGTCACCTGCACCATTGCTGTTCCCAGTATATTGCTGTTGTTTGAAGGATTTTCTCTTTAATTGGATAATCGGGGTTATCTGTCAAATTGGGAAACTTCATCTGCCCTTTGAGTTTGTATTGACTCAGCCACTCATTTGTTGATATAAATATGTATATACATAGAATGTAACTCCATGTTGATAATTGTAAATTTTGTTTAACTATTGCATATAGGATCTCATTTTATTTCAAAGTTTGTGTAATGCTCCATTAGCTTTGTCATGTGACAGGATGAATTGTTTATGGTAAATAAATGACACCTGAAGTATGTATATTCTTTCAATTGAAAACTTCCCTATCATTCATACTTTAGGAGGGGCAAACAGATATTAGTTAACGTGGGAGTGTACCGTGTAAATTAGGTTCAAATTGGTGGTACCTCTCATTGTGATATTGGTTAAGTATTAATAAAATAAATGTGTTTGACCATATCATACTCCACAGAGCAAGTGAGGTCAATAAAAAAAAATAATTTTCCCTGTTTTTATAGACATGGTGGCGGCCCAAATTTAACTATGAGAAATTTTATGATATCACTTTTATATCTACAAATTAAATAATTAATTAAAAATATTTTATCAAGTTGGAATATGCATACTGAGTACTGTCGCAGTTGACAAAACTCGCACACATAATAGTTTTCACACACGGAGGAAACAGTTTTCAATTTTATGCGTTCGCTTCAGTTATTCGATGGTAACACTACACTTCCTTTCATTGTTTTCTTGCAGAAGATTACATTAAAAGACAATGAACAGCTGTTTTATCAACCCGCTGCTGCACTGTTTGACCGTAGCACAACAGTTTTGTATCCTTAGCGGTCATATCGACTGTTTCTGAGTCCACTACACGCAGGAAGCGGCTACACGGGTAGCGGGGGCTGTGTGGCGTGGACTGGGCGGTTTTTTGGGATAAAGAGCTTCGGGGAAATAGAAAATGGGCAATCTCAAAGGGTTCAGGTGGATCACAGGAGAAATGTAGATCCGGAAACTATCGGTATAACAGTTGTAAATTGTCGTAGCTGTGTCGGGAAAGTTCCAGAACTGCAAGCGTTAATAGAAAGCACCGAAACACACATCATTATAGGCAGCGAAAGTTGGCTCAAGCCGGAAATAAGTTCAGAAGAAGTATTTTCAAAAGATCTAACGGTATTCAGAAAGGATAGATTAAACAAAATAGGTGGTGGCGTGTTTGTCGCCGTCAAAAGTAGTATTTCATGTAGCGAAGTTGAAGTTGATAGTTCGTGCGAGCTATTATGGGTAGAGGTTGTACCCGAAAATCGTAAGAAGTTAATAATCGGTTCCTTTTACCGGCCTCCCGACTCTGACGATACAATAGCAGAAAGGTTCAAAGAAAACCTGAGTCTAATTACAAAAACGTACCCGACTCACACGATAATAGTAGGTGGAGATTTTAATTTACCCTCGATCTGTTGGCGAAATTATATTTTCAAATCAGGAGGTAGGCATAAAACATCGTCCGAAATTGTACTCAACGCATTCTCTGAGAATTACTTCGAACAAGTAGTTCATGAGCCAACTAGAATTGTAAATGGATGTGATAACACACTTGATCTCTTAGCAACAAATAATCCTGAGCTCATAATGAGCATCAAAACGGATACAGGTATTAGTGAACACAGAGCTGTAGTAGCGAAATTGAATATCGAAAGTCCCAAAGTTACCAAAAATAAACGCAAAGTATATTTGTTCAGGAAAGCAGATAGAAACAAAATACATTGCTTCTTGAAAGACAGCTTCCACTCGTTTCTAACACTAAGCGTAGGTGTAGACCAGATGTGGCTCAAATTCAAAGAAGTGGTATCGACAGCAATTGAAAGTTTTATACCTAATAAATTAATAAAAGAAGGAGGCGATCCCCCTTGGTACACAAAACAGGTCAGGACACTGTTGCAAAAGCAAAGGAAAAGGCATACTAAATTTAAACGAACACGAAATCCCCAGGATATGCGATTGTACTCAGAAGCTCGAAATTTAGCGAGGATTTCAATGCGAGATGCCTACAACATTTATCACAACGAAACTCTTTCTCGTAATTTGACTGAAAACCCAAAGAGATTTTGGTCATATGTTAAATATACTCGGGGAAAGTCACAAACAATACCTTCACTACGTGATAGTAATGGCGATCCTGCCGATGACAGCGCTACTAAAGCAGAGTTACTAAACTTAGCTTTTAGAAACTCATTCACTAAAGAAGACGAAACCAATATTCCAGATTTCGAATTACGAACAGATGCCGTAATGAATAACATAGAAGTAGATATCATCGGAGTAGTGCAGCAACTAAAATCACTTAATAAGAACAAGTCTTCTGGTCCGGATTGTATACCCATTAGATTTCTATCTGATTATGCTGAAGCGATAGCTCCTTACTTAACAGTCATATACAACCGCTCTCTCATAGAAGGATCTGTACCAAAAGATTGGAAAGTTGCACAGGTCACACCTATATTCAAGAAAGGCAGTAGGAGTAACCCACTAAACTACAGGCCTATTTCATTGACGTCAATTTGCAGCAGGGTTTTGGAACATATCCTGTATTCAAATATTATGAATTATCTCGAACAGAACGATCTATTGACCCAAGGTCAACACGGATTTAGAAAATATCGTTCATGCGAAACACAACTAGCTCTATATTCACACGAAGTGATGGGTGCTATCGACAAAGGTTCGCAAATCGATTCCGTATTTCTTGATATCCAGAAAGCTTTTGACACCGTACCTCACAAACGGCTTTTAATCAAATTGCGTGGTTATGGTATATCGCCCCAAATTTCCAATTGGATAGGGGATTTCTTGTCAGAGAGGACACAGTTCGTGGTAATCGATGGTAAGGCATCGACTAAAACAGAGGTGATATCGGGCGTTCCACAAGGTAGTGTTATTGGTCCTCTGCTATTCCTTATTTACATAAACGATTTAGGGGAAAATCTAAGTAGCTCTCTTAGGTTGTTTGCAGATGACGCCGTCATTTACCGTCTAGTAAAATCATCTGAAGATCAAAACCAACTGCAGAACGATCTGAATAAGATATCAGTATGGTGTAAAAAATGGCAATTGACTCTAAATAATGAGAAGTGTGAAGTCGTCCACATGAGTACGAAAAGAAATCCATTAAACTTTGTTTACAACATAAATCAATCAAATGTGAAGGCCGTAAACTCCACAAAATACCTAGGAATCACTATTACTTCAGACTTAAACTGGAAAGAACACGTAGATAATATCGTGGGAAAGGCGAACCAGAAACTGCGTGTTATTGGCAGAATCCTTAAAAGATGCAACAGAACTACTAAAGAAACTGCATACACTGCGCTTGTCCGTCCATTTTTGGAGTATTGCAGCCCAGTGTGGGATCCTTATCAGGTGGGCATGACGGAGGACATCGAGAGAGTCCAAAGAAGGGCAGCTCGTTTTATATTGTCACGATACAGGGGAGACAGCGTTACGGAAATGATACAGGATCTGGGATGGGAATCATTAGAACAACGGCGCTTATCGCTGAGGCGTGGGTTACTTGCGAAACTCCAATCGCCAACATTCTCCTCCGAATGCGAAAATATATTGTTGACTCCCACTTACATAGGTAGAAATGATCATCAGAATAAAATAAGAGAAATCAGAGCTCGAACAGAGAGATTCAGGTGTTCTTTCTTCCCGCGCGCTATTCGAGAATGGAATGGGAGATAAATAGTATAATTGTGGTTCGATGAACCCTCTGCCAGGCACTTAAATGTGATTTGCAGAGTATCCCATGTAGATGTAGATGTTCTCTGCATAAGAATTAGTTATGAAAATGTACATTTGTTTAATGTGCTGCACGTATACAAAGACCAGTTAAAGAACCGATTTACATTTGAATTGCGCGTAATTATACCACTCCTCTGTCAGTCGAAACAACTAATAGCAGAATGCCACCAGTTCGCAGCGCCCTTAGTTAAAATGGTTTGCGCTCGGTAAATGCTTCTCTGTCCTTAGGCCAAACGCTAACGACTATTGACTGAAATATTGTTTATTTTCGCGACCAGGTTTCACCCTTAAGCAATTATCAAGTGACGAAACTCTTCAAACAGGTTTTTTCTGAGTCATTGTCACGGCAATAAAATCGTTAGGACAAGATGATAAGTCCATGCCAGTAACAGAAAATAGGTAGGGGAGACCGGGGCACGTTGGCTTATAGAGGCAGGATGGTCCAGTCGATTCAGCTCATACAATAGACGCTAGATCGTCTTAGGAATCGATTAGGAAGTAAGTAACACTGCCCCTATCCTTATACAGGGCCAATATCGCAAGCGTCGAAATTTTAGACAAGCTGTAGTCCTTGATACTTTTGTGCGTGTTTCAGTAAAATTCAACTCGTCGGTTAATGTGTGTTATTTCACTTTTGCTTGCTTTTTTGCGCAAAAGGGTGGGTAGTATAATAAAAGGACGTACTTTAAGGATTATTTATATCTGGCATATAGACTTAATTGTTTCAGTGAGTTTTCTAATGAACAGAATTTATTGTAAAGATGAGGCAGGTTGACACAGAGACGATGAGACACGATGGACAGCCGAGACAACCTGTCACGTCCTATAGGAGCTGTACTTCTTTAAACTCGATGAAAGGTTTGTTACTTTTAATGATAGCAATGTTTATAATTCTTCGACTTTATTAAATCGTTAACATAATTGTCGAATTTAAACATATTTTGATACGTTTCAGAGGTCAAAAGATCGTCATATTCACGAGATAAAAAGTGTTGAATAAACGCCAACTAGTAAATTTAATTTTAAATCTTAAACAGTGATCTGAGAAGTCAGAATCTCGTTCATTTCCTTGTTTTAAAAAACATGAGTTATGGCTCTGATCTAAATCATTGTTTTATTTGTAGTATCATAAAAATGATCCGAAATTCTAAAAGAATTAAAGGGGAATGATTTCTGAAGATACGATGCTAAGAGCAGTTTTAGACGTAAAAGAAAAGATCTTTGAGGTCTGTTAGCGAAGACTTTGGGCTTCCAAGAAAATCGTACTGGAGGTACTGTACTAAGTACAGACAGACCTCATGTTAGTCTGCACAGGTGATTGAAACTCAGGGAACAGAAATTGAATTTCAACCCTTTCCATTGGACCAAAGCATTGGAAAGAAATACTGCAGAAAAATAGGATCAGAGGCTGGAGAAGATGGTGATAATGATGACGATAAGAAAGATTCACAGTGTTTTTTGAAACAGTCAACTGGAGAACAAGGAATTCAGTTCACGAACTGTAAGCGTGGGGCTCATCATAGATGCGTGAAAAATGTAATCCGTGGATTATTTTATGGTTGTTAAAACTGTGCTGATCCTTTGGAGCTCAACATTGATTAAAGTTTACTGGTTTTTAATTAAGATACTGTAAATCTTAATAAATTTAATCTGCCCTGTTGTCATAGATCTCA
This sequence comes from Locusta migratoria, assembly GCA_026315105.1. Taxonomy (NCBI): domain Eukaryota; kingdom Metazoa; phylum Arthropoda; class Insecta; order Orthoptera; family Acrididae; genus Locusta; species Locusta migratoria. Next base: position 196,585,904 of record CM048749.1, read on the forward strand.
ATGTTAAGCATTTAACTCAATATTCAATTTGATATTATGTACATTAAATTATATTTATTGATAATTGTTAGTTTTATTTTGATATCCTTGTTATACTTACCAAAAGACTACGTGGGTCGACGTGGCCCAGCCTCTTGGCCAACTTACCCTGAGGTAGGGGCAGATTGGCCCACTAGACGTATGTCCAGTAATTAATTTTTTCCTAATACTTTTATTGATATTTTCTAGCTTAATAAGTGTCATCCAGATTCAGTAAAGACTTCTCTAATATTTAACAATGGTTTCATAAATTTAAATATATGAAATAAATTAATACTAAAAAAATTAAAAAAGAAATATCGTCAACATTCTCCGATCTACAAATGTTCAAATGTTTGTAAATCTATCGGACCAAACTGCGTGGTCATCAGTCCCTAGCTTACAAACTACTTAAACCTAGGTAAACTAACCTAAGGACAACACACACACCCAAGCCCCAGGGAGGACTCGAACCTCCACGGCGAGCAACCGCGTCCCGATCTATCCTACCACATTTGTACCTGTATGTTTTCTAAAATAATTATACAGATATGTGTTATCAAGTTAAAAAAGTATAATTATTTAAACAAAAATGTGGGTACAAATGTGGTACTTATTTTATATTAAAGAACATGGACTTATCAACTTGTCCTAACGATTTTATTGCAATGACAATGACTTAGAAAAAACCTGTCTGAAGAGTTTCACACTTGCCTAAGGCCTAAAACTGGTCGTGAAAATAAACAATATTTCAGTCAAATGGCGGTGAATTTAAAAAACTTTTACATGGATGATGCACAAGATGTATACGAAATCATAACAATAATGAACCTTCGCAATACAACGAGTCTACTCAAACAGGCAAGACTTAAAGACGTGCAGTCCGCCCCAGGCGCCGCAGCGGGCAGCCCTCGTGAGCAGGGTTGGCACTTGTCGGCGACGGCCCCCGCACTCGCCGTGTGGCCCCCTGAGGACGCGTTGGGACGTCGTGCAGTAGAGCGCCGTTGTTACGGGCGTCCGAGGTGCCATCAAGGCGACCGGTGGCACTCCTCCGTGGTCCCACAACACCGCAGCAGCGTCGTGGGCGCGCCGGGCCTTTATACCTCTGGCTTAGTTCACAGAATAAACGCGCTCCCGCTACTTTCGGATGCTCCTTTATTTTGCCGCAGCTGCACTGAAAATCAACTGCATATAAATGGTATGAAGACCTGAAAAAATAACCCTCCCACACCACGAATTTTCATTTCACTTTAAATATTAAGCACTGCGCTTGTTCCGATCTCACATGGTTAGCTCTTTCTGGATAGTCCAGCGTCTGTCTTCTCATAGGACTCTTTTAACACGTCTAGATACTCTCTCCGTTCATTCTTTCAAAGTATTGTCGCCTTTCTTCCCTGTATGCTTCGCTCTCTTAATTTAACCTGTAATTTCCCAGTTCAACTCCATGTCATCATTTTTTATATGGCTTCTCCTTGAGCAACGTTTTGAAAGTTCTTACAAACCTCATTTCTCCTGATTGTATTTTTTTACTTTTATCTGTTTTTCTCTTGGTCAAGGATGCACTGCCGTAAAGGAGCACAAACACTTCCATTATTCTATAGTTTCATGTCTTTCCTAACTTTATCTTTAAGATTTGTAGTCCCACACATACATGCTGCAAGGTTCTGGAAATCTTTTATATGACTTTGTCCAACTACAAACTTACGACGGTGCCTAAATAATTGAAACTGGCGACTTCATTAGGTTCCTTATTTTTTATAACAATCCTAGACGAAACCAGGAATTTTTCAGTGTGGGCTGAAACAGCAGATATTCTTAGACTGTAAAGTTTTCTTCATAACTTTTCTAAGTTATGAGGAGATTTTTGCCTGTCTGTTTGATAATACAACTAGCTTATATGCCCGTGCTTCGCAACGGTTGTTGATGGAAGGCGTGAATCATGACTTTTAGGGTTGCAGACCTCAGTCAGTAAAAATAGAATCCTTGTTGGATCGCTCTGTCAATAAATTCAGTTGCCCTAGCCAAGATGTCATATGTAAGTAAAAGTCATTGACCCAAACGATGTAGCTTCATAAAGATGTTAAATGTAAGTAAAAGACATTGTCCGAACGATGTACCTTCACAAACTTTTTGATGCAAAAAGTGAAACGTGCCAAAATAAGCAAAGAACTCTCGTTAAGTATTTAATACACAAAGCGAAATCAGTAACACTATGTTCAATGTTTGTCAGTAACACTATGTTCAATGTTTGTTGATATTCGTTGACATAAGACTGCTTAATTCTGTCACAGACTTTCGCTTACTTGTTGTACTACCCCACACTTATTATGCAGCAGCGGTGTTTTTTTGTTCTTTGGTGCACTACAGCGCCTCTATCGCTTGTATGCTGTACTACACAATCCCTACTTCAAGCATAACCTACATCTAAAACAATTTCCCTGATCCCACTTTTATGAGACGAAGTTGCTCCATGCAAATCCGTGAAGTAGTTTAGGAGATCAGGTATTTCTAATAGATGAACAGACAGTTACTGAAAACACTTAAGATTGCGATGTATTTTTATTCCGTGGTCTGATTTTGATGAAATCATGCCTATATGTTGCCCCAATCTTAGCTCTAATTTCCTGTGAAAGCCACGAAAATGTGTCAGTAGTGTTGTTGTTTTTTTTTTAATTTTATTTATTTTTTAATTTTTTTTATCACGTTTGCGAAACGTGTTAGAAATAGGCATATCTTCATGAATATGATGTAGCTAACATAATACATCAGTTATATTTGCCATTTAAAACATTTATTTCATGATCATTCATATCTCTGGACAATGGGCTGAGGCATGGAAAGCTGATATATAATTAGTATTTCCTTAATGAAGTAGAAATATTACTGAAAACAATTATTATTCTTACAGTTGGTTCTCTTTCCGTTAGATGCGCTATTATCGCTCTAAGCTTGAGACTCAAACTTCCATAGCAGTTGTACATATACGTTAGACTGTGATACCAGTATGTAAATATATGAATTAAACACGGCGAGGATTTTATCAGTTTATATTCATGGCGTTGAATCATATTTCTTAGCACATAGCAATCATGAAAACGATATTCAGAAATACGATAAATTTGAAAAGTCAAAGAGTAAGTAGTATTTTCAAAGGGTAATAAACCGAACGCTGCCCCGACCTTCACACAAAGACCCGCAGCGTTATCTATTAGTTCTTTGTTGCATTACGCCGTACTTTCCTAGCATGAAGTACAACTAAAACTTCAAATTACGATATCTTTTACTTTCCTGATCAAATTTTGATGAAATGAAGCCTATACGTTGCCCAGGATATTCTCTATTTTATCTGAGATACCCCCATGAATGTTCATTTAGTATTTTTGGAGATTACTCTCTACAAATAGACACATGCGATTGATTTCAGAGAAATGTTTAAACTGTGGTATCTTACTTTTTCTGATCCGATTTTGTAAAATGAAACGTTTCTGTAACCGCAAGATACCCTCACTTTTCCTGTGAAAAACTCCTGAAAATTCGTCCATTATTTTTGGAGATGAAAGAGAAAAATAGACATGAAGGTTGTCGATGGAAAAACGTAAATTGTGCTGTTTTTCCGTGATCCGATTTTATGAAAGTAAGTCTATATGTTGTCCAAGGTACCATCATGCGAATTCGTGAAGTAGTTTTGGAGTAGTAGTTTCTAATAGATAAACAGACAGATACGACGGTCTATGAAAACACTTCGTGATTCTATTTTGATGAAATCATGCCTAGATCCTGAACCAATCTTAGCTCATATTTCCTGTGAAAACCACATGAAATTTCGTCCAGTAGTTTTGAAGATTGAAGCGAACAGCGATAGGCCTACATTTACAGATTTTTTATTAGTATAGATATGTTGTACAACTGTAAATTTTTGCAGGAGTATATTGATTTGTATAATGCTGTATGTCAGTAAAATCTGTTGCGAATATAGTTAGTAGTAAAGAAGTTATAGATTAAAACGTGATGCTTGATGGTGCGGTTTTCCATGAACGTTACTCTTTATGTCCTCATATCTCATGAACTATATGTCGTACTGTGATACAATTTCTAACGTATATTCAGCTTTAAGTGTGTATCCTGTCTGCGAAAGGTCCTGCGAGTACAATTGGTAGTGTAGAAATTATAAATTGTAACGTTATACCGACCGCCGTAGTTTTGCTCCATGAACAGCGGAAAAGTAGTAAGCGATAAACTTTTTTCCTTTCATTATTTTGCTGTCGTTGTCTGCGAGAAAAAGTTTAATAAAGGTTTGAATTATGTTTAAAGTTTATTGAAAGTCGCCAAGTACTGTCATTCTCATATAGTGTAATTATAAGTCTCGCCGCATTATGTTAACAGTGTTTTTCGATTCCTATTGTTCATGACGTTATATCTCCTGAATCATGTGCCGTACGTGGTTTGTACTCCTACAGAAGTTGTTACCTCATGTACGAAATATGTGTACCAAGTTTGGTTGAAATCGGTTCATTGGTTTAGGAGAAAATGTCCGGCATTGTCGTCTGACGCAGCAGTTTTTCGCGCATCTCATTGTTTATGATGTCATATCTCCTTATGTGTGTGTCGTAGGTGATTCTTACCCCAACAGTGATCGTTGCCTGATATTAAGGAACATGTGTACCATGTTTTGTCGAAATCGACATGAACATTAACAAGAGAAAAACTAGGGTAATGGAGTGCAGTCTAAGAAAATCAGGTGATGCTGAAGGAATTAGGTTAGGTAACGAAGTAATAAAGGAGGTAGATGAGTTTTGTTACTTGGGCAGTAAAATAACAAATGATGGTCGCAGTACAGAGGATATACAATGCAGAATGGCAATGGGCAGAAAAGCGTTCTTGAAAAAGAGAAATTTGTTAAGATTTGTATGGAGTGTTGCCTTGTATGGGAATGAAACATGGACGATGAACAGTGCGGACAGGAAGAGGATTGAGGCTTTTGAAATATGGTGCTACAGAAGAATGCTGAAGATTAGGTGGGTGGATCGAGTAACTAATGAGGAGGTACTAAACAGAATTAGGGAGAAAAGAAATTTCTGGCATACCTTGACTAAAAGAATTGATAGATTGGTAGGACACATTCTTAGACATCAAGGAATTGTGAATTTAGCGTTGGAGGGAAGTGTGTGGGGTAAAAACCGCAGAGGAAGACCAAGAGATGGATATAGTAAGCAGATTCAGACAGATGTAGGTTGCCGTTCTTATGTGGAGATGAAAAGGCTTGCTCAGGATAGGGTATTGTGGAGAGCTGCATCAAACCAGTCTCCGGACTGAAGACCACAACAACAGTTTAGGAGGAGATGTGGAACTTACATACATACATATATAAATACACACATACGGCCTATTTTATAAGATGTAAGATTACTTTATTTCTGAACAGCATTGATTTTAGATGGTAGTTGCTTTTCAGCTGTATAAATTCATGGATTTCCTTTTCCCAATTTCTTATGTGGTCATCAATACAGATATTGAAAAGATTTGGTGACAATCTACGTCGTTATTTGGCTTTCTGATTTATTGTTATTTGCCTTACAAGCTCATATGTTTGTAATTATTTGAATAACTTCACACAGGCTTTTGATTACCTGTGTAAGTTTGTAAGGGAAATATCTCGCGGCAATGCGCCAAGCCATGGATGGCGTGGCGGCTTCCACCGGAGGTTCGAGTCCTTCCTCGAGCGTGCGTTGTCCTTAGCGTAAGTTAGCTAAATTAGTTTGTAAATCTAGGAAACTATGACCTTATCACATTGGTCCCATAGATTTACAAACATTTTAATTTGTATAAGATGCACTGCGTATCTTTTATATTATCATCCAGAGTTTACTAGTAATGACTAACTCAAATAGATTTTCTAAGTCAATGAAAGCAACATGAATTGGTAAATGGAATTCATCTCGTTCATCTAAATTTCTCTTGATGCTAAAATTGTCATTTCACGAGTGTCCTTTCCTGCTCCTGCTATCTTGTTGTCCTAAACACCCATATATTGTTCTAGGCGTGTCAATTAAATTTGGAACAAATGTGAACATTTCCAGTGTCGATTAGAGCACGTGTAACAGAGGGCTGACAATTATTCCGCTGATTCTGAAATACATGCTTCGCAACACTATAAGAATATTTTGAGGTTTCTACATATAGCTAGAATTAAAGAACCTTGTAGAACATTTTGTCTCCTGATGCGGTGGGATTCATATTATCTTACAAAACTAATAGATGTTTCGTAACTTCTTGCAAGCATTCATATGTCATGGGTTATTCGACACTACTTTTGCTAGAATGATTGAGACTTCTGAAATTAGTTTGACTCACATGAGAATATTTGTGTGGTAATTTAAGTACCTAGTATTCACTAACAGAAGCAGAAACCAGCCACATTTTATAGGTCTATTTATTTACTCAAATAGAGCCGTTGCTGGCCTTAACCAGAAGGTCCGTATTATACAGTATAAATGTTAGAAACTATTCAATACGGACCTTCCGGTTAAGACCAGCGACGGTCTAGTTGTGTAAATAAATCGAAGAACAAATACAGTATAAATGTTAGAAGCTGTTATTGTTCTTCAATTTGTTGTTGGGGAAAAACGAACCACGAATATGATCAGAAACAAAATGTTCTTTGGAATAGCTATTGGAAAGAAACAGCCAACAACCAATGTAATACAAGTGTGGCAAGCGCTGAACAGCCTATTTGTTAAAATCTGGTAACACTATTTTCTTAACTAAACAGCATTATTAACAACGCCTGTTTGCTGTGTTTCGATTTGCAAGAATTGTCTTGCGTAAAGTTTCTTATTAGCACCTACAACCAGTTTGCTGTTATCCCAAATAGAAATTCCTTAATACAGGATTTATTTTCCATTCTTTATGATGATTCGGTGAATAGTACTTTCCTTTTCTGGCAGAATCTGTCTAAAATCTTTTGATACAATCTAGTTAAATAAAAACTGAAACATCTTTCCTTTACAATCTCCTTAATAATATCGTGTTCGTTTCCCATTCTCAAACAGTCTCCAACAATATATTTGGCTAAGGAACATTCGACTTTTTTAAATTACCACTGCTCCATAATCGGTAACAAATTGTTTATGTTACCATAGTCTTATCCTGTGTGCTAGTTCCATATAAAAGGCACCTAATGAGCCAAATTACATTTAGCTGACAAAAGTCATGGACATTTACAAACGTCGGATCTCCTTTTTCCTGGTGATATGTAGCAGATCGACATGGAATGATCTCAAAAGCTAGTATAGGTCAACAGCATGAAAATTTAACAGTGTTGCTTCTGTAGCCATCCATACCTGCGAAAGCGTTGCCACTGAAATATTTTACGCACGAGACGACCTCTGAATGATGAACTACTACCTGTAGACCCGGCGTTACCCGGGTGTTTATTTATCCTGCACCCTCTAGTCCACATCGCCTTACACCCCCCCCCCCCTTTCTCGCCCATATCTCCCTTATTTTCCACCATTCCCTCTCTCGGCAAAGTTTTCTGCAAGGCACCATCAGTTATGTACCATACAAACATTTATGTACCCTCTTGGTTTAAAGGTCATCTGTGCAAAAATTCATAAATATTGGAGCAAAACTATACATTTTGAAAAATTCCTTAAGTGAAGTACCCTCCACCATGCACTGAACGAAATTTTAAACAGACAGTGACATTCCTCTTGATTGTAAGGAAGAGTGTGCACAATTTCATAAATATCGGAACAAAACTATAGATTTCTATGCAATACAAACGCAGGGTCACATTGAAAACCACACTTTGTTGTTCACGAATATTCCAGTTTTACTTCAAACAACTCTTGTTCTGAGAATAACGAAAAAATAATAATAAATAAATAAAAAGGATCTGCATAATCGATCGAGTCGTTCTCAAGTTATGGAGCGCCCAAGGTATTTAGGAAACTATTTTTTGTTGCAAAGAACCCTCCACCATGAACCGTATGAAACTTAAGGTATACGGTGATCTTCCTCTTGTTTTGAAGATCAAGCGTGCGAAATTTCGTGAAGTTCGGAATGAAATTGTAGATTGTGTGATCTGTAGGAGAAATATGTTCTGCCATACACCTATCACTAAATACTGTCTTAGCTGACTTTTCTACATATAAATCGGGGCTCATCTGATCAGACTTCGGTTCTCCAGTTTAATGGGGTCCAACCGAAAGAGTCAAGAGGCTAGGAGATCTACTGCAGATGATTTCGTTCAGTTACTAAACGCACTCAAGACGGTCGTCTGCTACCACAGCACATTAACGCCAAATTGCGCCAACCTGTCATAACATACGTTCATCAACATAGTCGCTCAAAAAAATGTTAAATGTTTGTAGAGCTTATGGGACATAACTACGGGGTTATCAGTCACTAAACTTACAAACTACTTATGATCTAGCTAATGCTAAAGAATCTCCCCTCAGGCAGGGCTGTTTGTGTCGTCTTTAGTATAAGGAAGTTCATAAGTAGTATATAAGTTTAGGGAGTGATGGCCACGCAGTTAAGTCCCTTAAGCTTTATAAATATTTGAATATATTTTGAATAAAATCATTACTCAGCAGAGAGGCGTTTCTCTCTGGGTTTCTCCGAGATTAATACCGTAAGTGACAGTCATCAGCTGCTATCGGCCAAAGTATACAAGGAATTGTACAAGCTGCTTGTATGTACATAATTGTATGAGCTGTTTTGGGATAGAATTGACCGGGTCTTCTGGTGCAACTGAACCAATCACTTTATGTTCTGAAACAATGTTATGGATTGTTCTGCTTTCAATGGGCCATATAACCGGGGAACGTGGTTTCAAGAACGGTCTGAAATTTGCAGGGAATGATTTTGCCACCCAGATCGCATGACATGACTACCAAGTGTGTGTGTGTGTGTGTGTGTGTGTGTGTGTGTGTGTGTGTGTGTGTGTGTGTGGTCATAAACCATTCTTTCGATCGCAATGAAACTTTGGTGACCTGTTCACCGTACACCCACGAAGGTTCCTGACCCGAAAACAAAAGATCACGACACATAGCTAAGGAGATATGACGTCATAAATAATGAGAGGCCAATTTGCCCAATTTTATGCGTCAATTATTGGAAAATGATAGTAGCTGGGACCTGCAAAAAGAAAATCATTAATTTTGTGTGTTTATGAAGCGTTTTGTAACTTACCCCATCACTCACCACACCCCCCTCCCCCCCCCACACACACACATAAAATGATGAAACGAAAATAACGGTCAATAGACATACTCCTAATTTTACTTTGTACAGCATTAAGATCTGTATAAAATGTGACACCATCAGATGAATAGGCACAAAATTTCGATTATTGTACAGTACTTGTTGCTTAAATTGAATACTCATTGAAAGCATGGAGTAACAATATACCTGGCGTGCCAAAACGGTTATTGGGCTTTTGAAGCTTTGTAGAATTTATTACGGTCACCTTACCATTACGAATTATACATCAAATGAAGGAGCAAGGCACTTTGTCCGACAAGTGTTCGTTCTTGTCCACATGCCATGGTAACTGCATAAATTACATGATTTTGTGCCATATCCCTACGGTATGTGGGCATTGTCATTTGCTTAGAAGCAGCTATAACTGGTGTTTCGTATCTTTATGTGCTTCAACAGTGGCTATTTCCTCAATTAACTCGAAGCTGACCAAACTTTATTTCGCTGCAAGATGCTGCACCTCCTGATTGGCATGCCTTCGTACGTGCTTGGATAAACAACTTCGCTTCCTACCCTTCAAAGGGCCCGATGACTAAGCTTGTCTGGCGTCGCCTCCACGTTCTCTAGATCTGAGGCCTTGCTATTTTCACCTTTGAGCATTCGTAAAGAATGAACTAAGCGACCTAAGACATTGAACTGAACCTGCAGTCGCATCAATTATTTCAGACAAACTGGGGAAGGTTTGACACAAACTCTGCTATCGTCTCGATGTGCGTCGTGTCACGAAGGGTGCAAACATTGACCACTTGTAGGGCAAACAGTTTGAGTTGCACGTTCATTCGATGCATCATTCAGAAAGGCAAAGTCACCGCAATAAATTCTACAAAGCTTTAAAACCCAGACATTCATTTTGGCCCGTCTTTTATATGAAAGTGGCACAACATAGAAAACCTTTACATATTCTAATGCCTTGTAAACCACATATGTAACTGTTCATTCCCAGACTGCCAGTAGCTGTTTTCCGTGGGGATGCTTTCCTTAAAACGTATGAGGCACGATAATTTTCGTATTGTTTTTAATGAGTCCTTCATTAATAGAGCTCTCAAGATAACGCTTTTAGTCTGTTTTATGTTAGTTTAGATTAAATTAATACTTGTTCCATAGATAATATATACGACATTTCGTAATGATGTGGAACGTGTCAGTTTAGTAAATGTTGTCTACACAAGACAATCAAAATGTTAAAGACTTTTTATTTACGTTCTTTTTTCTTTTTTAAAAGTTTTATGTAAAAATTCGTCTACATTGTAGAAGGAGTTGCCATTCAGAAATTTCTTTAATTTCTTTTTAAATACTAGTTGGCTATCTGTCAGACTTTTGATGCTGCTTGGTAAGTGACCGAAGACTTTTGTGGCAGCGTAATTCACTCCCTCCTGTACCAAAGTTAGATTTAACCTTGAATAGTGAAAATCACCCTGTCTCCTAGTGTTGTAACTATGAACACTGCTATTACTTTTGAATTGGGTCGAATTGTTAATCACAATTTTCATGAGTGAATATATATATATATATATATATATATATATATATATATATATATATTGCAAAGCTACAGTGAAGATCCCTAGATCCCTAAATAAATGTCTGCAGGATGATCTTGGGTCGGTTCCAGCAATGATTCCGATTACACGCTTTTGTGCAATGAATACTTTTTACTCAATGTTGAATTGCCCCAGAATATGATCCCATATGTTAGCAGTGAATGAAAATAGGCATAGTAAGCTAATTTACTAAGATGTATATCACCAAATTTTCCAATGAGCCTGATAGCATACGTAGCTGAACTCAAACGTTTCAAGAGTTCTTCAATATGTTTCTTCCAATTCAATCCCTCGTCAATGCAAACACCTAAAAATTTTGAATATTCTACCTTAGCTACATATTTATGTTCAATGTCTAAATTTATTAATGGTGTCATGCCATTTACTATATGAAACTGTATATACTGGGTTTTATCAAAGTTTAATGAGAGTCCATTTGTAGAGAACCACTTAATAACTTTCTGAAAGTTATAATTTACAATTCCATCAGTTAATTCCTGTTTGTGAGGTGTGATAGCTATACTTTTATCATCAGCAAAAAGAACTAGCTTAGCATCTTTGTCAATGTAAAATGGCAAGTCATTATTATATATTAAGAACGGCAAAGGACCCAAGGCCGAACCCTTTGGGACCCCATTTTTGATACGTCCCCATTAGAGGAATTAATTGTTTCACCTATATCATGTGAACTGCTTATTTCAACTTTCTGCAGTCTTCCAGTTATGTATGATTTAAACCATTGGTGCACTGTCCCTCAAATTCCACAATACTTAAGCTTATCTAGAAGAATCCCATGATTTACACAATGAAAGGCTTTTGAGAGATCACAAAAAATTCCAACTGGTGATGTCCGTTTATTCAAAGCATTTAATATTTCATCAGTGAAGGTTTCAGTTGAAAAGCTTTTTTTCAAAACCAAACTGACATTTTGTTAGAAATTTATTTTTAGTAATATGTGAAGCAACTCGAGAATACAATACAATACAATTTAAAAGTTTGGATAAAGCTGTAAGAAGTGAGATGGGGCGCTAGTTGTTGACATCAGACGTATCCCCTTTTTATGCAAAGGTTTAACGATAGCATATTTCAGTATATCTGGGAAAATACCCTGCTTTAAAGAATCCTACTTATCTCTTGGGAACAAGCTTTTAATACCCTGCTGGAAATGTCATCAATTCCATCTGACCTTTTACCTTTGAGAGAGTGTATTATTTTCCTAATTTCTGAAGGAGAGGTAGTTGGAATTTCAATAGTATCAAATTGTATGGGTATGGCCTCTTCCATTAACTCCCTTGCTCCCTCTAATGAACATTTAGATCCTATTTTCTCTACAACATATAAAAAGTAATCATTAAAAATATTTTCAACTTCTGACTTTTTGTTAATAAGGTTTTCATTTGTTTTGATGGTAATACTCTCTTCCTCTACTCTCGGAAGCCCTGTCTCCCTTTTATTAATATTCCAAATTGATTTAATCATATTATCAGCGAAACTAATCTCAGACATGATGCATATACTTCTTGATTTTTTATAACTTTTCTTAATGTAGCACAGTACTTTTTATAATATTTTATTGATTCTGGGTTATTAATCTTCTTTCAGATAGATATAGTTCCCTTTTTCGGTTACTAGATATTTTTTCTTTAGTAAGACATGGTTTTTGCATGGTTTCTTACAATTATATTTAACTATTTTCTTGGGGAAACAGTTATCATATACCCTTACAAATGTATCATGAAATAAGATATATTTTAAATTAACATCATGTTCCTTATTAACCTCATCCAAGTCTAACTGCTGTAGACTTTCTTTGAAATTTCTAGTTCTTTAGTCATTAATCGAGCGCACAACTCTGGAAGACTGTTTCGAATTACTGTACGGAGCTATGTCATATGCTGTTACTAGCTGTGCACCATGATCGGGAAGACCATTCTCTATGGGACAAGCATTTAAGTTGTTAAACTTATCTTGGTATATAAAAAAGTTATCTCTCAATGTACTGCCGTCCTTTACTACCCGAGTAGAAAAATCAATAACGGATGTCAGACTGAATGAGCCAAGTAAGACTTCCAGGTCCACAAATTATAATTTGCTTCTCCTTATCTGACAGATAGCACAACAAGGCAACCACGTTTTCCAGAAATAACTAAAAGTTTCCTGAAGGGGGGCTATATACTACTACAATTATAAGATAATCACCATTTTGTTTAAGCTGGCAGGCATATGCTTCAATATATTGCTCTACAGAAAACTTTTTTGTTTCTAAATTTTTTACACTGTGACATATATTGCAACTCCCCCTCTTAACTTATTATCAGTACTTGCATTAGAAGCTAATTTATATCCACTGAAATTCACATTTTCCATATTAGTGACAATATGATGCTCAGACAGGTACAGTACACCTATTACATTATCAGTATCATCTAAACAAACCAAAAGCTCATCTATTTAATTCTTTAGTCACCCAATATTCTAGTTAAAATGCTAACATTATTCTTTACTTTACTTTTGTGAGAAACGTTTCATTTTTCAACATTTTTAGCTCCTGACTGCCTGAACTTCTCACTGGACACTGATCTTAGCCTAGAAAATGTCTTTCAATTTGGCACCCATTTCAAGAAACCATTGTACGTCAAAGAAAAATAGGAAGGAAGCTGGCGGGTGAACCATGAAGGACGGAAGCAGAAGACGTCAGCGGAATACCGCCGAAGTGGCCCGCCTTCGGCCCCTGTGGATTCTGCCGTGCGCAGCAGAAAGGCGGCTGGCTGTTAGGAGTTTCTTCGCTATCCGGTTTCGTCGGCGAGGAGGAGCTGCGCCTTTCAGTGATGGAAACTTTGGCTACTCGTCCTGACGTCAACTGAATACACATCAGCTGGCAAACTTCCAGGCTTCATTGCTAGTTCTGAGAACTTCTGAAACTGTGCTGTGGATGCTGTACAAACGACATTGTATTTTCTGTGTGCAAAACCTATGTTCTTTTTTAGTCTGCCTCTGGAAACTTTATACTTCTCTTATACAATTTTTCACAGTGTTCTATACAGTTCAACTTCTCCCTCTCGCAAAAGTTATAACTCGTCTGTCTCTCTGCGCTGTAAATTTCAAAATAATTATTTTAGTACATGTTATACACCGTCATGTGTTGCTGTGGCTTGTTACCGTTAAATATAGTTAGTTTAGAAATCCGTTTTTGTCGTTTTTACATCGTGAAACCAGCAAAGTAAATCTACATCTACATCTACATAGATACTCTGCAAATCACATTTAAGTGCCTGGCAGACGGTTCTTTAACCACTTTCATAACTTTTCTCTGCCGTTCCATTCTCTAATAGCGCGCGGGAAGAAAGAACACCTAAATCGTTCCGTTTTCGATCTGATTTCTCTTATTTTATTGGGATGGTCATGTCTTCATAAGTAGGTGGGTGCTAGCAAAATATTTTCACGTTCAGAAGTAAAAGTAGGTGATTGAAACTTCACAAACAGATCACGCCGCAATGAATAACGTCTTTCTGCTTTCTGTTAATGATTCCCACCCCAGTTCGTGCAACATTTCTGTGACGCTCCCCCCCCCCCCGTAACGTGATAAAACAAAGCGAGCTGCCCTTCTCTGAACCTTCTCAATGTATTCCGTCAGTCCCACCTGGTAAGGGTCCCACAAGGGGCAGCAGTACTCCAGGAGAGGACGCACAAGTGTGATGTAGCCAGCCTCTTTGGTGGAGTTGGTGCATCTTCGAAGCGTTCTGCCAATGAAACGTAACCTTTGGTTCGCCTTCCCCACAATATTTTCTATGTGTTCTCTCCTCTCAAAGTTGTTTGTAATTGTAACTCCTAGGTATTTGATGATTTATCGCGTAATTGAAGTTCAGCGGATTTCTTTTAGCGGTCATGTGTATTACTTCACACTTTTCTTTATTTAGTGTCAATGGCCAATTTTCGCAACATGTAGAAATTTTGTCTAAATCGCTTTGCAGTTGCTTCATCCGCGAACAGTCTAATGGAGCTATTCTGATTGTCTCCTAAATCTTTTATAAACACAAGGAAGAGTAGGGGACCTATAACGCTTCCCTGAGGAACGCCAGATATCACTTCTGTTTTACTCGATGACTTACCGTCAATTACAACGAACAGTGTCCTTTCTGATAGGAAATCGTGAATCCAATCGCACAATTGGAGAGATATTTCTTAAGCACGCAATTTCATTAGAAGCCGCTTGTGGGGTACAGTGTCAAAAGCCTTCCGGACATCCAGAAATATGGAATCCATTTGAGATCCCTTGACGATGGCACTTAACATTTCATGTGAATAAAGGGCAAGCTGTGTTTCGCAAGAGCGATACTTTCTGAATCCGTGCTGACTATTGGTTAATAGGTCGTTCTCTTCGAGGTAGTACATAATATTCGAAGAAAGTATATGTTCCAAAATCCTTCTGCAAATCGACGTCAATGAGATTGGTCTGTAATTTTGGGGATCACTCCTATTGCCTTTCTTGAATATTGGAGTAACTAGGCAACTTTCCAGTTTTTGGGTACGGATCTTTTGCTGAGTGATCGGTTGTAAATTATAGCTAAGTACGGAGCTATTGCATCAGCATACTCTGAGAGGAATCTAGTTGGTATACAATCTGGCCCGGAAGATTTGTTTTTGTTTAGTGACTTTAGTTGTTTTACTACTCCAGGAACATCTACTTCTAATATCAACTTTTCAATCTATTGATTCTTGTCTTACGCAATAAAAGTTATTTCTGTTCATAATGGTGACAATTCACTGTTGATAATATCTATGAACAGCCACATACTGGAAATAACATAAATATTAATGAGTGAAGCATCATGGTTCTCCTCTGACTTACAGTGTAAAAGAGGTTAATCATGACGACAGTGCTTAAAATATCACACCAAGAATAAGATAAGGAATAAAAACAAACGTTAAAAGTTATAAAATTCTGTATATTTGTAAATGAAATTTTGCATAGGTATTTGTGCAAGTTTCAGTTCAAGGCTGACAACCGTGGTCGCACAACGTAAGCAGCAGAGAAAATATTTGGTCTTCGCGGTGTCGTGGCATAATTTCAAATTGTGAAAATTATTTCCAAATTTAACTTCCTTTGCCTGAATCTCACAAATTTATATAACTAAATACCAAAAATAATTTACCATTAAATTAAAATTAAAAATAGTAATTTCTTGTGGCTCAGTGGCCTGGTCCAGGTCTTTCAACTGGGTACCTCTAGGGCGACTTGCATGTCCCTAATCACACTAGTTATCTAACTGAGGAAGGGGAACCAACAGTTCAATGTCGAATCCGAGATACGTGGCGACTCCTTACGTCGTTGGGAGGTGAAGGCTTAGTTAAAAACAGACTGAAAAAAAATACGTGATCTGACTGGGTTTCAATGTCGCAACGCATTGGTTCCCTGTCGAGCTGTTTATCCCGAGCGTATCAGACCCGACATTTCAAAGTTATAAATGTAGAGAATAATGCAGTTTTAATATAAAGTTGTATGTTACATGAACTTTAAACTGCATTCTTCATATTTTTGTCGGAAGTTAATTATTTTATGTTATATAAGACGACATCTGAAAGATGCCACTGACAGTTCGAAGTCGACAAGAGTAACCACAACTGTGAAGTAAAGTGTCAGTTAACAAATGGGGCAGTGTCAGTCAGATGTGTTGTATTTAGTAACTTTAAATATGTACACTTGACAGCAAAAAAAGTGGATCACCCCTGAATTCCTAAGTGGAGACCGCACCTGATGCTATGCAACCACCATTGCACAGCTGCGTCGCAGGTCGTCAAATCACTGCACAGTACAGTTAATACCTAACCACAATAGGTACTAAGTAAGTCTCCTATTTCTCCTTATGGCATTCAGGCAAGGTACAAACCAATACATTCGTACAACAAATATTAAAATAAACGTCATTAAAGATGAGACAGTAACACTTGTAAATCAAATATAGTTGCAATAAGTGAAAAGTCAGATACTTTATCACACTTGTTTAGTGACATGATACGTTTTTGTTCATGATCTGAATCTGGACGCATTGTTAAGCAAAAAAACAGTTGTATGCCTGATCGAGATGCACTTTTTCGTGCCCCCCCTCTGATCAGCGGAAGTCGGCTGAGCTCGTGTGTCAACGGAATGTTTATGCTCTCTACCAACCTTATCTCGTAACAGAATTGTACACCGTAGACCTCGTCAATGTAGTGCTGATTTGTGCTTCGTATTTATTATTGTCTTCCACTTTGTTATTTGCTAAAATCAGTCCACATACCCCGACGACTTCTTTTATAAGAAAGAAGGCTGGCCTTGAAAGTGGAGTGAAGAATGTTAATTCTAATTTTTATTCTGTTACGACAATAAAAAGAGGCAGAGAGCGTTGTTACACCCGCTTAATAAGTCCCTTTCAAATATTAACATTTCGTAGATATGCGTTCCACTTTTCTATTACTCAAACATTAAAGTGATACTTAATTTCGTGATCCATCAGTAACGCCATCAGGTAGTTCATAAGTAGTTTGTAAGTTTAGGGACTGATGACCACATAGTCCCATAAGCTTAACAAACATTTGAACATTAACCCCTTACATGTTGTTTCTTTTAAAACCTGTAATCTATACGCCGTAAGCTGCCAGCACTGGGGGGGGGGGGGGGGGAGAGGCGAGGCTTGTTCTAACAGCCAATCCGCTATGAGCTGAATGCAAGTTTCAGCTCCCAACATTCTCCGCTCAGGGGCCACGTTTAAGTGCGCGTGATCTCTAGGCATAAAAAGACGTAAAACACTGACGTTTTCATTAGTTTCTTAGGCCGATGTCTGAACCTATAAATAAATGATAATCTTAGCACTGCCCCAGGAGTTGTATGAAGCTCCTATTGTTGCTGAGAGGTAACCGCTGAAGATACGTAATATAGTGCAATTCACAGATGTCATACATCATGAAGTTGTGGAATAGAAAACAGTGTACTGATGATTTGTTAAATAAGCACAATCAGATGTCACATATCAAATATGTTCACAAATAACGACGATACAATTAATTTTTCCCAGGCAGGGACTCGAACCCAGCACCATTTGCTATTGTGTAATAGAAAGGAATACTGCTGACATATTTATTGTTTCTTACGGGCACTCCAACCCTGCACATACCGTCACTCTTGACCTGACACCATGAGGCGTCAACTATCACATTGTCGTTCACCAATGTTAGGATCACACAGTTCGTAGATACGTGGAAGGGGTTTGGTATTTTGCGAAAACTTTTATTTAATTTAGTAGCGCATGGACATGTGCAGTTTTGATTTGAAACAAGGCATAGTCCTGCATTCTTTATTGGAGGTACTGGAGCTGTAGATGGTATTTTTGTGACCCTTAAAAACTGTTACCCCCCCAGCGGGAATCGGACCCATACGTTAGCTATTACAACTTAACCTCATCCCGGCCTCCAGTGAATTACAGATGCGTTGGCATAATGTTTTGTTATAATGGAGTACTCATTAGACAGTACGACCAGTCAAAGAGTTCAGAGGCGTCTGGCTAGGTAAGACATTCTTGGCCGCACGGGATAGCCACGTAGTGTGAGGCGCCTTATCGCGGATTTTGCATGATATTATACTACGTTTTAGTATGCTACATTACGATTTGGTATGGTATTTTGTAATAAGCTTATTTAAGTATGAGCTCATTATAATAAAGATTGTTGGGAAGCTGTCGCCACGATAGCTTGAATATTAGGCATTTTTATAGTTATGAGGAACGTGGATTATGCGTTAAAAATTTGAAATTCGGAAAGTAATTTCGTTTTGACATTTATTCACCACGTTCAGGAACACAAACAGACTTCGATGAAGGAGGTTTCTGTGATTTACTACTATGGTTAGTGACAATGTATCCGATAACTGGCAAGTGTGTTGAGCAATTATTCTTCACGGTGTGGTTGCCTTCAATAGTCATACTGAGGTTACAAAACAGCAATGTGGATTCTGATACAATGTCGCATCGAAAATGCGATTACACGCGATTACATGGGGGAGAACTTCAGTCTCTGCCATTTCAAAGTTTGGATACTGGTATTTGTCAGAATAGATGCCCATTTTAATAGCGACAATAGTACTTGCACGGTAAGGTTCAGATGTCCATTATATCCACGTGCTTTTCAAGAGTAAACGACAGAGAAATAATGAATGTAATTTAAAAAAATCTGCCAAGCACAAAATTGTGAAAAGAAGCACGGAGATGCAGATAAATATTTCAAGGGAGCGGTAGCAGGAGTAAGGGCGGGATCTAGGAATGAACAGGAGTGCAGAACAGGAAAATAAAAGAGTGAAATGCTTGCAAAGTACTCCTTACTTATATATCACAGTTTGTTTTAGGGCCAAGAGAAAAGGAAAGAATGTTTTACAGAACGAAGGATGGATTATCGGAGATATAAAAGAACACTGCTTCATGCACAGTGCTTCACTGCACACGTGACCAGCAGCAGTTCTACATTGTACGGTAACCGGCATCTTAATAGAAGCGACTTATTAACATTTCGTGTGTGCTTTCTCTTGCAGCTCTTTATACTTTTGTGTGCTCGCGTGTTTGTTTATTAAGAATCGCGTTTATTTGTCAGTTCAGTTACCGAATTTTTGATTTATTAGCTCGCGTATATATTTTTCAGATTCGCCGTTAATAAACAGTTCAGCGTTAGGTTTATACTTTGCAAAGCTCACTGTTTAACAAACTACTGTGTCCTCTGACGTACTTACTTGGAAGAAACAAAGGTTTTTAGAATGGCTAGGAACTGTGACTGCTGCGAACGGATGGAGGCAGAGTTGGTGACTCTTCGCTCGCAGCTTCAGGCGGCGTTGGCTTCGCTGGCAACGCTTGAGACTGCGGTGGGTGGGCGCCGCTGTTGTGGGCCGCTCGCGGGGGTGCAGCAGACGCCCTGTGCGTCTGTTGTGCCCTCCGATCGGCCTGCGGCTGTGGCCAGCCCGCTCACTGCCCGCGAGGAGGTAGCTCCCCAATCCGTGGTGGATTGTGAGGTCCCCTCAGCGCGTGTCAGGCGGCGTAAAACTTCCCGGGGGACCGAAGTGGAGGCCTTCCCGGTTAGTCTTGCCAACAGATTCGAGGCGCTGTCTGTGGCAGGGGATGTTCCTGATGCGGATGGTGTCGCTTGTCCTGTACTCGCCCCTCTGCCTTCAAGATCCGGGCACTCACAGAGGGTGGGTTTGTTGGTAGTTGGCAGCTCCAACGTTAGGCGGGTAATGGAGCCCCTTAGGAAAATGGCTACTAGGGAGGAGAAGAATTCCAATGTGCACTCCGTGTGCATACCGGGGGGAGTCATTCCGGATGTGGAACGGCTCCTTCCGGATGCCATGAAGAGCACAGGGTGGAGCCAGCTGCAGGTGGTGGCTCATGTCGGGACCAATGATGTGTGTCGCTTTGGATCGGAAGAGATCCTCTCTGGTTTTGAGCGGCTATCAGAAGTGGTTAAGACTGCCAGTCTTGCTTGCAAGATGAAAGCGGAGCTCACCATCTGCAGCATTGTCGACAGGACTGACTGCGGACCTTTGGTTCAGAGCCGAGTGGAGGGTCTGAATCAGAGGCTCAGACGGTTCTGCGACCGTGTGGGCTGCAGATTCCTCGACTTGCGCCAAAGGGTGGTGGGTTTTCGGGTTCCGCTAAATAGGTCAGGAGTCCACTATACTCAGGAAGCGGTTACACGGGTAGCGAGGGCTGTGTGGCGTGGACTGGGCGGTTTTTTAGGTTAGATGGCCTCGGGAATACACAAAATGGGTTTCAGTCTCAAACGGGGCAGGTCAGACACGGGAAGAAAGCAGACCTAAAAACCATTGGTATAACAGTTGTAAATTGTCGTAGCTGTGTTGGGAAAATTCCAGAGCTCCAAGCGCTGATAGAAAGTACTGAGGCACAAATCGTTATAGGTTCTGAAAGCTGGCTGACGCCTGAGATAAATTCGGCCGAAATTTTTTCAAAGGGCCAAACGTTCTTCAGAAAGGATAGAATAAATAAAACAGGGGGTGGCGTGTTTATCGCTGTTACAAACGGTTTATCCTGCAGCGAAATTGAGGCAGATACTTCCTGTGAGTTGGTCTGGGTAGAGGTTATACCTGACAACCGGAATAAATTAATAATTGGATCTTTTTATCGGCCCCCTGACTCAGATGATGCGGTTGCAGAAATCTTCAAAGAAAGCTTGAATCATATTTCAAATAGGTATCCGAAGCATACTGTTATAATCGGCGGCGACTTTAATTTACCCTCGATATGTTGGCATAATTACGTATTCAAAACCGGGGGCAAATATAAAACATCGTCCGAACTAGTTCTGAATGCTTTTTCTGAAAACTACTTCGAACAGTTAGTTCATGAACCCACTAGAATAGTACATGGTTGCGAAAATACTCTTGATCTCCTAGCAACAAATAATCCCGAGATAGTAAAGAGCATCAAAACAGATACAGGGATTAGCGAACATCGAGTTGTAGTAGCGAGACTGAATATCGAAATTCCCAAATGCACCAAAAATAAACGAAAAATATATCTATTCAATAAAGCAGATAAAAATTCGCTTCACGCTTTCCTGAGTGATAGTCTCCAGTCCTTCAAAACTAAAAATGCGAGTGTAGATCAGTTGTGGCTTACTTTCAAAGACATAATATCAGTAGCAATCGAGAGATTTATACCAAATAAATTAATAAAATAGGGGGATGACCCCCCGGGGTACACAAAACAGGTCAGATCACTGTTGCAGAAACAAAGAAAAAAGGCATGCAAAATTTAAAAAGACACAGAATCCGCAAGACTGGCAATCTTTTACTGAAACTCGCAACCTAGCGCGGACTTCAATGCGAGAATCTTATAGTTGTTTCCACAACGAAATGCTGTCTCGTAATCTTGCAGAAAATCCAAAGAAATTCTGGTCATATGTGAGGTACACTAGCGGCAAAACACAAACAATACCTTCACTACGCGATAGCAATGGAAATACTACCAACGACAGTACTGCTAAGGCAGAATTACTAAACACTGCTTTCCGAAATTCTTTCACCAAAGAAGACGAAGTGAACACGCCAGTATTCAATCCAAGAACAGCTGCCAGCATGCGAAACTTAGAAGTAGATGTTCCTGGAGTAGTAAAACAACTTAAGTCACTAAACAAAAACAAATCTTCCGGGCCAGATTTTATACCAACTAGATTCCTCTCAGAGTATGCTGATGCAATAGCTCCGTACTTAGCTATAATTTACAACCGATCACTCAGCGAAAGATCCGTACCCAAAGACTGGAAAGTTGTCCAAGTTACTCCAATATTCAAGGAAGGCAATAGGAGTGATCCCCAAAATTACAGGCCTATCTCATTGACGTCGATTTGCAGTAGGATTTTGGAACATATACTTTGTTCGAATATTATGTACTACCTCGAAGAGAACGACCTATTAACCAATAGTCAGCACGGATTCAGAAAGTATCGCTCTTGCGAAACACAGCTTGCCCATTATTCACATGAAGTGTTAAGTGCCATCGACAAGGGATCTCAAATCGATTCCATATTTCTGGATTTCCGGAAGGCTTTTGATACTCTACCCCACAAGCGGCTTATAATGAAATTTCGTGCTTATGGAATATCTCCCCAATTGTGCGATTGGATTCACGATTTCCTATCAGAAAGGACACAGTTCGTTGTAATTGACGGTAAGTCATCGAGTAAAACAGAAGTGATATCTGGCGTTTCACAAGGATGCGTTATAGGTCCCCTACTCTTCCTCGTGTTTATAAACGATTTAGGAGATAATCTGAATAGCTCCCTTAGATTGTTCGCGGATGATGCTGTTGTTTATCGGTTAGTGAAGTCAACAGAGGATCAAAAGCAACTGCAAAGCGATTTAGACAAAATTTCTACTTGGTGCGAAAATTGGCAATTGACACTAAATAAAGAAAAGTGTGAAGTAATACACATGACCACTAAAAGAAATCCGCTGAACTTCAATTATGCGATAAATCAGTCAAACCTTAAGGTCGTAAATTCTACCAAATACCTAGGAGTTATAATTACGAACAACTTTGACTGGAGAGAACACATAGAAAATATTGTGGGGAAGGCGAATCAAAGGTTACGTTTCATTGGCAGAACGCTTCGAAGATGCACCAGCTCCACCAAAGAGACTGTCTACATCACACTTGTGCGTCCTCTCTTGGAGTACTGTTGCCCCTTGTGGGACCCTCACCAGGTGGGACTGACGGAAGATATTGAGAAGGTTCAGAGAAGGGCAGCTCGTTTTGTTTTAGCACGTTACGGGGGGGGGGGGGAAGCGTCACGGAAATGTTGCACGAATTGGGGTGGAAATCATTAAAAGAAAGACGTTATTCATTGCGGCGTGATCTGTTTGCGACGTTTCAATCACCGACTTTTACTTCTGAATGTGAAAATATTTTGCTAGCACCCACCTACTTAGGGAGAAATGACCATCCCAATAAAATAAAAGAAATCAGATCGAAAAGGGAACGATTTAGGTGTTCTTTCTTCCCGCGCGCTATTAGAGAATGGAACTGTAGAGAAAAGTTATGAAAGTGGTTAATGAATCCTCTGCCAGGCACTTAAATGTGATTTGCAGAGTATATATGTAGATGTAGATAGAGAGGACCCATGGACAGTACAGAAAGCAGACATGAAAAGAGACAGTATTGTTTTAACGGAAACCACAATTTTTTTACTGCTTTTTGGGGGAATAGACCAAAAGGGCAACTGAGGTAATAATGTAAGGGAGGTGACAAAGAGAAAGAGAGAAAGGAGGAAAAATTAACAACGAATAAATACAAGCCAAATCGTTTACATATTTTGTTAAGGACGGAGAGTGTATTAATGGATGGAGGGGACGGGAGACACGTATTTGAAATAACAAAAATTACTTTAACAGCGTCCATCTAAACTGATTACTCTGTATGCACGGAGTCTAGGTATAAAAGAATAAAAATAGCATATTGCGTGAAATGAGAAGCATTGAATTAATATTTGTGCCACGGGCGGGAATCGAACCCAGATCTTCATACTTTCTTTAATTCAATACTTTTCCTTTCACTTAATTTCTTTGACATACTGACGCGGAAAACTGTCTATAGGTATATAAATTTATAATAAAATAGGATAATAAAGGAACTGTATATTAAAAAAATCAATTTAAAGGAAGCTCAAAGGAAAATGAAACTAATATTTTATTTCTTCTATAGTCTCACTTAGGAGATTAAAAAAAATTAAGTTCTAATAATTTATTCAGAATCCCTCATTATTTGTTTCTTTCATAATACATCTCAGCGTAGAATCTATAACGCCGTCAGACCAGCTTCTCTTCAGTAAGAGCGACGACTCTATCTCGAGTTGATTGCTCGCAGTGAGACGGCCTGATTTGTATTTCGGCTGTCTGCTTTTACTATGATGCCAGGAAGTAAACATTCTGTAATTACATCAGAGCCCCACTCTGCGCTGTGCTGGGGGCTGTTGGGCATCACCGCGATGGCCAGCTTGCTGGCTTCCACCAAGCCTCGCCTTGGCACGAGCTATGGTTGACCGGCCAGCCCATAGCTCTCGAGCCACGGCTAATACAGGCACAGACCTCAAAACCAGACTCAAACGTTTCTGCTAACCTACCCAAGTGTGTAGTATTAACTACCACAGCTAGAGCTATTTTGCTATAAAACGAGAAGCTACTTTATCTTTTGACATTTCATTCAAATATTTAACTAAGTTAAAGAATAGAATCATGATAAACGCAGCTACCACATATTGTTTCACCTAGATATCAATCAAACGACTCAGGAAACTTTTCTGCATTAGATTTAGACACAAAAAAATATGTATTCAAACTAGAAAACTACGTATGTTTTAAAATTAAACAATTCTGGTGCGAACAACATATATATGTAGTATATCATTCACGTTTTGTGTACTTATAAAGTGTTCTCATTGTCTCTGAAACAATAAGGGCTACGAAACAGAAATACCTTCTGCTGAGGCCCTTCATTTACACGATTGTTCTGTTATTCATAGTGAAGTGTTTCGTAATGGTTTCATGGGATCGCTTTAGTTTCTCGACTGTTCCACGCTTATACGAAGATCGAAGAAAACAAGTGCCAAAAGGATATATGCGAGTTATAATTAGCATTGTATTATTCTTAAAATTCAAATCAAATGTTCGAATGTGTGTAGTATGCTAAGTTCAATAGTCCCTAAACTTACGCACTACTTAAACTAACTTATTCTGAGGACAACACACACATACATACCCATGCCCGAGGGAGAACTCGAACCTCCTACGCGAGCAGCAGCCCGATCCATGACATGGAACCTTAGACCGCGGGGGTACTCTGTGCGGCCTTCTTACAATCGTAACATATTTTGTACGGTAATGAGTACAAAAGCTCTTTGCGTTTGTAGGAGAAGGTTGGTGATTAAAATACGGAAAACATCCGAGACCTTCTTTCCGCTAATTCACTATACCGCACAATCTGATATCTTTTTCCAACTTTTTCAGTGTCCTTCCTCTATACCGTCAGGTAATAATCTCACATTGCTCAGCAATACTGCGGAAGAGGTGGAGCAATTGTAGGCTTTATAGCCTTCTAGGGAGACGTTTTAATCTTCTAATGGTTGTGTCAATAACAGGCGCTTCTTTTATTTTCACCAAAACATGTATATTTCGCAGTTAACGTTGTTTTCAATTGTACCGACCAGAAATTTTGTTAGGTGTATAATCCTTAAATTTGTTTTGTTTATCGATTTCTCAGGGACTGACGAAAATTTTCTGGTAATCATGTGGTGAACTACACGCATATTTATGTTTAGGGTCAATTGTCGAATTTGCATCGCGAAGATATAACTTCAATATCATTTTAAAATTGGCTCTGATTTTCTGAGGTGCTTACTAGACAGCAGCATAATCTGCCGTAAATATTTCACAATTCGATATAGCAGTTTGTAGCTCTGTCAGAGAGTGGGTGCCGGCCACGGTGGCCGAGGGGACTAAGGCGCTCCAGTCACGGTCAGCACGGCCACTACGGTCGGGGGTTCGAATCCCCCCTCGGGCATGGATATTTGTGCCGTCCTAGTTTGTAAGTAGTTCATAAGTAGTTTGTAAGTTTAGGGACTGATGACCCCGTAGTTAAGTCCCATAAACTTAACAAACATTTGAACATTTAAAAAAAAAAGAGAGTGGGTAAAATGTTACTCTCGCTCCAATTTGTAACTGAGAGCTACTGCCTCTGAATTGTTAAAGAGCGTCGACATTTTCATGAAGGAAGCGAACAGCTGCAGCGTGAATCGTCTCCTCATTGCCCTTGTGAAGGCCGATGCATAAATATACATAATTAAGGAGAAGACGAGAACAACTCCAGCCTTCAGAACAAATGCACACTACTCCTGAACTCTCGAGGTAATCGGCAAAGTGCCACGAGCAGTGAGTGCAAATTGGAAACGGCAACTATGTGAGCAGTGTGAGGAAGTTTGAGTCTTATGGGTGACGAGGGGGGGAGGGGGGTGGTGGCCCGCGCACCTGCGATGGTCGTTGTTTTCCCGCTCTTGCAGTGGTAACCGTAACTGCTCAAAGAACAGTAGGAACTGGACCCGAATTCCGGCTGGGCACAACTGTTCAACTTCCCCAATGCGTGCACTCAGCAGCCACAAGCAGCTTGTGTCGGATTATTTCTTTTAATCTAGATTCTTCTCTGTCATTTCAGGAAGCAGTGCAACTATCACCAGACATGATCCACCATGTTGTCATTTCACTACCATAGTCGTACCAGGAAGATCTTTTTTCTACAGGCAATATCTTTCTCGAGTGGTCCAACCCCTTAGGAGAGCATCTTTTGCACACATTATGCATGCCTTAATTACTTCTCCTACGACGTGAGGTCGAGCATTGATGTATTTATGGTGAGGGAGACGAATGGTATGTTGCACACATATATAAAGAAAATAAAAGTAAGCCACTGAGTTACAGATCCATTATATTGATATCGACATGTAGCACGACGTTTGAACAAATACATTTTCCACCGTTATGAAATATCTAGAAAAATATACATCAAACCGGCAAAGGTTTCTAAATCTTTACTTTTGTGAGACTTTGGCGATACTATATTTTCATGACCTACTGAGTACTCTCAAACTAATGTCATATTTATAGAGTGCCAAAACGATTTCATGTATCTTCAACGCCTCTGTGGAGTGGCCAAGCGCATTGAGGTGCTATCCTCTGATGCGCGAGGCCGCTCCTCGTCGAGGGTTCGAATCCCCCTCGGGCATGGATGTTTGTGTCATCTTTAGTATAAGGTAGTTCATAAGTAGTTTGTAAGTTTAGAGACTGATGACCCCGCAGTTAAGTCCCTTAAGCTTAAAAAAAACTATATTCAGCCATAATCAACTTCGAACCACATCGCTTTCCTAAGTTGTACGACAGGACTCGTGATGTCCCATCTGCAAGGGAATAGTTTGCAGTAACAGACGGGGAGTCATCTAGTGAAAAGGAAGTGGCGAGTGTAATTCTTCCAGCAAAGTGAAGTAGACTTCTCCTGATTCGAAATATTTAATGAGCAATCAGAATATTGCTCTTAGATTTGAGGCAGTTAATACTGCCTACTACTAAACTCAGAAAAGCAAAGTCGATTGCGAAATGAATTTGAATTTGTATCTTCACGGAGCAAATGGCGACAATTGACCTTAAATATACATTTGGCACTGAACATAAGTACTCAGAGTTTCCTCAGCATTCTAGATATCGATAAACATACAAATTTGAAGGTTATACATATAACGAAATTCCGTGGGGTGCAATTAAAAACAATGTTAACTGTGAATAACACATGTTCTGGCGAAGGTGAAACAAACGGTCTGTTATTGACACTACCATTAGAAGATTTACACGTCTCCTAAGCAGACTGCCAGCCCTACAATTGTTCCCCCTCTTATGTAGTACTGCTGAGTAGTGTGCGATTATTACCTGATGGAATAGAGCGAGGACGCCGAGAAAGTTGAAAAAATATATCAGATTATACCTCGCACATATGCTATTTGGCACTTGTATTTATTATTAATATTATTATTAGTAGTAGTAGTATTTCGAGCTTAGTATAAGCGTGGAACAGTCGAGAACCTGAAGCGATTATATCATCCCATTACGAAACACTTCACTGTGAGTAACAGAAAAATCGTGTAAATGAAGAGCCCCAGCAGAAGGTAATTTCCGTTGTGTAGCACTTATTGTTTCAGACACATTGAAAACACTTTATAAGTACACAAAACGTGAATGATATACTACAAGAATACATCTGTGTTGTTGCCACCAGAACTGTTTAATTTTACAACATGCTTACATTTATAAGATAACTACATATTTCATTACCTTCTAGATCTAACGCAGAGCGCTGAAAAGAGAAAATAATTTTCTGTGTTATATGACTGCTATCTATGTGAAACGTTATGTGGTACTACGTTTATCATAATTCTATTCTTTCACTTTCTTAAATATTGAAATGAAGTGTCAAAAGATAACGTGCCTGCTCATTTTATAGCAAAATAGCTCTAGGTGTGGTAGTTTATAATACACGTTAGGGTAGGTTTGCAGAAATTTTCATACTTCAAGGGTTGAGTCTCGCTGTATTAGCCGTGGCTTGCGAACTACGGGCAAGCCGGTCAACCACATCTGGCGCCGAGGCGAGGCTTGGCGGAAACCAGCCAGATGGCGGTCGCAGTGGCGGGCAATAGCCCCCAACACGGCACAAAGCGGGGCTCTGACGTAAATACAGAATGTTTACTTCCTGGCTTCATAGTGAGAGAGGAAAGCAGAAATACAAATCAGGCCGTCTCACTGTGAGCAATCAACACGAGATAGAGTCGTCGCATTTACTGAAGAGAACCTGGTCTGATAGCGTTATAGATTATATGCTGTGATGCATAAAGGAATGCCGACCGCGGTGGCCGAGGGGACTAAGGCGCTCCAGTCATGGTCTGCACGGCCACTACGGCCGGGGGTTCGAAACCCCCCTCGGGCATGGATATTTGTGCCGTGCTAGTTCGTAAGTAGTTTGTAAATTTAGGGACTGATGACCCCGTAGTTAAGTCCCATAGACTATACAAACATTTGAACATAACGGAAGAAACAAATAATGAGGGATTCTGAATAAATTATTAGTCCTAGAAATGTTTTTTTTGTTAATCTCATCTCTATTTTCATATTTCGTAAGTGAGAGACTGTGGAAGATCTCTTGGCAACAGAAATAAAATACGTGTTTCTTTTTCCTTTGCGCTACCTTTAAATTAATTTTTTTTTTTAAATATACAGTTCCTTTATTATCATATTTTTATTATAATTTTATATACCTAGTGACAGTTTTCCGTGTCAATATGCCAAAGACATTGAGTGAAGGGAAAAGTATTGAATTAAAGTAAGTATGGAAGTCTGGGTTCGATTCCCGCCTGTGGCACAATTTTTATTTCAACAGCTTTCCGTATCAATATGTCAAAGACATTGAGTGAAGATAGAAGTATTGAATTAAAGTAAGTATGGAGTAGTGGGTTAGATTCCTCCCTTTGGTGCAAATTTTAATTCAATGCTTCTCCTTTCACTAAATATCCTATTTTTTATTACATTTATACCCAGCCTCCATGCAAACAGAGTAATCCGTTTAGATGGACGCTGTCAAAGTAATTTTTCTTATTTCAGATACGTCTCTCTCCTCCCCTCCTGTCCTTCGCAAAATACGTAAACGGTCTTGCATTTATTAATAGTTAATTTCTCTCTCTCTCTCTCTCACTCGCAGTCGCCGCTCTTGCATCATAACCTCAGTTGACCTTCTGGTCTGTTCCCTCACAATTCAGTGATAAAATCTATTGGTTTCCGTTGACAGCATGCATTCTCTTTTAATTTATGCTTTCGTTACTGTATATCAGTCCTCTCTATAAGACCGTGTCCTTTCATACCACCTTACCTATAATAAATTCTTCGTTCTGTGAAATACAGAACTCTGGTGTTTCGATCGACCTCCTCGGCTTTCATCCCAACAGACTATATTGTTACACATGTTTTCTAATGCGTAAACGACGCTCCTTGCTACTTTTAAGATGCGTAATATTTCATTTATTATTGTAAGAGCTATATTACATTCTTGAGCGCCGCGCAGAGTAGCTGCGAGGTTTAAGGCATCATGTCTTGAATTGGGCTTCTGCTCGCGTCGGTGGTTCGAGTCCTTCCTCGATCTTTGGTGTCTGTGTTGTCCTAATGTTAAGATTGTTTAAGTAGTGTGCAGACTGATGACGCTAGCACTTACGTCCAATTAGATTTCACACACATTTTTCATACAAACTTGAGCGAAACGAGACTAAAGTTAAATAAGCATATAGCAAGATGACATACAAAATCACCACAGAGCATGCTAAAACGTATTATATTATCATACGCAATGCTACATAATTCTACATAATGTATATAACTTTTTTGTTATAGTCCTAATGGAAAAATCATCTGAGGTCATTAGTCCCTACCTAGCCTTATATGCTACTTTAATTAATTTACGCTAAGGAATACACGCACGCACACACACACACACACACACACACACACACACACACACACAACTACACATGCCCGAGGAAGGAGTCGAACCTCTGGCTGGAGCGTCCGCAACTCCGCGACAAGACGCCTCAGACCGCGAGGCCAAGAAATTACTGTTACTTAGACAGATACCGACGAACTATTTTACTTATCGTAACATGTGTTCAGCACTTCATTTTGACGAAAAACGTTATACTTCCACATCGGAAAATCGGTAGTTGATCGGGCTGATGCCATCTTGTAATGGCTAAGATATGGTTTGATTCCTGCTGGGGAAACAGTTTTTAGCAATCGCAAACATGCCTCTCTCCACCTCCAATAGCGGCAAGTAAGGAATTTAGGACTGTGGCGTCTTTCAAATCACATTACACATGTCCATTCGCTACTGATTAGAACAAAGTTGGATTAGTTTTCCTTGTTTCTTCAAAATGCCAACCCCCCCCCAAGTCTCTATGAACGGCGCGATCCTAATTACTAGTAAACGAGATTGGGAGAGTTGTTTCCTAGTCATCTGAGATCAACGCTGACGATAGGCGCGGGGTTGGAGTCCCAGGCAGCACAACGTTATTTATTGCGCTACTTCAAAATGTTTGTAAATGTTTGTAAATCTATCGGACTCAACTGCTTCGTTATTAGTCCGTAACTTACAAACTACTTAAACTGAGGTAAACTAACCTAAGGACAACACAAACACCCATGCCCGTAGGGGGGACTCGAACCCCGACGGCGAACAGCCGCGCGCACCGCAGCTAAAGGTGAGAACAGTAACTATTTAATATCTTTGCGTATATATAATAAATAGCGAATAGAGCCGGGGTTGGGTCCCTGCCGGCAAGGAAGTCAATTGTATCGTAATTTCAAGTTCAAATATAGCGCTATCTGTGAATTTATTTAATATCCGACGTGTGATCGTGCTTCGTTAACCATTCATATAGGTACTGCGTTCTATTCCACAATTTTATGACGTTTGACACCTGTGAGTTGTACTGTATTATATACCTTTAGTGGTTACCTCTCAGAAACAATTTGAACTTCATGCCATTCCTGGTGCAATGCTAAAGTTAACCGGGTTCGGACATTGGCCTTGTAAACCGATACCAATGAAAACGTCAGTGGCTTACGTCTCTTCATGTCTAATCTAGTCTCTATCAGAAACGCAGCATTTTTTGGTCAACAGTGCGTTCAAATTCAGAGCACGAACAAAAACTCATTGTATCATTGAATGAGTTTGATAAGGTACCCGATTTGTCACTTATTGTAATTAAATTGAATTTACGTTGCTCTCTCGACTCTAATAACTTGTATTCTAATGTTTTTTGTATGACTGTATTGAATTACACGTGGACCGACTGCCATAAGGAGCAATGTTCTCTACTGCGTCTTTGGTACCCATTGTGAATAGTCGAACGACTTTACTCTACAGGGGTTTTGAATGTGGAGTACCCGCAACACAGCTACGTTAGTTGGGTTGCATTCAGCAGTGATCCACTTTTTTTGCTGTCAAGTGTTCACCTACAGTTAATCAACTAAAACAGGTTCTTCAAAAGGAAAAGGGCTTATTGTATAAGCTCATGCGAGAAGAGAAAAAAATCGAGAAAACAGTAGTTACTCTCTGCAAAATGGATATATCAAGTGCAGAGTTAGTGGAAGATAAGGCTACAGTAGGATTATTGTACTGTATATCTCATCTACTACCCAGATGCTCCCATGCAAATATTTCAAATTGCTAAGCTATACTACCTTAGTAATTCACTTGGCACTTCAATCTTTAATTCTCTAGATATCTTTATTACTGCCCAAAAACGCAACAGTGATCCCTTCTTACTCGTACTCCTCCACTGTATAGGTTCTCTTCATAATAAGTGCAATACAGAGGGAGGTAAATATTTACTGCGGCAACAAATCCCTATGTACTGATACACCACGCTTGATTGTACGAACTGTTAGCGTTTTACAAACTCTCTAGCGAACTTTATATGCAATGATTGGTCGCCTTTCTTTAGTCTTCCTTTTCATTCTTAGGACTACTATGTTAGATCAAATTTCTGTTGAGATGACTGGAAGCAATTGTAAGACACTTTAGGAAGTGCATATTATAAACCATCGGCTGTGACCTCGTATGAATAATATATGAAGCTCAGTTCTGTCATGGTTTGTGTTACTCATCATCAAGTCTCGTAGCTAGAAATCAGCATCATACAAAGTGATATTAAAATAAGAATATGCATTATAACATACGATGCGTTGCTAAAAATCATAAAACATATTAGGATGGTGACATCAATGTCACCTATAATGGATTCCATGTGGGGGAGGAGAGGTAACATTTTATGTACTACATAATATGTTGGACAGTTGTTGTTAATAACAGAAGAAGCATAGTAAATCATTAGGGGGAGGCAATAAATATGTCATTGGGGGATGTAACCCATTAATGGGTTACATGGTATGTGGATTATACATATATCTAGTCCATAGTTATTTTATTACAAAGTTATCAGAGTGGAGATATATTACAGGTTGACTACATGATTATTAACATGTAACTGGGGTTATAACCCATAAGAGCGGTACATGGTATATATATTATTTTTAGTTATACATACGTGTGGTAGACAGTTATATTACAGGGATGTCACTTAAGAAAAAAAACTATTGACTGAATGACATAGACAACACTATAACTACCAAGTAAATACCTACTGGTGTAACAATAAAAATAAAAATGATTTATTAAGTTAAAAATTCAGTATATGGTCAAGATTAGGTAATAAATATAGATACAAAGTTACTTATGAGGACATCTTCGGGATTGAAAACCCAACAACCATCTGACTACAACTATTCTTGGCATTAAAGTATATACTACTAATGGCGAACGTCCCCCTTCACCCTATTACACAAGGGAGTTTAAGAAACTATGAAACACTTCTCAAATAAAGCTAACAGTGACCGTTTTAGACTAAACTGCTTATAATTCCAGAAGTTTAAATCACTGTAAAAAGAAAGGCATGTGTTGCATCTAAGTACAATTTCTTGTATTAGTAAGTGACCCCTCTGTGCATATTTTATGAACCTAATTTCTGTGAACGTTTGAATTGCTGAGTATAAACTCTCCAAAATGTTATTTGAATTCATTTTTGAGTTGTTGTAAATGTTATCATTGTTATCTTTGTCGCGTTGAAACTAAAAATCGCTTTGGTACATTACATCATTTCGATTGGTATTTTATACTTCAAATCTGTGCCAAGAAACATATCAATTATTTATACTGGCGAGCCCATTGAACAGTCTCATATTTTCAAATTTCATGCACGTTGGAGATCCACGTGTACGAAGTCATAGGCAACACGTAGTCTTATGCACGGTATGTAACCAAATAACTGGCAAAGATCTGGCGATTCGATGGAAAACCTGACAACAAGCATAACATTTCCCGTACACTTACGGTTTATTTCCTTTCGTTACCATGTTATGGGCATATGTTGTGTTGTACGAAACACAGATTACTTCACTATGATGATTCGTCATGTATTAATAGAGTATACTGTAATATACTACGTATCGCCCACCCCCGTAGCTAAGACGGCAGTGCCCCATGACTACCATGCAGGGGGTCCAAGTTTGATTTGCGAAAAGGGAGTTGGTGTTCGTGTGTTGACCTCATCATCATTGACATGTAAGTCCCAAAGTAGCGTCAACTAAAAAGATTTGCGCTAGGTGGCCGAAATATCCCGCACGGAATCTCCCAGCCAAAAATGCCATACCATCATTTCATTTCCACTGCGTATCCTGCTCTGCAGAAGTTGCTCCCATGAACTGTACGGCAGGCGTGTATGTGTCCCATCACTGACTGTCCCAGTCGTTCCTATATTGCAGGCAACTGTTTTATCTTTGACACAGCTTGGTCAATGCAATGACGCAGGAATTCCGCGTTACATGAGAAGGTGTTCCATATACAGTGACCTTCAGATGACCCCATAAGTAGAATGGAGTGAAGATGGGAAAACAAGGAGGTCATGATATCGGTCCCTGATGACCTATGTCTTTATTTGGAAGCCGGTGATGTAAAATAATTGCTACAAAACTCGAGCAAAATGAGACGGTGCACCATCATGTCGACTGGAATACACTCTTACAAATTCTGAAGGTAGCAGGCGTAAAATATAGGGAGCGAAGAGTTATATTCAACCTTTACGAAAACCAGACATCGGTTATTAGAGTCGAAGGGCAAGAAAGGGACGCAGAGATTGGGAAGGGAGTAAGACAGGGTTGTAGCCTTTTCCCAATGTTATTTAATCTGTAGATTGAGCAAGCAGTGAAGGAATGGAAGGAGAAATATGGAGAGGGAATTAAAGTTCAGGGACAAGAAATAAAAACTTTGCGGTTTGCCGATGACACAGTAATGTCAGAGACGGCAAAGGACCTGGAAGAGCAATTGAATGGAATGGACAGTGTCCTGAAAGGAAGATATAAAATGCAGAATGGCTTTGGGAAGAAAAGCGTTTCTAAAGAAGCGAAATTTGTTAACATCCAATATTAATTTAAATGTTATTAAGTCCTTTCTGAAAGCATTTGTCTGGAGTGTAGCATTGTACGGCAGTGAAACGTGGACGATAAGGATTTCAGATAAACAGATGATAAAAGGTTTTGAAATATGGTGCTACATACGAATGATGAAAATTAGATGAGTAGATCACGTAGCTAATGTAGAGGTGCTTAACCTATTCGGGGATAAAAGGAGTTTCTGGCATAACCTTACTAAGAGATGGGATTAATTGGTTGGACACATTCTGAGACATCAAGGAATTGTCAACCTAGCATTTGAGGTAAACGTGCGGAGTAAAAATCGTAGAGGAAGACCGAGGGACGAATACAGTAAGCAGATTCAAAAGGATGTAGGTTGCCGAACGTACTCTCAGATGAAGAGACTTGCACAGGACAGGGTAGTGTGGAGAGCTGCATGAAACGACTCTGCTGACTGAAGACCACAACAACATTATGCTAAAAATTAACATAGGATTTTATTAAAAAAAAGAAACTAAAGGCGCCCTCATATCTCTGTAGAAAAAATAGCACTAACATGAAATGTCATGTATTCAAGTATCCCCTGTCCCTGCAAGTCACTGTCCAAACGGCATCTTCGTATCTATTACAGTTGGGACGACACAATGGGTGTTATTACTCAGCTGCCTCACCCTGTATATTTCACTCATGCATACATTTCTGTATTACTGAACCCCAATTTTTTTTATGGTTCGAGTACTTCTTCCTGTGTCATCGACCTCCCGAGTAATTCTTTGCAACCTCACTATGTGTCGCATTACACAGGTTGAAAAATCTTTACATTATCGAATTAGGGACA
Source organism: Locusta migratoria (assembly GCA_026315105.1). NCBI lineage: Eukaryota > Metazoa > Arthropoda > Insecta > Orthoptera > Acrididae > Locusta > Locusta migratoria. The sequence continues at coordinate 196,621,704 of CM048749.1, forward strand.
AATACATAAATTTTGCTGGGGAAGGGGGAGGAAATAGGCAAAATGTAGTGAAGGAGTAACTGGAAGGAAGGAAGATTGGCGCTTATCGTCCCATCGACAGCGTGGTCATTAGGGACAGAGCTTCCGCTCCGAAGGCTTGGGTAAGGATGTGGAGGGAAATCGGCCATGTCCTTTCAAAGGAACCATCCCAGTATTTGCCTGGAGTGATTTAGGGAAATCGTGGAGCCACGGTGGAGTAGCCGAGTGGTCTAAAGCGCGGAGCATGCGGTTGCTCGCCGTGGAGGTTCGAGTCCTCCCTGGGGAATGGGTGTGTGTGTTGTCCTTAGGTTAATTTACCTAGGTTTAAGTAGTTTGTAAGCTATGGACTGATGACGATGCAGTTTGGTCCGGTAGATTTAAAGTCATTTGAACATTTTTTGGAAATCATGGAATACCTAAATCTGGATGACCGGAGGTGGATTTGAACCACCATCCTTCCAAAGAGTAACTGGAGAGAAACTGAGCAGAGATGTGTCGACAGGGTGGGTGGGGAGAGGCAATGGACCATAATGGGAGATGAGATGAATAGGGAAAAGGTAGATGATGATACAGAAAGTGAAAGGATGGGGAACAAACTAACATATGTTTGGAATAAATTAATAACCGAGCAACGCCAGGTAGAGTCTGTGCAAGATAAGGTGGACGATTTGCAGAGACGTGTTGAAGTGTTTCACGGGTTCATTCCTATGTTTGGAAGGGGAGGCCGCATCAGTCCACTTTCGCCAGCTGGCCAGTGACCTGCGCACTTCCCCTCCAGCGCTCACTCACTGCTCCGGCCGCTAGCCCCACCACTACCGCTCTCCCCACGCTTGCCCAGAGGTCTGCGCATCTACCGGCCAATTTATCCTGCGCGCACTCTACTAAGGTTAGCATAACACAAACTGCTTTAAATTGACACAAAGTGGCACTTTTATAATGCACTGTCAGTATTTCCATTGCGGGTAATCCTGACTATATTAGCGGAGGAGAGGGCGTGACTTTGTGCAGTTTTAATGCAGCGGGAAGCATCGCCACCGCCAGCTGCTTTACTGCTTTGCCGTCAGCCGCAGCAATAGACGCGCCCCCGCCCCAGCAGCGGCAGGGTGGCAGAACTGCCTCCCCCACCCAGTAGCCGGCAGCCAGAGCGCACAATGGCCCGCCGCGCATTGTGCGGCGTGTTTTCTTTCACGGCTAATTAGTCGGCCCGCATGCCTGCGCTATCAGGCGGTGCGTTCGGTCGCGCCGCGCCTCAGCCGCCGCGGTCCGCCTCCCCGTCTGCCCGCGTGCGCATCAGATTACTCCACGCTGCACCGACACCACATCGCTCTACCTAGCAGCTGTTCTCTCAGTGCACCACTGCTTCTCAATCGAGATACTGCAATGTCTTCTTCCGTTTGCCACTCATTTATTCAGAGAATAAATGGAAAATAAACATTTTGAGGCACTTAATAATGTTATATTTTCATTTTTTTTTTTTTTTGTTAGACACCGCTGCATGCAAAAACTCACAGTTTTTATGTTGACGGGGGGATTTTCTCTGATATTTCAGCAGTGGCGGCGCGTCCTATATGTTCACTGGTTCAGTAAACACACGGTAAGATGTTCGTCGTGAGAAAAAAGTAAATAAGTAAGAAAAAAAGTCTTTTTAAACTGTTATTCTTCTACAAATAAACAATCCGTGACACGAATTTTCGTCTAGAATATGTCTTTCTGGCTCTTAGTTACTGCACAGTTATTCACTAACGTTACATAAAAATCGCCAGTTCATCTGCACAGTCGAAGTACATACATAGCAGTGTGGAATGTGTTAAATATCACTAATTAATTCATGGCCAGCCGCTCCTGTCTTCCTATTGTATTAACCCACATTAACCTTCCCCAGCCGGAATCATTCCTATCCATTTCATATTTTTTTCCCAACAACACCTTACAAGCTTTGCGTGCGCATTGCCTATATAGGCGGCCGCGCTACGACTCGTATACTGACACCGCGACATAAAACGTTTCTCATATGATACAATAGTACTGAAGGTCTAAATGACTCCAGAAGTTTAGTATATGGCAACTAGTGCTTCGATGCACTAGTATTGTCTGGCTGACCTAATTCAAAGCGAAAACAAGAACAATCAGCTCAAGTATAAATCTTAGAGTGTACCCTGAAACTTATACAAGTTCACTCTCCAAGTATCGACTCCATAAGCAAAATCTACATCTACATCTACATGGGATACTCTGCAAATCACATTTATGTGCCTGGCAGAGGGTTCATCGAACCATTATACTATTTCTCTCCAATTCCATTCTCGAATAGCGCGCGGGAAGAAAGAACATCTGAACCTCTCTGTTCGAGCTCTGATTTCTCGTATTTTATTCTGATGATCATTTCTACCTATGTAAGTGGGAGACAACAATATATTTTCGCTTTCGGAGGAGAATGTTTGCGATTGGAGTTTTGCAAGTAGCCCACGTCGCAGCGATAAGCGCCATTGTTGTAATGATTCCCATCCCAGATCCTGTATCATTTCCGTAACGCTGTCTCCCCTGTATCGTGTCAATACGAAACGAGATGCCCTTCTTTGGAATCTTTCGATGTCCTCCGTTAAACCCACCTGATAAGGATCCCACACTGGGCTGTAATACTCCAAAAATGGACGGACAAGCATAGTGTATGCAGTTTCTTTTGTAGTTCTGTTGCATGTTTTGAGGGTTCTGCCAATAAAACGCAGTCTCTGGTTGGCATTTCCCACGTTATTACTACGTGTTCTTTCCAATTTAAGTCTGAAGTAATGGTAATTCCTAGGTATTTTGTGGAGTTTGCGGCCTTCACTTTTGATTGATTTAACTTGTAAACAAAGTTTAACGGATTTCTTTTCGTACTCATGTGGACGACTTCACACTTCTCATTGTTTAGAGTCAATTGCCAATTTTTACACCATACTGATATCTTACTCAGATCGTTCTGCAGTTGGTTTTGATCTTCAGATGATTTTACTAGACGGTAAATGACGGTGGCATCTGCAAACAACCTAAGAGAGCTACTTAGATTTCCCCCTAAATCGTTTATGTAAATAATGAACAGCAGAGGACCAATACCACTACCCTGTGGAACGCCCGATATCACCTCTGTTTTAGTCTATGCCTTACCATCGATTACTAGAAACTGTGTCCTCTCTGACAAGAAATCCCTTATCCAATCGCAAATTTGGGGCGATATACCATAACCACGCAAGTTCACACACTGAGAGGAAAGGACGCTACCAGACGCGTCCTTACTCCAGCGCTACGAAACACGATGTCCCCTTCTGTCACCGCGTCTCCGTGCAAGACCCCTGAGAAACGCCGTTTTTACGTAAAGCCAATCAGCGTCGAGTTCTCGAACTCCAGCCAGTAAAATCTCACAAGACAACTGCTGAGTTCGAAAAGCTGGCGCTTTGAACATCAGCCAATCAAAGACAGCATCCCTTCCACACACACTTTTGGCGCGATTCTCACCAAACGGCTCTAACCGTTGCCCGTGGGGGCCGCCGCCAGGAAACATTCCGTCGCCCTCCCTTTCAGACCCTCGGCCATAGCCGTGGGCCCTGCTATCTTCTTCTAAAAAAGCGCAGATGATGCCTCTCATTCACAGTTTGGGACACAAGGCTACATTTCTACGATCTACTGCCTTGCCAGTGTGTCACCCATGGCACAGGCAAATATATATGTTACTCTGTGCCCAAGGCCAGCGCGCCGGGCCTCCTACGGCGCCACAGGGCGCAGGTAGGAAGGAATTTCACTCGTCCCCTCAGGGCCAAGTGAGCTCTGCATCTCACCTTAGCAAACTCTTCTCTGCATCGTATTCCCGACAGCAATAGAAAATTGTATATACAGGACTCATTACGACAATACATCAACAATAACATCGATAATAAAGATAAGAGATGGGCTGCCATCTCTCAAGCTGAGGATCAAATTCTCTTCTGAACCCCCTGGAGGCAGCATATGAGCGACCCCGAGGCAGGCAGGGACGAGGGGAATCGCGGCTTTTAACATTGGCATTAGAGCTCTTAGAGACGCCAGGTCATGGCTATTCGAGCCCTTGTGGTTACGCAAGAATGGTCCTGAACCAAGGCAATACAGCTACGGCGCACTTCTCCTTGCACATCAGCAAATCCTTCATAAAGACTTATCCGCCGTTCATGTTTGTTTTTAGCGCATTGAACATTTATCAAATGCACGTCTTATTTGGTAAAATATATCTTTAAAGACGCATCAAACGTAACAGCCTTTAGAAGATCCAATCATGAATAACAATGAAGTCACTACTCTCCACGTAGCGAGAATAGCTGAGCAGTTAGCGGCATCGTGCTGAGTTGTCGCAGATAGTGGGTTGGAGACCCACTGCAAGCAATTTTTTAAAACCCTATCTTCTTTTAAACAGATACGGGAACAACAACAACTTTTGTATTCACAGAATATATCATATCAACTGCGAATAGGCAAAGCTTTAAATGTGTATCGGTACCCAGCCGGGATGCGAACCCGAGTCTCCAGCTTTCTAGGCAGTTGCGTTGACCACTACACCACTGGGGCCACAGTGATCAGCGCACCTGCAAGGACTACCTAAACACGCCTCCCGTCAGACACAAATTCCCAGCTTTACCCTGCCCACAATACTGTAACTCGTACTTTCATAAGGGAAGTTTGGGGCCCTTACTCTTACGGTAATTAGTTTCTGAAAGTACGAGTTAGAATACTGAATACTGTAGGCGGGGTAAAGCTGGGAATTTGTGTGTGATGGAGGGAGTGTTTAGACAGTCTTTTCAGATGGTGTAGTGGTCAGCGCAACTTCCTAGAAATCAGAAGACCCGGGTTCGAATCCCGGCTGCGTATGTATTTCCATTTTTGCCCATTCCCACTCGATGTCATATATTTTTTTGATTATGATAGAATATCAACTGCAGGATCAGAAGTGACGTCTGTTCTTTCCGAACACACACACACACAACACACACACACACGCCACATAGCTTTGGATGTTTTGGCAAAAGTGTCACGATTTTGACGGAAAATGACATTTATACTCTTCACTGTAACAAATACATAACTGCTGCAAGTTATTGATAAAGTAACGAAAGGAAGAAGGATTAGAAAGGTAAGGATTGAAAGTGAACACTGCAATGCAACAATGGCGACAAGTGAAAATGCGATGCGGCGTGGGAATGGAACCTGGGTCTCCCGCTTCGGGCCAGCGATCGCTTTAACCACTTGGCTACCTGTGCATGTCTCACATCCGTCGAAAATTCCTACAAGTCGCTCTCTAGGGTTCGTAGCGCCCCGATCGTTCATGGCCTCCTACACTCGCCATTTCGGATTCCCGTGCGACGTCGAGAATATAACCGCATCTGCGGTGAAGTAATTGAAGCCAGCGGCATCGTCTCCTGTAAATACTTATTATATTGGTGTGGTGTCTGTTCTTTCGAACCTGAAGAGAAGAACGACAGGGGCGCTACAGCCATAGCAAGCGACTTGTGGGTATTTGAGACGGACGGGAGACGAGGACGGGTAGCCAAGTGGTTAAGGCGACTGCTTGCCCGAAACGGGAGACCCGGGTTTGATTCCCAGCCAAGGTAACATTTTCACTTGTCGCCATTGTTTCCTTCCCTATCAATAGTTTGCGATTGCTATATGGCTGCGAAACAGGTGCGGTGTCTGTTCTTTCGGACGTGCCCCACGTCATTACAATAAAAAAAATGTGTAACTGTTTATAAAAATTTGGGGGAGAGCAGCTTTTGCACATGCGTAAGGTTAGGATGGGGTGCTGCTTAGAGTGTCACCAGAGTCACGTGATTCAAAGGTAGCAGATCTCTTCAACGTAACAGATTCGTTTTGGTACAGTCACTTAACAGTGTAGTCAGTTACTTACTGTGATTTAGTGTTCATTTGTGTATTCACATGTTCTTGGTGTTTTACTTTGATAATACAAAGAAAAATTAACAACGTCCAATATCTTTTAGAAACAAATTACTCAGCTTTAAGCTTGGAAGAAAAGTGTGAAGTAAATAAGCCCAGTAGGCCTACGCCTCCGCTCGAGTTGAATGGACATTTATGCCATCTACTGACGCTTTTGTAACTTGTGTTGACGGTGCTGCCCTCCGCAGGGAGTGTTGCAATTCAGACTGTTTTTACCACTATAAGATGGAGGTGTGACGTTGATTCGAAAGTAGTTATCTCTATACACTTTGTCTCTGTAACATAGAGTTGGAGATATTCAATCAAAGCGTTTTTGATGAAACTTGACTGGCTCCCTGTGTCTAGAACTGCAAGTGTCATTTCGCTTCTTCCAGTTGATTCTCTGGCACTCACTCAAATGGTTTGCAGGCAGGTGAAGTTCGAAGTCATTATTCCGATCTTGTTTACTGCAGTGTGATGGCTGTTGCAGATGAATATATGGTGGTCACCCTTACATTTTGCAGACGTAGCCTTACCCTATTCGCAGCACAATTTTTTTATGGCCAGGAAGCAACGATACATCTTCTTCAGGGTATCTGTCCTTGCCTGTGACGTGGTAACGTGTTGGCAATTTTGAACCCCGTGCCTCTTTTCTTCACAGTACACACAAAATGGCTCTGAATTTTGTGGTTTCTTCTTTGTCTTGACCTTGACATGAAGGGCAGATGCTTTGGATACGTAGTTTTCATGTGCAACAGTGACTCCACGTATTCCGCGTGCTGTGATGGCTCCCTCCACTTCTTCGTTGAGAAATTCATTGAGGTGTGTGAGATCCCCTTCCTGGATGTTTTGCCTTCTTGCATGGGTAAGCCAATGTCTGCAAATCTCTTCTGGGAATGCATGTAACAGTTTGTGGGCGAGCACTCTCCCATACGAATCTATATCTTTCCACAGTGCTTGTAGAGCTTCGACTCGCTTGTGGCACTCGATGTTGGTGTCGTTGAGATCCTCTGGACTACTTGGTGCACAACAGTTAAGGTTCTCCAAGAAGTCGAGATGGCTTTGAATTATTCTATTTTTGTCTCCATATTTGGCCTTCAAAATCAGTTTGGTTTGTTCATATGTGTATGCTGTAATTGCAATTCTATCAACTAAATCCTTGTGTTCTCCCTCCAGATACCCACGGAAGAATATATGTTTGTTGATTCCTGACACCTTCGGATTTCCGTCTATGGAAGCTGTAAACTGTTCCCAGAATCTGGACCAAGCTCCTATGTTGCCTGAAAATGAATGTAGTTTGATTCTGCCAGGCACTTAAATGTGATTTGCGGAGTATCCCATGTAGATGTAGATGTAGATGTAGAATGCCTCCCTGTGTCTAGAACTGCACGTGTCATTTTGCTTCTTCCAGTTGGTCTTCTGATACAAAAATGGTTTGCCGGTAGGTGCAGTTCGAAGTTATTATTCCGGTTTTGTTTACTGCAGTGTGGCGTCATGTGCAAAATGTAAGGGCGACCACCCCATATCCATCTGCAACAGCCATCACACTGCAGTAAACAAAATCGGAATAATGACTTATAACTGCACCTACCTGCAAACCATTTGTGTGAGTATCAAAGGACCAACTGGAAGAACCAAAATGACGCGTGCAGTTCTAGACACAGGGAGCCAATCAAGTTTCATCAACCACGCTTTGATTGAATATCTCCAATTCAATGTTACAGAGACAAAAAGGAAAGAGATAACTACATTCGAATCACCTTCACACCTCGATCTTACTTTGGTAAAAACAGTCTACAGTAAATTACAACACTCCCTGCTGAGGGCAGCACCGTCAACACAAGTTACAAAACCGTCAATAGAAGGCGTGAATGTCCATTCTCAACCCGCAACAGGGGTCGTCCCGTTGAGGCACAACAACAATTTTGCAGAAGTTCTGCTGAGAGCTGTTTGATCATCCATCATACAGTCTTAATCTTGCTCCCAGCAATTTCCAAATTTTCTTGCACCTCAAGAAATTCCGGTCCTTCGGCCATCGTTTCGAAAAAACGGATAGATGAAGACATAGCCACTCCATCGTTCCGTTCACTGGAGGCAGATGGCTCTGAGACTGGAATAAAAATGTTGTTCCATGTTTAACATTTCTTCCTTTTTATTACAGTTAAAGTCGGAAAATTACGAAATATGCATAAGGGGAATAATTTTGAAACTTGATAGACCGAAAAAAGGTCGGAATTAATTTTGATAAAGCAGATTGACGTGAAAGAATGAGTTTACTAGAACAAAGGTGGGAAATATTCCAACAAACAGCATATTAAAAAATAGCTAGTTGTTGCCTTGACTTTTCGTTGCGTGGATTGATGATGGCTGCATAAAATCGGCGAATGTTCTGGTAACCGTTCGCCTTAGTGAATATTTTGGGAGTATAATTAACAATTTGAACGCATGTAGCTAGCCTTGTGATAAATGGTATTGAATTTACAATGATAGAACTAGAAATTTTCATAACACTGAAAATCGGACTCCACGGATCATTTGAAAGAGATTCCAGGTTCTATTACAGAAAAAACGTGGCAAATTTTGAATAGAACTTAAATATAAAGGTAAATTGTTACAGAAAGTATACGATCGAAACACAATTGCGTCCAAATAATTGATTACTGCTATTGCTCATTTGCTGAATTCAACGTATTAAAATTTTTTGATGGGGAAAAAGAAGCAAACTACAAATAATAACCTTCGTATTAAGCTCTGAACTGAATGGAGGTTTAGTGAATAAGAAAAACAACTCATCTCACCCTTGAATCCTTTATGAAATCCTGACGAGGTGGTAGAAACCTTGTTAACGGTACGAAAACTTGATGGCAGAAAGACAATGAAATTTGAACAACGCTCTCCTTCTAGATGCCAGGGTAGTAAGAGAGGATCGAAATTGAGACCAAAGGTAGCGGTTTAGAAGAAGACATCTATATCTACATGGGATACTCTGCAAATCACATTTAAGTGCCTGACAGAGGGTTCATCGAACCACAATTATACTATTTATCTCCCATTCCATTCTCGAAAAGCGCGCGAGAAGAAATAACACCTGAATCTCTCCGTTAGAGCTCTGATTTCTCGTATTTTATTCTGATGATCATTTCTACCTATGTAAGTGGAAGTCAACAATATATTTTCGCATTCGGAGGAGAATGTTCGCGATTAGAGTTTCGTAAGTAGCCCGCGCCGCAGCGATAAGCGCCATTGTTGTAATGATTCCCATCCCAGATCCGGTATCATTTCCGTAACGCTGTCTACCCTGTATCGTGACAATACGAAACGAGCTGCCCTTCACCTTGAACATTAATTTTGTTTTCAAATGGTCATTCAACTTTAAACCAATTATGTATTCCCTCTTCAGCCAACACACGTCTCCTAGTCCTGGTCCTCAAACAAAATGGCTTATCAGAAACAATATAAGAAGTACCATAACTCTTGCTAGGTACCTCAGAGATATTCCAAGAGCGATAAGCAATTACATCTTTCTCAGAGAAAGACTCAAGACCAGGCATTCTTGCATTACTTGTACTAATAAAAGCAAAAGTAAGCCATCCAGAACCACCAAAAACTTCCGTTGTCTTCACTGTAAAGTCAAATCTTGCAGCCACAAACGTAATGTGGTCATGAAGAACTTCTTGGGCGGATGCTGCTGCTAATACGTGACAACAGCTATTTTCTTTGCATATTCCCTATGTAATATTACACATTATATGAGAAATATCTCAATTCGTTTAGCGTCTGTATCGTCAAATAACTCAAAAATTGCTGTACCTGCTGCCCATAAAATTCTTTATGTAACTATGTTGTCCGTTTTTTTCTTTAGAAAAAAAAAAGAGTAATCTCCGTCTCCTTATGTGTATCGTATTACACCGGTAAATAACCCTCATACAATTTTTCTGACTAAGTCAGTTACTTTTCGTAGCCTGGTAATTCATCCAGTACCTGTCTGCTATTGATTTCGTCTCTTACATATGGGATACTGCGGACATTCCTTGTAATATTGAACTCCCTTTGTCGTGCAAAGTCCCGGCGCCCCGCTGCCACACATGACAATGCAGTTTGACGTCACAGCTCACATGTTAATCACGCGCGCGGCCGCGACAGAGCCGGCTATATGAGCCGTCAACCTCGTTTGAGGTTATGATGACTGCATTTGCATACTGCGTAAGGCACGGCGGGACACGCCCAAATCCGACCGCGGCCACCGCAACTCGAATCCAATTACGGTAACTGCATCGCCAGCCGTGGCGCGTATTAAGGCCGACCACCCTGCCCGAGGCGTATTCAGTCCCGCCTCTCCTATTTAACACACTCGCCAACTGCTGCCTTCTCGCTGCCTGCCTTTCAGAACACACAACAGAAACCACCCCTTACCCCCGCGACCCCAGAAGAACGCCACACGTTGCTTTACAAACCGCAACGTAATCCAACGGACGAGTAGGCACTGAGATTTATGGCGAACCATAGAAACAAAATTTTGTCTTATAGTGTAGGAAGGGAAGAGGAAGTAGATAAAGATGAAATAGGAGATATTATACTGAGAGATGTATTTGACAGAGCCCTGAAAGACCTAGGTCGGAACAAGGACCCGGAATTAGATGACATTACCTCAGAACTACTAAAGTCTCTGGGAGAGCCAGCCATGACAAAACTATTTGAACTGGTGTGTAAGACGTATGAGACAGGCGAAATACCCTCAGACTTTAAGAAAAATGTAATAATCTGAAGAAATCAGGTGCAGACATGTGTGATAATTACAGAACCATCAGTTTGATAAGTCATGGTTGCAAAATTTTAACACGTATTATCTACAGGAGAATGGAAAAGCTGGTATAAGCTCACCTTGGAGAAGATAAGTTTGGATTCAGGACGGACGTAGGAACCCGGGAGGAAATTCTCACTTTACGTCTTATCGTAGAAGATTGATTAAGGTAAGGCAAACCTACATTTTTAACTTTTGTAGATTTGGAGAAAGCGCTTGACAATGTTCACTGGAATACACTCTTTCAAATTCTGAAGTCATTAGGGGTAAAATACAGGGAAAGGCGATTTATTTACAACTTGTACAAAAGCCAGACCGCAGTTATTAGACTGGAAGGTTGCGAGTGTGATGGTCGGGGTGAGAGTTTAAAATAGTGAAAGTTTAATTTTTTTACAACTCACAACCTCCAGCTGCGAACCAAATTCCTAAACATGCAAAAACACTGGAGCTGTGATTGCTACTGTTTGACTCGTTTTCTAGGGGATGATATCACACGTTCGCAGCTTTCCTTCCCTGCATATGATTAACAAAAAATTGCATAATAAAGTAATTTCATGTGAGAAAAAAGGTGTACTATCTACTATTTTTGAAAACACGTGGAAGTTCACTTTATGTTGTTTATTACACCATATTAAAACCCTGTGGCTGATACGTCTGTACGTCGACACATTTATCAAATAACGTTATAGCTCGAGAGCCCCCAGACAAAGTGAATATTTGTCGCAAATTGTTTTCACACCATGTGCCTGTCTCAAACACCGTTTATGTTCATGCCTATGCGATGACACGTGTTACATTAACAAAACACAGTCACTTTAATTTAGTGCGATGCACACATTGTTCCACCGGCTAAATATTCACAACACACAGTAGCACTCGATACAACTTGGTGCAGTCTACGACGAGCAACCACACTTGGCAATTGCCACACAAAAATCTATAGTCTCCACCTGGAGATCCACATGCCGACCGAGCAGAGCGACGCCGCGCCCCGCCAGCTACACCACTCGCTCCCGACTCGTCAATTCCTGCCCAAGCGCGCGCGCGCGCGCGCGCGCGCCAAAAGCCCAACTGCCGGGTTTTTTTCCCTACGTCATCAACTTCCCAATGTGAGCTGTTCTAACCAATTTGCCAACGTACAGCGCTCAGCCAATACATTTCTAAAACTATACTTAAAATCAAAATAATTACACTACACATTAAACAAATTTCTTCTTAGTTTTTTATATTGGTATAAACATCCTTTGTACTATTTATTATAATCGTGCAATTTCTTATATCACAGATAAGTGATTTAACTGAATACTTCAAGATAAAATACACAAGATTAATTGAAAATAAAATGAGAAATAGTTAATATATTATTTTTATAAACAAACATCGCCATGCTTGTTGTGTAACTGTCTTGTATTCATTGGTAATTTATTTCTTTTCATTGTCAATTAAACATATTACGCCAAATGTGATTATATCAGCTAATGTATTGTTTATTTATCAACAGGCTATTTTGTAATGAGGGCCTTAAAGGTTCCTAACTGCATCGTATTACTTCAAATGCAAGTAGTATTAGAATATTTTATTTCACGCTGTGCACTGCACTGCACCTGACACTCGCCATTGTCCCTCTCTCCCCTCACCGGAAAAGAACCTGGAAAATCCTAAGCTGGATCAAGCCACCAACGTCGGCCTGCTCGCTGGCCTCCCGTCAACTACAAGCACACAGCAAATCCCAACGTGGAGAATTTCTACCTGTGGCCTAACTATAAATGTTGTCATCCAACTGCGTACATACATTGCTACCATAATTATTAAGATTAAAATTGTGTAACATTTGGTGCATTGGCATGGTCAATGTCTGCAGTGAACTTCATACTGTTTAATTACAAATGCTATTAATTACCAATATTTCTAATGGGCGGTAATCTCACAAGGTCATGAAAGGGAAGGAAGAGAGTTACACAGGGTTATTCAATTTGCACATCGAGCAGGCAGTGAAGTAAAGCAAGGAAAAATTTGGAATACGGATTAAAGTTCAGGGTGAAGAAATAAAAACATTGCGTTTTTCTGATGACATTGTGATTCTGCGAGAGACGTAATGTTCAAATGTTTGTAAATCTATCGGACCAAACTGCGTGGTCATCAGTCCGTAGCTTACAAACTACCTAAAATAAAGTAAACTAACCTAATGACAACACACACACCCATGCCCCAGGGAGGACGCGAACCTCCGACGGCGAGCAACCGCGCACTCCGCTACTCCACCGCGGCTGTCAGAGACAGCAAAGGACCTGGAAGAGCAGTTGAATGGAACGGACAGTGTGTTGAAGAGAGCGTATAAAATGAACATTAACAGGAGCAAATCAAAGATAATGGAATGCAGTCTTCGAAAATCAGGCGATGCTGAAGGAATTAGATTAGGTAACGAAACAATAAAGGCGATAGATGAGTTTTGTTACTTGGGTAGTAAAATAACACATAACGATCGCAGCACAGAGGCTATAAAATGCAGAATGGCAATAGGAAGGAAAGCATTTCTGAAAAAGAGAAATTTGCTAACATCGAATATTAATTTAAGTGTAAGGAAGTCTTTTCTGAAGGCATTTGTGTGGAGTGTTGTCTTGTACGGGAGTGAAACTTGGACGATAAACAGTGAGGACAGGAAGAGAAGCTTTTGAAATGTAGTGCTATAGAAGAATGCTGAAGATTAGGTGGGTAGCTCGCATAGCAAATGAAGAGGTACTGAATAGATTTGGTGAGAAAAGGAATTTTTGGCATACCCTGACTAAAAGAAGGGATCGCTTGGTAGGACACATTCTTAGACATCGAGGAATCGTAAAGTTAGTATTGGAGGGAAGTGTGTGAGGTAAAAATCTCAGAGGGAGACCAAGAGACGCATATAGTAAGCAGATACAAATGGATGTGAATTGCCGTTCTGATGCGGAGATGAAAAGGCTTGCTCAGGATAGAATGGGGTGGAGAGCTGCATCAGACCAGTCTCCGGACTGAAGACCACAACAACACAACAGGGTGCGTCATGTGAGAAGGCAATTTCACGCATAGAGGCGGAGCGATAGGGATAGTGTGGATGAGAGGAGCTTCGGCCAAGCGCCAAGAATTGAGCCTGCGGGAAAAACAATGCGTAACTCGCGGCCAGCCATGCGCCTAGAGCATTAGGATTATTGGTTGCCACAGCAGTAATGGAGGGGGATGGGCACAACTGCTGAAAATTGGGGCGCATTCGTACGTGACACCGACTATAACTGAAGAGTGCCCAGTAAGTTTAAGTGACAATGTGCAAAAAGGTGTGATGCTCGGGTATGACTCACTGAATATGTGCCAGTATTATTGTGCTACACACATCGAAAGGGTGGCAGGACCTTGGTTGCAAGGGGTCCTGAACACTGATATTTCGTCTGTTTCTTAGATTGTCCATACACGTCAGTCAATCATCACAATGTTAACAATAATTCCATTCCTTGAGACAAAACATTTCTCATTGTACCAAAAGGATTGAATGTAATGAGAGGCCTTGAATTAAAATTTGTGCTGTGGCCGTGATTCGAACACGGAACCCCCTGCTTACTAGGCGCAGAGTTTAAACAGCTCAGCGTTACGAATAATCCAGCTAAACGGACTGACTTCAAGCACGTATCCCACCACACCTCATACTTTAATTCTGCCTTAGTGTTGCCTGAGAAACACGTATTTCACAAGGAACAGTGAGGCAGAATTTAAATATGGGCTGTCGAGCGAGACGTACTTGAAAACAAACTGTGTAGCCACATTATCTATAACGCTGTGTTAGCTGAAGCGTCTAAAGTGCCTGCCTAATAAGCAGGAGGTCGCGGGTTCGAATGCCGAACGCAGCCCAAAGTTTCATTCAAGGTCTCTCATTATATTAAGCTCCTTTTGTATAACCACACAATGTTCGTCTCAAGAAATTCAATAATTTTTGATATCTATATCACATTTGCTTGATTAACAAGATAGTACTGTTCCCATTCACGTTATTTGCTAGAGTGCTATTCCAATATAAGAGAGAGTTGAAAATTTGATACGTATTTCTGAAGAAACATTGAGGCAGAATTAAAGTATGTGGTTTGGAGGGAGTCGTGCTTGAAGACAGTCCTTGTTGCAGCATTATCCGTGACACAGTGTTAACTGATCGGTTTGAAGAATCTGCCTGGAAAAAAAGGAGGTCCCGGGTTCTAATCCCGGCCATAGCACAAAGTTTAATTGAAGGTCTCTCATTATATTTAATATTGCACAATGTGTCAGTGCAACGCAGTGCATAAGACGGGCCCATCATAACATCAGTTCTGTCAGAACACCAATGTTCAAATGTTTGTATAGCTAATGGGACTTAACTACGGGTTCATCAGTCCCTAAACTTGCAAACTACTTAACTAACTAATACTAAGGACGGCACAAATATCCATACCCGAGGGGGGATTCGAACCCCCGACCGCAGTGGCCGTGCAGACCGTGACTGGAGCGCCTTAGTCCCCTCGGCTACCGCAACCGGCTCAGTCATAACACGAGCAAGGAAGTAAGCTGCTTTTGTTTACTGTAGTTCTGCCATGCCTAGAAGGTCAATTAGGAAGTTCAAAAGTTTGTATAGCTTATGGGACTTAAATGTGGAGCCATCAGTCACTAAACTTGCAAACTACTAATAAACTTATACTAAAGACAACACAAACATTCATGTACAAGGGAGGATTCGAACCTCCGACGGAGAACGGCCTCGCGCATCTGAGCATAGCTCCTCAATGCGCTCGGTCACTCCACCGAGGTCCGAAGTTTGATCGTATCCGCTTCGTTGCTTTGAGACACGAGAAAGTCTCGTCAAGGGAAGTTTCCACGAAAGTGGTGCCCGCTGTGTCTGTCAGACGGGTGCAGTGCTACATCCTGCTCCACTCTGTCTGGGCTTACCGAACAATACCCGGAGGAGCATTCCTGATCTTGTTGGGCCTATGCCCACTCTACATTGAGATCAGGGAACAAGCAGCATGGTAGTGGGCGAAAAAGGGAAGGCAAGACAGAGTGAAGGACATAATAGGATGCAGAATGAAAAGTAAATCTGCCATTAGAGGAAAAGGGTTGAAGCTCTGGCAGGAACTGTGGGACACCAACGACACTGGGAGGAGAACTCAGCAGTTTCTGCCAAGCATACAGACAGGCTCACCTTGAGATACTTCCAACCAATAAGAGGCTTACTGCACCTTCTGACAGGACATGGACCCTATCCGAAATATCTTCGTCGGTTTCGGGTACAGGTGTCAATCGCGTGCTAATGTGGAGTCGGGGAAGACAATCCAGAGGACGACTCCTTCGACGACGTGGCACTAGAATTGCGAGTAAAACTGCCCAACATCGTCATACATGAGCTGATAAGATCAGAAAACACCTTTCATGTCCTCAGTCAACTCGCGGATGCAATTTCCAACAAAGTTAGACAATATTACATTAGAAACAATTCAGATCAATACTGACACCAACACAGACAAGACAACAGTCATCCAAACAAGACAACACACCAATACAGACTCCTTGCCGATTTGGACTTTCACTGACCAAGACCGTCAGGTCTGACCATGCCGCCGGAGAATGAACTGGTCGCCGTCACTGGCTGTTATCCGCCAGTCTCTGGATCTGGCGGTAGATCTGGAAAAACCAGTCTTTAGACGTAATTTTAGAGAGTAGATTAGTAATTTCTTTTCGTAATCAAAATGGGGAATTAGTAGTTGGGGAACTTCAGCGACATTAATCAGTCTGGGCCGCTCAGTATCAGGGGCGTGCTCATCAGAACTAGCTCGCCGTAGACGCCGTCGGATTGTAACCACTCGCACACCTGTAAACAAATGTTCAAATGTTTGTAGAGCTTATGGGACTTAACTACGGGGTCATCAGTCCCTAAACTTACAAACTACTTATGAACTAACTAAGACTAATGACGGCACAAATATCCATGCCCGAGGGGGGAGTCGATCCCCGACCGTAGTGGCCGTGCAGACCGTGACTGTAGCGCCTCAGTCCCCTCGGCCACCGCGGCCGGCCACCTGTAACCCAGCAGAGTAGCTTTAAGTTTGCAATCTTTAGTAAATAAATAAAGTAATGACTAGTGGGTTACATAACAGTTTGAATTATATAAAGCTGTGTTTTCCAAGCAGCCTAATAAGACCGATTATTAATTTTAGGATTTGGGTTGTATTGTGTAAGGATAAATGAGTAGCTTGTTATCAAAGGCGGACATCTGTCGTTTGCAAATAACTGACATAAACGCCATTTTTATTACGAAACATGGAGTTAATACGTATGTATGCTAGTTTGGTCATCATTTAGTTGCAAATGATCACCAAACTAGCATGCATACGTATTAACTTCATGTTCCGAAATAAAACTGGCGTTTATCTCAGTTATTTGCAAACGACAGATGTCCGCCTATGATAACAAGCTACTCAAATAAAGAGTTTAATAAAAAGAAAAAACCTCTCTAAGTGAACGGAAGCGATGTGGTTTGGATGAGAAGGAGGTACAGAGATACAAGATCTGACGATCAATTTCCTTAGTCTGTCTGCCCAAAGGCTACCACAGCAGCTGATGACCGCTACTTGCGGATTTCAGCTCGGAGGAACCCTGACAGGAACGCCAACAAACTGAAAAAAATGATTGTCGTGCAGCCATGCGACTTTATGACTCAGCTCAAACTGTGGGTAATACACTACGTGATACGCAACTTCACTGCCGACAACCATGACATCAGCTTTGACAACTAGACATCAAGCAGTACGGTGCAGATGGGCCCAGCATCATGCTGTCTGGACTTTCCATAATTTGCATCAAATGCTCTTCACAGATGACACTCGCATCTGACTTCAAGCGGACATTGGTCGCAGACGTGTTTGGAAGTAGCCTACTAAGACTGAATGTCCTAGACGCAACGTCCAGCAAGTGTAACTGTGTGCTGATTTCCTTATGTTTCTGGGTGCCTTTATCTACTCACCGTACTCCATTGGTGGTTGTAGAAGAAAATGAAACAACTGTACGGTACATGGATGACATACACGGATTATACTGCAACCATATCGGCAGCATTTCGGTGAGGGATTATTCTAAATGAACGATAATTTTCGCGGACATTGTGCACATCTTGTCGACGCCTTCCTTCATAATATGACAAGTGTAGAATGGCCAGCGCGTATACCAGCGCCAGCGAATGACCTGGTATACATTTAAAAAGGCAGCTTTTGAACGAGACGACCCCCAACCCAATCTGAATGAACTACGCCGAATCACCGTTGAGTAGTAGCACAATCTGTAACGACAGTCCCTTCATGATCTAGTGGTTGGCAAGGCGCTGTAGAAGTAATGTTTGCTTATTACTTTCCTACGTAATTTACCTAATAGTTTCTGTTATTTTTGCGACCCAAGCATTAGTAGAATATTAAGAGACATAAATAATCATGAAACAAAAAGTATTAACAACCGAATTCCATTGATGCAGTGGTGTTAACAATAAATTATTCATGAGGCATTTATTTACGTATAATGCAGAGTGTCCATATGTTTGTGTGTTTGTGTGTACGTGTTGCATACAAATCTACAGTTAATTTAAATATTTGTGAAACTTTGTACACTTAAAGTTCAATCCATGAGGACGGTCGCCGTAAGCGTAATTATCACTTACGATACCTAGTTCCCGAGATATAACGTCATAAACCATGAGAAGCTCGAAAAACTGCTGCATTTAGCGACAATGTGGCTCATTTTCTCCTAAACCACTGCACCGATTTCAACCAAATTTCTTACACACATTCCTTATCGCGAGGTAACAACTGCTGCAGGGTTAAGAATCACATACGACACATGGTTCAGAAGGTATGACGTCATAAAGAATATGAATCGCAAAGGATGCCACATAAAGCGGCGAGGCTTTATAAATACACTGTATGAGAATGATAGTACTTAGCGACTTGCAACAACCTTTAAACATAATTTCAAGCTTTTATTAAACTTTCTCACGCTGACAACCACAGCACAATGGTGAAAGGAAAGAAGTTTCTCGCTTACTACTTTTCCGCTGTTCATGAAGTGAAACTAAGGCATTCGGTATGACGTTACAATGTATAATTTGTACTCTACAAACTGTACACGTAGGAAATTTTACAGACAGTATACACATATATAGCTGAATGTGTCATAGAAATTGTACCACAGTACGACTCGTTGTTCATGAGATACGAGTACATAAACAGTAACGTTCGTGGAAAACCGCCCCATCAAGCACCTGGTTTTTAATCTATTACTTCTTTACTACTAACTGTATTCGTAATATAATGTACCGACATGCAGCACCCACACAGATGAATATATACCTGGAAACTTATACAACTTTACAACATATAGTTCAATAAATATGAGATGGTATATACTGCGATGCGTAAAAGCAATTCACATCTATAGAGCTATAGCGAAAGGAAAAGAATGAAACAGTGTACATCAACCGAATACCCGTTATTTCCGGCAGATGTAGCTTTTAACTTCAAGAGACTGTAGTTTCCAGTGAGAGTCGCATTTTCTATTACGATTAATAAATCACAGGGTAACCCATTAAATACTGTAGAGTGGTTTTGACATCTCCATGTTTCTCACACCCCTTACTCAGAGGTGGGTTCCCCGAAAAATTTATTCATATTAGATTTTGGACAAGTAACTAAAAATATTGTTGATAATCAAGTTTCTAATTAAATGAATTTTTAAGGTTATACATCATTTGCATCTTGTTTGGATACTGCAATTATTATTTTGTACATTAATGCAAGAGAGCCTTATATGCTGACTACTCTCCCATAAATATGACATGTTACATTTTTCCTATTCTAAGGTAAACTGAACTAAGGACATCACAAACACCCATGCCCGAGGAAGGAATCGAACCCCCGACGGCGGGCGGCCACGTGCACCGCAACACGGCGCTCCAATACGCGCGGCTAATCCGCCGCGGCTGACTTGGTATTAAAAAATGGACAGAGAGAGAAGGGATATGAAAAGTACTTACTCAAAGCTGGAGTAAATCCGGCCAAAGCCCGGTTTTAGCTAGTATATGTATATTTGCAGCTTATTGCGCTGAAGCTTAGGAAGGAAGCTTAGGGTTTTAACGTCCCGTCGACAGCGTGGTCATTAGAGACGGAGCTAACGCTCGGAGCTTTGGGTAAGGATGGGGAAGGAAATCGGCCGTGCCCTTTGAAAGGAACCATCCCGGCATATGCCTGGAGTGATTTAGGGAAATCACGGAAAACCTAAATCTGGATGGCCGGGGGTGGATTTGAACCATCGCCCTCCCGAATACGAGTCCAGTGCCTTATTGCGCTGAAATTGATACAGTATAAAATTACGAGAAACATAAATTCCTGTTATGGTCTGTTCTTACATGACAGGCACTTTCATTCGCGTATAAAAATTCGGTATGGATTCTAATGAGTCGCACATTTTTACACTTCACTCGCCTTTCGTTTAAACGCATATATTTTTGAATGTAATTGTTTTCGTTTATAGACTAAATGTCTGGAAGATTCTTGCCGTTTGTGGTTCAAATGCAGCATGAATTGTGGACAGGTTTCTTCTTGGTTGTGCGGTTTATCCTTCAGGTACAACTGTGATGGCTTACCTTGTACATTAAATAATGTAGGTATTGACTTCAGTTTAAGTTTCTCACTTACAGGACTTATTATTTTCATTGGAATTGTTGTTAAAAGACTTTGACATTTCTGATTAGAAAATCGATGTCTTTCTGCTAAAGGTCAGGTCTTCCATTGTGTATTAGCCATTTCTTGTTCTTATTACGAAAAGATATTCCTCAATAATTGCAAGATTTCTTGCAAAGATTGCAAGAAAATCTTGAAATAACTGTCCCGCAGAATAAGGTTGCATATCTTCCAACAGTTATTAGGAAAGCAGTTTTGTTGTGGTCATCAGTGCGCAGACTGGTTTGATGTAGGTCTCCACGCTACCCTGTCCTGTGAAAGCCTCTTCATCTGAGAATACATACGGCAAAGTACATCCTTTTGAATCTGATTCTCTATTCGTCCCTCGGTCTCCCTCTACGATTTTTACCACACACACACTTCCTTCTAAAGCTACATAGATAATTCCTTGATGTCTCATAGTGTTACCCACCAACCTATCCCCTCTTAGTCCGGATATGCCAGAAACTCGTTTTCTCCCCAGTTCTGTTGTGCTTCTCCTCATTAGTTACGTGATCTACCCATCTAACCTTCATCATTCATTTGTAGAACCACGTTTCGAAAGCTTCAATCATCTTTTTGTCTGAACTCCTAATCGCTTTTGTGTCATACAATGCTACACTCCAGACAAATGCTTTCAGAAAGGATTTCCTAACGTTTAAACTAATATTGGATCTCAACGAATTCCGCTTCTTCAGAAACGTGTTTCTTCACATAGCCATTCCGCATTTTACATCTTACATACTTTGGCCATCAGAAGTTATCTTGCTACGCAAATAAAAAAACTCATCCACAACTTTCATTGTATCATTACCTAATGTAGTTCCTTCAGCATCTCGGGATTTTCTGACACTACATTCCATTGCCCTCGTTTTACTCTGGTTACTGTTCATCTTATACCTTCCTTTCATGATACTGTCCTTTCCATTTAATTTATCTTCCAGGTTCTTTGCTGTCTCTGACAGAATTACTATGTCGTCAGCAAAACTCAAGGTCTATGTTCCCTCTCCCTGTAATTTAATTTCGTCTCCAAATTTCTCCTTGAATTCCTTCACAGCATGCTCAGTGTACAGAATCAAATCAAATGTTTGTAAATCTATCGGACCAAACTGCGTGGTCATCAGTCCGTAGCTTACAAACTACTTAAACCTAGATAAACTAACCTAAGGACAACACACACACCCATGTCCCAGGGAGGACTCGAACCTCCACGGCGAGCAACCTCGCGCTCCGCAGCGAGACGCTTTAGACCGCTCGGCACTCCACCGCGGCTCAGTGTACAGACTGAACAGCATTGGAGAAAGGTTACAACACTGCCTTACTCCAAACCCAACCACTGCGACCTTTATATGCTCTTCGACTCTAATAATTGCTGGTTTTTAGGAAACCTAATAAAGACTAATTTGGCACTACACACATTCCCTATTCTATAAAGTATGTTGAAATCGTTTTTAAACGATATTTTCACACGCATCTAAAATTGTATCCAGAATATACTTGGCCGGCCGCTTAGAGCGCTGCTGTCGTGGTATATAACAAAATTTAGTCGGAGTGTCGTGGCTGTTAGACTGCGCTGCAACGTTTGTCACTATTAATAGAGGGCGAGGTCAGGGTCCAGCACGCAGCGTGTATGTGGTCCGGCTGCTGTGCCTCGGTCTTGGAGGCAGTAGCGGCGGCGGCGATGCCGTGGCCAGGCATTTACCAATAAGGGTGGCAGCGGCTGGAATTCGGGGGCTCTCATACGAAGCGCGGTCGGTATTCCGACCCCATCTGGCACCGTCTGTAGAGCGGTTTCCCAGAGCTCGAACGGAATGTTAAAAATACCAGCAAATTCATCTTTTAAAAGGTGTCCGCTACAGTTGAAAGGTAAAGAATAGACGTAAGTTAACTTCAGTATTGGCTGAGTTACATTTCTGGCTTGAAAATCGGTGCAAAGAAACACCTTGTGTAGAGGACAAGTGTGTCTTATGCGATAGTTCTGTAATACGAGTCACCACAATTGTGCTCGTGGTAGTGTCGCAATCTCATGGAGAGTTTGTTGAACACGTCTATAGCATGTCAGACTTCGATACAGCGACTAGGGCAGGTTGTTCCAGCTTGCGCGCTCGCCCGTGAGCTAGGGAGCGCTCACTTGCTCGCGGGGCACCGTTTCTCGCCTTTGAGCTATTGGCCCTTGGGGCAACACGGCTGCGGCGAGCGTAGTTGCATGTGAAGCAGCCGGCTGGGCTGTGACGTCACGAGAAAATGCCAGTTACTTTCCAATTCCCGCGACGGGTCAAATTGTTTCTGAAATAGTTACAATTGAAACTGCCATTTTTCTCCATGTGAATGCGGGACACGTGACGTCAGATAAATACTCATCGATAATCATGCAATTTGTTATTATAATTGCTGTAAAAGCTATGCGAACCTGAATATCAGTGATGTGGATTCATGACTGGCATATAATAAAGCATGTTCATAGTGGCATTATTTTAAATTTTCAAATGCCTGTTTCATCGAACTAGCATAAGGAGTATATAATGTGTGTGACAATTGAAGAAGTCTCATTTTAGAAGTTGTTTCTAGAATATCAAAAGAATATGAAACAGGCAAAAGGGAGTACAGACGACTAAAAAATGAGATTGACATGAACTGCAAAATGGCTAAGCAGGAGTGGCTAGAAGCCAAATGCAAATCTGTAGAAGAATGTATAACAAGGGGAAAAGTAGATACCGCCTACGGGAAAATAAAAGAGACATTTGGGGACAAGAAAAGCAACTCTACGAATATCAAGAACTCAGATGGGAAAGCAGTTCTCATCAAAGAAGGGAAAGCTGAAAGGTGGAAAGAGTACATAGAGCAGCTCTACAAAGGAAATGAACTTAGAGACGATGTTGTAGGAAGGGAAGAGGAAGTAGATCAAGATGAAATAGGAGATACTATACTGAGAGATGAATTTGACAGAGCATTGAAAGACCTAGGTCGGAACAAGGCCCCAGGAGTAGATGACATACCCTCAGAGCAACTAAAGACAGGTGTGAAAATTACAGAACCATCAGTTTCATAAGTCATGGTTGCAAAATATTAACACGAATTATCTACAGGAGAATGGAAAAACTGGTAGAAGCTACACTCGGGGAAGATCAGTTTGGATTCAGGAGGAATATAGGAACCCGGGAGGCAATATTCACTTTACGTCTTATCTTAGAAGATAGATTAAGGGAAAAAAAGTACATTTTTAGCTTTTGTAGATCTGGAGAAAGCATTTGACAATGTTGACTGGAATACACTCTTTCAAATTTTGAAGTCAGCAGGGGTAAAATACAGGGAAAGGAGAGTTATTTACAACTTGTACAAAAGCCAGACCGCAGTTATTAGACTCGAAGGGCATAAAAGGGAAGCATCAGTTGGGAAGGGAGTAAGACAGGGTTGTAGCCTTTCTCCCATGTTATTCATGGAATTCATGGAATTAGATTAGGTAACAAAACAATGAAGGTGGTAGATGAGTTTTGTTACTTGGGTAGTAAAATAACATGTGATGGTCGCAGTACAGAGGATATAAAATGCAGAATAGCAATGGGAAGAAAAGCATTTTGGAAAAAGAGAAATTTGCTAACATCGAATATTAATTTATGGGTAAGGAAGTCTTTTTCTGAAGGTATTTGTGTGGAGTGTTGCCTTGTACGGGAGTGAAACATGGACGTTAAGCAGTGCGGACAGGAAGAGAATAGAGGATTTTGAAATGTGGTGCTACAGAAGAATGCTGAAGATTAGGTGGGTAGATCGCATAACTAATGAAGAGGTACTGAACAGAATTGGTGAGAAAAGGAATTTTTGGCATCCCCTGACTAAAAGAAGGGATCACTTGGTAGGACACATTCTTAGACATCGGGGAATCGTAAATTTAGCATTGGAGGGAAGTGTGTGGGGTAAAAATCGCAGAGGGAGACCAAGAGACGCGTATAGTAAGCAGATTTAAGTGGATGTGGGTTGCTGTTCTTATGAGGAGATGAAAAGGCTTGTTCAGGATAGAGTAGGGTGGAGAGCTACATCAAACCAGTCTCCGGACTGAAGACCATAACAACAACATAAAAAATCCTAAATATAGCAGCACGAATTTTACAGAGCATTTATTAACTGGGATACCGGTCTTAGAGAATCGTAGGCCATGTTTTTTATGTTCAAAGATGTTGCACATTTACGTTTAGACATAACAGCTTACTTTAGGCAAATGTATAACACACGACGTTAATTGATAATAACTAAAGTAACCAAGAGTCGTCTGTCTTAAAAGTTTCAGAACGCGCTAAACATGAACAACCATAAATAACATAACGGTCGATCCAGCATTTATCACAAGAAATAGCACGAATACTAAGGTTTTCAGATTAGGAACACAGTACAAGAAAATACGGACCCAATATTCATCCTTATAAATTACTATGGAAGTGAGACACACAAGCAAAAACGGGGCTATCTGTTTTCCTGTAATGACGCTGTAGATAATTTTTTTTTTTTTTTTTTTTTTTTTTTTTTTTTTTTTTTTTTTTTTTTTTTTTTTTTGTAATAAGGCTTGTGATACATTAGTCATTGTGGACGTCAGTCGGTGTTATTGAAGGGATACTGTACTTAAAGTAGGCTTTGGCAGCTTCACATTTTTGCTGTTGTCGCAACTACCCATTGACGAGAACTCAACGAACGCGTCTGTTTCCTTATACCCTCCCGAGTACTGCCGTGCGTGACGTCAGCTACCCCCACCACCGCAGCCCCGAGCTGGGGCAGTGAGCGCTCGTGTGCGCTCCTGCTCGCGGAGCAGAATGCTAGAACATCCTGGACTAAGACGTCAGTGTTGAGCCGGACACAGTACGCAGAATATGTAATAAAATTTCTAGTGTTTGGAGTTTTTGTGACATCGGTGTTAAGACAATATTTCAGCTGAAAGGTGAATGGATATTATTGCACTCATTTATTGTTGTTATTTGTGACAGTCTAACCCACATTTACTGACAATTAGGTACATTTTCCAAGGAACTTCGTTAGCATGTGCGTGATTCTTTCTGTAAGATGGCGAGAATCTTAATATGCGGTAGTATGGGGAATAAAATACGCGACAGTGTCGCATATTACGAGTCCCATCGCAAAAACAATGTCTGTAAATCTATCGGACCAAACTGCGTAGTCATCAGTCCGTAGCTTACAAACTACTTAAACCTAGGTAAACTAACCTACGGACAAACACACACACACATGCCCCAGGGAGGACTCGAACCTCCACGGCGAGCAACCGCGCGCTCCGCAGCGAGACGCTTTAGACCGCTCGGCTACTCCACCGCGGCTCCCATATCGGGGGAACTCATTCTGTCATTCTGTTTATTTGCCACCTCACACAACGCATAATATGCAGCCACTTTACGTGGGGTTTATGGGACCTATGCCCAAAAGATAGAAACGTGATTGGCAAGTGACTCATGTCGTTTTATCACCCCATTATTAACGGCCAGGTTTCCTAAGGCCGCTTACAACGGAACAGCAACAATGGAAACGTATGTGAATACCTTCATAAAAACAGGTTTCATCCTGAACAGAACATGTTTAGTGAACAGGGATTTTAAATGCATCGTTATGCTGACTTTCTTCAGAAAACAGATGTTGTAAACGGAACTTAAAATATTAATTAGCAAATTATTGATGAGGGAGGGGAAGGAAGAAGGATTAAGAAGGAAAGGACTGCATTAGGGCATTGAAAATGTGAGCCAGGCTGGTAATCAAACCCGGGTCTCCCGCTTCGGGCTACCAATCGCCTTCAACATTGGCTACCCGTACTGCTCTAATGTAGCCCCTGTCAATCCTTTCCTTCCTAATCCTTCTTCCTTCCCCTCCTTCATGAAAAATTTGCAAATTAAACATGTCTGAAAGAACATACACCACTTCAGTATAATAAGAAACTACTAATGGTCAGACTGTCAGCCCTACAGATATCAGACCTCTCCCACACATCGCAAAACCACCTGGACATAGACAAATCTGAAGCGACTGTAAGAATCTAAACAGAAAAATCAGCGGCTGAACCTAAGAAAGTAACCAAAACGTTATTAGGGGAGAAAAGTGGAAAATTTTCAAAACGTAGTCCTGAATCAGAAGATTGTCCGATGTCCATCTTGATGACAGTGGCGATTCAGAGAGCAGTGATGACCGTCACGCAGAGTGTCTGTTCTGTACCGGGCGCTTTTCTGACAACAAACATGGGCAAAAGTTGGCACAGTGCACGAAATGTTATTGTTAGGCTCATGAATATTCCGGTGTCATAAACACAATTTCGTTTGGCCGGAATGTCGTGAAAATAAACGCAAATGTTGTGTAATGAGTGAAAGGATTACGGAACTAAATGAACATTTAACACCGTAAATTCATATGCTATTATGCGTTAATTAAAAAACCGGTAAGCCTTACGCGAGAGGATTAATTAACACTAACAGTAACTAACTAAAAAGGAATAGATAAAAAGGTGAAACAGACCACGAAATTAACCGCTTTGCATAGGACGCTGGAAGTGTTGATTTCGGGTGACACGTTATCAATAACATGCTGTATTTCTGCAGGCGTAATGTTATCAGTTTCTAATAACTCTTGTTTCAGAATGTCTATCGTATGACGATTGTAGGCATACGTAGTTTCGGCCTCAACCACCCAAGCGCCCAGGGAGAGTCGCCCACTTGGCGATCTTTATTGTGAACTAGGCGAAAAGTCGACGTTGCCCGTGTATTTATTTATTTATTTATTCAAGTCTTGAGTTAGTACTTCTCGTACCCTTTCTCTTTCTGTCATATCCTTTTTTTCTAATAACATCTTATCTTTATCTGAGAATATATAAGAAATAAGGCAGTCCTCCATAATCTACAAAACTTTTAAGTCCACTATCAAACTAAAGAAAGGTAGTAATCAAAATACATACGATATGTGACACTCATACATTCATTTAAAGTCGACAATCAACAAAATTTCTTTTTACTTGTCCAGCATCTAATACGGATAATTTCTTTGGTGAGCCTAACCTTGAGGATGTGACATGAAGTTTTCTGTGTAAGACACATGGAGATGTAAAATACACTCGAGAGTATTGCAGAGATAACCCTGTATTTTATAAATCGTAACAGAAAATGCAAGTCTCACTGGAAACTGCAATTCTTGAAGTAGAAAGGTAGATCTGTCGGAAATAATCGCTATTCTTTGGATGTACACTGAGTCATTCTCTTCCTTTCCTTTTAGCTCCATAGAAGTCTACTGCTTTCGTTTGCAGCCGTGCACGCTTCACAGTTCAAAGTTGTTTCAAGGTTGTGAACAACACTATCAGTTTTCAGGAACTTCCTTAAGCTGACTGGAATACAGGACTGTGATAGTAGAGAATACGTAAATGTATTATAACGTGGTGCACGATGTGACAGGTTTTTACCCTTCTCATACTTGTTGGCTTCTATGTCGTACAATTGTATAACTTTGCATATATTCATTTGTATAAGTTCTGTATCTCGATAAAATCTGTTTCGAAAACGCGTACAGTTACTAGTAAAGAAGTAATAGATTAAAAAGTGATGTTTGATAGGGGTGCGTTTCCATGAACTTTACCGTTTATGTTCTCATATCTCAAGAACTACATCTTGTATTGTGATACAATTTCGAAAGCACATTCAGCTGTATGTGTGTATACTGTCCGTAAAATTTTCTGAGTGTTGAATTTATAGTGAAGAAATTATAAATTGTAACGTCATACCGAACGCCGTAGTTTTGCTCCATGATCAGTATAAAAGTAGTTAGCGAGAAATTTTCCTTCATTTCATTATTTGATGTGATTGTCATCGATAGAAAGTTTAATAAATGTTTGAAATTATGTTTAAAGTTTCTTGCAAGTTACTAACTACTGTTAATCTCATGTAGTGTATTTATAAAGTCTCGTCGCATTATGTGTCAATTTCCTGCAACTCCTATTGTTTAAGACGTTACGTCTTCTGAAGCATATGTCATATGCGGTTCTTACCCCTCCGCAGTTGTTAACTGACGGTAAGGAATATATGTACCAAATTTGGTTACAATCGGTAAATAAGACATATGGTGCCAATAATGCGCATGCTGGTCAGTTGACTCTAAACACCTATATTCTCTGAGTGGATAGGGTCTTCTTGCGTCTGTCTTTATGAAAGATCCCAAAATATATATAACCAGTTCTAATGAAAACTTTCCCATTTCTGTCACAAATGTACCTTGTTACCTCTGGCCGTAATACATCAAATTGTAATCACTCAAAAATATCAGCTTCTAGATTAGATTTGTTGTTGTTCCAACATGATTTTTACTTTTCGTATGGCGATGTGTAAATGTTCAAATGTTTGTAATTCTATGGAACCAAACTACGTTGGTCATCAGTCTCTAGACTTGCAAACTACTTAAACTAAGTTAAACTAACCTAAGGACAACACACTCATCCATGTCCGAGGGAGGGTTCGAAACTCCGACGCCGGGGTGGAGTAGCCGAGCGGTCTAAAGCGTCTGCTGCGGAGCGCGCGGTTGCTCGCCGTGGAGGTTCGAGTCCTCCCTGGGGCATGGGTGTGTGTGTTTGTCCTATGTTTGTCCTATGTTTTACCTTATTTTAAGTAGTTTGTAAGCTACGGACTGATGACCACGCAGTTTGGTGGGATAGATCTACAGACATCTGGACATTTTCGAAACTCCGGCGCGGAAGGCCACGTAATCGGTAACGTGCCATTCCAGACCGCTCCGCTACTCCCGCGCGGCAAGCGATGTATGATGACGTTTTAATGAAAGATGTCCTTAGATAATATTACATTCCAATCTATTTTTATTTTTATTATTATTATTCGTATAATTACTACATATTATCTAAATATTCATCTCCTGCGTAGAAGGAAATTGCATGTTTTTCTTTCTTTTTTTCTTTTTACATTTGTAGGAATTTTATACAATTAATATTGTGGAACTACCTGAAGATCCCTATATCCTTAAGTAAATGTCTGCTGGATGTTAATGGGTAAGTTCCAGCAATTATTTTAATTGTACATGTTTTTGTGGTGAATACTTGTCTACTCACTTAATGAATTATCCAACAGCAACTGGCGCACGAAAATGCATCTGCGTTCAACTTTGCAATGAACTGAAATATAGCCAACTTTTGCAACAGTATTACCATTTTACAATGTTACCATTTTACAAGCAATTCGACGTGAGGTGTACCTGTTTTATGTGGGACAGCATATAAAGCTGCATGTTCCACTGCGGTCGGTTACAGGATACAGTACTAAGATTTACTTTGAGTCAGTTGGTTGTTAAGTTTGGAATATATACAGGTCTTCATAATTAAGTAATCATTTAGTTAATTGTACCTAAGTAAACAATATGTATGTTATATCAGTTGTTCTTCGAGTATTGTTTTTATTACTGTTTTTCTGTACTTGTGATTGTCATACATTGATTATTACTGCCGCGCGGGAGTATGCGAGCGGTCTGGAGCATCACGTTACGGATCGTGAGGCCTCCCGCGTCGGAGGTTGGAATCCTCCATCGGGCGTGGATGTTAGTTTAACTTAGTTTAAGTAGTTTGTAAGACTAGGGACTGATGACCAACGTAGTTTGGTCCCATAGGATTACAAACATTTGAACATTTGATTATTACTGTCGCCATTGCTGAGGGGCTGTGTGAAGCCAAAGGGACGCACTCCGTGCTGGGAAAGAGAGACCATCGCAGATACCAGGCTAAAATGGACACATACAACTCACGGAATGTAGGCGGTGCAGAAATCATCTTGTGAACTGCAGATGTCCTCAGCCACCGCCCCATAGTAGACGGTTTCCTTTCGGAGAAAAGTGAGATAACTTCATACAGCGTCTAGATGCTGTAGTAAGATGTTACATTAGTACTTTGTTGCCAGCAGGCACCTCTTAATGTACGTAGCAAAGTTGATACCCGTCCCTGGGAATAGCAACTTCAGTTGTTTCACAAGACTAGAGTGGGAGTGTAAAGGTGTTAAACTGCCAGTTAGCAGCTCCCCACTCTGGAGAGGGCGAATGCGTGGCCAACTGACGTAAAACATTGTGGTTGCTGACCATACTGGGTAGCACCCTTACGTTTGCATTTCAGCTGAACAATGTTGCTACCAAGTGTGGAGTTTTTTAATGCAAAAAGTCACATCCCCACCCAGGGAATGGCAGCGGGGACAGGGCTGAAACGTGGTTCTCTAGAGGACTCGGGGAGGTGGCAAGCCACAAGTTAGATTGCCAGAACATAGCAGTGGCGAATAGAAAATTGTTAGGTTCCACAAAGTGGGGGAAAATAGTGCGCCGACACCGTCCTTTAAAACCCCCGGTTTTTTCGATGTCAGACGAGTCGGGCGCCGGATCCGTGTCGTTCGCAACAGGCCTCGTGTAAACTTCACGACAGTCTGCTTCTCGCAGGGAGTGAGTCTTTTATGAAATGCTGCTAGGAAGGCTAGGTGTATCAGGCTCTTCCCCAGGGAAAGTAAATACTGATTTCTGTCGTGGCAACGGTAGTAACAGTTCGCTTTTCTAAATGATTAGCCTCAGTGTAGTACTATTAATAGATGGAATGCAGTAAATGTATTTTCATTTACCTATGAGTTTCCAAGACTCCGGAACAAATAACTTCTCGAGTCCCAAAATCCGCATCTCTCGTAGATGCCTATTACCTGTATTTCTGTAGTCAATCCTTTCCGCTCGGGGCTAGCAGTCTGACCGACAACCACTTTTTCTCTTTCCTGTGTTGGGATACGACATTTTGTTGAGCATTCAGTCCATTACTTTACTCGACAATAGTTATTGACATCAATTACTTCGTTGATATTACTTTTTGTATTAGTGCTTTCAATTTCAATGGAACTGCGTGTGCCTGATCAACATTTACCTAAACGCACCATAGTTGATTGTACATGGAATGAATCAAAATGTTCAAATGTTTGTAGATCTATCGGACCAAACTGCGTGGCCATCAGTCCGTAGCTTACAAACTACTTAAACCTAGGTACACTAGCCTAAGGACAACACACACACCCATGCCATAGCGAGCAACCGCGCGCTCCGAGCGACACGCTTTAGACCGCTCGGCTACTCCATCGCGGCGAAGGAATCAAGATTTCTGTATTTTTGTTTAAGGTCTCGTCAGTAATGAGGTGATTAGAGAGCGAGTACGAGTTCATAACCCGAAAAAATGGGACCTTTCATAAGAAGCATCATCATATTTTCTTCAATGATTTGGGGTAATCACGAAAAAATCTAATTACGGATGTCTGGATGGTCGTCTTCAGGAACGTGAGTCCGCTGTGCTAACCACAGAAACGCACCGCCCTGTTCTGTATATGGGTGGAGTGACGGTATTTGGAACTGTGATATCGCGATAGATGGCTTTCTTTCTATCTGTTCTCCTGTGACAAAGAAATAAGAAGTTCATGGAACGTTTTGTTTCATTTTTTGTCTGAAAATACGTTGGTTTATTAAATATGGGAGCCTAGATATTTAGCTTATGCCTTCCCTTAGTCAACGAGGGCTGGTTTTTACGTCTTTCATTTCCTGGAAGACTTACTATCTCCAGGAAAAATAAGTTCAATGTGTAAGTATATGATACTAAAAAGACATTTCTGATTAACCAATTAATGTAGTAAGACCCATGGTTGTTTCACTTATTCTAACAGACCTATTTTGAGAATTATGTGAGCCGCGGTGGAGTAGCCGAGCGGTCTAAAGCGTCTCGCTGCGGAGTGCGTGGTTGCTCGCCGTGGATGTTCGAGTCCTCCCTGGGGCATGGGTGTGTGTGTTTGTCCTTAGGTTAGTTTACCTTATTTTAAGTAGTTTGTAAGCTACGGACTGATGACAACGCAGTTTGGTCCGATAGATTTACAAACATTTGAACATTTAGAATTATGTGAGTTTGAACATAGTTCGTGTGTCTCAATGCTACTCCGCGCCTTGAATTAAATTTCTGGAAAAAGAATGCACAACGGAATGGTCTTTTTTGGAACACGTACTTTTTTTTATATCACCCCGTAACATTCTACCTAAGTGGAAATCTTGACTTAAGGCTTAAAGCTTCAATTAATTAATTTTCTCTTTCTTCAAAGTAGCTCAAATCTAGTGCATCTAAAAAAAATCACTTCAGTCTAAATTTTAATATTTTTTTTCTAATCTGGGTATTATTATGCTGTAGTCAATAACAAATGGAGATAAATACTTCAAAAGCCTTAACCAGTGTACTGTCTAATCTCACGACTAAAGACAGATATTAATCTGACAGAGCAAGTAGTCAGTCTAGATCGTTGAGTTCAAGAACAGAAAGACTCTAACAGTAACAAAATCCTAAGCAGAAGGCATTCATGAATCTGGGATCAACAGGTTTTGTGTGTTCACATTGAGTTCTGTATGCTGGACAAGCAGCATTTATTGACCCTTGCTGCTTTCAACTCTATTCTGAAAGACTAACAGTTCCACTGATTTCAAGTAAATAATTTAATAAGAATCCAAACATTAACAAAACAAATATATATACAAAGAGTATGAATAGTCCAAAAGAATGAATCTGCAATACATTCTGTACTTATACATAGAGAACAGTCTAGAGTGCAATAATTTATTTTATTCAACTATTTTCGGTCTTCTTTTAGACCATCTTCAGCAATTTTAACTCCATCGATATTATGGAGCGCACTGGAAGGCTCCCAGTTATCTGCCACCTCCACAACATCGATGGAGTTAAAATTACTGAAGATGGTCTAAAACAAGACCGAAACTAGGGAATAAAATAAATTATTCCACTCTAGACTGTTCTGTATTTATAAATTTAAATAAAAGTGCTGTTGCCCAAAAAAAAAAAAAAAAAAGTGAAACAAAAATGTTTCCAAAAATATGTGATTCTATAATTAGACATGATTCTCGCGTTGCCAGTATATCTTGTCATTCATTTGACCTCAGATGATATAGATTACAATACAATGCAAATATACTAGAGAAACGACACATAAAATGCCTGAGTCTTACATTTATTCTATCGTTGTATGTAGTAATACCTCAGCCAGGGACGCTTTTGTTAAACGACTTTGCCGATGGAAGCATTCGCACGCACCACCCCTTGACCCCTGGTCCCACCGGCTTGGGAACGAGACGGAGCAAGCAGGAAGTAACCCCAACTTTCACTTTCACCACCGACCGCCAGGCTGTATTCTCTCACTCCAGGGGGCAGGCTGGAGAATTGCTGTGGCTTTCTCTTAAGAATGTACACGGTGAAAGAAGTCTGACCTTAAGAGCGTGCAGATGAGTGGCGACAGCGGACACGGGGAAGAGACGCCCTTACAACGAAATGGACACAATAGCCTGTGTGCACAGAGAGCCCTGGACTGCAGATACCAGAGGAGTCGTTTCTAAAAAACACGACGGAATCGCAGATAAACTGTGGACCTCTGCAGACGGAAAGAAAACCAAACTCCTGCAGTGCACATGTGTGCGAGTGGAGAAAGCCTGGCTTGCAATACATAGCAAGTGGTTCCACGAAAATAACGTTTCTGGGCAGGGATAAAGATCCTGATAAATGGCATACCAGACAGGCCTAACGCAGATAGCCGCCACAAAGAATTGTTTCTTTCGAAGGAAGAAGGAATGCAGGAGATAATGACAACACGTTTGAAGAATGGGAAAGACGTCAGTTCGCAAGTCTCATCTCAGCCCACAGAAAAGTTCCACCGGGGTGGTCGTGAAAACGGTGATCAGCTATTGGATGACATTGTAAAACGAACTCACTAGCCACAGAGCAAAACGGACGCAAAATTCAAGAAGTGGTAGGTGGAGAGGGAATGGGAACTTGGTGAGAAACCACGGAAGAAGACACTGGGTCCTCCGCCAGAGAATCGAGACGACATGTAGGCCTTAGCAGACTTCCAGTTACTAAAGAAAAAAAAAAAAAAACTAAAACAGCAGCTTCCGGTCATCCGAAGTGCCTCCATCAACGGAGATGAAATCATTTAAGACATGGCTCAATACCATGTTAAAAGACCAGATGTCATATTGTTGTTATGATTACTACTTTTACACCTATTTTGAATAATCGAGGACCGCGCGGGTGTAGCCAAGCGGATGCTGCGGATCGCGCGGCCTCCCGCGCCGGAAATTCGTATCCTCCCTCGGGCATTGGCGTTTGTGTTGTGTTTAGTATAAGTAGTTTGTAAGTTTAGGGACTGATGACCCCGCAGTTAAGTCCCATAAGCTTTACAAACAATTGAACATTTGAATCCTTCAGGGTGGGCTTATCATTCGTTGTACACGGGGCAGCAATCCCTTAAGTACAAGAAAGTTTAAATGATATTATTTCTTTCATATTCTGTAACTCGCCGCATTGACGTACGTCGATCCTCGGCAGGCAAAAAAGAAAGACACCCCAACACACGCAATTTAGCCATCGGCCACTATGTTTCGCAAGAAAACAAAGTCTGATACTATCACTCATACAATCATACAGGCACTCTTCTCAGACACGCAACCGTCCTCTAGGGCCACTGCATTTTGGATCGATTGTATGAATGATAGTATCTATCTTTTTTTCTTGCTAAACATAGTGGCCGATGGCTAAGTTGCGTGTGATTGGGTGTGTTTCTTTGTGCCTGTCGAGGAGTGACATCTTTGCAGTCTGTTGCACACTATCGTCATTGTATTGTTGAATTGCAGATTGGAATTGCTGTTACTGAAAGTAGTTTTTCTTACACGTAAACGTTTGTTACTTTTTCCATCATTTTTAAAAGGTCAAAAGTTCGGAGTTTAAAAAATGTAATAACATAATCATGCTGCTCAATGTGAGATATTTCAGATTAAACGTACTCATTAACAAAGGTAGCAGCTGGTTCCTGATATGAAAATTCATCAGGAAGTAAAGAAATAAGAATAAATTAGTTTTTTCATCGTTCTGGACAATTAATACTGATTGCCAATAATCCTTTCGTTAAATGACTGTATAGGTGAAAGAGAAAAAGAGACAATTCAAATTTTTAAAACACAATAAGTCCCATAATAACACATTGTTTAGTTATTTAACTAGTTGGTGACCTAAATGAAGGTTGGTAAAAGACAAGGCTGAAGGTTTTTCATTTTTTTCATTCACTACAGAAGTAGAAGCAAATACTCCAGAATTCTTATCAAGAACAGCTTCGACCATGTGTAATTTGTAATTAAATATCTCTGGAGTATTAGAATAACTTAAATCACTTAACAAAAGTAAGTATCCCGTCCCAACTGTATACCAATTAGGTTCCTTTCACACTATGCTAATGCAATATCTTCCATATACAACAGCTCGCTTAGCGAACGTTCCGTAGCCAAAGACTGGAAAGTTGCACAATTCACTCCATTATTCACGAAAGGCAATAGGAGTGATCCGCAAAATTACAGGGCTACATCATTGACGTCGATTTGCAGCAGGATTTTGGAACATATCGTTTCCTCAAATATTCTGAACTACATCGAACAGAACAACCTATGGTCCATAGTCAACATGGATTCAGAAAGTATCGTTCTTATGAAACACTATCGTAATGTGATCAGTGCTATCGAAAACTAATGTTAAATACATTCAATATTTCTAGATTTCTGGAAAACTTTTGACACTGTACCCCACAAGCGTCTTCTAATCAAATTGTGTGTTATGGAAGATCGCCACCGTTGTAGAACTGGATTCGTGATTTCTTGTCAGAAAGGACATAGTACATAATAATAATAATAATAATAATAATAATAATAATAATATCGTGAGGCTCATTGGCCTGGTGCAAGTCTTTCAATTGGACGCCACTTCGGCGACTTCCGTGTCCCTATCCCACCCCACTTGTCCAACCGGAGAAAGGGGACCTACAGCTTAACGTGGAATCCTAACTACGAGTCGTTTCTGGCGACTCCTCACATCGTTGAGAAGTGAAGGATGGGTTGAAACGCAAACTTAGGAAATCCGAGGTCGGTCCGGGTTTAGAACCCGCGACACTTAGGTTTCCAGTCGAGCGCTTTACCCCAAGACCACCGCGCCCGACATGGTACATTGTAATTGACGGAAAGTCATCGAGTAGAACAGAAGGAATTACTGGCATTCCCCCGGGGAGTGTTATAGGGCCCCTACTGTCTCTTATTTTTATGAACGATTTAGGATACAATCTGAATAGCTCTGTTAGACTGTTAGCGGATGATGCTGTCATTTATAGGTTAGTAAAGTCTCCAGAAGTTCAAAAGCAATTGCTAAATGATTTATATAAGATATCTGTCTGTTGCAAAAATTGTCAATTGACTCTTGATGCCGGCCGCGGTGGCCGCGGAGACTGAGGCGCTCAAGTCACGGCCTGCACGGCCATTACGGTCGGGGGTTCCAATCCCCCCTCGGGCATGGATATTTGTGCCGTCCTTAGTATAAGGTAGTTCGTAAGTAGTTTGTACATTTAGGGACTGATGACCCCGTAGTTAAGTCCCATAAGCTTAACAAACATTTTTTTTTTACTCTTGATAATAATAAATGTGAGGTCATCTATACGACCAGTAAAAGAAATCCGTTAATATTGTGACGTTGCAATGGAAGTAGGCGTGACTTCGAAGGCAACTGAACACAGCACTTATACTGAAAGCACGTTTATTACGAACTCAACATACACGCAGCACTGACTGCCTCTCAGGCAGAGTGCTCTGCTATTTATACACAGACAGAATTTACCAGAAATGAGAAGAACAGTTAACATAAGAAACAAGTAGAATTTACAAGTGAACATAAGAAAAATGTAGAACTTTCTGGAATTGTAAATTACAAAGAAATAAATTTTTGCCGGTGGGCGGGATTGAACCGGCGACCTTCTGCTTCGCAGTCCGCGACGCTGCCACGCCGGCAGTCGACGTATTTTTTTTTTTTTTTTTCTGGGATTCGAACCCGGGTCTCCTGCTTTTTAGGCAGTTGCGCTGACCTCTACACCTCTTTTTTTTTTTTTTTTTTTTTTTTACATCCGCAGCCAAGGGAAATCCTTGAGTCTGGCGCCTTAGACCGCTCGGCCATCCTGACACTTTTTTTGTTTTGTTTTCCTTTTTTTTTTTTTTCGCTGTCCCCTACACCACTTTTTTTTTCTTTTTTTTTTTTTTTTTTTTTTTTTTCTGTGTGCAAGAAGTTCTCTATGTAATGCGTGTATGAAAGAAAATTAAAGTAACTAGATTTAAAAAAAAATGCCTCTCCTGTGGCTTTTTGTACTTTGTCGTACTGCACTATGTGCAAAACAAATTTTCTCTCCAAATCATAATAAAGTAAATGATATGTGCTTGGAATATAAATAAGGAAATTTCGATTTCTAACTCATTTTTTAACATTGTTATCGTTTGGTACAACCTTCTATAACTATTCCGTTTATACGTGATGAAATTTAATTTTTTGACTTTCCGAACTGTTGTGCGTCCTTCTACTCTCCTTCGTTAGTGCATTGCTGTTTCAGTGTTCTGCTGAGGCCTTCACGGCTACCGTAGCGGCCTCGGGGCCCACGAAGTCCCCACCGTACTTCACCCTCAGCAGCTGTCCCCTACTTTGGCAAGCTTCTGTATTTCGCCCAGACGCTGTTATCCAATTCCCTGTCTCTCGAACAGCATCGTTAATCTCTCTCCAAAGTGTTTGTGGTGACTCTTCCTTCTATGTTCCGTAAAGTATGCGCAGTGTATATATTGTTCATATTCCATAATATTATCTGCGCCCTTTTTGTGAATGACATAATTGACATAGTGCCCAAGTAGCCAAACTATCGCATTATTCTTCTGTTCGGGAGACGAAACAGTTTGTGGTAGTATTATATTATTAATTGTGATTTCTCTGCCATCACTTCCCTTTATAAGGGCAACCTGTTTCCTGACAGTTTCCCAAATATTTTTGTATCCTCTACAGACAAACCTATGACTGATGGTGTCTACCGCAAGACATCGCTGACAGACATTGGTATTACTTACACCAATATGACATAGCCTGTCATTTGTACAAACGATATTATTTACTACTTGGTACCACGCTGCCTTCACATCCGTTGGCAATACTTTGTTATGTATATTTTTCCAAATAGATTTCCAGTTTTGGTTGGGGTTTGTTTCTTCCATTTTATTGCGATTTTCTCTGGTTTTCATGCTGTCCACAATGTAGCTGCAGGTTCTTTTATGTTTGTCCCTCATAATACTATCCAGATAACTTATCTCTAGGTAAAAGTGTCGAACATACTTTAGCTTATAATTTATTCCATTTATATTTACAGGTGGTTGCAAGCTTGCAGGCTGTAATATCCTGAATAGACTGGATGTCACACTGTTGGGGTAGTTTTCTATAATATGAAGGGTTCTCCTAATAAAGAGTGCCGTGGCCTTGCGGCGGACGTCGGTGAGGCCTAGGCCTCCCTCTTCAGGTTTCAGTGTAATACTACTAGCAGCTACCCTGAAAGTCTCGCCTTGCCAGATGTATTTACAGATGGTGGCCATGATGGTTTTTGATATTTCTATGGGTATTGGGAAGATTTGCCCCACATATATTGCTTTGGAGAGAACTGCACAGTTAATTATTTGAGTTTTTTAGATCAGGTTTAAATGTCTGATTTTATTTAGTATTAGGGAACCTCTTATATTTGCCAAAACCTTCCTCCAGTTGAACGTCATCGTTTGTAAAGTATCCTTGTAGAACGTCACGCCTAAAGCTGTGTGATATTCCACTGATTGTGCCCAGCCTAGGCGAATATTTCTAAACCCGTTGAGATTTAAAAACGAACTTTTCGTCTCGTTGATTTTGGCCCCTGTTGCATTACAGTAGAGCCGAACTAATGCTGTTAGTTTGTCTATGTCGTCGGAACTCCTCACGAGTACCCCGACATCGTCGGCATAAGCATTGGTAGCTCGACTTTCTCCTAGTATTGTTATGCCCTCGAGCTCACTGTTGAGCCGTCTCAGTAAAGGTTCGAGAGCAATGACGTATAACAGCATTGACAGTGGACTGCCTTGAGGAACACCATTTTTAATCTCTACTGGCTTAGTATGGTGGCCATTGAGTAAAATTTTCGTTTTAATTCCTTGCAAGAGATTACGCAAAACAACCAGGTAATTGTCGTTAAAACCTATGTACGTCATTGTTTGGAACAAATATTCATGATTTACCCTGTCAAAAGCTTTCGAGAAGTCTATGAAAGCTATGCCAGCTTTGGCCAGGGTTGTGGAAAATATTGCTATTATGTCCCTGTATTCACTCACAGTTTGGAAAATACTCTTACCAGGAAGACACGATTGATGAGAGCCAATTACTTTATCCAGAACAGGTCTAAGTCGTTCTTTCATTACTCTAGCAATGATTTTATAATCTGAGTTCATTAAAGAAATTGGCCTCATTTGTGCGAGTTGTTTCACCTCTTTATTCCTCCCTTTAGGCAATAGCCTATTATGTGCCAATAAGTTACATAGAATTCTACAGGTAAACCATCGGGTCCTGGCGATTTTTTGAGAGGGGAAGTTTTTATTATATCTAAAACGTCTTCACAACTTATTTCACGTGTAAGACTTCTGTTCTGGTCTTCAGTTACGCTATTCCCGATATCACTGTTGTGAAGTAATTCCCTTGCAGTCGACGAGGTGTAGTGGACCTCACTGTATAAAGAGTTATAAAATCTATGTGCCTCGTGTAAAATGTCTTTCTGTTGTGCTATAATTCGATTGTCTTCTGTGCGAAGTTTCGCTATGAACGTTCGTCGTCTATTTTTTGTATGTTGAATTAAATTGTAGATTGATGTATTTTCTTCTGCAAGTGTGGTTTGCGCACACGATTTAATTTTAAGTCCCTCTAGTTGTCTTCTTTTGAGGCTTAAAAGGGTAGCCTTTACCTTATTTATGTTTATTCTTACTTCTTCGGACAATGGCAGCTCATAGAGGTCTCTCAAACAACAATAATGGAATTCCACCGTATCCCTAAACCATCTCGCTCGTTCCCTTCCATAAGACATTAGTGCTGACCTAAGTTTCTTTTTCGCACAAAGTGTCCACCAATCAATAGTGGACCTATATTTGTGACGCTGTCTTAGGGAAATATCCCAAGAACGTTCGATGTGCTCAGCTAAAGCAGTGTCGTGAAGCATATCTATATTAAGCTTCCATGAAGGTCGGCCCCAGTACGTCATTTGCTTTGTAAGGCCGATACTACACTTAACTGCAAGGTGGTTAGAGAAAATGGTAGGTATTACTTCAACTCCACTGATTTTAGTACTTAAATTTGAAGTGACGTAAATGCGGTCGATCCTACTTTGCGATGTTTTGCTTACATACGTAAATTTAACAGATGTCGGGTGTTTGATTTCCCATACGTCCTTCCATTGTAGATTGTTCACTATGCTCAGTAGTTCCTTGGATACATTGAAATTTGGTTTTTGGTCTTTCTTATTTATTACGCAGTTCCAATCGCCGCCAATGATGACTTCCGCGGGATTGTCCTGCAACAAGATGACTAAATCATTTTTTAAAAAATTTTCCCTGTCCTGTCGAGCATTACTTCCAGACGGTAAGTATACATTTACAAGCGTGACATTGAATATCTTACACCTAATGCCCCTTCCTGAATCTAAAAAACAAACATCAGTGACCTCGATGCCTTCCTTTACTAGTATGGCAGTGCCACATGCCCTTTCTAAGGCCACGTTTAAAATTTCTTTGTATCCTGCAATGTGGAAGTTGGTAAAAAGGACTTCTTGTAAGAGCGCTACGTCCGTATCGGACTGATAGACAAAATCTTTAAGTGCAGCAAGTTTAGTGTCGCTCTGTATTCTGTTAACATTTAATGTTGCGACGTTGTATGTTTGGTCCAGCCTAATGGGCTATTCTACAGGTAAAGTGTTACTCGGTTGGTGGTTCCAGTCTGGAGTCCTTCGACTTTGTGGAGACTGTATTTTTCTTTCATCCTGTAACGACTTAGTTTGGGATTGCATTTATCTCTTCCATATGTAAATCTCCTTCCTGCTGATCTTCCGACCAAGGAGACGTGCTCGTGCAGAATTTGTCTTCTGCAAACCCTTGCGAAGTGTCTATTGTTGGTGTTCCTTTTCTGGCCGCGTCGGTATCTTCGTTGCTTCTTGCAATTCGGTGCTGCCTTTCATTACTTATGACCTGTGGTTGGCGGTCGCCCGCTTTTGCCTCTTCCCGTATCGTACGTAACCTCTCTCGTAAAGGAGGAGCCAAAGTTTCCGCATTTTGATGCGCTAACCTTCTCTTTTTGTTACTTCTCTTGGACTTTCTGGGCGATCTTGACCGCTCAGGGGATGTATCAGGGGACTTCTCAGACGAATCCGGCGAAGACGTTACTAACTTAGAACTTTCCTCTCGTCCGGGAAAAGTGGCGTTGGCGCTTGTTTCACCTTCTTCCAAAGGTGTTCTGATCTCCTGGACGCTGGATGTGATGCTATAACTCCCTGTCTCTTTCAGTGTTTCAACAGCTCCTTTACTGAATTCTTCGTTTCCATCTGCTTCACTATTCAAGCGTTCCTCCGTAACTTCAAGGTTGTCCTTAGTGGCTGATCCTTCTTGTCCCTGACTGTCATGTCCGGTAGGTCGAGCGCGAGTTTCAGTGAGCGCCGTCTGTGCAGATAACGCAGCGGATGTACGCGGTTCACCCTCCATAAGTGTAGAGGGACCTGCACCAAAATCGTTGTCCTTCTCTTTAATTTGTCCTTTCACAAGATCGGTTTCGTTCCGTGCGGGAACCGTTTGGGTTTCCACAGTATCTTGGACATCCATGTGATTTTGAACAGCTTCCAGGTTCACGGATGGTTCTACCTGCTGCACTCGTTCCGTCGCTATCGATCGTCGTGGTGAGGTGACGGCAGCGTATGTCAGTTTCATTTGTACCATCGGTCCTGCAGTTGTACCGTCATCAGTTGATAACTGTGGGACCCTTCTTCTACTACATTCAGCACGGACATGCTCTGTCGAATTGCACAGAGCACATGTCCTAGGCTGACCATCGTAAATGATCAGAGCACGATACCCACATATGTTGACAAAAGACGGAATATGCCGCTGAAGCTCTATTTTAACTTGACGGACGCCGTTCAGAACGGGGAACATATGCGGTTCAGACCATTTTTCCGCGACATTTGATAGAATTCTGCCGTACGCCTTAAGAACACTGTTTATTTCTTCAGCAGGTATTTCGAAGGGAAGTTCAAACACACGTACCGTCCTTATTCCCATCCCAGCGAAAGAAACTAGAACGTCACTAATTTCACCATTCGAGTGGTTGAACTTCATCGTGCCGCCACACTTTTCTACGATTGAAGTACATAAGTCACAACTCGAGAGTTTTACATAGGCGCAAGGACTCACTATTGACAAATGAACACCTACAATGTCCTCTTGACGTATCTTAACTTTTTCCGAAAACCATGATCTAACCTCAATAGCTTTTGGACGGGTGACATTTCGATCAAATGTAAACTTTATCGTGTCTTTTCTCTGGTAAGTAGTTGTACTCATGTTGTTCTTCGTATCACAAAGCGTAAGGCAGCGCGCTAGCTGCAGCGACTAACCTGGAGCGCAGGTAAACAGCCTTGTTGACAGCGATGTGTACGTCCGGGGCCGCCACACGTCCGTCCCGCTCGGCGGAAAACTTGCGAATGATGTTCGTGGTCTCTCGCCGCAATATTAAGTTACACGATAAATCTTTCGGAGCTATAGGCCGTCAATTCTACTAAATACCTAGGAGTACCCATTACGAAAGGCTTAAATTGCAAAGAAAACATAGAAAATATTGTTTGGAAGGCGAACCAAAGACTACGTTTCATTGGCAAAACACTTAGAAGATGCAACAGTTCTACTAAAGAAACTTCCTACGCTACACTTACACGTCCTATTTTGGAGTATTTCTGGGCATTGTGGGATCCACATCAGGCGTGACTGACGGACAATTTAGAGAAACACACGTACCGTCCTTATTCCCATCCCAGCGAAAGAAACTAGAACGTCACTAATTTCACCATTCGAGTGGTTGAACTTCATCGTGCCGCCACACTTTTCTACGATTGAAGTACATAAGTCACAACTCGAGAGTTTTACATACAATTTAGAGAGTGTCATGGAAATTATTCGCGAGTTCGAGCGGAAATGATTGAAGGAAAGGCATTATTTGTTGCGGCAAGATCTATTTGTGAAATTTCTTTCACCATCTTTCTCTTCAGAATGCGAACACATATTGTTACCACCCACCTACATAGGGAGACATGATCATCATAATAAGAGAAATCAGATCGAAAACAGAGAGATTTAAGTGATCAGATTACCTGACATAGTCGGGCTTGGAGGCAATCTGCTCGTTTTATAGTTTTCAAAATGAAAAGCCAAGATCGCACATTAATGGTTTATTAAATGACGACCGGTTTCGGTGCTCTGAGTCATCATCATCTGGTCACATATATGTTATAAGCTGGTCATCTAGTTAAAAAAATTTTAAGCTGTCATGTTTTAACTTGTGTATTTTTTGTATTTTTTGTATAATGACTAAGTGCAAAGTTGCATTTGTTATTTTATACCCAATTTTTTTTAACAAGTTGACCAGCTTATAACACATATGTGACCAGATGATGGTGACACAGTGCACCTAAACGGGCCGTCATTTAATAAACTATTAATGTGCGATTTGGCTTTTCATTTTGAAAACTATTTAAGTGTTCCTTTATAACGCGGGCTATTAGAGAATGGTACTGTAAAGAA
This sequence comes from Locusta migratoria, assembly GCA_026315105.1. Classification (NCBI taxonomy): domain Eukaryota; kingdom Metazoa; phylum Arthropoda; class Insecta; order Orthoptera; family Acrididae; genus Locusta; species Locusta migratoria. The sequence goes on from CM048749.1 coordinate 196,665,954, forward strand.
ATATCATAAAGGTGGTTCGATGAACTCTCTGCCATGCAGGTCATTGTGACTTGCAGAGTATCCATGTAGATGCAGAAACTGCACAAAGTAATTGCAGAGCGCTGACGTCACCCGTATTCTCCTCACCTGATATCTCCGATTTGCCGGTAATGTTTCGCCGAAGCGGAATACAGTCTGTGCAAAAGAATAGGGCGCAGGAATTTTTATTGGCCGGTGTATTAGGGGTCCTCACGCAGGTATTGGCGGCGCCTCCGGGGCGTCCTTTTTCCAGAGAACGCCGATGGTCGTAAACGCTTGCGCCAGAGCGGGCCGCCGCCATAATAAAAGGTGACGGTTTGGGCGTATGCGGGTGTGTCGGTAGTTGGGGGGGGGGGGGCGCCTTTGACGGCTCGCTCGTAACTCTGCGGCACCTGTGCAGTGAGCGCCGGCACTGCGCAGGTCCGCAACGCTGCCACGCGTTTCCACCTACCCGCCGGCCAACGATAAATCGCCCACTCGCCATGTATTTCCTCTCTCTCCGGAAAGCACCGGCGCCGCCTCCGCTCTGTTCCGCGAGGAGGTAAATCATCATTTAGACGGACCGGCGCACTGCTGATCGAGGCACAAAATCACGCTTACTGCTGTTACCGAGAGCGTGAATAATGTTAGTTTTATGCGAGTTTTGTGTCACCTGTGATTCACGCAGCGTTTACTTAATAGTCACGCCACTGCGTTAGAAATGGAGTGAAAAATTGTTACGAAAGCCACGCTTGTGTGTTGTCCGTTGCAAACCATCTACGAGGGAGAATCGGAAAGCAACGCACAATATTTCTGTAGTTTGGGAGCTAGAGTTCCTATTTATTCACTGCGTATTAATTCAGCATCACGATACATCAGGCAGACATTGATGATAAAGTAAAATACATTTATTGACGAAAGTATTTAATAAGTAATTTAGAGTAATATATAAGAGATATAGAGATATACGAACAATGACATCATCATCACGATCATTAGAGGCTGTTCATGCCTTGCAGCGTGCAACCTGCCGCGCGATTACGCGATTTCGCGTGATTACGTAAGTGTGACCCAGGTGTTTACTAGCTGTTATCGCCAGTGCTCGGCTATATATGGAAGCACCAGCAGTCGCGCGCACCGAGAACACCCTGTGCGCGCGTACGGGATAACGCCTCAGCGTCGGACTTAGTCTCTGTGCCCCTCAGAAGTGACGTAGTCGTCGCGCCGCTGCTGAGAAGTACGTTCCTGTCGAAGATGCCGCGCTGCAGAAGATGCCGAAGAACTCGTGCTGTCGTGTATAAGGCTATCGACAATTTGGATCTTACCAGCGAAACTTTATTTGTGCCCAAGAAACATTGGAAGGACCATCTGTGTTTCGAGGGTGTGTTGTGAACTTTTCTATATTTCTTAAAAGTACGAATCCGCAAGCCGGCAATGGTTGGTTAACTGTGGCAGTTTTTCGGTGTAATGGAGCTACAGTGAAAGCTTTGTCTGGACTTGAGAGTGCAAATACTCGATGTAGATGTAGATACTCCCCCTAATAAAATTCGTCAATAATCCCCCATTCCAGTGGTTCCCAATATTTTATCCAGTACGACCCACGATCTTCGTGGAAAAGTTTCGCGACCCAATGTATTCCACGGCGATTAATGGTAACATATATCTATATTATCTATAACCTGAAACTCTAGTTATGTTATGCAACTGCTGTGTTGAGTAAGACTTTCGAAACTAGTGAACCGATGCATAAGAAAGGAACTATATTTTGTAAATTTAAAATATATATATATATATATATATATATATATATATATATATATATATATATATATATATATATATATATATATACATTAAATGCCAAATTCGTTTATATTTGTAGTACTGTTTAGTCTTCGTGTTAACAATACTTTCTATATCTGGGTTAACATGTTTGTAAGCCTATTGGACCAAACTGAAATGGTCATTAGACTCAGGCTTACAAACTAACTTACGCTATGGACAACACAAACATACACACACACACATACACACGCACACGCACACACCCATGCCGCAGGAAGAACTGAACCTCCGGCGGGAACAGCCGCCCAGTCCGTAGCATGGCGCCTGATACCACGTCGTCATTCCGCGCAGCTCTATCCGGATGCATACTAGTTACTTGTTACTTCATCACGAAAATTTTTTCCCCTTGTTTTTTAAAGTAAATTAATAAAATGAAATAATCTGTGCACGCTGGAACAGTTAAGTAGTTGTAGATGGAATTAATTCCTTGAAAGCCATATTTACAAACACTCGACAGTCTCCCTTTCCAAGCGACATGGTACCATTCAGTCCTTATCAACAAGCCCATAGTCAAAAAAATACAAAATAGTAGCATTATGTACCATAACATAAAGCAGCACTGTAACCACGAATACACAAACAAAATAACAAACAAATTAGGAATAATATCGCAATCAAAGAAACAATAAATCATTGTAAAATTACTCATATGACACTTATCGCACGAGAAAGAGGACGCTGCGTTGTCACATTGCAATTACGAACGATTGCTACGACTGCAATGGTGTCGTATTGCCCTGAGTACGTTATTGACAACATCAGTTTCTTGTTCAGAAAGTATTATCTGAAAACTTTTCAGGTTGAAATAATCTTCCATATATTTTTTTCAGTCGAAAAGATATTTCAAACTCGTCCGGCGACCCAGCTGCATAGACATGACGACCCATTAGTGGGTCGCGACCCACAGTTTTGGAACAACTGTCCTATTCACTGTTACCATCCATGCGTCGTCTTATGTTAAGCCTGTTACTTCAAAATCATTATTAACTGAATCGAAGTACTTTGTCCTTGGTCTACCTCCACTCCTCTTACCCATGAGTCACTTAGTTAACCCTGTTTCTCCCATGCATGTAACATGACCCCACCTTCTCAGCCTGTTAGCACTAACTGCTTCATCTATGATGATCATTCCCAGTTTTTCTTTGATTTCCTCAGTTTCGATACCCTCCTTCCATTGTTCCCATCTGTTAATGCCGCCAATCATCACATTTGTAACCTCAGACTTGTTAATATCTGCATCCACCCAACTTTCACTCCCATACAACAAAGCTGGTTGGAAGATAGAGTGGTGCACTGCTAACATAGTGTTGGTACTGACTTCTTGCAAAAGAGAGTAGAACATAGCTGAGCACTCACTGCATTAACTTTGCTACGATTCCAGTTCTTTCACTACGCTCCCATTCTGTGAAAAAATAAATCCTATGTATTTCATTCCATTCCATGATGGTGGTGGTGGTGACGGCTGGTGCAGCAACAGTGTTGAATAATTAAAAAATGTTCAGTCTCTGTTGCAATATTTTATTATCCAATAACGCGTTTCGCGCTGTTAGCGCATCGTCAGATTGGGCGGAGATGGAGCCACAGTGCCATCTATAGCTGTGTAGGAGGAATCTTAACAATTTGTGTTGTCATATTAAAAATACTACCAGTTGTAAACGTGGACCTGCCGCGACAGCGACTCCTCTGCTGCTATGGCGCCCAAAGACAACACAAATTGTTAAGATTCCTCCTACACAGCTACAGATAGCTCTGTGGCTCCATCTCCGCCGAATCTGACGATGCGCTAACAGCGCGAAACGCGTTATTGGATAGTAAAATATTGCAACAGAGACTGAACATTTTTAATTACATCCAATGTACTTGAAAATATTCCTGTTCTTTGTTTCTCGCATTTGGTACTTATAGTCTTGGTACTGACTACTTGCAAAAGAGAGTAGAACATAGCTGACCACTCACTGCTTTAACTTTATTACGATTCCAGTTCTTTCAATATGCTCACATTCTGTGAAAAAATACATCATATGTACTTGAAAATATCCACCTGTTCTTTTTTTCTCGCATTTGGTACTCAAACAGTTAAAATCTTTGACGCAGACATTAGTTTCGTTTCGAGATGCTGATCTTCATACCATAACCCTTACATCTCTGACCTAGCTTTGAAATATTAGATTGCAATCTGAAACTAGCCTGTTATTAAAATAAGCAAGATCTCGGGCAGCTGAGATCTGCAAATGTAAGTTAAAACGCTCAATGCTGCTCTAAATTACATTATGAGTGGCCACAGTACATGCAAAATGGAAATATATCTAACTGCTCACTCCTTAAGGGAGAGGCCAACGTTTTAAGAAACACAAAATCAATGTTAAAAAGAGATGAATAGATAATTAAACATGGGATAGGGAGCTTTAAATCATAAAGCAGAGGTTGGATACTTTAAAATCAATATCTATTCAGTAAAATAACAAGCAAATAAATGTGGGGAGACGTAATTAAGCACACACTTGTGCAAAAGTGGATTACATCGTATAATTACTGCCCATATTAAAATTTTTTGTGCCATTTACAAGTATGGTGGCCACGTAGGAGGAAATTTTCAAATACACAATGGGTAGCTGAAAGCACATTCACTCATTCACAGACACACGCATAAAGCTATGTGGTACATTACTCTCTGGGATCACTTGAAAGCAGCGTCGAAAAGAGGTGTCGGCGGCGTCTTGAAAAGATGGCAGGTGCCTTGATCATTAATTTTAAGTACACTGTGGACTATACGAAATTATTGTTTCGGGAGGCATTTGCTCACATTTCTTAAGTACCACGTGGTGTGTGACCACACTGAATTTCATAGCATTCACAAACATAAATTAATTTAGAACAAGCGAGTAAAGCACACCCGATAATTCGTATAGGAGGAAGCTAGTATTAACAAAAGCATGGCGCAAGGCCAAAGTAACGACCGTTACGAAAGCACATGCTGCAATCGGCCATACAAGATAGGAAAGACATAATCAAATTAGAAAATCTGAGAAATATTTAGCATACTCGCACATACAGAACTGACGCGAAAACGATAGTTTAAAACACAGAGGAAATTCAAACGTACTAGGTTTACCCAAAGGCTGAAGGCCACACACGTGTATTCTAACTTGAGCAAAAGCGGACACACAATCACCACTGGAATAAAAGTGCAAATTATAAATTTACACTGAATTTACTCGTGTTCGGTAAATTAAGAAACACTTCGCCTCTCATAACGAAAGAATTACTCGAAAGATCTCTGAAAAACAAAGACTGATGATCACAAATAAATCTAAGTCAGAACAACATGCCTTCCCCTCAGCATGATTCGGCGAAGTACTTACTTCCGCAGTCGTTGGAACCATAATGAAGAGTTCACAGTGAAGCTCTAAAGCCTCGGAAAAACTTCCCCCCGCTATACACCGAGTGTAGAGTGCACTAAACGCGACGCAGAGTGCGTTCAGAGACTAGTGTTTACCAAATCTTGCTATCTGGCCAAGACAGTTTCCTCTTCAACCGCTCCCAGACAGGTCTTCTGTCACCTCTTTCGTCCAGGATTAGGTTGGTACGACACTAAGAACACGGCCACCTCGCCATCTAGCCAAGTAAGCGTGTCTCTGGCCACCCAGAAGAAGCTAGCGCAGACGACAAATGAAGTCATGCGTTCTTAACTACATCAAAATGAGGCCTAGAGCGGGAGGCGGCGATTGTAAGCCATTTCGTGGCAGTCGGTCAATATTAAAAGCAACCTTCCACATTCACATGAAACCTGAACGCTGCCACCGACGCTCTGAGTCACGAACCTGTAATTATTAATTTTGTTTAGTCTTTTACTTACTTCAGTTTTTTAATTAAAACATATGAAACGACATGTCAACCTTTGCATTACTTATTCAACATAGTGAATATGTATAGCAACATTAAAGATAATGCTTTTTCCCAGAGTCGTAGTTTTACACACAGCTGTTACTTTTGACCTGGGTTAGAATTCCTATAACAAATTTCGTAAATAACCCTAACAACATAAGTTGCTGAACTCAAACATTTCAGCAGGCTATTAATATGTTTCTTTCAATTCATTCTCACGCCAATGCGTACGTCTAAAAAGTTTATTAGTCTACCTCACCTACAGACTTAAGTTCAAAGTTTTTATATATTAATGGTTCATTTCGTGTCCTGTACACAAATATCTACGGCATTAAAAATGTAAGAAAAAAATTCTGAAGAAAAAATTACTAACAATAGTACGCTGTTCGAGAAATAGTTTGACTGTTCCTCTGCAACAGAGAACACACTCTTAAAACCATAGTCGTTTCCTCTCTTTACAGAATGGATGCGCAAATATTTGCAATATTTTCCAGCTAAAAGAATAAGTGGACGTATTAAACCTGGGGGACAGCGTACCTAGGAAGATATGCTGTCTCCTGGTTGGTATTCCTATTTAGTGACCGTTTTAGGAATTAAATGAACGAATGAACATGACGATTACCTATTGTTTTTGTTAAAGTTATGATTGTAAATCGGCAGAGTTTGTAAATATAGCACATTCGTGTCCAAAATTAAAGCAACAAACATAAATTTGTTAAATTGGCATTTGTTTTGACACATAACATGACAAACGGGTGATATTAAAGCCGAGACAATGTAATATCATACAGCAGTAACTTCTACAATGTGCATAACTGTAGAGAACAATTATTCTTCGATTTTATTTTCACTTTATGAATTTTAACACACATTACGACAACTGGATGATGTACACAATATGAGGTCCGACCACCTCTGGATGTAACATTTAGCTGACAACGATGAAACATCCTCCAAATTTTGCTATCAATCCCATGTTCAGGCAGTAACGCTCACTCTTCCTAAAAGTCTTAGTGAATGTTGAAAATATTTTGTAATGTCAGCGATCTGAATGATTGACACAACAGTCAATCTAGAGCGCAAATTTAATTAATCACTTCCATTTCAGATCCAAGGTTATCATCAGATATAAGAGTAGAAACAGCTCCACTTATCGAAGAATGGAAGAAAGCATTTTTGTGTGAAAATGGAGTGTTGAACAATCTGATATAATTTCGTCATTGCACATATCCTTAAGAATTTATTGTCAGTTATGGTTTGAAGTCAAATCTAGGCAATTTAACTGACTGAGTTTGTTTTCTTTCGAGCTCACAGCAGTAAATATGTCAGAGAATGACATTTTAAGTTAATAAATTCGTCCAGTTTGCTGCAATAAATATTTATTTATAATGTACAACAGCTTTTTGGGCTTTTATAGCCATTGTCAAGTACCAGGAAATAGCATTGGTGAAAATCTTGGAACACATTTCGTAATTTTCGTATAAAATTTGATTATAGATTATTAACAAATTTTTTACTAACGTCTAGATGGGCCTGAAGTCCATATTGCATCAGTAGTATTCTGTTATATAACTGCAAACTTTTAAGGTGGTATTTTATTTTTACATTTATTTTGATAAGTTACGTACTTATTGACAGTTACTTATTTAGACAGTTAACTACTAAGATGCTCTATGTTTACATGTTCACATAGATTATTATCATAGATCGTATTTTTATTGTGGGTTACCTATGATTATTATTGAGGCCAAATAAATAAATCTGTGATTATTAATGTTTATGTTTCTAATCATATTAGATACAATAATCAATGTAGCTTTTTCTTCATCTGGAATCACATCGCCATACAATCGAGAAAATTGAAAACTCGTTACAGATTCTACACAAAATACCTAAAGGTATGACTATAAACGGTCTCGAAGAATTTGAAGTCTATATACACATGAAGAAATATTCGGAAATTATATTAAACGAACAAACAGACTTCAAACAGAAACACTGCCTAAAAATTCAACATAATTACATTTAATTATAACGTTAAATTAATAAGATCGGTAACATCTTCATCATAAATTTCTTTTTGGAAGTTGTTTTCTACTACATGAAGTGCTTCCTTCACGGGGCCTTTAGTATATAAATTTGAATAACAAGGGACAGCAGCGTTTTATCTTGATCACAATGTAAATTTTGCATGTTCCATTGAATAACTGTTCTGGAAAAACATTACTTTTTAATTTATCGTATAAAAATTTGACTAAGTCGTGATATGCACTGTTTATAGCATTAGTGAGTTACTTCGGGAATTTTACGTTGAAACCGTTAATTACAGGGGTGTGAGTTAAAGTCAATTCCTTGTTTTTTGTGGTACGGTCTGGGTAAAAATTTAGCATCAAATACAACGGACCTAATTTCTTTTTGCCGAGTGAGAGTAGGGAGAAGAGGAGCTAGATAGAGAGCAGAGGAAATGGAAAGAATGGGAGTGGTTGGGGGAAAGGAGGGGGTGGGGAATGGATAGACAGAATGAAGAAAACGATTGCTGATCGCTAGGGTAATTAGACGTCACATCTTCCATAGTCGGTAAACCATCGCAACGTTTATGCAGAAAACAGATAAACAAAAAATAAAAATTTAATTAGACAGTCCACACGTCTTACAATAAATAATGAATTGCTAGTAAAGCGAAGGGTGGCTGTATTTAGCTAGTGCAATTAAATAATTATCTGCCCCACCACAAACTACTCAAATGGTAGACACTGTATGCAAAAAATATCGTGGTTATGTCAGCATTACCTGTAATATTTTACACTGCCCAAGATCTAAGCAGTCATCAAACAGTATTGTGAAGGGACAATCTCATGTAAAAAATAGGTATAACCACAGAAATTTGTGAACTGCATCTACATATTTGTATACGAACTACATAAGCCATCTTACAATAAGATTCGCAGTTTCGTTCTTAAACCACCATATCAATAGCCACTAACTATAATCTGCGATGTTGCTTTCGAAGAGTGACTTTTGGAGTGTTCTATATGAACAAATATTTCTCTGACGTTCTCATTATCATCGTCTTGTGTGGTCAACGTGGGAGGAATCAGTAAGTGCCCCGCATCTTCCGACAAAGTACAATCTATATGTTTGTAATAAAAAGAATGAATAAATACATTAAATCAGACAGATTATTTCTCACAGTGTAAACAAATGCGAAAGAAATATGTTGTCTGACTTTTTTAAAGTGACAAGTTATGGCAAAAAATTGTAATTTGTCTCATCTAGTTTATCTGTACTTAACAGAGTACATTTAAGAGATTTATGTGAGTTTTTAACTGAAGCACCAGGTCACATGAGGTCCTATTTTGTAAAACGTTACAGTTGCAGATCTGAATATTATAAGTACGATTGTCGAAACCGGTCATCTACATCTAGATGGGATACTCTGCATATCACATTTAAGTGCCTGGCAGCAAGTTCATCGAACCACCGTTATACTATTCATCTCCGATTCTATACTCGAATAGCGTGCGGTAAGAAAGAACACCTGAATCTCTCCGTTCGAGCTCTGATTTCCCGTATATTATTCTGATGACCATTTCTACCTATGTAAGTGGGAGTCAACATATATTTTCGCATTCGGAGGAGAATGTTGGCGATTGGAGTTTCATAAGTAGCCCAGGCCACAGCGATAAGCGTCGTTGTTGCAATGATTGCCATACCAGGTCCCGTATCATTTCCGTGACGCTGTCTCCTTTGTATCGTGACAATACAAAACGAGCTGCCCTTCTTTGAAGTCTCCCGATGTCCTCCGTGAAACCCACCAGATAAGGATCCCACACTGGGCAGCAATACTCCAAAAATGGATGGAAAAGCGCAGTGTTTGCAGTTTCTTCTGCAGTTGTATCTTTTAAGGGTTCTGCCAATAAAACGCAGTCTCCGGTTCGCCTTGCCCCGACATTATCTACGTTTTCTTTCCAATTTAAGTCTGAAGTAGTAGTAATTCCTAATTCAAAGAGCAATCTTGACACATATGTTTTAACAAAGAATTTATATTCCCTCCTCGCTTGAAAAAGTCAAACATATCACTTAATCATAATTAATATTTTTATCAAGTTGTGATGCGGGTATTTTCTTAAAAATTTAGACATATTAGTGACGTGGCTTATTATCAGGACTTCGGCCGGTTGTCCGCCACGTTCTGGGACGATATTTCGACAGCGTATCTCGCTGTCTTCTGCAGGTGCTACCTGAGAATGGTCTTTTCGTGGACCGAGTGCAGCATTTACGCCCTCCACTACTGGGCACTTCGTAACCGACCCACGCGCACCAGACGTGCGTCCAATGGTGCCGTCTGTCGAAATGTTCAAATGTTTGTATAGCTTATGGGACTTAACTACGGGGTCATCAGTCCCTAAACTTACAAACATCTTATCAACTACCTTATACTAAGGACGGCACAAATATTCATGCCCGATGGGGGATTCGAACCCCCGACCGTAGTGGCCGTGCAGACCGTGACTGGAGCGCCTCAGTCCCCTTGGCCACCGGGGCCGGCGCCGTCTGTCGCTGGTAGTCCTTGGACTGCCTCCGCGGTCTGCGCTCGCCTAGCACAGTTCCATTGGTCCTCTCTGCTCGCTGGTGTTTCTACGGCCGTCCGCGCCCAACTCGACTGTCCTCTTCTGACACGGTGGTTTCATGAAGCGACAGTTTGTATAAATAATCCTTGAACCACAATTTGATAGTGTTGAATTTACTTTGAACGAACAATGTTTAATATCGCCCCCCTTTTTCTGCCACGGTGGAGTAGCCGAGCGGTCTAAGGCGCCTCGCTGTGGAGCGCGCGGTTGCTCGCCGTCAGAGGTTCGAGTCCTCCCTGGGCACGAGTATGTTTGTGTTTGTCCTTAGGTTAGTTTACCTAGGTTTAAGTAGTTTGTAAGCTACGGACTAATGGCCACGCAGTTTGGTCCAATAGATTTACAAACATTGAATATCACCTTCTTCTGGTTTAGCCCTTCCTCGTATATTAGAAGGATTACATGGTGCGGTACTGTAATATCGTGTACCATACTGAACCACACATAACATTTTCATGATTCCTAAAGACTCACTCTGATATTGTGTTACTTCAGGTAACTGAAGACTAATTTGGTTCCTTGAACATTATTAACTTTCAACAGTGAAAAACATTTGTGCGGTTGTTATTAATCTTTAAATAGTTACCAGAATACGTTATTTAGTGATAGAGATGTAGGAACACTTAAATACTTGCTGGACCTTAAATCACCCGATCTTTATACCAAAGAAAATATGTATGAATGAAACATTGTGAACATTTGCCCTTAATTTGACAGGTTTACGGCAACTAAACGCGAAGTTTCTTAAGCTATAAGCAGCTTATGTGATGTAACCGTTGTATAATTTCTTGGCGAATTTTAACTGGAAATATATTGAGAAAAGAAAAAAATTTAACTATTGCCTATTGCCCTTGTTAGCAATATAATTCTTCCGGGTATGAGACCGCTTCGTCATTTTATAAACTCTACCGACGTTTCGGCCACTGTTGCAAGCGGCCTTCATCAGGATCTGTATCTTACTGTTGCATGTACGATCGCTTGGGGTTTATATATCAGCGGATGAGGGAGAGGAAGGGGGACGTTGGTTTTCCTTTATTTGTGGTTACATTATTGCACGCCATTGGTGATTAGTGTTTCAATGGCTTGTTTTTCATATGATTGGAGGTTGCATACTTCCCCCTTATTGGTCAAAATGGACGTTTCCGATAGGCGTATGCATTAGATGTTGTATGCATTCGATGTTGCTATTGGCGGTATGGACCTGAGAGACGGAGAGCGGCTGTGGCGTGCCGCTGTTGACTTGTCGCCTGGCGCAGACGGCGGCGGGCCGGTGCTCTGCGTGTTCGCGGCCGCTGTGGTCTCCGGGGCGCCTGCGCGAGTCATTCTGCGCGCGGTACCGTGACGTAGTGTTGCAACTACTGGCAGCCAAGACGCCGGCAGCCTGTAGCCATCCTCCCTGTTCATATTGGCGGGACGCTTCGCTATTTCTATAGCTTCTCTAATGTTTCTCCTCGTTGCAAATGATTGTTTTGCCAGCACGCGGGCCTCACCGAAAGATAGCTGTTTCACGCACTGATTGTAGCGCTCAGAAACCGCTGACTTTGTGTGCTGTCCAAGCCGTATGTACCTTTCATGTTGAGAAAGCCTCGTGAAGATTGCTCGTCCGGTCTCTCCTATATAGACCAGCCCACAATCGCAGCTTATTTCATAAAACGCCGGTATTACTCAGTTTGTCAACAGCGTCCTTAGTTGAATCTAGGAAATTTTTAGTCTTATTGATGCTGCGGAATACTGGCTTGATGCCTGCCCGACGAAGAACCTTGTCCAGACGTTCAGTGACCCTGCACGTAAGGTAATAGGGCGATGCTTTTTGCTTCCTCATGCTCCTCTCTATTGTTTCATTCTTTCTGAACATTGTTTTATTTATCTCGCCCAGTCCATAGCCATTAGCCGCAAAGGTGGATCTGAGGTGCCGTAGTTCCGCCTGTAGGTGATCGGCATCGCTAATCCTGTGGGCCCTCTTTGTTAGAGTTTGAAGGCCGGATTTCTTCTGCATGGGGTGGTGGAAGGAGGCGTGAAGGTACCTTCCCGTTCTGGTAGCCTTTCTGTACACCCTGTGGCCGAGTTTACCGTCAGACTTTCGGTAGACTTCAACGTCGAGGAAAGGCAGCACCCCATTCTTTTCTACTTCTATTGTGAAATGTATTTTGCTGTGCTGCTGATTGAGATGTTCATGAAAGTTCTTTAGCTCCTCTTCCCCATGTGGCCAGATTACGAAAGTGTCATCAACGTATCGCAGCCAACATGCTGGGCGTAGTGGCGCTGACTGGACAGCAATACCTTCAAATGCTTGCATGGAGATGTCTGCTGCAAGCGGTGAAAAAGGGAAGACCACAGCTACAGCGTCTGTTTGTTCATAAAATTCTCCTTTTTAGATTAGGTTAGATTAGATTAATACTTGTTCCATAGATCATATATACGACATTTCGTAATGATGTGAAACGTGTCAGTTTAGTAAATGTTGTCTATACTTGACAATCAATATTTTAAGGATTTTTTTAATTTTAATTTTTATTTATTTAATTTTTTTTCTAAAAATTCATCTACATTGTAGAAGGAGTTGCCATTCAGAAATTCCTTTAATTCCTTTTTAAATACTAGTTGGCTATCTGTCAGACTTTTGATGCTACTTGGTAAGTGACCAAAGACTTTTGTGGCAGCATAATTCACCCCTTTCTGAGCCAAAGTTAGATTTAACCTTGAATAGTGAATATCATCCTTTCTCCTAGTGTTGCAGCTATGCACACTGCTATTACTTTTGAATTGGATCGGATTGTTAATAACAAATTTCATGAGTTAATATATATATATACTGAAGCTACAATGAGTATCCCTAGATCCCTAAATAAATGTCTGCAGGATGCTCTTGGGTGGGCTCCAGCAATTATTCTGATTACACGCTTTTGTGCAATGAATACTTTTTTACTCAATGTTGAATTGCTCCAGAATATGATCCCATATGAAAGCAGTGAATGAAAATAGACGTAGTAAGCTAATTTACTGAGATTTATATCACCAAATTTTGCATTGACTCTGATAGCATAAGTAGCTGAAAACAGGAGATCTTCAATATGTTTCTTCCAATTCAGTTTCTCATCAATGCAAACACCTAAAAATTTTGAATATTCTACCTTAGCTACAGATTTATGTTCAAAGTGTAAATTTATTAATGGTGTCATGACATTTACTGTATGAAACTGTATATACTGGGTTTTATCAAAGTTTAATGAGAGTCCACTTGTAGAGAACCACTTAAAAACTTTCTGGAAGATATCATTTACAATTTCATCAGTTAATTCCTTTTTGTCAGGTGTGATAGCTATACCTGTATTATCAACAAAAAGTACTAGCTTAGCATCTTCGTGTATGTAGAATGGCAAGTCATTAATATATATTAAGAACAGCAAAGGACCCAAGATCGAACCTTGTGGGACCCAATTTTTGATAACTCCCCAGTTAGAAGAATTAATTGTCTCATCTACATCATGTGAACTGCTTATTTCAATTTTCTGCACTCTTCCAGTTAAGTATGATTTACACCATTTGTGCACTGTCCCACTCATACCACAATACTTAAGCTTATCTAGAAGAATCCCATGATTTACACAATCAAAAGCCTTTGAGAGATCACAAAAAATCCCTACTGGTGATGTCTGGTTATTCAAAGCATTTAATATTTCATCAGTGAAGGTATATATAGCATTTTCAGTTGAAAGCTTTTTTGAAAACCAAACTGACATTTTGTTAGAACTTTATTTATACTAATATGTGAAGCAACTCGAGATACATAACTTTTTCAAAAATGTTTGATAAAGCTGTCAGAAGTGAGATGGGCCGGTAGTTGTTGACTTCGTATGTATCCCCTTTTTTATGCAAAGGTTTAACGATAGCATATTTCAGTCTATCCGGGAAAATACCCTGCTTTAATGAGCTATTACAAATATGACTGAGAATCCTACTTATCTCCTGGGAACAAGGTAGTCGTTAAGCATTGGCGTACTAGGTCACAGGTATCAGGTGCTAAGCGTTCTTATAATATGTTTATTGTGTCTGACACCGGTACGTTAGTCAAGATGTTACATCAAAACTAACCATCAGATCCGTAGCTGATACAAGCTTCTCTTTTAAACGTGCCACGAAATAGATCGAATCCTTGACGTATGATTCCGTGCGGCTCACTAGATGTCGGAGCTTTGGTACCAGCTCTTTTGCCAGCTTGTACGTGGGTGAATTAATGCTGGCCACTATAGATCGCAAAGGAAAATCCTCTTTATGGACCTTCGGTGTCCCATACATACTCGGTGACTGCGGAACTTGTGGGATGAGTCTTCTGGCTGTGTCTAAGGTCATCCTGGTTTGCTTCAGCAGCGCCTGCGTCGATTTGGTTATCTTAGCCGTCAGATCACCCTTAAGTTTCTTATAGATTGGATCACCGAGAATATTTTCCATTCTATTGTAATCTGGTGTATCCATGACGACAGTGGCATTGCCTTTGTCAGCCGATATCACTATTAAGTCAGGATTCTTCTTCACAATGGCCTGACGTTCCTTCCTGCTAATGTTTTGTTTTGGTGGCTTCGCCTGAGACAGGATTCGTACCGTTTCTTGTCCGATCTTCTCTGCCTCGGCCTTTGGCAGCTGACGCACTGAAGTCTCAACTGATTCAATGATGTCTTCGTTCAGTACATATTTCGGTGCGATCGCAAATTGAGTCCCTTAGCCAGGATCTGAGTGGCTGCTTCACTCAATTTGTAGCTGGAGAGGTTTAACACTGTCCTTTGTGTATCCAGGGTTGGTTCTTCTTCCATCTTGATCGGCTGAAACTTGGTAAACTGTTCCATCTGACGACTGGTGATTCTCTCAGTAGACATCATGGCTTGTTGAAAGGTCAACATATCGACCTTCTCCCAGTCTTCCACATCCAGTTTTCTTCGTAGAGCTTTATGTTGTTTATGTCAAGGCTGGTCCGTATGTCTCGTATCCTTTCCCTCAGCAAGGCTTTGCTGGCTCGTAGACAGATGTTCTTCGGTTTGTTAGATTTTATATGCGACATAAGCCGTAAAATTTTTGGCACTATATTGGTGTCCCTACATCTCTTCTAGTAAACAAGATCACTCAGCAGTTTACCTCTCTTTAGACGCAGATATTCTAGCTGCATGATGTTTTGATGTACTTCCTGCCCTGCCCATTTTGACCAGTAAGGGGAAAGAACGCAACATCCAATCATGAGAAAAACAAGCCATTGAAACACAACCATCAACGCCCCTTTCCACCAATGGCGTGCAATACTGTAACCACCAATAAAGGAAAACTAACGTCCCCCTTCCTCTCCCTCATCCGCTAATATATAAACCCCAAGCGATCGTATATTCAGCAGTCAGACATAGACCCTGATGAAAGCCGCTTGCAACAGTGGCCGAAACGTCGGCAGAGTTTATGAAATTACGACGCAGTCTCATTCACGGAAGAATTTTATGGATAATGACAACAGCCGCGGAAGCCAACGTTTGTATTACACTTGTTCTTGGATGTTCAACGAACATGTAACACAAACATTAGACAGTTACAAATGTTGGTATACTGAGAAAAACCGCTCGAAAATGTACCACACTAGATAAAATCGTGATCACTTCCTGGTACAGATTTATCACTGACATCCTCCACTTAAAAAGCACTTTTCTCCTCGGGCACCAACGCACACTTCGTGGTACTAAACACCCTTAACTAGAAAATTTATAAGACCGCGAAAGACTAAGTAGCTGCATTTACCTCTTAACCGGAGAAAATTTATATCTCCATAGCACAAAGTGGTGTATTCTGGGAAAAGACAGAAGAAACAGTAGAACCCTGCAACACTACAATCCGACACACAGTGAAGTGCTACCAACACTACGAGATTGACAAATGTCGCGAAAACTTATGTTCATCAGAATTGTACCTATATCGAATTTGTACCACCTTACCCTAGTGTGTATGAGAATGGATCAACGTTAGAAGATCCTCGATGCAGTTCTCGGACGAAGATATTTTCGATGGGAAAATTGGAACGACAAAAGACGCTAGCAAATCAGAGGATTACCCATAGGACAGACCAATTGAGCGCGCGACACTTTTAAGATAAATAATTGTAAAGTACTCCAGGTTATTTGCTGAGTAGTTTCATAAATGATCGACAACGGTACTGTTTGCAATAAACTTCCTGCAAAGATCTAAGCTATCTGCCAGACCGAGATATGAAATCAACACTCTTGCACTTTGCTAAAAAGTGCTCTGCTGACTTATCTACCGCAGCCGGACTCACTTCGATCCCCGAAGCTTTACTTCTGCCAGTTCAAATGTTCTAAGCCTATAGGACAAATCTGGTATGGTAACCAGTCCACAGACTTACAAACTACTTAAACTAACTTACACTAAGGACAACACAAACACCCATAACGGAGGGAGGATTCAAATCCCCGACCATGAGCAACAGCGCGTTCAGCAGCAAGGTGCCTTAGAACGCTCGGTCAGTCCACCGCGGACCATAGGTAAAACGATATGTGAACGATGCTTCAGTTCTTCTTTTATATAACGAAACCAATACGATTACCAAACCTTATTAAGTGACAAACTTCTCAAAATTAATTTAAATCAGTAATCTGAACACATTTTTTACTCGTCATTACTAGCAAACATGACATTGGTGTCGAAGTGCATAGGCTTCTTTACTGACGCGCGTTCGAACTATTCGCAGCACTATAAGTACCGTTTTTAACTACATGATTCACTGTCTATTGTGATTAGCCTTAGAACAGAGCAAAATTAACAGGATAATAGAAATTTTGAAACAGTAGCTAATAGATACAAATTATGCGTTTCCACTTCATACGTATAAACAACTACCTGAATACTCGGCGTTGCCCGGGTATTTATTTATTTATTCCTGCCTTGAGCTACTCCTTCTCCTATCCCTTCTCTCTCTGTCCATCTCCTTTTTTCTAAAAACAAGCTAATTCATCGGAGAATAAATAAGAAATCAAAATACAAATGACATATAAAATGCGTACGATCTCTTATTTATTGAGTTATACATTGTACGGCTACATAATTTTTCAGGTACATATTCATTTGTAAAAGTGCCGTATGTCTGTACAATCGGTTACGAATACAATTAGAAGAGTAAAAGATTAAAATTTTGTGCGTGATGGGGCGATTTTCCATAAACGTTACTGTTCATGTGCTCATATCTTATGAACTACGTGTCGTACGGTGATACAATTTCGAAGGTACATTTGGCTGTATGTGTGTATACTGTCCGTAAAATTTCCTGCGGCTACAATTTGTAGAGTGGAAATTATAAATTGTAACGTCATACCGAATGCCGTAGTTTTAGTCCATGAAAAGCGGAAAAGTAGTAAGCGGGAAACTTTTTCCTTTTATTATTTTCATGGCATTTGTCAGCGAGAAAAAGTTTAACAAGAGTTTGAAATTATGTTTAAAGTTTGTTGCAAGTCGCTAAGTACTGTTATTATCATATACTGTATTTATAAAGTTTCGTTGCATTGTGTGGCAGTTTATTGCAACTCTTATTGTTTATGGCGTAATATCTCCTGAACCATGTGGTTCCCCCTTTTACAGCAATTGTTATCTCACGTAAGGAATATGTGTACCAAATTTGGTTGAAATCGGTCCAGTGATTTAGAAGAAAATGAGCAGCATTGTCGCTAGAAGCAGGAGCTTTTCGCTCATCTCATTGTTTATGACGTCATAACCCGTGAACTATGTATTGTACGTGATTGTTACACTTACGGCGACTGCCCTCATGGATTGAAGATTACGTGTACAAAATTTGAAAAAGATTTGATCAAAACTGTAGATTTTAGACACAAACATACGGGCACTCTGCTTTATGTATTAGAGGATGAAGAACGAAAACTCTCAGAGAATACTAATGATAACTGTTAACATGTCACTGTTCCTGTATAAACTACAGTCAAGGCGCTGGTATGTGTTCATAGTGTTTTGGCGCTCTGTGCTGTAGTTTAAAATCGTTTCTGAACGTGGATTCTTGTATTCATGTAGTTCCTCAAGGTACCTTCGACAGTAACATAAAGTCTTGGCATAGTTTTGGTCATCCGCGTAGAGATAGCAGCAGTTATTTCCGCAACAGAAATAAATATGTGGGGTGAAAAAAGTAGGGGTTCATGTGTATACAATGGAGTAAGTCTATTTACGTGTCATTCGGTTATAATCTCTGGTGTGGAAATGTATGCGTTATACTTCCACACAAAGCGTGAAAGTCTTCACAGAATCTCCTGTTAGCTTTTAACCAGCTTCGAGGTCTTTCTAGTCTTTCAAATTCTCAGCTGCTGACTTACACACAGAAAAAACTGTAACGGGAGAAATACAGTGGCAGTGATGTGAGAAACCAGCTATCTAAATGGACTGACAGTGTAAGCAGTTTATTTCTAGTGCCTTCTTCGTGGTCACAATTAATGACAAATACATGAAAACCACTAATTATGTATGCTATTACTAAAATATCTGTTGCCTGCCAAACTATAAAAAGCTTCATCGACTACTCAAAACGACAAAAATGTCATAAATTCGTTACCAAAGGCGTATATATTATTTAGCATTAGCGTATGTGGCGTATGTTTAGTAAAGGAGGAAAGGTGGTTTATTGTCATTGAACAAATATTTGAGTTCATACCATCTACCATATATCAACTTATACATGAGACCATAGAAAAACATGGGTAAACTGTCGAACAATAAAGGTTGGCGTAGCTGAGTGGACGATGTAGTGGACATAGTGCATGGTGTGCGAATCTTGTCACAGGTAAGTATCTCTCCCAAGGATTTAGCGCCGACAGTTGACTGCTGTTTCACCAGCAGACTTTGAGACTCAAACACTGGCGAAACAGAGAAGCCGTGAACTAAAACGGTTATAAAAAAAGGAATTAGATAGGCTAGAGCGTTATTGCACATGATATTACCGCCAAAGAAAGAGAACATGGGACGCAATGCGCGTCTAAACGTCGTGTCAAATACACGTACGTTTTCAAGATGAACGCAGAATAGGCCTATGAACCCTCCTAGTAACAGGTGGGTGTTACTAGTACAAAAGACTAGGTGATGTCATACTGGCCCCGTTCCTTCTTACTTAGGTTCTTTCGACGAAACCTCCATCCTCACTGACACCTAGAGCGCTACAGCTAAATGGGTTTATTGCAGATAATGGATTTCTTGTGTCCCGCCAATAGGAAAGGAGCAGTGGCGCACGGGTGCTTAGTGACTCCACGTGGACCGAAGATGGTTAAAACGTCTAAACG
Source organism: Locusta migratoria (assembly GCA_026315105.1). Taxonomy (NCBI): domain Eukaryota; kingdom Metazoa; phylum Arthropoda; class Insecta; order Orthoptera; family Acrididae; genus Locusta; species Locusta migratoria. The sequence goes on from CM048749.1 coordinate 196,685,623, forward strand.
TTTTAAGTAACTGCGACTAACCAAACGTCGATATCCAACGCTTGAGCCAATCTATCGAAATATAGCTTCCGAAGGTTTATGTAGGGAATTTACTAAAAGAATTAAAAACGCAAGTTTGTATAAGATAAATTAAAAATCAGTTGTAATAGTGGAAGTATGTGAAATCAGATAGTGGTAGTTATAATTTATCAAATAACAAGCTAATAACAGTACATAAGTAAAATGAGAGTAAATAATTCAGAAACTTAGAATCTCAACTAAAATATCTGGTCTGCATGGAAAAGTGACAAGTCGATGCTTCTTTACGTCAGCTTCCGTTTCGGCCCACGCTAATCATCTTTGATTGATGAGTGAGGTATGACATATATTTCCTTTAGTAGCGGCTCGCTCACTCATTGTGGGTGACTCAAGGATTCTGGAGGATAGTCCACCGTCTTGCCAAATATTTCGTGTAGTTCTGAAACCTTTGATGTTGTTTGGAAGACAGTGCAACATATTTCTGTAATTTCTTGCTGGAGTCGTGAAAAATTGATATACGTTTCGGTAATTAGACTAAGGCTGTAATTTTTTAGCCTTGATAACTTTCATACTTGCCCAATAACATAAAATGATTAAGTGAGTTGCTGGACTTTGCCAGTAGAAGATTTGTAATTCCAGAGCGAAAAAGTGGACTTATAGCATTTTTTAGGCAACCATCCACAACATTATTGGTACTGTGAGCAGTGTTGCAACGTCGAAATCTCACGTCTAACTCGCGATTATGTCTCTGGTGCTACGATAAAGTCTGTCTTTGGTTTGAAGAGTGCTGGGAACGGCGGACGATATAGAGTAGGACGGTCCACAAGAAAGGGCGGCTCACTTCGATTGCGATGCGGCTCCTCAAGTGAAGACGTTTTCAAGCTCCGTGAGCGAGCAAAGGAAAACAGCAGAAATGCGCCGATGTGGTTCCTCTATCAGCGACACGCCACGACGAGAGGACATGGGGCCCGTGGCAACCTCTGCTCTTCAGATCTCGCTGGGACTGCTGGATTAACCAGAAGATGGAGTCCTGCTACCTGTGGACTTGTTAAAAACTAGGTGAACGCCATAATTATCCTCGTGCGTTGATGGTTTTCCACAGAGCCTGCCAGTGGAGTATTTCGGTCAATTAACTCTATTCGACACGTTGACCGGTAGCCCCGTCATGCGTCTAGTGCCTTGTTGGTGTGCATGTCGACTTAGTAACGCCACACACAGTCACCATCTTGGGTCTAATTCATTTCCTTTTATGCATTATACTGCCAAGCGATGTTCTGCTGTTGATGAAATTCATGTTAGGGTTAGCGCACCCATTTAAACGTTTAGTGACATGTTTATTTTCGAACCACCTTTCAGTATTGGTCGGAATTTGTTAAAACTTTCATTTTTCTCTTAAGGTACCTTTTCCCTTTTGTTTATAAAATGAAAGGGCGGTTGTTATTCAACTGTTCATTTTTTGTTTTATAGATTTTTTGGGTGTTTCAGTCAGTTATAATCTTGCCGTGTGCTTGCGCGGTGTAAGTGGATGTAGCGTGGACCTGGTTTGGCCAACGTGCAGTCAGGAAGTCTCAGTCGGTCTTAAGACACTGTTGGCGATCACATCTCATAGGCACATCATCTGTATAGTTTTAAGGGGAAAAGGTAACATTTTTGTACTGATATTTTTGTAATTTCATAATACTGTAATTTTTTTTTTTTTTTTTTTTTTTTTTTTTTTTTTTTTTTTTTGTTCAATCTCACAGAAATTTTGGAAACGTATGTAGAGGGAGCCAATGAGCTTAAAAAAATCAGAATTTGTGATAAAATTTTAATGCAGTGAGCGAATTTTCAATTTTTTTTACATTAATATTTTAAGGTAAACTTTCATTATTTCCAGGCAAATTTGACAATGTTCCTTTATGGTAAAGCAATCTAAAGTAATCAATGTATGATTTAGTGCAGTACATTTTTATAAATAAATGGTATTGTTTTCTGTGATATTTTGGATTCGAACATTTTAAGCGCATGTTTTTCAGTATAATATCAACCATAAAAATGTTTATAATTTCTAGATTAAAATTGTGTTTCACTTAAATATTGTTTCCATGTAAAAGAATAGGTGCGCGAAATTTCAACTCAATCCTTCCAATACCTTCTCATATGTTTCTGAAAAGAGAAAACCGTAAGTTGCAGAAAAATCAGTTCAAAGTTTGGATGAAATACATATATTAATAAAAAGTCTATCATATCTTAGCTAAAACTGCCCACATTCATATTCCAGTTCTTCCTCATCATCCTCTGCAGCTCTATTAGCTCCTACGCTACTTTTCCTAGCAATTATTTTTCTATATTCTGTACATAAGTCTCTGCCTTCGCGATTCATTGCTCATGGATGATCTGCAGTATCTGCTCAGTGAAAACTCTACCAAACTGCTTATACCACAAAATGGCTCGACAGCCTTCTTTACAACACTGCTGTATTGTACATGAAAATTACAAACTTCTAAAGCAACATTTCGAGGTTCAAAGCCAAAATTGTGCAATAGCACAACTTCCTGAGAAGGTGAAGTCTTCCTACATTCTCATCATTAAACACTGCTGCAGCTTCCAAAGTAGAAATCTTCACTACCAAATTGAAAATAACAAGGTCTTTAGACATCTCTTCTAAATAAGAGCAATGAAACTTTCATTTGTGTACCATGAAAAGAGGGCATTGTGCATTACACTGCTTGAGGTTTTAATTTTTATACCATTTGTAATTCTAATTTCAAGGAAAAAATTTGGGATAATAATCTCAATTATATTTACTATCAAAGAAGCAATTTTTTTTATTATTTATTTTTTTATTTTTTAAGTGTCTTTTTTTCATTATTTCTGCCACCGTCTCCCCTTAAACACTAATCTGTGGTATAACATTTTGATTAAAAATATCAATTTTGGTAAAGTTTACTTATTGCTCCTTTTGTTCAAAGACTTATAAAACTGTTTGTAATATTTGGCTAAAGTTTATTCTGAAGGTGTTTTTATTACATGTTCAGCAAACAGAAATGAATCTTCTGCAACTAAATCGCATTAATGCTTTGGTGAGGCGAGTGTCAACAGCCGTAATATATTTCATAAAATGCATTTTTAAGAACCACAGCTGTTTATTCAAAACCTTATATATCTACTATTTTCGGTCAATAGACCATCTTCATGGATAAAAAGGTGTTAAAACTGAATGGTAAAATGCATCAAATAAAATACATTTGGCTGAGACAAACAGGAGTCAGTATAACTAAAAGTATATTCATAGTCTGTTCTTATTTTTTATGTTGTGTTTGAGCGATAGGTTTTATCTAAGATAATCACTGTATTTTTAACATTCTTAGTTATACTGACTCCTGTTTGTCTCAGCCAGATATATTTTATTTGATGCATTTTACCGTTCAGTTTTAACACCTTTTTATCCATGAAGATGGTCTATTGAACGAAACTGGTAGATATTTAAGGTTTTGAATAAAGAGCTGATGATTTATAAAAATGAATTTTATAAATTGCATGGCTTTGCCTTCAGGTTTCAGCGATGTTTTTTGTTCTGTGAAAAGTGTAAGGTAGGAGGCGAGGTACTGGGAGAGCGCGGAATGGCCCCGTGAACTAAGGCGTCATGCGACGGAATGGGCGGCCGTTTCCACCGGAGGTTTGGGTCCTCCCACGGGCGTGGGTGATTGTATTACCCTTAGTGTAAGTTAGTTTAAGTAGTTTGTAAGTCTAGGGGATGGTGACCATAACAGTTTGTTCCGAATAAGTTTACAAACATTTGACATTTTATATCCACGGGTACTATAGTTTTGAGAAAGATTTTCTACATCATTAACGCTTATTCCTGCTGATGTGTCAGCGAGACTACATCGAAAGCTAAACCTTCTTTGGGTGGCATATCTTCCTACTAAACGCAAAACGTTAGTGAAAGCCATATTACCAGATCTGTGACTTCGTCTGTACTAATTACCGTCCGTGCACGAACATTGATTGGATATTTGCTTAAACGTTGCTGTTCACCACAAATGAAATCTAATTTTAAAATTCTCTGAAGGTTCTATAAAAATTCATTAGTATTCTTTACACCAAACACCTCTTTCACGCCGAATCTTTAATATTTTACTCAGTCTTATACTAGGAGACCACTTGCGTATCGGATTTAGAAATTCTTTATTTTTATGGTACGCGAAGTTCAGAACTTAAATAACAATCAGACAAATCCATTCGACGTAACTCTCAAAAATTCTCGAAAAAATCGGCTTTGAAGTTCTTAAAAGTACGCGTAAGTATCAACAAGTAAAGCACTTGCGGCATTTGTTGGTGGTAGCGTTCTGACTTCACAACGATAAGGTCGGTGGTTATAATCCCACAGTAACGGATATTGTTTTCCGTTTTTGAGCTCAGTTATGTAAAATATTATGGCATTTAATTCCGCGTGCTGTCAGTATTTATTTATGTATATGTAGACGATCTGAAAAACTTGTCTTCACGTAAAACGATATCTGAGTAGGTTAGCTGCTTGGAAGGCCATTAGTAACTATGGAGATGACTTTTCCAAAACAGTGACGTAGCTCTTCACAAACTGGACAATCAAAGGTTACCGTCGTTAATTAATAGTGAAGCCAGTACTGCCAAAAAGGTATTTTTTTTTTCATTTACACCATCATTATTCACAAACTTCCATAAAATACAGAAAATTACCAATAAACACAATTACGTGCATTTTTCGTGAAAACTACCATTATATATTAAAATTTTTTTCAATATTACAATAAAAAAGCTATCGTGGCAGGTTTCGAACCATCAGCCCCACAGTCGGCAGGCCAGAACGCAACCAACTGAGCTACACCGACAGTTATCACAAGTTATTTAATGATATGTACTTACGGTTAGTTTCAAAACTTCAAAGCAGATTTTGTAGAGAATTTTTGATAATTGCGTCTAATGGCTTTGGGTGATTGTTATTTGAGTTCTGAGCTTCTCGTACGACAAATATGAAAAAATTCTAAAATCCGATACCCATGTGGTCTCCTTGTTAGTTACATTCGTAGTTTGGACAAGCAACTGTGTTAAAAAATAATCCGAATGGATTTCACTTATTTTAAGCATTTTCATTAGCATTCTTAATTGTGGGATGCTGCAGAAACGTCTGTTAAATTGATCAGTCCTACTCCACTCTAGAAAAGACTGATACCTGGAATGAAACATTCACTCTCCATCAGAGTGTGAGCTCATATGAAACTTCATGGCAGATTAAAATTGTGTGTCGGAACCGCGATTCGAACATGGTCATATGTTAAATATACTAGGGGCAAAACACAAACAATACCCTAATACGTGATAGTAATGAGGATCCTACCGATGACAGCGCTACTAAAGCAGTGTTACTAAACATAACTTTTAGAAACCCATTCACCAAAGAAGACGAAACCAATATATCCGATTTCGAATTACGAACAGAGGCCGTAATGAATAACGTAGAGGTGGATGTCATCGGAGTAGAGAAGCAACTAAAATCACTTAACAAGAACAAGTCTTCTGGTCCGGACTGTATACCCATTAGATTTCTACCTTTTAATCAAATTGCGTGGTTATGGTATATCGCTCCAAATTTGCGATTGGGTACGGGATTTCCTGTCAGAGAGGACACAGTTCGTGGTAATCGATGGTAAGGCATCGACTAAAATAGAAGTGATATCGAGCGTTCCACAGGGTAGTTGTTATTGGTCCTCTGCTGTTCCATATTAACACAAACGATTTAGGGGGAAATCTAAGTAGCTCTCTTATAGGTTGTTTGCAGATAACGCCGTCATTTACCGTCTAGTAAAATCATCTGAAGATCAAAACCAACTGCAGAATGATCTGAATAAGATATCAGTATGGTGTGAAAATTGGCAACTGAGTCTAAATAATGAGAAGTGTTAAGTCGTCCACATGAGTATGAAAAGAAATCCGTTAAACTTTGATTACAAGATAAATCAATCAAACGTGAAGGCCGTAAACTCCACAGAATACCGAGGAATTACATTTAGTTCAGACTTAAACTGGAAAGAACACGTAAATAATGTCTTGGGAACGGTGAAACAAAGACTGCGTTTTATTGGCAGAACCCTTAAAAGACGCAACAGAAGTACTAAAGAGTCTGCAAACGCTACGCTTGTCTGTCCTTATTTGGAGTACTGCTGCTCAGTGTGAGATCCTTATCAGGTGGGTTTGACGGAGGACATCGAAAGAGTCCAAAGGAGAGCAGCTCGTTTCGTATTGTCACAATACAGGGGAGACAGCGTTACGGAAATAATACAGGATCTGGGATGGGAATAATTACAACAACGGCGCTCATCGCTGTGACGTGGGCTACTTGCAAAACTCCAATCGCAAACATTCTCCTCCGAATGTGAAAAGATATTGTTGACTCCCACTTACATAGGCAGAAATGATCATCAGAATAAAATACGAGAATCAGATGTTCTTTCTTCCCGCGCGCAATTCGAGAATGGAATGGGAGGTAAATAGTATAACTGTGGTTCGATGAACCTCTGCCAGGCACTAAAATGTGATTTGCAGAGTATTCCATGTAGATGTAGATGTGGATGCTTTAGCGTCTAAGTCCGCGAAATGCGAAGATACAGGATCTTGTTCTGGCACACAATTTTAATCTGCCAAGAAGCTTCACTTGATATTTGTTTTGCAGTCAGTTTTTGTGGTTAGCATTAGTGGTGCACACGTCGTAGGCATAGTAATCGCCGAGTATTTCGGATTCACCTGGAGGAAAACAGCGTGGAACACGTCTCACTAAGCGCTGCAGTGGCGCTGTGGAGCCGCGTGCCCCAGTGAACTCCGCTCGTTTCACACAAGTCAGCGAAGCGGCATCACTTCAAAAGGCTCTTACCACAAAGGGAGAACCTATATTAGCATTTCCAGCACTAGCTGCCAGTTAAGATTTTATGAAGTTTCTGCTACATAAATTATAGCACCCTCTCATCTGCCTTTGGTGTGAGTTACTTTCCGTCCGTACCTCACTGGAATAAACTTCCACTTGATGTCCATCAAACCAAGTTACTAACTATAGCAGACAGCAGAAATGCTAAAAGTTCCTTCTGAGGGACACGGAGGGAGGAAATTACCGACAGAGTTTCTCACCGGCTTATTAAATATATTCCTACAAACGCCTCTCCATTAATTAAAAATAAAGTTACTAATTCACGTATCTCTAACAATCGGAGTAACTTCAAAGACAGAATTTAGCGAATTAAACGGAGGAGGGGAACAACTTACATTGTTTCGGTGCAAATTTGTTAGATACTTGTTTCCTTTATTGTCATTGCATACTCCCCACCCCCCCGCAACCGAATGGCCGGGAGGAGGGGGCTTAACAGGGGTACAAATATACCACTCTTTAATCGAAAGGCAAAAAAAAAAAAAAAAAAAAAAAATAAATAAATAAATAAATAAATAAATAAATAAAAAAAAATAAAAAAAAATAATAAATGGATATATATTGAACATGAATTAAAATTTTTAAAGTGTTTTTGTAAACGAGAGGATAAACATTTGAAACGTTTTATTCTTGTAATTTTTTAAATCATTGATCAACGTAGGAAATCAGTTATCCCACACTTGCAGAAGCAATTGGCTGAAGACGGAAATGAAACTGTCTGAGATGTAGCACTTTCAGAGTTCACTACCTCTAAAATAAAAACTGGGGACTTGCCGTGCAGTAGAAAGGGGTTCTGAAGGGAATTGGGAAGTGGATGTGATAAGGACGGGGGACTGGTATGAGGAGAGAGAAAGAGAGAGAGAGAAGTCTCTTGAGGAAGAAAGGTATCGCGAAGTGAAGCGATTCGCTATGTTACGAGGGAAGAAACATGAGCGAGCCCTAAGAAGGTTGCTAGGGTGGGGTAATGCAGGAATGGTATTTATTTATTTAATCGTATGGTAATTTTATTCAATATACAATTACACATAGTAAGGTAGAATCAAACTTTAAAGCCCGTTCTTGGCAACCATTCAGTTAAGAGTGTGAGAGCGAACATATCGTCAGGAATGCCATGGTACAGATGAAAAGGACATTTCGATCATCGATTCTTCCTCGATAGATCAAAACCGTTTGGCTTCTTTGTGGGATCAAGATGGTGGGCACTTGTTCCCAAAGTTTTTGTTGACCACTCATGCCTCCAGCTTTCATTAGGTCAAATCAAACAGCAATGAGTTGCCGCCCCCCCCCCCCCCAGTAACACTTACTGGTCTTCTTGATTGAAGTCGCTGCTGTGATGAATGGCAGAATTCTTGGTGCAATGGTAGAGACGGTGATGGATTTTCATAGCTTCCTTTGGTAGAGCTTGCTTCCTCCTAAAGTGAGGTGGAGGGATATTAGTCAGCATAGACAACCAGTGACATGGAGTTGATTTGATAGTACCAGTAATGCAACGTTTTGCGTCATTCAATTTTGTATCTACATCCTTCACATGTACACTTTCCATCCATACGGGTGCACAGTACTCAACAGGCAACAAGACAAGACTGATGGCAGGTAAGCGAAAACAGAATAGGCTCTCCAGGATGTAGCATTGACATTATTCAGTAAGATGTTTCTTGCGGCGACTTTGTAGGAAAGCTTAATAATGTGCTCTTTGTAAATCAGGGGTCTATCTAAAGACACTCCAAGGTACTTTGGAAAAGGATTGTACCTCAGCTTTAGTCTATTGAATAGTACTCTTGGTTTAGTTATGTATAATTGTTTATGGTGAATCTTATCCGGGAGACAAGGTCGAGGCTAAGCAAATGGAGTCTTGATTGTATGCAAAGGTAGAGATGTGGTAGCACACTAGAATTGAAATTAGAGGAGACATTGTAGGGTTAATGGAGTCCTGTTACCTGATGGTGTCACGCGGTATGACCGTGTGCTCTAAGGCGTCATGCTACGAACTGCCGTTCCCGCAGAGGTTCGAGTGCTCCCTCGTACGTGGGTTTGTGTGTTGCTCAAAATTTTTCAAATGTTTGTAAAGTCTATGGGACTTAACCACGGGGTTATCAGTCCCTAAACTTACAAACTACTTATGAACTAACTAAGACTAAGGACGCCACAAATATCCATGCCCGAGGGGGGATTGGAACCCCCGACCGCAGTGGCCGTGCAGACCGTGACTGAAGCGCCTTAGTCCCCTCGGCCACCGCGGCCGGCTGTGTGTTGCTCTTAGTGTTAGTTAGCTTAAGTAGTCTTTACGTTTAGGGACTGATAACCATAGCAGTTTGGTCCAACAGGTTTAAAAACATTAAAAACATTTTTCTGGTGGTGTAGACGCTTTGGAGGTGTTGAGTTTGAGCAGGTATATGTGGAAATTCGATGAGTTTGTAAAGCTTCCTACTAGTGTCGGACCGCAATCAGATGCGGAAGGCGAGTTCGAAAACGTTCTTTGTGGGATAGGTAGTTGGATGCGGAAGGCGAGATGGAAAACATGCCGTTCTTGGATCTTGAGGGATTGTGGAACTACTATTGGGCGGATATCCATGCAAAGTTGCATATTAAAGGTTGAGGCAGATGAGGAATTTGTATGCGTGAAGAACACTGGAGTGTTGTAGCCCCAAAGTGCTCCCTGTTAGTAGTTTCGCTAGTTTCAGAATATTGTGGGCATTGTGCTGGAATCTTCGTTGCTGGTTAATGGGTACACCGAGATATTTTAGTGTGTTAGTTACCTGCATCAGTCGATCATAAATGGTGAGACAGAAGGAACAGGTGGGAAGTCCTGTAATTATTGTCTAAGTTTTGAAGGGGTTTATCTTACACCAGGAGGTAAACAGATTGAATGTATAGTTTTCTATAGTGTAGGACAAAGGGCAAGCATAATTAAGGATGTGGACTGGAATAGGTGATTTGGGCATATCTGCGGTGTAGAAGTAATGAAAGGAGAGGATAGTCTTGGAGCACTGCTGCAGTTGTGTGGAAGGTACAAGAACTGATGTAGTGACACAAACAAAAGGTGGGCCATTGGAGAGGAACGCTGCAGTAAGTCGGACATTGGGAATTGGGAGTGTGTGAATATGTAGTATGAAATGGGAACCTGAATGCCATACACGATCATACACTTTTTCTAGGGGAAGGGAGAATGATCTAATCTTCATCCATACTCCTCAAGACATCTCACATTGTGTGTCAGAGGGTAATTTGTGCGCCAGTATCGATTCGTACTCCTATTCCAGTCGCGTGTGATTCGCGGAGAAAACCATTGCCGTTATGCCTTCGTGTGGGCACTAATTTCTCTAGCTTAATCTTTGTGGTGCTATCTAGAGCATGGTTGCAGAGCTTTGCAGAAAAACGACACCCACCAGCACAATGAGGTGTACATACAGATCCTGTAACCAAACGTTCATACAGATATGTTTGTTCGAGCCCATGTACTTTCCTTGTAAGTCATTCTGTATGCTACTACAGTCAGTTACAGACGAACTCTCGCATACACTGCAGCATCATCAGTCACTCAGTAGCTCGGTCGTTCTTTCGACTGTCTACATCTACATCTACATAGATACTCTGCAAATCACATTTAAGTGCCTGGCAGAGGGTTCATTAACCACTTTCATAACTTTTCTCTACCGTTCCATTCTCTAATAGCGCGCGGGAAGAAAGAACATCTAAATAGTTCCGTTTTCGATCTGATTTCTCTTATTTTATTGGGATGGTCATGTCTCCCTAAGTAGGTGGGTGCTAGCAAAATATTCACACATTCATAAGTAAAAGTTGGTGATTGAAACTTCACAAACAGATCACGCCGCAATGAATAACGTATTTCTTTTAATGATTTCCACCCCATTTCGTGCAACATTTCCGTGACGCTTTCCCCCCGTAACGTGATAAAACAAAACGAGCTGCCCTTCTCTGAACCTTCTCAATATCTTCCGTCAGTCCCACCTGGTGCGGGTCCCACAAGGGGCAACAGTACTCCAGGAGAGGACGCACAAGTGTGATGTAGGCAGTCTCTTTGGTGGAGCTGGTGCATCTTCTAAGCGTTCTGCCAATGAAACGTAACCTTTGGTTCGCCTTCCCCACAATATTATCTATTTGTTCTCTCCAGTCAAAGTTGTTCGTAATTGTAACTCCTAGGTATTTGGTAGAATTTACGACCTTAAGGTTTGACTGATTTATCGCATAATTGAAGTTCAGCGGATTTCTTTTAGTGGTCATGTGTATTACTTCACACTTTTCTTTATTTAGTGTCAATTGCCAATTTTCGCACCAAGTAGAAATTTTGTCTAAATCGCTTTGCAGTTGCTTTTGATCCTCTGTTGACTACACTAACCGATAAACAACAGCATCATCCGCGAACAATCTAAGGGAGCTATTCAGATTATCTCCTAAATCGTTTATAAACACGAGGAAGAGTAGGGGACCTATAACGCATCCCTGTGGAACGCTAGATATCACTTCTGTTTTACTCGATGACTTACCGTCAATTACAACGAACTGTGTCCTTTCTGATAAGAAATCGTGAATCCAATAGCACAATTGGGGAGATATTCCATAAGCACGCAATTTAATTAGAAGCCGCTTGTGGGGTACAGTATCAAAAGCCTTCCGGAAATCCAGAAATATGGAATCTATTTGAGATCCCTTGTCGATGACACTTAACACTTCATGTGAATAAAGGGCAAACTGTGTTTCGCAAGAGCGATACTTTCTGAATCCGTGCTGACTATTGGTTAATAGGTCGTTCTCTTCGAGGTAGTACATAATATTCGAACTTTTGTATCCCATCCTCGTCGCCACTTTTGTGTCCCAACTTCGTCGCCGCTTTTGTGTCCCAGCCTCGTCGTAGGTGTCGGTGGCCGAGTGGAATAAGACCGACACAGGAATAAAGATAGCCCGCTGGTGCAGGTACGGAGGGGAGCAGCCAGAAACTATAAACACTAGAGTAAATTAGAAAGAGATATATATTGCACAGAATGTAACAATACTTAACTTTTACATAGTACTGCAGAATGTTGATACATAGTTGTTAGAGGCCTGCCTAGTGCCTGTACGATAGCAAAGTCTTCACTCGTGCCTATCGGATTACGAAGGTCCTGACTGGTTGCTAACTCAGTCCCAAGTGACCGGTGTCTTTCCGTGGTGGCCACGAGCGGGGTTGCAGCAGAGGGCGCTCGTGGCTGTCGTCGTGAGAACGCCGCGCCGTGCGTGCATGGCGGCGCGCGGCGAAAGTAGGTGGCGCGCACTTTGTACTTGTGCGACACCACACGAACAAAGTATATGTTCCAAAATCCTACTGCAAATCGACGTCAATGAGATAGGCCTGTAATTTTGGGGATCACTCCTATTGCCTTCCTTGAATATTGGAGTAACTTGGACAACTTTCCAGTCTTTGGGTACGGATCTTTCGCTGAGTGATCGGTTGTAAATTATAGCTAAGTACGGAGCTATTGCATCAGCATACTCTGAGAGGAATCTAGTTGGTATACAATCTGGCCCGGAAGATTTGTTTTTGTTTAGTGACTTAAGTTGTTTTACTACTCCAGGAACATCTACTTCTAAGTTTCGCATGCTGGCAGCTGTTCTTGGATTGAATACTGGAGTGTTCACTTCGTCTTCTTTGGTGAAAGAATTTCGGAAAGCTGTGTTTAGTAATTCTGCCTTAGCAGTACTGTCGTCGGTAGTATTACCATTGCTACAGCCTAGTGAAGGTATTGTTTGTGTTTTGCCGCTAGTGTACTTCACATATGACCAGAATTTCTTTGGATTTTCTGCAAGATTACGAGACAGGATTTCGTTGTGGAAACAACTATAAGATTCTCGCATTGAAGTCCGCGCTAGGTTGCGAGTTTCAGTAAAAGATTACCAGTCTTGCGGATTGTGTGTCTTTTTAAATTTTGCATGCGCTTTTCTTTGTTTCTGCAACAGTGATCTGACCTGTTTTGTGTACCACGGGGGGTCAGCCCCCTCTTTTAATAATTTATTTGGTATAAATCTCTCGATTGCTACTGATATTATGTCTTTGAAAGTAAGCCACAACTGATCTACACTCGTATTTTTAGTTTTGAAGGAGTGGAGACTATCACTCAGGAAAGCATGAAGCGAATTTTTATCTACTTTATTGAATAGATTTATTTTTGGTGCATTTGGGAATTTCGATATTCAGTCTCGCTACTACAACTCGATGTTCGCTAATCCCTGTATCTGTTTTGATGCTCTTTACTATCTCGGGATTATTTGTTGCTAGGAGATCAAGAGTATTTTCGCAACCACGTACTAGTCTAGTGGGTTCATGAACTAACTGTTCGAAGTAGTTTTCAGAAAAAGCATTCAGAACTAGTTCGGACGATTTTTTATATTTGCCCCCGGTTTTGAATTATGCCAACATATCGAGGGTAAATTAAAGTCGCCACCGATTATAACAGTATGCTTCGGATACCTATTTGAAATATGATTCAAGCTTTCTTTGAACATTTCTGCAACCGCCTCGTCTGAGTCAGGGGGCCGATAAAAAGATCCAATTATTAATTTATTTCGGTGGTCAGGTATAACCTCTACCCAGACCAGTTCACAGGAAGTATCTGCCTCAATTTCGCTGCAGGATAAACCGTTTGTAACAGCAATAAACACGCCACCCCCTGTTTTATTTATTTTATCCTTTCTGTGGCCATTTGGCCCTTTGAAAAAATTTCGGTCGAATTTATCTCAGGCGTCAGCCAGCTTTCAGAACCTATAACGATTTGTGCCTCAGTACTTTCTATCAGCGCTTGGAGCTCTGGAATTTTCCCAACACAGCTACGACAATTTACAACTGTTACACCAATGGTTTTTAGGTCTGCTTTCTTCCCGTGTCTGACCTGCTCCCTTTGAGATTGAAAGCCATTTTGTGTATTCCCGAGGCCATCTAACCTAAAAAACCGCCCAGTCCACGCCACACAGCCCCCGCTACCCGTGTAGCCGCTTCCTGAGTATAGTGGACTCCTGACCTATTTAGCGGAAACCGAAAACCCACTACCCTTTGGCGCAAGTCGAGGAATCTGCAGCCCACACGTTCGCAGAACCGTCTGAGTCCCTGATTCAGACCCTCCACTCGGCTCTGAACCAAAGGTCGGCAGTCAGTCCTGTCGACAATGCTGCAGATGTTGAGCTCCGCTTTCATCTTGCAAGCAAGACTGGCAGTGTTAACCACTTCTGATAGCCGCTCAAAACCAGAGAGGATCTCTTCCGATCCAAAGCGACACACATCATTGGTCGCGACATGAGCCACCACCTGCAGCTGGCTGCACCCTGTGCTCTTCATGGCATCCGGAAGGAGCCGTTCCACATCCGGAATGACTCCCCCCGGTATGCACACGGAGTGCACATTGGAATACTTCCCCTCCCTAGTAGCCATTTTCCTAAGGGGCTCCATTACCCGCCTAACGTTGGAGCTCCCAACTACCAACAAACCCACCCTCTGTGAGTGCCCGGATCTTGAAGGCAGAGGGGCGAGTACAGGACAAGCGACACCATCCGCATCAGGAACATCCCCTGCCACAGACAGCGCCTCGAATCTGTTGGCAAGACTAACCGGGGAGGCCTCCACTTCGGTCCCTCGGGAAGTCTTACGCCGCCTGACACGCGCTGAGGAGACCTCCCAGTCCTCCACGGATTGGGGGGCTACCTCCTCGCGGGCAGTGAGCGGGCTGGCCACAGCCGCAGACCGATCGGAGGGCACAACAGACGCACAGGGCGTCTGCTGCACCCCCGCGAGAGGCCCACAACAGCGGCGCCCACCCACCGCAGTCTCAAGCGTTGTCAGCGAAGCCAACGCCGCCTGAAGCTGCGAGCGAAGAGTCACCAACTCTGCCTCCATCCGTTCGCAGCAGTCACAGTTCCTAGCCATTCTAAAAACCTTTGTTTCTTCCAAGTAAGTACGTCAGAGGACACAGTAGTTTGATAAACAGTGAGCTTTGCAAAGTATAAACCTAAAGCTGAACTGTTTATTAACGGCGAATCTGAAAAATATATACGCGAGCTAATAAATCAAAATTTCAGTAACTGAACTGACAAATAAACGCGATTCTTAATAAACAAACACGCGAGCACACAAAAGTATAAAGAGCTGCAAGAGAAAGCACACACGAAATGTAAATAAGTCACTTCTATTAAGAAGCCAGTTACCGTACAATGTAGAACTGCTGCTGGTCACGTGTGCACTGGCCGCCGGTCACTGAGCAACTGTCAGTAAGTGACTGCTTTGGTCAATTACTCAGTCGCCAGCGTTCGAACACTTTCACCTTGACAGGGCCGCGCCCGATCACTGTCGCGCATTAGCAGCCGGAAGAGGAGTCTGAAGACAAGAAGAAATGTGTAATTTGGAGAGAAGATCGGAGGACAAGTCACACTGACTTGGGAGGCTGGTAAGGACGAAGTGATGCAGCTTTGCCTTGAAAGTCACCCGTGAACTGGAAGACGGAGGTCCAACAGCCGAGAACGTTGAGTTCGAAGATGGCGGTTTTGACCCATGGACACATGGCAGGCATTATACGTCGCGCCGTCCTGCTGGTCGACGAATGGAACGGTGGCAGCCGTGACGTATAAAGAAAAGAATGACACGGATACTGCACACGAGTTCTTGCTGCAACTGTTATCGGGACGCAGGCAGCAGCGACTACAAACTACACCACATTCTCCTGCCGGTACGATATAATAGCCTGCCGCAAAATCGGCGCGCCGGCCACCCCGTCAGCGAAATAGGAAATACAGCCAGCTGCTGCAGCTTTATCACAGCACAGCGGAGCCCTGTGGCTAGTTCGCCATAGAGGCACGGTACGCCGGGGGAGTAAAAAAATGAAATCTATAAACCAAATCCTTGTTATGGTTAAAGTTTATGTTATCAAGTCCACTTGTGACAGTTTCCTCCACACTTTCCTATTTTCTCTTTACCTCACTCACGTTATCGCGAGCAGCGTGCTAACTCGTCTAGTTGTAATAGACCGAACGTTCAACGTAAGGCCCGTAGGCGGTTGTCAGTTTATATTTGACTAACCTGGTGTCTTCTCTCTCGTAGATGTCCCCAGCGCAGGTCGTAGGCTCGAAGTTTTCTAAGGTGAGATTGAAATTGGTGGATACTGCTTACAGAGATGCCAGTGACTTTTATTTTTACTAATCACACGAATACAGAAGCCACAAACTACATGTTGACGTCAATATTAGTTTACAAAACTAAAAGTCATAACACACTTTGACATACATTGCACGCACTTTACAAATTATTATCGACCGATTAATAAAAGACTGGTTATCGCAAGTACCGCTAGATGTTTACCGCCTCGGGGCTCGCAGTGAACTGACTAGCAGTGGAGCTGGGCTCCACACTAGCGCCTAAAGTTTTGGCGCCAACCGACATTTCTAGAACACCACACTCACTCTTTACCCCAAATACTTAATCTAATAAATGTACAAAACAGTAGTGTAATCACAAACAATTGATTAACACCATTATAGTAAAAAATTAATAACTGAATTTTTATTTATTAAATAATTAATAAAATAGCTGGGAGGTTGTAGCGCGTAAGGATATAGAAACAGCCTATCAGATCACTCTTAGAGAAAGGGGCGGATTTTTCCCACGGGACCGTACTTACAGTACGATCTGGCTACTATCTTGCTCACGCTACTTTCTACTTTGCCATACAAGTAAATGAAATTATGAAATAAAATAAAGAAATGGCTGCTGGCTTACAAGCTGGTACCGCCACAATGGCACATCTAGAATAGCACCAAGAGACTATCACTGTCTGTTAAAAGTTATTAAATAAAAAAGACTTTGGTGGAAAACCGACGTTTCTTCACACCCAATGAAAGAACCCACATCCATGCGCACACTTAAGTTGTAACAAAAATTAATCACAGCCAATTAGAACTGATATATCAAATTAGCAACAATAGACGATCCCGTTACACCCTTCTTTGATAATCTGCAGCATCCTCCATCATACTTATCTGGTGAAGATATGATACCCTGCTGTAGTTGTCTAACGGAGAATAAAGCAGTCAGCCTACGGAGCGTGTGTCGGAACGTGTGCGGTCAACAAGCCGAGTCCACCTTGCGGCTACACCAGTCTCGCAGCTCGCTCCAGCAACAGTTGTCACAGTTTAAGAAATAAAATGACTGAAAATTCGGCTTTACCTCTTTTAAAACGCATATTACTGAACTTTTCGTACGTTCGTCATGTTCTCTGTACTGTAGGTCAGCCGACCGCAGTGGCCGAGCGGTCTGCGGCGTGCCAGTCACGGTCTGCACGGCCGCTGCGGTCGGGGATTCGAATACCCCCTCGGGCATGGATGTTTGTGCCGTCTTTAGTATAAGCTAGTTCATAAGTAGTTTGTATGTTTAGGGACTGATGACCCCGTAGTTAAGTCCCATAACCTTTACAAAGATTTTTTCTACTGTAGGTCTACATAAGTAACAACGAAATATCTATGAACATAAGGACTCTTATAAAAGTTACATGTTATATTACAAAGGGCAGGACTTTTAACATTTTCATGACAAACTGTGCGATATAAAATTATAATAGGCCCTTATATAACACATACATTATTGCAACAGTCTCGCTTTTTAGTAAAACAAATGTCATTTTTCCTCGATCATAGTTCCTATTCAGTAGTAGAATCTTTAGAACCTGTAAAATACAAGACGTAAATCAATAAACTGCGTATTTTATTCTAAGTAAGGTGTGAACTGTCATGTTCATAAAACGAATCCAAGAAACTCACTCCTCAGAGGGTGCGAACTTATATTTACACAGCATTGAATATTATATAGTACATTTCTATCAAATTAATAAAAATAGTGTAAATCATGTTTAACGGTTTTCTTTTAGTGATCATGCTGATGATTTCACACTTATCATTATTAAGCATCGTTGCCAAATTCTGAACCTCGCAGAACTCTTAGAAAATTTTGTAGTTGCTTTTGAACTTCGAGTGATTCAGTTAATATTTTCTCTTTTTATTCTGTCTGTATTAGCCTCGGAGCACTTAACTGTAAATTTTATTGCTCATGCAGAAATGTCAGTATCTGAATATCAGTATACCTGCATAAATGAAAATTCTGTTAGCAGGCACATACAGGGGGAAACTCTATGAATGCCAATTAACCATTCTCTCTATGGGACCTAGCGAGGTGGTATAGTGGACATCGCTCTCAATTCGCATCAAAACGAGGTCTCGGTTCACTTCAACAGTACACAAATCACTTTGCTGTAGCCACCCGCATCATTGCATGAAAATTCTTGAGTGGTTCTTGAACAGGACCATGAACTTTATCTTCTCCTGCAATGGTATGAAATGCAGTTAAATTTCCGTTTCTAAAATCTCAGCTGTACACGTGTCGTAAAGAATCTACCTTCCTTCCTTCTCCTATCTAGTGTCTTTCCACAAGAGTGTGCTAAAATTTAAAAGGACATAAGGTATGTTCCTCCAAAATAATATCAGTTTGGGGTGTCGCAGAAGACATCTTAAGGAGAGAATAGGAACACAATCACATTACTGTGTAATTTTTTTATTTACATTACTTACAATTAACTACAAATACAATCACTGACACAATGGGCAATTGCTATGTATCTTACAAAACGTGGTGAAACTGACGGCTATCAAACTCAATGCAAGCTGGACATCAGTAAACAATATTCTGACGCACCTTGACAAATATGCAGATGTCTTTGGAATGCCATCTCCATATCCACAGGGGTCTCATATACGTCATATACGTCTTTAGCTACCCTTACAAGAATTAATTATGGGAATTCAGGTCAGGTGACTTTGAGAGCCACCGAGCAGAACCAAATGCATGTCTGTCTGTTCTAAGAAACTGTATCGGTACCGCTTTTCGTATTTCACTGTATTTTTAATAGCACTGATAACATGTCAATAAGACACAACAGATCCATCTTATGAATAACTTAAAAAAAAACCTGAATCATGATTTCCGTGTAATCAAGCTCTTTGTTCTTTCTCCTAGCAGGAAATAATGAATACAATTAAAATAAAAGCTAAGCCCTACAGTACGTGTAAACAAGTTTGCAAGTTTCTTGTAAATGAGGTGAAAAATAGAAATGCGAGACGAAGTTGTAGACAAGTTTAGTACTATAACTCTTAAGCCGACTTCTCAGCTTCCCTACCTCAAATTGTTCAGTTGAACGTCCTGTTAAATTTTCGGAAGCTATAACGGAAAAACTCCGTTCATATAAGAAATGGGCAAATTCAGGTAATTCGTTGTTGTAAACCAGAATCTCACAATACGGCAAATTACGACCGGCTTGTGGCATGTTTTCAGTTCACGCCATGAACAGCCGGCAATGGCTGCGTATCAAACCTCCGATGTAGTCCGTACCAGTGTATAATTTCATCCATGTCATAACACTCCGATATATTTGTAAGTTTCCGTCTTAAAAAGATACGACATCGAAAGAGAGAAAAAGTTCAGATCATGGTGATGTCTTCAGTGGCAATAAGAAGCCAAATCAAAATTTCTGACGTAGAAATATGTAGTTGACATTCAGTCATAAGAAAGATTGGGGTCGCTCGAATTTTTTCCTAACCACTGCAGCATATATATGTCCCTTTATTTTGGGTGCCTCAGTGAAGGCACTGATGGTGCAGGAGATCTTCCCGATCGATATAAATTACTGGTTAAAAAGGGCAGAATAGATATGGTGAATTTATTATCTGGGTAGGCTCTGGACACACTGGAGAATTACCGACTGCTTGCAGTAGGAATGGGGCACAAATGATGAGGGTCGGATAGTCCATTCGTTCTTCCCCGACATAGGGGAGAAACTAAGAATGAAACATGTCGATGCCAGCCGCGGAAGGGTCCACTTATTGACGGGATTCGGCCCTTATCAAAAAAATGTTCAAATGTTTGTATAGTCTATGGGACTCAACGACGGGGTCATCAGTCCCTAAACTTACAAACTACCTATGAACTACTTACGAACTAGGACGGCACAAAATATCCATGCCCGAAGGGGGATTCGAACCCCCGACCGTAGCGGCCGTGCAGACCGTGACTGGAGCGCCTTAGTCTCCTCGGCCACCGCGGCCGGCCGGCCCTTATCCCAAGCACGTACAACGCACACGTGGGATCTTCCTAACAGGTTGTCCTATGCTGAGGGACATACAGTCATCTCGGAGACACTTCATCAGCACTACATGCTCACACAGAACGACGAATATATGAGGCCACAAGACAAGGGGACCAATGGAAAACACTCAATACACTAACAGATAAAATCTCGCATAGAAATGAAACAGACCATATAGAAGACAACAACGTATGCAGCGAGCAAATGTAGGGCGTAGAGTGTACCAGCAAATGAACCAAAATTGGGAACACGAAAAGGACAATAACACGAACTTTAACACAGTCGTGCAAGGACACGAACGCGAGCAGTGGTTATCATTTAATAGATAATAATTAGTGTAAACATAGTAGTAAGAACCGATACGAAAATGTCAGCGAATTGTCGCTTTACGTCACCAGCAAAACCTGTTAATAGTAACAACGAAGCAGAAGACGACTAGTTGCAATCTGAATTAGCATTTAGTATAACATACAGATAATAGTAACGATGTTTGAGGGTTAACAATTTGATGATTAGATTAGGTTAATACTTGCTCCATAGACATAAAGACGACATTTCGCAATGAAGTGGAACGTGCCAAGTCCTGAACCCTCGAGCATCACAAGGTGTGGACTCCATCTTATAACAATATCTCTCTCTTACCATCTTTCTTCTATGAAATATAAATTCATGTGAGACTTTCACTTAAAAAATTTGTAGGGAATGTTTTCCAACATAAACCTCTGTACTTGCTTCTATTCTTCACTTCTTCTTCTTCCAATAAGAATATAATTTATTTAATTTAAATTTTTTCTAATTTTTATTATAGTTTTTATTTCATCGGTTCGTTAAGCTGTATATTGTTAAACTTAACTAGATATGAAATAAATCGCAATTTGCGATCACTTATAGCATCACTGTACCAGGTGCAGCGAATGAAAATTTGAGTCCGGGATTCGAACCCGGGACCTCCTACTTAAGAGGCAGACTCGTTGATCACTCCGCCACCGAGGACACAGTAACCAGCCCAACTGCAGAGGACTGTTCCCTGCACGTCTCCCGCCAGACCCAAATCTCCATTCGCTACACTGTCTCTTTCTTATTACCTGTGTACTCGGTGGCGGAGTGTACAACGCGTCTGCCTAGTAAGCAGGAGATCCCGGGTTCTAATCCCGGCCGGGAACGAATTTCCATCTAAACCTAGTACGGTGATGCCATAAGTGATCCCAAATTGCGATTTATTTCATTAAAATGAACACTGTAACGTCGTCAAAAAAATATTTAAAAATATATATAATTAATTAGATATCTGAAGAAATATTTTGTGTGAAAAAAAAATTACAGTGAAAAATATGACTTGTTTAGCATCCAAACGACAGGTCATTGTAAACGACAGCAAATTAATAATAATAAAATATTCTGATTTTACTATACATTTTTTAGGCGTTCTGCTGCCGCGGTGGAGTAGCCGAGCGGTCTAAAGCGCCTCACTGCGGAGCGCGCGGTTGTTCGCCGTGGAGGTTAGAGTCCTCCCTCCCTGGGGCATGGGTGTGTGTGTTTGTCCGTAGGTTAGTTTACCTAGGTTTAAGTAGTTTGTAAGCTACGGACTGATGACCATGCAGTTTGGTGGGATAGATTTACAGACATATGAACATTTGTTTGTGTTCTGCTGTCGTAATTGAAGGCGAACAGGTCGCAAGCAGCTTATAGAGAGCGAAATGAAATAAAAAGCGACAGCAGTAGCAGGTGTCCGACTCGGGTGGGCAGTGCCGGCGTAACGTCGGACGACGCTTCGGAGGGCGCAACGACGGAGCCGGCGTCGCTCTAGCGAGCGCGGCGCGCTGCGGCGCCGCTAAACGGACGCCGCGGTCGGTGGTGGGGGAAACCGCGGAGTGGTGGGGGGCGGGCCGGCCGGGTGGTGGGGATGGCGGCGGCGGGGAGGGCGGCGGCGGAGGGGCACGGCCGGCGCCAGCAGTCGCCACCCGCCACCCGTGGTTGCGACGCCCGTGGCCTGGCCGCTCCGCCGCTGCGCTCAGCTGCCACTGCGTGGCCCGAGACGTCGCCTCGCCGCGTGGCCGCTGACACTGCCTGGCGGTTCCTCACTGGCTGAGGCCACGCACTCATTAAGCGATAAATGCTATTTGTACTCTTGCTATGTAGAGTAATGCGGTACCGGGCACATTCATAGGTAGACAGATTCAGTAGTTTTGTCACCAGCCAAACTAGTATACCTGCCGTAAGATACACACGAATCTAGAGGGTGTCATAGTTTTGATTGGTAAATATATGGAGTGACAACAGTAATTTGGTGAGGGTATCAGAGTAATAGTGATTATTCTGCTGATTCGGAATCGAGGGAATCTGGGAATTTTAGAGCGAAGGTTTGGGGACGTAGAGACGGCGAGTTTTGGGTTGTAGAGTCAGGTCAGCTGCCGGGCGGATTGGGGACACCGCGGGTCGGGGAAATGCGTGCCAGGGTCACGGGCAGCGGCGCTGGCTATTGTGGCAGGCGTGCTGCCAATGAAAATTGACAACCTCGCCGGCGGGTCGGCGACGGCACTGGTCAGGCTTCCGCGCATCGACCAGCGGGCGAAGAGTCCGTCGGCGCCGTAGCAGCGGCGGAGCGAGATGAGCGCGTGCCCCTTCAGCAGGGTCGCGGGCCGCGGCAGGGCGCGCGCCGACAGCCACGAGGGCGGCGGCAGTGGCAGCGACGGCGGAGACCACAGGCCCGCCGAGGATGCTCCCGACGAGGACCAGCAGCACGCGCTCAACCTGCGGCACCTCAGCGAGGCCGTCGCCTACCTCACGCACCCGCCGGTGAGTACCGCCAGGCACCGCGCCCCACGGCTAGACAGCTGCCGCCGCCGCTGTTTCCTCCGCTTTTACCGGCGTAAGCACCCTGGTGTTCACACGGCGTTGGTTTTAGCAATGACCTGCAATAGTTTCGAACCTTAGCTCATCGTCAGGAGACGATTGTAATATACGAGGCGCGTCCAGAAAGTATGTTCCGTTTGGTTATATAAAACGAACGGGTACAAATGTTCAAATGTTTGTTAAGCTTATGGGACTTAACTACGGGGTCATCAGTCCCTAAACTTACAAACTACTTACGAACTAGCTAACACTAAGGACGGCACAAATACCCATGCCCGAGGGGGGCGGGGGTTCGAACCCCCGACCGTAGTGGCCGTGTGGACCGTGACTGGAGCGCCTCAGTCTCCTCGGCCACCGCGGCCGGCGAACGGGTACAGATACAGAAAAAATATTGATTTAAAAAAATCTACAACTGTTAAACTACTTTTCTACATAGCTTCCGAAATTTTGTAGGCAATTTTCATAGCATGGCACAAGGTTTTCTGTGCCTTTTTCATAGAATGTTACCGCCTGTGTATTCCACCATGTGGTATCATGTTCTTTCAGCTCGTCATCATCGTTGAAGTGTTGTCCACCAAGGACAAATGTTCAAATGTTTGTTAAGCTTAACTACGGGGTCATCAGTCCCTAAACTTACAAACTACTTATCAACTACCTTATATTAAGGACGGCACAAATATCCATGCCCGAGGGGGGACTCGAACCCCCACTCCCACCACCACCCACCCACCAAGGACAGATTTTGGGTGTCAATTTTTTTTTCACGCCAATGCCGGACCTCACACACCGAATGTGACCAAACAATTCTTACGGAGATTTCAGTGGGACCTGTTTGATCATCCTCCATCCAGTTCGGATCTCTATCCTAGCGTCTTTCATCTCTTCTTACACCTAAAATCTGTCAACACTTCAACGATGATAAAGAGCTGTTACCACATGGTTGAATACACAGGCGGCAAATGTTCAAATGTTTGTATAGTCTATGGGACTTAACTACGGGGCCATCAGTCCCTAAACTTACAAACTACTTACGAACTAGGACGGCACAAATATCCATGCCCGAGTGGCGATTCGTAACCCCGACCGTAGTGGCCGTGCAGACCGTGACTGGAGCGCCTCAGTCCCCGCGGCCACCACGGCCGGCACAGGCGGCAACCTTCTTCATAAACTTGTGGCACGCTATGGCAAATGCCTACAAACTTTCGGCAGTGATGTGGAAAAGTAGTTTAAGAGTTGTAGAATTTTGTGCAATAAAAATTTCTTTTGTATCGGTGTACAATTTCATTTTATTACGAAACGGAACTTACTTTCTGGACCCGCCTCGTATGTGTCGGGTTTGATTGAATGTCGCGTTGGTGCTTGGTAGAATATTTCATACATGATCGCGGAAAAAACACACGACATTTGCGTTATATTCTACAATATTTATTCTTTTTCACAAACTACTTTGCGGCTGTGATGCCATCAGCTAAAAAGTGATGATGGCAAAAGCCGGAAACCAGTTTTTGACAAACAATAAAAATTTTAGAATATTACACTGGTTTCCTGTGTTTTCTGTGATCGTACGTATGAGAAGGTGAAGGATGTCAATATCTTTGCAGGAAAATAAAATACTTCTGCGATTTTTAATCGGTTTATTCTTCTTCAAAATGTTTGTATATCTATGGGACTCAACTGCTTGGTTATTAGTCCCTAGCTTACAAACTACTTAATCTAAGCTAAACTAAACTAAAGACAACACAAACTTCCATCCCCGAAGGGGGAATCGAACCCCCGACGGCGGACGGCCGCGCGCACCGCAACACGGCGCTCCAGTACGCGTTGCTAACCCGCCGCGGCTTATTCTTCTTGATATCCTGATAAGTTTCGCTGCACTTTCAGTATCTTCAGTTGGGTTTTATAATTTGCATCGATCATCGGATATTCTTTTTTTTTTACTGTAGGGTATGTACATCATATTTAAAGAATTAAGTAACATGTAAAATCTTATATTGGCCAGAGTATATACCTTGTGCCTACATCTTGAAAATTTCGTTTTCTTTGCAATTTTTTTTTTTTTGGGTTGAAATGTCTACATTTTTCCACTTTGGCATCAGCAACTACATATGAGTGGTTTGGCTGTTATTACTCGCTTTTGTGTCAAAAATTTGTGTATATTTATGTGTGCGTCATTGTATTACACACACACACACACACACACACACACACACACACAGCACTGAAGATGCTGCAACTGTAGCGAAATATGTGTCTGGGTAACTGTACTTGCTGAGCGCAGAACAAACCAAATTAAAAAAAAAAATAATTTTTGTTAAGCAACAAGGATCACAAAGTTACCTCAGGATGACTCAAATGCTTTTGTTTTCGTCGCAATCGCTTAACCAAGGAAACTAGTTTCTAATAACGTGACACGATGCGAACACCCATTTCGTATAACCGTTCTCTTGCGAAATCTGTTGACAGGCCTGTGTACCTCTACACAATCTGCACCTGGTTACCATCCGTTCGGTCCTTTTAACATTCCATACCAGCATAATATTTTTCACTCTTTTTGAAAAATATGGCTATTAAAATGCAGATCCTCATTATTTGTTTTCATTAAGTTTCCATCGAAATTAATTTTGTTCTCGACTGTCAGTAGATGCATAAACACCACATACATCAGATAAGAGAAATTAGGACTAGTAGAGGCATTCGTTCTATTTGGAAGGGGAGTAGAAACGAATGATAGCTGATAGATGTGTGTGGTAGGCCTACCCTTCGTCAAGCACCTTACGGTGGATTGAGGAATATATATTTTGTTCTGGGTGTATATTTTTGAGGAATATTTCTACAGACAAATGAAACTTTTGATAATGAGTTCTTCCAACATGCCCCATGTTTTTACAAAAGACCACAGGGAAATAGCAACGCGCGAAATATTCAATCAAGTTACATTCCTCACTTATGACTGAATTAAACGCACAAGTATTTCAAAAAACTGTTCTCTGTTTACCATCAGTTTGACAGAGTACGGGTCAGCACTTTTTAATGTCAATGGTGTATGCTTTCATGTGACAGTCTTAAAACACGTAGCCAGTGCGAGCATATTGTATTTATCAATTGTGCATGGTGCAAACACAATTTATGTTTCGCGTGCTTCTACAAGAACCATTTGCAAGGACTGAGGGGTTGTGTTCCAGATGACAGCAGCAATAGAGAATACTGACGTCATCACAGGACAGAAACAGAGTTCTAATTATGAACAATAAAAACTTTCTATTGACGTAAATATAAATATCATTATGTCCATGTGTCCTGGCATAAATAAAAATTTCTTTTGGTAATTTAAACCACAAGCATTGATCTCAAACGACATTAACAATTGTAAATTAATAGATTGTGTCTGTAGGGCGAAGAGGAAATAGAGGGGTGCTATGAAGTATCATAGAAGGATCGATCAGAAGGAAAACATTCAGGAAACATATGTCAATTCGGTATGAAACTGATGATTCTATGATTGTTAACATCAAGCAAATTATTTAGAAATACGCTTTGTAAAGTGTAACCAAGTAATTAAGATTTACATTAAACTTTCTATTTATTCGGTGTCAGCTGCACCGCCTTTCTGCGTCGCGGGTGTTATTTGAAGATTCCAGGTAATTACATATGCTCACATGGTTTTGTACGATATTCACAAGAGCGCGAGCGTATGCCCATACACACACACACACACACACACACACACACACACACAATGCTGCAGCCTCATCCAGCATGCTGGTACTTCTGTGTCATGCTCACAGAAACATTATTTCGTACATTTTTGCAGTGTTCACCATTAAAGCCAAGAAAATGAAGCCTCTTGCAATATGATACCTTTTAGGTCTTGTTGTACACATCACACACTGTATCACGAGTTTCGAAACGATTAAGGACGTATGAAACTACACGATAAGGCTAACATAAGTTACAAACCTATTATGTAGCCTTGAAACCACATGGAAAACTAATTTTAAACGTGTTTCGATTGCGTTAAAATGCACTATGCTCGAGTTTCGCTTACAGCTGAGTTTGAGCAACACAGTCAGGACCATTTTCAATTTTCCGTTGTTTGACCCACAATCACACCTCCATTGACTGACCCACTATTGAAGTGCATACGAATTTTAGATACGATAATCATTTTGAAGATCTATTCTCTGGAAATCAAAATTGTATTCGGCTCACGAATAGCCTTTACTGTAGATAAATCATACCATGTATGACTGTGTACCACGGTAATGTATGGTACGAATTTGTTTTAAAACTCCGTGTGCCAATATGCGATTTTTCGGGGTCCCATACCTTTGGTTCTATTGATCACAAAGATAAAGTGTGGAGGACAGCCTTAATGATCGGTTGTTTACCCACCAGAATAATGGGCATCCTCTTGCTACTCAACAGTACATGGTTATATTGTAATACCATACATATACTAAAGCCCAGTCGAATTATATATAGTTTTATTCATTTATGTATTATTCATTTATTTATTTGTACAGTATTGCGCTCACAGCTTATACAAATACGGTTTGTCCATTCGTTATTTGCTGAGATAATCTGGGTACAAAAACTACGAATTGTGAGGATGGATTTTATACTCTGGAAGGATGGCAAATAAATTATTCTTAAGATGATATAAAACTACGTTGATATATACATGTTACTGCGATTCATAGCTACTAAGTTTCTGAACT
Source organism: Locusta migratoria (assembly GCA_026315105.1). NCBI lineage: Eukaryota > Metazoa > Arthropoda > Insecta > Orthoptera > Acrididae > Locusta > Locusta migratoria. Next base: position 196,713,312 of record CM048749.1, read on the forward strand.
TAAGCGCAAATATATATATATATATATGCTGTTTAACCACAATGGGCCACGAATTTCTAAAATACTACACATAGTAAATGAGTCAAATTTTTACCCTACTTACATAAAAGAATTATCTTGAAATACCATAAATCCGTTTTGAAGAAAAAATTGTTATCAAGGTACACATGAAAACACATGGAGATTCTGCAGCTAAAGTGGGAATTGTAGGAACGTTCGAAGTTCTGTCCGGTGTAGAAGCTAGTATCCGATTTTAAGACATCTTATCACGGAAAAAGTATAGTTTTCGACATATTACAGTTTGATAACTTCGCTTGATAAAGGACTGATTCTGCCTTACAGTAGCAAATTCAATAATGTATTACAACGCATATTTATGAGTTTGCACACGTAATGACACCTTGTCTAGACTTTGCGTATGCTTGCATTTAGCTCTTACATAGCAGCATACTATTTAAAATTGAGAAAACAATAATATCTCATTGTGTTCTCTAGTTAATGTTTTAACATCCGCAGAGGTTGCCTACTTCTGTCCTTGCGGCCTAGGTGGCCGTCGCGAAATAATTGTCATTCTATTTTCGGAAAACTATTCTGTGTAATTTGTTTTCCTCTTAGGTCATGCCGTGCACATAGTTATATAATATCGAAGAATATAAAACAAACTGTTAAATCATTACCGATCTTTGTTGAACACGTCGTGGGCCGCGGTGGCCGAGGAGACTGAGGCGCTCCAGTCAGCGTCTGCACGGCTACTACGGTCGGGGGTTCGAATCCCCCCTCGGGCATGGATATTTGTGCCGTCCTAGTTCGTAAGTAGTTTGTAAGTTTAGGGACTGATTACCCCGCAGTTAAGTCACTTAAGCTTAACAAACATTTGAACATTTTTTTAAAGTTTTCCGGTACAGGGATTACTAGCCAGATCAAACAGTCTACAGGGAGTGTGAAGAGAGGAGACAATGTGAGAGAGAGTCAAATAGAAGAGTTTGAGAGAGAAAGAGACATTGGCAATGTTAATGGAATGGAACAAAGACCACGACGGCTGAGGAGGAAAAAGTGGCAAGAAAAGTAGAGAGAAATGAGAAATGGATGACAGTGGAGAGACTGAGTAGAGAACTTATTAATAGGTTGGTTTCACTACAAGGAGAAGGGGTTTAAACGATTTAGTGCGTGGCTGTTAAAGGAAAGCAAATATGTTTTGATGAGAAAGGTGGAATGATAACTCAGCTGTTTCCTCATAAGAAAGTAATTCTACCCCCATCCCCCTCCACGGTTTTGCTTTCTCTGAAACGAGTATTTATCATCGGGCTTGCATTTGGTTGACAGATTCAATAATTCTGTGCTTTCTCTTTAAACAGTAGCATTTTCTGTAGAACTGTTCCCATTCAAACTTTAAACTTAATTTGGTAGATGCGATTCATATTTAAGGTGAACCAAGAAAGTGTCTCATTTGTTGTTTTGGATCGAAACTAACTTACTTACCAAGGCACACCAGTAAGCTCAAGGGCATTTTTAGGACGTCAGACAGCATAGGGTGAAGTTATACAGTGGCTGCCGCCATACACATTCGCTGAGTCATCGGGACATTCAGTCCATGAGTCACGGACAAAGATAATTGCTACCAAGGTGAATTTTGTAGATTCAAACAAACATTGTGATCATGGATGTAACTTTCATAACATCAACAAAACAATTGGAACAATAATAAATATTGTTCCAACATAACGTACGCACGGGAACAGAATGAAGCTGGGTACACCCGGAAGTTTATTACTTTATGTTATTTCTAGCCACGGTGAAATAGCCGAGCGTTATCATAAGTTAGTTTAAATTGTTGTGAGCCTAGGGACTGATGACCAAAGTGATTAAGTCCCAGTTGTTGCTTTTACTTTTCTTCACCAGGAACAATGACGAGCTAATATTCACAGTTTATTATCGTTTTTGCGCTGCGGTTGTAGACTCGCCTGATTTCTTTGAGTTTCCAATTTCCAAATTGGAATGTCTCAAGCGTCTAGCTCAAAAGAAATTTTTGCATTCGAAAACCGTTAATTCGCTACGTGTGGCGTTATTACGTCAGTAAGCGTTTCAAATGAATCACCGGAGTTGAAATGACACCTCTGCTAATGCACCGCTCTTTTATGTCTTATGTATTCGGTGCTGCCCCCGCCCCCAACCCAGTCTGTGCTCATCGCTAAAACAAGAAACGCATCACGTATTTGTAGGCCACACCAAATCTGGCAAGATCTCAGAATAGGAACAACAATAACAACACTCTGGTGGTCATTCTGAATGTCAAGGGATTTTCAGATTCCAATCAATCCATGTCTAGTGATGGTGTGTCCGTATACGAAGCTACAATAACGGCAACCTAGAATTTGCCAGTTCCTCGTTCCTTCTTTTATTGTTTTTAACGCAGATTACTACTTTATGAATTCTGGATATGTAAACTTCTCGACAGTTACAGGGCACTGAAAAATATTCAATAGCCAAATTGAAAATTTGTGCTGGACAGGAATTCTAACCTGGATTTCCAGCGTCGGTCCAACAGTAGCCTCAATCTCTCTCTCTCTCTCTCTCTCTCTCTCTCTCTCTCTCTCTCTCTCTCTCTCTCTCTCTCTCTCTTTTCTTGTAGTTCGGTTCTATGTGGACGTTCGATCGTTTTCGTCAATCTTTATCGATGAGCTGTAGGTTCAGTTGTTCTTTTATAGTGGGCGGTCACTCATATGACCGTACGTGCTGAGCCAATCACGCCGGTGAGAGATTAGGCTTTCCTGATAGGGTTCCCGTCCTTCACAATTTTTCAGCTTATCGCTCACTTATCGCCCATTACATCTTCTTGCTCGTAACTTTAATTGTATTCCCGCTAGAGATCGGGCGTATTTGTGCATCATCGCAGAAACTGTCATTTACCTATGGAATGCATATTTACGATTATATGGTGTACGTTCCTTCGGACATGTCTACAGAAACAGACACCATATAAGTTTGCAGCTTTGATAATTACAGGCCTTTGACGTATTTAAAAACAGGTAGGCTAATCGGAACATCCATCGATCAAGTAGGAGAGTTGGTAAGAAGTTAGATTTGCCTTGGGGAACAAAACAGTTCAACCGCTGTCCAGTCATATATGTTTACTTTTACCGTGATATCTATCAATCGATTGAGGTAAACATCAAATCAGTTGCTTTGAAAATGACACTGTGAGTTTCGTACACAATGTTTCTGGTATTCGTCCTCGTGCATCGTCTCTCAAATCTTCGGCGTTTGTAACTCTAAGGGGCCATACTACTGTGTTCGTCGGTTCCTAGGCTTACAAACCATTTAAACTTTATTATGTTGGAAGCGGGGCAGACACATATGGAGGTGGCCAAGAACGTCCTCAGGTAACACCAGGAAGAGACGACCGTTATCTTAACAACCCGTCGAGACAGGAGGGTATATGCAACTCAGCTGGTACGCAACATCCAGGCAAACAGGACGTGAAATATCAATAAGAACCGTCTGATATTGCTTTTGGGAATGGGGCCTTTACGCACGGAGGCCTATGGTGTGTGTACCGTTTAAATCACGACATCGTTTAGTCCGCAGAAACTGGGCGGAGGAACATAAGGATTCAAGTTGTAAAGAACGGCGCCGGCTTCTGTTCACAGGTGAATCAAGATTTAATGTTCAGAATCGTCGTGTCCTCATTTGGAGAGAACGGAAACTCGGAAGAATGCTGCTTGTGTGCAGGAAATATCAGCACCATTAAGGGCTGACTGCAAAGCGTCTCTTAAGTAAATGTAAGATATGGTCAAGCGAGTTTAAGTCTGGTGAACAACCTGACCACTCCGTTCGTTCAATTCCCTTAGCTTCAAGCATGTTTTCCATTAGTGCAGCTCTGTGGGAATGAGCGCTTTCGCCACCAGAATGAAATCATTTCTACGGAACCATGGTAGGGCACAACAGAACGTTGAAGGATCTCGTCTCTGTACCTCCGAGCCTCCGTACCTCTGTACCTCTGAGCCTCATTCTGAACGATAAGAGGGCTTGGTCTGTACGTCCGCCAATACTGACTCATGCCCACAGCTTTCGTCTACGAAGACATTTAGAAGTAGATATTCCTGGAGTATTACAATAAACTTAAATCATTAGAAAATGCAAGCCTTCCGGTCCATATTGTATACCATTTAGGTTCCTTACAGAGTGTGCTGATGCAATAGCTTCAGACCTACTCATCATGCCGGCCGCGGTGGCCGAGGTGACTGAGGCGCTCCAGTCACGGTCAGCACGGCCACTACGGTCGGGGGTTCCAATCCCCCCTCGGGCATGGATATTTGTGCCGTCCTAGTTCGTATAAGTAGTTCATAAGTAGTTTGTAAGTTTAGGGACTGATGACCCTGTAGTTAAGTCCCATAAGCTTAACAAACATTTGAACTACTCATCATACACAACCGCTCGCTCAGCGAAAGATCTGCAGCCAAAGACTGGAAAGTTTCACAAGTTACTCCAATATTCTAGAAAGGGAACAGGAATGATCCGCAAAATTAGAGGCCTCTATCATTGAGTAGGGTTTTAGAACATTATATACTTTCCTCAAATATTATGAACTTCGTCAAAGAAACCGAGCTATTCAGAAAGTATCGTTCGTGTGAAACTCACATGTGATGAGTACTATCAACAAATGATGTCAAATAGATTTCGTATTTCAAGTTTCCTGGAACGCTGTTGACACTGTACCTCACAAGCCTCTTCTAATCAAATTGCGTGCTTATGGAGAATCGCCACAGTTGTGCGATTGGATTCGCAATTTCCTGTCAGGCAGTATATAGTACGTTGAGATAGACGGAAAGTCATAACGTAGAACAGAAGTGAAATCTGGCGTTCCCCAAGGAAGTGTTATAGGGCCCCTACTGCTTCTTTTATTTTATAAACTTTTTAGGAGACAATCAGAGTAGCTCTCTTAGACTGTTCGCGGATAATGCTGTTATTTATCGTCAGTAAAGAAAAAATTAAATGAAAACGATTTAGATAAGATATCTGCATGCTGCAAAAATTGGTAATTGACCCTTAATATATGTGTGAGGTCATCTATATGACCACTATAAGAAATCCGTTAAACACCTCTTACACGATAAATCAGACAAATATACTGGCGTTAATTCAACTAAAATTATAGGAGTAAAATTACGAAGATCTTAAATCGGAAAGAAGACATAGGAAATATAGTAGGGGAGACGAACCAAAGACCACGTTTCATTGGCAGAACAGTGAGAAGATTTAACTGCCTACACCACACTTGTGCGTTCTGTTTTGGAATATTGCTTCGCACTGTGGGATCCACACGAAGTGGGACTGACGAACGATTTAGAGAAAGTTTACAGAAGGGTAGTTCGTGTTATACTATCCAGATACAGGGCAGAGAGTGTCACATAAATGATACACGAGTTGGGATGGAAATCTTTAAATGAAAGGCGTTATTTCCTGCGACGAGATCTCTTTGTGAAATTTCTTTTACCAACTTTGTCTTCCGAATGCCAACATATATTATTAGCAACTACATAAGTAGGTATACGTGATAATCACAATAAAATAAGACCGAAAACGGAAAGATTAAGGTGTTCTTTTCAAATGTTTGTAGAGCTTATGGGACTTAACTACGGTGTCATCAGTCCCTAAACTTACAAACTACTCATGAACTTAAACTACCTGGCAGATTATAATTGTGTGCCGGAACCGGAACTCGAACCTGGGATCTTTGCCTTTCACGGGCAAGCTCACTACCGCGGAAGTAAAGTTGTGAGGCGGCATCGTGACTCGTGTCGGGATAGCACAGTCGGTAGTGCGCTTGCCCGCGAAAGGCAAAGGTCCCAGGTTCGAGTCCCGTTTCCGGCACACAATTTTAATCTGCCAGGAAATTTCATATCAGCGCACACTCCGCTGCAGAATGAAAGTTTCATTCTACTTATGAACTAGCTAATATTAAGAACGGCACATGCCCGAAGGGGGATTCGAACCCCCTACCGTAGTGGCCATGCAGACTGTGACTGGTGCGCCGCAGTCCCCTCGGCCACCACGGCCGGCGGTGTTCTTTTCCCCCGCGCGCTATTAGAGAATGGAACAGTAGAGAAATATCATAAAAGCGGTTCGATGAGCCATGCACTGAAATTTGATTAGCGGAGTATTTATTTAGATGTACCTGTGTTTCAGAAACCTACTCGGTTAGCCGTGTGGTCTAACGCACCGCTGTTAGAGTCGGGGACGCGTACCGGCCTCGGTTCGAATCCGCCTGGCGAACTAAGGGGGTTGGATTACCGGCCAGTCTGGATGTGGTTTTTAGGTGGTTTTCCACATCCCCCTAGGTGAATAACGGGCTGGTTTCCAAGTCCCGCCGTAGTTACACGATTCGGAAACATTTCATAACACTTTACACTTTCACATAAATAACACTACTAGTTGAAAACCCGGCGTTGCCCTGGTATTTATTTATTTATTCATGAAATTTTCAGGTATATATTCATTTGTTTAAGGGCTGTATGTAAACTCTCTTGGGAATGCAATTAGTAAGAAAGAAGTAATAGATTAAAACTTGGTGCATGATGGAGCGGTTTTGTATGAACGTTACTGTTTATGTGCTCATATCTCATGAACTACGTATCGCATTATGATACAATTTTGATGGTACACTCAACTAGATGCGTGTATACTGTCCGTAAAATGTCCTGAGGCTATAATTTCTAGTGTACAAATTATAAATTGTTACGTCATACCGAATGCCGTAGTTTTACTCCATAAACAGCGGAAAAGTAGTAAGCGAGAAACTCTTTTCCTTTCGTTACTTCGCTATGGTTGTAAGCGAGAAAAAGTTTAAGAAAGGTTTGAAATTATGTTTAAAGTTTGTTGCAAGTCGCTAAGTACAGTCATTCTCATACAGTGTCTTTCGAAAGTGTCGCCACATTATATGGCATTTTTTTGCGATTTCTATTAGTTATGGCGTAATATCTTTTGAACCATGTGCCGTATGTGATTCTTGACCATGCAGCAATTGTTACCTCACGGTAAGGAATGTGTGTACCAAATTTGGTTGAAATCGGTCCAATGGTTTAGGAGAAAATGAGTAGCATTGTCGCAAAATGCTGCAGTTTTTCGCACATCTCATTGTTTATGACGTCATATTTCGTAAACTATATATTGTATATGATTCTTACACTTACGGCGACTGTCCTCATGGATTGAAGTTTACGCGTACAAAATTTCATAAAGATCGGAACAAAACTGTCGATTTGTATGCAACACGTACAAACATACGGACACACTGCTTTATACAGGGTGTTTCACTAAGTGTGTTTGCATATGTAACTTATAAAGTAATAGGTGACGGGAAATTTTAATGCGGTAGGTCAACACAAGAAATGTTACACTTTCTGCGGAGCTATGAACATAGTTCATTGTATCATTTTCCAAAGAGTTACACCACAAAGATATATATATATATATATATTTTTTTTTTTTTAAATGGAACAATAGTTTTTTCTATCGTGCATTGGAATCGTTGAAACCAGCTGCGTCCAAATCAGTTTAAACTACATTCCTATCACTGTTAGTTTGGGAGGTACAAACCTTCAAAATTTAGGGGGCGGAGGCTACGACAGCGTAGCTTACTGGCTGGTGGTCATGAGACAGTAGGCCGTGCCCCAGGGAATAGCCACTCGGCCAGTCAGCTATCCTATCGCAGCCTCCGCCCCCGGGACTTTGAAGGGTTGTAGCTTCCAAACTAACAGTGATAGGAATGTAGTTTAAATTGATTTGGACGCAGCTGGTTTAAAAGAATCCAATACACGATAGAAAAAACTATTATACCATTTGAAAAATTGTATCTTTGTGGTGTAACTCTTTGGAAAATGATACAATAAACTATGTTCATAGCTCCGCAGAAAGTGTAACATTTCTTGTGTTGACCTACCGCATTATAATTTCTCGTCACCTATTATTTTATAAGTTACAGAGGCAAACACACTTAGTGAAACACCCTATATATTAAAACACGCCGCGGTAGAGTAGCTGAGCGGTCTAAAGCGTCTCGCTGCGGAGCGCACGGTTGCTCGCCGTGGAGGTTCGAGTCCTCCCTGGGGCATGGGTGTGAGTGTTGTCCTTAGGTTAGTTTACCTAGGTTTAAATAGTTTGTAAGCTACAGACTGATGACCACGCAGTTTGGTCCGATAGATTTACAAACTTTCGAATTTGAATTAAATACACAGACATTTGGGGTACTCATTTCCTCCTAGGGGACAGGGGGTGGCGGCAGAAAGGGCATCCGGCAACCCCGTCAATATATACACGCCAAATCCTAATAAACAAGCCGACCCTGCATGCGCGGGAAAAAGGCTGAAGAGAAAGAAATAAAGCTGTGCTTTAGAAGACTGGTACTGGTACTTTCTTTTGACTGTCAAGATTTTACTTTTAGTGAATACTCATTCTCCTTTCAGTACTGTGTTGCATGAAACATCAGAGCTGGTAGGATTCCCTCCTTCACCCTCCCCCTCCTTCCACCCGACCTTGTTAATGGGGACTGCTGCCTGCAAGTTGGAGCTAGGGCCGCGTGGCTTGCGCCTGCCCGCGGTGGCGCAGTCACGGCCGGTGGTGTGGGCACTGCCTAGCCGCGGTGCCGCTGCGGTGGGCCACTTCTCACGCCACGTCACGCGCCGGACCTTCTCTAAAAAGTTCAAATGTTTGTTAAGCTTATGGGACTTAACTACGGGGTAATCAGTCCCTAAACTTACAAACTACTTATGAACTACTTACAAACTAGGACGGCACAAATATCCATGCCCGAGGGGGGATTCGAACCCCCGACCGTAGTGGCCGTGCTGACCGTGACTGGAGCGCCTCAGTCACCTTGGCCACCGCGGCCGGCGGACCTTCTCTGCCTGCTTCGCACGTACGCCGGCACCCGACTTCTCTACATCACACACTTGTCAGCACTTCGTGGCCACATAATGCACAGTGTGTGAACACAGGCGGGACGAAAGTCAGCTGATGCATGCAGCACATCAGTTTGGATTTAGGGGAAATGTAGGAACACGTGAGGCATTACAGGTTCAGGAAGGGCAGAGCTACGTTTAGAGAATTTTTAGATCTGGAGAAAGCCTTTAACAATGTTAACTGGAATACACTCTTGAAAGTTTCTCGCCTTTCCTTGCCGCGGTGGAGTAGCCGAGCGGTCTAAAGAGTCTCGCTGCGGAGCGCGCGGTTGCTTGCCGTGCAGGTTCGAGTCCTTCCTGGGGAGTGGGTGTGTGTGTTTGTCCTTAGGTTAGTTTATCTAGGTTTAAGTAGTTTGTAAGCTACAGACTGATGACCACGCAGTTTGGTCCGATAGATTTACAAACATTTGAACATTTTCGAATCTCCTTCTCTGTTACAAAATTTCCGTCTGCTGTTTGTTTGAACTTGTTCTAGCTGAATGCCTTTGTACAACGTTATGTTAATCTGACTGCGTATTTTTAACTGTATTCTATGTGAATGTAAAGGTATTGCAAAACCTATATGACTACGTAATGTTTATTATAATGTGATACAAACTGCTAATTGTTTCTGTACGAAAATGTCGTAACAAAGTGAACTGTCTGAAAATTACTGATAATAAAAATCATTGTGACTGTAATAACATACAGGATGACTTAGACAAAATTTCTAGTTGGTGCGAAGAGTGGCAGCTAGCCCTCAATGCAGAAAAATGTAAGGTGATGCGCATGAGTAGAAAAAACAATCCTATAATAAATTTCCTTTATAGGTTTGGTCCGCCTTGAGCAAACACGAAAGTTTTTTCATTTATCCCATACATGTTTCGCTGGCGTTGCAGTATCATCAGTGGGATGTTTATTGTCTGTCTGTCTGTCTGTCAAATTAACATAACTACATGTGGTATTAAGGTAGGCCTAGCATACTTACAAAAATAAGAAAAGATGTATAGTAGTCTCACAATTATCTGTAGTTTTTACTGTTAATGTACAAAAGTAACAATCATTCCATTGTTAATTTGACAGACAATAAACATCCCACTGATGAAACATGTGTGGGAGAAATGAAAAAACTTTTGTGTTTGCTCAAGGCGGACCAAACCTATAAAGCAAATGTATTTTGTAAGCAAACACGGAGATTGAAGAGCTTTTAAACATCAATCCTATAATGTTCAAATAGAGCATTAGTAGTGAGCTTCTTGATGCTGTCGCGTCGTTCAAATATCTAGGCGTAACATTGCAGAGCGATATGAAATGGAAAGAACATGTAAGGACACTTGTGAGTAAGGCGAACAGCCGACTTCGGTTTATTGGGAGAATTTTGGGAAGATGTACATCACCTGTAAATGAGACCGCGTATAAAACGCTTGTACGACCTCGTCTTGAGTATTGCTCAAAGGCTTGGGACCCGCAGCAGATCAGTTTAAAGGAAGACATAGAGGCGGTTCAGAGGCGACCAGCTAGATTTGTTACCGGTAGGTTCGACCAATGCGCGAGTGTCACGGAAATTCTCCGGCAACTGAATTGGGGATCGCTGGAAGAAAGACGACGTTCTTTTCATGAATTTTTGTTAAGTAAATTTAAGGAGCCGAAATTTGAAGTTGAGTGTAGTACGATCTTGCTGCCGCCTACTTACATTTCGCGTAAATATCACAAAGACAAGATAAGAGAAATTAAAAAAAATGTTCAAATGTTTGTAAATCTATCGGACCAAACTGCATGGCCATCAGTCCGTAGCTTACAAACTACTTAAAGCTAAGTAAACTAACCTAAGGACAACACAGACACCCATGCCCCAGGGAGGACTGGACCCACCACGGCGAGCAACCCCGCGCTCCGCAGCGAGTCGCTTTAGACCGCTCGGCTACTCCACCGCGGCTATCAGAAATTAGGGCTCGTACGGAGGCATATAGGCATTCTTTTTTTCCTCGTTCCATTTGGGAGTGGAATAGGAAAGGAAATGCCCAGTAGTGGTACAGTGTACCCTCCGCCACGCACCTTACGGTGAATTTCGGAGTATGTATGTAGATGTAGAATAATTCTGGCCCTACAAACTTGTTTTTGACTTAACTAACAATCTTTAATAGAATGTAACGAATACAAAATTTATCAATGCAATCTGACTCATTCCAAACACTTGTTAACCTGAACACTGTATGAATTGTCCTACCCTGAAATCTGTAAATCATACTGAACTGCAAGCTTGACAAAAACTGATTCTTTCTCACCTTGACTTACTCCATAAATTTGCGCAACACCAAACTGCTTCCTGCTGTACTAACTACTGGAAAACTAACTACAAAAAACATCTATGGCACTTTTAATAAAAATGTGAGGAGGGATAAACTGGTAATCTGTTTATGAAACTCAAATTAATTATTAAAAATGAAATATCTGGTTTATTTTCTAACTGATGTAACTTCATGAAAATTACTAACAATGTCATGTTTATGAATTTAAAATCTTTCAGAGAAAAATATAACTCAGATATTTAATCTGCTTACAAAATTATTTTGAAACAGAGATAAACATTCTTTACTGTTAATAAATTTAACTCGATTTACACAATGTTACAACAATAACATATTTCACTTCCCATGAAATTCCTATTTCATAAAAAACGCAATCTCAAAACTAAACTATTACAATAAACATTTTTCCTAACACAGAAAGGGGTCCTTAGCATTAATCGTGACACCAAAAGCTAACAGTAAGATGTTTCCCGACCGTTACTGTTACCATCAGTTCAGCCTAACAATGCGAAGTTGTGCCATAGAAACATGCCAAGTATTTCATGAATACTTTACCTTATAAAAACTTCAAAAGATAGTTTTTCCAACGTCATCTATTCATTTTCGTCTTCATATCTTAAACAGCTTGGCTCAGCATTCAAGTCTCAAAATCTCATCTCTTCGGCTGTCCCGCCGGAACGACAACTGCACACAACCACGGTCCCCACACTTCTGCAATCTCATCCGCGCGCCTAGCAAAGTCTGCACTCTCAATAATCACAACCTTACTTCCCGGCAACAATACTATCACCGTCTCCAATAACAATAGTAATGCCATCGTAAAATAAGCCTGCAACCAAAAATAACTGACCCATGCCTGACAAGCTTGACACTGGTCTCAAATTCGCGGTACATTTGAATATGAAATGTATACCTTCTCATAGCAGGTATCTCACACTCTTTCAAATTCTGAAGCTAATAGGGGTGAAATACAGGGAGTGAAGAGCTATATTTAACTTGTACAAATCCGGACAGTAATTATTATAGTCGAATGTCATGAAAGGGTCGCAGTTGTTGGGACGGAATTAAGACAGAGTTGTAGCCTTTCCCCAATATTGTCCAATTCGTACACTGACCAAGCTGTGAAGGAATGCAAGGATAAATTTGAAGCAGGAATTATAGTTCAGGGAGAAGAAAGAAAAACTTTGCGGTTTGCCGATAACAGTAATTTTGTTAGAAACAGCAAAGGATCTGGAAGAGCAATTGAGCGGAATGTAAAATGTGTTGAAAGGTGTGTATAAGATGAACATTAACATGAGTAAAACAAGGTTGATGCCACTGTAGTGCCAAAAAATCCGGAGATGTCTAAGGAATTAGATTAGGTAATAAGACAATAAAAGTAGTAGATGAGTCGTTATTTGCGAAGCAAAATAACTTCTTGTGGCCGAAGTAAGGACGATGTAAGATGCAGAATGGTTATGGGAAGAAAAGCGTTTCTGAAGAACAGAAATTTGTTGACATCTAATATTGATTTAAATTTTAGGAAGTCCTTTCTGAAAGCATTCGTCTGGAGTGTAGCATTGTATGGGAGTGAAACGTCGACGATAAGGAGTTCAGAAAAAAAGATGATAGAAGCTTTCGAAATGTGGTGCTATAGACGAATGATGAAAATTAGATGGGTAGCTCACGTAACTAATGAAGAGGTGCTCAACAGAATTGGAAAGGAAAGAGGTTTTTGGCATATCCTGACAAAAAGAAAGGATTTGTTGGTGGGGTAAGTTGTGAGACATCAAGGAATTGTCAACTTAGCGTCAGAAGGAAGTGTGTGTGTGTGTGGAGGGCGGGAGGAGGGATCGTAGAGGGAGAGCAAGGAACGAATACAGTAAGCAGATTCAAAAGGATATAGGTTGCCGTTCATATTCTCAGCTGAAGAGGCTTGCACAGGATACAGTAGGGAACGACCGTGCGCAACGCAGCACGGTGCCTCAGTACGCACGGCTATTCTCCCACGGCTAACATTAAGACACACAAATTCCAACATCTTGCCAAACATAATCACATCTCAGATACGTCATACTCAGTCCACATACAGGGTGTCCAGAAAAGGATTCCCTGATTTCAAAATTAAATTTCTCGAAACCAAAGATCGATAGAGGAATGCAATAAACAGTATGTTTATTGTGAAAGCTGTAAGAAGTTTGTACAGCAGTTTGAAATAATAGTTACAAAAGCTGCTAACAGATGGCGCTGTATTGCGTACAACTCATATCAGCATACATAAGTGAAATAATCGTATGAAAACACTCTTTCCAACAATCACATCACAGTGTTTTCAAAATGTTCACCATTGACATTACAGAGGTGGCGCAAACGAAGAATGAAATTCGCCATCACATTTCGTAGTGTCTCAACCGAAATGGATTCACATGCCACAGATATCGCCGATTCAAACTCGTTCAGAATGGCGGGATGCTTCGGGTAGACCATATCTTTCACTGTGCTCCACAAAAATAAAGTCACAGGGAGTCAAATCCGGCGAATATGGAGGCCAATCCATGCCTGCACCAGTAAATTTGGGATATTCCAAAGCAATGACTCGATCCCGAAGTATTCCTCAAGAAAGCGAAACACTTGTTCGGTCCGATGTGGTCGGGCTCCATCTTGCATAAATTATTCAGTACCTGGTCGATCCTCTAACGCTTGCTGTCTGGCGACAAATTGCTCCAACATTGCAACGTAACGTGCAACAGTGACCGTTTCTCGAATGAAAAAAGGGCCAATAATGCCTCTGCTGCATACCGCAGCCCACACAGTAACTTTAGGAGAATACAGGGGTTTCGTTTCACACCAATACGGCTTTTCGGAACCCCAAAATCGTCAGTTCTGCTTATTCACGTATCCATTCAGGTGGAAGTGTACTTAATCTGTAAACCTGATGCAGCCAACATCAAATTCTGCACTATCAATAATTGTGAGCATCTGCTCAGCAAAGGCAACCCTTTGTTGCACAGCTCATAAAGGTATGGCCTGGTGCGTTTGAATTTTGAGTGGAAACATGTGTAGGCTCTTTCTCAGTATTAACTGCGTGTTGGAACGCTTCAAACCAGTCTTAGATGCAATTCTACGGACGGATGACATTGGATTTCGCTGAATAATTATAGAAACTTTGGCGATATTTTCAGGCGTAGCTGCGGTTTGCTTGCGGCCAACATGCCCCACTAGACCATCAGTTACGCTGCCTGTTAGTTGAATTTTGTGAAGAGCGTACGAATGGTTTTCGCATCGGGTCCTTTTGGAACATTAAGTCGTGCTTGAAAACTTCACCTTGTTACCGTAGGAGTCCCTGACGATGACTGTCGTAGAACTGTTGTTTCAAGATGGTGCAGCTACTCGCGTTATAACACAATATTTCATTAGTAGCTACAAAGTTTTCTCTCACATTTCATTGACACATGCCTTGTTACGTTCCCATCCAGACCATTAAACAGAGCATATTGTATAGAGGCAGGTTGGTCAGTTTCACTCATAGATCGAAACAAAGTACAATGCACACAGACTTATCTTAAAAAGAACAAATAACGCCGCGGCGGAGTGGACGACCGCATTGAGGCGCTATGCTCCGATGCGTCGGGGGTTCAAATCCTCCTTCGGGCATGGATGTTTCTGTTGTCTGTAGTATGAGTTAGTTCATAAGTCGTTTGTAAGTTTAGGGAATAATGACCCCGCAGTTAACCCCCATAAGCTTAACAAATATTTGTACATTTTGAACAATTAACGAAACTGCTGAAAGAAGGAACTATCGCCGGTCGCGGTGGCCGAGCGGTCTGCGGCGCGCCAGTCACGTTCTGCACGACCACTCCGGTCGGGGATTCGAATCCCCTTCTCGGACATGGATATTTGTGCCGTCCTTAGCTAGTTCATAAGTAGTTTGTAAGCTTAGGGACTGCTAACCCCGTAGTTAAGTCCCATAAGCTCTACAAACATTTGAAAATTTGATTTGAAGAAGCTGACGATTGCTGAAATCCACTAAGTCGTACTCTCAAATGATTAAAACTCAATTGCATGTTCACTTAGAGAGGTGGTAATACCTTGAAGGCTGAAGACTGCGACTGAGGCTTCGTCATCTGGAGGGGACTGCTTGTCCATGGCGACGCTGCATCATTTATTGGCGTGGTTGGAGCAGCAGCTGAGTCGACGATACGCGCTTGTGGCGGACCAGTTACGAGAAACAAGCGAACAGCTTCCACGCCTCGTAGGTCGGAGTCAATTTGGACGTTGTGATTTGACGAGAACACTAAACTTGGTCTTCAATAAAGAGGACGACGAAAGCAGTAAAACGAAATGGTGCCACCGTCTGTCTCACAAGACTTCGTTGCCCGTCGTAAATGTTAGTTCATTTTGCTGGACTCCAATGTAAACCGCATGCTGAGAGGAAAGGTCCTTGTTATCAGCTCTTTACCCAGCAGTGAAATAAAACCTTTACGTTTTTCTGGAAGTGAGTGTAACTAGTTTGGAATATGCCTGGGAAGTACCTTACAAATAAGGCCAAAGAAACATTATCTTACAGCTAATTATTACATAACGGAGTTAATAAAATATCCCTTTTTTGAATAAGATTATGTAAGTGGGATAAAATGGTGTACAGGTTAATTACAAGACGTTACACAGTCCACTCGGTCCAAATCGAGTAATTAAAGAATTTTGAAAATAAAAAAAACACACACACATTTATAGGAAAGTATTAAATCCTGAAACTATAAAGTACCGCATTTCAAAAAATGATTAATGTTTTTTCTGTCTACAACATGATTGATTAGTCATGAGCAAATTATTGGAGTTTCAATAAATGAACATACAA
Organism: Locusta migratoria; assembly: GCA_026315105.1. NCBI lineage: Eukaryota > Metazoa > Arthropoda > Insecta > Orthoptera > Acrididae > Locusta > Locusta migratoria. The sequence continues at coordinate 196,729,394 of CM048749.1, forward strand.
AATATTACGACCGCAGACTATTAGATAACTGGGAAACAAATGAAATATGTTTATTAGTGCTACACGCCGTTTTGTTTAGAAAAGAGATTACAAAAATTAGTTTAAGAAAAACCCAGCTTCATTCTGTTCCCGTGCGTACGTTATGTTGGAACAATATTTATTATTGTTCCAATTGTTTTGTTGATGTTATGAAAGTTACATCCATGATCACAATGTTTGTTTGAATCTACAAAATTCACCTTGGTAGCAATTATCTTTGTCCGTGACTGAATGTCCCGATGACTCAGCGAATGTGTATGGCGGCAGCCACTGTATAACTTCACCCTATGCTGTCTGACGTCCTAAAAATGCCCTTGAGCTTACTGGTGTGCCTTGGTAAGTAAGTTAGTGCGATACTCTGTTATTCACACCGGCGGCAACAGTTTGCAATCTTGACGCTGTAGCAAAAGGTGAAATGGTAATCCTTGGCTTCTGCAATTTTCCAAATACATTTAACGTCTAGTTATTACCACTACTTCAGCAAATAAAATAACTTTACGGTGGCTCCCATAATACACCACCCCTAGTATCACCTTAGTCGCCGGCCGCGGTGGCCAAGGGGACTGAGGCGCTCCAGTCACGGTCTGCACGGCCACTACGGTCGGGGGTTCGAATCCCCCCTCGGGCATGGATATTTGTGCCGTCCTTAGTCTTAGTTATTTCATAAGTAGTTTGTAAGTTTAGGGACTGATGACCCCGTAGTTAAGTCCCATAAGCTATACAAACATTTGAATTTTTGAATCACCTCAGTCTGAGCGGCCTATTTAAAAACAATGTAGAAGGTGCCATCTATTGACAATCTGTTGAACTAACATGAACGACAGCTCTCGCAGTTGTTTAGATTTTTTATGCAAACCAAAGACTTTCCTTGATTCAAGCATAGTTCATCACACGATTTCGGTTATACACGTCGATGTAACGACGAAAAATATTCGCTTGACGACCTACTCCCAGCGACAGAATTTTGTAGAATTCATTCCTCCTAGCTGCAGAAAAATTACATTTGGTCATTAATGACACCGAATGGAAAGAATGATTTCCTCTCCTGGACCCCACACCTACGCACTATCCGCCAGAAAACCCTCTCCCAACTCAATCTCTTCAAACTCCTTACCGGCCAGACATGTGGTCTCAGCCCCTCCACCATCCAATACACTTACCGCTCCTCCATGCGTCCCATCCTCTGCAATTTCCATCCCACCTGGATTTCCGCTCCCCCTTCCATTTACAAAACGCTCCAAATCCTTGAACTCCATGCCCTCCGCCTCGCCTACCGTATCCGGCTCACGCGGATCGTAAGTGACCTTATCCCGTTCCCCCATCTCTTCGAATACCTAGAACACATCCAGATCCTGTATACCAACCGCAAGATAAGATAGACTCCCACAAACCCCTGGTATACCCCATCCTCTTCAGTCCTAGGCCTTTGCCACGCCTTTACTGCTGCATCCCTCCCTTTCCTTCACCTCCACTCTACCCACATCCTTTCCCACGGTAACTTCCGTCACCCCCCAACCCTCCCAGTTGGCACCCTCCATCCTAAAATATACCCGTCCTACCAACCCTAATCCCTGCTCATGGATGAAGCGCCCCCTCTCCCCTCCATCTCCTATTCCCTCCTACCCCCCCCCCCCCCCCCATTTGGTTATTCCTCTTCCTGCCTCCTCTCTACCCTCTCTACCATTTCTTCTACCACATGCGTCGCACCCCTCGCTTCCTACCCCGCGGGGTCCTGCGACGTTTTAACAGTGCCTCGTTCAGTGTTGTGTGTCAAGTGCTTCATTGTGTATTTATCTGCGTCTGCCTTTTACAGACATCTCGCATCGTTTGTTCTTAATACTATGTCTCTGAGTGCTCACAGTCATGTTTTGATGACAAAATTCATGTTATTAATATCATCATGCCTCTTTGTTTTAACTGACTGTATATGTTTTTCTACATCTGTCATTACTGCAAGTACTTCAAGTTTGTCTTCATATCTATATTTTAACATTGCTTGAACTCCATTTCCAGTTTTCAGTCTTCATGCCTATGTTTTTCTGATTCTCTTGCCTGAAGAGCAGCACTTCATGCTGCTGCGAGCCTACTGTGCTGGTGTGGAAATACAACAAAGAAAAAAAAAATGGTGCAGGAGGCTACCAGACACCAAATGCCAAAACAATTGAGATGGCTTTTCGCCATCATATGCATGTTCTGTTCGCCTGCCAATATACCTCAATTGTGGACAACTTTTCAGGGCGAACTTTCAAAGGACTTTCAGAGACAACACACACCATCTGAAGCGTACACACTTCCAACTGCTACGGTTGCAGAATGTTTTTAAACATCATGGCAAATCTTGCCAACAATTCATCCTGCAGACCCCTGTTGTTGTCGTAGCGCAGAATACAACAACAATTTACAACATACAAGAACAACGTACGAACTGCAATGCAGCGCTTACGAAAAGCTAAACGAAGAACACAAGCCAATAGCTGCGAATGTCTTACATTCATCACTGCTAAATTCATTGATTCCGATAAAACTGTGCTAATACCCCTGATCCAACCATACCTTTCCAAATGATAAGATGACCTTTTCCAGTAAAAGCCGCCTTCGCTATGAACATAAATAAAGCATAAGGTCAGACGCTTTAAAGGACTGGATTAACGGAATCTGTTTTTTTGCTTGGTCAGTTACATCTGGCTTTGATATTTGTTTCTGCTAAAGACACATGCAGCCAAAACGTAAACGATGATCACATTATAACTGCTAAAGAAATTTTGTAAAATAAACAAGTTTTCAAAAATCGAAATAGACATGAAAAAGGCAATAACTGATTTTGTATGTTTCACAATTAATCATATTGTATTTAATTACATAAATTTTCTTACAATTAGACTAATATTTGTTACTACTAATTACATTATATATACATATTATATTATATTATATTATACATATTAACTTGCATCTGACTTTTCACAATTACTATCTTACCTATCTGTGTCTGATCAGGATAGAGCGAAAATTTATTAGCACGGGTCAACTAGTTTCATCCAAATTCTGCCGAACGCCGTTGTGGATGTGTCAAACGATGGGGCGGTCGTCAAATTTCTGTTACACACATATCAATACCTCGCTTGTCGCCTCTGCGATGCGGTAACAAAGGCAGTACTCAGAGCTGAAATCACACAGTTTTCTTACGGATGGATGAGGAAAAATTTTACAGACATTATCACTCAGAATGGACAGGAAAGTGCGCTGGAGGGTGGCATAAAGGGTGTCAATAAAAGCACTCGTTCCACACAAGTCACATGCGTAAAGTTCAGAAGTTCAGCTTGCAGTACAGAGAGCAAAAGGACGACGTTCGTGACAAAGTTCAACACTGATGTTACCCCAGACAAATTCAACCCTTCTCTAAAGACATTGTGTGGGTGCGAACCCACTGAATATTGTCCGAACTCTTTGTAATATTGAACAATTCTTTTACTCCGGCAAGGGATATCTTTGACCTGGAAAGCTCGCAACCGCACTAAACCAATCCCGGAGTAACAGGCAATTATGAACAGGACAGTGATGTGCGTCATTACCTTAAGTAACATTTTAACAGAGACAAAAAAGTAACAAGATATCAGTACCATAGAAAGGAAATTATATGTTATTTAATGGCTTCAGTGTATCATTACATATTCAATCAGCAGCGCTAAAAACTTCTTGCTTAAAAGTACTTATAATAGGGCAAAACACTCATATACAGCAGTAGCATACACCGAAAGTACTAATATTAGTCCTCAGAGTGCAGAGGCGGGATTTCGGTGAAGTGATTAAAACAGGATGGAAAGCAACGTGCACACCTCATTAAAGCCACGTTATCACATTCCAAAATACTTTCGCATCCACGCAGTCCAATATTAAAAGCCACACTAATTACATTTTCAAATGATGATTTTGGTATGTCAATGCCATACCCTACCTCTGACAAGCATATTGCAACATCGGCTTCTACGTAAGTGCGGAAATGTATTGTAAGTTACAGAGTGATTTTTTTTTCCTTTATTGTTATTTTAACGCCAACAGAGTCGGCAGGTTGGCAGCAGCATCAGGCGCTGATCTTCAGCCGAGCGTATAAGTAAATTACTGAGTTAGATTAAAAAACCAAGGCACGACAGTAAAAACAAGGAATGAAAAACATGACATAAAGAAAACATTGATGCATTAAAAACTGGACACTTGAGACAATAGTGCAGGCTTAAAACACATGAACAGGTGAGAGAGACAGACACATAGACAGTTAAAACAGTCTGTGTCACGGCGGCGGTAAAATCACATTGAGAAGAGTCACTGGACACAGGAAGAAGTAATACGATGACATTGGTGAAGAGGAAAGGTTATCCGACGCACTGTAAACTCACACGGAGACACCGATGCACTGGACACTAGACGACACTGTATCTAAAATTCGTCACTGGGGCCCCCGCAGGCGGACAGGAGGGGAAGTTTAGGAAGCGCGGGGGAGGTTGGAGAGAGAGAGAAAGAGGAGAGGGGTGCGATCGAGACTCCAGGGTGGGGAAGGGGGGAAAGCCAAGCGCGGAGAGGGAGGAGGAGGGGACGGGGAGAGGGGGCGCCGATGTTACGGGGATAGGATCAGACTTGATAGAAGGGGTAAATTTCGGGACGAAGGGCGTCATCCGGTAGAGGAAGGGTGTGGAAGTTGCCTTGGAAGAGGACATGTATCGTGTGCTGGTGGAGATATGGAGGAATGCATTGGTGTAGGCGTGGCAGAGGCCCAGGGTTGGCTAGGATGGGGTAAACAAGTAGCTTGCGGGAATCTATTTTGCGAGTGATGTACAGGATTCGGAGGTGTTCAAGGTGTTGAAGGAGGTGAGGAAAGGGGATGAGTTCATATAGTATCCGCGTAGGTCGGATATGGTAGGTGAGGCGGAGGGTGTGGCATTCCAGGATTTGATGAAAGGTGGGAGGAACGGATACCCAGATGGGGTGGAAGGAGCAGAGGATGGGGCGCATGATGGATTTATAGGTGTGGAGGATGGTGGAGGGCTTAATCCCCACGTCCGGCCAGTGAGGAGTTTGAGGTGTGACGGATGGGACGGCCGTGGAGGGTTAGGTAGAGGTCGGGGAGGTGATAGGAACGGGTGGTACGACCTATAATGATCGCCTGGGAATCGTCAGGGTTGACGGAGAGGAGCCACCGGTTGCACCATGCAGTGAACTTGGTGAGGTGAGATTGGAGCAAAACTTGGGATTGGGCAAGGGAGGCGGCGAGGGCTAGGAAGGCGGTGGCATCAGCATATTGGAGGATTTGGACCAGAGACTGAGGTTGGGGCATGTTGGCAGAGTATATAAGCTACAGGAGAGGAGAGAGGACAGATCCTTGGGGCACCCTGGCATAGGGGTAAAAAAAACGGGAGTTGGAATTGCAGACAGAGACGTAGGATGGGCGGTGGGTGAGAAAGGGTGCAATAAGGCGGACATAGTTAATAGGAAGTTGGAGTTTGAAGAGGAGGCCAGACAAGGTCACCAGCTTTTTCAATATCTAGGGATACAAAGATGGCAGATACGACGAGAATTTAGCTGGATGGACAGGAGATGGATAAGGCGAAGGAACTGGTCGTCGGCAGAGAAGGATAGTCGGAAGCCACATTGGGAAGAAGGAAGGAGCTGGTGGTGTCGTGTTGATGGATACGACGGGAGAGGATGGATTCCAGAACCTTGCTAAACACGGAAGTGAGGCTGATGGGACGGTAGGAGGAGGTTTGGAACGGGGGTTTGTTGGGTTTAGGAAACATGAGAATGAGGGATATTTTCCACAGAAGTGGATAGAAACCGGTACATAGGATAGTATTGTAGAAGGTGGCAAGGGCGGTGTGGAAGGAGAGGCGACAGGTACGGAGGTGCCTGTAGGTGAGCCGGTCTTGACCGGGGGCTGCATTGCATTTCGTGCGAAGTGTAGCTATAATGTCATGTGCTGTAATAGGTGTGTTTATGTCTGAGGGAGGAATGTGCTCCAAGTACTGGAAGCTGGGGGCGAGCGGGGGTGAGGAGGTATCAGTTCGCTCATGGACGTCAGGAAAGAGGGAGTAATCAAAATGAGGATTATCGGGAAGGGAGAAGACTTCGGATAGGTAAGTGGCAAAGTGTTCAGCCTTACTGGAGTTGTCTGGAATACTGAGTGAAGTTTCACGATGAAATAAAGATCAAGTACCTTCATTTGTGGTATGAAACCTTGTAGTCTTACAACATTAGTAATTCTTATAATATAGAGTTTTTATTGCCGAAAGAAGTAAACAATAAAGGTTGGTAAAATTTTGTTGTTTTCGGTGACAAGATCTTCAACGTAACATCTTTCTTTAGAAAACTTGCATCTAGAAGGGTATGATCTGTATGACCACACAACAATAGGCACCATCCAGTGACGCTGACAGACAAGTGAGGCGTTTTGTATGAAAAAAAAAAGCAGGGTGTTCAATAATAAACAAGTTAAATAAGTCCTGAAATGCGTACTTTTTTTTTAGATAGACAAGTGTTTGTTGGAAGTAGGAGGCAATTGGTTTCGATAATGATGTAATAAATATGGTACAGGCACTTCAGATGTTACAAATAAGCCGTAGAATGGGTGTGAGCAGTTTATATCTCCATCTCTCCAGTTTATTAACTCGTCTTTCCAAATCATTCGACAAAAAGGGTGGGATCTCCGTCTCTTTATGGTAAGGGTAATATACTGTATGTCTGAAAATATCAGATAGAATAATGAAATAAATCTTGAAATATATCTATAAATAAGCATGAACAGCGACAATTATCAACGTAGTATTGCCCACTTTCATAATAAGTGTTTGCCGACTTAAACTATATAACCGTCAATCATTGTAGATAGTGGTGAACAAGAAACAATAAATTTAAAAATTTATAAAGATTCTGTCAACGACATGATTTTGTGGAGGAAGCTTTGATCATTTTCAATCACGAAATTTTTGCACAGTTTTCTTGCGAATTTTACATAATATTTGATAAGCGGACAAAATTCTTCTATTTGCTGTCAGAAGTTCCATACATCGTCCTTCAGGAATAACAACGTGTAACATTTTTCATAACAGTTGCGGATCAGATTTACGTTTCAACAAATAAGAATGAGTTTGCGAAACAGGGAACCGTTCTGGGTGTGAATAACTATTAGTGATGTGGGAGGTTGTTGAGGTCTGCTGCCTCACGCAGAAGTGAAAGACTTACAAGTGAGGCTTATTTTGTTGCGCAATGAAGTCCGCACGGGGAACCTGCTGACTCTTCGCGCCAATTTAAGCATGGAAAAACAAAGACGGCCCAAAAAACTAATTTTAGAGTATGTTACAAGATCATTTATTGTGTTTATCACTACCTATGCATCATGAACTTATCATTCTGACAATTACTTGCAGTTATCTGCACCACATCTGTTGTAATATCTAGATGATAACTGACACCAATTTTTATATGGAATGTTTCCGTTCGGGGTTACAGTGTAGATCCTCCTTCCCTAACGTTTCGTATGCAACAGTTAATTCTATGTTGCACTAAATAAGATAAAAAATGCCACAGCAACGAAGTATTTACCTATTTCTCTTAATTTGGATGTCTTGGGGAATTTAATTTCTCGTATAACTGCATCTATGTTGCTTATTTAATGGAAACCACCGCTAAGAGTATGGCAAAAGGTACATACATATTTCGACTTATCAGCTTCCTTGATGCTACAGTCTTGCACTAAGTATGAACAGACCGCTTAAATTCCTTTGTGAGAGCATTACAGAGGTTTTTGTGCAATACAAACAATTTCAGTCTTCTGCAAGATCAATTATTCAGTATATTAGTGAAACTCTCCCCTGGATGAAAGAGATCTCAGCCATGTGTACTGCCATTATTTATATACGTTAAAAACTGTATTCGAACAACTTTCCCACTGAAATTCGTTTTGTAAGATGTGCCACATCAGTGTATTTACTCAATCGACTGTGCGGAGGCAAACAAAACTCCGCAGAATTTCCGTATACATCAGTTAATAGAAAATGGTCTAACAGAGTATCTGAGTGAAAATCTGACATTAGCCTCGCGAAGAAAGAGTTAATTGCTGGTAAGTAATGAGGGTAATTAAGGAATAATTAGTTATTGAAGAAGAAATTGAAATGCTTCATAAACAGCTGCTGTTAGCTATGTAAGCAAAGTGCCAAAATATTAATCTCTTCAATTCCTAGTTATTTTGCACATAGTATGTTATATTGCTAGAATAATTAACCGTTGAAAATTTCGATAAATATTGGGATATAATTTTTTTAATAAATGACTTATGTAAAAAGTAAGAAATAATTAGTTATCCAAGAGGAAATTGAAATTCTTCACATATAGCTGGTGCTGGTAAACAAAGTATCAAAATATTAATCTCTTCAAGCTCTGGTTGTTTTTCACATTGAACGTTACATCAGTGATATAATAAACTGTTAAAAACTAAGATAAAAGTTTAAAGAAAGTGTTTATATGTCTTATGAGATTATTTGTGTAAAAGTAAGAAATAATTTAGATTCGATAAACATTTTATTTGTCTTTGAATGACATTACGCAACTGCTGATTACATAGTCTGAATAATCGACCACACAAGTATCCTAAGCGTAAGCTTCTGCGGATGATCTGCACGCCGCGACACCGCATGGTAAATTTATAGAATTATTGTCCAACGTATCGACCATTATTGCAAGTGGATGTAACATCTGATAATTCACGAAGTCGACAAAGTGGTCTCACACTCTGAAGAATTTCTTTGACAGACTGGCACACACAAATACTCTCTAATACATTTTAATATCATAAGATTGTATGTCAAAATCACCTATGGGCTAAAGGCGACCGGTAGAACGTCTGTTCAGAGGCGAAGTTATTATTTACACAAGTAGATTTACATCCGAGTGCTTATCTGTTATCTGAAATAGTATTGGGATACAGTCTAGAAGATTAGAAGGGAACTCCAAATGGATGATTTGCAGCAATCAGTCTTTTTTTTCATTTATTTATTTATTCTTAACTGCTTTGCTGCGCAAAGATGTCGGCAAGTGACCTCCCATACTAAATGCATGCATTTTCTATTAGTATGCTATGCATGTGCATTCATTAATCCCCATAAACGCTATATATTACACTTAACACAGTGATAATTGCAGTAAATAATGTTTATGGGGGATAAAGAATGCACATGCATAGCATACTGATATACAATGCATGCATTTAGAGTGGCAAGTCACTTACCAAAATGTTGATGTTGTTGTTGTAGTCTTCAGTCCACAGACTGGTTTGATGCAGCTCTCTATGCTCCCCTGTCCTGTGCAAGTCTCTTCATCTGAGAACACGTTCGGCAACTTACATCCTTTTGAACCTGCTCACTATATTCGTCCCTCGGTCTCCGAGTTTTAACCCCATACGCTTCCTTCTAATGCTGAGTTGACAATTCCTTGATTTCTCAGAATGTGTCCAACCAATCTATCCCTTCTCTTAGTTAGGATACGCCAGCAACTCGTATTCTCCCCTTAAGCACCTCCTTATTAGTTACATGATCTACCTATCTAATTTTCATCATTCGTCTGTAGCACCACATTTCAAAAGCTTCTATCATCTTTTTATCTAAACTCCTTATCGTCCATCTTTCACTCCCATACAATGCTACACTCCAGTCAAATGCTTTCAGAAAGGACTTCCTAACATTTAAATTAATAATGGATGTTATCAAGTTTCGCTTCTTTAGAAACGCTTTTCTTCCCATAGCCATTCTGCATTTTATATCTTCTTTACTTCGACCATTAGAAGTTATCATGCTACCCAAATAACAAAATTCATCTACTACTTTTATTGTCTCATTATCTAATCTAATTCCTCCAAAAACCGAAATGTAGATCTGCAAAATAAAGCAGTTAAAAAAATATCGACTGATTGCTGCAAATTACACATTTGGAAATTATATACAGTCGTGGACGCAAGAAATTTTCATGGGTGGCAATCTGATAGAGGGAAACTGTTCACGGAAATCGGAACCTTTCAACTTCAGTTTAAATCAAATGTTTTGATCTGATGATACCATTGGTATTTAAGTAATGCAGATGGTCATATCCATAGAGATGACATTTAAAGCAGGATAGAACAAACTAGATACCAATAAACATATAAGAAAAATAACAGTGACACATACTGACTCTGTGTCACTCTTGAGACTTTTTGGTTCAAGAATAGCTTTTCATTCCCACATAACACACTGCTGATATTTTTCAAGGATCTTTCAAAACACGGACCACAAATAGCGCCAAATCAGCATGCGTGTGATAACTAGAGTGAATATCCTTGTCTTCGGAAAAAGGATATTTCAGATCATGGCCTTTCGAATGGTGTAAGGGAAGCTAATGCTATTATACTGCGTGTTTGGAAGCAGCGATCGGAAGAGGGCTGTAAGCAGTGAGGAACTGGAGCAGGACCATGTGACCGTAGGGTGAGGTAATAGCCTTATCGACCTCATGGCCGTAGCTGACGCAATACAGCTTCGTCTGCGCTATTGGTTTTATGCTGGGAAAGCGAAGTGGGTGTCTACTACACAGAATCGATTATCGATTGTACTACGATACCGGGTTTACACCGGGCTCATGGTATTTACGTAATTACGTCTCATTCATTTTGATGAGAGCGTGAAATGTTTCGTTATTCTTTAGTAAGTAATCCAATTTCGGCTGTAAATGTTTTTGGATAACTTTTGATTTTGCCACTTCGTCTCCTTTAGTTTCATCAATTTCCGATGGGTGGCAGGGCTGTAAGTTAACTAGAAACCGGAGGTGTGTTCCAAACAGAAAGCAGAGTGTCTTTAGGAAGAAGAGTATCACACATATTCATAGGCACTTCTAGAAAGTCTAAGGAGGTCTAGCAGTGCACTAAAAAGCACAGCTGGGCAAAGCGCCTTTCTTCATAAAAACCAGGTAAGGAAAACATGTCCGAACATCTCGCTAACTGCACACGAAATACTGTATTGTTGGAACGTCTGGACAGTCTTTCGCGAAGGGAAACTTTACGTTTCTGTTCATAGTGCTGACACATTTGACCACCAGTTGACGTGAAGATAATAGAGAGCAATGGAAGATCATTTCTGCGAAATTGGTTCCTCGTTATGAGGATAATATGAGATGAAACAACCGATAGAAACCAGTAGAGTGATATGCTGACGAACAGGCCTTACCGTTAAGAATGTAGAACAGCAGTGAGATAATATTTCAAAATAGCGTGTTGTAACGAAACGATTGAAGAACTGAATGACTTATTTAAATGCTGAACAAATGAAATGTTCTTTAAAATACAGATGTTGTGTTATTTACTGTACTCTGAAACTTTGAATCACCTTGACAAACAATTATGGCGACATCTATGGAACGCCACTAGTCCTCAGCTTTTTCGCTAATTAGTGCCGCAATGGCCAAATTAAATCATATAAGGGATAAAATAAAAATGTTACAGAATGATTATTCTGTACCTACAACCTTATATCCAAATGTTATAGAACGTTTATTCTGTACCTACAACAAGGTTTGAAGATATGTTTAAAGTCTGTCGAAAGTAGGTTATTTGCGCTCCGTTTAAAGGAACGTCAGTTTTTCCCCAGTTCTGACATTTATGACGCTTGTGTCCTGAAACACGTGGCATAAAATATTGTAATTTTGTTGGTTTATTCAACGGTGTATGTGGGTGCCACATGCAACATATGTTTCAAAAAGACTTAGTAGATACAAAAAGAGATATTGAAGAATTGATAATTTTAACCGCCTAGCCTGATGTTAAAGTTTTACTACATGAACAGTATTTCGTAGGAGTTGTGAGATAGAAAAAAAACCTCCTAAATTGTGTGTATTGTCGGTTGGAGATTGCTGCTTGCCCTCGTTCTCGAATACTGGCTGAATCCTCACTGTAATTTGGACGAATGAGCTATGGAGCCGCAAGACATTTAACTGTACCTAACTATAAAACTTCATTATATACATGTTGTTTAGAGAAGTGTATAATTCTTTGATACGTTGCAGTTCACTTAGAAACACGAAAAATAAGTCCAATAAACATAGTCTCCGAAACGCATACGTTCTGAGATAAACACTGGCGTATAAGAGGTCTTCCAGGTGGAAGCCATTCTTGGAAAATGTACCCCTCTGCCTTTCGGCGTAGGAGATGACATACTCTTTGAAGTATACTCGGGTGTTGCTGTAGTACTTGCTGGCACGCATTCAAGACGCGACCACACAATGTCTATACATAATTCATTGCAGATAAGTAGGAAACTTCCTACAAGTGTCCCAGTAACCAAATATGTCGTGGACTGTGGCACTGAAATGTCACCACGGCGGAATAGCCTTGCGCACTGAAGCGCCGTGCTGCAGTGCGAGCAGCCGTTAGATATCGGAAGTTCGAGTCCTCCCTAGGCCATGGGTGTGTGTGTTGTCCTTAGTTTAGTTTAACGTAGTTTAAGTAGTTTGTAAGCTAGGCACTAATAACCAAGCAGTGAAGTCCCATAGATTTACACACATTTGAACTGAATTGAACTGAAACCTCTGCGTTAGTTGTTTGCGGACATGATGTCGAAGGTGCGCTTGTGCAGCATCATGAATATAGTCACATCTGTAATTGTTGCTGACATGCCACATCCTCCGGCAATGTGGGCAATGCGTTAATGAGCAGATTTGCGCCCCATTTAACCTTCGTTGTAGAACTTAGGACGTTATTAATCTAAGTTCACTTACTCGTACTTTCGTGAGAATCGGTATAGATTCCTTCTTTCTTGAACTGCTTAAGGATTTACATCCTCCCATATATACAGCTTATGGTAACTGACAACACCATCTCTTGCAAACCCTGCCTCATCGATAAATAAATTCTTAGATGTAAACCGAGGATCTGTGCACGCGTCTTCAAAAACCACCGAAAGAATCGACGTCTGCCAAGATGATCTTGTGGCCTTAGAGCCAGAACGCGTTGTACATATGAAAGGTTCGCAGTACTGTACACTAACGCACACATACATGACTAACGTAGTCTACAACACGAACAAAAATTTTCACATTTTTGTAAGGTTATGGGACCCAACTGGAGTGTTAATCAAAAGTGTACTTACAAACTACTGGAGCTAACGTATGCTAAGGAGAATACACATACGCATGCCCGAGGAAAGACTCGAACCTGCGAAGACGGTCAACCCACCACGTGCCTTCCGCAGCAAGGCGCCTTAGAGCGCACGGCCACTTCCGTGCGGAGCAATACGAATAACACAAGAGACTACCTAACGATAACTAGAGTACTGTAAAACACCATAACATCATGCAAACAAATTACCGTCGAAGCGCCAATACAACAACAGTGCTAATAATATCCGCAACCAAACGCCGCGCCTTCTTGCCTATAAATTCGTGTTTATCTTAGAAACTATGAGTTCCCGGACTCTTGTTTAGTGAACTTATTTTTATTTATTGATTTCACCTCTCAAAGTATTCGACCATTTTTTGAACGCCCAATATACATACCAGTAACGACGGATATTGATTCTTTCCTCAGTGTACCTATCCTTATACGAGCATCGGCGGAGAGCCGCGAAAATAAACAGGGACCGTGCGACATAAAAAGATTGGTTTGAGCACCACAATGCTTTACTAGGCATGGTCCTGCCATTGCCTGACTTAACACAGCCATTCATATCAGCTACTTAGCTACATGTCAAAGAAGTGATAAGTAGGAGAAAAAATTATAGGATTGACCGGGGATCGAATCCAAGACTCTTCAATTTCCAGTCAGGTTGTTCGTTGAATTCTGGGCTTAACTACTTTATCACATAGCGCGTCGATCACTGTGATCTAGCGTGCTGATCTACCACGCTTTCTCATCCAGGCACTGACCAATATGTTGAGTGGATACGTTGAAAAGTTTCGTATGGCCGGAGGCGTGTGAGGGTGATCCGGGCAGCAGTGGTGTCCCGGTGGTGTACTGATCAGCGAAACTACCTAGTAATCAGGGGTTCGAATCCCGTCTGGACACAAATTTTCAACTTTCCTCAATGATTTAAGTCAAAGCGCACTTAACATATTATGCAGTAAACCTCTTTGTACTTGCAATAAACATTCAAAATAAGATTACACGTTTTAATGGGTAGACTGTGTCAGCACTTAAATTTTCAAATTCGGTCAATAACTAGAGACGTCGCCACCAAGGTCACGCGCCAAATCAAAGAGCTTCAGCCGCACATTTTTGTTGCCGCTGGAAGCAGCTAGAAAGTCATCTTGCAACTTCTCAGAATCAGCATAAACACGGCAAGTCGTTTAGTAAAATAGATGTTTCAGTTTCATTCATATAACATACTCGACTTGTTTGATAATTCTCTGTTAACAATGAAGTTCGCTTTCCTACAGCAAATTTTTACGAAATATTTTATGTAAATTTTGATGGATTTGGCAATCGGAGCAATGTGTTACGATTTCTCAGAAAAAATGAGATGTAAAATGTTTGAAGGCACGATTATTTATATACTGAAGGTGATTGAAATAGTCCAGTCTTTTCTTACCTGTAATAAATAACATTTGCGCGATAGAAAAGTATAAAATAGCTCAACACAACGCACCAAATACCTAAAGCTGCATATGAGTCACGTATTCCGGTAACAGTGGCATTGCACTTGGCAACTGATATGTTTTTTGGTCCACATTATGTTAGTAAGACTAAAAGTGGCCCCTTGCTTTTTGAAAATACATTTCAATTGTTAGTAGCCCCTAAACTGTTCATCTGAGGCAAAAACTGAATAAACGGACTTGTAGAGGAGAAAATTCTCCACAGTGTTGCTCTCGTATGTTCTTTTTTTATTATTTTTTTTATCGGTGCCAAATTTTACAGGCGTATTTGTTGGCAGGTAGGGAACAGAGCCTCCTGCTGGCGGCAAGCCCAGTCGCCGCTAGAGGGCGACAGACAATTTACATGTAAGGTGTTCAAAATTTAATATCAAGTAAATGTTTTCCATATTTTGACTCTGAAAGTTGGTACACACGTATAAAGATATAATTCTTCACAAGGCTAAACCATTATATTCCTTTTCTGTAGGTTATTTAATGATGAGTCGAAGAATACTTGATATTTCGTCTAGGGCTGAATTTGTCCCTGGAAGATACCCTTTGATGGAGGAAAAAAAAAAAACATTTCAATAATACTTTTGTGAACGGTAAAAAATAAATTTGATAAAATATATTATGGAGTTAAAAATCGCACTGGTTCATTTTACGCCCCACTTTATGAATATTTCGAATAAAAAGTAATAAAATAATAAATAATATAAAATTAAATGTATATAGATATATATTACATTATTATACATTTATAACTTGCTATCGGCAGGGCGCATAGTGTTAGTGAGGTCTTACAACGACATTTTAATGTTACAATTATACACTTATAACACTGCATACTTTAATGTTAGATATAGTTTCACTAGAAGCTGATTTCGGCTAAGCAGCCATCTTCGCCTGGAATACGTACGTTTTTCATAATATTTCGTACTATGTAGCCTATTTGTTTTATACAGAGTGTAAATGAAATTAATACGTACCACATTCTGGCAAGCCGTTCATTTTGATCTTATTATGACGAAATGATTTTTATACTTTATAATATCTGGTAACTCATAATATTACGTTATCATATGTAAGATGTTTATTATTCACTTATGTTACGGATTTTGACGTTTATTTGACAACTCTAAAGAGATACAGTAGGTTTACATTTTTACAAAAAGAATATATGTCTGTGAGTTTCAAGAGGTAGATTACCACTAAAGAATAATCAAAGAGGCAATCCTACAGTTGAGCTGAGTTAGTAATAAGTAAGCAAAATTAACAAAAAACCCAAAGTAACGTATTTTTGCTTCTCATTTCCCTTCAATTTCAAACAAAAGCTTTCCCTCAGATCCACAGAATAACTCAACATTTACAAGACGATAATATAATCTACCTCTTGACACTCACATATATTCTTTTTGTAAAAATGTTAACATACTGCATCTCTGGAGAGCGGTCAAATAAACGTCAAAAACCGTAACTTAAGATAATAACAAACATCTTAATTAAAAACTTCAATACGTAGTATTTTTGTTCCACAATATTTTTATTGCATTAAAACCTTAGATAGGAAAACGTAATATTAGAATTTACGAGATATTATAAACATTTCGTCACAATAACATGAAAAAGAACGGCTTGCCAGAATGTGATATGTATTAATTTCTTTTTTACTCTGTATAAAATAAATAGGCTACATAGTACTAAATGTTATGAATGATTTATGTATTGCCGCCGAAACGCCAGAAGAAGGTTTCTTAGTCGAAATAAGCTTCAAGTGGAACGATACCTAACACTTAAGTATACAGTTTTATAAACATATAATTTGTACTATTATACATTTACGTTTATATTATTTTATTAAATCTTTTACGTATTAAAGCATCATTTCATTTTGTACATAAGTTTAAATTACTTTTTCTAAAATACTTGCAAACATCATAAAACTGCTGAAAAACCCTAAGTGAGCCGTAAAAGACGCCAGTGTTCCCCTTTTTTGTGACAGGGGTGAGGATGGGAAAGCGCTGCATTGTCACTCTTCTGACTGGTTTGATGTGGAACCCCTCCCCTTCCTCCTTTGCGGTAACCTCTTCATATCACGCTAGAATGTAACACCCGCGGTCTCAGAAGTCGGCCGCACGACCTAGATAGGTTCCAGCTGCGTCACAGAGTGGAGCTGTTAATGAGCAACTGCCGCGCGGAGCAGCTACAGAGGAACATTCTGCATGAGGGAGCCGCAGACACGCGAGTAACACCCAGCGCGGACTGACTTACAACTGGGTCACGGCTTCAGTGCAACAGGGAGGGTTAAATTTGATGCGTGTCTATTACACCTTGACTTTAAGGAACAATCTACAGCTACATACCCGTATACATATGTATGACTACTCCGCGATTTACTACTAATTGGCTGGCACGGTTCATGGTACCATTTTCAAGCTATTTCTCTACCGTTCCACTCTCTGACTGCGCGCGTAAGAAAACGTACGCCTAAAGCTTTCTCATATTTTATGGTGAATATTCTATTATATTGATCACGATCATATCTCTCTATTTCGATGGTGTCAGAAAAAGAGTTCGCATGCAAAGGAGAAAGACTGATTAATATTTTGCAAATACATTCACACCAAGGAAATACGCTTTTGTTGTAATAATTGTGACACTTCAGTCACACTCTCTCCTGTTAAGTGACAATACAAAAGGAGTTCTCCTTCTTTCTACCTTCTCCATATCCTCTATCCGCACAGCAATACTCTAGCAGACTGTCCGGCACGCAAAGCGTAGTCTGTCTCTTCAGTGGACTTGTGCATCTTCTAACTGTTCTGTCAACAAAGCGTAGTCTTTTGTTCACTTTCTAAACAATATCATCTATATGGTGTTTCCAAAGAAACTTATTCGTATTTGTAGTTTCAGGTATTCAGTTGAAATGATACCATTGATTTTCATGTGATTTTCATGTAGCCTAAATTTGACGGTTTCTGTTGTAAACTGTATGTTACTGTCTGGAAACTTCTTTACTAAGTGTGTGCTAGTTTTGTCGACTGCGACAGTACTCAGTATGCGAATACCCGCTTGATGACATATTTTGAATTAATTCTTCAATTTGTAGTTATCAAAATATATAATCTTTTCTGATAATTAAATTTGGGCCGCCACCATGCTTATAAAAACATGAAAAATATTTTTTTATTGACCTCATTTGGTCGGTGGCATATAATATGTTCAAACACATTTATTTCATAAATTACTAACCAACATCACAATGAGAGGTACCACCGATGAAAAGTTAGGTTACTCGGTACATTCCCATGCAAAGTAACATCTGTTCGCCCCCTCCAAAAGTATGAATGATAGGCAAGTTTTCAATTGAAAGAATATACATACATCAGATGCAATTTATAGACCATATACAATTCATCCTGTCACATGACAAAGCTAACGGAACATTACACAAACTTTGAAATAAAAATGATATCCTATAGCAACAATTAAAGACAATTGACAATTAAATGTTCAAATGTTTGTAAAGCTTATGGGACTTAACTACGGGGTCATCAGTCCCTAAAGTTACAGACTACTCATGAACTAGCTTATACTAAAGACGGCACAAACTTTCATGCCCAAGGGGGGATTCGAATCCCCAACGGGGAATGGCCACGCGCATCCTATCGTAGCGGCTCAATGCGCTCGGCCGCTCCGCTGCGGCTGACAATTAACAACATGAAATTACGTTGCCTATATATTTACATCAACAAATGACTAGATGAGTCAAGGGAGAAGGAAACCGATTCAGGAAGAATAATTATCCAAATTACTACCGAAGATGCACAAACTCATGGGTAAGATGAAGTTTTCCAATTTGAACAAATAACCTCGGTTATGAAAATAAAGAGAAAATCTTCCAAAAACAGCAATATACTGCCCCTAACAATTAGGGGCAGTATAACACATTACCGAATATTTGGAGCAGATAGGAGTCGGAAGCGGATGGTGCTGACTGCAGATTAGAGCTGAAATAAATCACGGCCGTTTTCCCACTTCGTTCTGTGAAGCAGAGACGATGTTTAACTAACAGCTTCTCCAGCATCGGCGCTCCTAGACAGACAATGGATGCACAATTTTATATCGCGAACAGATAAGTCGATCGTAGTGTATTTGTGAAACAGTGTTCACAAGTGCAAATCACCAAGTGCAAATTTGCGACACAAATCGTAATATATGCACTATCTGAAAAGTGCGAATGCTCAAAGTGAGACTTCCAGAATAACTAAGTGAACTGTGGTCGCCGGAAGCGAACGTACAGGACAAAAATCAAAGTTCAACAAACAACAGCACAAGTAAACCGCGAGAGCTAAGTCGATCCGCACCCTGTGGAGACCTACAAGCGAATCCCGAAACAAAAAAATCTCTCTCCAGGTGAGTGTTCCTGGCCGCTACCCGTGACCCCGTCTACGTGGCCAGAGCGCTGCAATTACCACATACCGCTAATAGCCTGCCCAATGATATCGCGAGAAGCTGCTGAAAAATTACAAAACTGTCATAATCCTAAGCTTTGACAAATCACATAGCATGCTGCAGACGCCTCACCCACGAGAAATGTTCCCACAGACACGTTACCGTACACAGGTCAGTGCCCTTTTCGGAATTTTCGGACGCTCTGTTTCGTTCCCAGGCCTCAAAAAGCACAACTTTTATGGCCATAGGCACAAAGCCCCCTCTGGCTCAGACGACCGACTATGCGTCCAGCAAACTCAGCAAACCCATTCGTCATTCAAAAGAACGTTTCCACAACCACCCACCTCGGCAAATTCTGAGAAACCGTCCAGGGTGCTATTCATAACCATGAAAACGACACGCCGATCTGGCGAGGGTGCTATTCAGATTTCTGGGAACTTCGATTGTGTTGCAATGGTGCCAGTAGTGCGGGCAACATTTTTTTTATTTTTTTTATTATTTTTTTTTAATTTTTTTATTTATTAAGCTTATGGGACTTAACTACGGGGTCATCAGTCCCTAAACTTACGAACTACTTATGAACTACCTTATACTAAAGACGGCACAAATATCCATGCCCGAGGGGGGATTCGAACCCCCGACCGTTGTGGCCGTGCAGACCGTGACTGAAGCGCCTCAGTCTCCTCGGCCACCGCGGCCGGCGCGGGCAACCTGCAGTGCATCTGCAGAACATTCTCCATCTCTACCTGTAATAGCAAACAATACGTCGCAGGTAGCCGCGGTCGGCCGTCGTGGGCGCACTCTCCATACACCGCCCACTGAACAGGACCTCACAGGTGGCCATGACAGGACGCCCTCCATTCCACAGCCGAGTCGGCAGTCTCGCAACAGAGAAGTTCTGCGAAGGCAAATGCCCAAACACGCTAATTTATAGACCCCAACACGCCAACTTTCGAAACTACGTGAGAGAAAGCACTCCAGCCGTCCCCCTTCCGTCGCCAGTTTGTCCACTGGACAGCAGATATCTGAAATATTCGTAGAAAAAAATCATTAAAGAACTGCTATAGATGAAGCACTTTCCTTAGACGAAATGCCCCAATAGAAACAGAAGTGTTATCAAATCTAAATAAAGATAGCGTATCAAAACGATACTGAACTTCCCCATCTGCTCAAAGATAAAAAACATAGGGATAAAAAAAACTGACTACCTATTACCGCCACCTCACACTGTAAGTACTCCTGTGGGTTACATCCCGCTTTTCCTTGTTTAGGGTCACTTACCACTGTTCGTATTACATATATAGATCATTTGTCTATTGGAATTGATTTTCCGATGTCTTTACTTGACAGTAAATTTTAGCATCATATGCGATCATCCTACGACTTTTGCTCATCTAACAGTAGCTTCAGCTTTTGCCTGGTTATGTATTTACTCCAAACTTTGGTTAGTCTATATTCCCTCTCCCGTCTCTATCCTTCACCTTCTACGGTATTCTATATATCTGTCAGTTTCCTTTTCATGCACCTCAATCCTTATGACGTCATATATCCTGAACTATATGTCACAGTATGATATAATTCGGAAGGTACATTCAGTTGTGTGAATGTACACTGCCAGTAAAATGTCTCGCAAATGCAATTAGTAGTGTAGATGTAATAAACAGTGACGACATGCCAAATGCCGTAGTTTAACTGCAGAGGAAAAATAGTAAGCGAGACCCTCTTTTCTTTCATCATATTGTTGTGGTTGTCAGCGCGAAAACGTCTCGTAAAGGTTTGAAATTGCAGGTCGCATGATTTTTTTTGTCACTCTCTTTGTTTATAACGTCATAACTCCTGAATTATGTGTCGCAGGTGGTTTCTATTCCCACAATGATTGTTTTCAGACGGTAAAGAACAATTGTCCTAAATATGGTTCAAAATGGTCCATGAGTTGAGGAGATGTGTAACACAGTCGCATGCTGCGGGAATTTTTCACGAATTGTAAATGGCGTCATATATCTTGAGCAACATGCGGTAGGTGATTTCGCCGCCCCCTCACCCTCCCCCCCTCACCAACCAGAAAATATAGAAATGTGGAATCAGAAATGTAGAGAAACCTATTTGTGTACTACATGAACGATATTTTCTGAACATATAATGTCTGGGTAACAATATACAGTTCCATGTCATACTTACTGATTTGATTTAATATTTGCACGAAAATCCTACAGAAAATCGACGACAGTGTTATTCTTTTGTAATTAAATGAATTATTCCTTTTTCCTTTCTTGAGTTTTGCTGTGACCATTTAAAAATTATAAGTCTTTAAGGACAATGCTTTTGTCGAGTGAGCGGTCGTATATGATTGCTGTGTATCGAACTGTTACGGCAGCATACTTTGAAAGGAATGCAATTGCTACACATTGTGACCTGGTGATCTTGCTGTTATAAAGTGGCTCGAGTTACTCTGCAATACAAAGGATTTCCATTGATTCATTATTCATGCCAATAGCTGTTACAGTTTAGAATTATGGAATATTTACAAGTTTATTGAAGGAATTGCAGAAAACTATATGTAGCAATTTCAGTATAGCAGTAGTGTCATCTGTAAAATTCACGGTGCCTTGCCGGTACTGTACTGAACCTATAACTGAAATCTCTTTACATTCCCCGCTATATTTCGTCGTATAATTAAAAGGATCTCGCACTGAAGTTCTCGCTAAATTTCGATTCTCTGTAAATCTTAGCCGGTCTTTGAGATATCGTACGTGTTGCAGACGTTAATCATGTATATCATTCATTACTTTATAAATACTGATAGTTTTACATACTGCCTTCGCTGGTCTCATGCGTGCGAATATACCTCAGTCTAAGAAATACACTACTGACCATTAAAACTGCTACACCACGAAGATGTCGTGCTACAGACGCTAAATTTAGCCGACAGGAAGAAGATGCTGTGATATGCAAATGAGTAGCTTTTCAGAGCATTCAGACAAGGTTGGCGCCGGTGGGAACACCTACAACGTGCTGACAGGAGGAAAGTTTCCAATCTATTTCTCATACACAAATATCAGTTGACCGCCGTTGCCTAGTGAGACGTTGTTGTGATGCCGCGTGTAAGTAGAATAAATACGTACCATCACGTTTTTGGTAATTTGAAATGGAGATTGTAGACCCTAAGAGAGTTGAGGCCGAATCGAACAGCCCCTATATGGCACTAGGGGTGCCTAAATTTACGTTCTCCAGCGTGACTGTACACGAAATTTGTACACATCTAATTTATGACTTTGATATAGCTGAATGATAAGTGGATCTCAGTGATATCTTGAGACTAAAATTCGAAGTTTGTGCTGGATAAAGCGTTACGTTTCATGTATTGCGTGCCTTCCATAGTCCGCCTGAAATGAGAGTTTTCCAGGGCCACTCGCTGAACAGACATGATCCACTTGGGTAAAAGAGACAGGTCGCTGACAATACTTTCCAGCCCCATGACTGCCGGAAGCAGACTGTGGCCACTAAGGCTATACGTGCACGACTGCCAGACCGATCCAAACATTCCTATGTCACTGTGCGTGTTCACTCACACAACTGCCGAAATTCGCGCACAGAGAGACTCTATTTATATAGGGACTAACTAAATACGCGGGGGAGCTCTGGGGATTTGATTGAGAACGTAAAAACAAGAAAAGTATTTCCTGTTCAGAATTTGTTTATTTATTTTGGATATCATGTTACGGGCATTTATTGTGATGAATGTTACACAAACCTCTTCAATAATCAGGTTCATCATGTGTGTTGTTACAGTGTAATATACTACGTATAGTTCTCCACAGAAGCTGCTCAAAATGGCTATACAGGCGTGTACAGGCAGTATCATTGTCTCATCCGGTTCCATATTCCACGCGTTTGTCGCAGCTGCTAACACCTTTGCTGTATCTGTGCTGATGTAGCAATTCTACGTTATGAATAGGTGTGACATACGCAATGATCTTCAAATGACCCGAAAGTAAACGTCTATTGGACTGAGGTCTGAAGAAAGAGCAAATCACAATGTCGGGCCTAATGCCGTATCCGTTTATTAAGAAATCGCTAAGGAAGTGTTTACTTTCCTACGCAACAGACATCTCGTTGTTTTGAATGCAAAGAAATGCACACCGAGGTGAATGTGGACGAAACTTACATGTGATCTGTGCGGCTTACACAAGTGACCAGTCTGCAGTAGTCAAATTGTCTGTGTTACGTATACAACAACAAATGTCTGTAAGACAATAACAAAACCTCATGAACCCTATGTGTACAGGAGAGAATCAATTTGTTGTCTGGTCCCGTATCCATCTATCGAATCCTCCAAGCTATCCCACATATTTTGTTACACCCATAATTTAAGGTCGCAGCCTTTGCTTAGGCATGTAATTCTGTTTACAAATTACATAATATCATTAGCGTCTCAAGGTGCATTAACCAAAAATGAGAAATTGCATGAGTTATGACATGGCATATTTAATGGTGCATATTTAGAAGCTTTGGTGCGATGATGAGACCATTTACGATCAATGTCTGATACGAATGAATGACATCCTGTGGAATTCGAGGTACATGAATATTACTGTAATTCCTTAGGACGTCATGCTCTTTTTGCCGAAATTAATATCAAGAAGTTCAATAGTTATATAACTAAATGACCAAACTTGTAAGATCATCCGTACCTACACTAACAGACTACTTAAACTATTTCATGCTAAGGACGAAACACAACACACATGCCCGTGATAACGACTCTAGCCTCCGGCGGGAGCGGCCGCGCAATCTGTGACACAGAACATCAAACCCCGCAGAAATCCCCGCATGGCATTTTCGTATTTGTAATCATCATTTCGTAACCGTAAGATATCTTATAAGACTTCTGCCATGACAGAATACGTTAATGAATTTTTTCCATGTTAATTTGATTTTATTTGGTTGATTTTCTCTCATGTGACAAGTGCTTCAAAAGAAACGAATTTCTGTGTAATAATTTTATATCTTTTAAATTCTTAGATTTTCGTATTATATTTTATGAGGAACAAATAAATGTCAGTAATAACACACTGGAACTAGTGCATCTGAAGTATATCCAAAGAGAGTATTAGTCTGTAAGCTTTCCTCAACAGAGGGGTGCATATTTCGCAACACCACTGAAGAATTTCTGTATCAAGTATTTATAGCACTCAAATGATTCTACGTAATGGGCAGTGTTAGGTGAAGGAGCTGCGGGAATAAATTATAGTAATTAATTCGTATTTTTTCATTTATTATCCGGACCATTAAGAAAATTTAACGAAGCCCATCTTCGCTAAAGAACATTTAGCTCCTTTTACCTCTCACAAAATAATCTTAATTGTTATCCTCGCCGTTAAAAAAGGAGTTCCTATCTTGTTTCCCGACACGGAGATGTTGGAGTCAAGCCAGTAGAAAATTTCTACTCCGTACAGCAGCGGTTGAAGGAATGTGTGATTTGGTATCAGACACGCGACTCAGTTCAAATGTAGCACTTGGAAAATCCATGGGGATATTCTTCATTCATCGGAATGAATAAATATAAAAATAAGTGAACGATTGAGCGACAGAGTGAGTTGTCATGTTAACAGAGTTTGTGCAACAGTTGTATAAGACGTCTGAAGGCTACGCTCTTGTTAGAAACTAAAGTGCCTGTTTTCTCGAACAACCAACATACTGATTTGCTTCATCAATGATTTGTAATTGTGACGCTACTCTCCAGAATATGATGTTTTATGATCGTCTTGTAATGTTGCATCTTTTGTATCTTTCGTGCTTGCTGTATTAGATTTGTGTTTAAATTCGCCTTATGCAAGATACCTTGTTTTGTCTTAATACCCAAAGATGTTTCGGCACTTATTGTGCCATCTTCCGTGTTTTAGCATTTTTTTCAACAATAAATTATTACAGCGATTTGTACGAGTTGTTGGATTTGACAACTTTATTAGATATTAGATATACTAGATTAACGCCCGCTGCTTCGCATGCGTAAGCTGGTTTGTCTGCACCAATTGTTTCTCCCTCTTAATATAAATTCTCGTAGATATAGCTTAAGTAC
Organism: Locusta migratoria; assembly: GCA_026315105.1. NCBI lineage: Eukaryota > Metazoa > Arthropoda > Insecta > Orthoptera > Acrididae > Locusta > Locusta migratoria. The sequence continues at coordinate 196,754,595 of CM048749.1, forward strand.
TTTCATAATGCAATGTGGTGATACCACTCGTAGCCGCGGTAGAATGGCCATGCGTATTGAGGCGACATGCTGCGGTGTGCGCTACTGTTCATCGTCGGGGGTTCGATTCGCCCCTCACTCATGGGTGTTTATGTTGTCCTTAGCATAAGTTAGTCTGTTAGTTTAAGTCAGTTTAATTAGTTTGTAACCCTTAGGGACTGATGACCACGTAGTTAAGTCTCTTGAGATTTACAAACATCTGAAAATTTGATGTTACTACTTGTAATCCCCTATGACACCCCTTAATAGTTGAAATGCGGAAAATGCCCCCAAATGTGTCTTAAATATCAACCAAGTAAGCAAATATCACTTTTTGTAATTCTTGGTTCAAAATTGGCTTAGTAGCAAGGTATTTTCAAAAAATGTTTCATCTCCTATTTCACCCCCTAAATGATTAATTTTCTGAAAATACCGAAACACGTGTCTTTTTAATTCTGAAGAAGAAAACAAATAACAATTTTATAGCAAAAGATTTTCGAAAAAAATCCCCTTTCAATTTAGCCCCCTTGATGGTCGAATTTCCAAAAATACCGAAACATGTATTTTTTAAATTCTAACGAACAATACAAACCTCAATTTTTACAGCTCTAGTTTCAAAATTGACAACAATTTGTTTTCGAAAAACTTCGGCATTCGTTATGATGTTACACTTTATTATTTCTACACTACAAATTGTAGCCGCAGGAAACTTTACAGACAGTATACACACATAATAGATGAATGTACCTTGTAAATTGTATCGCAGTACAATACGTAGTCCGTGAGGTATGAGCACATAAACAGTAACATTCCGCTGTTCATGGACTAAAACTACGGCTTTCGATATGACGTTACAATCTATAATTTGTACACTACACATTGTAGCCGCAGGAAATTTTACATGCGGTGTACACACATATAGTTGAATGTACCTTCGAAATTGTATCACATTCCGACACGTAGTTCATGAAAGATGAGTACATAAACAGTAACGTTCATGGAAAATAGCCCCTTTCCACACCAAGTTTTAATGTATTACTTCTTTACTACTAAGTGTATTCCCAAGAGATTTTATAGACAGACAGCCCGAAAAATGGCAGGAATAAATAAATAAATACCCTGGTAACGTCGGGTTTTCAGCTAGTATGTTATAAAATTTCTGGTGTCGGTACAAGATAGTGGTAAGCAAATTTCTCTCTTTTCAGCCCGTCCGTTAGTTTACTATTTGAAAAGCGATAATTTCGCTTACTTTACATTCATCGTTAAATCTCATGAATACTCTGCAATTCAAATTTTCAGTAATTTATAGAAACGATGTTACATGACTCAAATAAACAAACCGCGTACTTTGTTTCATGTCAACAGAGTCGACTTCCTACCAACTGAGGATTCAGAGGAAAAGTTATTTAGCACACATCTGTAACACACCCGCAATCTGGGTGGAACTCGAGAGACGCAGTGGAGTAGCCAAGCGGTGTAATGCGCTTCGATGCGGAGCGAGCGTTTGCTTGGCGTCAGAGGTACGAATCCTCCCTGGGGCATGGGTGTTCTATGTTGTTCTTAGGTTAGATTTAAGTAGTTTAAATAATACTAGAGGACCCGTGCGAATTCTTCGCACCGTTAGTGGAATGACTTTAAATGGAAGAGCTTGATCCGATGAGTGTTGTTAGGTCAAAAAGAACTGCGTACTTTAGTTAGAACCGAAGATATGGTAAAACAAACCGATTAAAATACTCAACACAAGGACAGAAGGAAACCGCGTTTAAATAAAAAATAATGGATGGAGAGACTTAAGTTAATTGTGATACTTGATGACAAATATGCGAATGAATACATTTCGTTTAAAGCAAAAATTGAAGGAAATCGGACAGAACGGCCTGACCGACTGACTTTAGTTTATAAAACAGTTGGGAATAAAAGGGAAGTAAAGTTGAATGTTCACGCATAGTTTTCTTCAGAATCAATGAATGCCCGTGCTTAAATCCGTAAATGAAAGAGTTTGATCAGCTGAGTGTTGTTAGGTCAAAAAGACCTGCGTACCTTAATTAGAACCGAAGGTATCGTAAAGCAAACCGATTAAAATATTCAATGCAAAGACAGAAGGATGCCACCTTAGAATAAAAATAAAGGACGGAAAGACTTGAGATAATTATAATACTTGATGGGAAATCTGCGAATGAATACCTTTCGTTTAAAGCAAAAATGAAGGAAATCGGTCGGATAGAACGGCCTGACCGACTGACTTTAGTTTACAGCAATGACGTCCCCATAAGAAATATACATAAAGAACTCGCGCTTGAGTGTAGAAAAAGGAAGGCTAGAATTGCGTAAATTCTGTTACTTGATGACAAATCTGTGAATGAATAGCTTTCGATTAAAACAAAAATGAAGGAAATCGGCTGGGTAGTTTGGTCTGAGTTTAGGTTTCGTAGATTCTTTTAATGTATATAATAATATATATACCTAGTGATCCATAGCCAAAGCAGTTAAGTCCCATAGATTTACTAACAATTGAAAAGTTTTTGGTACGAGAGACCAGCAAAGTTACTTTCATTACATAAAAAATTAAGGACGTTATCTGCCGATGGGCAATGAATTACACCAAAGGGGAAAGCTGAAAATTTGAGTCCGACAGAGAAAGGAACCATGTCCACTACTTATTACGAAAGTGCACTGACCTCCAAGCCATCTGAACACGATGTTTACCCTCTGCCAGGCACTTCAATGTGATCTGCAGAGTATCGACGTATAATAGTATAGCCTGTGGTCGAAAATCGACCAATTGTGTTTACAATGGACATTGGGGGTAAAATTTTACGTATCATGTCGGCGGCCTCGCGTGATTATGTTGGCAACATCAACAAAACGGTATAAAATCTTTGCCCATTTGTTCGAACCACATAGAATGACTCGATTAGTGTATCGCATTGACCATAAAGTAAACAAATAGTGCTATTCTTGCTTGTCAGCGAGAAAAATTTAATAAAGGTTTGAAATTATGTATAAAGTTTGATGCTAGTCGCTAAGTACTCTCATTCTCATATAGCGTATTTTTAAAGTCTCGCTGCATTATCTGGCTGTTCTTTGCGATTCCTATTGTTTATGACGTCATATCTTCTGAACCATGTGTCGTATGTGATTCTTAACCATGCAGCAATTATTACCTCACGGAAAGAAATGTGTATACCAAATTTGGTTGAAATCGGTCCATTGGTTTAGGAAAAAATGAGCAGCATTGTCACTAAATGCAGCAGTTTTTCGCACATCTCATTGTTTATGACGTCATATCTCGTGAACTATGAATCGTACGTGATTCTTACAATTACGGCGACCATCGTCATGAACTGAATCTTACGTGTACAAAATTTGAAACAGATTGGATCAAAACTGTAGTTTTGTATTGAAATGTTTTACTATATTCTATTTAAGTAATCACAGTTCCTTTCTACCACTTCCAAGCAAGATACTTAGCTTTTCAACGTTACGATGTATGGGGGTTCTGCTCGCTGCAACATTATTCTCCTGGGGCGTCGTGGTAGAAATAAATACAATTTTTCACTTCTTCTTTAATTTGAAATCAAACTACTTCTCCACAAAAACATTACAAATTCAAACTTGCGTACAACAACAACAACACAGACTGATATAGATTCCTAAGCACTTTGCGAAAGCCAGAACTCCAACTCCCCCCACGCAAGGCGGTGAGGCAATGATATAACATCGGCAATAATGACCTTACATTATGCATTGTTCATAACAATTGAATATACTAATTTACTATGAACAAACACACAAAGAAAACATTTCATGTACACAAAAAATAATCACTATATAAAATGAAAACTATACATACAATAATTTTACAAGGCACATATCGTTTTAAGACTTAATCACGCTACTTTTTGTTTGACAACAAACCAAAATGTTAAATGTCAATTAATTAGTTAACGAGTACATCATACATGTTCCTAACATATACTGAACTATCACATATCTCGGCCATTCTGAAAATAGGTTCAAAATCTCACTATAATCAATATATACAAAGAAATACAATTTAGGAATTTCGACTATTACATTAATTAACACAATTAGCTGGTCAACGCAATTTGTTTATGATCCTGACATATATGCAATGCTATTTATTTTCATTTCTTTTTGTTTTTCACAAAAGTTTTTACTATTCATCTGTTTAAGTCTTTAAATAACATACAAAGACAAAACTATTGTTTATAGAACTGTCTGGAATTAGATTTCATTAATTAAGAGATTTGTGAAAGACATTACTTGTTTTATTGACAGTATCACCGAGACACTGTCCTACACTGATTCCTAGGCTGGCTATTTCATTTTTAAGTAACTTCACACGCAACATATATCACTATTAACCCACACGATTCCGGGTCCGACGCAGACAGTATCGTACAATAACATTGAGATGAGGGGGCCAGCAGTATCATCACAGTATGAAAGACGTACATACATGCGGACACTCTGCTTTATATATTAGATGCTAGAAAATTCGGAATAATTCACGAACTTCAAGTACTGCAAATGCATGATTTTCATGAATAAATCTGTATACGCCAGACAGATATCACACACTTTCGTTATATGTAAATTGTTAATGTAATGTTCTTCACTGCGGTTTTCCCTCTGTCCCTCGTTATATTTCGTTCCTTAATATCTTATTTCTAGCAACAAGCCGTCGCGTTGTGACTTTCTTCCAGCAAGCGGCAAAACCAATTAAGTGTGTCATTTGCAGAACTTTAATTACAGTTTTGTCGAGACGGTCAGTATTAAAATATCAGATTACAAAAGGGACGGAGCACAACTCGGCCCGTAATTCCCGCTGCCTCTAAAATGAAGGACCCTCCCTAGTGCGGCCGTTAACAGCGGCTACAAATTACGTAACAGGAGGAACTCCCACTCGAGGAAGAATGGAAGGAATAAAGACAAGAGGAGGAAACTTCTCCACTTTTGTACGTCTATTTACGTTGAATGAGTCGTAATTAGCGTCTAAGGAAAACAAATCTGTAGCTTCTAAAGTACCATGTAGACTCTTATATTCAAGTATTATTAAATTATACCATAAAAAATTTACTTTTGTTATGTATGTAAGTCTATAATATGGTTTGTCTCCGCTTTGCGTGAGGAATGCTAAAATTTATATGTATCATACTTCTTAAATGCCTGTTTTTGTTCCAATGGAAGCCTATAATTTCCATCATTTAATGTGTCTTATATGAAGTCCAGATATTTCCTTTGCAGCGGTAATCCGAAATGTATGACAAAAGCTTTATATTAGCGCAATATTCACAACAAAAGTGTGTTGCAACACAAAAGCAGTGGTTCTCCTACTCGCTTTCAGCTAACGGCTAGGACAGAGTGGTACTTTTATAGCTGGGGTAAAATGACCAAGTGTTGTTTTTGTGGATAAAGTTACCACCGTACTAACTGCATCTGTTTTAGAACTTAAGTCCCTATGGGGGTTGTAGCTTAATGTTAATGCGTCACTGCAAGTAGTTGACCAAGGGCAGTGATAGATGAGGTATTTCTTGATAGGTGTCTTTAGTTTAAACGGATTCCTACTGTTACTCGGATATTCATGCTCAGGCATACTGACTTACGTGGTTGAAATTTCAAAAGAGGTGCCCGTTATTTTATTCAGAACTTTAAATGCTTAAATTTTTCTGTACGTCATGTTGTGCAATGTTGTCATATACATCCATAGAACACTGCTATACAGAGCGAGAGACTTAAAACTGTTTTTCGGAATATTTGTAAAAATACAAATCGCTTTAAAAAATCGCACTACCGTGTTTTACGGCCCACTTTAGATTTGTAATTTTATAAATTTTGCAAACATTTCGGACCAAAATAATAATCTAAATAATAAAAATATGGTGACATGATTACGACTCAACTGTTGCGGTAATACCTATGCACCAAACACGTAATATTCTTTCCGACCGTATTATAACAAACAGCCATAATTATATGATATTGCCAGCCGCGGTGGCCGAGGAGACTGAGGCGCGCTACGGTCGGGGGTTCGCATCCCCCCTAGGGCATGGATATTTGTGCCGTCCTTAGTGTTAGATAGTTCATAAGTAGTTTGTAAGTTTAGGGACTGATGACCCCATAGTTAAGTCCCATAACCTATACAAACATTTGAACATTTTTATATGATATTACCTTTGACAAACATACTATTTTTGAACTTTTCCTCTTTCAACTATCATTTTAATATCTCGCCCACATTTTCATTATATTTTTCCGTTAAAATATTATCACTTGTTTTGCCTTGGTAGTTCAAAGTTTGCCGCGGTGGAGTAGCTGAGCGGTCTAAAGCGTCTCGCTGCGGAGCGCACGGTTGCTCGCCGTGGAAGTTCGAGTCCTCCCTGGGGCATGGGTGTGTGTGTTGTCCTTAGGTTAGTTTACCTAAGTTTAAGTAGTTTGTAAGCTACGGACTGATGACCACGCAGTTTGGTCCGATAGATTTACAAACAAACAGTTCAAAGTTTATTTTCTTTGCCTGTACTGGTTACGACTGACGTAGCGTACATTTCGCGTTCTGATGAGTGACTATAGCCTGGATGGAACACAGCGTACATTTGGCGTTCGTAAATCAATCAAGTGACATCGCTCGCCTCAAAATTTCTTTTGGTACACCATCTTGCTTTCTGTACATTAATGATTTTATTATTATAACTCAAGCGTTGTCATTGAAAAGCAGTGGCGCACTGAAAATTATCAAAAACACGTCGTTCTTAGGACAACGAATTATAGTGTAATGTTGGTTAGTTATTTAATACCTGCCATCGATGGTACGAGAATCACGAATTACTTTCTCAGATGTCTGCCATAGCGTAATAGGCGAGGAATTAGTTTCTTATGTCCAAACATGTTACACGGTGGTTCGGAACTTGATAGGGCGCGGTGGCTCAGAGCGCTCGGTGTGAGGGTTGCCGGCATGCTAGCTCGACGCCCTCTGTAACGAGAGAACTGAGTTATCCGAAACGATCAAAATAGGACAAAACAAACCAACGTTCACAAATTACCCGTTCAAACCGAAGAACCAATAAAAAGCTATGCGATCGCCACCTACTCTGCGTGACGTGTCGTGGCATGGCAGTGCACAGGCCTACTCTTCATTCGGTGTTGATTGAACGCCATCTGTAATATATATATATATATATATATGTATATATATATATATATATAACCAGAGTAAAATTCTCAACGAACAACCAGAACGAATATGAACAAACGACCGCAAAGCATTGATCTCACTGAAGAGATATACCACCGCTGTCAATTTTTTGACCCACTTTATTTATCCTCTTGCTTCCTTTTAAGTTTTCGCACACTCTTGTTAACTGAACACAACTATATTCTGCAAGATTCCGAGTTGTTCAAAGGCAACAGCGATTTATGTGAAAAGTGCATTTGTTCTGTTTCGAGAACATGCCATGAAACACTTAGCATCGAATTGCAAACATAGACTTCTTTATCATATGTATATAAACTGGGGAATACTGTTACAATGACTGTGGTAAATGACGTATTGATTGTACTAACTTTGTATATAAAGTACTAGAGTTATGTGGAATTCAGCATTGCCGCACTTATTCCGTTGTGATTTCAGCTGTAAAAGAAAACGTAATCACGGTTTGAAATATAATATTTGCTCTTTATTTTAGCACAGAACAGAGTAACATGAACGAAGTCATATCTGGACTACAGGAAAGGTAATACCAGCGACGTTAAAAGCGTACATAACAACCATGTCAAAGACAAACATTTTAGTAGATGCATTGATTCTAATTAATGACTTTCAGTATATTTCATAAATAATGAATAAGCGCTTAGAAAAATAATAAACAAGGTAATTTGTTGAAATGTATACATTTCCCTTCCGTTTCATTAAGGAACTACACTTGCCACAAGTAACGTACATATGCTTCAGAAGACCATTGTTCAATTCGTTGTTACGTATTTCACAGCAAGTTCATGAAATAGAACAAACACACATTTTAGAGGGAGCATTCTTACATATGCACAACTCTAAACATTGAAGAACATACCTGCATTTAATTAGTAAGAGTGCCCGAAACCCTATTAGGAAAAAAGGAGAAAAAAAGTTTTCTGTGGTGGTGGGTTCCGAACGAATGACCATAAGCATTGCAGTCCTACGCGCTGCCCACTACACTATGGCTCATAACTAGAACATACCGTCTTCTATCTCGTAATATTGATGGCAGTTATTAACTGGTGCTAATATGGCATTTTAGACACTAGATTATCATTTATCGTACGGAGAAGGACGTGTTTTTCTTAATTCTTCAGTGCGCCATTGCTCTGAAATGACTACGTGTAAGATACAATAAGAAAATTATCAAATACGCAACGCAAGATGGCGTATGCCAGAGAGAGTTCGGGGCGAGGAATGTCTCCGAACGGCTGGTTCTCGTTAATTCAATGGTGTCAAATCTCAGTTATTATTGCAAATATGTCTCAAACGATACGAGATATGAAAAAAACATAAAAGAGCAAAGTTGTAGAGAATTTTCCCCTTTTACTAATTAGGTTATTCAATTTACGTGTCAGATGAACTGTTTATATGCAATTAAAATTACATTACAAACGGCTTTCTTAGGTGTTACTACCGTATTTTTTTACCAAAAAAATTGAAAAACGGAGGTTCTGGTCTCTGGCTGTCTACAATTATGTCTGTAAAATTTGGTACTGATCCGTTGAATGGTTCTACTTAAAAAGTGGGAACATGTTACGGACAGATAGACAGACAGACATCCCAAAATCGCCGTTATTTTTGCAAATATCTCTGAAATGATACGAGATATGAAAACAACATAATAGAGCAAAGTTGTAGAGAATCCGTTAAGCCGTTATTTTCATTTAAATTTCGAGCTGTCAAAAGACGACCACATATGCTCGCTTTTAGTGTTACTACCGTAACCTAAAGTGGGCCAAAAAAGTTAGAGTTGTTCACACCAAGAGCGACATCCATTAATATAAAGCTCGACGCTTCCTGTACCAACCCCGTAAGCGGGAGATAGGGTGTCTTTCAAACTTTGAATAGTAACCCCTATCGTAATTGCGGATTTTGATTCTCCAGGAAGTCTTAATTCAGTCCTAACTGCTAATTGTGGTTTCCATTTTTCCCCGGAGAATTATGTGTGTGCAGTCAGCAACTCCTTCTTATATTCCTGTGATATTATTATTATTCACATATGGACCAAGAAGTCAACGCAAAGTAAACTCGATTGTTGTCGCTTTTGATGGCTGACCTTACCCCTGCACAAATTTGTTTCGTCCTTTTCAGAATGAAGTCTTTATTTCATCAGATCAAGATATTCCAGTCCGTTTCCCACTTTCTCTCTGACCGATTTGCAATCAAATATCTTTTGTCTGAATGTATTTCTGTATGTAACATCTGACTGAATTATACCTTCTAGTTCGTCCTTAATCGAAGCGATCTATTTAATTAGCTCAGTTGTCGTAGAGTTCTACTATGTGTATTGTCAACTTTGTGTGTGACATTCTATTAATGTGCCTTTAAAAATCCTATATCATATTTCGTTTGGATAAATCATTAATGCAATTAGCCTTCAGTGTCAGAGTGACTGTTGTGAACGTTGCAGGTATATGTAGGCAGTGTTCATCTCGGTGCTGCTTATGGACTGGGTGGCTTTCCTAGTACCATTTAACTCCTTGGCCGTATAATTACACCCCTGGCGCACGGAACTTCTTGCTGTGTGGTGTGTTCTGACTCGTCTCGGCGTGTCTTTCTGTAATTGTAAGTTGCCACCAGTTTGATGCTTTCGTAGCAGCAGTGTGCACTGTGGAATTATGACGGAATTTTATTTTAATAGTGTAATGAATGATTTTGCCGGAGAAGCAGAAAAAACCAGTGTAGGAAAAAGTAGGACATGGAAATTTCGTTAGTAAATATTGCCACAATTTCCGTACCAACTCCTGTATGATATCTGTGACACTCTCTTCCCTGTATCGTTATAATACGAAACGAGCTGCCCATCTTTATACTCTTTTCATGTCCTACGTCAACCCCACCTGATACGGAGGGACAACCATTGTGCACGCGCTCTCATTAGTAATTCTGTTACATCTTCTGGCAATAAAAAGCAGTTTTTGGTTCACAACATTTTCTGTGTGTTCTCTCCCATTTAAATGGGCCATAATCGTAATTCGAAAACATTTAAAATTTACGGCCTTCAGATTTGTTAAGAATATATATGCCAAGATCGCTTTTTGAATATTTTATTTTATTTTAGGTACAATAGTCAAAAAGCGGTCTTGTCATATATATTCTTGACAAATTACTTAGATCGCCCCGTTGCGTGAAAATTGTCAATCATACATATGCTTTCAGATTTGATTGATCTATCTTGCAACTGAAGTTTAGAGGATTCCTTTTAGAACTCATGTCGAGGTTTTCCCACTTTCCATTATTCAGGGGAAATTGACTCTTTTTGAGTAATATAGCAATATCAGACTATCAGATTCCTTCGGTATATGGTTTTGATCTTATAATGACTTTGCTAAACGATAAATGACAGTATCGTCTGTAAACAACCTAACAGGACTGCTCAGACATCGTCCGAAATCGCATATGTAGATAATGAACTGCAGGACGCCAATAACATCAGATGGGGGTGGGGAGGGGGGGGGGGGCAAGATATCGTCGCCCCCCCCCCTTTTGTTTTCAATTACTACTTACTGTATCGTCTTTGTCAGGAAATCTCCAAACCAATCAAAGACGACACTCAACAAGCACGCAATTTTATTAAAATCCTTTATCTGTTAACACTAGGCACATGTGAATATCGCTAATACATGTCTGAATTGTCACTGTTGGCAGTTTCCCCAACGGTCATTCCAGTAATCCATTCAATGATAGCGTCCCTCCATCTTCGAAAAAAGTTTAAGCCTTGTAGAGTTGTAACCTTACTCCCGCTCCAATCGGTTACACAAAATTAAGCTATTCTTCTCCGAATGAATGAATGAATAACAAGTGCGTTGGAATTGCAGTGGAATTGAAGGCGCCTTGCTGCAGAACGTGCTGCTGCTCTCCATCGGAGGTTCGAGTCCTCCCTCGGGCATGGGTGTGTATGTAGTCCTCAGTATATGTTAGCTTAATTAGTTTGTAAGTCTAGGGACCGACGCCCACAAATAGCGTAACCTAACTTTTCTCACTAAAAACAAGATAACGAAAAGAACGAGGAAAAATCTGCAGAAACGCATACCAAGTAGGTGATTTTATTTCACATTTGGTCTGAATTCAACTTGAACACTATTAAAAAGTTTATTATCTGGAGAAAAATACGTAACTTACCTACAAAAACCAGCACTGGAAAAAAATGTTCTCGCACTGATTCAACAGACTTCCTTTACGAAGTAACAAAGGGAAATATTAACTACATTTAGAAATTACTAAAGGAAAAGGAATTTAAACACATGTAAATTTAATAATTGTTACCGAAAGATTAAACAGTTGTCTCTTTCAGTGACAGTTAAATTCTTTTCCTTATATAATGTTTAGCTTCACAGGTCAAACTCTTCAATTTAAATAACTGCGAACTCTTTAGAAGAACTGATGCATTAAGACATATTTGTCGTTGATAGCCTGACTAATATGAGTAATAAAGAAGTCCGCAAACGCGCACTTTCCTATAACACTGCAAATTTCGGTGTCGTAAATTACACTGCTTAACAAATTGAAACTTGTCGTCTGCGAATGCTTTGAAAATAAATTTGCCTATACATGAGGATTGGATCTCACTGGTGAATTCATTCAATATTTCTCATCCATGTAATATTTCCTGCCTGCACACCAGAATCAAAAAGATTAATGGCCAAAATAAACAGAGTTAAAATAACCACATAATACATATTCAAAGCTTCAGATCTCAATACCATTCAATATGCAAATGTGGACGTGACAGAGATATAGAATATAAATGAGTTCATAGAATATTTTCAATCTGCAGATGATGTTCGAAAAATGTGACAACGATACTCTTCCATCATTCGCCATTTCATTAATCTCAGTGACAAGACTACAGCAGTGGATGCCTATCATCAAAGTGTTCTAGTTACCCTATTGACAGTGTCTTTATGAAAGACTTTCAGCCTGTTCATCACTCAGGGGTCTAGGATTTTCTAGAAAGAGACCAATGTGACACTGTAAATAGTGTATTCTAAGCGACATCTTACTCCAATTTTTATTGTAGCAGTTTACGGTCCAATGACAGTCGAAACATAGCTATTTCCTCCATTTCCTGGACAGCAGTAATTCACTGAGAGATAAGGAAGTCGATAATTTCTTATATGTAACTTTAATATCAAGTGCTCTATGTTCCATTACTTTTCTTCTTTTTGCTTCAACAAATAAACCTTTTTCAGATCTGGCTTCACTCAGTTTAGTCAGCTTTTCTTTCAAATGGTTGTAGGCCCAAACAACTTTATCGAAAGCACTTAATAAGGCTCAACTCGACAAGAAGATGTAAAATAATCTCACTCAACAATGAGAGCAATATTTTCCAGTATCATACAATTTCCCTACAGGTCATTGCTTGAATTTGTGAAATTGCCTGTGGTAGCAGAGCTATGGATTCCTACGTTTCCTTCATGTGTTACACATAAGCCACAGACATTTACGGAAATTTATTGTCACAATGCACTTTTATAGATTTCACTCTGGTTTCATTTGAACCAGTAACTAGTCTTGTGAGTTATACTGCGCACCTAGGTACACCATCAGACCATTTATTTATTTCGATAGGCATCTTAACAAAAGAAGAGGAAGCAGCAAAAACATCAATAAATAAAATGAGAACTCTTTAAAATCAAAATATTTCTTGCTAGGATATTTTTCAAAGGCATTTTGCGCTGTATATCCCAAAATACATAACAATCTACACCACGTTCCAGTTGCAAGATGGCCTTTGATTAGTGTTATGAGTGCATTTAAAATCAGATATTTTGGAAACATGTCATGATTGTGTGGATACAAAAATATATGCCAGATGAGACGTTGTTGACGCTGTCTCTTATCAGAATCACTTCTAAATTTGACTCCTATTTTTGGAATATTCTGAAAGTAAGACAGTATAGAAGTTCTTCTAAATTTCATAAAAAATCACACGATAGAGGGCCGCTGTGATATTTCCAAGGGCTTACTGGAGAACTTAGATTTGAAGGATTGGTAGCATGATCGTTTAGAAACCGGAAACATAGTAAACAGAATTAGCATATAGTGATTACTATTAGGCAGCCAAAAATGTTATGATGATTCCTGAAATCAAACAGTCTAATTTTCTATCTGTAAAATGGCCAGAATGAGATTTTAAAACAACATGTTATACTTTTACTCATTCACTGTTCTTCCCTCTTACAGTTAACGTATAATGGATTCTAGAGCTTCAAAAAGTTAACTTTTATTTACACTTTCACTCATAAATTTCATATGTCACAATCTTAAGAGGAGAGTTCCATAGTTTGACGCAGTCTATTAATCACGCAGAAATATGATGCAATATCTGAAGTACATTCTCGAACTTCACGAAGACAACTGTAAAAATTAGTACGTACACATCCAACAGCTTCAGAAGAAATTACTCTGTTATAAAGTTTGATACGATAAAAGAGCCACGTCATAAAACTAATATCAGCAATCATAAATTTAAAGTTAGTAACAAACTTAACACAAGGAATAGAAGTAACTTCCACACAACCATTAACTTAACTTCAATTATAACTGAACTAAGGAAAATGTCGAATAACAAAAAAAAAAAAAAAAAAAAAAAAAAAAAAAAAAAAAAAAAAAAAAAAAAAAAAAAATTGACAGAACCTTACAATCAATTTGCAATGAATTCTAATTAAAAAATTTGAAGATGGGCAGCTGTCCCGAAATAAAATATAAATAAAACAAAACGTTCTAATGACTGATGCTTGCATATTTCCATTTCAATCAGAATCGCAAAAAAATTCCTTAAAACAAATATGTCTGTTTATGATCAAAATATCCACGGGTGTACTGCAGTGTGCCCGTTGGACACTATAGACCGGCAGTACAGCCGTGGATATTTTGATTATGAAATACGCCGGGAGAAACTGAAGAATCACATGTCTGTTTATGAAATTTATCCTTCTCCCTGCATGTTAGTGGAGTCCGCATGCAAAGAAAATAGTTTTAAAACTATGCATTCTACTTCATAAATAATTTACCTGTAGATGTCGTGTTTTCGGTTGTTATTTATACACATCAATGCAGATCGTGATAATAGTAGTGACCCAAGTCCGTAAGTGGCCTGTATATAGACAAAATTTCACAGATAATGTGTATGCCTACACGTTCCACTTAATAGCGAGTTTTCGCAGATATGGTTCATATAACTCAAAACAGTAGGTACATAGTTACTGCTCTTAGCAAATTTATGCATAGTTATAAATAAAATAAAACGTTCTAATGACTGACACTTGCAGATTTTCATTTCCATCAGGATCGAGAATATTTTCTTAAAACTCATATGTCTGTTTATGATGATGAAAATTTTTCCTCCTCCCTTCCATGTTAATGGAGTTCTTAAACAAGGAAAATAGTTTTTAAAACAAACTTATCAACGATTTCTGCTTCATATAATAATTCCACAATAGATGTTTTTTCGGTTGTTATTATACATTTCAATGTAATTTCTAGTTGAAAGTGTCTAACTAAATCAAGCAAGTGAGACTGAACCTAAAAACTAAAATAGCTGTATCTTCTTGAACAGGTTAAAACGTCCTACCATAAACGGACTTGCATTCGCAACACAAAACATAACGAAACAGTACTGAACCTTTTTTATAGAAGTTTCCAGCCAAGATCACGTTTTTTTATTATTATTATTTATGGATGACTAGTTTCGACGTTCACAGACGTCATCTTCTGAGCTATACTTTACAATGTCATGTCGTATATGGTTTTATCTATATCCTTTCATTAAATTTGTCATGGAGTACTTGTATACAAACATTGATGGTGAAGTTGGATCTACAGTGTACATGTCCACACTGGTTGCACAAGAGTCACTAAGTGGACGTCGAAACCGGTCATCCATAAATAAAAAACGCAATCTTGACTTGAAACTTGTATAAATTGCTTTAGATCGCCCCAAAGAACAATGAGTTCCATACATAAAGTAATGAACCCTCTAACTGTATAATGCACCCGGATGATGGCAGCTAGCTGCCGAAACGCTTCGTGCTAATAAAAATATTAGTAAAAAGTGCATGCTTCAGTAAAAATTATTTCAAAAAGTTTACAATACAGTTGCAGATCTCATACCAATCCACATAACAATGGATAAATTTATGATGACAGAAGATCCATAAATAACGATCTTAAGCCTTTAGCTGTCTACGAACCAGGTCCGTAAATGACTGCATATAGACATATCTTTACCGATAGTACGTATTTTACCAACTGCAGGTCCCGCTTTATACCGAATTTTCGCAAAAGACAAAACTAGAGGTAAGTTGTTACTGCTCGTAGCAAATTGATGCATAGTTAGACACACACAGTAAATGGAACACGAATTTTTGTGTAGTCAAAAAAATTCCATTTTCAAAAGGAAGAGAAGAAGGCGGGGGCGCGGGGAGGCGAGATTTAACGGCGCCTCGTAAGCTGGATGAGGCGGCTTTATCCCATTTCCGCTGTCAGCCGCCTGGTGGATTTCCCCAGTAGCTCATTATCCCTCAGCTCGCGCCAGGCGTGCCACACAGACACACGGTCTCAGCCAGGGCGTCGAGCAAACTCCACACTGCAGACTGCTCTGTGGGCTTTGCTGTCACACACCTTCTTTTCCTATTTTCGCTACCCAGGTCGGTCCTCCATTGACGCATAAATGAATGAGTTGTCCCGCTGTCAGTTTCACATACAATGAAGATCTCGCACACAGCCGAAGTAAAAGCATAATAAAACAGACCACGCTATGATTGCTCAACCGTAGGTAATTACTCAAATACTGCAGACAATTTATTCCTAATCCCACAAGTGAGAACG
Organism: Locusta migratoria; assembly: GCA_026315105.1. Lineage (NCBI taxonomy): Eukaryota > Metazoa > Arthropoda > Insecta > Orthoptera > Acrididae > Locusta > Locusta migratoria. The sequence goes on from CM048749.1 coordinate 196,770,703, forward strand.
TAAGACGAAAAGGTACTTTAGCCGATGATTGCAAGAACCCCTCCTAGTATTAAACCTATACTGGAGCTGTAGGCGTACTTAAAGAGTCCGCAAAAGAACCTGACCCACCTTAGAGTCAACTAGTGAGCCGACATGTAGGAGTTATGGGTAGTGTAACGTCCTTCTGTTTGATATTTTGGTAGGTGGTGGTAATTTATTTGGTTTATTGTAGTGCTTCGGTATTATACAAGCGACATCAGCGGTAGTGCAAGCTTTCGTCGTCTTCTCATAAAGATACAGTAGGCATGTAAAATTTTATTTGAGGCATATGTTGGTTATTTAAGTTGGTACACCTGATAATATTTCATATATTCAGTTATGGCTGCCTCTGGTTTAACTTTCCGTAGCCTAACACAGTTTATGTATTATATTTTAACTGATGAACATGGACTCTGTGATCTCAGGGGCTTGTTTTAAAAATTACAAATTATTTTTGTAATATAATCTTTTCTTTCCCGGTAGTTCCATTTAACGAAGCACGTCACATAAACGTTCACTAGTCTTTACCTATAAAAGTCATAACCTTTTAATTATTTTTAGTCACTTTGATTCTCAGATAAATCAAAGATGTTATTTTTAAAAGTTCTTCAATTATTAATGGGAAGGTCAGGCGCTAGCTACTACTGATATGATCGACACAAAATCACACGATATATTTTATATAAGCAGTTCTCTATAGTTCATTTCACAAAATCGCAGTTTGATATTCTTGGAAAAGTCAATATTAAAATTATTCCTTTTTTTAACAAGTTAAAGTTATTTGATTTAATGTTTGTCAATGAAGAAAACCTTTTTAGCAATGATTAATATTGCCTTGACTATTACGTTCCTATCGGGAGGCAGAATTTTTCTAAGTCCGTAGCCTATCCCGAATTAAAGTCCACAGATATTATTTACGCACTCGCGTATAAGTTCGATTTAATTAAGTTTTTCAAATAAATTCAATCATAGTAAACCAGAAGTTCGGAATAATTTTGCACCTGACTGTCTATTTCAGATACAACCACAAAGACTGAGTGAGATCTTATCGTTACGAGCAACAAATTCTGAGAGCTGTTAACGTTGGGATAAACAAAGACTGAGAGAGCGAGTAGCTATATTGCGGAACTATTTATACTACTATTGCGACAACAGATTACTCTGATTTACGGTGTTTAGACGCGGTTACTCTGAAACTGTACTGTTTCGATACTTCAAAGATATATTTTGACAAATACGTAAAAAATTCTGCCTCTTACAAATTATTAGAACTGAATCACGATGAAAATGGCTAGTTTGTGCTGTGATTGCGATGTAGTGTTACAGTAGGTATTTCTTCTGAATAAAATTCCGGTTGCCAATTATGGGGCTTTATTGCTAGCCTCTCCATAATACAATGTTAAACAATTTTAATTTTACTGCGGATACTGAGAGCATATTCCTACTGGTCCGGTGCGAATTAGGTCCTAGCGCCGACTGACTACAGTGGCGCGCAGCCGAGACCTCCTACCAAATTTCGTGTGTCGTCGTACATGTTCGGAAGTGTTCGTTAAAGATCTAGTCATTCATTTATTTAGTTATCTGAACAATATTAAACAAAGTAACATTACCAGCACCGACTTTTGATGAACCCTAGGTTGCTACTACAGCCTGTATGCCACTAAACATTGTTAAATAATAAATAACAATAAATTAAAAATGATAACTAAGCGCCATAGTTTTGGGATTTCCCCGGCTTATAGGTGCAATGGAATATCTCACGGAAGCAGCGAGCTGGAGCTTTGGTTACCCCACCTCCTCGGCTGACGCCATATGGTGCGTCTCGGCAGTGGGAAACTATAACGGCTCTTGCTGTCGGCGAGCTGCCTAGCCATGCCTCAAGAAGTGTTTGTCGCTGGCTCGCGCTCAAAATCTTCATATTAATTAATTAAATAAAATGAAATAAAAACTTATACCTCCATATAGAACCCTCGCATCATGTATTCCGTAGCCAGCTGATGTGAGCTCCACTTTTTTAGACTTAGAGAAAGTAGAACTTATGATCTGTATCAAAAGAGCAAATTTCCTATTTCTATTGCATTCCATTTTTTGTGTAAAAGATATTACTTTGTCTCCTTACCATTTCATTTTCAATTTATCTAGTCTCGTAATACCTTTAACAGATACGGCATGTCTTTTACTTATTGTTCATTGCTATATTGAGTTGAACGTTGTGTCGCAAAGTTTGCGAATTTCGAGATGGCACTTTCTTGCTTTCTACTGTTGAAGAATAATTCGGGGATGGTGACTGCATCTTTAAACATTATTGAGCAGCTGTTTATAATGCACGCCCTGTGGTGGAGTGGTTCCACGACGTTAACATCCCTGTAATGGTCTTTTGATCACGTCGTGTATCTACAGGTACATCAACTAGTGTCAAGGAAAATATAGTAAACTTAGAATCGTTATACTAAAGATGAAAATGTGGAGCCAACGGTAGCATAAGAGAAATTATAGTTTTGAAAGTACCTGACAGTATACAAAACCTCATTCTTCTACCTCAGTAGATTCATTTGAAAGATTTTATAGATATCTTGCTTTTATTTCCACACAACACATCACCCAGCCGAAGATTGTGTTGGCCAAAAGGTGACGGTCAAACCCTACCTGTAAAGAATGTGATACAATGTAATAAACAACTCGAAAAGAATAGCTCAAATTGTAGAGTTTGATGTATCCACTGTCAACAAAGGGTTCAAGATCGTAACTTTTATTGTGACTATAATTAAAATATGTGGAATTTTATGCCGACCATTCCGTCCAAGTAATAATAATCATTCCTTAGGTTACTGACTCTGTATGGGTTCCTCCTTTACGGACCATGATAATTTTTATTTTAGATGGAATCAGGTTAAATTTTACAGTATGTATTTTAAGAATTTCAATACTACCTTGAAACTGTTTTCAAGAAACTAAGTCTTTACCATATAAATTGGGCACTAATTGGTTCAAATGTTTTTGTGTAGTCTGGGTTATTTTTTCTGAACTGGTACTTTTTGTTTAAAAACTTCATTTGTTTAAATGTGGTGAAGAAATTTAAGAGAGTCAAAGAAACAAAAATTAAGAAAAATACTGATGAGAAGCAGGTGAACTGCATTTGTAATTTTCAGATTACAACATCGATAATGCACGCAAGCAATTAGGTCACTGGAGACAACTTCAATGTGTGTTTGTTTGTAAATCTATCGGACTAAACTGCGTGGTCATCAGTCTGTAGCTTACAAAATACTTAAACCTAGGTATACTAACCTAAGGACAAACACACAACCCATGCCCCAGGGAGGACTCGAACCTCCACAGCGAGCAACCACGCGCTCCGCAGCGAGACGCTTTAGACCGCTCGGCTACTCCACTACGGCGGGACAACTTCGTTGCATTGTTTATGCAACATGAGTTTACACATCGATCCTCCTTAGTTTGTGGAATAGTACCTTACTTACAGAAACCACCAAAATTTTCACAAAAAGTGGCTTTCTACATACACCGTTTTTACAGTTGTATCTTGCGCACTTTTGCGTTCTTAATACCTCCCTTTTAGGTATTCCATGTATCATTAATTCCCACTAAAAAGACAGCAAGATTACTAGTGCATCAACAGTACTCGTTAGGATAGTAATCTTCGTGTTATATTAATTTGTACATTTACATCGTTCGAAACATACATGCGGCATATACACTCGTAGTTTAACACATACTGTAATATAAAACCGTGAACACTAAAACGAACTATCTATGTTTTCTATACTAACAGCGTTTCAAATAACTGTTTTGACTAGTTTCAGACGAAAGACACATAGTAGACGCATGCTACTTTATATCTAAAAGGTAGCCACTGTAAATAAAACTACTTCATGGCCCATAACTCTGAACAATGAAATATGGCTCTTTGAAAGTACTTCGTGAAGCGATAAAACAGTTTTTCCCGTTATATAGCTGAATAATGTCTCTCTGAAATTCTCTTCCAGTGCGCTCGAGAGACGGAACTTCACTGACACATCCAATTTACTAATGTTGTGGAAACAGTGTCCGCAGCCTGCAATTCCTAATCATGTAACACGGTGTGAACATTGTAGTGAATACCGTAGGGTACACATCAGAAGCCGTATTTATAATTATGTTACTACAAAGAAATTACCAAACCTCTCCTTTGATAAATTTGTCATCCCATGTTGGATTTTGGTATATAGGCGTACTGAATCATACAGTTGTATTTCCGAGGGTAGCAGAAGACAAAAATACTTACCTACTTGATTAACCTAGCTAACTGAATATTAATGAAGAACTGAATCCTTCTTTTTCAAATTCGAAGAAGTATGATTAAAAATCACTCTAATAGAAAATGTTACCAACACAGTTAGCAAAATTGTTCTTTTTTCAAAACTATTTTCATTTTCTTAATTTTTTATCTTGCACAATTAAGAACATTGTGCTAAATAATCTACGTAGAATCGTTATTTTAAGGACTTATTGGTCTACCATGTTCTTGTATTTTACCGCAGAAAAATACATTTTGTTCTGAAAACCGAAAAATGCTGATAATATTCATAAATGACTTTCATGGAAATTTTTGAATATTTTGAGACTGGTATTCTGAAAATTTCAGTTCTGTAGCAATTGCTTGCAGTGTCCGTAAATATGATGAAAAAGTAAAATACTGACACGCGTAATTCGAAAAATTAAGTCGCTCTTTAGCTACACAGAGATCGGCATGGAAAATGAAGCTACATTTGCCAATGATTATAATGATTTTTTAAACAATCTTCCCCTCAGCTAATAAACAGCTCCTAATTTGGGTTACTGCTTGATATCTGATTTCTATGCACTGTAAACTATTATTCAACTATTAAATATCGAATTATATCGCTGATTAATAAAGCGCAATTTTGCTGATATAAAATAATAAAAACAGAACTAAATGTCTAAAACTTAATAGAACAGCCAAAAAATGTATATGATAAGTATCACATTATTTAAAACATAGAATGTGCAAAAATATTACCATACCTTATTATATATATTATTATCTCACAACCTAAACTACAGAATATATAATATGTATTCTGTGTTAATTTATATATCTTGTACAGGACCGCTGACAAAGAGCATGTGCTAGACAGCAGTTTAGTAAAATAAACATATACAGACCTTTAGTCACTACATTCATGTATGTCTTATTAGTTTATCACCCTGCCTTTAATGTATAAGAAATGTTACTTGCATTGTCATTTTGCAAGTAATTTGTCTCTTAGCCAAGTTAAACATTGTGAGAACGAGAAATAGACAGCAAATTCAAGCAGTTGAACACTGGACATATTTATAACTGTGAGTTACTTAATGTCCTAATTTATTGAAGTTGGGTTTACTTTTACTCGTTTGGTCGCTTTTTATTATATAGTAAATATCTCAAAATTATATCATGCATTGAACAGATCTAGAATCTAAAAACCATCCAAAAAGTGGAAAACCATATTTGTAGGTTTCATGGAACCAAATAATTCCATTGACGGGAAATTCCATTATTAGTATCGCAAAAAGGATGCAGCTTAGATACAAATACTGCAAACGTTATCAAATACACTTTACGAAACACCTCATGTAATGATGTTCTATGGAGAATTCTCAAAAAAATCTTCAAATAAAAATACAGGTCAGGCAGCGGGCTGTTTGTCGCCATTACTTACAACTATGTCCTGTAAAAAGTGGTTAGAGAGTGGAAAAATTCCGTACGAAAGGTAGCAGGTAGGAAAAGCGAAAGGATGATATTTATGGAAATTGCTCCACATACTTGTAAGACATTGTCTTTATCACGGATGCAAAAGTATAAATAGATAACCTAAGTGATCAAACAAGAAAAGTATGACTGCAAATTCCTTTCTCAAAGACATTGTTTGTAATACATATCAAACACTGTCCAAAGATATTACTCATAAATAAAAGAAAATCAAGAAACTCAATTCACTAAAATATTTAGGTCAGTGGCTAACAATAGAAGACATAGAGTATGGATGTACAGAAAAAGAAGCAAAGAAGATGAAATTCACATTCCAGACCACCAAAACCATCATACAAATAAAAAGGTAATATCATGGGTCACCAAAATTACATACTACAATATAGTGGTAAAAATAAACACACCGTAAGGAGTCGAAACACTAAAACGAACAATAACTATTAAATCATGAAAATAAAAAGGGGACTCGTTAGAAACATACTTGTCGCATGAACAACAGAAACAGAATACAACCGACTATGAGCAATAACGAAATCCACTTACATGTGGAGAACATAAGGAAAAATGGGCAGTGACAAACTCACAAAACAAATCTTTAATCAAATAATGAAGCTAAAAGACAACCACTGTGGTTTAGATACTCTCAAAGAAACAACCATAGACGAATTTTATACAAACTAGAGAAATTTATCTAGGGTAACATTAAGGAAGTTCAGGGAAGAGCAAGAGAGGAAAATTACACAACCCGTGATATGTTGGACCTCCGACGGCAGTGATCAGAAAGTATGAAACAAACGTGGATAGAGATGATAAAGAAGGAAGAAAATAATAATTGATAATATATTGTTTTAGCGTTTTCTGCTAAAGGTCCATTCGAAGAAATAATGGTAATAGCTGCAGTAGGTAGATATAATCGGTGAAGTTTGCTATAGCAGGAATAGATTGTATTGTTTTGAAGGAAAATTAAGTGTTTCACAACATATGTTTGTTTCTATCTGTTAACTCAGAATTTATAAACAAACTAGCTTAACGCACCCTGCTTCGCATGCGTAGGCTGGTTGGACTGCACCAGTTGTTTCTACCTCTTAATATAAATTTTCATAGATACAGCTTAAGAACTATCATAATAAAATGTTGTGATACTACTCGTAGCCGCGGCAGAATGGCCCTGCGTATTGGGGCGACATACTGCGGTGCGCGCTCACTGTTCGTCGTCGGGGGTTGAATTCGCCTCTCGGGCAGTGGTGTTTGTATTGTCCGCAGCGTAAGTAATTCTAAGTTAGTTTAATTATTTTGTAAGCCTTAGGGACTGATGAACACGCAGTTAAGTCTCTTAAGATTTAAAAACATTTGAACATTTGATTTTACTACTTGCAACCCCCTATGGCACCCATTAATAGTTGACTTTGATAAATACCCCAACATGTCTATTTTAAATTACAACCAAGTATGCAAAGATATTTTTTTGTAATTCTGGGTTCAAAATTGGCTTAGTAGCAATGTATTTTGTAAAAAATGTTTCATCCCCTAAATTATTAATTTTCTGAAAATACCTATGTAATTGTAGCGGTTGCACAGTGGTAGAGCGCCAGACTATCAATCTAAAGGTCGCGGGTTCGATCCCCGCCAGATCCTGGGGTTTTTATCTGTCACTTTCCACTTCTTTCACCTTTGGCAGTATTGCTGATGTGCAAAATACCGAGTAGCACCGTGGTTCGGAACCCACGTTAAACTGTAGGTTCCCATATAACTGGCTGGGGAAGTCAGTTCGAAGGTCGGAGGAAGGCAACGGCATACCACCTCCAAACAGGACCATGCCTAGTAAAGCACTGTGGTGCTCAAACCAATCTTCGGATTGTTGACTGCTTACTTAGCTTCAAAATTGCCTTAACAGCAACATATTTTCGAAAAACAAAAAATGTTCAAATGTTTGTTAAACTATCGGACCAAACTGCGTGGTCATCAGTCCGTAGCTTACAAACTACTTAAACCTAGGTAAACTAACCTACGGACAACACGCACACCCATGCCCCAGGGAGGACTCGAACCTCCACGGCGAGCAACCGCGCGCTCCGCAGCGAGACGCTTTAGACCGCTCGGCTACTCTACCGCGGCTTCGAAAAACATCTCCTCTCTAATTTAACCCCCTTCATGGTTGAAATTACAAACATACCGAAACACGCATTTTTTAAATTCTAACCAACAATACAAATATCAATTTTTGTAGTTCTAGCTTCAAAATTGCCTAAATAGCAACTTCTTTCAAAAGACGTTTCATCCCCTATTTCAACCCCTTACGGCCGGAATATCGAAAAATAGCTTCTTAAATGACACCTATAGATTAAGCTCAACAACCTCTACAAATTTCAAATTTCTAGCTTCAGTGTTTTGGGCTGGGCGATGATGAGTCAGTCAATCAGTCAGTCAGTCATTCGGTACATTGCCTTTTATATAGAGAGATAAGCTATCGAATCAAAAAATTTGCATATTTGGTCACTTTGCTGTTCTGTTTCCCTATCAACATATGAGACTTTCATACTACTGTTTTCGATGATTTAGTGAAAACAAGCGCTAGTATTTGGCAGCATATGAAAATTAGATTAGAGAACTATCCATTATCTGCAGTATGAGGTTGTCTGGAGAACACATTGGCGAGATTTATTAAAGCAGGAATAGAATGTAATATTTTAGTACAAACTAATATATTTGATAGTTGGCATACTTTATGTCTGTATTTCAAGACACAGTCTCTTCAGTGACAAACATTATACTAACACTATCTATTAACGCCCTGTAAGCAGTTGAGGAGCATTTGATTGGTTAAGAAGTAGTCACTACGCAGTGGTAATAGTCAGATAAAAATGCATTGTTGTGGTTGTGTTGTTCTGGTCTTCAGTCCGAAGACTTGTTTGATGCAGCTCTCTACAATACCCTATCCTGAGCAAGTCTCTTCATCTCCACATAAGAACGGCAACCTACATATGTCTGAATCTGCTTACTGTATCCATCTCCTGGTCTTCCTCTGCGATTTTTACCCCACACACTTCCCTCCAACGCTAAATTTACAAGTCCTTGATGTCTAAGAATGTGTCCTACCAATCTATCCCTTCTTTTAGTCAAGGTATGCCAGAAATTTCTTTTCTCCCCAATTCTGTTCAGTACCTCCTCATTAGTTACGCGATCCACACACCTAATCTTCAGCATTCTTCTGTAGCACCAAATTTCAAAAGCCTCAATCCTCTTCCTGTCCGCACTGTTTATCGTCCATGTTTCACTCCCATACAAGGCAACACTCCATACAAATGCCTTCAGAAAGGGCTTCCTTAGGCTTAAATGAATATTCGATGTTAACAAATTTCTCTTTTTCAAGAACGCTTTTCTACCTATTGCCTTTCTGCATTTTATATCCTCTGTACTGCGAGCATCATTTGTTATTTTACTGCCCAAGTAACAAAACTCATCTACCTCCTTTATTGCTTCGTTTCCCAATCTAATTCCTTCAACATCACATGATTTTCTTACACTGCACTCGATTACCCTAGTTTTCCTCTTGTTAATGTTCATCTTCTATGCACCTTTCAGCACACTGTCCATTCCGTCCAACTGCTCTTCCAGGTCCTTTGCTGTCTCTGACAGAATTACTATGTCGTCGGCAAAATGCAATGTTTTTAATTCTTCACCCTGAACTTTAATTCCTTCTCCAAATTTCTCCTTGCTTTCCTTTATAGCTTGCTCAATGTACAAATTGAATAACAATGGAGAAAGATTACAACCCTGTCTTACTCCCTTTCCAACCACTGCATCCCTTTCCTGCCCTTCAACTCTGACAATCGCTGTCTGGTTTTTGTACAAGTTATAAATAACCTTACGCTCCATATATTTTACTCCTGCTTGCTTCAGAACTTGAAAGAGTTTATTCCAATCAACATTGTCAAAAGCCTTCTCCAAATCTACAAAACTAGAACTGTAGATTTGCCTTTTCTTAATCTATTTTCTAGAATATGCCGTAAAGTGAGTATTGCCTTCCGTGTTCCTACATTTCTCTTGAACAAAAACTGGTCTTCCCCGAGGTCGGCTTCCACCAACTTTTCCATCCTTCTGTATATAATTCGTGTTAATATTTTGCAACCATGACTTATTAAACTGATGGTTCTGTAGTTTTCACACCTGTCTGCACCTGCTTTCTTTGGAATGGGGATTATAACATTTTTCTTAAAGTCTGAGGGTACTTCGCCTGTCTCATACATCTTACACACCAGGTGAAACAGGTTTGTCATGGCTGGTTCTCCCAGAGACTTCAGTAGCTCTGAGGGTATATCATCTACTCCAAGGGCCTTGTTTCGACTTAGGTCTTTCAGGGCCCTGTCAAATTCTTCTCCCAGTAGAGTATCTCCTATTTCATCTTCATCTACATCCTCTTCCCTTCCCACAATATTGTCTCGAAGTTCATTTCCTTTGTAGAGCCCCTCTACATACTCTTCCAACCTTTCAGCTTTCCCTTCTTTGCTGAGAACTGGTTTTCCATCAGTGTCCTTGATATTCATAGAGCTGTTTATCTTATCTCCATATATTTCTTTTCTTTTCCTGTAGGCTGTATCTATTTTTCCCCCCATTTATACATTCTACTGTATCCTTGCATTTGCCTTCTAGCCACTCCTGCTTAGCCATTTTGCACTTCCTGTCAATCTCATTTCTTAGTCGTCTGTACTCCATTTTGCCTGTTTCATTTACTGCATTTTTATATTTATTATTTTTATATTATATATATTCATCGATTAAATTTAGTATCTCCTGTGATATCAAAGGATTTTTTGTAGGTCTTGCCTTCCTACCTATTTTGCCCTCTGCTACCTTCACTATTTCATCTCTCAGTTTTACCCATTCCTCCTCTACTGTTTTATTTTCCCCTGTTTCTGTCAATTGTTGCCTAAATCTCCCTCTGAATTTCTTAAGAACTTCAGGTTCCTTCAATTTATCCAGATCCCATCTCCTTATTTTCCTACCCTTTTGTAGTTTCTTCAGTTTCAGCCTACAGTTCATAACCAACAAGTTATGGTCAGAGTCTATATCTGCCCCTGGGTATGTCTTACACTGTAAAACGTGGTTCCGAAATCTATGTCTTACCATTATAAAATCTATCTGGTATCTTCCGGTGTCTCCTGGTCTCTTCCACGTATACAAACTTCTTTTGTGATTCTTAAACCAGGTGTTTGTTATAACTAAATTATGTTCTGTGCAAAATTTTACCAGGCGGCTTCCTCTTTCATTCCTTGTGCCCAGACCATTTTCACCTACTATCTTCCCTTCCCTTCCTTGTCCTACTACCGAATTCCAGTCTCCCATAACAATTAAGTTTTCCTCTCCCTTAATTGTCTGAATAATTTCCTTCAGCTCCTCATATATTTCTTGGATTTCCTCATCATCGGCAGAGCTAGTTGGCATATAAACCTGTACTACTGTTGTCGGTGTTGGCTTCGTATCCATCTTGACAATGATAATGCGATCACTGTGCGGGTCATAGTAGTTTACCCGCATTCCTATTTTCTTATTCATTATCAATCCTACTCCTGTGATACCCCCAATTGATTTTGTATTTATAATCCTGTACTCACCTGACCAGAAATCCTGTTCATCCTGCCATCGAACTTCACTAATCCCCACTATATTTAACTTCAACCTATGCATTTCCCTTTTTAAATTTTCTAATTTTCCTACTCGATTTAGGGATCTAACATTCCACGCTCCGACCCGTAGAATGCCAGTATTGTCTTTCCTGATGATCACATCCTCCTGAGTATTCCCCGGCTGGAGATCCGAATGGGGGACTATTTTACCTCCGGAATATTTTACCCGAGAGGATGCCATCATCATATGTTCATAAAGTAGAGATGCATGTCCTCGGGAAAAATAACGGCTGTAGTTTCCCCTTGCTTTCAGCCGTTCGCAGTAACTGTGTGGCAAAGCCACATTAGCTGATGTTACAAGGCCAGCTCAGTCAATCATCCAGACTGAAAAGGCTGCTGCCCCTCTTCAGGAACCACACGTTTGTCTGGCCTCTCCACAGATACCCCTCCGCTGTGGATACCTCTGTATCCTTGAGGTACGCAAGCCATCCCACCTCGGCAATGTCTGTGGTTCATGGCATTAATAAACTTCATTGAACCCCATGAAAAAATTTTTAAGGGTCATTTAGGCGACAATCGATACTTTGGAAAATATATTTAAAATTGACTCGAATCTATTTTTCCGAGAACTAACACTTTATTCAATATATTTCTGCCAAGATAATCACGCGATAATCAGTAGGAAGTGTTGTTTTATAGACTAAAGATTAAAATATTACAAACAAAATTTATATGGATAAGTATACACTATCAAGGAGACCACATGGGTATTATAGAGTTACTTTATGGTACCTGAAGTTCAGAACTTAAATAACAATCAGCCAAAGCCATTTGACGCAACTCTCAAAAAATTCGACAAAATCTACTTTCAAGTTTCGCAAAGTACACGTAAGTACTAAGTACCAATAATTAAAACGGTTGCTGCATCTTTGCTTGTCACAGCAATTTGTTTACGTTGTGTTCAAATATTTACGCAATTTTAATATCTAATGGTAATGTTTACGTAATATGCACGTGTTTTTGTTTATTCGTAATTTTCTATATATTATGGAAAGTTGTTAATAATGATAGCTAATCAAAAAACGTCATTTTTTACAGTATTGACTTCACGATTAGTTGACGACGGTAGTCTTTGACTGTTCAGTTTATGAAGAGCTACGGCACTGTATTTGGAAAGTCATCTCTCTAGAAACTAATGGCTTTCCAAGAAGCTACCCTACTCCACTACCGTTTTACGTAACGACAAGGTTTTCAACCCGTCAACATACACATAAACAAAAATTGACACAACACGTGGAATTAGAGATCCGAAAATGTATTATGTTACTGAATACGAAAACGGAAAAAATTTATGTCCCAGTGGGATTCGAACCTCCGACTCTGTGGCTGAACGCCAGTACGCTAACACCCGAGATAAACCGACAGACGCAGAAACCATTTTAATTACTGGTACTTACGTGCACTTTGTAAAATTTCAAAGTCGGTTTTCTCAAGAATTTTTGAGAGTTGCTTCGAATGGCTTTGGCTGATTGTTATTTAACTTCTGAACTTCACGTACCATAAATATAAAGGAATTCTAAAATCCGATACCCATGTGGTCTCCTTGTAAGTATACAATATGGTTGTAAGGAAATAAATAACTGAAACAAAGAAATATACAAAGGCAGCACGTTCTACGTCTTCGCTGGTTTAGTGAATGCCCAGAAAAAGGCTCGTCGTGAAAAAAAGTAAATAAATAAAATAAAATAAAGTTTTTTTAAACTACCATTCTTCGTTTAGTTCTATCACATCGTTTTATATGCACATTCAAAGTATTTTTATCGCATGAGAAACGTTTTACATTGCGGAGACAGTTCGTATATACGCGGCAGTGGCCGCAGCGTTTCAGTGCGCATGTGCGGCTGAGGTTCAAATTTTCTTCTCAATCCCCTGGAGGCGGCATACGGAAGCTTCCGCGGCATGGAGGGGCAAGGGGAAACGACGCTTTTAACACTCGCGTTGGAGGTGGCAGAAACACCAGCTGCTGGCTACTCGAGCTCTGGCGGTTACGCATATATGGTCCCAAAGCAGACAATGGAGCTACTGCGCACCTCGCCTTGCGCATCCGCAAATACTCCATGAAGACAACATCCACCATTCATATTTGTTTTTGGTCCATTGAAGATTAATAAAAAACAGTCATATTTGATAAAATACTTTGTGACTATAAATTAAAGACGCATCAACTTTAAAAGTCTTTAGAAGATCTGATCATGAATAATAATGAAGTCAGTACTGTCCACCAAGCAAGAATAGCCGTGTGCTTAGCGGCATCGTGGCGCTGTCGAAAGTGGTGGGTTCGAGACCGACTGAAAGCAAATTTTTAATCCCCTTTTTAACAGGTATGGGAACAACAATGACTTTTCTGTTGTTATTTGCCACATATCTTTGGACGTTTAAGCAAATGTTTCGCGATTTTGAGGCTAAATGTCATTGTAAATAACATTTAACCGTTTGAAAAGATGTGGGGGAGAGCAGCCTTTGCGCATGCGTAAGGTTAGAGGAGGTGCTGCTTTCAGTGTCACGTGACCCGAAGGTGGTTAGTCTCTTCATTGTAACAGATTCATTTTGTTACAGTCACTTTACAGTGTAATCAGTTACTGTGTTCTACTGTTCATGTGCTTATTCAAATGTTCTCGTTGTTCATTATCTAAGAAAAATGAACAACATTAGTATCTTTTAGGAACAAATTACTCAGCTTTCAGCTTGTAACTAAAGTGTGAAATAAAGAAGCTTGGTAGGCCGACGCCTCAGCTCGAGTTGAAGCAAGTGCAAAAACGCAGAGGTCGGACATTCTGCAGATCTTTCAATGAATATATGTCCAAAAGGGGGGAGGGGGGAGGTTAAACCGGGGCACTCACCTGGCGCCACTCGCAGAAATAAGCCAAATTGTATTCGTACTGAACATGAATGTATCTATGTTATGTGGATTGATATGAAGTCTGCGGATGTATTATAAACTTTTTTGAAAAAAAAAATATATATTGCAGCATTCACTTTTTACTAATATTTTAATCATCACGATGCGTATCGGCAGAATGCTGCCATCATCGGTTGCATTTCACGGTTACAAGTTCATTAATGTTTGGTTATGTTTTGTTTTGTGGGTGCCATTGAGGTTATGATTGGACATTTTAATAGTTTTGATCTTGTTATCTGGCACCACAACACAGTAACACAGATTCCATCATACACAACACATCCTACTATCCGACAACACAAGCAATACTGATTTTACGACTTAACTAAGAGGGTAAAGAAAAGGCAAATAGACATTTCTAGCTCCTGAATATTTGGAGAAAGCTTTGGCACTGTTTCAAATTCCGAAGACAGGGATCGGAATGTTGCTAACAACTTGTAAAAAATGTTTGTAAATCTAAGGGACTTGACTACGTTGGTCATCAGTCCCTAGGTTTACAAACTATTTAAACTAACTGAAAGTAACTTAAGCCAAGGACAACACCAACACCCATGCCCTAGGGAGGACTCGAACCTCCGAAGGTGAGTAACCGCGCGCTCCGCAACGTGTCGCCTTAGAACACTCGGCACTCGGCCACTACACCGCGGCTACAACTTGTGTAAGAACATGACAGCAGTTGTTAGATTCGAGGGGGTTGATAAGGAAGCAATAGTTGGGAAGGACAGTAAACAGAGTTGTGGCCTTTCCGAAATGTAATTTAATCCGTACATTGAACATGCTGTGAAAGAAAGCAAAGACATATTGGGGGAAGAAATTAAACTTCAGTGTGAAGAAATGAAAGCTTTGCGGTTTGTCGATGACAATGTCATTCTGTGAGAGACAGCAAAGGACCTGGAACAGCAACTGAACGGAATAGTCATTGTCTTGAAAGGAGCGCATAAAATGAACATAAACAAGAGAAAAACAAGAGTACTGCAATGGTGTCTATGAAAATCAGGCGATGCTAATGATATTATATCACGTTACGAAACACTAATGATGTTACATGCGTTTTGTTAATTGCGAAGTACAATAAGAAACGATGGCCGCAGTACGGATGACATAAAATGTAGACTGGCATCAGGAAGAAAGTTTGTAGAACTTATGGGACTTAACTACGGGGTCATCAGTCCCTAAGCTTACAAACTACTTATGAACTAGCTAAGACTGAGGACGGCACAAATATCCATGCCCGATGGGGGATTCGAACCCCCGACCGTAGTGGTCGTGCAGACCGTGACTGAAGCGCCTCAGTTCTCTCGGCCACCGCGGACGGCCATCAGGAAGAAAGCGTTTCTGAAAAAAGAAGAAATTTGTTAATGTAAATGATAGCAAGTTTTTTCAGAAGGAATTTGTGTGCAGTGTTGCTTTATATGAAGTGAAACATGGACGATAAATAGTTCAGACAGGAAGGTGACAGAGGAGTTTTAAATTTGCTTCTACAGAGTAATGCTGAAGATTAGGTGGGTAGAGTCCAGAACTAATAAAAGGTGCTGAACATAAAAGTGGAGAAGAATTTCTAGCATACATTGACTAAATGATGGGATCTACTGGTAGGACACATTCGTAGACATCAAGGAATTGAAGGTAAGTGTGCGTGGAAAAAAACTCAGAGGGGGGACAAGACACGAATGCCGTGAGGAGGTTGAAATAAATATGAGTTGACGTCGTAATGAGGATATAAGAAGGCTTGCTCAGGATAGAGAAGATTGGAGGGCTGCATTAATATGATGAACTGCCAGACAGTTCTTTTATCCTAGAAACCTGAAGGAGTTTTTTCATTTTGTTTACAGCAACGATGTTAGAATAATAACGACTGAGTGCTTTATCTTGCACTTGTTTTGATTCATATCAATTGCGTGATTATACGCTACTAGTATTTACATTAACACCCACAGTGTTTATCGATCTGTGAGTCGACCCCCAAAAGCGTCGCCAAGTCTAGCTCGGTGACTTGCAGTCACAGAATCACAGTAGTTGAATGATAAAATAACCTGTGCAGAATACTGATGGTTCCATAATACAATAACATAACTCTAAGAGAAATTCATATATATTGAAATTCTAAATCGAATTGAACGTTCATAGTTTTATAATCCAGTGCGTTAACGACGAATAAGCGCAATGACTGAAATCTGATTTCGGCAGCTATTCAATAGGTAAATAAACTAGATGCAAAAACAAACACTAAAAAATTTCTCGAAAAAGTCTGCTGCTTTACAAATTCTCTAGGGTCGGTTGTTACTTAACGACCATAAATCACTACTGAGTGTTTGCCATCCTCAGTAAGGTAGAGTGTTGTAATACAGTGGATTCAGACGACGGCGATTCAAACCAGCCTCCGGTCATCGTGATACAGGTTTATTGTCATTTTCCTGTATCGATCCAGACAAATGACGGGATGGTTGCTTTCAAAGGACACGGCCACTTTCCTCCCCTATCCCTGAACAAAAGTATCCGAGCCGTACGTTTAACTGTAATCTTTCTTCCTTCTTGTCTGAAATGCTAAGCACACTTAATGCAAAATATATTTTCCAGTAGGAATTCTCTTAAAATAGGATAATAATTTTCATTCGGAGAAATATACAAAAAAAAAATTGTCCAATTATTTACAAGAAAGCTTTACCTACAGAAAAAAGCCGCGGTGGAATGACCGAGCGTTCCAAGGCGCCTTGCTGCGGAGCGAGAGGGTGCTCGCCGTCGGAGGTTCGAGTCCTCCTCGGCAATATGTGTGTGTGTGTGTGTGTGTGTGTGTGTGTGTGTGTGTGTCGACCTTAGCATGTTAGTGTAAGTAGTTTGTAAGCTCAGAGACTTATAGCAAAAGTAGGTAAGTACCTTACATTTACAAACATTCAACATTTTTGTACAGAAAAAATGGTTGCTTTTGAGATAACAAACATAGTTTTGTTACGATTCGGGACGAAGGCTGAAATGGAGTTCGCCGGAATATCTTTTCTTGGAACGGGATCGCACATGCGAAATGACTGAAAAAAATTGACTTACAGTATCTAATCAATGAATTAATTTTTTTATTTTTTTATGTTTATTTTTTTATTTATTCTTCACTCCGAGGAGTGTAGAGGGCTGTTTGAGATCTGGCCCATAAAGAGTCGCTCTATTCAGCCAATTATCAGACAAGCTGATAGTGTGGCAATAGGGAATTCCCATTGGGAATAGGGGGAGGGGTGACCAGTTCCGGCATACGCCTTACTACCAAGGAAAAT
Source organism: Locusta migratoria (assembly GCA_026315105.1). Taxonomy (NCBI): domain Eukaryota; kingdom Metazoa; phylum Arthropoda; class Insecta; order Orthoptera; family Acrididae; genus Locusta; species Locusta migratoria. Next base: position 196,788,337 of record CM048749.1, read on the forward strand.
CATCGGAAAACCTTGGTCGGACCCCTGGAGATTGGGACGAATCTAAGCGTTGCCTCAGCAGAGATCATCTCCACGAAATTTACGAACGTCTCCGTAGAGGTGCCGCACCCGGGAGCGCAGTATCCTTTGCGTTCATGTTGAGCAGCAATAGCAAAAGATAAGTATATGAATCCATGTAAATCGACTGTAACAGAGCTAGCGTGTTCGAGTCGCAAGGCGCAACTGTGCAGGTTGCGTGGCCGCTAATTTGAAGAATTCAGTTTCCCCTGCGACTTAAAGCAACTTGTTACGTCACAGCAGCTTAAGTGGTGGAAGCCCAACGTGGAAGGCCGAGTGTTGTGGCGCTAAGCTTCGCAAAGTGACCGAGTCAGCTGGCAGGCTCAAGTGCTGGCGCTGCCCGCAGCCGCCGACCTCCTCTCAACCCGACACTGTGCCCAAGACGAAATATGACGAGCAGTAAAAAAACCTACTTATGAACTAGCTAAGACTAAAGACGGCACAAATATTCATGCCCGAGGGGGGATTCGAACCCCCGACCGTAGTGGCCGTGCAGACCGTGACTGGAGCGCCTCAGCCCCCTCGGCCACAGCGGCCGACCGACGAGCAGTACACTGCATTGAAAGTCAACACCAAATTCTATGAGTAAGCATATGTGTTTGCATGTATGTTCCCTAGGGACTCCGAGTTGGCTGGTGCAATTTGGATGAAGTCTTCAGAAAGTCTTCAGATTAGCCAAATTGATAAATCTGAAGCAATGAATTAAAGTTTGTGGTGCGGCCGGGAATCGAACCCGGACCTCCCTGCTGACTAGGAAGACTTCGTAACCGTTAGACTACCACACCACTAACAATTAAGGCGCCTTGGAATAGTCTATGTACGATTTCCCTCCACATCACATCAATGCTTCAGATTTATCAATAATGTCTTTGACATATTTGAGACATAAATCCGTCTCTGGGATTGTTTATTTATATCACCTTAACAGGATTGTTCCACCATGTCCATTGCCGAGGTGCTATTCGACTGCATGGAGAGCCTTGGCAGTAGTGGCAATTATCTTTGGAACACAGAAGCTGAATTAAAGTTTGTGATGTGGAGAGAAATCGTACATAGACTATTCCAAGGTACCTTAATCGTTAGTGGTGTGGTAGTCTAACGGTTAAGACGTCTGCCTAGTAAGCATGGTGGTCCATATTCGATTCCCGGTCGCACCACGAAATTTAATTCATTGCTTCGGATTTATCAATAATTTCTTTCACATAATTGAGACATAAATCCGTCTCTGGGATTGTTTATTTGTATCAAGCGAGTGAAGTTTGATAGCGATCGAATCAAGATGTTTACTAAAGTATAGGCAAAAATTTACGTCCGACTCTTGGAACGACAGTAGCGGCCCTAGCAAAGAAGAAGCCAGCCCTTTGTTTCACGCCATTTTTAGCAGTTGACAGTTGACGCGCTAGAGCTACTCTCCTACCATCAGAGCGCTCAACACTATGGTGTAAAAATGACAATTGACTCTAAATAATGAGAAGTGTGAAGTCGTACACATGATTATGAAAAGAAATCCGTTAAACTATGTTTACAACATAAATCAATCAAAAGTAAAGGTCATAAACTCCACAAAATAACTAGGAATTACTATTACTTCAGACTTAAACTGGAAAGAACCAGAGAATGTGTTTCATTGGTAGAACCCTTAAAAGATGCAACAGAACTACTAAAGAAACTGAATACACTACGCTTGTCCGTCATTTTGGAGTATTTTGCCCAGTGTCTGATCCTTATAAGGTGTGTTTCACGGAGATCGAAAGAGTCCAAAGAAGGGCAGCTCGTTTTGTATTGTCACGATACAGCGGAGACAGCGTTACGGAAATGATACAGGATCTGGGATGGGAATCATTACAACAACGGCGCTTATCGCTGCGACGTGGCCTACTTACGAAACTCCAATCGCCAATATTCTCGTCCGAATGCGAGAATATATTGTTGCCTCCCACTTACATAGGTAGAAATGATCATCAGAATAAAATACGAGAAATCAGAGCTAAAACGAAGAGATTCACGTGTTCTTCCTTCCCGCGCGCTATTCTAGAATGGATTAGTATATGAATAGTATAAAGGTGGTTCTATGAACCCTCTGCTAGGCAAATGTGATTTGCAGAGTATCCCATGTAGATGTAGAAACGACCACAACAACTGCTCACTTCATTCGGTTTACTTACATAGATTTTCTTAGTTGTCGTTTCATAGGCCTGCAATCTTTATTTCGCGTTTCATCACTTAATGATAACCACACAAAAAACAAGACCTGAACAACGGTGTTAGCAACATACGTACCCATGCACAGCACTAAGCAATCGCTACTGAAACATTTAGTACAAGCTGAGATGTAATGTCACAAATACAAGTTTTATTTCATAGATATCAGCTTACATTTAGAGAAGTTTCGCATGATTAACGTGAAAACGAGCTCTCCGTCGCCTACAATTAGGTTTGTTGCTGGGTGTGTACCTACTTAAGTATGAGTAACAATGTGCCTGGGTTCGAACTCCGTCGTGAGCGATAGTTTTAATTTTTAAATTAAAATCATTTTATTAGCATAATAGAACTCTATGTTCTAATACTTTGTTACGTATTTTTCTTAATAGTACAGACTTTTTTATTCGCTCTTATTTTTCATCTTATGATTATTTTTAGTGGAATTTGCTTGTGTCGTTAATAACCTGTAGTTAAGTGTCAAACACGACGGCTGATTGTTTCGTAACACGGCAGCTCGTGAAACCACTAACTAATGTGAGGATATTTTCCAGTAAGCTAACCAATGATAGCGAGAAATTTACTTATAGCGCTGTAACTGAAATTTTTCTGTTTCAATTTGCTCATAGCGGTAAGCTTTATTCGGCGTGAGTGAAGAAATCTTGAATTTAGTTCTGCTGGAGATTGTTAACCGCCGTTTGGTCAGATACATAGACATCACGTGTGGTTAGGTTACAAAATGTGATTAAATTAAGAAATACAAAACGCATCCTCGGTTGGAAATCAGACATTTATCACTTAAAATTAGTTGTCGAAAGAGCTTTCCGGATTGCCGCATTATCTCTTGGCGGTCTCTTGCAACACTGCTACATGGGGACTGATAACCTTGTAGGTTAGCACGTCAAAGCATCAAAACAGCAACTGCTGCACGTTATAGTAATAGGCTGAGTAGATACTATAGTTTCGAAATGAGTACAACCAGCTTCACAAAAGAGGACAAAGTAAGAAAAAAGAGGACGCACAAAACACGTCCAAATTGAGTAAATAAGTTAATTATTTATAGACAAAACATACATTCCTTGATTATTATTGATACTTCCCTGAATATGCAATGTGTAGCCTTGCTTAGCAGATAACTCTAACAAAGAATTTAATATGAATGGCAACCGCAGCTAAAACATTTGTACATATTTAACTAACTTTCACACATTTAAAATGAAGGTGGTAAAATAAAATTGATGTTGTCAGAGTCATGGAGACCCGCATAACCGGTTTCACAACTTCATAGTTGCATCTTCAGGTACAATTACTGTACAAAAATGATATTGTTTTAATAAAATTAATATTTAGATTCAAATGTTACGTATTAAAATCGAAACTATTTATGTATCGGAAAATTGAATGGAAATTTTTTGAAAGCCGTTAGGCTAGTTATTGCAATAATAATCTTTTTTATTACTGTAAAACGGTTTACGAGGTTTACTGGTCGGTAACCACCGCAACTAGTCAGAACGTCACACCTAGCGCACCCTCCAACCTCAGCCAGTTGGCTTCAGTCAGGCGGCGGATAACACATGACGGTTTGTCAGCTAAGGCACGGAAATGCAACTTCTTACAACCCTGATGGAGCTGATGAAGCCTACTACATTGACGACAACCTGTAAGGGTAAATACTGTGTTCTCATTGTACGTGGAAAAATCTAATTAGGCTACATCATTCGTGGTTTTCAGCAATTATTATAATAGTTGTTTTACTGTAGGGCCACCCATCACGTCGTTTAAATGACAAACGAGCCAAATAATGCTTACCAAACTGTTTGCTGAGTTTTAATATTTTACTTAAAATGACTCGAAGCGGAAGGTCAACTGATTTTATGTTTGACGAACTGAGGGAAATTGCTTGCGGTCGGACCTGACCATTAATCCCCGTAGGAATTATACCACCATTGGAATTATATGCAAAACATTGTAAGTAATATAAAAGATAATTATTGCAATAGCTAGCCTACTGGGCACACAAAAAATTTCCATTTAATTTTCTGATACACAAACAGTTTGGATTTTTGCTTTCTTAATATGTAACATTTGAATCTAAACATTAATTTTATTAAAACAATATCATTTTTGTACAGTAATTGCACCTGAATATGCAACTATAAAGTTGTGAAACAGGTTGTGTGGATCCCCACAGTTGAAGTGGGCCAACGGTCTTTCACTCACACAGTTTCATCTTTATTTTACCTCTTACGTGCCGCGGTGGAGTAGCCGAGCGGTCTAAAGCGTCTCGCTGCGGAGCGCGCGGTTGCTCGCCGTGGAGGTTCGAGTCCTCGCTGGGGCATGGGTATGTGTGTTTGTCCTTAGGTTAGTTTACCTAGGTTAAGTAGTTTGTAAGCTACGGACTGATGACCACCGATAGATGTACAAACATTTGAATCTCCTACATTTTAACCGTGTGAAAGTTCCTTAACTACAAATAGATAATTCTAAAATGATAAACTTGGAAATTCTTTTTAACTGACTTGGACCATCAACATACTTTTAACAGATTCAAGGTTCACTCAATTCCTGTCATCAGTCCGCTGTGCCGCAATAAGAGAATTTTTCTTCGCATTTGCATTAGGGCCTGATTTACAGAAACATGTATTTAGCAAGTTCTAATAATTCTGAATGACAATCACCAGAATTAATTTTGTATTAAAACTTTGCGCAAATCTTCATTCGCAACATTCATAGCGCCGTTACGTACAGCCGGCCACAGTGGCCGAGCCGTCTGCGGCGTGCCAGTCACGGTTTCCGCGGCGGCTGCGGTTGGGGGTTCGAATACCCCCTCGGGCATGGATGTTCGAGCTGTCTTTAGTATAAGTTAGTTCATAAGTAGTTCGGAAGTTTAGGGACTGATGACCCCGTAGTTAAGTCCCATAAGCTCTACCATCGCCCGCTAGTATACTCCCAGCCTTCCCACTTGGCTCGACTTGCGTCTTTTGCAGCGTACATCAAGAAGTTACCGCCTCGGCCGCTACGGCGCTAGTAGCGTACACTAAACTCGCGCTTTACGAACATTGTAATCAAAGTAGAAACTATATATACGGTGTAATTTCTTGTCGTTTTACTGTCCAGAATAGCAAGAATATACTGAGGCATGCTCAGGGACTTTCGGTGGGTAGAATCCGTAATAAGTTTGTATGTAATCGTAGTAGATTATTATTAGAAAACCATTACAGGGTTAGCAATAGTCCGATCTTCATGTTTCATACGCGCTCTCTAACTTTCTACCCCATTGGTATATCTGGTCTTACAAGTTAGTCTTCATGATCTTACCATATATTACTTTAACACGGTAACGTCTCATCACAGATTTTAATTTGCCAATAGCAATGCTGTATTGCTGTGTTCCTTTTTGCACAAGCGTAAGTGGCAAAGCGAAAGGAGTTCTATTTTACGAATTTCCCAGCAAAGTTGATGTCAGAGAACAGTTGCTGAAATCAATATCAAGAGCAGATTTGACTCCTAATTTCAACTCTAGATAGTGTGTGGTATTGAGCCTTCATTACAGGCCTGGATTAAAAATTAAGAAATTGCTGGATACTGCTGTCCCCTCTGTTTTTCCTTTTTATCCAGCTTATAGAGTTGTACAAGCAAAAGAAGTACGTAGAACTATTAAAAAACATACAGTGACTGTCACACACAAATAATGAAAATACGAAAACACTGGGGAAAACGATAGTCATTCCAATTTCCCAGCCGGCCGCGGTGGCCTAGGGCACTGAGGCGCTTCAGTCACGGTCTGCACGGTCACTACGGTTGGGTGTTCGAATCCCCCCTCGGGCATGGATATTTGTGCCGTCCTTAGACGTAGCTAGTTTATAAGTAGTTTGTAAGTTTAGGGACTGATGACCCCATAGTTAAGTCCCATAAGCTATACAAACATTTGAAACATTTAATTTTCCAATTTCCCACTGCTCGAAAATCATGGCAGTAATAGTTGTCGTTCTTCCATTCACCCTCGGTGTGATATTTTAAATGAAAATCTGATAAAAACAGAGCAAAATAAATTGCATGTCAAATTGTGGAAATCTAAACTTTATGTCTTGAAAAAAAAAAAAAAAAAACTTAATGCAATAATTCGTGAGCTGGAGACTTATAACAATTATCACAAAACGTTGTCCCAAATAATTAAAACTGCTGACCATGATCCATCAAATTTTAAACGTTTCTTCTTGCACAAATAGAAAAATTCAATAAATCCTCCCCGAGATGGACAGAAGATACTATAAAACGTAGTACAGTATGGGAATCCATTTCACCTAATGCGTGTAGATGTCCTAGAAAAAATATCCTGCAGTTACTTTCTAAGACCACATTGTCCCGCTATTTGAGAAACATCATGCGAAACAGGTGTTTCCGATGTTATGAAAGAAGCTTTGAAGCTTTGAAGCTGAAGTTTGAACAAGGCTGAGAGATTTTGTTCGGTAGTGGATGAAATGGCGATCAATTTTCTGTTAGTTGTTTCATGACAGTATCAGAATAACAAAATCGTCTTATATCCTTTTCTTCTACAGCTCTGGAGAGTGTATCTATTAAACTTGTATCTCTTGCTTTTCTCTGTGGCTTCGCTGTAAAGGAAATAGGAAAAGAAGTTACTTGCGAATCAGATCAGGCCGAAGCCTTATTCAGCAAGAAAACTGTGGTTCTCCATTAATGGACATTATTTTTAAACAAGACAATGTTTTCTACTATCCTTCAGAGTTACTGCTGTGTACTGTGAACACGGTTTATGATTTATTTCGTGTGTGAAGCTGCCAAATTTGTCAGCACTCAAGCTTGTAAAATATTAGTTCTTCAATTGTCAATATGTTGAACACTGCGAAGGTTTTACAATGCAAAAGTGAAACTTCAGAACATACAGAAAAATTAGGCGAGGTAATATGTAAATTAATTATACCAGTCGTCTTATAAAACATTGAAGCAGAAGTGACTGAACGTTTTGAACGGGCGAAGTATCTAAATAGCAAGTCCATAAACAGAAAAATAATGAGAGTGCAACAAATGTCATAAGTGCACGTAGCGGCGGACGGTCAGACTAGGAACGCTTGCAGCGCTCCAGTGGCGAATGTGAGTACTTCCTGACTTTCGGTGATTTTCCCGGAGTGGGGCGGCTGGGAGTATACTAGCGGGCGATGGCTCCACAAACATTTTCAGAAAATGTGACTGCGATACCAACAACTACAAATCAAGCAGCAGCGCCCTACATGCATACTGCACATTAACCTTCAGATTGAATGACTAAGGCACAATTAAATAAAACCACGATGAAAAAAAAAAGTCCATGTCGAAATATTTCTTACCTGTATTGGTTACTGAGACGTGAGTTCCAGCTCCACAATTTTTATATTCTGCTTCAAATTCATTTCGCCCTTTCTTGAAGGCAAGATATTTGTAAGAAAGGACATGTGTCATTGCCAGATATTTTATGAAACTTACTCGGTTACAATTAGCAGCAATTTACACTGACAAGTGAAACGTGCACGACATGAAACCAATAATGCCAACTGCCAAGCCTAGACCATGTAAATCCATAACTAAATTTTAAATACTCTGTATTTGTACCGCTTATGGGTTCATCCATAATTAAATTGACGATCCTGGTGCCACCTGAAGCATAGCCTTAGTGCGTATTTATCACGAAGGCAGTGCCTACAGATAATGTATTTAAGAAAAGAGCAACAGAACAGGACCAATTGTAATTATAATTTTATTAAGCTCGAATCTGTAAAAAAGGAAGGGAATGTAAAAATCCATCCGCACCCCCGACAATGAATAAAAAAGGAGGAGATGTCCGGATTAATCCGGACTTCTGGTACCCCCCCTTCCCCATATAATATTAAGAGTCTTATTGAAGAGACCCGCTGTGTTTCTGCCTTGCCTTCTACAGAGGGTAACAAACGTCTACTAGCAAGTAATTTTAGTTGACTATAGTTCTTCTATCATAGAAAAGCTAATGTACATTTAGTATTAAATTGAAATGTTTCTACTCCCGTAAAAAATTAATTTGAATTATGAAAGTTAATATTGTCAAATATTGTTATTAATGACCGACAGAAAATTCGGTTTCGATGTCAGTTACTGCCATTTTCGGGAAAAATATTGGTTTAGGCAGCAGTTTCGTTTTCTGCCAGAAATGTGACGAAACTACGGCTTTGCCGAAATTAGATTTCTTGAACTTACTGATGAACTCCGATCGCGTTCTTATTGGACTGAGTCAACAATAACGCTTTACCTCAGTTGACGGGGCGCCGTTTAACTGTTAGGAGTCTCTCCTCCCGCGTTAAATAATGGGTATTTTGTTGTTAATCACAATATAAAGTAATCGCATCTTATAGTGACGCTATGTTAGTAACAGTTTAACTTATTCATCATTGCTGTCAAGTTTTACTAATGAGTTTCCCTGAAAGAGAGTAGCTTTTTTAATAATTAATTTGGGTTTAGGAAATATTGATCACGTTGTACACACCTTTTCCTGTTCACTTTACGTAAATTTATACTGACAACAATCACACTGTTATCGGAAAGGTGGCTTTATATTTCGAAATACTTTCTGCAGTCCCGAGGAGAAAACAATCCAATTTAAAGTACTTTAACAAAGTTCTGTCGATTTGTCTAATCGTGTTCGCCTCCCATGTCATCTTCTAGGGACTCCTGATTAGGCTAAGACTCACTCAAGAAGGCTTAGTACAGGGAGGAGATCGTGGAAAATGTGGAAAAACTAGTGATTTGTGGTGTCACGTAAATATACAGAAATTTTGACTTATTAATTATGCAAGTTTCGGCCACAAACAATGTTTCTCTAATTGTTGTATTTCAACTACCTAAATATCTAAAATTACCGGTATTACATAGAAGTCTAGATTGTAAATGATAAAATATCCTGAAAGTTGCACGCATCTTCTTTATTTAATTGAAAGTAAATTAAATAATCTTTTGGCATTATTGAATACCTGACTGGCAATGACCCAAGCCAAAGCTGCAAGAATATCACCAATCGACATGGCGGAACAATGACCGTGAAAACTGAATTTTATATTGGATTGAAAGGCATCGGATAATTCTGAATGATAATGAATCTAAACTGCAGGTTCTCAATACACGGATAATGTAATTAAAATGTAACCTAGGATTGATCATTGAATTTAATAAATCGTATTGCGAGCCACATCAACGCGAAATATTACGAAAATAATTAAAGGTTGAAAAGGAAACTGCCACTAGCTGCAGGATTGCGGATTTATTAACAACCATTTTGAGGCAGTTATTGCCCTTCTTCAGGTGTGTATACAGGAAACACATATAGAATGAAATACAAGTACAAATATTTCAGAAAATTCGAAATAGACTCACAGAATTAAAGGTGCGACAGGTACATTGTATACAAAGCTTCCTCGAAACGTAAAATTTTTCTTTTTCATGAACTTGATTCTTTTTTAGTTATTTAGTTTGTCAGAATACAGCAGTATAGCTATTAATATTTCACATTTCCATAAGTTTGTCAGAATACAGCAGTATAGCTATTAATATTTTACATTTCCATACTTTTCAAAAAGGTTTATGTACACTGTGCCCCTTGCCCCTTCAAATTTATCCGTCGAATTTTCTGTAATATTTTTACTTGTATATTATTCTGTAAGTGTTTCCTGTACATGTACCTGTAGTAGAGCAAGAATTGCCTCAAAACGGTTGTTAATAAATCTACAACCCAGCAACTACTAGCTGCTTCCTACTCAACTTATAAACCACAGTCACTGCCATGCGTGAAACATTTAAAATAATTAAAGATATACACTGCGAAAATCGGGATTTTTAGGAGAAGATTTCTGTTAATGTACTCATGATGCAGATTAGATTCATTTTGGTAATTATTCACAATATAATTCAAAGTCCTCCATACTTATATAATAGCTCGTATCTTTCAAATTGATCTGAAAAGACTGCATGCAGTGGGTTATACTGAGGTGGCATCTACACTTTATAATTGTTATTTATTGTCCTTTGGCCACATACTAATGAAACACAATTGAAATTGCGTACATTATACATCTTTGTTATAACTGTTACATACCTCGAGTACTGCTAACTAATCTTTGCCGCTTGGCATTGAGATACCTATACACCACTTACACATCAAAATAACGCTACTGAAACAGAAAAATCGTTAGAAACGCCGTCATTTCTTCAGAGGGATATTACAAGGCACAAGACTGTGTATTTACAGAAGTGTGTCTTGTATGTGCATTTGCACTCTAACAGGATTTTCTTTTTTCGAATACTAACTTTCTATCGTTCTCTTTATTGTGTGCTTATCGATTATTCATTGGTTTTACTATTCGCGTGTGGTTTCATTTACTCCTAAATTATCGTCTACGGGAAAAAATTCAATATTCTTCCACTTACATAATGCACTGCAACACAATAAAAAGATACTTTACGTGAAGTTAAATATTGGAATTCAGACCCCATAACAATTATTTAATTTTGTTTATGGCAAAGTCGCAATTCAAAGCAATATATTTAAAGTGTAGCCTTTGGTTACTAAATTTCTGAATATGCTAGCCTCTGCCCAATGAAGCATAACAATAAAGGAAAACTATCTGTAATGTGCGGTTATTCGATAATTTTAATTTCTATTAGCACAAATTTTTAACTGCCGCAACTGAATGTATTTCAGCAACTTGAAACAGTCAGAAAGAAGTTTATAATTATAGAAAAAGGGAGTTTCGTCGAATGATCATGAATTATAATCAGCTGCACTCCGTAAATCCGCACACGACACAACATCCGCACATCCGCATGGAAATGGACCACTCTACGCGGAGAAAGAAAAACCCAAACAGCGAAGCGGCTAAATCCGACCCGTGGGATTTTCGAGCCAACAACGCAATACGACATTTTAATGTTTAACAGGGTATTCCACGTACGAGGCAAGCGTTGTTCCCTGCGTATTTCGTGAGCCAGTAGCTCGCAGGCAGACTACGTTCACTATAAAACGAGCAGTGCTGTAGCTCGACCGTTGTGGGAGGCAGACTATGAAATTTTAACTGAGAGTGAACTAGCTGAGCTTCGATTGGCTTTGGTAACCAATCAGCAGATTGTGGTGCAACTACTCACAGACTTTTGCGCAAAGTGAACTCGTACAACAAAACGGAGTGCTTTCTAGGCAGTTGCGCTGACGTCTATAGCACTCGGGAGGCAGAGATCATCACACCTGCACGGAATTACTCAAGTACGCCTCCCGTCAGATTAAAATATTCAAGTTTACCTTGCCCACTAGAACTACAACTCGTAGTTATTGTAGTCTAATTCCCGTAAGAGTAAGTGCCTCCGCACTGAAGAAACGATCATTGCCCGTCATCGGCATTTTATATATATATATATATATATATATGCCGATGACGGGTAATGATCGTTTCTTCAGTGCGGAGGCACTTTTAGGCCCTTACTCTTAGGGGAATTAGTTTTCAATAACTACGAGTTTGAGTTCTAGTGGCAGGGTAAAGTTGAGTAATTCCGTGTAGATGTGGTGGACGGTGTGCCCCCAGTGGTGTTGAGGTCAGTACAACTGCCTTGAAAGCAGGGGACTCTGGTGTTCGGGTCCCGGTTAGGGTTCCTTTTTCAGGTTTAGCGATTCGCAGTTAATGTCGAGTTTGTGACACTTGCGGGGAGTGATACTTGCGCGGAAAGGGAATTTGTAGACACTTGCACGGAGATCCGGACGCTGCAGGTAGTGAACAGGGTGTTCCAGAAGTAGGGATACACCACCCCTACTCCACGCCCTCCAGCCGCTACCTGTGCCGTATTCAGGGAAAGGCCCACCGACCGAGGTGGAGCTGTAGTAACGGCCCGGAGATATCACAGCCTCATTCAACAGGGAGATAACACGTCATACAAATATCACTCGACTTACAATACAGCACCATGTGAAGAGGAATGTGATGAAATCGGAATTGAGCGCAACCGTTGCTAACTACAATTTCGGATTTACTGCATTTTGAGTCAGAATTCGCATCTATATTCGCATTAATCGCAAATGCGAATTTTTCCTGTCCCTAGTAATACCTCTAAAATAAACAGCTGATCAAGGCACTAACAGCAAGGGCAGCTCTTTGGGTGTATTACTACAAATAACTAAAACACAATTTGATCGTGGAATTATATACAATATCATTATAAAGGTTTTTTGTAGGTGGTTTTGAGCAGCTTTTAAATATGTTAGGAATAGCATTATGAAATATAGACAGCTACACCTTATGTTTATTATGAGATATCGATTTCGGCTAATTTCAGGTCATCTTCAAGTCTCAAACAACAGGTGTTACTTATGTATTTTTTCCAGTGGCACTCACAACCTTTAACTGTTTACACACGAGGTCTAACGTTGTTAGTCGCGTTAACGATGAAAACAGAACCCAGAATCTTAGCGTCTAAATGATACATATATTGGTGTGATGTCTTATTTCGAAAGAACAAACATCACACCAATACATATATAGCTCTCGGTAAAGTGGAACGGTACGATGTCGTTACGTAGCACAGCACGGCGACTGGAAACGCAGAAGAAGTGCAAACAACGTTCTCTCCTCAGAGGTATGATTCTAATTAGGTTCGACGTAGACTTCTACAACATACAGTCTACACGGCGAAGATTACACCAAAAAATTTAATGTTGCGTCTACTTTGGCGATAGCAACCAAATTTTAAAATCGTGTCTACTATGTAAAGATTTAGCAACACAAAATGCTTCTAGTCCATAACTTCACTGGTTTTCGAGTTCTCAATTTTTAATATGTTTTTAATGTTATTACATAAAAAACAAATTTGGAAGTCACACTACAATTTTCATATGGCAGATTTTGTAGGTACATTCACAAGACATAATACAACGGTTCTGTGCATTCATTTTATGAGAAATACCAATCATTTTTTTTCGGTGTTTATTTCAAATTTCTACATTTAAGTTTCTTTAATTATCAATACTTAAATGTGGTGATGAAATAAATAAATTACGTGTATATGTGTAGTCTTATGCGGCCAAACTACTTAGGTCATCGGTCGCTAGACTTACACTACTTAATCTTACTTAAAATAACGTAGGCAAAGTACAAACATACCCATGTCCGAGGAAGGACTCGAACATCCGACCGGACCGGCGGCGCAATTTGCGACACAAATTACATGTCTGATAATATTAATGCATAGAAGTATGAAATCACGTCAAGACTACTTCCTGCAAAAATTTCGACAAAAAAAGTTGGCACTGAGTTTAGAAAAACAAAATTCTGGTATATTGGATTTTAACATTTTATCAAAAAATGAATGTTACTACAAGAGATACAGTCATTCAAATTTACGGGCACCATAACGTATTCCCTTCCTGAGTAAATGAGCTGCTTCTTGTAGTTTCAACACCTTTTTCTTGAATGTTCTGAATATAAATCTTCACACAGACTTCATGAGGAGGAGAGTGATACGGATATCTGATTGTAAACCACTGCCTATTACCTTAGACCTTTTTGATTGTACTGAATAGGAGTTCCGCGTATTCCGTAATTTATATTTATACAGTCAACAGGCAATGTAATTTATAACCAACTATTGGCTGTCAATTTCGCTTCATTTTTCCTGGAAGTCTTGCAACTTGTTTCTCCCTGTTGGTTTATGCCAAGTTCAAAGTAAAAATGGTTCTATATGACGGTGATGGAAAATAGAATTTATCTTTAGTATTTTTCGGTGTGTGACATTCCCTTACACATTCCGTATTTCATACATTTCTTAGATGCATTTCTAATTCGAATACAGCCAAATCGTTTTGGGGTCTATGAATAAACGCTTCAAGCATGTAAAATACTCATTGACTGATTATTAACGTTTTTTAATTGAAGGTTTTGAGGATGCGTCTCCTATTAAAAAGCATAGTAGCTATTTTTAAAGAGATGGAAGTTGTGTGATAATGGGGTTAACTACATAGCGGTCAATTACATCAACGTATCTGTGCAGGATGCCTAATATATTATTGCTTGCGCAGGTGTCTTGATATGCTTAGTGTTCTAAATAATATGCTTTTAGGAGGTATGACTGTGGAAATTCATCGTCTTGTAGTAGCAAAGAATGTCTCAATAACTCTCCAAACATTATCACTATTAAAATACCTTTTTGTTTTCAGGAGGAACACTCAACGAATTCATATGTAGTTAGAACAAGTTACTATATTGCTCTTCAGCTTTGAAAGGGTCGTGCAATTTCACTGATTTTCGTGTTATGTTGACTGTGTGGAAACTAGACAACAGCAGTGCTAGACTTCTTGGTGTGCCTGTACCCAGGAAAAGCCATTAGCCGCCCCAAGGGTCCCGGGTTCCGCGCAAGTGTCACTCCGCGCAAGTGTTACAACCCCGTTAATGTCATGTATTCCGTGAAAATAAAAAGATAATAACTGCAAGATCAAAAGTGACATCTGTTTCTTTCGAACATGCCCCAAAGATATATTCCTCGGTTGCAGTGAGCCGGGCGCCGTGGCTCAGCGCGCCCGGTCAGGGGGCTCAACGCCCCCTGTAATAAAAAAGCTGAGCCAACAACATAACGAACAACTACGATCAGCGTCCGCAATGAACAGAACTACCCATAGAGCAAAAAAAAAAAAAAAAAAAAAAAAAAAAAAAAAAAAAAGAAAAAAAGGTTGCACAGTGGTAGAATGCCAGACTACAAATACAAAGGTCGCGGGTTCGATCCCCACCAGGTCCTAGGATTTTTATCTGTCACTTTCCACTTCTTTCAAGCTGATAGTTGTAACCACCCAGCTCAACGTGAAGGGGTTCTTCGAACTTTAGTTCAAATTCAAAATGTTCAAATGTTTGTTAAGCTTATGGGACTTAACTACGGGGTCATCAGTCCCTAAACTTACAAACTACTTATGAACTAACTAATACTAAGGACGGCACAAATATCCATGCCCGAGGGGGGATTCGAACCCCCGACCGTAGTGGCCGTGCAGACCGTGACTGGAGCGCCTCAGTCCCCTCGGCCACCGCGGCCGGCCGAACTTTAGTGCATAGGGCTCACGTCATTTCTGACCCGGAAAGTTTGCCCACTGAGCTGTCTCATATGGAGGTAACTTTTCGTCAGAAAGGCTGTGGTGAAGGGCAGATTGCCGGCCGCGGTGGTCGAGGAGACTGAGGCGCTCCAGTCATGGTCTGCTCGGCCACTACGGTCGGGGGTTCGAATCCCCCCTCGGGCATGGCTATTTGTGCCGTCCTAGTTCGTAAGTAGTTTCTAAGTTTAGGGACTGATGACCCCGTAGTTAAGTCCCATAGACTATACAAACATTTGAACTTTTTTTTTTTTTTTTTTTGAAGGGCAGATTAAAAGAGCGTTGCGCAATCGCCGACATGTGCAACGGACTAGTGATGGTAGCACAGAGTCGACACCCAGGTCGGTGGCCTTTCTCCCATATGTTGGCAGAACTTCCAACACGATTGGCCGCATTTTACGCAAAAACAATGTAAGATGTGTGTTTCGTTCACCATCTAAAATTAAGGCACTGTTGGGATCCGTTAAGGATGATATCGGTTTGCGCAAGACGGGTGTCTACCGTATCTCATGTAGCTGTGGCATATCTTATGTTGGTCAAACTATTAGAACTTTTGAGTACCGTTGTATTGAGCGTAAACGCCACACACGTTTACAGCAGCCAAACAAATCTGCTGTGGCCGAACACTGTGACGCAGGTAACCATATGGAATACAACAAAACGGAAATTCTGGCAAGCACTTCCAACTACTGGGACTGTGTTATCAAGGAAGCGATAGAAATAAAACTAGGTAATAACCTTTTGAATAGGGATGGAGGGTTCTGCTTAAATTCCACGTGGGATCCTGCACTCTCACTCGTCAGAAAACAGAGGGACAAAACTAATCCGACCTGACCGTCGAGAACCGATGTGTAAATTCGATATTCTGACCGGTTTCATCTTTGGTCGTGGCGACGCTGTTTGTTTGCTTGCTCGGTGTGTGTTGTATGTCCTGTTTACTCATTGAAAACCGGGGTTTTAAAGATCTTTGCACATTGCTGCCTCACTGCAGTTTCGCCTTGAAAATTGCAGGGTGGTCTCCTGCCGAAATATCGGCCGTCGTCGATTTTGGTACCTGGCAGCATACCCGTAAGTTTTTTGAAGTTGTTATTCGACAGGAGAAATTAAGGAATCACAAATGACCGTAACAAAGAAAGATAGGAAAGCGTGCACTATGAATTCGATCTTAGCCGGTGGTCTCATCTGAAGCACGACTGAGCAATCGGCGACCTGCGGTTTGGATCTGACCTGCTTACACTGTCTGTAGTGATCTTTAACTCACTGCTATCATTCTCAAAGAAAGCCGCCGATCATGAGCAGTCGCAGTGGAGTAGCCAAGCTGTCTAAGGCGCCTCGCTGCGGAGCGTGCGGTTGCTCGCCGTCGGAGGTTCGAGTCCTCCCTGGGGCATGTGTGTGTGTGTGTGTGTGTGTGTGTGTGTGTGTGTGTGTGTGTGTTGTCCTTAGGTTAGTTTAACTTAGTTTAAGTAGAGTGTATGCTACGGACTGATGACCACGCAGTTTGGTCCGATAGATTTACAAACATTTGAACATTTTGATCATGCGCAAGCATCCGTCGCACTTGTTCGAAGTTGTCTGGGACTGTGATTTTGGACGGTCGATCCGAAAGAAGCTCATCCCCGACAACTTCTTTTGCGTCTCTAAAGCATTTAAACGACTCAGCACATACTTTTTACTCACGGTTTCAACACCATACACTTGCACTAACATCCCATGTGTCTCCTTCGCCGTTCTACCACCGTTCACTGCAGTGTTTTACACGATAGGGGACGCTTGTTGACATGTCACTCAATGTGAATACGTGCGCACCCCATCCTCTACACGTACATAATGTCGTGGGAAAGGCGAACCAGAGATTGCGTTTTATTGGCAGAATCCTTAAAAGATGCAACACAACTACTGAAGAAACTGCATACACTACGCTTGTCCGTCCTTTTTTGGAGTATTGCTGCCCAGTGTGGGATCCTTATCAGGTGACTTTGAAGGAGGACATAGAAAGAGTCCAGAGAAGGGCAACTCGTTTCGTATTGTCAGGATGCAGGGGAGACAGCGTTACGAAAATGTTACAGGATCTGGGATGGGAATCATTACAACAATGGCGCTTATCGCTGCGGCGTGGGCTACTTACGAAACTCCAATCGGCAATATTCTTCTCCGAATGTGAAAATATATTGTTGACTCCAACTTACATATGTAGATATGATCATCAGAATAAAATACGAGATATCAGAGCTCGAACGGAGAGATTCAGGTGTTCGTTCTTCCCGCGCGCTATTCGAGAATTGAATGGGAGATGAATAGAATAAGAGTGGTTCGATGAACCATCTGCCAGGCACTTAAATGTGATTTGCAGAATATCATATGTAGATGTAAATGTAGATGTAGCGAGCTCTGTAAAATATGGGACCATTCACCGAACTTTCCAGACACACCTTGTATAAGACTCACTTTTTTTATTTAACTGATTGCCCAACAGCAGTAAAAGGGAAGAACAAAATTATAAGAGTAGCTTTTAATTGATACAAGTACCAGTAAATGATATCGACCGAGCGGTCTGCGGCGCGCCAGTCACAGTCTGCACGGCCGCAACGGTCGGGTGTTTGAATCCCCCCTCGGGCATGGTTGTTTGTGCCGCCTTTAGTATAAGGTAGTTTGTAAGTTTAGGGACCGATGACCCCGCAGTTAAGTTCCTTAAGCTTAACAAACATTTGAACATTGAATGATATCGAAAACGAGGACCCACTGAATCAATTAATGGTTGGTTTCATGTGGCCAGAAAAATTCCCAAATTCCAAATACGTTTTTGTGACAGCGGCTCCGTAAAAGACTGGAAGTTTTAGTACTTTAAAAATACGAAACTTGCAGGAAAAGTGGTAAATAAAGTAAGTAACTGCTCTGTAAAATATGGGACCATTCACCGAACTTTCCAGACACACCTTGTATAAGACTCACTTTTTTTATTTAACTGATTGCCCAACAGCAGTAAAAGGGAAGAACAAAATTATAAGAGTAGCTTTTAATTGATACAAGTACCAGTAAATGATATCGACCGAGCGGTCTGCGGCGCGCCAGTCACAGTCTGCACGGCCGCAACGGTCGGGTGTTTGAATCCCCCCTCGGGCATGGTTGTTTGTGCCGCCTTTAGTATAAGGTAGTTTGTAAGTTTAGGGACCGATGACCCCGCAGTTAAGTTCCTTAAGCTTAACAAACATTTGAACATTGAATGATATCGAAAACGAGGACCCACTGAATCAATTAATGGTTGGTTTCATGTGGCCAGAAAAATTCCCAAATTCCAAATACGTTTTTGTGACAGCGGCTCCGTAAAAGACTGGAAGTTTTAGAACTTTAAAAATACGAAACTTGCAGGCAAAGTGGTAAATAAAGTAAGTAACTGCGACGTTAAAACTACGGATTTTTAGGAGTATGTACGGTGGTTCATTTTGTGGGTTCCTGTAGTCATGTCCTAGTTCATAAACCACGGCAACGTATGAGTGGCCAAGTAAGTGGTCCTGACAGTTGGGATACCAGTTACTTTGGAATAAGGTTGGGCATCTCGGACATATTCTGAGTCGTGGCCACCTTTGTGCTCACACGGCAAAGACTACCAAATCCACCGGTTAGTCCGTCAACCGTTTGGGGTAAAACCCAGTGGGGCCCTGGGCAAGTAAGGCCAGCAACCTGCTTCCCACATACTTCAATATCATGCTGGCAACAATCAGAGCAAAATGCCTCGGACCTTTGGAGGTAATGGAGTCCCACCTCTGACAGACCAGGGACTCCTCAGATACGACTTGGCAAACGATCTGGGATGAGATGGGGAGCTATTAATATCAATGGGGATTACAAAGGGAAGAAGGCAGAGCTGGCGGAGGCTTCAAATAAGATGGGGTTAGATGTTTTAGCTGTTAGTGACGTTACAGTAAGGGGGGAGAAAGAGGACGAAGTCGGAGAATACAAGGTCTACCTGTCAGGAGTCAAAGTAGGAAGAGCACAGTGAGGAGTAGGGTTTTACATCAGGAAAGCAATCGAACCCAGCATAATTGCAATAAGGTGTGTGAATGAACGACTGATGTGGATAGATTTGGCCATCTCCAGCAAGAAAATTAGATTGCGGCAGTGTATTCACCCTGTGAAGGGATATATCAAGATGAGATGTACAGATTTTACAAGCTCTTAGTGACGTAGTTGTTAGAGTGAAGGATAAAGATAGTGTTTCACTCATGGGTGATTTCAACGCCATGTTAGGAAATCGAACAGAAGGTTATAAAAAGGTTATGGGTAAGTTTGGAGAGGATATGGAGTCCAACAGGAACGGAAAACAGCTCCTGGATTTCTGTTCCAGTATGGGCTTAGTTATCACAAACTCCGTCTTTAAGTATAAGAACACTCACCGCTATACTTGGGAAGGAAGGGGATCCATATCTATCATTGACTATATAATAACAGACCAGGAATTCAGGAAGACAGTCAAGGACACACGTGTTTTCAGGGGGTTCTTGGATGATACTGATCATTATTTAATCTGCACTGAAATTGGTTTTGTGAGGCCAAAAGGGCAGAAAGTCAGGTCCATGTGTAGGACAAGAGTGGAGAAGCTTCAAGACAAGGAAATTAGGCACAAATACATAACAATGATCTCGGAAAGGTACAAGTTAGTTAAATGTAATGATTTACAGTCACAGGAAGAGGAATGGTCAAGGTACAGGGACACACTACTGGAAACAGCTAGAGAATGTCTTGGAACAGAAGTGTGTAAAGGCAGGATGAAGCAGACAGCTTGGTGGAATGACATAGTCAAGGCAGCCTGTATAAAGAAAAAGAAGGCATTTCAAAAATGGCTCCATACTAGAAATCTGTGGTGTCGCACAAGTACAAAGTGCGCGCCACCGACTTTCGCCGCGCGCCGCCAGGCACGCACGGCGCGGCGTTCTCACGACGACAGTCGCGAGCGCCCTCTGCGACAACTCCGCTCGTGGCTACCACTGAAGGACTGGCCACTTCGGACTGAGATAGCAACGAGTTAGGACCTTCGTAATCAGATAGGCACCAGTGAAGACTTTGCTATTGTACAGGCACTAGGCAGGCCTCTAACAACTATGTATCAACATTCTGCAGTACTATGTAAAAGTTAAGTATTGTCACATTCTGTGCAATATATCTCTTTCTAATTTACTCGAGTGTTTATAGTTTCTGGCTGCACCCCTCCGTACCTGCACCAGCGTGTCGGTCTCATTCCACTCGGCCACCGACACCTACGACGAGGCTGGGACACAAAAGCGGCGACGAAGTTGGGACACAAAAGTGGCGACGAGGAGTGATAGAACCTTGGACCAGCCCGCTTGCAGCAGCCAGACAGCAGCAGTCGGAGCACGCAAAAATTGCTCCCGCCCACCCACCCTTATTATAAGATTTTTGGGGGAACATATTCAGTTACGTGTTTGTGGACTTTTTTGTTGCAGAGCGTCCTCTTTCATATTGCATTTGTGTTTTGGTTATAAGTTACTTGTATACGCGGCGCCTAATCGGTCAGCATGGCCACTACCCCGAACCCAAACTTAATGGAAATTATTCAGTTACAGACGGCGCAAATAACCCAGCTCCTCCAGGCTGTGTCCCAGCTCACAGCGCAGGCAGCTAACCAACAACAACAGCCGTCGCATCAGCAGCCCACACCTGCCGCCGCGCCGCTTCCGACGTTCCGCCAGTACAACGAACGTGAGGAAGAATGGAGCGACTACTTCGCACAGTTTCAAGAACTCGTCGCGGCTCATCAAATTACAGGTCAGAAAGTGAAGCATCTGCTATTATCTGTGGTGGGCCCCAAAACCTTCGTGTTACTGCAAAAACTATTCCCGCACGCATCTCCTCGTGATGTAGACTTTGAACAAATTGTAGATGCGCTGAATGCTCATTATGAGAGAAAAGTTCTCGTAGCCGCTGCACGGTACCGATTTTTTAGACTTAAAAAATTACCGCAGCAGTCACACCAAGAATGGATCACGGAATTGAAGGGCTTAACCCGCCAATGTAAATTTACTTGCTCTTGTGGACTTTCGTATAGTGACGTGATGTTGAGGGATGCGATTACGCAGAATATTCAGGACCCCAGAATTAGAGCAGCAATTCTGAAACAGTCTGACCCCTCATTAGACAGTGTACTGCAGCTTATAGATGCGCATGATACTTTTGACTTAGCAGATGTAGAAATGCAAAGCCACAGTGTTAATTCAGTGCGCCGCAGCGGACGCTTTCCTAGCCGTAGTTCTCAGTATAGCACTTGTGATTCTTTAAATTCTACAGGCCGTGCTGAACAGACAGTGAACAGTAGCCAGTGTAAAAGTGCGACGCAAAGGTCGCCCCGTAGTGTTAGACACAGTAATTTGAATAACGGGCGCCAACGCTCATTTCAGAAAAATGTACGTAAATCTTGCCCCCAGTGTGTGTCTCGCCACAAGCGTGCTCATTGCCCTAATCGCAACGCAACCTGTTATCAATGTGGCAAATCGGGACATGTGCAGTCTGTGTGTATGCAAATTAAAAACTCGAACAGTAACGTTAGAAACAGTGTTTCGCAAAGTGCGAGAGCAGTTCATTCTGTAAATGTTATACGGGCTGTGGACTTGGACAGTGCTTTCCTTGGATCTCAATTGCAAGAAAGTAGTTCTGCGCCTATGGCAAATCTATATAGTGCACCACGTAGCAAGCGCCGACGAGCGCGTAAAACAGTGCAACGGAAAAGGGTTCGGGACAAGCAAAATGACTATGAACAGTGCATTCCTGTAGTGAAAATAATGCCTTCTGCAACTGCTCCTTGTAATAGTGCCCAGTACTGTGTAGCTAGTGACAGTAGAATTGGTGTAGCTACTCAAAGTAATTTTAGTGCAGTAGCCTCGCATTGCGCGGACGCCGATCCGGCGGTAGTGTCATCTAGTGACAGTGTGGTTACTCCCCTGTGTGCCGAGTATGCGCCGCTTCCTACCGCACGCAACCCGCGCAAGCGCAGAAAACAATATGTATTAGACGTTGCCCACATTCGCGCACCGGTCGTGCGCCAGAAGCACAAGCTGTTTGTTACTCTCTCTATAGAAAATAAGACTGTGCAATTTCAGCTTGATACTGGTTCCGCTGTTACATTAATAAATATACTTACGAACTTCTGGGTTCGCCAAAATTGTCGCCGTCACAGCAAGTGTTAACAGCTTATACAGGTGAAAATATTCACGTGCTAGGAACATGTAGCCTGCCTGCCTCTTTTCAAGGTGTTACGAAAACAGTTGCTTTTGTTGTTCTTCAGGCCAGATCTACACAGAACATTTTTGGACTAGATGCTTTTGACTTGTTTGGTTTGTCAATTCAAAGAGATGTGCTTCAAATTTCGTCAATAGTGCCTCAGGATAAAATCAATGCATTGTGTGACAAATACAGTGACTTGTTTTCGCCGGAACTAGGTTGTGCAAAAGACTTCGTGGCACATGTAACTTTAAAAGAATCTGCAGTTCCAAAATTTCGTAAAGCTAGACCAGTGCCTATCGCCTTGCGTGATACAGTTGCCGAGGAACTTAAACGTTGGCAAGATAGTGGTGTCATTTCTCCTGTTTCTGCGAGTCAGTGGGCCTCGCCTATAGTAATTATACCCAAGCCGTCAGGAAAACTTCGTCTCTGTGCGGACTTCAAATCAACAGTGAACAGTCAAACAATTGTAGACACTTATCCCCTGCCCAGACCTGAGGAACTGATGGACAAATTAGGACAGTCTCGCTTCTTTTCCAAGATTGATTTAGCAGAGGCATACTTACAGATTCCACTTGATGACGAGTCAAAAAAGTTTTTCGTCATTAATACTCACATGGGCCTTTTTCAATTTCAACGCCTACCTTTTGGCAGTTCTTCCGCTCCCGCTATTTTTCAGCGTTTTTTGGAACAGCTGACAGTTTCTGTACCGTGTTGTTCGAACTATTTAGATGATATTGTGGTATCCGGACGTACAGTTGAAGAAGATTTAGCAAACCTGGAGTGTCTTTTCAAAGTTTTGACTGCAGCAGGTCTACGTTGCAATAAAGCAAAGTGTTCGTTTTTTCAAACTGAAATAGAGTACCTAGGCCATGTGATTAATGCCCAAGGAATTCATCCCTTACAGTCACATCTTCGAGCAATCAAAGACTTGCCTCCTCCTAAGAATGTGCATGAATTGCAAGCAGTAATGGGAAAGCTTAACTATTATTTCAGGTTTATTCCCAATGCCTCTCAGATTGCAGCTCCACTGCATCACTTACGTAGGAAGAATGTTCCTTTTGTATGGTCCAAAGATTGCCAGGTTGCCTTTGACAACTTAAAGTCTGCACTACTCAGTGATGCATGTCTGATTCCCTTTGACCCCCAGAAGCCTGTAGTGTTAGCAGTTGACGCCTCATCGTACGGTCTCGGCGCAGTAATCTCACATCGTATTGGTTCTCACGATCGTCCTATTGCCTTTGCATCCAAGCTACTGACGCCGACGCAACAGAATTACAGTCAGATAGAAAAGGAGGCCTTAGCAATCATTTACGGCGTCACAAAGTTTCATCATTATCTGTATGGCAGAAAATTCTATTTGTTGACAGACCACAAGCCTCTCACGTCGTTGTTCTGACCCATAAAGCCAATTCCGCCACGAACGGCACAAAAGCTTCAGAGATGGTCCTTGATATTGTCTAATTATCAGTATGAGATTTTGTACCGACCTACCACTAAACACGCCAACGCGGACACACTTTCCCGACTTCCGGTTGGCCAGGATGTATCATTTGATTGTTCAGAAATGGCATGTTGTCAGATAGACTCCAGAGATGCTTCCGCTGTCGCAGACTTTCCTTTGAACTCTCGTCGGGTTGCACAGGAAACAGCTGCGGATGCAGACCTAAGTGCGGTAGCACGTTTTGTTCGCTTTGGTTGGCCTGCCAGAGCCAAAGACATTGATCGGCCTCTGGTTCGACGTTATTTTGCACAACGTCATGCATTATCTTTAAGTCAGGGTGTACTGTTGTTGCATACCGACAACGACCAAGCAAGAGTGATTGTTCCTCGTTCCCTGCAACGAGAAGTGTTACGCCTCCTGCATCAAGGACATTGGGGCATTGTTAGGACAAAGCAACTGGCCAGACGTCATTGTACCTGGGTTGGTATGGACGCTCAGATAGAGAGCATGACATCACAGTGTACAGTTTGTGCGGAGCATCAGGCGGCTCCTCCGCAACGTTTCTCAGACTGGCCACGCCCCAAGGGACCATGGCAACGTTTACACATTGACTTTGCCGGACCTTTCTGGAATACGCGCTGGTTAATCGTTGTAGACGCTTTCAGCAAGTTTCCTTTTGTGATTGCCATGAACTCAACGACGGCGTCTAGTACGATCAGTGCCTTAACATCAGTGTTTTGCATCGAAGGCTTGCCTGAAACTATCGTCAGTGACAATGGACCTCAGTTTGTTAGTGCGGAATTTCAACAGTTTTGTCGTGTGAATGGCATTCAGCATATCACCACCGCACCTTTTCACCCTCAGTCCAATGGTGAAGCAGAACGTTTCGTTCGAACATTCAAGTCTCACATGGAGAAGATGAAAGGTCAGCACTCCAGGCAGCAAGCTCTTCAAATTTTCCTGTCTACGTATCGGTGCATGCCACGTGACGGCCCGTCTCCTGCCGAGCTGCTACACGGCCGCCGTCACCGCACTCTCCTTCACCTGCTGCAGCCTCCCACGCACCGAGTCGTTTCGTATGGCGCTACGCGTTTTCAGGTTTCTACGCCGGTGCTGTACAGGGTGTTTGCTGGAAACAAGAAGACATGGTTGCCGGGCACCATTCAGCGCGTGCTCGGTAGCAATATGTTTGTTGTACGTTCTACCACAGGGTCGGAGCTGCGGCGCCACGCAAACCAATTGCGTCTGCATAGGCCGCGCGATCCTGTCTCCGGTTTCTTGATTCCAGACCCAGTTCACCGCCAGGGAGCACAGCCACATCGTTCGTCCCCGGACTACGAGATCCCTATGGACGTCGACGTACATCCGACGCAGTCGTCGCCGCCGCTGTCGCCGCCGCAGATGACAGCGTCACCGAGAGGGACTCCGGGACCGTGCGGGCCCCCCCAGCTTGGGCCACGCACCTCAGAAGAAGATGACCTGCTCCCTCTGGGCGGGGGCGGGCGCCCGTCCCCAGGTTTCGGCGGGTTCCCTGGAGGATCGCAAGGCGGATGCCGGGGCGCGGACGGCGTCTCGATCCCGGCCTCAGCTACGACGCCCGTCCCACCAGTAACGCCCCCGCCCAGGCCCTCCTCCCAGTGCCGTCGCCGTGGCCCTCAGCCCTACGCCACGACGGCGCGGCGGTTTGGGGGGGAGGGGTGTGGTGTCGCACAAGTACAAAGTGCGCGCCACCGACTTTCGCCGCGCGCCGCCAGGCACGCACGGCGCGGCGTTCTCACGACGACAGTCGCGAGCGCCCTCTGCGACAACTCCGCTCGTGGCTACCACTGAAGGACTGGCCACTTCGGACTGAGATAGCAACGAGTTAGGACCTTCGTAATCAGATAGGCACCAGTGAAGACTTTGCTATTGTACAGGCACTAGGCAGGCCTCTAACAACTATGTATCAACATTCTGCAGTACTATGTAAAAGTTAAGTATTGTTACATTCTGTGCAATATATCTCTTTCTAATTTACTCGAGTGTTTATAGTTTCTGGCTGCTCCCCTCCGTACCTGCACCAGCGTGTCGGTCTCATTCCACTCGGCCACCGACTCCTACGACGAGGCTGGGACACAAAAGCGGCGACGAAGTTGGGACACAAAAAAATCAGGCAGACAGAGAATGTTATGTTGAAGAAAGAAACAAAGCCAAACGGGTGATTGCAGACTCCAAGCAGAAATCATGGGAAGACTTTGGAAACAAGCTAGAAACTCTGGGTCAAGCTGCGAGACAACCATTTTGGAGCGTAATTAGCAATCTTCGAAAGGGAGGGAAGAAGGAATTAACAAGTGTTTTAGACAGGTCAGGAAAGCTGCTAGTCAATCCTGTGGATGCCTTGAGCAGATGGAGGGAATATTTTGAAGAACTGCTCAATGTAGGTTAAACGTTCAATGATGTGTCAGAATGGAATGTCAGTGGAATGTCAGGTCTCCAATGGTTACACAGGATAATTGAAAAGGCGTGGGAATCGGGACAGGTTCCGTCTGACTGGACGAAAGCAGTAATCACGCCAATTTTCAAACATGGAAACAGAAAACATTGCAACAACTATCGAGGTATCTCTTTAATTAGCGTTGTAGGCAAAATATTCTCAGGTATTGTTGAAAGGAGAGTCCAAGTATTAATTGAGGACAAGTTAGATGAAAATCAGTGTGGGTTTAGGCCTCTTAGAGGCTGTCAGGACCAGATCTTTAGCTTACGGCAGGTAATGGAAAAGTGCTGTGAGTTAAACAGGGAATTGTATCTATGTTTCATAGATCTGGAAAAGGCTTTTGACCGTGTTCCTAGGAGGAAGCTACTGTCAGTTCTTCAAGATTATGGTGTAGGAGGCAAACTTCTGCAGGCAATTAAAGGGCTTCACGTAGACTGTCAGGCAGCAGTTAGAGTAGATCGCAAATTAAGCTCATGGTTCAAGGTAGTTTCAGGGGTAAGACAAAGCTGTAACCTGTCACCACTGTTCATACTATTCATGGATCACATGTTGAAAACAGTAGACTGGCAGGGCGGGATTAAAATAGGTCAAAACAAAATAAGCAGTCTAGCATATGCGGATGACATAGTTGTAATGGCCGATTCGATTAAAAGGTTGCAAACTAGTATTTCAGAGCTCGATCAGAGGTGCAAGTATTATGATATGAAGATCAGCATCTCCAAAACGAAAGTAATATCTGTGGGAAAGAGATACAAACAGATTGAGTGCCATCTTTTTTGTTGTATGGGAGTGAAAGTTGGGTGGATACAGGTTACCTTATTCACTAGGTAGAGGTTACAGATATGAAAGTAGCAAGCATGATTGCAGGTACTAATAGATGGGAGCAATGGCAGGAGAGTCTCCATAATGAGGAAATCAAAGGAAAAATGGGAATGAAGACCATAGATGAAGCTGTTAGAGCAAACAGACTGAGATGGTGGGGTCATGTTACACGCATGGGAGAAGCAAGGTTACCTAAGAGACTCATGAGATCGGGAGCGGAGGGTAAGACGAGTCGAGGTAGACCAAGAAGAAAGTACTTAGATTCGGTGCAGAATGATTTTGCAGTAAAAGGCATCAATGTTAGCACTGAATAGGGGATCATGGAGGAATTTTATTAGAGGTACTATGCTCCAGACTGAACGCTGAAAGCATAATCACTCTCTAATGATGATGATGATGATGATGATGATGATGATGTGCAAATACGAAAACTACAGAACTGGCTTATTTTCTACAGCTTTATACGTTACAATAATAGCAATAAAGTGTGGGCTACGCTCAGTACATACTATTTTCCTCACAGGCTCAAAGAGTGTAGTGTCTGAAACACCAGAGATGGCATACATTTTATATCAGAGTCTATGTTGTTATCGCTGAAGAATATTTCAAAAAACGACATGGGAAATTAGAAAGCAATCTTTTTGGTATTTCACGTGATTATTAAAGTGTGAATTACAAAACCACACAAGCATCGTATTATGTCTGACGCATTTCTGTATGTACGACAGAGAATTGAATCACAGAGTACACAGCTTTTTCTACTAATATTTATTGCTCCATATTTCGTAGATTTTTGATCTCTATTGTCGCCGACTGATATGCACTACAACCAAACCACTTTGACTAAGAGTGAGCTCCATCCACAGAGTGGGAGGCAGTGGATGCTAAGGATAAAAGTTTTCTGTCAGTAGGCACACACACAAGCCTTTGACATATAAGGCGATATACGGTAGCCCTAATTACTGAAGCCAGAGGACGTCTGGTGGATGAAAGGGGAAGATCCTTCTGGTTTTTGAGACAATTGTAAAAGAATATTTTCTTTTATTATTTCGTTTTAAAGCGACAGGATGGAAAATGATTTTATTTTTGTTTTTTCTACTTCCGGTATAAACGTACAACTTTTATTTTTATTTATGTAATTATTTTGTGCCAACTCTGGAGAAAGCCACATACAATTGGCCAGGTCAATTTGCCCGTGTGAAAAGCATGAAAGTTTCAAAGTTCAGCCAGCAATAATCAACGATTGGCCTTGTTCTTTATTGATGATGGTAACAAAGGCAAGATGCAAAAAGAAGTGGAATCACTCGGATTGGGTTTTTAAATCGTTGGAAGTCATTGGTATGCGAAGAATTGCCTTTGAGTCCGCCACCGATGATCGTAGCGTCGATTAAATTTGGTATAAACTTTTTGTGGTCAGTGTGGTTCCGCTGAATCAATTTAGTGCGCTTAAGTTGCGAATGAGCGTTGACGGTGATCCAAACATCAATGTTAATAAGTGCTTCAATAAGATGAAAAATGCAGTCGGATTATTGATGGCTTGGTCTTCGTCCATTACCATATCGATTGATTTGTATTTGACTCCTTCGCCAGGCAGATTCAGTTTGATTTGCTCATTGTATTGGAAACTTCACTTCATTTACTGGCGAGGAAATATTGAAATAACAGCATTAAAAATAGCATTCTTCTGTTACCGCAGTGTTACCGCTTAGATATCTCGCGTCGCTTCCGTGACCGTTCGTGCCGCTCTGATTGCCTCTTTCACCGCCAGAAGCGCTACACTCATTCGAAGTTCCATATTTCGCGTTATATACTTCAAATCAACAATCTTCTTCGTCTGATCGCTACAAAACTTAACAGGATCATCCAGTGAGCGTATCTGAAGATTTCCCGGAGAATTAAGAAAAAATTCTCCACACGCACACACACATCGATTTTACCTTTTTTTCTTGATTTAGTTACTCTTTTCTTTATTGAAATTTCTACGCCCGGCTTCGGGCTGACTGGCAGCAACGTAGACATGCTTCTCTTTCGCCATGTGTTCAAATGTTTGTAGAGCTTATGGGACCTAACTACGGGATCATCAGTCCCTAAACTTACATACAAACTACTTATGAACCAGCTTATACTAAAGACGGCACAAATATCCATGCCCAAGGGGGGATTCCATCCTTGCATTTCTAGGAAAAGTTACGACTTCTCATTCATGTATAGTTTGTACGTTCTTCTACATTCGATGTTGTTTGCAATTAAGAGCTGCTAGTTCCGAACGATCCTCCTACCCTCCATCTCCCTTGATACAAATCAATTGATTCCGTGCTTCCTGAAGGTATGCCTGTAAGGATCTAGATTTTCGTTTCGTACTCCTCAATATAAATGTTCGCACAGAAAAGTCTGCAGTTCCAGGAAACCTCTTCTACTTTCTACAAGATCGGCAACAAATCGCTCTACTCAGTACCCTAAAACAGCTCCCATTTATCTAAATTACGGTCAAATTATAAAGAACTAAATTTTACTGTAAAGAATATGTCAATTTTTAAAGGACGTGAGAGTATTACGTTAAAATACATCTAAAGTGTATTGTTATGTTGCCGCTGTTATTGAACAGATTCAGATAGACAGTATCGAAAGAACCAATAGGTATTTATTTTGTTAGAGAAATCCGATTCTCAATCACAACTAAGAAATGTAGCAACTCCAAAAGAAATGTATACCTACATTGTATCTATGTAACTAGTAAGCCTAAATGATACGAAACATGATGATAAATTACAAGCTTATGGTGAAAATACACACTACTAAAACCGATAGCTGCTTCGGATTGGCAATGTTTATACTAGTAAGAAACATTAAGTAGACTCTTTGTCTTGCAAAATTTTGGTTTATGTTGGGAGAATGAGGATTTCAGATACACATATTTAATAAAGAGAACAACAGAAAACGGTATTCCTTTGTAACAAAAACATGAAAGGTATATTTAAGAGGATGGGTTGGAAATGAAGGTAAGGTAGGGGGAGAAAGGATGGTATGCAAATCGAGTATGCAAATGGTTTGTTCACTTGATATTAAAGCATAGGTTTGGCTTACCCACCATCGAAAATTTAATTAATATATCCCCTAGTTTCCAAGTAATAAAATCCATCCAATTTTGTTTAAAGGGGGGTTGACTAATTTGAATAATTTGAGTAAAGAAATTTGTTTTGACTCGTTTTATTCTCTGAAGTCAAATGAACGTCAGAGTTGAAAGCCAGATACACATAGCATTGAGCACGGAACAAATTATATGAATTTACAAAACATTATAAACACTCCTACAGCAAGTGACTGGTAAGTCGAAGAAGATTGTAATTAATTCTACACACTTGTGACAACGCACATTTGACTGGAAACCGAGGCGTAATCGAGAGGAATATTCCGATACCAGATTTCTGTGTATTTAAGTAACGTTTTTAACATTCCGAAACTTGAACACCCCTTGAAACACTAGCATATGCACGCGATACTGTACCAAAACTGAGCTGGATTGCGATGTCAGCAACACGACGGGTGGACAGCGGAAGTGTGCGTCGATAGCTGCAAGTCACGGACGCGGAGATAAATGAATTTCATATACCAGAAGCGATATTTAAATAATATCAGCCAACTTCAACCCCAGCGGAACTCAGTGCCTACGATCTCACTCATTCGGCTATGTCGTGCCACTACAGACAATTCACATATGAAACATGAATGTACTGTAGGCAGAGGTGACACCAGAGCTGTGACAATCGCAATTAGCGCCTAAGTGTGTCTAATATCAGGCAGCGCTATTAGCACAAGTTTTGGAGCAACTCCAAAAGTTGTACCACAAACTCTAGCAGATCGATGACAAGTATAAACTGATAGCAGAAGAGAAGGGTATGCTCAGCTGCTCAAACACCAGTCTCCTCTCCCTACTTCTAAAAATCTCCGTCTCCTCTCTGCAGAACCTCCAGGCTCCGCCTATCTCTACTGAAACGCCAGTCCACAGCTAGGCGCCAAACTACGGCCAATCACGGCTTGCGTTCAGGAGTCGGACAGCCGAACCCCCTTTCTATAAAACAGACAATTGTAAGCTCTCGTTCCACCGGTCGGGCCTCACCCTTACGTCCAGCGTTCTCATGGTAGCGGTGTATGGCGTTCAGGCACCTTCTAAAACACGGCCAGCAAGTTGTTCGCAGCAAACGGGCAAACTCTCTCGCTATTGTGTAATTGCGGCGCGCGCCAGCTTGGCGCCAGAGACGTACAATATCCTAGCGGGTGCTACCCTGGCGTTCGCCAACTCGGCGCCAAACGTCTCAGTTCTCCCTTTGCAAAGCACCGTACGTCGTGTATTGTACTGCACCAGACGCTCCCGCCTAAACGACGCCAGCGTCGGTGGGGCCAGCCACATACTTCGAAGGCTCACGCCTCAGTCCTACATACCTGCTGCGTCTTCCGTGAACAGCTGACCCTCCGAATAACGGAGCCACCCTCGTGCTCGCCACCGGTCGCCGTTAGCTCTGACTGCGTGTTTTTTCCCCCATCCTACAGGATTGACACAAACAAGTAACAAAACATTTCTCTTTCGCCACAAGTTATTAAATTGATAACCTACGAATAATCTAATAAAATTAACAAGGTTGCGTTGTATTTTTAGTGTTGGAAAGTAACGTGGCAGTACTGAAATCTCTTAAACTTGAATGTTACTCATGGAAATACCATTAGGCAATCTGCTTTAGATTACATATGCTTCAATTTCGTTAATACACAGTATCTGTAAATATGTTATATTTGAAAACTCTAACTGTGCCTTAGGAACTGTTGTTTTTTGGTGACATGTCTTTGACTTTCAGAGTTCTTTGTGCTTTGGTTGAACCAGTAACACATAGATGGCACTGGATTGAGCCGTTTTATGCTGGGGGGGGGGGGGGGAAGATTTTCACAGACTTTAAGCTCATGTCTATATCACAAACACTACAGTGTTAAAAGGCACCTACCACTTACGAGGGTGGCGGCGGTAGAGGGGGGGGGGGTGGAAGCGCAGACGGCCGGAAGCACAGACAAATATATACAGACGGGAAACCTCCGTAAGGGCCCGGTCCTTCGCTCAGGGGTACGGGGCGGTTTTTTTTTTTAAGCAGTTCTGTAAGATGTCCCATGATGGCGCTGCGGTCAGAAGCAGCCCTTTAAACTGGCCATAGTAGGTGGCAGGAAGTGGCTGTCCCCACCACCACCTCCCCTCAAACGCCAGCAAGCTGCACACAGCCGTGGTCTCGTGGCAGTCGGTACAAGCTCTCCCCTCAGCCTCCCCTCCACGCTACCCTCTGATGTGAGGGAGGCACCCTCAGTAGTGCCTCTAGTGTGGTCTACCGGTACTAAGCCAGGGAACTGCCTGACACCTGCTAGCATCTTACGGAACTACGAGGGGAGCATAGGACAGTGGTTTAGGGGAGGCTGTTTCTCTGTATATGTTACCACAGAGTAACATATACAGAGAAGCAGCCACCCCTAAACCACTGTCCTACGCTCCCCTCGAAGTTCCGTAAGATGCTAGCAGGTGTCAGGCCGTTCCCTGGCTTAGAGTGCCTCTCGCACGTCAGAGGGTAGCGTGGAGGGGAGGTTGAGGGGAGAGCTCTTGCCACCTGCCACGAGACCACGGCTGTGTCCAGCTTGCTGGCGTTTGAGGGGAGGTGGTGGTGGGGGCAGCCGCTACCTGCCGCCTGCTCTGGCCAGTTTAAAGGGCTGCTTCTGACCTCAGCTCCATCATGGGACATCTTACGGAACTGCTGGAAACCCTCCCTCCCCGCACCCCTGAGCGTAGGACCGGGCTCTTACGGAGGTTTCCCGTCTGTATATATTTGTCTGTGATGTTACTCTGTGGCGGAAGGCAGGGGACGGAGGGGGCGAGGGACGCAAGGACCCCGAAACGGTGAGACTGGGGAGTTATAGGCGGGATCGCTTTTTATTGATAGAGAGTACCACTACCAAGCGAGGTGAAGGCCACGCAGTTTCTGGTCATGTACGTCATTGCCAATATCCGCCGTGAAATTCAGAGCGCCTCCTTTACGTCACGCAGTGAAGGATTAAGGTAATGTTAATGGATTTCCGCCCGTTGTTTGGGGCGCTAAGCCTAGCGGCTGATCCTTCGGGGGAAGAGCAGATTACCTGCGCGAATTGGGTTTCGCTGTGCGCCGCTGGCGCCTCCGCCTCCGCAGGCAGCAACACCAACGCAGCGCTGTACCTGTCCCCGGCACCTGGCCTAGAAAGCTTCTGCCAGGGCGTACAATTTGGCAGGCTGCAACGACGTAATACGCCCTATTGATTTCTAAATGCATTCATTCAGTCAGAAGGAGAAAACGAAATTTCGCAGTACGTTGTAGCTAATGAAATCACAGCATTCCGTTTCTGTTATTTATAAACAGGATGGATCCGAACACAATTGGCTGTGACCAGTTTAACATGTACTGCAACGAAAAGTAAAGTATTGTTGCGAACATTGATTCAGAGAGGAAATGCGTTCTTGTGGGGCTATGTTGAATGAAAGGAAAATCAGAAGGAAAAGAAATAAAAAACATTTTCATACCAAACATTGTCTAATGCAAAGCTAATTATCTGACAACAAATTTTTTCATCTGTTTTCTGCATAAAATTCAGACATTGACTGAGTGGAGCCTGAAACATAATTGCCCTGACAGAAATGAGGAAGCAGTAGTTTTCTGTGTGCTGTTCATCGCTTCCCTCCCTATCTTTCTCTTTTCATCTCCTTCTCACGCTTTATCTGCCTTACTGTCTTCGTCGTCGTCCTCCTCCTACCCCCTCTAGCCATTCCTCATCACTCTCCTTCCCTTACATCTGTCACCCTCCTCTGTCTCTCTCTCTCTCTCTCTCTCTCTCTCTCGCTCTCTGTGTGTGTGTGTGTGTGTGTATGTGTGTCTGTGTGTCGATTTCCTCTTTCTCCCTCTCTGTGACCATTTCGTCTTCAACCTTTTAACCCTCTCTCTCTTGTACCTGTCCATATCCTCCCTCTCCTCCGTTCTTTCCCCATAAACCTCTCCTCTCATCCATGTGTCACGTTTGGTAGAAACAAATCCGCCTTTTCAGTTCGTAAGATACACGTATTTCACGTATGCTGCACACTCATTTCTCAGAATTTTTGCCGTTTTACGCCGTACGACTTTAAAGGTACTGCTAGAATTCATGTTTGAGGAGTGACAGTGAATTTTGCTCCGCAGTTCACGTATCATACATCTCGGTAAGTATGACGTCATATCATCTGAATTACAAAATCAAAAGAGTGTGAAGTCCTATGGGAAAAACTTATGGACAAACACAAACATACACACACACAAACATATAATTGAACCTCCGAGCCGGCCGCGGTGGCAGAGGCGCTCCAGTCACGGTCTGCACGGCCACTACGGTCGGGGGTTCGAATCCCCCCTCGGGCATGGATATTTGTGCCGTCCTTAGTCATAGGTAGTTTGTAAGCTTAGGGACTGATGACCCCGTAGTTAAGTCCCATAAGTTCTACAAACATTTGAACATTTGATTTGAACCTCCGACTGGAATCAGACGCGCAGTCCACATCAAGGTGCCTTAAAGCGCCCGGCCACTCACAAGCGGCACCTAAACTACACGTCATACGATGATAAATGCAGGTATACTTTGCTTTATAATAAATATGGAACCCTCATACGCGTCATGCATGATGCGGTAGTGGTTTTTTTTTTTTTTTTTGTTTTTTTTTTTTTTTTTTTTTTTTCAACGTATTTTAATGTCTGTAAGATCAGATCTCTTGAACTACGTGTCATAAAATGTTATAATTTAGAAGTTGCATTCGGCACATTCTAAGGAATAGGTGGCGAATGCAACACCACATAAGGTATCATTTTACCGTCATGTATGATACGGCATTTTTCAAACGTCACCGTTTTTATGAAGCTGTCTCTCCTGAACTATGCGTCGTAAATTGATATAATGAGGAAGAACGGTAATTTTAGTTGCACTAGGACTGTGTGTTTGAACCTTTTATAATACGCGATTTCCTCTCAAGTAAAAATATTCTGGCGACACTGTTACAAGTAAAAATATTCCGGTAAAGTGCCTCCCTCCCCACGAAGCGTAGAAAACCATGTTTGATGCTCGCAAGGCAGCGAATTTCATTTTATTTCAGATGATAAAGTTGTTTGGTAAATTGTGGAACAAATTTTTTTCTTTTAATTTTTCGAGAATGGAATAATTCTTTCGGCGATTTCTGGCAGAAAAATATATATTGAATTACTAGTATTCTGCATTTCATGCAAGATTCAGAAGCAAATTATGCTGATTGATAAAGACCCCATGTATAGCTACTTTGTCAAGAAGTAGATCCTTTTTTTTTTTTTTTTTTTTTTTTTTTTTTTTTTTTTTTTTCTCAGAATTCGTTATTTCATCTTGTTTATCTACCGTCGATTGGTTCCTGAAAACAGTTTCCAGGCTTTGTGCTTATTCACCGTTAACATACTGTATTATAAAACAATCTGTCTTCTAATCAGTCCACTACGGCATTGAAACAATTCAACGGCGACGAGTGAAAATTTAAGATGGGGCAGGATTCGAAACCGGCTCGCCCACTGGACCGAAACGGGAGCCTCGGGTTCGAATCCCGAACCGGCTCAAATTTTCACTTATCGTCATTGAGTTGTTTCAATGTCCTAGTGTAGCTAAAGTCATACCTTTCCTCTTGCATCTCCCTTCCTCTCATTCAATGTGCAAATGCAAAAGCAGCTATGAACCAGCTGTGGTGCGTGTTCTCTCGGGCATGTTCGAAAGAAGAGACATCGCACCCCCTAATACAGGGTATACTAAAATGAATATCGGGGGTATGAAGATTTGTAAACTTTATTGCGGTAACCTTACCTTTCCGTATTATACGTCAAATGAACGATCAGCTCAAACAGTTTGTCCCACAAGTGTTTGTAATGATACCTTCCTTTTTGCTTTGTGTTGCCGTTACAGTTAAAGAAAGGACCCAGAATTAAAACTGAACAGGTCTTGAAATATTACGGAGACAAATAATAAGACAACACCAGAAAGAACCCCTACATAAGAAAATGGCGAAACTCATACTTTACCTGGCATGTTAGATTTCCTGCACTTAGTTGGTCACCTACTGGATGAACCTACCTTGATAGTCTCACTGCATTTTGTAAGATGATAAAATGATGCTTGGTTTGTTTAGTGTGGGAGGGGGGGGGGTGCGTGAACTAAATAACCGTGAAAAAAATACTAAGTTGATTTTGTTTGTAGTAAAATTTGTTGAAATTGACCGAACTTCGTTAACAGTGAAGATTCTTTGCAGGCATTGCATTAAAAATCTAGTCACAAAGGTTACTTTAAATAACTTTTTTTTTAAATGTTTGTAAAGCTTATGGGACTTAACTACGGGGGCATCAGTCCCTAAACTTACAAACTACTTATGAACCAGTTAACACTAAGGACGGCACAAGTATCCATGCCCCAGGGTGGATTCCAGCTCCCGACCGCAGCGGCCGTACTGACCGTGACTGGCATGCCGCAGACCGCTCGGCCACTGCGGCCGATTAAATTACATCTAGAAACTTCCATTCTAATTATTATAAGCGCAACAATGGGTCCAAGCATCATTTTATGAGTCAATGATATTGCTGAAAAAATAGAAATATGATGTCAATGTAGTAGTGACAGGTCATTGTAAAATAAGAAAGGATATTCCACGAAATTTAATTATTATTTAGTTATTGTTACACCCTAAGCTCACACAAACTCTTACATGTAAGCGTAAAGAGATCCAAGAGCTGCATCTTTATCGTACAATGGCTAGAACAAGAAAAGACGAAATGCAATTCCGCTTTCTTCCCAGCTCGAGAGAAAAAAATTGAAATTCAAAAAAGCACACTATCACTACTCGCTGTCAAAGAAAGCGGTTGTCAGAGACAAGCGTCGCAGATATATTTTTAAAGCGAAAGAAAAAAATCTTGATGTAAACTACATCTTCAATGTAAGTAATCCTTGTCACACTGCACGCATCGATAGCGGACTTCGTCCCAAACCTTGTGCATTGTGTCTGTAGTAATTGTAGCAGCTCTGGTTGGGAACCTGTGTCGTAGGTCGTTTAGGTCAGCTGGTAGCGGAGGCACATACATCCGATCATTTACGAACCCCCAAAAGGTAAAATTCGCAAGGCGTCAGATCTGGTAAAAGTGTAGGCCATGCGAAGCAAGCTCTGCCATCAGGTCCCTTGCGGTGTCGGGAACAACGCTATTTAATCTATCACATGCGAATGCATCCCAATGAGGGGCGCTCCAGCTCTCTGCCAAATAAAATTCCTTGTTCAGTTTCGTGAAATTGTTCATGTAGCTATTGTGATAGTACGTTAAGATAGGAAACAGCAATTACAGTTGCCATCGTGAAAAAACGACCAACACACTTTCCACCGGAATATAGCACAAAAGCATTTGATTTAGGGGAGTGTCGTTGCAGCTGTGCCGTCAAACTCTTGGAATAACAACTGAGTTGCTCGTTCATTCGTATAATTTGTAACAGTAAGATCAGCATAATAAATTTGACAAAGCTTTACGACCCAGATATTCATTTTGCAGCGCCCAGTATAGTTTTTCTGGCACATTCAGTGATGTATGTCAATACCGTATGCAAAACGTATCGCAAATGCCGTTAGCAGTATCATAGTAATAAATTAAAACGTCATGCCCGATGCGTATGCCTCTAAGCGCAGTCAACATTGGGAGCTTAGGACTTTAACTCGCTGGGGCCACTGGCCTTTGTCAGTCCTTGCGGACGTCTCCTCTCCTGCGCTTTATTGGCTGAGCCGCAGAGCGACAGGCTTCTGAAGGGAAGAGTCGGGAGGAGGGAGGTATAATCCTCAGTCCGAGGTCGGATCCAATCCCGTTCCCTCGCGGCATTGTGCCGAACTTCTAAGACTCGCCAGCAAGCGTCCTGTATCCTCTCGAAAGAGCTCATAGACCCGCAGCAACCAGGTTCAGCGGTGCAGCGACTTCAGTGGCGGCTTTATAGCTCTTCTTGATGGGACACTGGCTCATCAGTCTATAATGAAATCTAAGACTCTTTTATGGAAGTCTTAAGAGAGATAATGAATCTCGAATACTAAAGAGTAGCTGATAACAGTGGTGCTGAGTTCGATATTGTCTGTATCCAGCTAAATAAGGCACCGACCTGCTCTGAAAGTGCCTTTGTGGCAGTGCCAGAGCATTCGAAGATACTACGCTGCCACTATCCAGACCCGTCCCACTCTGTGAACCACTAGACTTCGAACGTCTAATAAGTATAAATACTTATTCAACTCGAAGAATGCTATGAACAAGACAGAAGTTTATTAGACGTGATCCTAAGGGAGTGGTTCGATGTTTGTTTCACATGAGTTACCAAGACAGCTGTGGCGAACACTAACTAGGACTCCGAAAGATGGTGTAACGTCTAATTTTTGAAGGTTAAATGATGTTCCTGAGAAACAAAAGTGAATCCATTGATGAAGTAAACGCGGATCTATGTACATAGAGGCAAACATATATCCACTCCAGTGTTCGAAAATCTGCAACATTATAAATCAAATCCTCGGGGCACAATAAAAACCTTTGACGTGCTTCTCTCCAGCTACCTTTTTGTATTTGACATGTGTGATTAGCTAAGAGATATAATTAAAAACCATGAGTTACTGACAATAATTATCCTAACCCACTTAAATGTTTCAAAGCTATTGTTACTTCAGTTATTTCGGTTTGGGAAATAACAATATAGTTTTAGTTGCTAAGCGAATTGTCTTCTGTTAATAAACCATCTCCGCGAAAAAGATCTAATATGCAGTTCTTCCTAAGACTGCGCGTATGGTCAATGTTATCAAAACAAATTGTTTTATTTATTTTAAACTCGACTGACAAGCATCAAGGTACTAGTTATATTCTTCATGGCATAATCATATTTCTATTAATTTTTCACCGATCCACATAAGTTACTCGACATTCCAACCAGAAATATCGCATTTGACTAGACTGTAAAACAAGACACATAATTTAATAATTATATATATACAGGGTGTCTCAATTCATCTGACAAATTAAAATAACTCGTAAAATACACGTCTTACCCAAAAATGTCCCCGACACAAAATGAATATCTCAAAGGGGTGGGGGGAAATCTACCTGATTTGAAATCAAACTAACACCCCCGCCCTCTGATGTGGGAGGGGAGGAAACTAAAATCTTAAATAGGAACCTCGAATTTTAATTGCAGATACGGATTCCTCACCAAATTTAACCTACCGGTTAGCTCGACACACTGTTTTCCATTCGTGGTAGTTCGCACTCTAAACACGATACAGGCCCGACGTTTAGAAACGTTACACATTAAACTGGACAATAAAACGTACTTTTCGATTAATGTAAGACAACACAAGCATTGGAGCTCATTTTAAAATCATGCTGGCGGCGGGACGTGATGGAGTTGGCAAATTAAAAATTAGAGAATCTGAAGAAAAATACGCATCAAAGAAACATACAATAGATCCTGTTGAAAGAAAGGCACAAGTCGCACAATCCATGAATGTCGTCCACTCATTTGTATTTCCGGTATTATGTTGTACATAGCGGTGCATATGGCTCATGGTAAACGGCTGCGCAAGTGTCGCCGGACTTGACGAACTCTCAGCAAAACGTAGCGGTGCGTACTTCACTGAATCGTTAGGTACGACCCCTAAGAATCATCTAAAGGGTGTTCTTTATTATTCAAAATGAAGTGCAATTTCATGAGAATAACCGGAAGCCACATGTCTGTGAATGCAGTGCCATCTACCACCAAACGAAAATGATGTGTCGAGCAAATCCTAGGTATATTTTGGCGAGTAATTCGATTTTTCAGTAAAAACGGGGGTGTCTGACCACTTTGGAGACATTTATTATGTGTCCAGGACATTTCTGTGTACGATGCGTAGTTTCAGAGATATTTCGATCTGTCAGGTTAGGAAGGAAGAAATCTTAGGGTTTAACGTCCCGTCGAAAGCGTGGTCATTAGAGACGGAGCTTACGCTCGGAATTTTGGTTAAGGATAGGGGAAGGAAATCGGCCGTGCTCTTTCAAAGGAACCATCCCGGCATTTTCCTGGACTGATTTAGGGAAATCACGGAAAACCTAAATCTGGATGGCCGGATGTGGATTTGAATCACCATCCTTCCGAAACGAGTCCAGTGTGTTACCACTGCGCCACCTCGCTCGGTATCTGTCAGGTTAAATGGGACACCCGTATATCGAAACATACCACGTCGTACTGTTATTGGAAACAAAATGCGACATTGCCGATAAATTGTGAAGCTTTGCTAATAATGTAACCAAGACACTTTTATATCTCAGTAGGAGAAGTCGCGGGATGGGTCCAAAAGATTCAAATGTTTGTAAAGCTTATGGGACTTAACTACGGGGTCATCAGTCCCTAAACTTACAAACTACTTATGAACTACTTACGAACTAGGACGGCACAAATATCCATGCCCGAGGGGGGATTCGAACCCCCGACCGTAGTGGCCGTGAAGACCGTGACTGAAGCGCCTTAGTCCCCTCGGCCACCGCGGCCGGCTCCAAAAGATTTTGCGCAACTGGTGCATATATCATTGTTGCCGGCCGCGGTGACCGAGGGGACTGAGGCGCTCCAGTCACGGTCTGCACGGCCACTACGGTCGGGAGTTCGAATCCCCCCTCGGGCATGGATGTGCCGTCCTTAGTCTTAGCTAGTTCATAAGTAATTTGTAAGCTTAGGGACTGATGACCCCGTAGTTAAGTCCCATAAGTGCTACAAATATATGAACATTTGATTTTTGATTTCATTGTTTTTGCTCAAGAAATACTTTCATAAATTGTGGGTCGTCTGGACATTTTTCTACAACTATCACCCTGAAATTGTAATGTTACGTCCGCAGCTATTTAATAACTTAAGTTATGGGAAATATTATTTTCATTCAAAACTTCACGCAATTACGAAAAGTAATTGCTTCAATACATAAATTAACAAAAATAATTCAAATTAAGTGGCATGTTTTACTTTTGGAAGCTGCGGAATAGCCGTGCACACTTGGGTACTGAATGCGCTGCGCGCGGCCGTTCGCCGCGGCAATTCGAGTCCTCCCTCGGAGTTTGTAAGCTAGGGACTAATAATCAAACAATTGAGTGTTAAAGATTTACAAACATTTGAACATTTATTTATTTACTATTAGAACATAAATGTATATCCAAAGGATATGAGTTTTTTCTTATTATAATCAGTAATCGAATTTGTAACGCCAATTTTCTGTCGAATTACTGCATTATCGATTGTTTCTCGCCTAGATATCCCTGGGAAGCAGTAGCGAATATAGTACATATTTTGAAACTTCCTGGCAGATTAAAATTGTGTGCCGGAACCGGGACTCGAACCTGGGACCTTTGCCTTTCGCGTGTTTGCAGGAGAGCTTCTGTGAAGTTTGAAAAGTAGGACGCGAGGTACTGGCGGAAGTAAAGTTGTGAGGCGGCATCGTGAGTCGTATCGGGATAGCACAGTCGGTAGTGCGCTTGCCCGCGAAAGGCAAAAGTCCCAGGTTCGAGTCCCGGTTCCAGCACACAATTTTAATCTGCCAGGAAGTTTCATATCAGCGTTCACTCCGCTGCAGAGTGAAGTTTCATTCTGGAAACATCCCTTAGGCTGTGGCTAAGCCATGTCTCCACCATATCCTTTCTTCCAGGAGTGCTAGTCTTGCGTGTTTGCAGGAGAGCTTCTGTGAAGTTTGGAAAGAAGGAGGCAAGGTACTGGCGGAAGTAAAGTTGTGAGGCGGCATCGTGAGTCGTGTTGGGATAGCACAGTCGGTAGTTCACTTGCCTAAGGGATGTTTCCAGAATGAAACTTCTCTCTGCAGCGGAGAGTGCGCTGATATGAAACTTCCAGGCAGATTAAAATTGTGTGCCGGAACCGGGACTCGAACCTGGAACCTTTGCCTATCGCGGGCAAGCGTACTACCGACTGTGCTATCCCAACACGACTCACGATGCCGCCTCACAACTTTACTTCCGCCAGTACCTCGCCTCCTACTTTCCAAACTTCACAGAAGCTCCCCTGCAAACACGCAAGACTAGCACTCCTGGAAAAGAGGATATGGTGGAGACATGGCTTAGCCACAGCCTAAGGGATGTTTCCGAAATGAAACTTAATTCTGCAGCGGAGTGTGCGCTGATATGAAACTTCCTGGCAGATTAAAATTGTGTGCCGGAACTTGGACTCGAACCTGGGACTTTTGCCTTTCGCGGGCAAGCGCACTACCGACTGTGCTAATCCAACACGACTCACGATGCCGCCTCACAACTTTACTTCCGCCAGTACCTCACGTCCTACTTTTCAAACTTCACAGAAGCTCTCCTGCAAACACGCGAAAGGCAAAGGTCCCAGGTTCGAGTCCCGGTTCCGGCACACAATTTTAATCTGCCAGAATGTTTCATATCAGCGCACACTCCGCTGCAGAGTGAAGTTTCATTCCGAGTACATATTTTGTTTGGGGCGGGAGGCAAGAGCAATGTAAAGATAAGTAATTTTAAATAGACACCGCAGAATTTGTGCAACTGTCCCTTTTACCGAGATCAAACTTTTTTAATATCGACAGTAATTATAAAAATATAGGTATTTTGTACTTTATATTCATTATTTCCAGGGGGCATCCCTACCTATCCTGCACACTCTCGTGCCTGC
This sequence comes from Locusta migratoria, assembly GCA_026315105.1. Taxonomy (NCBI): domain Eukaryota; kingdom Metazoa; phylum Arthropoda; class Insecta; order Orthoptera; family Acrididae; genus Locusta; species Locusta migratoria. Next base: position 196,831,444 of record CM048749.1, read on the forward strand.
GGATATACTATGCTGCCTAGGAGAAAAAGATTCAGATATGAAGTCATCGGACAGAAAATGGATGCACAGATTTCATAGGAGAAAAAATTCTTATCGTATGCACGTACCAAAAGGGGATATTGTCACAGATCATTATGTGATGAGAGCCACAAGGATGGAAGAAAAGATTGGTTTTGACGTGGCGTCACTTTTACTGTGCTTTTGACATGGTGTACGTATGTGAAAAGTACACTAAAAGTGACGATCTCAACATGTGTCATTAGTTCAACAATCTCACCATAGCTTAGAATGTATAATTTCGAGTATGTACCGTGTTTCACTGTGTACAATTCTAAATTAGAGAGCATTTATCACACATCATAAACCTACATGGCGAGAGATCAATTGGGCAATTTATCTAATGTTATAAGCAAAGAACTAGAGTTTTCGTGTGTTGTATCTTCGTTTAACGTGTTTGCAATATAAATTCTAACGTTTTCCGATGCCTGTCAAATGTTTGCCTGGAGATGGCCTAATAAGCCGAAAACTATATTGCAAATAAACAAAAATAAGTAGAAAAAACACAGATAGATTGTTTTCAACCTGAAAAAATAGAATAATGGAGAGATAGAAGATATTGAGAATTAAAGTCAAATTTAATTTATAATTTCGTGTTACCGGAAAATTTAAGCTGAGTTACTTCCTGAAAGTGGACAATAATAATGAAGAAAACATCAGGGAGTACCGGAAAATAAACTTCGGCTACAAAACTGACATTGGTTTTGTTTACTGCCGATACACGCCACACTTGAACTCATATTTACTAATACCACTTAGCAATGTAATTGAAAAAAATTCCCACGACCCACTCAGGCGACTTATTTTAGCAACATGAGAGCTTCATTTAAAAGCTTCTACTCACACCGTTTGAACGAAATTGGCGAGGCCCAGGCGCCAACATCCCTATTCACTACTTACGTATTGATTGATATACATAAGTGTCACAGTATTAACAGTCATTACGTTGCTGAGCTGACCTAGTGTACACTGTTAAATTTAAATACGAGCTATTAACTTACATTTAGACGCGGAGCCCCAGGATCGATGGTACGGAAAGTTGGCGACATCCGACGCCGCGTACGGCAGTGCTTTAATGCAGCTGGCTGGGTGGCGCCGTGCATCAGGGCTGAGAGCTGAGCACATAGCTGTGTCGCCCGATGACGGCTCTGCCCATCGCTCCTGGTTAGGCCCTCGACAGTTCGGCGGCCCGCATCTACAGCCCAACTGCCTGTACCTACAGGCTCTCTTTGTTCAGTGCGCCATAAAGAGTCACCACAATTCCTCCGAAAACAAAACATAGATAAGTTTTAGCAGCAGCTGGAGAAGCGTTTAATCTGTGTAAGGCTACTTTTCTAGTCTTCTCAGACAACAAGTAATCAATTAATACTGCCTGTGGAAAAGCTTAATTAAATACTGGGGGCCGGCCGCGGTGGCCGAGGGGACTGAGGCGCTTCAGTCACGGTCTGCACGGCCACTACGGTCGCGGGTTCGAATCCCCCCCTCGGGCATCGATATTTGTGCCGTCCTTAGTTGTAAGTAGTTCATAAGTAGTTTGTAAGTTTAGGGACTGATGACCCCGTAGTTAAGTCCCATAGACTCTAAAAAAAATTAAAAAAAAATAAATAAATAAATACTGGGGAAGACTGGGAGTCCAGATAGGAGAACACTTAGTATACGGTATTACTAACACTGAAACCTGTAAATGTCAAGCAGTCAGATTGATACCAAAGGTTTTATATCGATAGAGCATCAACCAAAACTCTGACATAATTAGTGCCATGTGCTGTCGTCCAGGATAATGTGAATCTTCTATATATATATATATATATATATATATAATTTGCTGTTCGTTAGTCTCGCTAAAACTCGAGAACGGCTGAACCGATTTGGCTAATTTTAGTCTTGAAATATTCGTGCAAGTCCAGGGAAACTTTAAACGGTGGTAAAATATGATAATGTTGTCTGGAAATGAGGAAAATCAGAAAAAACTGAATCACATTTCTCCAGTGAGGTATCAATACCGTACGTCCAATTGCGATAAAATTTTGTACATGTCATGTTGACAAGAAGAGGAATGTTCGCATCATATAAAAGTTTGGAAAAGTCGCCCGGAAAGTAGGAAAATTTAGAGAAAACTGAAAGCAATTTTTTCTATGAATAAAAATTAATTACCACATTGTTGTAAGAGCATAACTGGAGTACGGCTTGACAGGAAATGGTTTGTATGAAAGAAATTACTTGTAAAATTTACCAGAAAATTATAAAATTTGAGAAAAACTGAAAGTGCGTTTTTTAGTGTGTTTTGGATTAAATTCAGCACTATAACTGACTATTCGCACAACGGAAAGGGGCAATTCCCTTTTCCAGAGAGTAATTATTCGGTATTTCGTTTTATAAACTTAAATTTAAAAAAAAATCTTGAATTACACACTTTCTAAAGCATCTTATCCGGTACGCGAGGATCGCTAAAGCTATCTCCACACCAAATTTCATCACAGTAGATTCAGTGGTTTATGTAATGATATATAGTCAAATGGATTAAGCCGTACTCGAGTTTTAGCGAGACTAACGAACAGCAATTCATTTTTGTCTTTGACAGTTCATATACTAGTTCAGATCGTGTAAAGCAAACTTTACTCTTTCAAAGTATATTTCTGAACGCACCCAACACAACAACCAAGTCATTATTTTACATGTTTTAAATTTAAATTATCCTCGCAATTTTTCCATATTTCATCACCGTTTAAAACTTCCTTGAACATCCACGAATGTGACATGAACATTATCCTGGACATGTGTGGGTGATTTGCCAACTCTTTCCTCCCACTATCGATCCGATACTTAGACTATCTGATGATGTCTTCATAAAGCTACTGGGTAAAAAAAACACACGATTTAAATTAATATGGTTTATATTAACAGGTAAATGATACAAAATTCATCGGGTCATCTAGTAAACTATAATAATAAGTAACACATGACCTACTGGGTACAGAAAATGCTTAATTGTGAGAGATTATGCTGTACAGTTCCTGTTGACAAATTGGTAGAGCGTTATCACGCAGAAATACCTGCCGATCCGAATATTTTTGCAAATTCCCATTGAAATCAAAATTATATTTCAAGCTTAAGAAACGTGGTCGCTTAGCTCCAAATAATCTCCTTTTCGTTGCGTCCTTTTTTTAGTTTTTAGGGCAGCTGTTAGTTAAACCAAGAGTCTGCCGTAAGACTCGCCGAACTCCCAGTGATTTTCTGAAACTTTGCAACTTCAGCGCCGTCAAGCACCTGGGTCGTAAAGGCATGCCGCGAAATGACTGAGTATTGAATGTGTATTTTGGAGTCAGCAGCACGTTCAAAGTACCATCGTGTTTGTTGTAGCTAACTAGCTCTTTACTCACACGAAGTGATGAGTGCTATCGACAAGGGTTCTCAAATCGATTCCGTATTTCTTGAATTCCAGAATGCTTTTGATAGCGTACCTCACAAACGACTTTTAATCAAATTGCGTGTTTACGGTATATAGCCCCAAATTTTCGACTGGATAGGGGATTACCTGTCAGAGAGGACACAGTTGGTAGTAATCGATGGTAAGGCATTGACTAATACAGAGGTGATTTCGAGCGTTCCACAGGGTAGTGTCATTGGTCCTCCGCTGTTCCTTATTGACATAAACGATAGGTTGTTTGCAGATGACGCCATCATTTACCGTCTAGTAAAATCATCTGAAGATCAAAACGAACTGCAGAACGATCTAAATAAGATATCACTATGGTGTAAACATTGGCAATTGACTCTAAATAATGAGAAGTGTGATGTCGTTCACATGAGTACGAAAAGAAATCCGTTAAACTTAAAAAAGAAAAAAGAAAAAACAAAAAAAAAAAAAAAACGTAAAGGCCGTAAACTCCACAAAATAACTAGGAATTACTATTACTTTCGAAAAACTGGAAAGAACACTTAGATAATATCGTGGGAAAGGCGAACCAGAGACTGCGTTTAATTGGCAGAACCCCTAAAAGATGCAAAAGATGCAACAGAACTACTAAAGAGACTGCATACACTACGATTGTCCGTCCTTTTTTGGAGTATTGCTGCCCAGTGAGGGATCCTTATCAGGTGGGTTTGACGGAGGACATCGAAAGAGTCCAAAGAAGGGCAGCTCGTATCGTATTGTCACGATACAGGGGAGACAGCGTTACGGAAATGATACAGGAACTGGGATGGGAATCAACAACGGCGCTTATCGCTGCGGCGTGGGCTACTTACGAAAAAAAAAAGTTCAAATGTTTGTAAAGCTTATGGGACTTAACTACGGGGTCATCAGTCCCTAAACTTACAAACTACTTATGAACTACTTACGAACTAGGACGGCACAAATATCCATGCCCGAGGAGGGATTCGAACCCCCGACCGTAGTGGCCGTGCTGACCGTGACTGGAGCGCGTCAGTCACCTCGGCCACCGCGGCCGGCTACTTACGAAACTCCAATCACCAACATCCTCCTCCGAATGCGAAAATATGTTGTTGACTCCCACTTACGTAGGTAGAAATGATCATCAGAATAAAATACGAGAAATCAGAGCTCGAACGGAGAGATTCAGATGTTCTTTCTTCCCACGCGCTATTCGAGAGTGGAATGGGAGATGAATAGTATAAAGGTGGTTCGATGAACCCTCTGCCAGGTACTTAAATGTGATTTGCAGAGTATCTCATGTAGTTGTAGATGTAGATGTAGAAAAATATAATACGAAAATATGTCATTATCTAGGAAGTAAAAGAATAATGTTACGAATAACAAGTGTTCATTTACACTGGTTACTTACACTTTTAGTCATGGAAAAAGCCTTTAGCAGTTAATTTCCTTCAAAACTTCGTTTCTTAATGATAATAGCAAATGCTTAACCACTACATCATAATATCACTGCAGTATAAAGGTAATATCTGAACGCTTCTGATTGCTATTAATGTACTATTTCAGGAGAACCTGCTTAGTTTCGTATTACAGCGTCGCAGAAATTATAGGCTTATTTACAGAAATAATTTTCCCGTTACCCACTAGTTTGAAAAAGTGAATGCGTAATTACAAGTAAATGATATGTCCGTGTATACACTGTTAGTATTAGCAAGTCACATTCTTGAAGGTATTCAGCTTGATACCTGCGAAGTAGCTAAAAATTCATGATAGCTACACGCAAGACAAAGAATCAAGAAGAAAGTGAAAAGAGAGTTTATAAGGAGATGTAGAACTTAGCCTCCAATAAGTCTAGCTCTGAAACATGTCTCAATGTTCGCAACCCGTTAAAATAAAACTAATGAAAGTAAAAGTACGAACCGACCACATCTACTATAATCATAATCAGTTCCTTTCTTACTTGAGGACATCAGTTTGCAAGTTAAATCTGCTCTTAAAACATTTTTGTACGAGACGATTACTACTCAGATATCGTGAGCCGTATGAATGACACTGTACTGACATTTTTTTGTTACAGATTGCTATTAACAGCAACAATGATATTACTTTAATGGTGTTTACATATTTGTATTACAAAATTCACAACAACGTTTAGTGATTAGGAAATATGAAAGTACAACACAAAAACAGCAACTACTCATTTTGTACTTTTTTTTTTTTTTTTTTTTTTTTTTTTTTTTTTTTTTTTTTTTTTTTTTTTTTACGATAAACCCTAATGGTCGCTTGGAGCGTTAGCATCGCTTCAGCTGTACTTTTGCCCATTGAGAGTTTCGCAACTGTGTTAGACTAGGGTTATCCTACGATTTTGTCTTTATGTGTCGCATGTGCTGCTTCCAGCGAACAGTCGAAATATGTTGAAAACTGTATTATGGTGGAAAGCTTACCAGCTGTCCTCATTACGTTACGTGCATAGGAAACACGAATTAATTACATTTATTTTCGAAAACCTTCACTTTTCACTTAATGTGTGTTAGAAAATCGGACTTGTATTGTTGTTCGTGACATGCGTAATAAATTTATTTGTGGACAAGCAAATACTACTTTGCAGTGATTACTGAAGAAAGATCAGTTTGCACACAAGTAGGCGTTCGGTACTTTTTGTGTTTGTGACCGTTTTCGAAGATAGGATATTGTGCTTCCAGATTAAAATTTTATGAGATATCTAATTAGTATCAGATTTAGATTCACTGCCAGTGAAAACTTCTGTTCCATGTCATCATAGGAGTCTTACGTAATTTTTTTCAGATTACTCACATGCCTTTGTTTCAGTTTTCGTATCAGACACAACAATGGATAATTAAATCTACACTGACTTTCTGATTTGAAAATATTAGTTCCAATCCGATTAGCATAAACTTTTATACATAATAGGCAGTCAAATAGGATTTTCAAGTATGAGCACAATCCCGATTGTTTCCAAACATTTAGCAAAATCTATGCCATATTTACAGAAAATATTCACTCGATAAAAAAATTATGATAGAAAATTTTCAAAATGGTGAAAAGAAGGAAGTTTGTCACGACATTTTCGTTGATGATACAGTAATATAGCAGCTTGAAACATGCCATTTTAATTTTGTTACTTCTATAGTATTAACTTTATCTGCAACACACTTTCAAAACAGTATCAAAATAAATCTGATTATAACGGGGAAAATTATATTACCTTTCGACACTTAGTTCATATTTTATGACGTCATTAACATTAAGCTTAAAATGAAGCAGATACTACCAGCGAGACTGTTGGGCGAATATTTTAAATTGAGAGCACTTTCATACTTTTTCTCGCTGATATTGCTTAATACCCAATATTTCACACATTATCTCAATTTTAAAGTAATGAGACGTTTGGCACTATCTTATTTATGTCAGTTAAAACATGTCACAGTAACGTATCCAAAAACGAATTCACACCTGAACAGTATAATAATTAAATCAAGATCACGTTATATCAAGGAATTGAACGCCTAGCACGAAATTTCGTTGGACACTTTGCACTTATTTCTTGTGCAATGAAATAATAGATCTGCGATGCATGCTATAGTACCTGACCTTTACATGCACGTAATAAGAAATGAGAATAAAACCAAATGTCCTACTTGTTGCGAATGTTTAACGCCATGCTCTACCACTCCTCATTGTAATAGTGCCCCTGCTGCTCCTATTGCTACTACAATTTAATTGTAGTCGAGTTACGCCACAGTGCAGCGCGTACTCAATGTTAACTACAGGTAAATACCGAAGCTGTAAATAGCTGTACATGAGCTAACTACTGTCGAGAGATGCTGAAAAACAGTGCATTCTCAATCAAAAGGCAAAATCAGTTATACATTCTTCGTTCGCTTAACTACAAAAATAAATAAATAAATAAAAATAGAAAAATATAAGAAGAATCAGTGCAGTGAATAATGGGAAAGGAGAATAAAATAATGTTTAAGATACATATGATGTAACTTTCAATTTCAATCTAAGAGAGATTACTCAGCACAGAAACGGCACCTATGGCTGTAACTTTTATAATCCATTTGATTACGTAGTTGATTTCAACATCTTTTCTATAGTGAATAGGTGCTTGAAGTAAAAATAGTAATAAAGGCGTACACTACGAAAAAATAGTCAGAATTCAAAAATTCTAAGCTTGTTACATTAATCCAGTCTTCTTAAAAATATTATATTTTGTTATCGGAAATAGGTACTGAATAACTGTTAACTTACATCAGTGGTTTTGACTAACAACATTCTTTTATTGATTAATAAGGATACTGTGAGTTATTGCTTTAGTAATATACGTGAATGCCTACTTGTAGAAATTTCGGTAAAATTTTACGATGCTTCTCGCCGGGCGCCAGTGCTTGTTTGAAAAATGTAGTGTAGAATTGCGTTAATATTTTTCACGAGCTACAGAAATTAATACTGTACCTGCTCTATGGTTGACAAGTTCTTGTATGTACCCTTGTCCGTTCAAAAGAAAATAATTTTCGTTTTAATTAAAGTTATCACGAAAAAAAATTTATTGGTCATCTTAGTTGCAGTCATTACCATTGGTGCCAACATAATCACTGCAGCCCGGCGAGAAGCGTCGTACAATTAAACCGAAATTTCTAATAATACCACACCAACAAATATCGTGGAGAAGTTTATAGTTTACCTTTCTTTCTATCGTCGTATTTGATCCTTCGTTGTTACTTAGAAGCACTCTGGACTTCCACACCGTGCACCGTGCACATTTACAACTTATAAATATTTAGTAGTAAACAAAACATTGTACGATTTTTTCTTGGAGCACATTAAAGAAAAGATAATGTTAAAGTTCACCAACGTCGTAATAGCAAAGATACTGCAGTACCTCGTCGTGCAAAGAAGTCTATAGAAATTTTTACAGAATAGAAATATCACTTGTGTGAGCGATCGGTAGTATAATCTAGACTTCGTTTACCACATATATCTGAGGATATAATCTGTGAAATTTAAACGTCCGTATGTCTCTAGTAAATAAAGATCAGTATTTTAGTAATTAGAGTCATTTAATGGAAACGGCAAGTAGGTTAACAAATTATCTCGCGATGAGATTCTCAAGACAATTTACATTGAAGTTACAGAAACATCTATCAGTATTTAAAAGGAGTGGGTTCTCAATGCACTATGTGTAGTACTTCCTTAAGGTGATGAGTATTTCCATGGGCACATATAGTAACAAGAATATCCCTTCAGATTCTAGGGAGTGACGGCGTAGAGTTGTCCGAAGGTCAGTATTAGTCTTTATTATTCCAACATTTAATGAGATGTCCACTCTTCAGACAAATTATAGAATCTCCAAATAACTAGCTTCTCCTAAAGTTCTGCAAAAAACAATAATTTGTATTTGGCACACATTTACATTTTTTTTCTTGTCTTTGTAAACACAAGGACCTAGCGAAGGGGTTACGAAAACAAAACGAATTAAAAAATAAATATCATTTGTGTTGTCCTTCGATCTGAGTGTCTGTGACGTTGATAGTTTCATGAAGATTACATTCACTAGTAATTCCAGTTATGAATACGATGTACGCAATCTTATTGGCTGAATGCCACTCCTGATTGACCGCCTTCACCTCCCTTCATTTATCGGGCCGCTACCAATGTCTACACGCCATTCAGCATCCTTGTACATACAAATTGCATTTATAACGTAGATTTTCTGTAGTATCATCGAGATGACAACATTGGGTGCGAGGAAGGAAGGAACATCAGGGTTTAATATCCTGTGTGGTGCAATGTTTATTCCTTTCAGCTACAGGGTACGCAACTTTGTAAGATGAATCTCTTTGTAGTAATCGTAACTGAAAATTACATTTTGTGTAAAATATAAGTATTCTCATGGATTGCTCACCAAACTGTCTTGATTTGACTCTTACTGTTGTTTCATTTAACTTGGCAGTATGCTTCCCGACACTTGTATTTTGGAATGAATGGCAAACTGTAGAACTGTGGTTGCCCTTCATTTCCAACAGCGGCAGCGTGAAACCAGAATTCCAAGAATTGTCACCATAATTTTTCCTCCATTCATGTCAATGAAATTGCCATGCTCATTTTTAATATCACATTACATAAAAAAACTTACTCATGTTGCGATGTTAACGTTATATATATTGGGGAATCAAGATTAGTCTAAAGGTAAGTTATTTTAAGTAGATACCTGATGTTACTTTGTATAAGTCTTGCTGCTCATATTCAGAGGATTATTAGCGCTAATGCCCCTTTTACTTAATCGAAATATGGCTTATTTATTGTTGAGATTAAAGCATACAAATTAACTATTTTTTTCTTTATAGCCATTATTATGCGCGCGGAGGTTTTGTATACGCCCATTTTAGGTAATCTCCAATATGAACGGTACGATATCTTAGGTTCAGTACATGCTGAGTCAGTTGTGCATGGTTTATGTTTCTGAGCAGAAAGATCAGTAATATGCTATTGCCGTAGTGTCATTTCTTGTGTTATGTTGTTTTATACTCAATTGAACTGTAAGTTGGCCAAAACACATTTTTTATCAGAAGATGATTGACTCCGATCGAAATCGAATGTGACAAAAAATTGTAGATACGTTAATTAGCAATGAATGTTATGAATATAAACACAGTTGCCTAGAAAAAAGTTATTATTTAGAAGTATTGATGTTGTTTTGAAGGTCCAGTGTCCACAATTTCATCACGATCTGAGTAAAACACTAGACTGCTTTCAAAATATGTTGTTAAATACCCTACACCAGGTACCACACAAAATTTTATGTAGGCAATGACCGTCCACTCTTTTCGAAGGTCCATTGTGGAGAATTAAATCATCATCGGAATAAAATTGCAGATTTGTATGACTTACAAACAAACAGACACTATTTTATATACAAGAAACCAGCTAAAAACCCAGCGTTGCCTGCAAATTTATTCATCCCATACTCTTGCTAGTGCCTCTCCTTTCCCGTCATTTGTTTCTGTGAATCTCTTCCTCTCCCATAATAATAATAACAATAATAATAATATGGTTTTCTGTTCCATAGGACCTAACTGAGGAGTAAGACTATGGTCATCGGAAAAGTCAATACATGAAGTTTAACACAAGAATGGTAACAGAAAAACCTTAAGTAATCCTAAGCTCATGACAATCTTAAGCCTAAGTGACAAGAATCAAAAGCGAAAAAAAAAAAAAAAAAAAAAAAAAAAAAAAAAAAAAAAAAAAAAGGAAGTAGCTTAATTCTTAAATTTTCCAACAGTTTCTCGACATAATATAAGTAGTGAGACATGGGGTATTCCTTCAATTTAAATTTGAAAGCACATGGGTTAGTACTAAGATTCTTAAGTTCTTGTGACAGCTTACTGAAAATGGATGCTGCAGAATACTGCGCATATTTCTGCTAAAGTGTCAAGGTGGTGTGATGCAAATATTGAATCGACTTTAGTGTTAACCGAGTGAAAGCTGCTAACTAGAAAAAGAAAATACTTTTTGTGTCGCCAATGTTAGACTTTACAGACCACTGGAAATGGGTCGACACGACGTTCGTGAACTTACACCACGTATTGCTCGAACCGCTCCTTTCTGAGCTAACAATATCCTTTTTGTATCAGTCGATTCACCCCAAACATTAACGCCGTACGTCATAAGTTAATGAAAGTAAGAGTAGTAGACTACTTTTCGTGTTGAAAAATCACTTTTTCCAGATATTGTTCTAATGGTAAATAAAACAGAATTTAATTTTGCAACAAAATCCTGAACGTAGTATTTCCTAGACAGCTTACTGTCTATCTTAACGAACACCTAGAAATTTGAATGGTTCAGTCTCACGGATCATATGCCTATTATCTGTAATCAAAATGTCAGCTTTCGTTAAATTATGTGTTAGAAATTGTAAAAACTGAGTTTTCCTGTGATTTAACATAAATTTGTTTTCTAGAAGCCATGAACTTATCTTTTGAACGGCATTATTTGATACTGTGAAAGTATTACAAACACAATCCTTCACTAACAAGCTGGTATCATCAGCAAACAAAAATATTTTACAGTTACCCGTTATACTCGAAGGCATATCATTTATATAAATAAGTAACAGCAGTGATCCCGAAACAGACCCCTGGGGCAGACCCACACTTAACTGTGCCCCATTGTGATTGTACGTCATAGCCATTTTCAACACTGTAGAGAATTACCATCTGGTGTCTGTTATTACAATAAGAGGTGAACCAGTTTTGAGCTACTCCTTGTATTCCATAATATTTCAACTTCTGTAACAATATTTTGTGATCAACACAATCAAACGCCTTTGTTAAATCAAATAAGAAGCCTAAGGTCAGTAGCCTATTATTTAAACCATCAAGTACCTCACAGAGAAACGAAAATATAGCATTTTTCGCCTTTAAACCACTTCTTAAACCAAACTGTACGTCTGACAACAAATTATGTGAATTTAAATGATCAATTAATCTGGAATATACAGCCTTTTCAATAATTTTATAAAAAACCGATGTCATAGAAATAGGTCTATAGTTGCTAAAATTATCCCTTTCTCCTTATTTATAAAGTGGTTTCACTACTGAGTACTTTAATCTTCCATGAAACTGACCATTCTGAAACGAAAAATTACAAATATGGCTTAGTACTGGTGTAACATATGGAGGACAGTACTTTAGAATTCTGCTAGATACTCCATCATATCCACAAGAGTCATTAGTGATTTCATTATTGACACAATCTCCCCTTTGGAAGTATCATGGAGGACCATTTCAGGTAACAGCCTCGGAAAGCTATTTTCTGACAATGCTATATGATTACCTGCCAATCTCCCCCATTCCCTTCCCAGTTCGCCATGTCCATCTCCGGTTTCTGTCCAACTCCGCCTTCTCAATTCTCCTGTGCCTCATCTTACCTGTGCCTTTTCCCGCTTGCGAAGGGTAAGCGTGGTTAACTAGGCAAGTGACTTGCTCAATTTTCAGGAGGGCCATTTGCCATTCCTAAGCCTCCTAGGTACTCGGTGAAAAATTACATATATAAATTTAACTAAAGTTTATTGCTTTATCGGAAAGTACCGGTGGCGAATAAAAGCAAGGAGCCCAGGGGTGCTCTCCCCCTCCTCTTCCTCCCGCCCCCCGAAATAATGAATGTTGTTGCTGTGGTCCTCAGTTCGGAGACCTCTGCGATTTTTACCCCACACACTTCCCTCCAGCGCTAAATTCACGATTCCTTCATGCCTGATAATGTGTTCAATCAGTCGATCACTTCTTTTAGTCAAGGTATGCCAGAAATTCCTTTTCTTCCCAATTCTTTTCAGTACCTCTTCATTAGTTCCACGATCCACCCACCTAATCTTCAGCATTCTTTTGTAACACCATATTTCAAAAGCCTCTATCCTCTACCTGTCCGCACTGTTTATCGTCCAAGATTCACTCCCGTACAAGGCATCACTCCACACAAATGTCTTCAGAATGGATTTCCTTACACTAAAATTAATATTTGATGTTAACAAATTTCTCTTTTTCAAAAACGCTTTTCTTCCCAATACCATTCTGCATTTTATATCCTCTGTACTGCGACCATTGCATGTTATTTTGCTGCTCAAGTAACAACACTAATCTACCACCTTTATCATTTCGTTACCTAATCTAATTCCTTCAGCATCCCCCGATTTTCTTAGACAGCACTCCATTACCCTCGTTTTGCTCCTGTTAATGTTCATCTTATACGCACCTTTCAACGCACTGCCCATTCCGTTCAATTGCTCTTGCTCTTTTGCTGTCTCTGACAGGATTACAATGTCATCGGCAAAACGCAATGTTTTTATTTCTTCAGCCTGAACTTTAATTCCCTCTCCAAATTTCTCCTTGCTTTCCTTTATAGCTAGCTCATTGTACAAATTGAATAGCTTTGGAGAAAGGCTACAACCCTGTCTTAACTCCAATCCCAACCTCTGCATTTCTTTCATGACCTTCTACTCTGATAAATGCTGTCTGGTTTTTGTAGACGTAAATAACCTTCCGTTCCTGTACTTATCTCTTGCTGATTTGAGAATGTGAGAGTGTATTCCAATCAATATTGTGAAAAGTTTTCTCCAAATCTACAACAGCTAGAATCAATATACAGTATACAAAGAAAAAATTAAGTATGGAATCTGAATTATTTTAATAAATAATGCGTGAACACTCATAGTAGACAGTCATACTTCCCGGTATTGGTGACGGGAGAGATCTGTTAGTGGTGTGAAGTTCGTGCTCTTTTCTTTTTTTTTAAGCTGTATTTTTTTATTAATTAATAAAATCAACAATAAAATAGCTTGATCTCAGTAGAGTAAAAGAGTCTTTAGCGCAAATGAACCTGTGAATATAAGCAGCAAAATTGATATAAGATATCATAGGGTATAAACTTAAAATTGCTTATCTTTACATTAACCTTAACCTCACTCCCCCGAAAATATATGCTATATTCCCCACTGCCCTCTGTCATGCAGCATACCGTAGGTTGCGTGTTATAACAACGTTTCCTATGAAAAAAGAAGAAAAAACATAAATTTACGAACATTAATTGCAAGCGGTGAAAAAATTCTCAAAGTCTGTTTACAGTACTCTGTACCACGCACCGTACAAAATATTATCTATCCATCCTGTTGTTTTGATGGTCAAGTGTAGAAAGATTTGAATCTAACGGTAGGCTGGTGTCGAAGTCTTTAACTATCTGTAAGTAAAGTACCCTCCGCCATGCATCTTACGGAATTTTCCGTAAATAATGCCCATCATCTTTCTTTGAAGGTCAAGGGTGTAAAAATTTCATCACGATCAGAATAAAAATGTAGATACTGTCGAAGTTCTTAAGGGATTTCGATTCATTTTTTGTTAATTTAAGTCTGAAGTAATAGTATTTCCTAGGTATTTTGTGGAGTTTACGGCCTTCACATTTGATTGATTTAACTTGTAAACAAAGTTTAAAGGATTTCTTTTCGTATTCATATGGACGACCTCACACTTCTCATTATTTAGAATCAATTGCCAATTTTTACACCATACTGATATCTCATTCAGGTCGTTCTGCAGTTGGTTTTGATCTTCAGATGATTTTACTAGACGGTAAATGACGGCGTCATCTGCAAACAACCTAATAGAGCTACTTAGATTTTCCCCTAAATCGTTTATGTAAATAAGGATCAGCAGAGGACCAATAACACTACCCTGTGGAATGCCCGATATCACCTCTGTTTTAGTCGATGCCTTTCCATCTATTACTACGAACTGTGTCTTCTCTGACAAGAAATCCCGTATCCAATCGAAAATTTGGGGCGATATACCACAACCACGCAATTTGATTAAAAGCCGTTTGTGAGGTCCGGTGTCAAAAGATTTCTGGAAATCAAGAAATACGGAATCGATTTGCGAACCTTTGTCAATAGCACCCATCACTTCGTGTGTATAAGGAGCTAGTTCTGTTTCGCATGAACGATATTTTCTAAATCCGTGTTGACCTTGGGTCAATAGATCGTTCTGTGCGAAATAATTCATAATATTTGAATACAGGATATGTTCCAAAACCCTGCTGCAAGTTGACGTCAATGAAATAGGCCTGTAGTTTAGTGGGTTACTCCTACTGCCTTTCTTGAGTATAGGTGTGACCTGTGCAACTTTCCAATCTTATGGTACAGATCCTTCTATGAGAGAGCGGTTGTATATGACTGTTAAGTAAGGAGCTATCGCTTCAGCATAATCAGATAGAAATCTAATGGGTATACAATCCGGACCAGAAGACTTGTTCTTGTTAAGTGATTTTAGTTGCTACTACTCCGATGATATCTACTTCTACGTTACTCATTACGGCATCTGTTCGTAATTCGAAATCTGGAATATTGGTTTCGTCTTCTGTGTTGAATGAGTTTCTAAAAGCAATGTTTAGTAACTCGGCTTTAGTAGCGCTGCCATCGGCAGGATCGCCATTACTATCACGTAGTGAAGGTATTGTTTGTGATTTGCCCCGAATACAAGAAGTGGAAAACAACGACAAACCAGCACTGAGGCTACGTTCTAAGTAAGACATTTGCTGAAAATGAACTCGTCACCTAGTAGCTCCAAGCGAAAAATTAGTGAGGTGAATGGTGCATACTATATTGATGATTCTCGGTTTCTGCAAAACCCAGAATCCAAATGAGTCTCTAAATTCACTCAAATGGAAACAATACCCTAAAACCACGTTTGCATCTGCTAAAGTTGTCAGAATTGCAACTTATGAGGCAGTTCTTGTATTTAATGATGGGAACGTCGGGAGGATGAAGGTATTAGAAAGAATGGGATTAAATATAGGAAATTTTACCCAAGACATCCCGAGAAAAATAGATTTACAGCTTCTCTCTGCAGCTGAAAAGTCATTTGAAGACCTGGTAAAGGAAAGGAGACATACAACAAGTAACCAGAAGAGAAGAATTGAAGGCATATACGACCTAGAGTAAATATGTGGTGTCTTCTGAAGAAGTGACATAAGGAACAAAGTTAGGTTGAACTTAACATTGCATTTCACTAAACGTTTGTTTTTCAAGTTTCCTCAGATTCTACGAATTCTAGAATTATGAAAATTTAGACACATGTTTCTGTAAGCCTAATAAACCTTGACGCAAGAGCAAATTTTGAAATTCTCATAGCAAGGTGAGGTATGAGGCAAAGTGCATGGAATTTTGCCTGAATATAAAATTGTGGTTGTGGAATTATAATTAAAAATTATGAAAAATCTCATATTTGACCTATTCTAAAAACTTCATGAGAGAAGCTTACAACATATAAAGAAATGGAACAGAAAAATTTCTGTAGAAATTTTATATATTCGTTTGGAGATCGAGTATTGAAAATTTTATCACGATTGGTACAAAACTGTAGATTTATGTGCAGTACAAACATATGGACATTTCCTTTATAGCAGCGATGGGTTGGCCGAAGACTCTCAGATACCTTGCTGCGAATCTCGCTGTTGCTCTCCGTCGGAAGTTCGAGTCCTCCTTCGAGCATAGGTGTGTGCGTGTTTATGTGTTGTCCTTAGGTTAGTTTAAGTTAGTTTAAGGAGTTTGTAAGCCTAAGGACTGATGACCGTTGAAGTTAATTCCCTTGCGTTTACAAACATTTGAACATTTCCTACTTTGTATGTAAGAAAGGTTTCATTATTTATACTGTATTCAAACGTATTATAGTTGAAACTAAGAACGACGGCTGTCGTGTTTTGGCTGCTCTTGAGCACCTATGTTACACGTTCTCCGACGGCCAGTGAGGGTTCACTATTGCCCTGAGCGCTCTGCTGTAATTGCTGTAACCGTTGGCAGGATATAACGAGACTGATCTCATTGAACTTGCTTCAAATTGTCAACACTGATTGTGCCGTTGTGCGAAAAGCAAGCACAGAACCCATGCACAGGCATAACATAATTGGTGCCTGAGACTGGCAACAATGCTTTCCCCGTCTAGACATGCGCGACCAGCCGTTGTTCGTGGGTCCAACTATAGTTTGTTCTATCTAACAAGGAGACACATGGGTATCGGGTTTTAGAATATTTTGATATTTATGGTCCTTGAAATTCAGAACACATATACCAATCAGCCAAAACCCTTCGGCGCAACTCTAAAAAATTCTCGAGAAAATCATCTTTGAAGTGTTTCAAACATCTCGTAAGTACGAATAATTACATCAGTCCCAGCATCTGTCGGTCTACCTTAAGTGAGCCGGGCGCCGTGGCTCAGCGGGCCCGGTCTGAGGGCTGAACATCCTCTGCAATAAGAAATATGAGCCAAGAGCACGTCGAACAACAACGAAGAAACACCATCAGAGACCGCAAGGAGCAGAACTACCAGTAGAGCAAAGAAAAAAAAAATGTGCTAGCGTTGCAACCATAGGGTAGTTGCTTCGAATCCTGCAGGGACCTGCAAGGCTGTGTTCGAATACTAAGACAATTTGAATATCGAATTCAAAATGTTCAAATGTTTGTATAGCTTATGGGACTTAACTATTGGGTCATCAGTCCCAAAACTTACAAACTACTTATGAACTAGCTAACACTAAGGACGGCACAAATATCCATACCCGAGGGGGGATTCGAACCTCGGACCGTAGTGGCCGTGCAGACCATGACTGGCGCGCCTCAGTCCCCTCGGCCACCCCGGCCGGCAATATCGAATTATAATATTTACATGAAATGCACCTATACTTGTTTATTCGTAATTTTCTATATTTTGTTGAGGATGATGGTTTCAATCATTTTTTACAGTACTGACTTCACTATTAGTTGACACGGTAGTCTTTGATTGTCCATTTTGTGAAGAGCTACGACGCTGTTTTTGGAAAGTCAACTCCATAGCTACTAATGGCTTTCCAAGTAGCTAACCTACTTAATCATCGTTTTAGGTGACGACATAGTGTTCTGCTCCACTACATACACATAAACAACACGTGGAATGAGAGATCCCGAACTTAAATAATTCTCAGTCTCTGTTGCAATATTTTGTTCTCCAATAACTCGTTTCGCGCTGTTATCGCATCGCCAGACTGGAAAAAGACAAATGTTTTGTTACAGTCCGTGTACCTGCCGGGCAGCGAATCTAATGTGGCTAAGGTGAGTAACTTTTGAAAATTCAGACTTACTTGGGCGGAGATGAGCCACAGAACTATCTATAGCTGTGGTGTTGTCATTGGGCCCCTGCAGAGAGGTAAACGTACAAAGTACGTAAGGGTTAATTACAAACGTAGGCTTCCGCGGCAGCTGCCACTACCAATAAAATTCTTCGGCCGGCCGCGGTGGCCGAGGGGACTGAGGCGCTTCAGTCACGGGCTGCACGGCCACTACGATCGGGGGTTCGAATCCCCCTCGGCCATGGACATTTGTGCCGTCCTAGTTCGTAAGTAGTTCATAAGTAGTTTGTAAGTTTAGGGACTGATGACCCCGAAGTTAAGTCCCATTAGCTGTACAAACATTTGAACATTTGAAAATTCTTCGGGGTATGACACCGCGCCGTCATTTTATAAACTGTACCGACGTTCCGGCCACTGTTGCAGGCGGCCTTCATCAGGGTCTGTGTCGACGCGGTGTCATACCCGGAAGAATTTTATTGATACGTAAGGGTTATTTGAACTAGAATTACTAGGGACTAAAGGGGTATGGTATGGAGATTAATGTAACGCTTTTTATATGATAAAACTCACCATAGCAGCAGAGGAGTCGCTGTCGCGGCAGGTCCACGTTTACAACTGGTAGTATTGTTAATAACTGCGGAACAATAAATGCGACCGTTAAACAGAGCGGTATGGGCAGAGATACGCCTGCGAGAATGAGCGGCTTGTCAAGCGGTAGCTTGGTATTATTAGAGATGTTTGTGACGTGGGGGAATGAATCTAGTGAAATGATACATGTTGGTATGAAACAATAATAAATGAATGAAAACTATTAGAGGTTGGGGGTGGGGCGGAAGAAAGATGCTGTGAATTGTCAAATTGGGGGGGGGTCATTTTGGAAAAAGATGGAGAACATGATGTCGTAAAAAGTTTTATTTTTTGTAATGAGCTTATCGTTGAGACTGTGTTGTGGCGACCGTTTTACAAACTTAGTGATTTCTAATTCTTCAAGAAGGAAAAAGAAAAATTCTCACTTCTTCAAGAAGGAAAAAAAGTCTCACTTCTTGAAGAATTAAAATCACTAAGTTTGTGAAACGGTCCCCACAACACAGTCTCAACGAACAGCTCATTACAAAAAAACTGAGAATTATTTAATTATTCAACACTGTTGCTGCACCAGCCGCCACCACCACCACCATGGAATGGAATGAATTGTATAGATCCCGAAATATTTTATATAGCTGAATTCGAAAACAAACAAAAAATATTTGGCACAGTCGCATTCGAACTATAGACTCGATGGTTGTAAGGTCTGAACGCTACCACCTGAGCTACATCACAGATGCTGTAAGTGTTTTACTTATTGTTACTTACGTGTACTTACAAAACTTAAAAGTCGATTTTCTCGAGAATTTTTGCGAGTTGCGTCGAATGGCTTTGGCTGATTGTTATTTGTGTTCTGAAATTCACGTACCAGACATATCAAAATATTCTATAATCCGACACCCATGTGGTCACTTTGTAACACTTAAAATGCATGGGCTGCTGTCCACAAAGATTTATAAATAATCATAACAGGCTTCACTTATCCATGCCACGGATCACGAATATTTCCCAATAGCCTTTAATTCTTGATGTCAACAAGGATTGTAAATGGTGGAGAAATAAATACGCTTATGGCCCAGAGGAGGCCACAGCAGTCCGTCTGCGGCGATAGCAGCCACATCCGTTACCCCCCTCGGCCGCAGGCGCTACATCCGTTACTGCGACGCTCCCCTCCTCGCCTCATCCGTTACCCAGAGACCCCCGTCCCTCACACGCGTCGTGCACCGACGCTCGCGTTTTCGCTCGCAGACGCCAGAATTTATGCCCAGTATCCGGCGTGCTTATCGCCTCTGTCGTCACGGTTATTGACGGTTTCGGCGAAAGCGTCGTTCCTCGGGATCTCTTTCACGAGTGAAAATCTGGCTCACGAGTGAAACTCCCCCTGTCGACATAGCGGAATAGCCACTGCCACACAAAAAGCCGCCAATCCGTGCAGACTAGACGGTGACTTCAGATAAACATGTTTTTTGAGACTCCGTGTGCCACAATGACTGTCATAGCAAAAGAATACACGAAAAAACTGATATTTGTTTTAAGACTAATGTCAGTAGCTTAACAGGAGCTACTCTACAGATAGGAAAACTGCCTAAAATTCTTGTTACAAAAAGGTACGGCCAAACTTTCAGGCAACACTCCTCACACACAAAGAAAGAAAATATATTATGTGGTCATGTGTCCGGAACGCTTAATTTCCATGTTAGAGCTCATTTTATTTTTTCTCTTTAAATGTAAATTGAAATAATTCGTTCATACAATTGTCAAAATACCCAATTGTTTCGTTAGTATTTACTGTGCTTCCTCGATTCACCGCCAGTTGGCTCAATTGAAGGAAGGTAACGTTGACTTCAGTGTTCAAGCACATCAGTACGTAGCATCAACTGGTTAGTGTTCATCACGAACGTGGTTTTTCCGTCACTGCAATGTTTACAAATGCCGAGTGTGCAGATGCCTATTTGATGGATGGCTTAGCACGGGGCAGTAGCTGTGGCGCGGTACGTTTGTATCGAGACAGAGTTCCAGAACGAAGGTGTCCCAACAGGAAGACGTTGGAAGCAATTGATCGGCGTCTTAGGGAGCACGGAACATTCCAGCCTATGTCTCGTGACTGGGGAAGATCTAGAACGACGAGGACACCTGCAATGGACGAGGAAATTCTTAGTGCAGTTGACGATAACCCTAATGTCAGCGACAGAGAAGTTGCTGCTGTACAAGGTTGACCATGTCACTGTATGGAGAGTGTTACGGGAGAACCAGTTGTTTCCGTACCATGTACAGCGTGTGCCAACACTATCAGCAGCTGATTGGCCTCCACGGGTATACTTCTGCGAATGGTTCATCCAACAATGTGTCACTCCTCATTTCAGTGCAAATGTTCTATTTACGGATTCATTCCAACGTGATCAAATTATAAATTTTCACAATCAACATATGTGGGCTGACGAGAATCCGCACGCAATTATGCAATCACGTCATCAACAGAGATTTTCTGTGAACGCTTGGGCAGGAATTGTTGGTGATGTCTTGATTGGGCTTCATGTTCTTCCACCTACGCTCACTGGCACGTTATCATGATTTCATACGGGATACTCTACCTGTGCTACTAGAACATGTGCCTTTACAAGTACGACACATGTGGTTCATGCTCGATGGAGCTCCTGCACATTTCTGTCGATGTGTTCGTACGCTTCTCAACAACATATTCGGTGACCGATGGATTGGTAGAGGCGGACCAATTCCATGGCCTCCACGCTCTCCTGACCTCAACCCTCTTGACTTTCATTTATGGGGGCATTTGAAAGCTCTTGTCTACGCCACCCCGGTACCAAATGTAGTGACTCTTCGTGCTCGTATTGTGGACGGCTGTGGTACAATTCGCCATTCTCCAGGGCTGCATCATCGCATCACGGATTCCATGCGACAGAGGGTGGATGCATTTATCCTCGCTAACGAAGGACATTTTGAACATTTTCTGTAACAAAGTGTTCGAAGTCACACTGTTGCGTTCTGTTGCTGTGTGTTTCCATTCCATGATTAATGTGATTTGAAATGAAATAATTAAATGAGGTCTAACATGGAAAGTAAGCGTTTCCGCACACAAGTCCACATAACATATTTTCTTTCTTTGTGTGTGAGGAATTTTAACTGAAAGTTTGACTGTACCTTTTTGTAAGACCACACACACACACACACACACACTCACACACACATATATAGTGTCCCAGCTATCTTGTCCACCCAAAATATCTCTGGAACAATAACATCTATTGGAAAACAATTTTCACCGGTATCAATGTACGGCTGGGGCCCATGAATGTACATATTTGGAAACATTCTAAAACGAAAGCAAATGTGTTTTTTAACACAAACTTATGTTTTCTTTTAAATGGACACCCTATATTTTTTCGTCAGCAATCCATAGCATGGCAAATAACATAAACAATGGCGTTGGTTGCATCGCAATAATCCAATTACATTCCGAGATATTGCGACGCGAATTTGACGCTTGAAAAACCCGAAATGCGCTGCTAGCGCACGTCCTGAGGCACAGGCGTGAACCCCATGCTGCCCGTAATCGTGATGTGATTGACATGCGTAATTGCACTTCCATACTTACCAAGAGGTCCGAAACGAATCATACGGTCTGCTGCCACCCCGCGTTAAAGTCGTAATGCACGGCCACTACAGTCGGGGATTCGAATCCCCCCTCGGGCATGGATATTTGTGCTGTCCATAGTGTAAGCTATTTCATAAGTAGTTTGTAGATTTAGGGACTGATGACCCCGTAGTTAAGTCCCATAAGCTATACAAACATTTGAAACATTTCATATTGAACATTTCCTGTGACGAACATCATCTTTGTTTTGTCTTAATTTGTTATGCTAATTCTTGCTTTTCTGATCAGATGAAGCGCCATCTGTCATTTTTGAACTTTTTTTATTCTAATAAAACCCCATGTCATTTCAAGCATGTGTGTCAATTTTTACCTCTCTATCTACATTATTGCGTGATGTATTAAGTTTTCTAATTTATTGTGATTTTTAATCACCCATCAGGAGGACGTAGACATGCTTGAGAACAGCGAATGCCGAGGCATCAGTCGTGAGTACTAAGAACTCTAGACATACTGGAATTTACCTTATAATGTTGTTTCGAGGCATTTTCTTCTACAGGCAAGAATTTAGATTACAATATCTAGAGATCGTTTGTCATTTTTAACCCCTCTTGCATTGTACTTACTCCGGAAAACAGTGGACAAATCTGTACATTTTGTAGCCGAAACGTAATTTAATTTGTGTCAACTGTTCACAATGTGGGTGTTCCAATTACCTTAAAATTATTTTTCTAGTGATGCTGAAATAAATACCAAATACTTATTTTTCTCGCCTCAAAGCGTTTATTATTTCTTTGGCAGCCTATATTTAGAAACAATGCATTTACCGTTGAATCAATTAAATAGTGGGAAACATACGTTATTTTGGTTCATGTACTTTATATTGCAGAAATTTCAATTTTTATTATTTTTTATCATTTTTAATAAAGTTTTGTAAATAAGTTGTTAAGCTTATGGGACTCAACTGCGGGGTCATCAGTCTTTTAAAAAGCAATACTGTGAAACTAACTGTAATGTCTAGGGGAGACATGTGCGACGAAAGAGCGACACAACGAATGTGAGAGTCTAATAATGCCCGGGAGTGGAGTAGCGTTGCTTGTACGAGTGTGTACGTTGTTGCGCTTGTGAAACGCCATTTGAAAGCATCCGCTGAATTTCCAACTTTGTTATCATGTTTCGGTCACGTTTCGCATTGAATGTCAAAGTGAACGTAATGGCTGAAAACTTTGGACAATCGGTATACAGTGAACGGTTCAAAAAAATGTTCAAATGTTTGTTAAGCTTATGGGACTTAACTACGGGGTCATCAGTCCCTAAACTTACAAACTACTTATGAACTACTTACAAACTAGGACGGCACAAATATCCATGCCCGAGAGGGGATTCGAACCCCCGACCCTGGCCGTGCAGACCGTGACTCAGTGAACGGTATATATTATTATATACAGTAGTGAAAATGTCTACGCTAATGGACTGTGATTGTGATCGGAACTAAATCGTTTTCAAGGTAGTTGATTTGCAGAAGTGATGTACTTTTTTTTAAAGGATGCTGTTTCAACTAGTAATTTTACAAACTGTACACAGGTTAATAACAACCGCTTTGGAAATTTATACAGTGGTGTTTTATTTATTTATTTATTTATTTTTTCGTGTGTTTATTTCACCTTACCTGGAAACCCACTGTCGCAATATTTGGGAATGGACTGTGACTTTTCGATTAGTGGATCGCAGTGAATTATCACTCTTTCTTTCTTTTTTTTTTTTTTTTTTTTTTTTTTTTTTGTTAAATAAATCAATAAAAATAAAAAAGAATATATTGTGAGGAGAAACGTGATTACATGGGACATTATCCGTAAACAAGTGATGATCCACAAGACAGAATTAATACGTCGTTTTCACTTGGAGGGTTTTTCTTTCAGCAAGAGGACATACTACGGCCGTTTACTTACATTGAGCAATATGGGATACCTGAAGCCGTTTTACAACGAAGAAAAGTTAAATTTTCAAGTAGCTAATTTTTTCATGATTTAATGTAAACGATATAAAACTTGATCTCAGTAAGGTGTAAGAAGCTTCAGCGAAAATTATCCTCTGAATATGAGCAGCAAAACATAAAAATATCATGGGATGTAAACGTAACCTACGTTTACAATAATCTTCCCACCCTGCCCCCCGTCCCTCTCCCCCGAAATTGTATGCTGTATTCGCCATCGTGACTTACCCACGTTTCATCGAAGACGACAGAGTGCATGTATCGACAGTAGTGACCACCACAGGCCGTTAATTGCGTTTACTATTCTTACAGATGACGTCCGACGCTATGGGCATGTACTCTGCCTGCGCCCAGGCCGGTATTTATGGTTGGGTTCGCCATAAGACCGTCTAGCTCGCCCGCACGTTTATTAAAACATGATCCCTTTTTATCATTAAATGACCATCTTCAGACCCATATTGATGAACTTCGCCTGGTGCTGCAAAAGTTGAATGGCGATAGTTAACTAATACCGCATTTTTTTGGTACACTCTCGTTACTTCCGTCGTTATCGTCCGCAGACTTCATTTTCCTCACTTCTATTATGAAATTCGGACTGGCATCACTCTGATAATTCAGAGAAAATCCGCTCACGTAACTTCATATTCAGGATACTTCAGGTTTTTTAGCTCTGTTCACTCACGTAAAGAAAAAGAAGTCTGAAGTTCATTACGAAATGTAGTCCAAAGTAGAACATGTCATGAGTCAAATACCTATTGCTAGTTTTCGATATATTTGCTGTTCAGATAAGGTGCTTTGTTTCCCTTTGCACATTACCAATCTTCGGTGTAGGCTTATGTTTACTCTTTAGTAAGGAAACTCGTAAATTCATCGAGCTATGACTTTCGTAATTATAGACAGCACGTAAATAAAACATCAGCAGTCGAAGATGGTTACATTGTTAACATATTTGCTACGGTTAATTTTCAGACCACAACGATATTAGTTATCTATTTTCAACTTGCCGGTATAAGGAAGAAAGGTGACACACAGAACTTCAATAAAATGCATTTTGAACTACCAGCTGTTTTATTAAAACCTTTAGTATATATTAATTTCCCCATTGACCTCAGGGGGCTCACGGTTCTTTAGTGAGTATGTGCGTGGTGAGCACGGGGCCCCGAGCTAATGCAGTCTTCTTTACTTCCTGGACTGCTTTTCCTTTCCTCTCACCTCATTTTCTATCCTCACTCCTTCCCCTCCCCACAGCGGGACCGATAACCTTAGCAGTTTAGTCCCCCTTATCCCAACCAAACAACCGTACTCTCCCACTGACCATCATCACAGATTGAAAAGATTAAAACAGATCAGAAAAAACATAATA
Organism: Locusta migratoria; assembly: GCA_026315105.1. Lineage (NCBI taxonomy): Eukaryota > Metazoa > Arthropoda > Insecta > Orthoptera > Acrididae > Locusta > Locusta migratoria. The sequence goes on from CM048749.1 coordinate 196,857,113, forward strand.
TAAAACTGTAACTTGCTAATAACTGCAACAGTTCATCGATAAGTTCACTTTAAATGCGCCATTCCCTAGATCATAAGGATGTCCAATTACTGTGATACTCAAGTATAGTAAGTAACAGTATTATTCTATTCGTATTTCACAAGGTTTTTGACAATATGCTTGGTATAACGCTTATTTTCAGGCATATGATTATGAATTTGTGATCTATGATGTCACATTGTCTATAGGTATAACATGTATTTCTGAAGAATATGGGTATATATCCGTCGAAACCGTGGTTAAGTTTATTAAACAACTATTATTGCTACTGGATGTTTGATTTGCTATCCTGTAACCGTTGCTAAGACGCAGTAATGTTAAAAAAAAAAAAAAAAAAAAAAAAAAAAAAAAAAAAAAAAAAAAAAAAAAAAACTGTATTATATGATTGGTACTATGCAAAATTTCAAGGTCGATTTTATCGAGAATTTTTGAGAGTTGCATCGAATGGATGCGGCTGATTGTTATTTGAGTACCATAAATATTAAGAAATTGTAAAATCTGATACCCATGTGGTCTCCTTGTAAGACAACATGGAGCCAAGATCATGATAGAATTGCAAAGAAACCATCTATAAAAAATGTTAAGGCGACAGCTGTCCTTAAGAGGAAAATACCTGCTCGAATCCGGGTCCAGCACAAATTTTAATCCTTGTAATACCAAGCGAGGTGGCGGGATGGGGGTGGGGGCGGAGGAGTACTTTAGTCCCGCCTTTGGAAAAATTGAAATCTACTCAGTAGCTTTATTTTTGAAAATTTTGTCTTTAATGAAGTCTTCTTCCGGATTCTATGATTGTTTTACATAATTCGTTTAAGCTTAATCGAAAAATTTTAGTTTAAGGGAGGTGGTCATGAAGTACCCCCCTCCCCCTCACCTTGGTGGTAGATGCGACTTCCCACAACGGTCGTCTTACTTCACAGATGACAGCATTACATGACCTTTGAACATACGTACATTATATTTCTCTGGGTTTACAGTAACAGTGTTCTCAATAATGATTTATTTGCCTGTATTGTTTCCTGTTCAGTGGCACTTAGTCCAGTTTTAGATACAACTGTGATTGACAAAGTATCGAAAGTTACTTACTGACAGGGAAATATCACAGATTTTGGAAGAATCTTCACATTCTGAAATAGAATTTGATGAAACAGACAATGTATTGAGTGAACTTGAAGATGAATGTGTTGTGCGCGAGGATGTGAATAGTGATAATCCACACGCCGAATTAGGTGAATGAAATGAACTGCATTATTGAAAACAGTTTTATATGAAATATTCAGGTTCTGGATCCTGATTATGCATTAATAGATCATTCAAAAGTGTGTTATTGTTTTAATTAAAGAACAATTACTGAATATTCTTTAAATTATTTATGGTGGGCACAATGTAATCCCCCCTCCTTTTTGGTAATACACGTTATTGAAAATGGCTTGGTATTGCGAGAGTTAAACGTCGCCATTGAATCAATTTCAGTGCCCTGTAATAGTGGAAATGTTTGGATATTCAGAGTTCGTAAATTTACGGCTGTTGATGCCAGCAAGTGGTATTGCTATTTCAGACATGTCTGAAAGAAACACTCGCCTCATGTATAACAATAACGGCGCATTGGTCAACATTTCCGCAAATTACTTGCAGGCCTATAGTAAAAACACTAGCGCCACACTGATACCTTGCCTGCAAATAAGCTTACATAACCGTATCGGAGTTCAATAACGTTGCGTATACGCTGCAGCAACACAGTGAAACGGAAACTTTGTAATTAACAGTCATATCAGTGTTCACTTGCGTATCTTGTCCAATTTAAAGCCCTTTCTATACAAGAGGTGCAACAGGCACAAGGAAGTCGTTGTCAGATGCCCCTACGAAGAAGCGTTCAAACGGTACGCATTTTTTGAGTCTTCTGCTTCACGCGTCTACTTCGTATGTTGTCAACTTACAACAAATTAATCGCCGCGTTAACATCACTTTTCGAAACTGTATGATATATTTTGATGATTAAAACATCTATTTGTGTTTTAGACTGCCACTGTGAAACTGTATTTAATTTTTTTCGTGCAGTTCATGCGTAACTACGTCGCTCACATGTGTTAACGTCCTCATTATAAAATGCGATTACATACTTCTAGCCCACGTGGTTTGAGGCGCCTTTGTATATGATGAACCAGCTCAGGTGTGTATACATAGACCTTTCAGTTCGATAAAGCTTCAAGTAATACTCACCAAAAACAAATATTTCCTCTGTTAAATAGGAAATATTTGTTTTTGGTGAGTATTACTTGAAGCATGTGTCAGGAAAAATAGCAAATATTTTAGAAGATGGTTATAAAGACGATTTGCTGTCAAAATTTCATATAACGTGTGTCCACTTTTTACTGGGTACAGAGATACGGCTCTTGGTATGTACAACAAACTCATCTGGATATTTTGACTGATTCTTCGATCGGTTCCTGGTAGATCAGCATATTGACATTTATTCAAATAACTGGTTTTCGACGTAGTTTAGTCTGAATATGTCCCAGTAAGCCGAAAACCCGGGTAACTAAGTGGAAATGAACGAGTAGAACAATGCTTTCCAAACTTTCCCTCATGGCGACACCCTTTTATAGCTTACAGTTTTGCGCGACAACCTTTCACTAATATACATAAATATAGTAGAATTTAGGACCAGCGGGGGGGGGGGGGGGGGGGAGTGGAAATAAAGTATCGCTTAAATGTAGTTTGTAAACGAAACTGAAATCCTCGTACGCATTGACATGTTTAATGTTGATCCCGATTGCAGCAATTACGTACACTCATCGCAAGAAAAGGAAACATTAGGAACTACGGAGATGTACAACAGAGTAACACCGCAGACAACAATGCCTAACCCACACAGTAATACTTGCTTCTTCTACATACGACCCAACTTCCGAAACACGAAAACTGAATTTCGGAAACCGTTTTTCGCTGTCGTGTGTACAGGGCCAGATAGGGTTTTGCTGGATCGATTGAAAACGGCTTCTGGAAATTAGCTGCTCGAATTTCTGATAGACAGCACAGTGGCTGTTCCCTTTCAGTTCATTATTATTACATTATTTTCAGAAATAAAGAGGATGTACTTATAACAAGTGATGAATTACTAAGTTCTATTGTTAGGTTCTTGATTCACCATCACCTCGGAAATCCCGACATATGCGGAAAAAATGGATAAATATTTGTGACAAGTAATAATATGAATGTCATTTCTGGTCCCGGAATCTGTTACATACAGGAAACTGAGAGAAAAAAATTTAACGCATACCAGGGTGCGAACCAACGATCACTGCATTTAAAATACAACTCCCCGTTAATCACGCGGCCATATCCCACACTTAACATCGCTCCTGAATAGTATTAGTGAGTGGACAATAGTGACTTTTTATATAATCTGTGCAGTGGCGGACTAAGGGTTGAACGGGCAGACGGGCAGGGGGAGCGGGGGGGGGGGGGGGGGAGCGGTCCGCCCCGGGCCTCTCGTTTTAGGGGGCCTCCCAATACCCTGAAAGAAGGCCTCCTTCGCTTCTCGTTGTGGGGCCTCCGAATCTCGAAAGCTATATTTTATGCAGACTGGCCCGTACCTCTCGTCCCAGGAGGGCCTCCAAAACGCAATAGTTACTGTTTTATAGTGATCCATGTATTTATAAATTGAGTGCGGGGGGGGGGGGGGGGGGGGCTTCATTTGTTTTGCCGCCGCCCCGGGACTCCGACAGCCTTACTGCGTCACTGAATCTGTGACAGCTTTTACAGCCACTGTGTCATTCATTGACATTTAATTGTAAGAAACGCTACCGATGGTGACGTGGCTTTGATAAATCCATTAAAAACGCTCAGGTGCAGCTTTTTGAGAAAGAAAGCAGACTACAGTGAAGGTTCGTTCTAGCAGCTGCCAGTTCCAGCAAACTGCGCATGCGAAGAGCTGTTATCGAGTATCAGCAGCAGCTCTGCGCAAGCACAGTTTGCTGGATCCTGGCAACTGGCAGCTGCTTGAAAGAACCCTGAAGCTACTGCTGCTGAAGCAGAGCTGCCGCCTAGCGGCTGAGAACGCAATTAATGTGCACCTATCATTCCTTTAATACGTGATCTGTGGTGCACTGAATGAAGAGAAGGATAATAGGTGCAGGCGAGTCTTCAGGGTACTATGGAGAGAAGGATTTTTGTGTTATTTTATGACAAGTTTTTTTGTGTGGTTTTTATTTATTTATTTATTCTAAATTTGTTTGTCTCGCGACACCCTTGGTGCTACTACGCGTCACCACAGGGTGTCGCGACACCCAGTTTGGAAAGCTCTGTACGAGATACACAAAATTCTACTTTTGAGTAAGTGTGAAGTACTACCAAGAATCGGCGGATAAATCAGTGAAAATTTCTTGATTTACATTTGCTCTACGTTTGTTTGGTTATCATATTAATAGCTATATCTCTGTATTCAATAAAAATTGTACACAGGTTATATTAAACTTTTTATGCAATTCCTCTAGAGTATCACCTCCTAAACTACTTACGACTGAGTCGAAAAACTACGTTTCTCTGAGCAGTAGACAAGTACATAAACAAATTCCAGACTCGGCTTCGTTTGTCAGCTGTGTTCTCTAATCGGTCTTCTGCGCATGCGCGTAGCACTTCCATACGCGTGAAAATAGAATCCATCGTATTCCGTCTACTAGCGATCGTATGCGTGCATCTCGTGCAAGTGGACGCGTCTACACTGTACGCGGACGGCGTAACCGGTGCATCATGGGTAATCTCGTAAGCTGTCACTTCCCGTGTAAAAAGGGCTTAATACAAGACGTGCAGTGTCGAGACGAGGCCTGTTCCCCGCTGCCGCTGGTTTTAAGTCTGAATATGTCCTACTAAGCAGTAAACCTGGTATATAAGTGGAAATGAACGTGTAGAAGATATTCAAAATTCAACATTTAAGTAAGTGTGATGTACTACCAAGAATCGAGGGATAAATCAGTGAAAATTTCTTTATTTACATTTGCTCTACAGTTTGGTTGGATTTCATATTAACATCTATATCTCCGTATTCAATAAAAATTGTACACACGTTACAATAAATTTTAATGCAATTCCTCTATATTATCACCTCCTAAAATACGACTGACAAGGAAAGTACATGGGCTCGAACAAACATATCTGTATGAACGTTTGGTTAACAGGATCTCTACGTACACCTCACTGTGCTGGTGGGTGTCGGTTTTCTGTAAAGCTCTGCAACCATGCTCTAGATAGCACTGTAGATGTAATTGTAGACGCCATACGTAATGCAGATATCTCTGCTATAACTTATGTAATAATCATCGTACATGTTCTCTAGCGAATTATCATGAAAAGCCGTGATGATAGTTTAACCTTCTTTCCGAAAGACCGTTGGTATTCACTGCCACTGCTTCCATCGCCTCTTCCCGCACTTGCCGCAGCACTACCGCTTGCAATGAGTTGTTCGTCATTATCATCCCTATTCTCATTATTATGAGTTTTGTTACAACAGTATCTAACTTATGCTCATATTTCTGTACCATAACAGATACGAGAAAGCATGCAAGTGATTCATCTTCTACACTAATACCATCTTCACGAAGAAGGGTTCTTCGTAACGTCATCTCAACTAATCGCAATACATTAGCAGGATTGATTAGCAATCGCCGCCCCATCTGACACTTCACCAAACAAATAACATCACAAAACGTAACTTCGGAGGCACACTACACCGTCCCTACTGGCTAACCGACAGGTCAAAGTGCAATGCGGCATGGCACACGCAGAGGCCTCTAACGGACGACTGCAGAGTTTTGCAAAATGTTCAAATGTTTGTATAGTTTATGGGACTTAACTACGGGGTCATCAGTCCGTAAACTTACAAACTACTTATGAACTACTTGCGAACTAGGATGGCACAAATATCCATGCCCGAGAGGGGATTCGAACCGCCGACCGTAGTGGCTGTGCAAACCGTGACTGAAGCGCCTCAGTCCCCTCGGCCACCGCGGCCGGACAGAGTTTTGCAGATGCGGGAGTATCACTAGTGCAATAAGGGATCTTTACATATTTCTCCTATGATTTTGGTGTATATGTGTTTGTTCGAGCCCAAGTACTTTCATTGTGAGTCTAAAAACTACGTTCCTCTGAGCAGGATACAAGTATATATTCTCAAACAAATTCCCGACTTGGCTTCGTTTGTCAGCTGGGTCCCCATGCGCCAAGCACTTCCATACGCATGGGAATAGGATCGATCCTATTCCGTCTACTACCGATCGTATGCGTGCATCTCGTGCAAGTGGACACGTCTACACTGTACGCGGACGGCGTAACCGGTACATCATGGATAATCTCGTAAGCTCTCACTTCCCGTGTAAAAAGGGCTTCATACAAGTCGCACAGAGCCGTTTCAGTGCTGCTGCTGGTGGGCGTGGCTCGTTGTCGGTATTCCGACGACGCCGCCCCCGCTGTCACAGACACATCCGCAGTGGCAGGAATGGGACCGGCGCGGCGCTCGCGTCTCCCGCTCAAGTGCCGCCATCAATCACCTCCGCTGGGCCGTGCAGGCTGGCAAATTGCAAAGCTAACAGCTCGCTGGCGATACGGTAAGTGGCCCATAATTTAGCGAGAGGTTCCACCTCATATTCCAGCGTTTAGGAATAGCAACGTTATTGCCTTTATGGAAATGGTCCAACATCCAAACCTTCAGATCTTAGACAGTGAGATAAGTTACATAAAACACTTCAGTCAGCCAAGATCGCTAAAAATTTATTTTCGTCTCTTAACAGGGTTCGGTGAGCTCAGTCAGCATCTTCAGAAAGTCCAGTACAATCACTGCAGAAAGTTATACAATGTCTACAAACTGCAAAGTTATTGTGGTATACAAATAAAATGACAGTTAACAAAACTTGTATATTACCTTAGCGTCATATGTAAAAATAGAAAGCCGGCCGCGGTGGCCGAGGGGACTAGAGCGCTTCAGTCACGGTCTGCACGTCCACTACGGTCGGGGGTTCGAATCCCCCCTCGGGCATGGATATTTGTGCCGTCCTAGTTCGTAAGTAGTTCATAAGTAGTTTGTAAGTTTAGGGACTGATGACCCCGTAGTTAAGTCCCATAAGATTTACAAACATTTGAACATTTTTTTTTTTATAGAAACATAACCTTCTAACACACGTAAACATCTTGTTAAAGTTTTTCATCACATGGTGGTTCGTCATAATGAATAACGAATCCCCCCTCGGGCATGGATATTTGTGCCGTCCTAGTTCGTAAGTAGTTCATAAGTAGTTTGTAAGTTTAGGGACTGATGACCCCGTAGTTAAGTCCCATAAGATTTACAAACATTTGAACATTTTTTTTTTTTTTTTTTTTTTTTTTTTTTTTTTTTTTTTTTTTTTTTTTTTAATAGAAACATAACCTTCTAACACACGTAAACATCTTGTTAAAGTTTTTCATCACATGGTGGTTCGTCATAATGAATAAAATGTGGTCTTGGCCCAAGCAAACAGGAGACTAAACAGGAAAACATTGCACAACAGAGTGCTTCTCTGATTCTGAGAACATCAGATTTTTAAGGATTTGTAGACTTTTACTGATCTAACGAACGGTTCAGTACAGCCTTTTACGATCTATAACATTCAAATTCAACACTTTTCCATGGTATCTGTAATTTCTCAACCAAGAAAAACACATATTTTTCCAAATTTGAGAATGTTTCGCCACCTTCGATCGAGTTTCACGAAATAGAATTTCTGTGTAAAATTTTATTTCCTATACGTTTATATTATTATTTTTCAGGTAGTAACTTTTGCATCTTCTTTTCCCAATTTCTTTGACTATTTGTGGAATGAAAAGGTACCAGTTGACGTATATGCGAATTTCCCCTTCCGTATTTTTAATGAGTTTATCCATTCCATTAGCAGACCTGAAACCAATGTCTTTTTTCACATTCTTGCGTGTCTGGGATACCGGCAGGGCTACAGGTGCACAGTCAGAGTTCTTTAAAACAGAAATCCTCCATAGAAGCTGTGATTGTGAACATCGTGGCCAGCCATGGACCTCGAGTCTGCTGTTGTGCATATTCTGGCGCTTTCAGCGTCAGATGTCGGTCAATGTTTCGTTACTGATATGGTGTTCAAATTTGACGCTATTCTGTAGTATTTCCAGTTCTGCGATGTTTCGCAACAGTTTCGAGGCTAAAGTACATTTAGGAAAAAGCAGATGGGACGCATTTTGAACACACATATATGAAAACGATGGTCTGGCAATTAGGTCACATCGTGTGGCGAACGTAATTGCGATGAACGTACATCAGCCCCACACTACCGATCTAGCCGTATGGCTCACCGAGTATGGAAGATCAAATCCAGATCCATCATCGAACTATGGCTCCATTCTTCGTCAGGTTGTTTTATTTTTAGACGTTCGTTATCTTGCTCCGTCGTTCACAAGTAGGACATTTTGTCAGGTGACAATACATAGGGTTCGGGGTTAAAATAACTCAATATTAGTACATAATACGATCTAGTTTCGTCAGTAAGAGATATAGAAACACAACCTTTACGGCTCTTTAATATCTTTTGAGCATGAAAATATTAAGATACAGACAATACTCAGTACTTGATGTTCAGAAACTCCTAATTAGAAAAATATTGCATGCTAAGAGTCTGGATTTCTGGAACGGATGAATATATCAAAAAATTAAAAAAATAGTTTAAGAATATATCCTTAAAGTATGAGGTAAAAACTTCAACGATTTTCCATCAATAAAACTTGAAGAAGTAACCATCCCCACTAATCAGAGTTTTTGTACCCTAAAGTCATGGTTTATCTCGTCTTTCTCAGGAAAGATGGTCAAATGTATAAAATGTACAAAATGAATCTATAAGCTTTAGGATGACAATATTTTTGATATGTAAACAAATGATCTGTAGGCCTGGGGCTACCCAAAACAGCTACGAGGTTCAGTGTTTTGTATAGATGAATAGCACCTGAGATTTTAGCCCCTGCTGTATCGCACGTTCGTGCGTGGCGTTTCCGAACGTACAATTCCGTCCACTACCTAGAGCGTTATGATAAACTGAGATGGACTCTCGAATCTTGCTTCAATCTTGGAGGTACTTTAACCTCCACAACAGCCATTATTGCTATGAAAACAACTAACATGTCACTCGTGACAGTAGCTTTCTGATACAATTTGGCGTTAACCTGTCGTGCAGAACCGTGCAAGGTGTGTTTCTGAGCCCTTACCTATGACGGCGCAAGTATAAAGAGTACGTGCATCCATGCATCGTACGTTCCTTTTTAATACTTTGCCTGATCCACTAAAAAGCGACCCAATTTGTTTTCGACAACAGCTATAGTTTCAGCGCGATTACTTTGGAAAATTGATTGGATTTGGTGGTACAATGTTTTGTCCACCAATATTATTTCGTTTGTGTTGAACTTTAAAGGAACAAGTTTCTGATACTACACTCATGGATTTATATTACCGAACAGCTCGAATGCATTCCTTTTCCATTATGTTACATTGCGTACGATTCGTCCCAAGTGACGAATTGTTTATAAATGTAAGTTGGTTCTTTTGAACAAGGCTTACAAACATTTGAACAACAATTTTTTCTTCCTAATAGGAGAGCTCCGAATCCCCACAAAATTCATTTTGCCTGTTCTCGGAGACGCCACACACAATTAAAGTGTAATCAGAGTTTCGTTATTTTAATCCATTGGCAATATCAGATTATGCATGAAAAGGTATGAAACGACACTGTAGGCAAAAGTCTCTGTTCAAAAGTAATCACTAGAGGCCGGAGCACAATTATCCCACGCCAGAAAGATTCCCTGTTCCCAGAATTCATGAATTAATGTGGGTGTGACTTCTTTTTCTTTTTTATTTTCCTTGAGCAGCGCGTTGCTAGCCTGAAGGCATAGACTTTTAGAGAGATTAATAATCTTCAAAAGGAAAACGCCAAGATCGCAATATGATTAATTATTTTATTGACGAGCAGTTTAGATCGGCTATGCCATCATCAGCTGACCGTATAAATCTTACAATGTGGTCATCGTACGTTGTTTAAAAATGAAACAGAAAGTGCAACATTGCGCTTAGTCAAAATATAAAATATAAAAATATAAGAGTTTGAAAGAGCCTGTAAGAGAGACGTGCCGACGCATGTTACGCGTCACTAGATGTCGCACTACGTTATCCAAAGCGTCGTATTAATTTCCAGCCGGATTCGTTGTTAAGACATTTCATACCTTCCATTTGAACACGCCTAGTGTATATAGACTTCGAAAGAGGCATCGTTTGCTGGCGTAAATGTGCTGCATTTTTTCTTCGTCCTATTAAAAGAGGATGACTGGTTCTCAGACCAAATACGCCGAGCTATTAAGCTGGAAAGACTCAGCGTGAACCGTACCAATTCATCGTCTCGTATTCTCCAAACTTCAACTTTTCTTGCTTACTTTATGGAGCCAGCACTCGAGGGAGAAAAAATATTTTCGGCAACATGGCTTGGGCACGGTCTGGGAATAAATTTTCATTACCGTGGAATGTGTGCTCTGACTTTAAACTTCCAGGCAGATTGTGTGTCGCGCTGGAACTCTCACCTGGGACACAGTTTTAATCTGCCAGGAAGTTTCGAATCATGGCACATTCATGTGCAGAGTGGAATTTCATTATGCCACTGTTGCTTTTAATAAATGATGGGGACCCCTTTGTCGCAACAGGGAAAGTATTAGTATTAGGTTTATTTCTCTGTGTCCCAACCTACTAGAAAAAAAATTGCAGCCGACTCCTGCTTATAAGAAAGGTATCAGAACGGACCCGCATAACTGCAGAGCAGTATTGTTAGCATCAGTTTGCTGCAGAAATCTTAATCTTATTCTCTCAATCATATCAAATATTACAACAACCACGTGCGACAACCATACTCGTGAATGCACTTAAATTTCAAATTCAGATTACATACTCTCTCTTCTCTCTCTCTCTCTCTCTCTCTCTCTCTCTCTCTCTCTCTCTCTCTCTCTCTCTTTTCATTATCAAGGTGCCTAGAAATAAAGAGATAAAAAACTAGCACCCACAGCCATTTTGCTGAAGTCGGCTAGAATAATGAAAAAATGTTTATAAATCTTATGGGACTTAACTACGGGGTCATCAGTCCCTAAACTTACAAACTACTTATGAAATACTTACGAACTAGGACGACACAAATATCCATGCCCGAGGGCGATTCGAACCCCCGACCGTAGTGGCCGTGCAGACCGTGACTGAAGCGCCTCAGTCCTCTCGGCCATTGAATAATGAAATTGGAAAATAAATCCATACGCAATGTTTCCATAGATTACAGCTATTAAATACCAGACGAAGGCTCGTTACTGTAAAATGTTTCTGATGAGGATGTAAGAATTTATATGACTTGCCGTTCTCTCTGTGTGTAGTTTACTATCCTCATGGAGTTATACTTACAGTTGGTTTTGAAAACCGCTACAAATCAAATAAATGACACAGAGCTGCGGCGGAGCGGCCGAGCGCATAAAGGCGCTATGTTACAATGCGCGATTCCGTTCCCCGTCGAGGGTTCGAATCCCTCCTCGGGCATGGATGTTTGTGCCGTCTTTAGTAAAATCTAGTTCATAAGTAGTTTGTAAGTTTAGGAACTGATGACCCCATGGTTAAGTCCCATAAGCTCTACAAACATTTGAATGTCACAGAACAACTGTGTAAGGTTCCAACCTTCTTGCAATGGCTTTAACATCGTCCTGCCTAGGACTGCTATTGTTTCTCCGAAAGATAACCGATCCCTCTCTAAAGCTACAGAAAGAAAACAACGAATGAACAGGATAATACCGGAAAACATGCTCTCTCGAAGACACTCTCCAGAAAGAGGAAATCGAAATAATAATAATAATAAACATGCAAAGTTTCACGCGAAAACTCAAAACAGTGACAGTGAAGACGATGACTGTTTTTTTATTGTATTCAAAAATCTTCAGGTGTTTGTTAAGCATATGGGACTTAACAGAGGGGTCATCAGTCCCTAAACTTTAAAATTATTTATAAACTAGCTTATACTAAAGATAACACAAACGTCCATGCCCGAGGGAGAATTAGAAACCCCGACGGGGAAAGGCCTCACGAATCGGACCATACTGTATCAATGCGCTCAGCCACTCCGCCGCGGCTTGTATTGTATGTCACGATTCATTTGCCAATAGCTGATCAATAGAAATGTGTTTACTATGTACAGCCTGCAAGAAATGTACATCACGGTGTGCACAGTTTGTTTGTCTAATTTGCCAAATTGAATTATTGGATATCACTCACTTCACCATAAGAAATAACTTCCATAATTAAATCTTTAAAAACAATGCATTCTAATGCATAGGATGAATTATCAAAAAAGTTAATTAAGGCGATTTCTTGTGAGTTCAATACAATTTTATTCGTTTAACCACTCTTTTATAACTGGAACATTTTATGATTGGTTTAATTATTCAGACATTAAATATCAGTTAAAAAAAAGAGGATAAAGAGTACAATCAAACTACAGACTTATTTCACTTTTGCCATAATTCTGGAAAATTCTAGAACAGATAATCTACAAGTATTTTCTCGACCACCTAACCACAAATAACATTTTCCGGAACACAGTTTGGATTTCTGAAAGTTTCTGATATCGAGAAGGATATTTACACCTACAGTGAGAATGTACTTAATTGGTTAGACAATAAGTTATATAAAAAACAGGTATTACCTGTGATTTGTCGAACATATTTTATTGTGTGGATCACAAATTCTTTTTAAGCAAATTAAAGATCTATGCTGCAAACTGGTTCAAGTCATACCTCGCTAACAGGAAACAAAGGGTGTCAGTACAGGGGACTAGTGAATTAAGCGATCAGTCGTCATTAGATTGGGAAGAAATTACATGTGGTGTCCCACAAGGATCCATCTTAAGGTCATTGATTTGTCCTGTTTCCATTAATGACCTCTCATCAGTTATACTGCCAGGACCAGAGTTGGTTTTGATACTTCCTGGCAGATTATAATTGAGTGCCAGAAGCGGGATTCAAATTTGGGATAGTAGCCTTTCGTGGATAAGCGCTTTACCGTCTGAGCCATCCCGGGACGCTTCACGATGCGTTATAACTACTTTACTCCTGCCGGTACCTCGCCTCCGTCTTTCCAAACTTCACAGAAGTCCTAATGTGAACCTTGCAGGACTAGCACTACTGGAATAAAGGATATGGTGGTGACATAACTTAGCCTCAGCCTAAGGAATGTTTTCTGAAAAGATGCCGTAGATTGGGGCTAATAGGTATAAAGATAATGTGATACCTAGCGGTGTCTCATGGCTCTTCTATGTATAAAACATTCTTTCATGATGCTTAAACCAAGTGCTAGTGATGGTTAATTTGTGTTCTGCGAAAAATTCCACTAGGTGACCTCCTCTTTCATTCCTTTCCCCAGTTGGTATTCACCTCCTATTTTTCCTTTTATTCTTTTGTCTACTACCGAACTCTAGTTCCTCACAACAATCAAGTTTTCCTCTTCCTAAGCTGTCGGAATAGGCTCTTTTATTTCATCATACATTTTTTTATTCACCTCATCATTGGCAGAACTATTTTGTATTTTGGAAACAGCATCTACATATATCGCGAAATCTACCTGCCAAATCTTACCACTGTACCGTACAAGTTTCATGAGGTCACCATTATGCTCATGCGTACGCTATCATGTTGTAAAATTTCAGCGTTTGGCGATACTTATTTCATTGCTGATACTACTTCCAAAAGATTACGACAAACACTTCACTGGATATGAAGTCATGAGCATTTAGTCGAGTACAAAACTAGCCTTTACGTATAATAGTGCTCCAGTTACCCTATATATTTCCAAGGTTTAGACAAAAGCATAAAAATGAAGTTTTAATTTATTTTGTGTATTACATTTTAAGCTCAAGCTAAAGCTGGAAAGATATTTCGACTTGTTGTGACAGCGCGTTACGTTCAATTATTATCATTGACAAAACCTTTAAAACGTAGCAGCTTATGGATGAAAATAATATGGAAGCGAATAAAACTGAAATATATCTGCAGGTTCCACAGTTACTGGACGAAACGTATTGAAAGAAATTTACATTCACGCGGTAAAACCGTCCGAGTGTATCATGCACCACTAAACCTCGCTATCAGTCACAAAATGAAAGCCTTGTTCATGAATCTCTATAAGAAAAAGTATAGTTAATGACTTAAGATATAAATTAATGAAATCGATATACGTTTTAGAATCAAATGAATATGAAACAAAATTACTAGAACAGCACTTACAGTGCTATCATTCGGTTTCGAATATAGGCGCAATGTCATTATTTTAACCTTTAAATAGACGCTCTGTGTTTGGTAACGTAAAATCACGCATGGCGTCCAGAAGTACCCCAAGAAAGTTTGGGTATAAGTAATTACTGAAAATAACTTCAGTATTTATAAATTTAAATAATAAAAGGCAATCTATTGAAATTGTTTATTGTGCTTATAATATTCAGTGTTAATATAATAACTTTGTAATTTAGGAAGGCTTGCGCTTTTTTTTATAGCTTAGATAAAATGACAGAAATTTTCAAGACAAAAATAATTTATAGTTGAACTCTTTGTTTTCTTAACAGAATAAGCTCATAAATGAAATTAAAATTATAATACAAAACTAACTAAAAACAAAAATTGACAGCACGTTTCTAGGTGCCTACAGTAACATTCGTTTCCTTGAGTTCACAAGACACAGTAATTGATTGTCTTTGAATGACGCTTACAAATTCTTTTTCTTTACAAGTTTTCCATGTTCGAGAGTTCTTCTTATTTTTCAACCTTGGGCAAATAGCAAATGTAACACCTTCGCTTTTTAGAAGCACTAGGACCAGACTTACCTGCATTCGGCGTTGATAAAGTTCTTTCTGTACTTATCAAGTTACACATAATTTCCTGTATAGTTTTGGCTAGAGCTGGTTATTTTCTAATCTACTTCAAACATATGACTTTGTAAGACTCATTTCAACTAACTTTATCTATTCTCTATAGCTGATTTTCTCCTAACAGTCGTAAAATATCCTCATTACGGAGAAAGCGTGCCATTGTTTTAAATACATTGCAACGAAAGATAATTATTGTATTAGTAAACTGTAAATAAATACTCTTTAAAAGCACACGTGGCTTCTACGGATTCCAAGCGTTCGCGGCATGCTGGGAATATTTAACATGACGTGTCTGTAGTGTGCCATCAATGGAAATTATAAAGAAAAAAATCTCGTGAGATCTGCTCAGACCACGCTCGTGTAGTTAAAAGGTTAAAAATGCTCTAAGAACGTTTTTGGGTACATTTTTACTTACCGGTTTTTAAGAAAAAAGTATTATAAATGAGTTGAAATGCAGTCAGCATACTTGGAGCGAATAATGGACAGTTAAGGCCCCTGACGAATGGAAGATAACTCCTTGATCCCACAACCCCCCCCCCCCTCCCCCAAGATAAGAGCAAACAGAGCCCTAAATCATTCATCTCGCCTTCTCCTGGACTGATTATATGAACACGGGGATAAATTATCCCGTTTCATTTGCCACTTCTGTTCCCAAATATCAATATTACTGATCTTTGGTTTTCTACTTTGGATAGAAGAGAGCTGGTTTGTTAACCACACACTCATCGTCATTACTCGAACGTGACGCCACGTTACAGGTAGAATGTAAAATATTCCATTCAAAGGCATACTGGACCTATATCTATCCTCCTGGACAATATGTACATGGTGTTTCCATACTTGAAGTACTCAGATTTTCTGGGGGTAAAAATTCACAGAGCGTATTGAACAGATCTTTACAATAAATCTACTATGTCTTTCGACATTTTAATGATCTTTCCCTTGGATTTTGTAATGCACTGTCTTTTTTATACACAATTTCACGTAAAATAAATGAGTGTAGGAACGAATTACCATTGAGCGGTACACTGCAGATAATTCATATTCTTGATGGCCCACAGCGCGATATATGATAAGTAAGGTAGATAAATCCAAATCGCTGCAGTTTTTAGTAATTTGTTTGGTTATCAATAGTCCAATTTCGGTTTTATTAACATTTTCAAACTATCTGCGAATACATAATTTCTGTTGGGGCAATTTAGGGTGACTACACATAGGTACTTCACGTCCTTGAAATGCATAACACATAGGTTTGGAGTTGTCACTGTCTAACGTCTTAAATGTGTCGTTAATTCTGTTATTGACGAGATTCTCCCTGTGCTACGATCCTTTTTATTTAAGTATTTTATGTTTTCGACAACTTACGTCATAGAACATCATCGACATGATATGGTTACAATGTCGTTTTGACTTCGTATTAGATGGATTTTTCAGTAATATAATTTTGATTTTAGCTACTAATTTCATCATATTACTAGTACTTAAATACATAGAACAATATATGAAAACAAAGCAGTCAAACTTGTCTTACTTCTCTAGTGTTATGTCAGAAAATAAAAGGCCCTAAATAGGAACACTCTCGTACATAACAACATTAAAACGTTGAAATGTTTGTAAACCTATTGGACCAAACTGCTATCGACATCACTTCCTAAACTTAAAAACTACTTTAAATAGCTTTCACTAAGGACAAAGCACATACACAGCGTCGGAGGTTCAAATCCTCCCTCGGGCGTGGATGTTTGTGTTGTCTTTAGTATAACTTAGTTCATAAGTAGTTCTTAAGTTTAGGGTGTGATGGCCCTGCACTTAAATCCCACGAGTTTAACAAACATTCGAACATTTTTTAGTTAAATCTCCGACGGTAACGGTCGCACAGTAGTCCCAAATCACAAAAAGCTGGCCAAAAGTAGAAAACGTTATAAAATCGGGTGAAAATCTAGACTTTGCGGTTTTCGGGGTCGCTGATTACGAATTCGAAGTCAAAATTTAGGAACACAAAACGGCGGATGAAATAAGACGGCAAATCTGTTCAATAATGTATTGATTTCCTTCGTGCTCACCTGTTACCACCTCTTCTTGAATACCGATACCAAATTTAGTCATGGCACCTTTCAGACTTTTCGGCAAAATATATGGATGCTTCAATACGTTTGACTCTTCCATCTCAACAATGTCAGTGACCTCGTTGATATTCTCGTTCAATGCCGATTTACCAATATGAAAAATTTCCTTTCTCATGAAATTTCTTCGGTATTATCCAGAGGTTCTGTAGAAAATGGAGGAATAACATTAATAGGACAATTGTTTTGACTAGTTCCGTATAAAAATATTTCGGATGGTAAAATTACGAAAAACTACATGAAAAAAAAACATCATCCCATAAAAATTATAACTGTAACCGAAGTCGCTGCTAGTTGCACTTAATTTTGGGATACGTTTTGACGAAATGTCTAAGCCACAGTTTCCATTCAGCTTAAGAGCAGAAGTCGACAAGAGTTTTGACTTGTTGCTTATTTCAA
The DNA here is from genome assembly GCA_026315105.1 of Locusta migratoria. Classification (NCBI taxonomy): domain Eukaryota; kingdom Metazoa; phylum Arthropoda; class Insecta; order Orthoptera; family Acrididae; genus Locusta; species Locusta migratoria. The sequence continues at coordinate 196,874,640 of CM048749.1, forward strand.
CAGGACTTCTCGGAACGCGATCAAGAAAAATATCACTACTTTCATTAATTATTTAATATTTCATACATTTTTAATACCAATTTCAAGCTACGCATTCAAATTGTAGGCCTACTTACTTTCTGGGGAAGAATTAACTTTGCAGAATCCAATCTGTTAAATTTCGGCGATTCTAAACACGTCTGAACTTTCTGCTCCCATCGACGCTCTACGAGTAAACTGTGCGGCAGGCCAGACTTTCACAAAGGAAGTTCGTTTCTGGGCGAGGTATCGACGGTTCCCGTTTATTTACGGTCATAATACACACTAGGTGTACCACTACAACTATTCCAACCATAGAATAATAACTTGTATGTCCTACTTTTGGCCAGCTTTTTGTGATTTGGGACCACCGTGGGTCATCCAGTCCATATCGTGATGTCTTAAACCATGCGGCCGTAACGGCATTAACAGCGATTGTTGAATAAAATCTCACTTGTTATGCACTATGGCCGGCCGCGGTGGCCGATGGGACTGAGGCGCTCCAGTCACGGTCTGCACGGCCACTACGGTCGGAGGTTCGGATCCCCCATCGGGCATGGATATTTGTGCCGTCCTTAGTCTTAGCTAGCTCATATGCAGTTTGTAAGCTTAGGGACTGATGATCCCGTAGTGTTTCAAACATTTTTTTATGCACTATGCCCTGTTCTCAGTCAAGTAGAACTCTCTCAGATTAACGGGTTCCCTTGTGTTTTTGTTATGTTATTTTTATTTGGGTTTAAAGTGGAGAGTTATTGGGTAGAACATGTTCAAAAAGATTTCGCGTTTGCAGCCGGTGTCGTAAACTCCATTCCACGATATTTCAACTGGGCACCTGCCAGTCATCTTCAGGTGAGCCAACAAGGACTGACGAAGACGCTCTCAGCTCCGCCTTATATAGCACACTGATGGTAGTACCGCACATGCATCGAAGCACAGAGTAACATATACAGAGGAGCAGCAACCCCTAAACCATTGTCTTGCGCTCCCGTCGTAGTTCCGTAAGATGCTAGCAGGTGTCAGGCGGATCGCTAGCTTAGGGTGCCTCTCGCACGTCAGAGGGTAGCATGGAGGGGAGGCTGAGGGGAGAGCTTGTGCCACCTGCCATGAGGCCACGGCTGTGTCCGGCTTGCTAGCGTTTGAGGGGAGGTAGTGGTGGGGAGAGCTGCTACCTGCTACCTCTGGACAGTTTAAAGAGCTGCTTCTGACCGCAGCGCTATCATGGGACATCTTACGGAACTGCTGGAAACCCTCCCTCCCCGCACCCCTGAGCGTAGGACCAGGCCCTTACGGAGGTTTCCCGTCTGTATATATTTGTCTGTGATCGAAGACACGGTGACGGTCACAGAAGAACCACACCGCTCGGCGGCAGCACCCTCGCCCTCGCCCCCGACCAGCTGCGAACCCGAAATCTTTTTGAACATTTTATTCACCGAGAAAATTTCAAAAATTAGGTAGAACATATTAAAACAAATTAAATATGTTGCCTAAGTGCAGGGCTATATTTTGTGTAGCTTAGGCGCTAGGAAACCATTCTGCAGGAATTGGTGTCGTACCTGATTCGAGGATTATACCGAGGCCGGAAGTCTTAATGAGGCTACCCCACTCTAGTTACACGTACCGCAACTTGGTTGTACTTGCAAGATTAGTAGGCACAGTCGTGGAGGTGCGGGTGGCGGTGTAGCCAGATGGGCCTTGCCTGAGGCTAACGGCGGCTACAGCGACTGGCTTGTCTGCTGGACTAGACAGGTGGGCCGCGGCGCTGGACAGGGACAGCCGCTGTGGGACTGGCAGCCGCTGTCGCCGCCGCGCGACATGCGCCCAATTAATGGCATCGCGGAATGACCACCTGCCGTGCCCTGACCTGTCCACGACCTGGCGTGGGCGGCCGCACTGCACCCATCTGTCTACACGCTACGGATCTCCTCTCTTTGTCTGTGTGTGTGTGTGTGTGTGTGTGTGTGTGTGTGTGTGTGTGAGGGAAAGGGACAGATAGAGGGGGGGGGGGGATTGCGGGAAGAGTATGGGCGAAGACAAAAAGGGAAGGTGGGATTGCAAAGGGAAACACGTGAGGTGGCTCCTCTCTTTGTCTGTGTGAGTGTGTGTGTGTGTGTGTGTGTGTGTGTGTCTGAATGTGTGTGTATGAGGGAAAGGGACACATAGAGGGGGGGAGGGGGGAGATTCAAAAATGTTCAAATGTTTGTTAAGCTTAAGGGACTTAACTGCGGGGTCATCAGTCCCTAAACTTACAAACTACTTATGAACTACCTACAACTAAGGACGGCACGAATATCCATGCCCGAGGGTCGAACCCCCGACCTTAGTGGCCGTGCAGACCGTGACTGGAGCGCCTCAGTCCCCTCGGTCACCGCGGCCGGCGGGGGGAGATGGAGGGAAGAGCATGGGCGAAGATAAAAAGGGAAGGTGGGATTTCAAAGGGAAACACGTGAGGTGGGTGAAGTAGCAGAAGGACTAGGAAAAGAGGAATGGGGGAGAGAAAGTGAGAGAGGGAGGAAGAGAAAAAGAGACCCAATAAAACCTTTGTATAATGAGTGAATAGTCGCACGGCCGCCAGACGTTCAAATCCTCCATCGGACAATGCTGTACTGGTTTTCTTTCGCGTAAGCCACTTTCACCTCTATTATTATGTCTGTTCCAAGGGAACGGACGTTGGCGGTGATCCGTAGCAAATATATCCATGTAAATACTTCACTGTTCCGGGAAGATGGACAAACGATCAGCAACACACGAAAATTTGTGCCGGACCGGGACTCGAAAGCGGGTCTCCCGCTTTTCGCGAGCGGTCGCCTTAACCACTCGGCCACCCGTGCACGCTCCCCGGCCGGACCCTAACTTCCATGTGTTGGCGGTGATCCGCAGTAGAGACGTCGGAAAATTTCACGATTTGCGAAGTATTTACATGGATATCTCTGCTGCGGATCACCGCCGTCTGTTCCCTTTGAACAGACATAATAATAAACATTAACGCCTGGCAAGCTCACGGTGGTAGAATTGTCTCTCTCCCTCTTGCGGGACTCACACTATAACGTGTGCCCGTTTTGACGCGTGACCGCCAGTGCTACAGCTAATTTGCGTCCAGTGCCTGCCACTCGGGGACTTTCCTAGAATTCGGGAAGATTTGCCAGTGCTCTTTCCCATGAGAACCCGACCTATTGTACCACCTGTCGTGGTTCTCACCAGCTTTTACTATCTGTCGCCTACTGGTCCTAACCGGCTGCACTGAAGCATTACTTCGATCTTAATATGATGGCTTTAAGCCAGAAATATTACAAGTTCATTGAAATAATCTGTGTATCCTGAAATTAGTATATAGAATTACGAAGTAGCCTGTTACATCTTATTAGACAGTTGCTGATTCTTGCTGCAGGACAGGATATACAACAGAGCAGGCATCGAAAATAAAGCACATTCAAATAGTTCGACCAGCCTTTAACGAAACAGAGCTTATTGAGTTTCATGAAAATTTCTGTTGGTCATGAGAACAGTAGACTGAGCCCAAAACGAAGCGGCACAAAACCTAAACGAAAAGCATCTTAGTAATCATCGCGCCTATTGCTCGATATGCAGACCATTGCATATTTATAAACTCGCAACCGAATGCAATTACTTCACTTTAATCGCGAGTACCTGCTCGGTGGAACAATGAAGTTCCTGTCGGTCAACGAAATATCACCAAGACTGAGCATGGTGGCTTCTGCACAATAGGTGATCGCGGACCTGTTCTGCTAAGAACTGCAAGCATGTGAAGCAACTGCCGAACTGAGAGCGGCCACGTCGCTAACGCCAGTTTAGTTAACGCGCGTTTCGTACCGCTGATTCTTCCGCCGGCAAAACTAGTGACGTGTTACCAACCCGACCCAGAGTACAGTTAGTCGGTTCTGGCCCGCTAGGCCCGTTTTCACGACTCCTAGGGTGGCGGCCTGTCTTGTCGGCAACTCTTCAAAGACGGCGGGAACAGAAAGGTACTTCGGCGAAGACGTTGGCTCTCCGGGGTTGAACTTAACGGCTCCGGTAGCCTTTGTGGCTGATCGCCAACTTCCAAATTAATATATCAATTAATACAGGACACGGAAAATTATTTCGCCCCCACGATACGATGGTCATCTAGTCAGGCGAGTAAACGGTAATTTTAGATTGTCGGGGAAAATTAGTTTTATATGATTTGATTGGCAATTAATTTTACCAACTTCTTGAATATTAATCGAACCTAGCGTTGTAATACTTCAAACGAATTGTCATTTTTCATAAGATTGGAATCCGTTCTCAGATATATAAGAATTATTTTATTTATGCCCACTCTCTTTATCCTAAGAGGACCATGCCTAGTAAAGCTCTGTTGTGTTTAAGCTGTACTTTGGAGTTTTGACTGCTTTACTTTAGTTTCAGTGATTCGTAATTTTACTGACCGACACCACAGATAATTAGTCCCTTAGCTTTATAAATATTAGTTGTTTTTATTTTTATATTTTTATTTTTTTATTTTATTTTATTTTTAGGATTCTAGTTTGTAGCCGGATGACGTTGAAAGACGTCGAGAACTGCCCGCTAATATTATTTTTAATTTTTACGTATTAATGATATTTTCTTTCAGTTGATTTCAATGGGGAGGCCAAACCAGTGAATCCTGTCCACTTCCAAAGCGCTTTTGGGTAGCACCAGATGGAGAGAGAGGTGCCTAGTCTATATGTGACGAAGAATGAGCCTTCGGGGAAGGAACCCATCTATTACACATTTAGACGGCCACTCGGTGGCGGTCAACAGACCCCGTTGCGTTGGTACCTGCGGCAGGACCCTTAGCCGGGGAGCAGGGCACCGGCGAGGCGCGCACCAGGGGTGTTTCATCATATTTCGGTGGGTATTTCTTTGTGAAGAGGCCAGATTTCTTTTAGGCGACATTTCAGTGATTGTTAGGAGGGCATCTGCCAATCCACCCCTGGCCCTGTGGTCCCCGTTTCCCGTACCTCTCGAATCACCCAACCTGTCAAGCAATACTCATAACATGACAACGTCATCATCTCATCACGATATTTCGGTTGATAACCATTACGTACCGTATTAATGTAAATGTTAGGACGTCCATTCTGAAGTCATTTGTCTGGAGTGTAGCACTGTATGGGAATGAAACGTGGACGATAAGGAGTTTAGACAAAAAAGGTGATAGAAGTTTATGAAATGTGATGCTACAGATGAATGCTGAAGATAAGATGGGTAGATCACGTAACTAATGAAGAGGTGCTCAAAAGAATTGAGGAGAAGAGAAGTTTCTAGCATATCCTGATTAAAAGAACGGATACGTTGGTGGGACACATTCTGATACTTCAAGGAATCATCAGCTTAGTTGTTGTTGTTGTGGTCTTCAGTCCAGAGACTGGTTTGATGCAGCTTAGTATTAGAAGGAAATGTGGGGCTAAAAATCGGAGACCGAAGGACAAATACAGTAAATAGATTCAAAAGAAAGTATGTTGTCGTTTTCATTCTCAGATGAAGAGGCTTGTACAGAACAGGGTAAAGCTGCATCAAACCAGTCTGCTGACTGAAGACCACAACAACACCAACCATTCAGCCCTACTGAGCTGAAATGATGTTACACGAAATTTGAAGAAACAATCACAGTTACCTTAATCTGATCTTTTTTAATCATTTTCTTCGGGACCGTCCATCTTTTTTCCTTATGAAGGATGCATGCTCTAGTTGTCACAACCCTCAATGTAAATCTTTATGGAAAAAAAAAGAGACGCTCAACGCGACATGCTCTCGACGGTCCAACGGCACATTTAGTGATGACTTGGGGCACGTACATTGGTGCTTTCTTCTATCAAGGTTTCTATTCATAATATCCGTTGTGACAAACCTAACCTATGCACTCTAACATATTTCTAGATAGTTAATAATAATAACAATAAAATCAGTTGATGATAACAACGTCTACGAAAACGGTTATATGTCTAGTATTGCGATCTTGGTTACGGACTACTTCAAATTTAAATTAAAGACAGTCCCTCCCTCTAAAGATGAGGACATTACGTGGAGACTGCTGGTTTTCACATCGCTGACTTTGTATCGAAAACAGGGACTTTGTTGTACGCGTAAATGTTTTCGGCGGATGACCGGCCACTTTGAAGTCGTGAAGTTGCAGATTCAGTTGTCAAAATATTTCATTTAACTGTTATTAGGCGTGTCTTTTTCTGTAATTTTTATTTATTTATTGTATTTTATTTTTTTAGAATCGGGCGTCTATTGAAATAATGTTGAGCATACTCGCCACACTTGTCTTTCGCAGTCGACGACAACCGATTGCTATATGTTCCGAAGAGAGTCTTCTACCATTATTATCATGGCTACGTTTCTATTAATCTAACACGCAAGTCTTGGATTGTGTTGTGGAAATAGCTTTCTGCGGAAGTCGTCAATTCTGGTAATGGAGATTTCTTGCTTGATAATGCTCCGGACCTGGTCATTGCGCAGGTACCATCAGAAGGTCCTTACACATGTTAAGCAACAATTTTATTATTTTGACAAGTGTAGTACTTGCAATATACCTTGAGAATATGTGTCTGTGTGTTTACGATGAGGCATACTCTTACTGATAGTTGACAGAGGGCGTCAAAATCCTTAGAGAGTAAAGCTTATTCGCATCAGCAGGACAGCAACGTGCAGCAAGAATTAAAAAGAAATGTTCAAAAATTTTTAAGAAATTGTGTCTCGTGGCAGCGAATTCACCTCAAATAGCCCAAAATGCAAATAATCTCCTTCCAGCACAGATACTTCACAAAAGGAGCTCTCTGGGCATCCCTCAACACTACAAGATATAGCTACATATCATGGGGCACCCACCTCTTATTCATCATCAACAAAGCGCTAGTAAGACAGGGCCTTATGTCACAACAGTGAAAGAATCTCTAATATCCGATCACTGATACGTACAACACAAAGCACAGTGTAAAATAATTTATAATGGTGAATAATGTCAAGCCTTCAGCGCTCACCTATTGATAATACTTACTGGCTTTCAGCCAACATTGCTGGAATATCCAATCCTAACACAGATCCTAAAGGTGCTACAAACAAACTAAGGTCGAAATCATCAGCAACGACATTTGTAGTGTTGTACAGGTATTTCCACTACAACACAGAGTACGTTTTGTGAGCCTCAGACGCACAGAATTACATTCTTCGGGAAATAAGCAACCGCAGCGAACGCATGGGGTAGGTACTACTTACAGCTAGATCACAGATTTTGCGTAAGGTTGTCTGGTACCTGAATGCCATCAGTAGCGTCAATTTAGGACAGTATAGTAAACAAGAGCGTCTACCTCTACATCTACATCTACATGGGATACTCTGCAAATCACGTTTAAGTGCTGGCAGACCTTTCACCGAACGCCGGCCGCGGTGGCCGAGGGGACTGCGGCGCGCCAGTCACGGTCTGCACCGCCACTACGATCGCGAGTTCGAATTCCCCCTCGCACATGGATATTTGTGCCGTCTTTAGTGATAGCTAGTTCATAAGTAGTTTGTAAGATTAGAGACTGGTGACCCCGTAGTTAAGTCCCATATACTATACAAACATTTGAACATTTATGTTTGGTTCATTGAACCACCATTATACTATTTATCTCCCATTCCATTCTCGAATAGCGCGCCGGAAGAAAGAATACCTGAATCTCTCTGTTCGAGCTCTGATTTCTCGTATTTTATTCTGATGATAATTTCTGCCTATCTAAGTGGGAGTCAACATTATATTTTCGCATTCGGAGGAGAATGTTGGTGACTGGAGTTTCGTAAGTAGCCCACGCCGCAGCGATATGCGCCGTTGTTTTAATGATTCCCATCCCAGATTCTGTATCATTTCCGTAACGCTGTCTCCCCTGTATCTGCTCTTCTTTGAACTCTTTCGATGTCCTCCTTCAAACCCACCTGATAAGGATCCCACACTGGGCAGCAATACTCCAAAAATGGACGGATAAGCGTAGTGTATGCAGTTTCTTTTGTAGTTGTGTTGCATGTTTTATGGGTCTGCCAATAAAACGCATTCTCTGCTTCACCTTTCCCACGATATTATCTACGTGTTCTTTTCAATTTACGTCTGAAGTTGTAGTAATTCCTAGGTGTTTTGTGGAGCTTACGACCTTCCCTTTTGATTGATTTATCTTGTAAACAAAGTTTAACGGATTTCTTTTCGTACCCATATGGGCGACTTCACACTTCTCATTATTTAGAGCAAATTTTTACAACATACTGATATCTCATTCAGATCGTTCTGCAGATCTTGAGATGATTTTACCAGACGGAAAATGACGTCGTCATTTGCATACAATGTAATAGAGCTACTTAGATTTTCCCCTAAATCGTTTATGTAAATAAGGAACAGCAGAGGACCAATAACACTACCCTGTGGAACGCCCGATATCACCTCTGTTTCAGTCAATGCCTTACCATCGATTACTACGAACTGTGTCCCCTCTGACAGGAAATCCCCTATCCAATTGCACATTTGGGGCGATATATCATAACCACGCAATTTGATTAAAAGCCGTTTGTGAGGTACGGTGTCAAAAGCCGTCTGGAAATCAAAAAATACGGAATCGATTGGCGAATCCTTGTCGATAACACCCATCACTTCGTGTGAATAAAGAGCGAAAACATTGAAGGGCAGCACTGGCGAGGTTGACATCGCAATTCAATCCAATGTCAGGACCATTAAAATGTTCAAATGTTTGTAAGTCTTATGGTACTTAACTACGGGGTCATCAGTCCCTAATCTTACAAACTACTTATGAACTACTTACGAACTAGGACGGCACAAATATCCATGCCCGAGGGGGGATTCGAACCCCCGACCGTAGTGGCCGTGCTGACCGTGGCTGGAGCGCCTCAGTCACCTCGGCCACCGCGGCCGGCTCAGGACCATTAACTAGCTTTATGTCCTGAAGACGTAAAAGGAGCGCAGTTAACTGCCTGAACTGTCTACAGACTTCAGAGGGAGGAAGGAGGGGGATCTATCAGACACACTCCTGCTTTTCGATGTTTTCTATTGGCTCGGTAACCAACACACTCGGTTTCACAGAGAAAACCACTGGAAGTGTCCACCTCTCTGGTGTCTATAACATAAGAAATTCGTCCAGAACTGATACAGTAGTTACAGTCTAATGCGCAATGTTTGGTATTATCAGACAATGCTTTCTGTCACCTGCACTCCTTTATTTTACAGTGCTATTAGGACGTTTCTGTTGATTTAAGCCGGCCGCGGTGCCCGAGGGGACTGAGGCGCTCCAGTCACGGTCTGCACGGCCAATATGCTCGGGGGTTCGAATCCCCCCTCGGGCATGGATATTTGTGTCGTCCTAGTTCGTAAGTAGTTCATAAGTAGTTTGTAAGTTTAGGGACAGATGACCCTGTAGTTAAGTCCCATAAGCTATACAAACATTTAATTTGTTGATTTAATTTCTTTACACCTCTCTCTTATAGTTATTTACATATTTATTATTATCATTATTTTGTTACTTATGTTCCATGAACCGAAGATACTGCACCGTGTGAACAACGAAAACGTTAACTCACTGAGTCAAACATCAGTATGAGAGCTAAAACATTTCCGTGGCTTATTCTAATACGTTAGACATTACATGGGGACGGAGATCTAAAAGACAGTGAGAAACATATTGACAGAGTAAAAGGAGTATGTGAAAATAAAATTAATCAGTCCCATTATTAAGCTCCATTGAATGTCTAATAAAATTTCTGCTCCATGGTGTGTTGCCCAAGTAAAATTCTTTTTACTGTTTAGTGTTTACCAGTTGATGAGTACGTTGCATTAAGCATCACGTCTACGGAAGGTATTAAGTGTGAATATATGACGAGGACAGGTCGATTTTTCCTTACAATATTTCAAAGTCTGTCTATTCCATTATGAATACAAAAGACTAGTCTATTAAACAGATGACTCGTTAATCAGAAGAGAAAACATGCTTTCACGACAGTTCCAAGAAAGTATTTCTTCTACCCTCAATGCTGATGATTTAAAAAAAAAGTTTATATATTAACATATCACCCTTGCAATTATAAAATTTCTGTATCTGCCATTATTCATCTTTACTTTTAGTTCGAAATGCTTTTTTACAATGTATCTCGTACACTGTCTGGAAATCTTTCCTAATGTACTCATGCTCATTTTATTTGTAAGAATCAATTTTTAGTAGTATATAAAATGTCCATTTCTGCATTTAAATACTATTTCTGCTTTTATCTTTTAACGTAAATGCATTGATTCACATTTGGCAACCTCAGGTAAGTATATACTTCACAGACTATTTCCAATTAACTTTTTTTTTTCAGTTTTAATTCTGATATGAAACCTTCGCGTACTGAGGCAATGTGTATTAGTGAGACTTTCTTAGTGATTGAAACTAAGTACGTCGTAGTCGAAATCAAGTTGAACTAATGAAGGATATGGACGCTCCTGCTGGAGGTTCGACTCCTCCTTCGGACATAGGTTTGGGTGTCGTTAGTGTAAGTTGGTTTAAGTAATTTGTAACTCTTGAGACCGGTGATCCTACCAGATTAGTCCCTTAGGCTTACGGTATTTGGTTTGACTGACAGATAGGACAAAACTGTGTATTACTACAAAGAAAATCTACCTCGTTAGTTTCCCCGTTAAATTACACAATTATAGTTGCCAGGAAGTTTCGCTGCTGTATTAATTGTACCTCTTTTTACGCTCTGATCCTTTTCTACATCTACATAAATCATCTGCAAATCAAATGAAGTGTATGCCAAAGTATTCATCAAACCGCTTTTATGATACTTTTCTACCGTTCCATTCTCTAATAGCGCAATGGGAAGAGAAATACTTAAATCTTTCCGTTTACGATCTGATATCTCTCATTTCATTACGATGATCACGTCTCCTTATGTAGGTTGGTGCTAACAAAGTATATGCTCATTCGGAAGAGAAAGTTGGTGAAAGAAATTTCGCAAATAAATCTCGCCTCAACGAATAATGCATTTCTTTTAATAATTTCCACCACAACTCGTGCACCATATCCGTGACACTTTCTCCCGTAGATCGTGACAATGCAAAACGAGCTGACCTTCTCTGAACTGTCTCTATATCCTCCGTCATTCCCACTTGGTGAGGATCCCACAATGCTCAGTAATTCTCCAAAATAGGACGCACCAGTGTAATGTAGGCATTTTCTTTAGAAGAGCTGTTATATTTTCTAAGTGTTCTGGCATGGAAACGTAGTCTTTAGGTCGCCCTCCCTACAATATTTCCTGTGTGTTGCTTCCAATTGAAAATGCTCGTAATTTTTATTCCTTTGTGTTTAGTTCAATTTTCGGCATAATTTGCTATGCTTCCCGTCTAATGAAACACACTGCAGTCTTACTTTGTCGCCGCGGTAGAGTGGTCTAAGGTACCTCGCTGCGGAGCGCGCCGTTGCTCGCAGTCGGAGGTTCGAGTCCTCCCTGGGGCGTGTGTGTGTGTGTGTGTGTGTGTGTGTGTGTGTGTTTGACCTTAGGTTAGTTTACCTTAGTTTAAGTAGTTTGTAAGCTACGGATTGATGACCACGCAGTTTGGTCCGATAGATTTACAAACATTTGAACATGTTTTTCTTACTTTGTTTCTCTACATCACTCACACTAATTTCCTTGGCAGAGCTTAATCTTGTTAAGGAAATCAACATTGTAATGTCAATCTTGTGCTCCGCCTAACATTTCATCACTTTCGGAGGGCCTTCACTTCTCTCACCATTGCAACTGAACTGGTAAAAAATTAGCGAGCTACATAAGCGTGGGTTGCAATGAACGTCACCGCAGAGTAAATACAGGCGCCCAGTTCTTCCTCCGCGCTGTCAGACGGACACACATTAATGCGTCATCACACGGACCATGGATGGAAAAGTCAATGGCAAGCGTCCCTAGTTTCTGATGTCATTGCTTGCGCACTGACGAGTTTTTCCCTGACCACCTCCAGCTCCTAATAACGTAATCCGAATGCGGACTAATTAAATGGATGAATGCCACCTACGTCACGCACATGCCAGCTCGCATGTTCGCTGGCTCTGCGTGATAAGCATTATCTACCAACCACATTTCACAGAGGGTGCTACGTTGCTGAAAGGGTACGTGGAAGGATTTTATAAATGCCAGCGGCACAGCAGTGGAGTCATTTAGAAACTTACACATTAACGTTTCTACGGTCGTGGGTTCGAATCCCCCCTCGGGCATGGATATTTGTGCCGTCCTTAGTCTTGACTAGTTCATAAGTAGTTTGTAAGCTTAGGGACTGGTGACCCCGTAGTGAAGTCCCATAAGTTCTACAAACATTTGAACATTAACGTTTCGTCGAACAAAATTATTCATGCAGTGATATGTAATATGTATTGTAAGTATACTGTAGGTATTGCCATATGGGTAACAACGATAATGAGATTTACGGCTACAGCCTTCGGACATGTTAAAATACAAGAGAGAGAATCTCTATAAGAAATAGAGATTTCGATTTATGATGTTGTACTCTAGTATTGTATTCACATGGCTGAAGTCGATTTTCATTTTATAGTTACCAAAAAAGAATTATACATTTACAAGGAGGTGAACAGATGAAATAATATGTGTAACTCGTAATTTGTTTCACACAATTTGTAATAAGAAGCTGACTCCCTTACTCGGAGCTTGCGGATTTTCCCTTTTATTTTATAACACCTATTATCCTCAGGGCAAGGAAGGGAGTATATATTCGAAGGTCGGAGGAAGGCAACGGCATACCATCTCCAAACAGGACCATGCCTAGTAAAGCACTGTGGTGTTCAAACCAATCTTCGGATTGTAGACTGCTTATATAGGAAACGAATTCTGCCTGAAAGCAACAAGCTTAAACATAATAACTTTTGTTTCTCAATACACGTAAATATGTTTGCCGTAAGTAAATAGTTGTCATTCCCATCAAAGCTATATCCGTAAATACTCGATACGCTGCCTCTTATGATCTAAAATAAGATTGGGTTTCAATCTTTAAAGGAGGTTTACAAATAAGACAGTAAGACTAACGTGAATCTTCAATCACGCAATCTTCATAGATGCTGATAGTTCTAGCTTTTAAGGTTGACCTCTACAAAATAATTTCTTACCCTAAATAATTATTATTAAACTCCTTTAGAGTAACTGTTGAGACACGTAACAATTTTAAGTAAAGCTACTGGATGAACAAACAAGTTCCACTTGTAACGTTACGGACCCTTCAATTAACTAACTTTGTTTTAGAAGATTACTTGATATTTATGATACCTATGGTACCATGCTGTCCGTACATGTATACATTTATTTTTAAAACTAAACTTTTAATTTCAAAGTCAGAAATTTTTTTTAAACTAGGGTGGCATCTACTAAATAATTGATTTTAATATGAGGGTTGTGTTTTTACTAAAATTGTTTCTTGCCCAATGCATGATTATGTCTGGCGAGAACACTTAATTCGTTAGACTCCATCTGAAGTTATTACTTCGAGCCCCAAATTTTGCTAATAATTTAACTATATGAATATTTAGTCATTTGGATAATTTTCCTAAAATTGTTGCTGTTAAAGTTCATATTAATTTATCTAAAAAAAAAAGTCATAAAGGGATGAAAATTTCTGCCGCGGTGGAGTAGCCGAGCTGTATAAAGCGTCTCGCTGCGAAGCGCGCGGTTGCTCGCCGTGGAGGTTGGAGTCCTCCCTAGGGCATGGATGTGTGTGTTCGTCCTTAGGCTAGTTTACCTAGGTTTAAGTAGTTTGTAAGCTACGGACTGATGACCACGCAGTTTGGTCCGATAGATTTACAGACATTTGAACATTATTAAAGTTTCTGAGGTCCGACTACGGTTCAAAAATGAAAGTCCACATACGTCCGAAAATATTTCAGAGTCCAGCGCGGCAGATTCTGCGGCTACGTTGAACACCTATCGTCTCATTGGATTCCACGTCACTCCTGATACACGTCTCGCGTCAAGACCGGTCTAACAATCAACTGCTCCTGAAATTTTACTACTGCTTGGCCACTCCAGGCTGCCGCTTATACAGAAGCTATGACGTCCTTCCTGTAATACGTCACCTAGAGAGCTGTAGTGATTCTAGCAGTAGAGTACAAAAATTTTAAATAATGGTTAAAATATTGGTATGAAGGCATCATTTGATGCGCTCTAAAATATAATGCAAAAGCGCCCGTTACTTTAATTTCTAACATCAACAACACCCACAAAATCTTAAGTTTAAACAATTATTTTCAGCCTGACTGATAACAAATATTTGAGCAATCATTTTCCTGAAGTGTTTCTCGGGTAGTTTTTCTGGTCCTCGTTCCAGTGCACAGTTCGGTATTACTGTGCTCATAAATTTAAACAAACTATGGACGATAGACAAAATATTTTGTTTTACAGAAAGACAACATATTAAACAAGAATAATATATTATAAAGAAGTCATAATGTGTGTTTACAACACCTGCAACTTATCACTGCCTCACTGTTTGTATGTCTGTCTTGCATTAATTCTCATTAACATATCATTACTGTTAATTCTGAATAGTGCATTATAATGCGTAATATAAATGTTGCAAATAATATGGTTGTACCAAACCTTCCGTTTCTCAGAGAGCTATTATTTGAGCCCTCGCTCAGTACTATATAACTGTTAGTTGAGCCTTTGGATTTTTACAAGTGAATCTATATCTATATATAAAAGGCTTGAGTGTGTACGTGCTGACAGACTTTTCTCCATGATCACATACTGCCACCCACTCGTGGTTGTGGTGGTAGATAGCCCTTGGTCTAATGATGTTAGTAAGGGAGTTTGGTCGCGGTGCGTGGCAGTGGGTGAGTGTGACGAGCAAAAATTCGCAAAATATGCAATAAATACTCTTAGGAAAAGCTATATACTCTGTGACTTACGAACTTTACGGTACGAGTAAAAATCTGTTTATTCTTTCAATCTTCAGACAATGCGGTCCTTTCAGACTTTAATAACGACGAGGAATAACAAATACGCCATTTCTTAAATAGATCACATGTTTCCGTTAACCACACATTACCGACTATGAACAGAGACACAAAGCAAAGATAAAAATCCAGATCGACTCAAAGATAAAAATACTTGTGGAACATTGATCTCTGTCGTGGAAACGTAGTGGAAACACAGACATACATTAATGAATGTCTCTTAGGCCATAGATATTGATATGCCTGTGCCAGTAAGCTCACTGGTCTGTGCTAATCAGTGATCTCTGATACATATAGTCGCAAAAAAACATGGAGGTAAAACCTCCTTGGTCGCAGCACTCTCTGCTGTGAAACGTGTTATCGTTTGACAGCTGGGTCAAGAAAAACTATGCGACGTAGTCCTACTCATATCCCGGCGGCCTCCTGTGATAATGTTGGCAACAGATGTTGAATAACGAGAATCATGTGACATCGTCATAAGCCAATCGCGTGACACGCAAATATTTTGTCGTGAAATCAAACGTACAGCAGGAACAGCAGTATTTATCTACACTCTATGTGTTTCGGCCATCTTTGCAACGATTTTATATCGTGTTATTGATGTTGCCAACATAAAAACACGAGGCTGCCAGGATAGAAAGTAAAATTTTACCAAATCAGATACATCCGTTGTTGTCACATCTTATTATGACGAGCACTTTCATGCGAAACTCTTTTGTATAGAGTCTCATGATTCACACAGTCTTACAATTAATTCCAAATTCCTATTTAAGAAGATATTTGTGAAAACTGTTACAAGTCAATATTCTCACTTATCCAATATCGTATTCAGAAATGTAATTTGCCAGCCGCTTACGGCGCTGTTGTTGCAATGTGTAACAAAATTGAGAATAACGACGCATAATATCAAATATATAAGTTTTTAACTTCTAGGATCGTTTTCCTCAATCACACTTTAGCGACGATCAACAGAGACAAAGATGAAAATGCAGATAGGCTAACAAATGAATAATAGAGAGCTACACTACAAGCAATTCCCACAAAATATACGTCGTTACAATTCTTGCTTCCAGATGACATCGTTCGGGGCTACATCAGTACATTCTAACCCAAGCAACGCTGGGTTTCTCAGCTAGTTAATAATAGTTTTCTTAATACCTTTGGTGTAAAATTAACACAAATGATATCAACACATCATCTGAATCGGGAGGTTCCCCTCTTTTATTTATTTCTCCTTGCTAATTTCTTACGATGATAATTTTAGTGTAGTACATAAAAATAAATACAATGCCGTATTTTCGGCGGGAAAAAAACGCCGTTGAAAACGACATTTTCGCTAGCGCGCTGTCCATGCGATCCTCCGCACGCCGATGCGAAGCGGCGCGAGGCTTATCTGCTCGCAGCTGCTGATTGCCTGTTCAATCGTCGCAACTTTCGACGCTCTCCGCTGTCAATAACGTGCGCTTTGCGCACCAAATGGGTGTGTTGCACGTTGTAACGTCCGGCACACACTGGATTTAGCGTGTAAATCTGAACACATTAATCCGTAACCATAGTAATTATAAATAATGAAACGGCAGAACAGCGTTGTTACGTTTGTTTATGGCGTGAAACATAAAGTTACGAAAATAAGATATTTTACTGTGATATTTTAGTCATACCACGACCCACAGTTTGGGAATCACTGCTCTTTCAGTGAAAAACCGTCTTGATGGCAAATTGTTTTGTTCCTTATTGAATGACGCGTTTCGCCCTTTAATAGAGCATCTTCAGATTATCTTCATAACAGAATTTACACAAAATTACAAGGCGTAATTACAAGGCGTAATTACAAGGCGTAATTACAAAACGGGACATGGACTTATTTTGTGTTTAGAAGACAGTATAAATGGTAAACAAAGCTTACAATGCGTTCTCCGTTTTGAGACACCGTAAGTTGTTTTGCGGTGTTTCTATTTTTTTTTTTTTTTTTTTTTTTTGGCGGGGGGGGGGGGGGTGTTTCCTTGTAGCCCTACAAATGATCGGATAACAACGAATTATGGATGGAACATACTCGGTAAAGATGTGAGAAGCATAAAACCGATTTTTATGGTTACCTTAACAGAAGCGCTGGTCCCTGATGACACAAGATAAGCCCATGTTTACAATTGCGCTCACGGGTCGTGGGCGGCCGTGGTGTGCTGCTCCGCCGACTTGTGCAAAATGTTCAAATGTTTGTATAGCTAATGGCACTTAACGACGGGGTCATCAGTCCCTAAACTTACAAACTACTTATGAACTAGCTAACACTAAGGACGGTACAAATATCCATGCCCGAGGGAGGATTCGACCCCCCCCCCCCCCCGACTTGTGGAGACTAACTAAAGGAATGTGGGTAAGGAGTGACCTAGGAAGCCGGTTTATAAGACGGGACGGATGAAATCTAGCTATCTGAATATAAATTTAACGAAAGGGAGGTTATTAAGCATGACAGAAGTTAATAGTTTATATTGGTACTTATAAATGAAAGGAATTACAGTATTTTATTTGAACAGAGACATCATAATATCTAGGAATGTTTGATCTTTGCATGCCAACTGATGGTTTAGGAGGTGTGGGTGACCAAAGTAGCACGTTTCGCTATCTCAAATTCTTCCAGTATATTTTACTTTCGCCCCTTCTGTGAGATATGTAAAATTTGCATGTTGTCAGTGGTAGGTTGTTGAAGTTCGGATTCTTTAGTGTTTTCCGCAAAAGGGGAATGTTTTTTGAGTTTGCCTTTTTTTTGTAAGAAGATTTTCAGTAAAACGTACTTTAAAGATCTGGCCTGTCTGTACTAAATATTCAGGTGGGCGTTCGGGACATTGTAGACTCACAAGGATAGGTATCTGTTCTTATTGGCTTGTTCGTTGTGTGGGAGATTTTGCTGGATGCTCAAAGGACTACTAAATACGATTTGTACAATTGTGGCACGAAAGAGTTTAGCCAGGTCATAAGAAAAATATCCCATGAAAGGAATGGGGATACGTTTAACTTCATCGTCGGGTGTTACCGAATGAAGCTGTGGTACATCCTTAGAATGTTTTTTATTGTACATATTGCGACGAAGGACGGGTTGGAACTATTCATTTCGGCGATGTATTCAAGATTGTTTATTTCTTTATTGACGCAAGCTTCAATAAGGAGAATCTCAAAAAATCTTTTAATCATTGATTTAACCTTCCTATTGTGAATGGGTCTAACTAACCCAGTTCGTTTACTAAACTAACATAAACCCCTAAATGTAATTTATTTTGCAACATGGCTTTATGTATTCCTCAAATAGGTAATAATATATATTATCCTCAATTTTCGTTTCAAAATCCAAAATACTTTCGGAGATACGTAGCTTTGGCACACTTATTGTGAATGGGTCTTTTAGACCCAGGTGGAAATTATTATTTAGTTTCTACGAATAAATTGTTAGAAATACTGGTGATTGTTGTCGTATGGTCTAAAATGACTCAGAGGCATTTCACATTCTTGTGGGACTCTGTATAAAGTGTCCCTGCCGTCATTACATACCTTCAAAACCGAGATTAAATATGGCATAAAATTATCGTTGATATCTGATGTGAAAACAGCATATGTTTGTGCAGCAGAAGTCTATACAGGAATGCCGGAAAATGAACCACGAGAAGTAAATTAAGGTGGAAATGTTGTATTGAGGCTTGTGTAAAGAACTGAGAAAACTGGGCGAAACATTACCACTTATACTACGGACTACACTCTCGCCAAAGAACTTCTGAAACAAATCTAACATTAGTTGGAACTCTCAGAAAGAACAAAGCTGAGATTCCGAAAGAAATGCTGGCAAACAACAGTAGACAAGTGTTTTCAATCATCTTTGCATTTCAGAAGGATGTAACATTGATATCGTACGTGCCAAAGAAGAATAAAGCTGTCATATTACTCTCTACAAGGCACCATGACTCTACCGTGTCTTCAGAAGAACATAAGGAGTCGGAGGTAATACTGCATTACAGCAAAACGAAAGGAGAATTTGACATGACAGATAAACTCACCAGTACTTATTCCTGTAAAAGTTGTACTAAGCGATGTCCTGTTTGTTTATGACATGCTAGACATTGCTGCAATAAATACTTATGTGTTGGATGTACACACTAATCCAGGCTACTATCAAAATAAATTGTACAAAATGCGCCTTTTACTAAGAGTGCTTGGATATGAGCTAACAAGACCAATGCAAGAGGAAAGAATGTCCAAAAATATTCCTAACAAGATAAAAGAAATTTGGAAAATATTGCAGGAACGAGTTCTGGAGCAAATGAACAGAAATGGGGCCGGTGCAAAGACTGTGGAAGATCGAAAGACTAATAAGAAATGTAACAATTGTCATTTATTCCTATGCCAAGAGCATGCAAATATTTACTGCAGTAATTGTGTAACCTAATACAACACGCATATACTGAAGCTAAATATTGTTCTTCAGAATTTGTTATCATATTTAAATGTAATTTTACGTTAATTAATGTTTGCAATAAGGGACAAAATTTAAACTGTAGCTTGCACTTTTATGCAACAATTGACCTATAAAAACTTTTATGAACATTATTTGTTTCACAATCTAAAATGTAATAAATAAATTTTATGCTAATTATGTTCAATAAATGCTGCAAAGCTTCAATATCTGTTTTTCCGCATGAAAAAACTATATACAAAATATATTTTGAAGTAACATCGTAGAATATATATATATATATATATATATATATATATATATATATATATATATATATATATATATATATATATATATTAAAATGAGGCTCTAACTGACCCATTCACAATATGTGTGTTTCGAACACAATAGGAAGGTTAAAACAGCTATTTTGAAGTAACATCGTAGAATATATATATAAGGTTGAAAACAAAACAAACTGTTTTTGTTCTACTACTTTTTGTTTATTTACTAACTAGTTTTCGGCTTATTAGGCCATCGTCAGGTAAACTGACGATGGCCTAATAAGCCTTGTTAGTAAATAAACAAAATTTAGTAGAACAAAAACAGTTTGTTTTGTTTTCAACCTTAAATATGGAAGCGTTCTACCAAGAAGCGACGGAAGAATTGCTGACCCATTCACAATATGTGTGTTTCGAACACAATAGGAAGGTTAAAAAAGCTCTTTTTGTATTGCCAAGGATGGCATGAAGATGCATGTATGACTTGAGTCACTTGTGGTGGGTTTCCTATAAGTTTGGAATACAAAATACTGTAAATCATCACTACTCTTTTGGATAGCATATTGAGGTGCACAAACCGTGCCCACAAGCCGGTTAATGGCTCAGCGCTCAACAGCACGGTGAGGATCAATCCACCCCGTCACACGTCGAAAGCCCGCGGTCCAGACGGCGTCAGCTTTCACAGCGAGAAACGAGAAGCAGTGTGATCCAAAGCTGCCGCTATATCCCGCGCTCGGGTCCACCAGCCAGGGCGATAATTAAATAACGGTCGGACTTTCGGCGTAAATCCCCACCTGCGCCGTGCGCTAACAGGGCTCGCGTTGTTTCCACATCAGCGTCTTCTCCGAACAAAACCGCCCGTCCGTTGTTGCACGCCTGTCTACGTGAATATAGTGCGTTAAAGTGAGCTCGCGCTGGGGCGTCGGCAGAGTGCTTTAATATCTGCCCCCCACACGTGTTGCCACTCACTCCAGAGTTCCAGCTTCCAACGTGTCACCCAGCCTTTCCCCACCAGGCAGGAAATTTCCCAGAGTCCATTGTTCGCGCTGCTGTGAGAATTGCCTCGTGCTGAAATTAGTTTGTAATTGAATTTACGGCGATAAGGATGATGTCACTGCTAACACGAACCTCTATTTTCTCTAATATACATACATAGAAGAATGAAAGGCACTCCAGAAGTGGAAGCAAGCAATTTGCACGGTATTTGACAATCTGTTGTTCGAATGAAAAAACACTTTTTTTTTTTTTTTTTTTTTTTTTTTAAATACATGTCCAGTCTGTATTAATTAACTAGTATACTGGTAAACCGCGTTTTAACAGACTCTGTATAGTACATGTAAGTTCAAATGATTGTAAATCTATGGGAGCTAACTACTCTGGTCTTCAGGCTTACAAACTACTTCAACTGATACTAAGGACAATAAATGGTCCCAGGCCTGAGGGAGGGCTCGAACATCCGACGGCGAGCAGCGGCGCGCTCCGCAGCTATACGCCTCCACTGCGGCTACTTGCAAGAGGCGGATGACAGATAAAGATACAGCATGGTGAGGATCAATCCAGCCCATCACACGTTGAAAGCCGCGATCCAGGCGGCGTCAGCTTTCGCTGCCGCTATATTCCGCGCGCGGGTCCACCAGCCAGGGCGATAATTAAATAACGGTCGGACTTTCGGCGTAAATCCCCACCTGCGCCGTGCGCTAACAGGGCTCGCGTTGTTTCCACACCAGCGTCTTCTCCGAACAAAACCGCCCGTCCGTTGTTGCACGCCTGTCTACGTGAATATAGTGCGTTAAAGTGAGCTCGCGCTGGGGCGTGTGCAGAGTGCTTTAATATCTGCCCCCCACATGTGTTGCCACTCACTCCAGAGTTCCAGCTTCCAACGTGTCACCCAGCCTTTCCCCACCAGGCGGGAAATTTCCCAGAGCCCATTTTTTTCGCGCAGCTGCGAGAATTGCCTCGAGCTGAAATTAGTTTGTAATTGAATTTACAGGGATAAGGAAGATGTCACTGCTACCACGAACCTCTATTTTCTCTAATATACTTACAGAGAAGAACGAAAGGCACTCTGGAAGTGGAAGCAAGCAATTTGCACGGTATTTGACAATCTGTTGTCCGAAGGAAAAACTTTTTGCCGACGTTTAGTAATACTTGTCCAGCTTCTATTAATTTACTTGTAAATCACGTTTTAACAGACTCTGTATACCACTTGTATGTTCGAATGTTGGTAAATCTATGGGAGCTAACTAATCTGGTCATCAGGCTTACAAACTACTTTAACAAATTTTTGGTACTTTTTCAGACATACTTTTTGTTGCCAGATGGCAACACCACGCATATTGTATACATTGGAGTCCGTTCTAAGTATTTAGTTGATCGTTTCCTCCATAGATTGCAGCGCAGTCATGAACAGAGGAAAAATGCAACGAAGAGAGTTGCATTGGATTTTACTCAGTGTTGAACATTAAACTGTAATTACAAACTGATATGACTTATGTCAAGTAAAAAAAATATCATTTTACAGACATCTCATAGGAGCAAAAAACATTTTAGATATTTTCCTTGAAAAAAAGTTTCTGTGCATGATGTTGACAAATGGAAACAGGTAATCAATAATGAATTTCCCATTGTTAAATGACTTATATAATTTTTTCAATAAAAATTCATGCCGTGTACGGTTAACTTATGCTAAGTACAATAAATGTATCCATGCCTGAGGGAAGACTCGAACCTCCGACGGCGAGTAGCGGCGCACTCCGCAGCTAGACGCCTTCGAACGCTTTTTTTTTTTTCTATATGTATTGCTGAGAAACTGTATATGTACTTCATCTTTCATTCCACCTTGGCAAAGAAAAGGAAAAACTTCTTGTTTGTAATTTTTTTATTTTGTATTTATTTATTTATTTATTTAAATTTTTTATTTTTCTTTCTGTATTTCTTTTATCCTAAGTTTCCTCCAAAACACAGAAAATATACTGCTTGTTTGTTTCAGTGTAATAGGATTAAAAAAAAATCTTCATTGATCTGTGTGAAGGTGAGACTATATTACTCGTCTCAAAACTAAATACTTTTTACCTCTGTTAAATGGAAAATTGGATAATTAAATAGATATTATCCAGTTTCTTCAAAGGTATCTTGAATGTTGAAGAGCAAACTAAACAACAAAAACTAAACTCGTAATTTTTAGTATCGTTATTCCTTTAAACTACGTTCTTCTCTACTGTCTTTTACTTCATCAAATATGCTTTTACATAATGTCTAAAGGGTGTTAATCACAAATATGTTCTTCAGATATCGCCTTTCCTGTGTAAATAATTTTCCTTTCCATCGTTAGTTTACATTACCGTTTTAATTAGAAAGTTTGCAAAGTTTTCTTTATATTTTTTGGTACGCATTAACGTATGGTGCTCAATTGTGAGATATGCCGTGAAGTCCTCCCTGGAGGTTTGATTCTCTGGTTAGGATGTGATGTACCGTTTGGCCTTTCAGCCAGTTGATAGCGTTCCTCCTTGTTCTGGGGTAAGGTATTTCATCTGGGTTTAAAAATCGAGCCGGCGTGATCACGTTGGGCGAGGTCCTACAGATGCTCGCTATCTTCTGTTTGATGTAGAGCCATATGTCTGTTACCTTAGCACACAACAACTTGTGTTCATCATCGTCCTCTATATTGCAGTATGCACACATCGGTGTCTCCGACAAATGGATAGCATGAAGTCGGGAGTTTGTTGCCAGTTTTCTGCTGACAGCGAAATACCAGCTCGACTTCATATAAGTTGGCAGGTGTCTACTGTGTATGTTCTCCCAGATGGCATTCCAATTGTTGAACGGATAATTTTGTTCTATATTTTTCCTGGCCTTGTTTTTCATCAGGTTGTTGTAAAGATGTTTTACTTTAACGATGTCCTTTTCGGGGATTCTGGCATGTAGGTAGCTATACTAACGCTCGGCCACTCCACTGCGGCTACTTGCAAGAGCCGGGTGATAGATAAAGATATCGTTCCAAGTTGAATGTGCACTTTAAATCAATGGAAAATTTTATGTAACAGAATAAAAGATTTCTTAAAATAAATTTCCAGCTTGGTGGTGTGATATGAAATATTTATTTGGTAAGAAAATTTTTAAAATGTACCGATTTCGTTTGCATAAAATAAATATTTCATATTACACCACCAAACTGGAAATTTGTTATTTGTCTTAACATTTTGTTGTGGTCTGGCCCATTATCCATTAGTTATGTACAAAAAGATTCCTTATTTTCTACGAAAAATGTAATACTACTGATTTTTAAGTTATAAGAAAACACACGATTAATTACGTTCAAGAACAATTATATAAACACAGTGGGCTACGTTTTAAGAATACGTGTGACATGGAAATATATGAAATAAATCGAAATTTGCGATCAGTTATGCCTTCACTGTACTAGGTTTAGATGGAATACTAAAGTGCGGCGAATGGAAATTTGTGCACGGCCGGGATTCGAACCCGAAACCTCCTGCTTACTACGCAGACGCGTTGACCACTCCGCCACCGAGGACAGTGTGACCACCACCTTGCAGAGGGCTCTTCTCTGCACGTCTCCCGCCACACCCAAATCTCCATTCACCACGTTGTCTCTTTCCTATAATTGTTCTGTAATGCTGGCAGCCACAATACTGTATTCCCGCATCAGGGAGAACAGACCAAGAGGTACCGAGACACAATTAATTGTCGTCACGAGCCCAGCCTCGGCTTGTATTCAGTTATATATTTCAGTATTCAGTATTCATTTATATATTTTTCAAGACGTTACAGCGTTGAATGAATTATGTGGGACTACAGTATTGTGGGTAATAGGAAAGAGACAACGTGGCGAATGGAGATTTGGGTGTGGCGGGAGACGTGCAGGGAAGAGTCCTCTGCAGTCGGCTTACTCACTGTGTCGTAGGTGGTGGAGTAGTCATCGAGTCTGCCTAGTAAGCAGGAAATCCCGGGTTCGAACCCTGGCTGGGCACAAGTTTCTTTCGCCGCACTTTGGTATTCCATCTAAACCACAGTGAAGCCATAACTGATCGCAATTCGCGATTTATTTCATTCATTCAACTCTGTAACGTCGTTGAAAATATATAATTGAATGAAAATATATGTTTTATACATTTTCTTTCCAACCAATTGCGATACCCAGAAGAATCAGTTAAAGATCTCCTAATGCTTTTTTTTTTTTTTAATGTCAATCGCTTCAGATGTACCTACGAGTATAAAACTTCTTATCCATATAATACTGTCAAAAGTAAATAATTAATTTAATTGTTGTACCTAATAACATAAATGCATTGTGATATTGGTTAAGCATCGAGAAGCCAAGGGAGGAATGCAATGAATTCCACAGGTTAAGAGGATTTCTCCTGTTGTTTCAATCATAGCAACATCGAGTCAGGCATGAACACATAAAAAACTGTTTCATCACCTTGCTTCCAGAGACTCTCTGACGTTGAATACGTATATTCTATCAAGAATACAGTCCCTTAGATTGCCCATAAGTGGCACCCATCTTTCATAAAGTAATAAACAACCTCGTTTGAGCAGTGCCAATCTTAGTGATTGGGTAAGACGACCGATCAGTTCCAGTCATAACACCAGGAAGGAACAGCAGGACTTCAACATTGGTCGTAATTTTATTTGTATTTATATTTGCAAATCGATTCCAACTACATTAGTAGCCATCATTAGTTGTGTAATTCAAGAGAACGGTACAAGTAAACATTGAATGTAAAAAAATACAGCGATTGCTCACGAATGAAAAAGATCTGAATCTGAACGGCTCACTTACGCACAATCAGAAATAGAAACCACGACAAATATTTTGTACAAGTGAAATGAAACTGAAAAGGTTCTTTTATAAAAAGGTAAGTTTAACTGAAATCAGTCACTAAAAGAAAGATGTTTATTATTCTAAGACACAAAGGAGCGGCTTTGACATCCTGACACCATGCGGAGCGGTACTGTATGCACTCGTTGGAAGTAGCATCAAGACCTGTTCCCTGATGAGAATAGAATCTATTTCCAACCAATACAATCGACGAAGATGATTTTGCAGGTAGCCTGGTCAGCCTTAACCTCTTAAATGCACCGTCCTGCGAGTGAAGCAAAGTGGTAGTTTCCTGATGTTTTAAGGTGGCATTAGGTGGGGCCACACTGCGTCACTTTTTGTCGTATAAGACAATCAAATGGCACTAAGGTACATGGATGATATCGTCAAACGTATAGAGCAGCCCCATCGGCAACATTTCGGTAAGTGATTCGTCTTAACTGTCGACAATTCTCGTGCTCATCGTGCACATCTCGTTATGTCGATCCTTCGTGATAACGAGATCGCGAGATTAGAAATGAACTGTGACGAACTCGGTTGGGATACATAGAGAAGGGCTGCTTTTGTATGAGAGGAGTCACCATCCAATCTAGGAGTTCTACACCGAATCGCTGTTGAGGAGTGGAACAATCTGGACCAAGAGTTCCTTGATGATCTAGTGGTCAGGTTGCCATGTCGAATACAGTCATGCGTCAGAGCAAGAGAACGTGTTACCAGGTATTACAGGTACTGGTGTTTCTTTCAGTGTGGAGCACAAATTCAGAATGTCTCGGTTATTTCATACAACTAGTAAAATTCTCTGTTTTCGTTAGCAATAAAGATAACTGAAATGTTTCTTTCATTTTTATGCACGTGGTCATGAACCCCTACAATCAATGTGCAGAACTAGGCAGTATTCCCCCAATTGTCAGTATGATGTTGCACCTGTTGTGACATGGATGCATGCATTGATACTATTGGAAAGAGTGCCATAAAATCGAGTGTTCAAATGTTTGTAAAGCTTTGGGACCAAACTGGAATGGCCATCAGTCCCTAAACTAAACAAACGTATAGTAAGGGGAACGCACACATCCATGCTCGAGGGAGGAATCGAACTTCCGGCGGGGAGTAGTCGTATACTCTGCAACAAGAGTCCATGGCCACTCCCATGCAGCTGGGTGCCATAGTATCTCCAGATCTCCTGCGATACGCTGACTAATTACTGTTGCAACTGGTTGTTAATATCACGTTTACTTCTACTAGGACCAAGCAAACGTCCAAGATGGTTAAACAGGTAGCCTATTCTTTGCCTATCTGGTACAGATCTCCTGCTGGCAACTGGAGTCTGATTGCCACGTAGGCAGGTGTTATACATTGCCTTTGATTGTCATTATTCTATTGTAAAATGCAAGCACATTTCTTTCATTCACTGTGACACCATATATGCTGGGGAAAAAAGCCCTGTTATACTTCAGACATTCGTTATTTTTCTGTCAAAATCAGAGAAAGCTAATTCATGAGGAAAAGTAGCGCTAATTTGTCGAGGATGGCGGTCCCATGACGTTAAACTCAAAACGTGAACTCGATTAATGATTCTGTGTAGGTCGAAAATTGCGGCAGAAATTTTGGTGTCAATGTATAAAAAGTAAATTAAATCCGAAACGTACCTCAGGATAGAGCCACGGGAAAGCAGACAGTTGGCAACACGAGTTCATAGAATACCGCAAGAAGCCGCGTAGTAGGAACTCAATAACATGCGCTAAATGGTGATTCGTCGAAGCTTTATTAAATAATCTACACATACGGCCTGTAGACGGGACGTTTTTTGTGTCCAAAGACGATGCCTTCTAATCATCAGAACTACACCGTGTTCGTAAAGTGTGGTGTGCCAAGAGTTAGCATTGCTGCGATCCAGCAGATGGAATCATATAAATCAGAAGTACCACACTACGCAGCACTTTGCCTAAAGTCGTGCTGACGAATTGACAGAATTATTAAGGACAACAACTGAAATTTTCAAGTTAAAGTAAAATCACTAAATTTTACTTAATTGTAATAAATTACTCATGAGTTATTAAGTTTTGGAGTCTTTCTCTTCAAGTGCACCTACATGTGCCTGTCACCTAATACCCCCACAACACTCTTTATTCTTTCAACAAATATCATAGCGGAGAAAACAAAGGTTACTTTCCCTCGTTCGCTATTTTATCGTCCACCCATTCTCTCTTTGTTCCCTTAAGCAAGTATTAAAAATGATTTTACATAAAGCCACAAAATTAGTTATGATTTCACCTCTGAAAACATAAGATATTGCATTTATTAATTGGATTACGAAGGTTTGACGATATTTCGCGCCGGACGCAGTGGCCGAGCGAGCTGCAGCGCGTCAGTCACAGTCTGCACGGCCGCTACGGTCGGAGGCTCGAACCCCAATCGGGCATGGATCTTTGTATCGTCTTTAGTATAAGGTAGTTGATAAGTAGTTTGTAATTATAGGGACTGATGAACCCGCAGTTAAGTTCCTTAAACTTAACAAACATTTGAACGATATTTCGCGAAAATCCGTGAATGAAACAGTATTCAGCTAATTTAAATCGTAGTCCCCTTTCTTATTTGACATACTTTTCTTCCTACCAAATAATAAATGTCCAACAATAAAATCTGTTCGTCACTTCACAGCCAAGAAGCCAAGTCTGATAACTCGTACATCTCCTTACTACATTGCCTCTCAAATCTCTTTCCAGTTATTTTGGCTCAACACACGTTGATACTGTTAAGGTAGTAGCATGGTCTGCCATTATTAATTATTTCTTTCTGCTGTTAAGATAGTAACAAAAAAGGAGTGTGTAGTTTGTTGTGCACCGCTCTTTCTACCCATTTCAGAACTCAGTGTCTTCACGTAGGCCAAAGCTAGATTTAAGCAACACAACTAGAGGTGGGTGGTTCGCGAACGAACGGTCCCAACTGAAAGATCTGAAGGATCAATGAACTACATACGAGGATGGAATTTCACCGTTCACTTAGGTGCTCCTACTCGGTACCGGTCCGGGACGCGGGAACCGGTACTGCGACTTCCAGTTCTGGGAACTGCCAGTCCCTGTATGGAACGGTTGCAGCAACTTCTACTTTGAGAAACTGGCGATGCCGGTCCGGAAAGATTGCGGCGATTTCCAGTTCCGGGAACTATCGGTCCTGGACCGGAACGGTTGCGGCGGCTAATAGTTCCAGCGCGTTGGCGTTCCACACGGTCGGTCCCGTTGCGGTCCACCGTTCCACTAGCAACTGCTCGGTATCCACCAGTAGTCCATTTTGTTCATTACGGTCGCTCATTCTCCTTCTGAAACCTGAACCATTCGTTCTACGTGTTTCCTTTCCAGCATCCATGACCAGTAATTTACATTTGGTGGGCATTTTATAATTTTGTAATTTAACGCGCATAAAAATTGCATTGTGTGTAATGCAAACGTCTTACAGGCATCACAAGGGCAAATCTGCTTCGTAATTGTTATCAATGGAAGCGGTCATAATTATCTAGAGTTCTATATGCTTATTCGTACATTTTAAGAATTCAACTGCTACATTTGTCGCTGTTGCGGACTTCAGTTTCATACATCTCTCCACGCTACCCTGAATTATGCGCGCCTCTTCATCTGAGAATACGAATGGCAACCTACATCCTTTTGAATCTGCTTACTGTATTTGTTCCGCGGTCTCCCTCTGCGATTTTTAACCCACACACCTTATCATTAGTTACGTAATCTACCCATCTAATCTTTATCATTCGTCTGTAGCACCACATGTCGAAAGCTTCTATAATCCTTTTGTCTGAACTTCTTATCGTCCACGTTTCACTCCCATACAATGCTGCACTCCAGACAAGTGATTTCAGAAAGGACTTCCTAACATTTAAACTAAGCCGCGGTGGAGTAGCCGAGCGATCTAAAGCACCTCGCTGCGGAGCGCGCGGTTGCTCGCCGTGGAGGTTCGAGTCCTCCGTGGGGCATGGGTGTGTGTGTTTGTCCGTAGGTTAGTTTACCTAGGTTTAAGTAGTTTGTAAGCTACGGACTAATGACCACGCAGTTTGTTCCGATAGATTTACAGACATTGATTAAAAAAAATTAAACTAATATTTGATGTCAAAAATTTTTCGCTTTTTCAGAAACGCCATTCTTCCCATAGCTATTCTGCATTTTATATCTTCTTTACTTCGGCCATCAGAGGTTATCTTGCTACCCAAATAACAAAACACCTCAACTACTTTCATTTTCTCATTACCTAATCTACTTCCTTCAGCATCACCTGATTTTCTGATACTACAGTCCGTACTCTCGTTCTACTCTTGTTAATGTCCATCTCATATCTTCCTTTCAAGACACTGGGGTGGCGACTGGAAGGACATCCGGCCACCCTGTAAATATTAACATACGCTAAATCCGGTTTAACTAAGGGAGGTGCCATTATGTATGCAGAGCACATACGTCAGTTGAAGCCTTTCCTCCATCTAGGTCAGTGCTGGATTGCTATTTCTCCGTTAAATCTATGCGTTAAGTCCACCCTGTTACTGTTAATGCACTGGACTGACAGTCACTGCGAAGTATGTACTTTCAAATAATGTACTTTCTGGAATAAATAGTAATAAATACTCAGCATATTATATTTGAAAATTTAATTTTGAACGGCTAATTTGCACTCGTCTGACACGTTGTACATCAAGGCAAAACCGTCGAACGGTTTATTTCTGTTTTAAGTGACAAATAACATTAGCTCTACAATACGAACACTTCTCCAAAACTTAGCAATATGGTGGAGGCAGGGTTCACTTTTTCAGCCAGCCCAAGGGCGTCTCTCTGTATTCTAACCTCCTTGGGTTTAACACAGGGCCGACCCTGCATGTGCGGGAACATGGCCAAAGACAGAGAGCGAAGACGTAGCCAGTTTTGCCCAACGCTTCATCTCATCTTAAGGCGTTAGTCTAGCAGGAGATAGTAGAAGCATTATTTCTGTTCAGATCTGGGGCATTATCAAGCGACATCACAGAGAGAATGCCCTTTATCCAATTAAGGATAATATCATAATTTCCTCGTATTATTTAGGCGTTGGCGCACGATCTGCAAATTGTTCAAAATGTTCAAATGTTTGTTAAGCTTAAGGGACTTAACTACGGGGTCATCAGTCCCTAAACTTACAAACTACTTATGACCTACCTACAACTAAGGACGCCACAAATATCCATGCCCGAGGGGGGATTCGAACCCCCGACCGTAGTGGCCGTGCAGACCGTGACTGAAGCGCCTCAGTCCCCTCGGCCACCGTGGCCGGTGATCTGCAAATTCCGATATCACTGCCCGTAAGACTTGCTTGAAGCCTAACTTCGTCTAGTTATTACGGTTTTTTACAAATTGTAATGTGAGGACGAAAACTAAAGAGTTTGATTAAATTACGGATCATTCTGTATGGTATGTTGTACACAATAAAAGAAGATAATTTTCACGTCACATTTACTTTGCTTTATAAGTTCATTCTATTTATTAATTTTTTTTATAGTGACCGACGTTTACATGTAAATGGGACAACATCGGCCACGAACGAAATGTTGTGAAAACACGAAGATATGCACGCTTACATTATCTTCCGCCACGAGAAATGAACTCTACGTGATTGGAGAACCTTCATATAAATTGTCTTGTACTTTGACTCACTCTTCTCAAAGCAAACTGTCTTTGAAAATCGGCAATGTAGTAACCCCCCCCCCCCCCCCCCCCATATCCAAGAATATTTTTTAAAAACAGTGTCAAGTCATTTTTGTTAAAGGAAAACACCATAAAGAACATTGGTGAACTAAATTACTAAATAGGTACTATTAGCGGGAATTTTACTCCGTTCATTTCGTAAATGTGTGTGATTCATGCAACTGATGCAGCCGACAACTGTGGCCAGAGCGCGCTGCCGTTGCTTGTAGCACGTTGACAGTGCACTCACATGAAACCAGCTTCTCTATACAAACTGCATGTGTCACTCTGGTGTCCATAGAACTGCCGCGTGCGTGCACAGTCATATGTTTTGCACACGATTTCCCATTGTTCGCCATTTTTAAATTTGCAAACTAGTTTCGATCAATTATTATGTGACAATAAATCGTCTGCTGACTTCTCGATTTGGAATTTAAGTCAATGTGCGGATATGGGTGCGGAACGCATATTCTTTTCGTTTTCTTGTAACATTTCTTAGCTGCCATATTTGAATTTGGCAACAAATTAAAGAATGAACATTTATGGCTTGCACGCTCAGACAGCTGAAGTTCAAAATCCAGTTAGAATAGAGATCAGTGCTTGAAACACATCCTCTGGAAGATGAAAATCGTATTCTATGGCAAAATGAAGGTATGAATTGTGACCACACCCGCCTTATTCACCTGATACGGTTCCGCTGGACTTCCATCATTCCCCAAAACTGAAAATTTTTAATGGTGGGCAAAGATTAACTTCAAACAAAACGCCAATAGCCGCACTTTCCAATTATTTTGCAGACCTGGAGGAATCTAATTTTTGAAATGGGATCAAGGCAATGGAATATTGTTGTACAAAGGAGACTACTTTGAAAAATAAAAAATAAGTTGGCAAGCTGATCGGTATGTCTCCAGTAGTGTAGGGGTCAACGCAATTACCTATGAAGCAGGAGATCCGGATTCGATTCCCGGCTGGGTACACATTTTCAACATTAGCCATTCACACTTAATGTCATAGAATCACTTAAATTATGAATTATAGTACCTGCACATATAAATAATTACGCCCTAAATAAAGTATGAGTTAATAAATGGAAAAAAGCAAGATCATAATAACCCATTGATAAAATTCTTATTATTAAACCAAGCAGACTTAAAGTACAAAGATCAATAATAACGTTCTTAAATCAAATTCAAAACTTGCTGCAATATCAGCTATAAATATTATTAAACAACCAATTAAAATAAGATACCAATCAAAATTATAAACTGACAATATAGGAATAAAACGAATTAATAAACACACTGCAACCTAACACGATTCGACATAATGAATTCCAAAACTTAATAGAATAAAAATCGTTCCAAGGATCAACATTCATTTTTATTTCAGTTTTTATTATAATATTATTTAATAACTATATGGAGCACTGCCTTACATTTTTACAAGAACTAGACATATTACGTAAACATTCACAATTGAACTACTAATATGAATAAAATTTATATTATTTTGATAAATGAATAACAGTAACCATACATTTTTTTCTTATATTCTTCAATAATGAAATGCCACGATCGCGAATTAATAGTTTATATAATGACGGCCAGTTTCAGAGGACTGTGCCACCATCATGTGGTCATATATATTTTATAAAGTAGTCATCTTATTTAAACAATGGATATAAAATAGTAAGTGCAAAATAGAACATAGTCATCATATAAGTGCTACGTTGCACTTATAACTTTATATCCATTGTTTAAATAAGGTGACCACGTCATAAAATATATATGACCAAATGATGGTGGCACAATCCTCTGAAACCGGTCCTCATTAAATAAACTATTAATTAGCGATATTGTCATTTCATTTTTGAAGAATATAAATCAGATCGCCTACTAAACCGGCAATGTCAAGTAATGTAAATACACCTATTCACCACAAATTTAATCGCAGGACACTTATTATTAACATTGCTAGGAAATACAGGACCATCATTAATAACAAGAATTATATTAATTCTTGTCACTGGACGAATAATATTATTAATTCTAGAATCAGCAGAAGCTATAAATCAAGCATATGTATTCTTCTTAAATAAGGGAAAAAAAAGTTCAGTGCCTTAATTCATTTTGCTATACGATGTGCAGTGTCCGTGTTTATTGACAGAATTAAGCAAATTCGTCATTAAATAAATACTGCGGCGACTGCCGCTGCTAATGTATATACAAGAAATGTATTAGCAATTGCGAATATTAATCAGCATCAGCTGTATGGTGTAATGGTGACATATGAAAGTTTGTGTCGGGCCGGGACTCGAACCCGTATTTCCCGTTTATCGCGAGCGGTCGCGTTACCATTACGTTACCCGCGCTGGGTAGCGCAATGCATGTCTGAAGGACATTTGCTTAGTTCTACAAATAAAACACGGATACTACACATCGTATTTAAAATCCAGTCATTGCAAGGCTTGCGACAAATGTACTAAAAAAAGTCTCACCCTGTGCGGGAATTACATCATGGGCAGTAGACAATGTGTGGCATATGAAGGTTTGGGTCGTTCCGGTAAGCGTGCGCTGGTAGCATAATGGTAACGCGACCGCTCGCGATAAGCGGGAAATCCGGGTTCGAGTCCCGGCCCGGCACAAATTTTCATATGTCACCATTACAGCATACAGCTGATGTTGATTAATATTCGCAATTGCGAATACATTTTTTGTATTTCTTTTTTTCTGTTCCGTTCCGAGAACTTTTCACAGCAAAGAAAGACACTCTGTCCACATTAGCCGATAATTCTTAAGACGCAATCCGACAACCCAAAAACGTTTCAAAAGTGGTTGCTTTTACATGGGTTAGAAAATCGATTGTGGAAGTAGAAAACCAGATTATATAAGAGGATTTCCTGGATAGATTCATATTTACATGTCGAACCAAAAGCGTAATTGGTAAATCAGCACGGGTTTAGGAAACATCGTTGATGTGAAAGTCAGCTTGCCCTTTTCTCACATGACATCTTGCGAGCCATGGATGAAGGGAAACAGGCGGATTGTGTTTTTCTCGACTTCAAAAAGGCGTCCGTCGCGGTGCCACACTGCAGTCTGCTAACGAAGATGCGAGCTTATGGAATAGGTTCACAGATTTGTGATGGGCTGGAAAACTTCCTAAGTAATAGAACGCAGTATGTTATTTTCGACGGCGAGTGTTCATCAGACGAGAATATCGTCAGGCGTGCCCCAGAGGAGTGTGATAGGACCGCTATTATTTTTTTCTATCTACATAAATGATCTGATGGGCAGAGTAAGTTGTAATTTGCGGCTTTTTGTTGATGATGCTGTGGTGTATGGGAGGGTGTCGTCTTTAACTGACTGTAATGACATACCGGATGACTTAGACAAAATTTCTAGTTGGTGCGAAGAATGGCAGCTAGATCTCAAAGTAGAAAAATGTAAGTCGATGCGCATGAGTATGAGAAACAATCCCATAATGTACGAATACAGCATTAGTAGTGATCTTCTTGATGCTCTCGCGTCGTTCAAATATCTAGGCGTAACATTGCAGAGCGATAAGAATTCGAACGAACATGTAAGGACAGTTGTGAGTAAGGCGGACAGCCGACTTCGCTTTATTGGAAGAATTTTGGGAACATGTACTTCATCTGTATAAAACGCTTCTACGACCACGTCTTGAGTATTGCTCAAGTGTTTGGGACCGCAGCAAAAAAAAAAAAAAATAAAAAAAAAAATATATATATATATATATATATATATA
Source organism: Locusta migratoria (assembly GCA_026315105.1). NCBI lineage: Eukaryota > Metazoa > Arthropoda > Insecta > Orthoptera > Acrididae > Locusta > Locusta migratoria. Next base: position 196,909,688 of record CM048749.1, read on the forward strand.
TATATATATATATATATGTTCAAATGTTTGTAAATCTTATGGGATTTAACTACGGGGTCATCAGTCCCTAAACTTACAAACTACTTATGGACTACTTACGAACTAGGACGTCACAAATATCCATGCCCGAGGGGGGATTCGAACCCCCGGCCGTAATGGCCGTGCAGACCGTGACTGAAGCGCCTCAGGCCCCTCGGCCACCGCGGCCGGCGGACCGTAGCAGATCAGTTTAAAGGAAGACATAGAAGTAGTTTAGAGGTTTGTTAGGTTTGTTACTGTTAGTTCGACCAATGCGCGAGTGTCGCGGAAATGCTAAATGCTCCGGCAACTCAATTGGGGATCGCTGGAGGAAAGTCGACGTTCTTTTCGTGAATTTCTGTTGAGGGAATTTTAGGAGGCCTGAATTTGAAGCTGAGTGTAGTACGATCTTACTGCCGCCTACTTACATTTCGCGTAGTGATCACAAAGACAAGAGAAGTTAGGGCTCGTACGGATACATATAGGCATTCTTTTTCTCCTCGTTCTATTTGGGAGTGGAATAGGAAAAAAAATGACTAGTAATGGTACAGTGTACCCTCCGCCGCGTACCTTACGGTGGATTGCAGAATATTTATGTAGATGTACAGTTTCTGCCCGTACAGTGCAGGGTGGACTCAGCATGTTGACGTACAGGTTCAGATATAACGCTCCGTGCGGCGGCGGCTGAAAAGTCTGTACAGCGCGGCCGGGAGAACTGGGTCGCCTGTCTACGGAGAGACGGCAGCGCCTGGCTGTCCGTCACGGCACGAAACCTCAGCCGCGGCCTGCGGCACCTGCCAACTCAGCCGACTGAGGCGGCAGCGGCACGCAAGAGCGCGCCGGGATCGATGCGAGGCGCCCAGCCACGCGCGGACCCCGCCACACCGCTGGCTGGTCGTTCCTCAGCCGCGGAACGCCAGCCTTATCTCTGGCCGCACGCGCCGCGCTCCATCAAGGCCAGAGCCCCTCTGACAGCAGGGCTGCCAAAAGCGCAGACTGATCCCTGCTAGGGGCAAAAAAATAAGTGCTTGCCGACACACCTCACGCGCCCTGGACGTATCATAAAACAGTCAGTTTAGCAGCGACTTCTAACGCAACGTTGTAGGCAGGGGGGATTCTTTTTACAGATGTGAGATGAATGAACTGTCAAGGGGACTTGACAAAATAGGTACGAGAGTGGAGGTAGTGCAAGGATTCCGAGACAGGGGTGAGAAGAAGGCAGGATTTAAATGGTCTGATAAGAGTAAAAGGATGTTAGATAGAGGAACGATAGAAAAAGTAGAAGAGTTCTGTTATTTGGGGCCGGCCGCGTTGACCGAGAGGACTGAGGCGCTCCAGTCACCGTCAGCACGGCCACTACGGACGGGGGTTCGAATCCCCCCTCGGACATGGATATTTGTGCGGTCCTTAGTCTTAGCTAGTTCGTAAGTAGTTTGTAAATGTTTCAAATGTTTGTAAATCTATCGGACCAAACTGCGTGGTCATCAGTCCGTAGCTTGCAAACTACTTAAACCTAGATAAACTAACCTAAGGACAACACACACACCCATGCCTCAGGGAGGACTCGAACCTCCACGGCGAGCAACCGCGCGCTCCACAGCAAGACGCTTTAGACCGCTCGACTACTCCACCGCGGCCAAGTAGTTTGTAAGTTTAGGGACTGATAACCCCGTAGTTAAGTCCCATAAGCTATACAAACATTTGAACATTTTGTTAATTGGGTAGTAAAATAACATCTGATGGCCGAAGCAAAGAAGATATAAAATGCAGAAAGGCTATGGTAAGAAAAGCCTTTCTGAAGGACCCAAATTTCTTGACATCCAATATTAGTTTAAATTCACGGAATGTATGACATTAACTGCGAATGGGTAAAGTTGAAAATGTGTACCCAACCGGGACGCGAACCCGAGTCTCCTGCTTTCTAGTAAGTTGCGCTGACCTCTACACCACCTGGGACACAGCGATCACCACACCTGCACGGAATTACTCAAGTACGCCTCCCGTCAGATACAAATTCTCAGCCGCGCGGGAGTAGCTGAGCGGTCTGGAGAGCCACGTTGCGGATCGCGTGGCCTCCCGCGACGGACGTTCGAATCCTCCATCGGGTATGGATGTTTGTGTTGTTTTTAGTATAAGCTAGTTCAGAAGTATGACATAAAAATGTTGCACCGCGTCATGATGTAGAAGGCAATTACTTAAATTACCGACGTTTCGGTCAACGTTACAGTGGCCTTCATCTGGTTCATCTGACTCTGGCCGCGGAAGCCTACGTAATTATATAGTTCAGAAGTAGTTTGTAAGTTTAGGGACTTAAGTCCATTAAGATTAACAAACATTTGAACAAATTCTCAACTTTACCCTGCCCACTAGAACTCAAACTCGTAGATACTATAAACTAATTCGGCTAAGACTAAAGGTCTAGGACTGTCCCCAGTCGTCTAGAGGTCAGCGCAACTGCCTAGAAATCAGGAGACCCGGGTAAACGTTTTCAAATTTACCTATTCGCAATCAAGGTCATACATTCCATGTATATGAAAAGATAATAACTGCAGGATCAAAAGTGACGTCTGTTCTTTCGAATATGACTACTTCAGACGTAAGTATAAGACAAAGTCTGTCTTGAACAAGAGTCTCTCACATTGTACCTTTTACTCTAATATGACGATCCACTTTGCTGACGTATTTTTTGACATGTTGACCATGGTTTTTTAATTTAGATTCCGATGACAAGGTTTTTATTTGACATGCGGTCCTATGTGAAGACCTTGTATACCATTCCGAAGAATATATTTCATCACCGATCTTGGCGTAACAGGCAAAAGAAGATGTGTTTTTATTAACATTTAAAAAGCTCGCTCTCCATTGGCGTAACATTCCAGGTAACTATAAAATCATCTGGATATCCAGAAATTTCAAATGATATGCAAGAAAAAGATACTTCCAGACAGAGAGCCACCAGAATCAGACACAACTCGAGCTGTAACTTACCGGAATTGACAACCCCCCAAGAAATAAAGCCCATCAACAAAAAACTCAATACCAACCCGGCACCTGGACCGAACGGAATCTCTAACGCCCAAATCAAACACCTACTGAGAAAACCATTAGTCATTTTAACCAAAATCTACAACAGATGTCTGCAGTTGGAATATTTTCTCACAAGACGGAGGCAAGCGAAGATACTACCTACTCCTGAACAGGGCAAGGACTGAAAGATAGCCACCAATTACTAACCCGTAAGTCTGCTCTCAACTCTAGGTAAAACATTCGAAAGAGTCTTGTTGAAGAGGATCAAAACTCCAGGACTAGAAGGAGATGTAATCAGAACAGATCAGTTCGCCTTCCAGCCTAAACTTTCGGCAGAGGTACAGCTGCTTCGAATAACTGAACACCTTGCACAAGAAATGAATTCCAACCGTTACACAACAGCAATATTTCTCGACGTTGACAAAGTATTTGATAAGGTATGTCGCGACAGACTGTTAGTAGTAATGGTAGACGTGACAGACATCCCTAAATGTTACATCAGAACCATCGACAGGTTATTAACAAATGGAACCTTTTCTGTACAAATTGATGACAAAAGATGATAGATAAAACCCAAGAGGAAGGAATACCACAAGGGTCGTTGCTATCGCCGTTACTATTCCTTACATACGCAAATGATATGCTGAAATTACCGAACGTTGCCCTTGCTCAGTTTGCAGTTGCTATTCCCTTATGACCAGCAGCAGATTTCTGGATATAGCCATCAACCTGCTGCAGCACCAACTAGATATCATACAAATCTGGGCAACTGACAATAAAATCAAAATCAATGCACAGAAAACGAAAGACATCCTCTTCACCCGAAGGAGACCAGATATCCAGACTCGCATTGGGAACAAGAAACCAAAGACTCAACCAAATATCTTTGCGTAACGCTAGATACTATTCACCCCGCGCTTTCAGAATAAGAGAGAAAGAATTAATAATGATTTTGCAGCCAAGATCGCATTTTTCATTTATTATGTTACCGGTTTCGGGGTGCTCGACGCCATCTTCAGACCTGTCGTATTTTACATAACTTCACAACATTTTTTACATACTAAAAGTTATGTAAAATACGACAGGTCTGAAGATGGCGTCAAGCACGCCGAAACCGGTAACATAATACCGGTAATAATGTTACCGGTTTCGGCGTGCTCGACGCCATCTTCAGACCTGTCGTATTTTACATAACTTCACAACAATTTTTACATACTAAAAGTTATGTAAAACAGGACAGGTCTGAAGATGGCGTCGAGCACGCCGAAACCGGTAACATAATAAATGAAAAATGTAATCTTGGCTGCAAAATCATTATTAAACAATTATAGATCGCCCCATTGAACAATGAGTTCCTTATATAGAGAAAGAATTATCAAAACCATTCATGGATTCTATCCAATAAGCAGCAAAGAAATGAATGTTCAAACTAAATTACAATTGTAGAATGATACAAGCGCTTCTACGATCTCTACGGATGCCCCTCTTGGGGTACTGCTTGAAAGACCAACAGCCAGCAACTACACGCCCTCCAAACCAGGTGTCTAAGAATAATTCTAAAAGCAGCCAGCTGGACCCAAACGCGTTGGCTACTTATAGAACACAACATGAAGAACATTGATGAAAACAAGGGCGGAAAACCTACTGAACAATATCGACACTCTGAGACACAGCACCAGGCAGCTAGTAAACATCGGATTAATAAAACATGACATTCGTACATTTGCTGCATTACGCAATAAGAAACAAACGTAGAAATTAGTACAAGCATGGAAATATTACTGAACATATGTGGAAGTCATAAGCAACATAAATCTAAGTCGCGGTGACTAAGTTATGGAAACACAATTGTCCCACATATCAAAATCTACATCTCCTAAAAATAGAGGTTCGTAACAAGTGCTATGACTAATATTAAAAAAAATGTGTTCATAAATATTCATATATGTACACAGGATTAAAAACGTGTTAATGACGCAGTTGCAAACTACGGAATTAGGGGAAGTAGTAGAATCTTCCCTCTCTAGCATCGGTGTCTGAAACGTTTATTTACTACATAAATCTGTACATGAAAACTGAGAGACATAGGCATTCTCCAGTTAATATCAAAAAGCCGTATCATTTTACTCCGTACAATATTAACAGGAACATCTATCTGCAATTTATGTAAGTACACTTTCTACGATACACTATGATTGAACGGGTTTGGAGATATATAGTTTGGAAATTACTGTAAGAGTTAAAAGAAGAGGTTATTTGACTTCAGGTGTAAATATTTCCTTTTCATAAATACTTTGAAACTGGGGTAAAATGTACTTCATTTACTGTATTGTTATCTTATATCTTTTTTGTGAAAATTTCACACTATTTTGTGTGTATCGGGTAAGTGCAGTTAGGCTGCTTGCACCCTTGCTCAGACTTGCTTCTGTCTGTAATAAAGTAAGCACAATAGCTCGTGATTGGCACAATATGAAGCTCTGATGAAGGAGACCAGCGAAAGCAAATAAAAAAAATATGGCAAACGAAATGCACGCAGGCGATAGGCCGTTAAATATCCTGTGAACCATACGACACAGATAACGCTGTTCTACCAGTGGCTTATTCAACAAATACTAGAGTGTTTGGACTCAACTGGATGTTTCTTATTTTGTACTCTCTGACGCTGGGATTAACTGAAAAACATTTATTTCTGTTTTCCAGAACGAAGACCTGCAAGCAGCCCTCAACGCGCTGATAACCAGTTCCGATGAAGACAGACTGCGCTTTGCACCTCTGTAAGTACTCATATCCCAACTACTATCTTTATCGATGAATACCGTGTGATAATTTTTTTTTGTGCCAGCATGCGCCACTGCATTCAGTTTCAAAGCAAGAACTTACCGCAAAATAAAACTAAGTAGCTTTTAATTCGAAATCATTAATTTCTTTAATGAAATACGTTATCAGCAAAAGACAACTTATAGGAAACAGAATTTTAAATCGGATTAGGTTTATATGACATTTTTATCAGACGGATATTTACCCCAATACTGATATTACTGTTGGGATCCTATATGATTTTGTACTTCAATAATACCATATGAGAAAATAGCAGTACACTACTTCCTACGATTGTAGAATCCAACCGATGACGATGGAGAAAACCTTACGTTTTTGATACCATTCAAACTAAATTAGCAAGGAATATTTAGAACTTAGTTCAGGAATGTCTACGCGTGAAACTGCGTTTCTAGTGCGTAACTCTGCAACACAATTTGCGCTATTATGGAAATTATTGACATATTGATATAGAGCAAAGCTCCAAAAAACCAACTCACAAGGTTTAGTTTGGCAGATTATCACTGGCTCAGATATGAATGCACCTGTACTGGACGTTTCGTCTCGCTCAATACCTCTCTACCACTACTGCACAGATACTCCACTCCGTACCTAACTGGAAGAATGAACCAATAGGATTCTGCCGATAAATTGCTTAGCCACCAGATAGGAATTTTTTTCAAAAATCCTATCAGTCAGTTGGGTCGGTACACCACGCTCTATTTCAGATTTTGGCAGATGTATTCTGGAGCACTACTGCAAGTTGCGGCTAAACAATTTATCAGGAATAACCTTTCTTACAAGAGTTGTAGCGCTCTTCTGTACGGAAGTTCGTGAAGAATGGTAGGTCGAAAAATAAAGTTGTAAGGGTTGGTCATGAGTCGTACGTGGAGAGCTCCTTTGGTAAGATCATGGACCATTAAGGTTCTGCGTTCGTATCTAAGTCGATGCACAGTTTTAATCTACCTATCGTTTAATCGCATTAATGTAATAATGTTTGAAGTAAAGTATGAAGAACTTTTTTTGAATGTAGATGAGTAACAGGAATTAGTCATTCTGTTGTTACACCATTTGTAATCAATCAGTACTTGTGATCATTGCCGCTTTGAGACAATTGTGACAACGTGACGTATTGACGAGTGGTAGCAAGAAAAATCAAAGTGTTTTTCTAAGTCAGAGTATAAATTATGGAAGTCCATAATTGATTATCGTAACACCAGAGACGACGATATGCAAATTTTGATGTGATGAATATTAAAGGTAAAATTGAGGTTATGATTAGAATCGACAATGAAGCGAATATGTGGAAAACAGTATACAAAAAAAGGCAAAGTGTCGTACAACATACACTAAGACACTGGGAATAGTGTCCTCAGATATAAATGTAGCCTTAGATGACAACAGTTAACGGGGAGACAAAGGCCAATTTTTAAGGACATCCGGCAAATTTGCTACTCAGAGTTTGGCCGAGAAGAGGATTTTATGAAGAAAAGCAGCGAAGACTGGATGTAACCTTACTAATTAACATTTGCGAACCAAGCTTGCCATCTAAACGATGACAACCCCGTGCACCTTTACTGCTATTAGTGTAACTAAGGTTACCGCCCGTGGCAGGATTTTAAAATTAACCGTGTGTGTAGCCTAATGGTAAGATGTCTTGAAAAGTCATATGATTTAAGTAGCAAAATTAATTCCGGCTCGATAATAAAAAATGATGGTATTATACAATTTACCTGTTTAATTAACAATACATATACGGTCGCCAGCTTAATTATGTATTAATTATCTTACCTAATGTTTAGTGTTTGAATCAATATAGCAGTGGCTTCTAATTAGTAATTAATCGGCAAAGGCAAGCAAAATTTGCTCTGGTTGTAGTTGAGTGAAATTCCACTAATTTTATCGAACATAACGTTTAATGCAAGGCAGGCCAGTACACTTCTTTACCATTTAGATATTGTTTTAAATGTAAGAGATGTTTTTTCCACAGTAACAAGATTTACCCATATCAAAGAAAATTTTGACATACGTTCCCATAGATCTGCCACTTACGACGTTTCTCATATGAGCACTATGGAAATATAATAAGTACTTAACACCAATTTTACTGGCATACAATATTTATTGGACATATTTAGGAATATTTCTGTCTCAATTACGTGGGGGCCCTTGAACTACAGCAGTGTAAAATACAGAATCCAAGAATTTGACACTTATATATTTAAGCGAAAGACATCGATAATAATATTTAACACTATTAATCTACATGAACAGTGGTCTCCCAAACTGTTACGTACCTTTTACTTGATGCAAGATCAGAAAACTGTATTGTACTACTGCATTTAATTGGCTCTAACATCTCTCTATAGTAGAGCAGTTCTGATTACTTATTTTAACAGCTGAACATATTTAACCGAGTTAGCCTTCATCTGAAAGTACGTTACTGAAGCAAAACTGTTGGAGTCGAAAGTAAAATTATGTTAACTGACATTTTATGTACTGCCCAAGATAAAAAAAAGAATTTGCATAAATTGTACATTTAATAAAAATTCTTTCTTATTTCTTGTTTGTGGTTTGATGAATCTCTCCACGCTACCCTGTCCTGTGCAAGCCCCTTCATCTCCGAATAAGAACGGCCACCTATATCCTTATGAACATGTTACTGTATTCACCCAGGCATCTGAATCCCTCTACGATTTTTACCCAACACAATGCATAATGCTAAGTTCACGGTTCCGTGATGTCTCAGTATGTGTCCACCAAACCTATTCCTTCTCTTATTCAAAATATGTCAGAAATTCCTTTTTTTGCCAACTCTGTTAAGCACCTCCTGAGTTAAGTGATCCACCCATCTAATTTCATCATTCGTCTGTAACTCCAAATATTCCGCCACTTTTAACACCTTATCGTCCACGTTTCACTCCCATACAATGCTACACTCCAAACAAATTGTTTCAGTAATGACTTCCTAAAAGTTAAACTAACATTGGATGTCAAGAAATTTCGCTCATTTAGAAACGTTTTTCGTCTCATATCCATTCTGCATTTTACATCTTCGTTACTTCGACCATCAGAAACTATTTTGCTTGTGTTCGAATTTTAAAATACCAGTCTTTTCGATGCCTGGGTGAATGCAAAAGTTTCTTTGTTTTCTCCTGCATTTAAAACTGACGTGTTTGTAATTACGAAAATTACTTTTGTTGGGATTGATATTTTAGTATGTACCATTTAATAGTTTCTATTCAGGTGTGCAGATTACTGAACGGTCAAAGACTTTCATAGCCTTCTTTTTTTAACAGCTACACATGTAGGTAAGGTAAAAAATCAGTCAACAATCCGAAGATTGGTTTGAACACCACAGTGCTTTACTAGGCCTGGTCCTGTTTTGAGGTAGTATGCCATTGCCTTCCTCCGACCTTCGAACTGACTTACCCAGCCAGTTATAGGGGGACCACGGTGCTACTCGGTATTTTTCACATGAACAATACTGCCAGCGGTGAAAGAAATGGAAAGTGACAGATGAAAATCCTTGGACCTAGCGAGGATCGAACCCACGACTTTTGGATTTGTAGCCTGGCACTCTAACACTGTGCAATCGAGGCTACACAAATGTAGGTAAGAAATTATAATTCTAATCATAAAAGACACACATACGTAGCACTTCCAATAAATTAAAAATCACATAAAAACAGCATTATTTATTTATTTCTAAGAAGTGAACTCTTTTTAAGCAGCTCAATTTTATAACTCACCTATTAGGTTTCTGACTTCTTTAGTGTTAAATATAATTCAGATTTACTGAGCGTGGTGATTGCCATTCGTATTTGTTCAAAGCCCCTTAATTCCACATTAAATAAATAAAAATAGTTAAAAGTTGCAGTAGAAAGAAGTAAAGGATAAAGGAATCATATGCAGTCAATTTGACACAAATTCACGTCTGTACTTACAGGTTTATTTACTTAGGATCTTTGGTTTTCTTCAGTCATAATGTCTGTCTGAGAGGTGGGCACATATACAGACACGTGTAACTCTAACACATCACATATCCATTTAAATCTTCAAATATTTGTAATTCCATCTCACCAGACCACTCCATAGGATGATAAACCATATAAACTAACTTATACTAGGGACAACACATTCACCCGTGCCAGAGGTGGGACTCCGAAGCAAGCGGCCGCGCGTTCCGTAACGTGATACCCCAGGCCACCCGGTCATTTCGCGCGGTACATATCCTTTAATAGCTTCAATATTACATAGTTAAATTACGATAATTCACCCAGTTTAGACATTTACTTAAGGGTGACAAACGTAGAGCAACTTTTATTTCTAGAATAAAATATGCGGCTTTCATTAAAATCTATATCTATTAATGTGAATGTCTGTTCGGTGAACGCTTATCACGTCCGAACGACAAGACGCAGAGACTTAAATACTTGTACAGTTACTAATTTATACCTGAGGAAGGTTTTAGGCACGGTTTCATAGCGATCTGATAGATATTTAGTAATTTGAAGAATATAACGCGAAATGCGGAACAATAATTACTCTTTGAAAATGGTTTTATTAGTTCATTGTTGCTTGAGGGTTGATAATGACAAAAGGGTAGAGTATATTGGTATGGAAAGTTATCGGTGTATATGAAATTCTACGTGTGTGTTAATATTTCGCTCTGCAGCGAAAACTACAGAACGCAAACGAATGGTCTGTGTGTAATTGTTGTCCGAAGTCTCCCGTTGCATACCATAGCAGTTCCATGCCGATAGCTATAAGGGCGTGGATGATATGGTGGTTGAAAGTAGTTAAATTATAAAAAAAATTCGGACTGAAGCCCAGCGATGACGTTTACGATTGTGTAGGAAGGAGGTTACATACAGCGAAACGTGATGCCACAGACCATATCCTTGGTCTATGCGTGCTACAATGTCTTCAGCTCTTTCTGTGTAAGGATAAACATACGAATAAGGAAATGTAAGAATAAATAAATAAAGCAGTAAAAAAGAAATTTCTTTTAATACGTCTATTTAAAAAAAATCGATTTGACGTTTAGCGCATTACATGAAGTGATCGATCAGTGATATTACTACAATCATTATTGTTGTATTTAGTGATTGGATTCTTCGAAACGAGTGCATTTTACGTGAGATTTGATCTCATATCACACTACTGAAAGATAGCTTATCTATCATAATCAACCAACACGCGAGCGGAGCCGCGGGTTTCAGCTAGTATATCATATTAATTTATTTGAAAGAGATCGTAATACATCTGCTCATCCAGTAATTCATGTGAAAAGCTAAAGAATCGTAATATCAATATTTCTATGTTCAAAAGGTAATGTTATTGACACAAAAATTTTATTCACTAGACTTTTACATAATTATATACTTACGTGAATAAGCTTTACGGCGAATTATCTCAGTTTCCATTCATTAAATTTACACAGAGTTATACTGGCTAAATTCCAGTTATAAGTAGCAATACAAGTAAATTCGATACTTTTTTAAGAATTTCGTTACTGCGAAGAACGCATAATTGTGTTGGTAAGCCAGTACACAGCCTCCTTAATTACGGAAAATTATGTGTCAAATTAAATTATCTATCCTGAAGAGATCACTGTAATTTTATCACCAAATTTCGATTGACGACAAGGAAACAGATAAAGTTACTTGCGCAGCGGTACTAATCCTGGTGCAGAATACATAATTAATGATCATTTAAAAATAAATAATAAATAATCAGAATTTTAATAAACAGAAAAATCCTCGGCCATGGATGTTTCGCTGTCTTTAGTATAAGTTAGTTCATGAGTAGTCTATAAGTTTAGGGACAACCCTTTGAACATTTTATAAACGTTCATTGTGAAAGATTACTATTTACCGTCAACAAAATCGTCGCCATATTTTACGTTGTTTGGGAAATGGAAGTTCCGTCACAAAAAGCGTAAGTAAATTTGTTAGTTTAAAAGTGCTACTTCGTCACTCTGAGGAACATTCTTCGCACAGTCCAGACTGACACTTAGTAGCTTCCCTGGGCCACTGTACTAAGTTTCACTTGGACTGCATAAATGGTAGGTTATTATGTCCGTAAACAATCCACTGTGGTGTATCGGGTGCGTGTATAGGACTCATGTCTGGTAACATGAGGATATTACGAGCCTCTCGTACATTCAGGCCATCATCAAGGAGAACATATCCTACAGTCCTCGCAGCTCTGCTATTGAATGGCTCTATCACAGTTTAATGAGTTGTTATTAAGTTGCATTTGGGTCGCGTATACTCTCTTTCCGTTACACCATGTAACGAATGAAAACACCCGATATCTTATATACAAAAAATTTGTTGCGTATGTTCGTGTTCGCTAAACTCGGAAATTAGTCGGTTCGTCAACTTGAAATACAGACAAAATGTATAATTTTTTACGAAGACGATTTTTATGCTATCCAATGTACTCTAATGATTACAGGGGTTGGCATGGGGATAAACATGTGTTGTAATTCTCGAAGCATGAGTAACCAGAATTTAATCATCCAGTACTCGAGAATGATACCCCTTGGTTATTTGCAACAAATTTTATACGTAATTTCAAATGTTTTAGAAATTTTTTTCTTACTCATTCTCTGCCACAAAAGGATGAAAGGTAAAACGTTTATTGCCTACTATATTGTCTCTCTTCATGTTGTCTCATGCATGAGGTTTTAATTTATTCCTTCTGTCTTACAAAATATATTCGCAAACTTTTTCGCAGTCATGATCCATATACATCACTGAATGAATCTACAATATTGTGCATTTCACGAATTATGACGTCATATTCAGTGAGTTGCGAGAAAAACTTCCTCATCAAATTGCTTCTTTACTAATCAATCTATTTATTCACCACAGTGTAGATATATATCAGAGTAAATTTAATATCATTGTAAGACATAGTTCAGTAGATGTGATGTCATGAACACTGATCTTCGTGAAAACGAAACTGATGGAAAAAATTTACATCAGTCCACACGGTTGAATACCATAGATAAGTTTTACCCCGTAGTGAGAATCTGAAGCGTGTGTCCACTTTCTTGAAGTAGTTGTCTGACTGCTTGTTACATGAGAGCAACCTCGCCTAATGTGGTTGAAGACAGAGATACTCTGGTATGTCTAGCTTATAGTCGGAGGACGCGTCCCAAAAACACACAGCGCGCTTTTAAATCCACTAATCCCATCCTACACTGTTCCAGTAATCCTGTTGCTCGAAAAAAAACTATCTACGTATTGCACACAGAATATTGCCCCAGTGTCTAGTACATAAACTTATATACATAAAGAGATTAAAGGCCCAAATCTTTTAAATTTTACCTCCACTATCCCTCAGAGAGTAATATGTGAAATTGTGTAGATTAATTTCAGTTCTTTTTTGCGAGCTAGGAATTACGATTCCAGAGAGATTCTTTGTTACCAGTCCGGTGAGTTTACTCTGACCTCAAGCACTTGGAAACCCGTGCTCGCCTCTCGTCCGTCTCAAAATTTCCACAAGTCGCACACTATAGCTGTAGCGTCCATGCCCTCTTAAACTCGCCATTACGGATTCATGTGTGAGGTCGAACGTATGACCACATATGTGGTGAAGTACATTTTCTTCAAAATGTTCAAATGTTTGTTAAGCTTATGGGACTTAACTACGGGGTCATCAGTCCCTAAACTTACAAACTACTTATGAACTACTTACGAACTAGGACGGTACAAATATCCATGCCCGAGGGGGGATTCGAACCCCCGACCGTAGTGGCCGTGCTGACCGTGACTGGAGCGCTTCAGTCACCTCGGCCACCGCGGCCGGCTACATTTTCTTGATTCGGGAAAGCTTCTGTAAATGCATCAAAACGGATTGAGGAGACATCGATCGTGTGAAACCCAGCTTGCCCTTTCTCTCATGACGTATTGCATGCTTTGGATGAATGGCAACACGCAGCCTACATATTACTCTATTTTCAAAGGCGTTCGACACGGCACCACACTGCAGAATTCCAAAGAACGTACCAGCATATAAAACAGGTACTCAAGTATGTGCCTCGAAGAACAGTGAAAGAACCCAGTTCGTAGATTTCGAATTACGAACCAGTGAAGCAACTGAAATCACTTAACAAAAACAAGTCTTCCGGTCCGGACTGTATACCAACTGGATTCTTATGTGATATGCTGATCCGATAGCTCCTTACTTAATAGCCATATACAACCGCTCACTCAAAGAAGGATCTGTAACAAAAGACCTTTTTAATTAACGTCAATTTCCAGCAGGGTTTTGGAATATATCATGTATTCAAATATTATGAATTATCTCGAACAGAATTATCTATTGGTCCAAGGTAAACACGGATTTAGAAAATGTCTTTCATGTGTAACACAACTAGCTCTCCACTCACACGATGTGATGAGTGCAATCGACAAGCGTTCTCAAATTTATTCCATATTTCTAGATTTCTAGAAACGGCTTTTAATCAAATTGGGTGGTTGTGGAATATCCCCCCAAATTTGTAACCGGATTGGGGATTTCCTGTCAGAGAGGACACAGTTTGTAGTAATCGATGGTAAGGCATCGACTAAAACAGAGGTGATACCCGGCGTTCCTTATCTACATAAACGATTTAGGAGAAAATCTGAGCAGCTCTCTTGAATTGTTTGCAGATGACGCCGTCATTTATCGTCTAGTGAAGTCGCCTGAAGATCAAAACCAACTGCAGAACGATTTAAATAAGGTGTTAGTATAGTGTAAGAATTGGCAATTGACTCTAAATAATAAGTGCCAAGTCGTCCATATGAGTACGAAAAGATATCCGATAAACTTTGTTTCCAAGATATATCAATCGAATGTGAAGGCCGTAAACTGCACTAAATGCCTAGGAATTGCTATTACATCAGTCTTAAACTGGAAAGAACACGTGGATAATGTCGTCGGAAATGCGAATCAGAGACGGCGTATTGTTGGCAGAACCCTTAAAAGATGCAACAGAACTACTAAAGAGACTGCATACACAACGCTTGTCCGTCTTCATTTGGAGTACTGCTGCCCAGCGTGGGATTCTTATCAGGTGGGTGTGACGGACGGAGTCCAAAGAAGGGCAGCTCGTTTTGTATAGTTACGATACAGGGGAGACAGTGTCACGGAAATGATACAGGACCTGGGATGGGAATCATTACAATAACGGCGGTTATCGCTGCGGCGTGGTCTACTTACTAAACTCCAATCATCAACATTCTCCTCCGAATGCGAAAATATATTGTTGACTCCCACATAAATAGGTAGAAATTATTATCATAATAAAATACGAGATATCGGAGTTCGAACTGAGAGATTCAGATGTTCTTTTGTTTCCGCGCGATATTCGAGAATGGAATAGTGTAAAGGTGGTTCGATGAATCCTCTGCCAGGAACTTAAATGTGAGTTAGTTTAAGTAGTTTGTATGCATAGCGACAAATAACAATACTCCCACAGATTTACAAACATTTAAACATTAATACATTTGACAGAGTCGCGTCAATTAAATGTCTAGGCGTAACGCTGCATATAAGGACAGTCGTGGGAAAGGTGGATGGTCGACAGATTTATTGGAAGAATTTTGAGAACAACTGATTCATCTACAAAAGAGACCGGATATAAAAGGCCTGTCAGCCTTGTCTTGAGATCGGCTTAAAAAAAGACATAGAAGCTATTCAGAGGCGGGCCGCTAGGTTTATTACTGGTAGGCTCGATCAATGTGCGAGTGTTACTGAGATGCTTCGGGAACTCAACTAGGAGTCGCTAGAGGAAGGCGACGTTCTTTCCGAGAAACACTGTTGAAGAAATTTAGATGGCCGGAATTTTAAGCGGACTGCAGAAAGGTTCTACTGATAGTGGTGTTAGGTATCATCAGCCACGCACCTTAGGGTGGATTGCGGGGTACGTATGTAGATGAAGATGTAGAAGTAAATGAATCAAACGCTGTCTTCGCGTTTAAATACTTATTATAGATTAGTGCAGTGTCTGTTTTTTCTGCCATGCCCGAAAGAAACGACACCTCAGCAATTACACGTCGCATGATCGGGAGTCGGTAAAAGACTCGTTTTTATTTTCACGCGGAAAAATACGAACAAAAACAGTCCACTGGCTTTCCAATAAACATTGGTTTTCTGTGAATACAATGTTTTTCATCCTTTCCTTTCATTCAACGTAGCCACAACAACGGCAAGGCCGAGTGTCGATTTGACTGACGTGTTTTCCCTTTGAGTCAAAGAACCCAAGTTACCTTCCTATCCGCTTTATAAATGAGTGTGTCAGTGCGAAGCGTGGCCCGGTTCAGCTAGTCATAAATAAAATACGTAGGAGTCACTTACTTCACGCTGAAAGGAATTTTTACGTAATGTGTTGCAGTGAATTGACATAGTTCGATGAAACTTGCACCAAACACAGAAATAAGGGTTTCAGCGTCATTCAAAACATAACTGTGATCTTATATCATAAAATGTACGAGTCTTCTCACTGCAGAGTATGATAGCACTGTTAGGAATGCCTACTTTACAACGTTCTTCTATAGTAGTAACGAGGGTCTCAATTGGGAGAATGTAATGCTTCGAGGAACATTGTCTCACATGGTCGTTTCGGTGGTCTAGGTGGTGAAAAACAATATTGCATGTGCCTCATGACCTGCAAATCTGCGTATCACGGAGAGTTTGTTCAGTAGAATTCCGAGACTTCATGTCTACACAGTAGTAATTTGGTCTCAGACTTATGTGCTGACACTCCTGAATATTCAACGAGTAAATGTTTTATAAATTTTGTTATGACATTATTATTATTATTATTTCGTGTGGCTCATTGGCCTAGTGCAAGTATTTCAATTGGACGCAACTTCGACGACTTGCGTGTCCCTAACCTACCCCATTTATCCAACCGGGGAAAGGGGACCTACAGCTTAACGTGGAATCCAAACCACGTGTCGTTTATAACGACTCCTCACATCGTTGAGAGGTGAAGGATGGGTTAAAGCACATATTGAAAAAATAGGAGGTCCAACCGGGTTTCGAACCCGCGACCTTTCGGTTTCCAGTTGAGCGCTTTACCCACAATTGAAAGTGTTTCATTGGACGAAATTTGTAAGATTATTGTTTCGTATTCAGTTTATATTATTTCTTCCAAAAATCTGAGAAGTGCATCGGGTTACATAACGGCGATTAGATGAGGTATCATAAACAGTATAGTTGCACACCATGCCATGAGGGATATTTGGCCAATCTTCCATGAGTGCAATATCCAGTTCTGCAACCGTTGTGGGAGGTGCAGATCTGCAGGAATACCTCTGCCAAGTGTATCCCAGGCAGGATTCGGTGAACAAGTTGGTCACTCCATTCGTTCAGTTCCCTTAGCTTGAAGCATGTTGTACACCAGTGCAGCTCTGTTGGAATGAGCGATATCATCCCCCCTAAGGAATCCATCTGTTATGGCAGCGGCGTAGGGCACAACAAGAGGTCAAAGGATGACGTCTCTATACCTCTGATCACTGAAAACGCCATTCTTCAAAATGTTCAAATATTTGTATAGCTAATGGGACTTAACTACGGGGTCATCAGTCCCTAAACTTACAAACTACTTATGAACTAGCTAACACTAAGGACGGCACAAATATCCATGCCCGAGGGGCGATTCGAACCCCCGACCGTAGTGAAAAGCCATTCTAAACGACCTAGAGGTCCGTACTTCCTTTAATACTGACTCCTGCCACACCATTGGTCCACCACTGTGATATGGTGATGTTTCCTGCCCACAAGAAGGATATTTCCGAGTTACACGCTCTCTCCAGACGAGTGAACAACGATTGTCCGGATGAACTCATCTGTAAACAGCGCCATTCGCTACGACTCCAATACCAATGTTCCTTCACTCAGCTTATGTGGACTAAACACCATACGCCTCCGTGCGTAGTGGTCACAATTCCAAAGGCGATTTCAGACTGTGTTGATACTGCGCGTCCTGTTGCTGCCTGGATGGTGCGTTGCAGCTGACTTGCATTCAGCCTCCTGTCTCTTGCTGATGTTACCCGTGGAAGACATTAGCCTTGCATTATTTTAACGGTTCCTGTTGTCTGAAATCGCGTCAAGGTCCTGGTAATTACACTTTGAGACACTCCAATAGTTGCAGTCACTTCCGCCTGTTGCTGTTCCGCTTTACAACGTTCCTATGGGTTACCATGTCATAGCTTAGGGTAAGTGACGTTGTTGTTGCATTGCACTATCTGCTCACTACACTCAACCCAACTACTTTCGTTATTCATTTGGTAAACTAAACGCCGCGGTGGAATTACCGTGTGCGCTATGGCGCCTTGCTTCGCTGGCGTTCGCTATCGGAAGTTCGAGTCCTCCCTCGGGCAAAAATGTGTGTAGGTCGTTCTTAGGATAATTTACTTTGAGTAGTTTATAAGTTTAGGAACCGATGACCATTGCAGTTAGGTCCCATAACTTTAGAAACAATTGATGATTTGAGTAAACACAACACCAACCACCTCTGCAGCAATTCCATACAACCAACATGAAGACTTCGAGTAATTTTAGTTCATTCTTCCGATTACAGTACACCAGAACCTAGATATCTCAACCGATCGCATAATTGTTTTGACCAGTGTACTTTCACACATAGATTTATGAAATGAAGTTATTCATTACTAATTCTCGGATCCTGTCCATATTGAACACAAAATTTTACCAGCCTATTCAATAAGCGATTTGATGGTTGCTTAAGGCGTTGTAGAAAAATAAAAATAGAGATGATTTCCACATGAAAATTAAAAAAAAACGACGTCAGTGTTTCGGTTACACATGTTCTACTGTCAATATTAGTAACGTGCACGTACGGAGAATCTCTGTCTGCTTCGTGGTAAACTATTGTTCAATAACTACTGGCAAGAGAAGAGAGTATATTTCCTCAACAAGCATTATACAACAAGGCTGCAAATAATATTTTATATAAAACAACGACGACGTAATTTAAATGATTCAGGAACTCTGGAAGGCTTTGCCATTACCTTCTGAATCACGTAGTTGTGATTACCATACGTATACCGAAATTCTGATTTGTGGAGAAATCTTACCTGATTTGCAGCTACATTGCTTTCGATTTTTTATGAGACGAAGAAAGAAGCATCCTACCGATCATCAGGTAAAGGCTTCTGTTGAAAGAAATTTAACAATATATTTATACGTTTTAGTGCTATGTCATACGAGTATAGCCAGAATGGTTTCTGAAAGACACCATATCCCAAAACTTTGGGCAGATAGATCGTAACACAAGTAACCATTGGACTCATAAACCTTACTAAGAACCTTAACAAAAGAGCCACCGTTATTTATGGTATAACATAGTCTCAGGTGAAAATCAACACAATATGTATATGTGCTTATCGTAATATTAATGTATCAACACGAAAACTGAAGTATCGATTTTAATAATAATTATACAAGAATACCAATGAAACATACAACTCGAAAGGTCCTTTGCCATAGATCAAATTCGTATGTTTACGGACCCGTTAAATGTGGTAAAATGAAGTAGATAGTTTCGTATCTATGACACTGATGTTAGTTTCAGTATCACTCTTTGAAACCTCTGACTATAAAAGTAATGATGATAATAATAACAGTAATAAAAATAATACAAATAATATGTGGAGCCAACTTTTTCGGTGCCGATCTCGTGTTTGAAGTAGAAATGAAACACGGAAGCATCAACGGTACGTGATATCCCATTATATGTTCGTTCGAGTATTTTAAAAAAAAAATTTTTTTTTTAATTTTTATTTCTTCGGCAACACTTGCTATTGGATAGCAGACAACTGGTAGGTCGATGATATTGTCAGGAGTAGAATTCAAAACGTATTGCAGATGTCTGTAAATGACTTAGTTCATTGACGTCGTTGTTTCGCTTAGTATTATAGATTAGTAAGTTTGTGGTCATCTCCCACCGTAAGCAAATTTTTAATTTCTCCATTTGGAACTGTTACGACTAGAGCAAGAGGAAATTGACTCAGAGGGACGAGCACAGAGTCAGACAGATGGAATGGGAAATGATGAACAGACTGTGCATTTCCCAACGGCAAACCGACTGTTTGTTTTAATTATTTACGTTGATGTATAAAAAAGGAGAAAGATCAAATTTAGTCCCTCCTCTTGCTTTACAATAACAATTTTTTGAGAAAAACTGCATTTCACTTTCCTTTCATTCCATTTGGCCACAGAAACACAAAGCATTGAATTGATTTGACTGATCTATTTTCTCAGTAAGTCTATATTCGCAAGAATTATTCTACTTACGTACCCATTTAGTTCACATCATACTGAACCACATCAAAGTGTGCTTTATTTTAGGTTGTAGACTTCATTACAAATATGGCGTCCTTTCTTTGGATACCAACGACCGACTCAGCAGCATTCATACGTGCACGGTATTAATGTGTTAGTAAATGCCACGTAAGAATTCGCGATTCTTCAGAGTACCATATCTCAGGTTCTATTGATCACAGAGGTAAGGGGGGAGTCTTCTGGCTAGCGCTTGGCATAACGATGATTTGTATACATATTATAAAAAAGTTCAAATGTTTGTAGAGCTTATGGGACTTAATTACGGGGTCAGCAGTCCCTAAACTTACATACTACTTATGAACTACCTAATACTAAGGACGGCACAAATATCCGTGCCCGAAGGGGGATTCGAGCCCCCGACCGTAGTGACGTGCAGACCGTGACTGGCGCGTTGCAGAGCGCTCGGGCACCGCGCCCGACTATGCATATTATAAGAATGGCAATTCTGTTCAAATTTTTCTAAACCTATTGGACCAAACTGCTATTATCATCAGTCCCTAGTGTAGCAAACTACATAAACTAACCTAAGGACAACACATACACACACACACACACTTATGACCCAGGGGGAGCTCGAACTTCTGACGGCCAGCGAATCACGCGCTCCCCAACTAGGCACCTTACAGCGCTCGGCCACTCCAATGCGGTGGCGTTGATTTAAAAAAAAAAAAAAAAAAAAAAAAAATATAAAAAAAAGTTCAAATCAGAATGTGCGCTGATATGAAACTTCCTGGCAGATTAAAATTGTGTGCCGGAACTCGAACCTGGGACCTTTGCCTTTCGTGGGCAAGTGCACTACCGACTGTGCTATCCCGACACGACTCACGATGCCGCCTCACAACTTTACTTCCGCCAGTACCTTGCCTCCTACTTTCCAAATTCACAGAAGCTCTCTTGCGAACCATGCAAGACTAGCACTTCTGGAAGAAAGGATGTGGTAGAGACATGGCTTATCCACAGCCTAAGGGGTGTTTCCAGAATGAAACTTCCACTCTTCAGCGGAGTGAGCGCTGATATGAAACTTCCTGGCAGATTAAAATTGTGTGCCGGAACCGGGACTCGAACTTGGGACCTTTGCCTTTCGCGGGCAAGCGCACTACCGACTGTGCTATCCCGACACGACTCACGATGCCGCCTCACAACTTTACTTCCTTCAGTACCTCGCCTCCTACTTTCCAAGCTTCACAGCGCTTGCCCGCGAAAGGCAAAGGTCCCAGGTTCGGGTCCCTGTTCCGGGACTCGACAGTTACTGAGCAGCATCAAATTAAGTAAAGTATTTAAACAGATTTTAAAGATTTCAGAGGTAAAACCACAATATGTTTACTTAACATATGTTTGCTTTTAATGTATCGAGGCATATAAAAAAAATTGACATCTACCCTTATATAAAGGATTTGTTTTACAAAAGCAGTAGCATGCTGTTTTAACGATAAGAAGCGATCCAGATGAGAAATTCTCCAGTTGGAGGATGAAAAAGAAAGACAAATATGCACATGTTTTAGCAACACTGACAGAAGAATGGGAACCAGGAGCCTCAGTCGTCAATCCGCATTACTGGTAATAATGATAAATAAAAATGGAATGCTGACATATAAGCGCCTTTTATGCTGAAAGAGATTAGCAGGTCGGCAGCGGAAGAAAGAAGAGGCGGTCTCAGTATGCGAGGAGACGGAGCAAATAGTTAATTATAACAGTCAGGCAGTAATAGTAAAAAAGATAAATGTATCGATACAGTAACGGAAAGCAAAAGAGACAGGAGACAGCGAAAATGAAAAAGAGAGATGAATGTAGACTATATATAAGCTTTGGGGATCTGGTTCCTCCAAACTTTTCGAAGTTAAGTAACAAAAATTTTGTCGTCTTTCCCCAATCTCCCCAATTCACGTGTTAGTATCTCTGGCACGGAACTAGTAGCGCTAGCAAAGCATCCGGAAGGACATGTATACATAGGAAATAATCGTGATTGAAGAAACAGAGACCGGACTGTAAGAAAGAAAGAGGTAGCAGCAATGTAAGAGAAAAGGAAAGAGACACAGATAATGACAGTAGAATGAAGCAAAAATGGAGAGAAAGGGATTAAAGCAGTTGCAATGACAGACACAGAAGGATGAAAGTGCTAATGGGAGGGAAACGAGACAGTGGGAGAGACATATGTAGAAAGCGGCAGTCAAAGCAAGATATTGCGTATGTATCCTTCTTTACGGCAAAAGACTGGGTAAAAGGATTTATCATGTTTTGTGTTAAAAGAGCTCAAATGTGTTTGCATGACAAAATTTTTGTTGAAGAAGGCGGATTGAGAACTGAATCAGCTGGTTCCCCACTTTGCTCTCTAAGAGCAACATTATTGCCTTTTTTGTGCCCCAACAGCCTCTCTTTGCGCCTCTCAGCTGGTATATTAAAGAAATAGAAAATTTCTAACATTAGCTAACCTTGGCAATATATTCAAAGGCGACATCTGCTCTAGACTGTAATATGAATTTTCCGCATTACCTAAGCGGTGCTTTAGACAATTCAGCCGTTAGTTTGCTCTTCTTGTCCATACTAATATATCAGGTTTATTGGTCGGACAACAAACATATTCCTAACGAAGTGTGTTAAGTGTAGCAACACTTGTGTTATATGCTATTCCTAATAGTTTTTACATTTCTTTTCTAAACCCAGGACACTGACACATTGCAGTGACTTGTGAATGCATTTTATCTGACTAAGTACCGATATGTTTATATGCCATAGTCCCAATGTTAGATACATGTCAGGATTTGATTTGTGCAGTCGGCGGAATAGTAACAGAAGATTATGGATATTTTGACAAATTGTACTCAGTTTTTATGTAAACTAGTCCTCAAGGTATACATATAACGCGCTCAAAAAAGTCTCAGGATACTTCGTAACATCATGTCGGACTCATTTTTGACCTGCGAAGTGCAGCAAAACTACTTGGAATGGACTGAACGAGACTTTGGAATATTAAGGCCTACTGCCTCCAAAGCCATTCAATAAAGCGGAATTGCTGATGGTACAGGATTTAGGGCAAAAACTGTCAAATAGATTCCCGTAATGGGATTTTAGTTGGGTGGCTAAGATTTTCCAGAGTGTTCTAATAATCAATACGAGCAATTTTGAATCGTATCATCACACATTTGCGTCCATAAAAATTTCCATATTAATTTGGGAACATGAAGCTGAACTGGTTTCAGTACAGCTAAAGATAACCATCCTTAATCGGTGATTAGTTTGGTTGATCCAGAGGACCCAGAACCACTGAACTTAAAAGCAGCCCACGCTATTATGCAGCCACGACAAGCGCACCCAGTGCCTAGTTGTCAACTTGGATGCATAGCTCCGTGCCATACTAGAAACCTACCGTCAGCTGTTATCAATAGAAATCGTCAAGGGTCCAGTCGACTAGCGTGCAACCGATATGGTCACGAGGTCGGGGGGGGGGGGGGGGCTGCTCAGGCATTATAATTACTGGCCGTCCGCCTCTGCCTTACCCGATGTGAGTGTAATGTTCATTCCGTAGATTTTGGAGTGTTGATAGCTAGATCTACCATTCTGTGTTCAAGGTCTGTTAATTTCCGTCATGCAACCACAATCATGTTGGATAACTTTTTCTATGAATTGCCAGAATGCATATGATAATTCGAAAATCAATTCACGGCCGTTTTATACGTCTCGTACAAATACCATCTGCATCTGTGGATATTGCCATCCCATGACTCTTGTCACCTTGTTATAGATTCGACGGCAGCATATGAACCGAAGGTGCAAAGAACAGCAAAAAGCCCTGTTTAACAGAAGATATTTTCTTGACTTCCTAGGTAACAAGAGCAGTGGCGGCTACAGAAAAATGGGTTTTCCCAAGGCAGTGTCGTTGCCGTAACTCATATGCACACGAATTACGAGTCTAGTAATTCCCAATCAAAATGTTTCATAATGCTGCAATAGCTGTTCAGAAATCGAACTACAAAGATATTGTTATTATGGTCCGGTTTGATGCAGCTATCCACGCTACCCTGTTCTGTTCAAGTGTTTTTCATCCGAGAATATGTTCGGCAACGTACATCCTTTTAAATCTGCTTACTGTATTCGTCCCCCAGTCTCCCTCTACGATTTTACCCTACACACTTCCGTCTATATTGACAATTCCTTGATGTCTCCGAATGTCTCCCACCAATCTATCCCTTCTCTTAGTCAGGATATGCCATAATCTCCTTTTCTCCCCAATTCGGTTCAGCACCTCCTCAATAGTCACTTGATCTACCCATCTAATTTTCATCGTTCGTCTGTAGCACCACATTTCAAAAGCTTCTATCATCTTTTTGTGTGAACTTATTGTCCACGTTCCACTCCCATACAATGCTACACTCCAGACAAAAGCTTTCAGAAAGAACTTTATAACATTTAAATTAATATTGCATGTTAACAAGTTTCGCTTCTTTAGAAACGCTTTTCTTCCCATAGACATTCTGCATTCTATATCTTTTCTACTTCTACCATCAGAAGTTATTTCGCTATCCAAATAACAAAACTCATCTACTGCTTTTATTGCCTCATTACCTAATTCCTTCAGCATCACCTGATATTCTGACATTCCATTCCATTACCCTCGTTTTACTCTTGTTAATCATCATTTTAAATCTTCCTTTTAAAAGACTGTCCATTCCATTCAATTGCTCTTCCAGATCCTTTGTAGTTCCTGACAAAATTACTATGTTATCGGCAAACCGCAAAGTTTGTATTTATTCTCCAAATTTCTCCTTGCATTCCTTCACCAGTTGCTCAATGAACAACACTGGAGAAAGGCTACAACCCTGTCTTACTCCCTTCCCAAACTTTGCGGCCCTTTCTTCCCTTCGACTCTAATAACTGCAGTCTAGTTTTTTTTCTATATGTTGAATATAACTCTTCGCTCTCTACATTTTACCCCTGATACCTTCAGAATTTGAAAGAATGTATTCGAGTCGTTATTTTCAAAAGCTTTCTCCAAATCTACAAACACTAAAAATGTAGGGTTGCCTTTCCTTAGCCTACTTTCTAAGATAAGTCGTAATGTGAGTATTGCCTTCCGTGTTCCTTTATTTCTCCTAAATTCAAATTGATCTTCCCTATGGTTGGACTCCACAAGTTTTTCCATTCGTCTGTACATAATTCGTGTTAGTATTTTGCAACTATGACTTATTAAACTGAGAGTTCTGTAATTTTCTCATTGTCTTCACTTGCTTTCTTTGGAATTGGAATTACAATATTCTTCTTGACGTGGGAGAGTATTTCCCCTGTCTCATATAACTTTCATACCAGGTGGAACAATTTTTTCGTGACTGGCTCGCCGGCCGCGGTGGCCGAGTAGTCTGCGGCGCGCCAGTCACGTTCTGCACGACCACTACGGTCGCGGGTTTGAATCCTCCCTCGGGCATGGATATTTGTGCCGTCGTTAGTATTAGCTCGTTCATAAGTAGTTTGTAAGTTTAGGGACTGATGACCCCGTAGTTAGGTCCTATAAGCTCTACAAACATTTGACATTTGAACATGACTGGCTCTCCTAACGATATCACCAGTTCAGACGAAATATCATCTGCTAAGATATTAAGGAAACTGTAACAGAAAACATACAAAATATAACGAACTATTACAATTAAAATCGGCTGAAGTAAGACTTACCTATGCGAAGAATAGAGATACAAAGAGAGAACTGAATGTTTGGTGGAATGGCACAAGATTAGCTCACTGCCCTTCCCTAGTGTACTTTGGAGTGAATCTTGATAGGACACTATCACTTAAGCGACACATTGACAAAAGCAGGGCAACAGTCCAAACAGGGAATGCCTTACTTGCAAAGTTAACAACGTCAAAATAGTGAGTTAATGCAAAAGTTTTACGCACAATAGCAATAGCGCTGTGTTACTCTACTACTGAGTTGCAAGTCCTGTGTGGGAACGGTCATGTCACACAAACAATCTGGACCCTACCATGAATCAGACCTGTAGGCATGTCACTGGCTGTCAAAAAGCTACAGGAGTTGAACATCTATACTCATTATCAGGAATCGCTCCACAAAGACCCGGCGCTCTATACAGTGCAGAATTGAAAGATGAAAACAACTTCAACTTCATCCATTACATGCCTTGAGTCTAGAACAGTTTTCTACATTCAACGGAACTACTCGAACCCATCAACAACTACCAGAATAAAACTAGCGGGAGCAACAAGTACTTGCCCACTATGCTGGGAGGTGCTGCCACCAGGTGCAGAATTTGACTGGCAGAGATGGAATACTTTAAATTGCGTTCGAGAATGTATAGAAACAATAATAATTTACACACGTGGGGAATCAGTGAAACCGCATCGTATCCGTGCGAGGACATCCACACCATGGACCACCTGCTGCAATGTCTGCTAGTAAGTCATCCGAGAGTGTGCACAGCCCAAGACCACATGACACGCAACGGAATAGCAGTGGCATGTGTAGACCTCTGGAACAATGAGATATGAAGTCGAACATGCTATCTTCTACATAATGTATCATGTATTTCATTTTAAATCTTAACATGTGTTATTGTAAAATTTTACAGATATTATTATTTTATAATTTGTGATTTTACTATATACTAGTTGACCCTTACGAATAATTCGCACTCTCTCTCGATCGGTCATAGACAGGTAAGAAAGTAATGGAGAAAGGGCAGACTCAAGTCTGCAAATATAATAAACTTTGAATAGTAGTAATAAATATTAGTCTCATTGTAAGAAAATTTATATAAATACAATATGAAACTTATAAAAATCTCGGCGTACGTGTTGTGCTCTGTGGTATGTCCCAGCACGTAACGTTGCATGCACTGTAAAGTAGCGGGGAAAGTTAAATAAATTATTATAAGTTATAATAATAAGCGATACTTATCTGTGATGTTTAACGTTGAGGCAATTCTAAATGTGGTGCGGCCGAGTTGCAACGTCGCCGGTGTCACGGAGCGAGAAGCTTCAGTGGTATCGTGTCGGCACTCGCCGAGCATCAGCAACATGTCAACGTACTCGTTGTTCGTGTATGCCATCATCATTCGATGTCAGTAACTGTGGTATATTGAGCCCCGGTTTTTTGTGTGGCTCCAACTGTCGGGTATACGGATGTGTGCGGCGACAGTCGGCAGTCTTAACAGCGCATCGAGGAAGCTTCTCGCTCCGTGACACCGGCGACGTTACAACTCGGCGGCACCACATTTAGAAGGTGCACTGCATTATGCGCAGCGTGTGTGGTATCTGCCCCTGAAACTAAGAAGGGTTGTAGCTCCCACATTAACAGTGATAGGAATGTAGTTTAAATTGATTTGGACGCAGCTGGTTTCAACGAATCCAATGCACGATAGAAAAAAAACTATTGTTCCACTTAAAAAATTATATCTTTGTGCTGTAACTCTTTGGAAAATGATACAATAAACTATGTTCATAGCTCCGCACAAAGTGTAATATTTCTTGTGTTGACCTTCCGCATTAAAATTTCCCGTCACCTATTATTTTATAAGTAAAAGAGGCAAACACACTTTGTGAAACACCATGTTATGCGAGTCTATATCGCACGTATTGAAAGTTATATTAATGATCAGTGTAATTAAATAAGGGAAATATTTCTTAAGGATGTCAGTAAATGGTAGAGAGGTTAGTAAATCATGCAAGTTAACAAGCATCCCTGTACAAAAGGTTAATTTTCTTCTTTATTCGCTTTGCTGAGGTAATGCAGTGTACGGATTCTGGCTACATTTAGTTAGGTTACGGGTCCTTAGCTTTGTAATTTCTTAGGGCCGGGTTCGGCGCACTGCTACTGGGTGCTGAGCAGCCAACACGGCAGTGAGCCGGAGATGGAGACGCCAGCCGGCTTTTCACTGCCGCTCGTTACTCCGGGCGCCCCGCGGCTTGGTAAACACGCTACCTGCTGCCTGCTCCTGCCTGAATGGCTTCGTACTTCAGGGCGGCGAGGTGTTGTAATGACCTACTTCCTGCGAGGCTTCATCTAAAAGGAGATAGAGGGGAAGGAAAAAATTCCACCTCTTCTTCTTCACACCAACATCTAATTTATGTTTATGAATATTCTTCCGCCGGCGAACTCTTGTCGGTACCGGCTCCTGACGCTTTCACTACACCACCAGTATCAGCATCCCCTATAGGAGAAAGCCTGCGCACGACGTCACAACATGGCGGCGGTGAGGAGCTTAGAGTCCTCTGAGCCGGCCGCGGTGGCCGAGGGGACTGAGGCGCTCCAGTCACGGTCTCCACGGCCACTACGGTCGGGGGTCCGAATCTCCCCTCGGGCATGGATATTTGTGCCGTCCTAGTTCGTAAGTAGTTCATAAGTAGTTTGTAAGTTTAGGGACTGATGACCCCGTAGTTAAGTCCCCTAAGCTTAACAAACATTTGAACATTTTGAAGAGTCCTCTGAGAGATTGTAAACATTAGCAGTCCACGCTGCTTATAGTGCATTCTTTCGTTCAGGAGTGTGTTTATTACGTAAATTGGCATTGTGTACGGTGTGATCGCTACGCTGGACGATTTATGTGTGTGATAACAACGTGTGACCTCCTTTTTACTGACAAAATGACGTTTCGCTCTTCTGTGCCGAAATGTAGAGGAAATTACGACTGTGGCCCAAACGTTACCGTCTTTAAAGGTCCGGAGAAGAATACGCCAATGGGGCTCGTTACATAAATAAAATAAATCGCAACATCCAACGGTAAACAGTCATAACGTAAAACTTTTATAAGGTTAAACAAAAACGAAAACTTACTCATTAACTTGAAGAGGAAGCGAAGTTATCCTGGGAATTCTTGATATCCATTTCTTCTTCTCCGGACGTTTAAAGACGGTAACCTTTGGGCGACAGTCGCAACTTCCTCTACATTTCGGTACAGAAGAGCGAAACGGCATTTTGTCAGTAAAAAAGAGACGTTGTTCTCACACACACAAATCGTCCAGCGTAGCGATCACACCGTACACAACACCAATTTACGTAATAAATACACTCCTGAAAGAAAGAACGCACTATAAACATCGTGCACTCCTAAAGCTTCTCTTAGATGTGTGAAAATATGTGAAAGGATCTTAAACGTATATGTATAAGTTCTGCAGGCATAGTGTGTGTGCAGAACAACAGATGGCTTTCAGAAGACTCTAAGCCTCTCACCGCCGCCATGTTGTGACGTCGTGGACAGGCTTTCTTCTATAGGGGGTGCTACCAGTATGCAATATCATACTTGCGGATCGACTTGCCTTGCATCTATCACGAATGTTTGGCCGACTGCAAGGTCCCTCGTCATCGCTGTAAAGATACTGCAATTTCCCTCCATAGTGATAATTGTTTTGTTTTTAATTTTTCCGTTCCATTATCGTCCCACAAAGTTTCAAAGTGAGAAGCTACACGCTTGTAAAACCACCCAGACAAAACAGCATTTTGAGTGTAAAATCTAAATTAAATCCGAGTGGTGCTCATGAAAATTGTGCCGGTAGCTGAGCATGTATTTCAGCCCAATTAACGTCTGTTCAAAATGATTTCGCATAATTTGCCTTCGCAACAGCTCCGCTTCGTCTTTCAAATTTTGCATGTATACTGGAAGATAACTACGGTGAGGTAGACATTGTTATAGCCACATAAATTGGCGCTGATTCGGGATAACGAAACATATGTTTATTACAGCTTTAGTGCTAATATTAAACTTCCCAGACTTATCAGTATATTTTTCCCCATGTGCGGGGCAATGTTTGGCCAACGGCCGTGTCGCAGCAGATACGTCGGTCCCCGTTCAGCACTCCGCCGTGGCTTTGAAAGTGTCTCCGGAAATTGTGGACAAATCTCCGGATTTTTCATTAAGACCTGACAACACTGCACACGGCTGAGGCGAGTGTATGTGCAAGAGAAGCTGCTTGCTGGCCTGGGAGATCACGAGTAACTGCAGCCCCACTCAAATTCCCCAAATGTTCAAATGTTTGTAAATCCAAAGGGTCTTAAGCAGTTGGCTTACAAATTAAACTAACTTATGTTAAGGGCAATACACAGACCCATTCCCGAGTGAGGACTCGAAACTCCTACGGCAAGGAAACTCGATCTCCGCAGTAAGGCGCCTTAGAACGCTTGGCCACTCCACCGCGACAATAAAACACTATTTGCCACAATAGAAGATTTTATAAATAACCTTAATCATACAGCCCTCATAAATAATTCTCTCTCTCTCGCTCTCTCTCTCTCCGGAATGTGTCAAAAGCGTTAGGACGAAAACTCTGCAGTTCTTCCAAACGACAAACTTTCCGTGAAGTTGATCTTTCATCTGTTTCTATTTATGTTTCGAAAAAATCGCAGATAGTTACTTTCACGAAAGATAAATAACGTTAATAGATCTATGAATTTCTTAAATCACGAACCGCTTATTCCGACTCGAAACTTAACAGAACTAATATTTTAGGGACAAGCCACCTAGAAAAGTTGCGTACTCAAAAACCTAGCCATTAATACCATTATTAAAATTTTTAACGGCACATTTATACATCTTAAAGGGCAGCATAAAAAAACCACCATGCATCAGTATTAGTTTTTCATATTTATTTTAGTTATAAGACTACAAATTATGCAATAACAACAGTAAAAAGTACAATTATTCTTAAAACAACGTAAATTTAATCAGGAATTTGTAAATAATTATGCATGGTAGTCTAATATATAAAATCGTGACACATTCTAAAGAAGCGAAATAATTTTGACAAACAATTAAACCTATTCTATCGATTTCCAGACTAACATCGTATCGAAAAACACAATGTATTAGTTCAAAATAGCGAAGTTAGTAACGAAAGATCTTCTCACTACTTACAACATCTGTGCCATCAGGAAAACAACTGAAATAAACGCTAACTGCATTTACGAAAGGGAAAAAAAAAATTCCTCAGCGAATGTTTGCACCTGACTCACGATTTGCCGCCCGTCAACTGTCGCTCCGTTACCAACACACGTACCAAAACAAGGAAAAGAGTTGGAGTTACATGGGTTGTTGACTCATAAAACGATAAATCCGAGAAAAAGAGTATTTTTAACGCAGTAGAAGTGTGTTTCTAAGCAGGGAATCCGGGAAAATCCAGTAATCTTTTTGTTCGCCGTGTATACACCTTACATTTATTTAGAACAAATAATGAATATTCCATTACCGTTATTTTACGTATTGTTCACGTGTCAGATAATATTACACAGTGATACTAAATTGCAGTCACATGCAACAGAGTTACTTTCCGGGATGTGGGAGATTTCTGTCTCCTCCACTGAATATATCCGTGATCCAGCAGTGTCACAGTCGGCCTTTCCAAACAGTGTACGGAACAAAGCTACTGCATGCCATTTGCTCCGGATAATCACTTGCAGTCAGTCCGTGGGCGTAGATCACAGGAGACTGTCAAACTGAGGGCTATCGGTTGTAATGCTGGTTTGCTGCACAAAGGAGTAATCCTGCTGCCTGTACTTGTGTGATTGATTCTCATCAGATAGGTGGGAGCGACGTGGCGCAGTGATCATTGCAATGGACTCGCTTTCAGGGCCAGAGCTTCACATCGCCGTCCTGCCAGCTCTCTCTACTCGTAGATGTAATAACGCGAATGGCGACTCCTGTACAAAGGATTGCGTGATCACTTACCTCGTTCTTTCCCTCTTACAGTCTGTATCCTGCCTCCAACAGTTTCGTCATCAGTTAAATTCTTTCATTTTTAGTTATTTGACGCTTAAGAGTGATTCCAGTTACTGGTCATCAGTTAGATACATTAAATACATTATGCAAAGAAATACCAATTGCTGCTTTAAATACAAGTATATTTATTACACTATAGGACGTATTTCGGCTTTAGCGCCATCTACATCTACATCTACATCTACATCGATACTCTGCAAATCACATTTAAGTGCCTGGCAGAGGGTTCATTAACCACCTTCATAACTTTTCTCTACCGTTCCATTCTCTAATAGCGCGCGGGAAGAAAGAACACCTAAATCGTTCCGTTTTCGATCTGATTTCTCTTATTTTATTGGGATGGTCATGTCTCCCTAAGTAGGTGGGTGCTAGCAAAATATTTTCACATTCAGAACTAAAAGTCGGTGATTGAAACTTCGCAAACAGATCACGCCGCAATGAATAACGTCTTTCTTTTAATGATTTCCACCCCAATTCGTGCAACATTTCCGTGACGCTTTCCCCCCCGTAACGTGATAAAACAAAACGAGCTGCCCTTCTCTGAACCTTCTCAATATCTTCCGTCAGTCCCACCTGGTGAGGGTCCCACAAGGGGCAACAGTACTCCAAGAGAGGACGCACAAGTGTGATGTAGGCAGTCTCTTTGGTGGAGCTGGTGCATCTTCGACGCGTCCTGCCAATGAGACGTAACCTTTGGTTCGCCTTCCCCACAATATTTTCTATGTGTTCTCTCCAGTCAAAGTTGTTCGTAATTGTAACTCCTAGGTATTTGGTAGAATTTACGACCTTAAGGTTTGACTGATTTATCGCGTAATTGAAGTTCAGCGGATTTCTTTTAGTGGTCATGTGTATTACTTCACACTTTTCTTTATTTAGTGTCAATTGCCAATTTTCGCACCAAGTAGAAATTTTGTCTAAATCGCTTTGCAGTTGCTTTTGATCCTCTGTTGACTTCACTAACCGATAAACGACAGCATCATCCGCGAACAGTCTAAGGGAGCTATTCAGATTATCTCCTAAATCGTTTATAAACACGAGGAAGAGTAGGAGACCAATAACGCTTCCCTGTGGAACGCCAGATATCACTTCTGTTTTACTCGATGACTTACCGTCAATTACAACGAACTGTGTCCTTTCTGATAGGACATCGTGAATCCAATCGCACAATTGGGGAGATATTCCATAAGCACGCAATTTCATTAGAAGCCGCTTGTGGGGTACAGTATCAAAAGCCTTCCGGAAATCCAGAAATATGGAATCGATTTGAGATCCCTTGTCGATGGCACTTAACACTTCATGTGAATAAAGGGCAAAAATAATCAGGTGATTATTTTTATTTATTTATTTATTATTTAACATGCCCCATTACATAGTAATATTACATGTTTGATGGTTTGATTCAGGCGGTTACATCAAATATTTTTACAAACACAAGTACAGTATATAAGTTGACAGGGTTTACAAAGGAACAAACAATTTTATACATTAAGAAATCTTAATTAATTACAAAAATTGTAAAAGTCTTATACATTAGGAAATCTTATTGAATTACAAAAATTGTAAAAGTCTGTAGTGTATTTATGTACTAAGTCATGTTTACTGACGGGCCATCCTTCTCCTTTGGCAGCTATTTTTTTCCTGAGATGGTCCTTCTCTTTCAATAAATTGCAGCAGTCAAAAAGCACGTGGTCAATAGTTTGGACAGCACTGTTACATGTGCACGTTCCGTCTTCAATTATTTTGAACCGCTGATATTAGGCTTTCAGTTTCCCATGACCTGTTAACATAGCTGTAAAATTCGGAGATATTGGAAGTTTAATCATTAAACGTTGTCGGATCGTAGGTAAATACGGTTTACTGCTTCCCCCGTTTTTTGTTCTGTGCCACTCAATGACCCATTTGTTCCTAAACTCTTCTCGAAGAAGGTATTGTAGGTATTTTGTTATAGCGTGTTGACTGTCGTGATCGAGCTGCTCTTTTAGCAAGGTTGTCAGCTAGTTCATTTCCCCATATCCCTTGATGTGCCTTAACCCACTCGAAATGCACCAGCCAGTTGTGTGTCTGCAACCTTCTGATTTTACTTATTTCTTCAATCAACAAGTTGTGGTTCATCGGATTTCGCAAAGAGTCCAAAGTAATCCTGCTGTCGGTGTGAATTACTGCAGTTGTATCAGTATTCGAGAGATTATTTATGAACTCAAGAGCATTGACGATGGCAAATTATTCCGCTTGATTGTTTGAGCATTCATTAAACAGTTTTAGCTGTATCTGGTAAGTAAGCCTCTTATTAACAAATATTGCTATCCCACTCCGTTGTCTGATTTGTTTCCAACTGTGTATACTTCAACAGCGTAGCTTTTGCTGGCGTCCTTCTCAATTATCCTTGTAAAGTATGCTGGGTGTGCCCAGTTTCTGTTCTCTAGGGCGATGTCGATTGTCTGTTTGGCGTCTTTGGTTTTGACCAGGTTATAATATGGTCGTGACATCCACATACATCAATGGTTTTCGTGCTGTCAGTTTATTTATTGCTTCGTAAATTTTATTAAAGCAATATTTATTCTGAAAACATTTTAAGATTTTCTTCTTGACGTTTGACAGCTTCTTGACAGATAACCGCAGATGTTTTATTACATGCTACATATT
The DNA here is from genome assembly GCA_026315105.1 of Locusta migratoria. Taxonomy (NCBI): domain Eukaryota; kingdom Metazoa; phylum Arthropoda; class Insecta; order Orthoptera; family Acrididae; genus Locusta; species Locusta migratoria. The sequence goes on from CM048749.1 coordinate 196,944,274, forward strand.
GCATCTCTGGTTATCTGTCAAGAAGCTGTCAAACATCAAGAAGAAAATCGTAAAATATTTTCAAAACAAATATTTCTTTAATAAAATTTACGAAGCAATAAATAAATTGACAGCACGAAAGCCTTTGATGTATGTGGATGTCACGACCATCAGACATCACCCGAAGATGGCGCTAAAGCCTAAATAGGTCCTATAGTGTAACAAATATAATTGTATTTAAAGCAGAAAATGGAATTTCATTGCATAATATCTTTAAATGTCATTTATAGTGCTGCAGGCCCAAGAGAGACAAAAAAAAAATAGATACATAAAGATCGATTTTGTATGATAACGTCTAGGTTCAACACGACTCACTAAGTCTTCTATATCACGTAGTAATTTTATTACCATCCTGTGTAAAAGTACTACGTCTATTAACAGCACCAGAAAGGTGTCCTGTAATTAGAATCACTAAAATTTCCAAAACAATGCTGGTATTAACACATGACATCTATAAAACTGCAAATAACTAATCCATAAGGATTTAAAACCCAAATCTATAACTTTCAAATAGATATTTATTATTTGTACATATTGTAATGTGACAACAAAACGTAACTAAGTTTGAAGTACAGTAAAATTCAGTAATAAATAAAATAACGTAAACAACTTTCTACTGAGTGTGTGTGCTCCGTGTAACAGCTGTTGGGTGCAAGCCTTCCAATTTAGCACTACTTAGACTAAGAAATGAACTTTTCCTTTACGTTTAGAACAGTACCTGCTAAATTACAACATTCGTAATGAATTTGTAGCATTTTGCAATCTTTTGTTACGAAGGAACTTAGAATTCATTCTCTGTCTGACCGCCCTCATAATCGACAAACAACCTGTCAAACTAAAATTAAAAATAAATAAATAAATAAAAACACTTTCCTTTGGCCACTGTCTGGGCCTATCGTTTTATTGTTAGTGACACTTCAGCAGGCTAGACTTATTTCAGCACTAACATTTATTTGCTTTTGATTTGTAGTGACCGTCTTTGGCTTCTCTACAAGCCGTCTGCAGCTTGTATCTGAATAATACAGTAGGTTGGTACACGCACAACTCTGCAGCATTTTTGCTAATTCCTGTTGAGCCGGCTGCGGTGGCCAAGGGTACTGAGGCGCTCCAGTCACGGTCTGCACGGCTACTACGGTCGGGGATTCGAATCCCCCCTCGGGCATGGATATTTGTGCCGTCCTTCGTTGTAGGTAGTTCATAAGTAGTTTGTAAGTTTAGGGACTGATGACCCCGTAGTTAAGTCACTTAAGCTTAACAAACATTTGAATTCCTGTTGAACAGAAATACATATTTCAGCAGGTTACGGAGCGTGTGTTACTTATAAGGATTTCAGATGAATTTATGAGCAGTGTAAGAACCTATTATGTGATAAAAGTTTGATCTATGTCAAAAACGTACAGTATTGTCATAATGTATAGAGCACATCTCAGTTCATAAAAGAAAAATCATCTATTTTCAGCATCAGTTATCTCCTAGATCCCAGCACTGTTCATTATACTTCATTGTCAACATCTCAAACGTGCGCACATATTCGCTAAACTTAGAGGAAGGTTCCTCGTACCACTGTGAGTTATTTCCTTTTCTGTTTCATTCCGAAACTTTTTGTTTTGTTTTTTTGTTGTAAATCTAGTGGACTCACCAGCTGCGGTTACCAGTACCTAGGCTTACAAACTACTTAAATTAACTTATGCTAATTACAACATACACACCCAAGCCCGAGGGAGAACTCGAACCTCCGACGGGGAGCAACTGCGCGCTCCGCAGCAAGGTGCCTTAGAGCAATCACCAACCGATGACATCAGCACTTGTGGTCCCTTTAGAAACATTCGAGGTGCATCTGGAAAGTTTGGTGCCGTGGTGGAATAGCCGAGCGGTCTAAGGCGCCTCGCTGCAGAGCGCGCGGTTGCTCGCCGTCGGAGATTCGAGTCCTCCCTGGAGCATGGGTGTCTGTGTGTGTGTGTAGTGTCCTTAGGAGGGTTTAACATAGTTTAAGTAGTTTGTAAGCTACGGAATGATGACCACGCAGTTTGGTCCGATAGATTTACAAACATTTGAACATTTGATTTGAAAGTTTGGTGTCTGGTCCCATATTATACAAGCCGCGCTGGTGAGGATGAGGGGTCCGCAAAGCACTTCAGTGAAGCAATGGTACACAGTGCTATCCAGCTAACAGGGTCCGTGTGAGAACTCGCGTCATTGCAACATGGAGCACAAAATGGAGCAACGCGTTAACATCATACTGTCAACGCAACGAATGTAGTCTTGCGGAATAGCCTATTTTCAGTTTCCTGGTGCTTCAATTGGACAAGATTTCGTGTCGGTCATGCAGACTTCTAAAGATGACTTATCATCCAGTCCTAAACATATTCAATGGGGGAGATCTATGGATCGTTCTGCAAAGAATGGATGAAGTAAACCTTGAACAGCACGTTGGTTGGTACGGGATACATGTGGACATGCATTATCCAGTGGGGATAACATACAGCCTTTTTGGTGCATGAACGGTATCAAGACGGGTTGAATGATGGTTTCAATGTAACGTGTACTGTTCAACGTTCCCTCGATGATCACCAAAGGAAAACGGCCAATGTATGGCAAGACACCATGATGCACGATCATGCGTACATCTTGGTGGTATTCTGCTCACGCCCCAACCTCCCCTCCAGGGGTGTCGTGATAGGCGCTTATGGGAAGACAAGATGTGTCGTCTTCAGTGATGAGAGTCACTTCTGCCTCGGTGCCAATGATGTGGCGTAGTGCAGGGGAGCGCCAAAATCTAGAGTGTATGCGACAAAGTCACATAAGCCTGACAGCTGGCATCTTGGTGTGGGGAGCCGTTCCATCGTCGATGGAACTTTAAACACTGAACCGTACATTGGAACCCATCCTGCTACCGTTCATGGACCAACAAGTCGGTATATTCTTCCAACAGGGCAATGCACGTTCGTGCGGATCCCGTACCACATGCTCTGGCCAGCATGACACCCAGATCTGTTCCCCACTAAGCATGCTTGGGACCCGATAAAACGTCATCTTGCAAGGTCTGCACAATCGGCACGATATCTGACCCGCCTCAGGCACCAGGTAAAAACTGCGTGGCAGGCCATTCTGCAAGAATGCATTCGGTACCTCTAAGATCGTCTCCATGGGAAAATTGGAGCTTACATCTCTCCAAAACAAGTGCACACGCGGTACTAGCGTCAACATTACGCACGCTCAAGTGACTGTACTCACGTGCGTGTGGATTAGCACGGGGCAATAGCCGTGGCGCGGTACGTTTGTATCGAGATAGATTTCCAGAACGAAGGTGTCCCGACAGGAAGACGTTCGAAACAATTGATCGGCGTCTTAGGGAGCACGGAACATTCCAGCCTATGACTCGCGACTGGGGAAGACCAAGAACGACTAGGAAACCTGCAATGGACGAGGCAATTCTTCGTGCAGTTGACGAGAACCGCAATGTCAGCGTCAGAGAAGTTGCTGCTGTACAAGGTAACGTTGACCATGTCACAGTATGGAGAGTGCTACGGGAGAACCAGTTGTTTCCGTAGCATGTACAGCGTGTGCAGGCACTATCAGCAGCTGATTGACCTTCACGGATACAGTTCTGCGAATGGTTCATCCAACAATGTGTCACTCTTCAATTCAGTGCAAATGTTCTATTTACGGATGAGGCTTCATTCCAACGTGATCAAATTGTAAATTTTCACAATCAACATGTGTGGGCTGACGAACAATATTTTTTTTTTCTATCGTGTATTGGATTCGTTTAAACCAGCCGCGTCCAAATCAATTTAAACTACATTGCTATCACTGTTAGTTTGGGAGCTACAACCCTTCAAAGTTCCTGGGGCGGAGGCTGCGATAGCGTAGCTTACTGGCCGTGTGGCTATCCCCTGGGACACGGCCCATTGGCTCATGACCACCAGCCAGTCGGCTACGCTGTCGTACCCTTCGCCCCCTAAACTTTGAAGGGTTGTAGCTCCCAAACTAACAGTGATAGGAATGTAGTTTAAATTGTTTTCGACGCAGCTGCTTTCAACGAATCCAATGTACGAAACTATTGTTCCATTTAAAAAATTATATCTTTGTGTTATAACTCTTTGGAAAAGATACAATTAACTATGTTCATGGCTCTGCAGAAAGAGTAACATTTCTTGTGTTGACCTGAGCCAACAGTGTCAAAGTCTGTTGTAACATACCCTCTGCTGTGCAGTATATATATATATATATATATATATATATATATATATATATATATATATATATATATATATATAGGAGCCAATAGTGTCAAAAAAAGTCTGTTGTAACCCTCTGCTATGCAATATATGAAACATCTGAAGTTGATGTTTGCAAGTATTTTTCAAGATCGAAATAAAAAGGTAGACTGGTGTGGAAGTCAGCAAATAAAGTACCCTCCGCCATGCATTATACTAAATTTCATGTACACAGTGACCTGCTCCAGTTTTTCAAAGATCAAGTGAGAAAAATTTCATAAAGATGGAAACGGAACTGTACATTTTGTTGAAGTCCGTACCGCCGTACCTAATTACCACGCCGACATGGTAAGTAGGTTGCTCTGGTGGCCCGGTTATCAAAGGGGTTCGCCTGACCTGGAGGGATCGCGGCAGGGCGCGTGTGCGGTCGCATAGGCACGCGAGAGCCCCGGCTAATTTAAGTGGCGCCACACGCGTGCCTTCACGAAGAGCCGCTTCTCAGGAGCACGTCGTACGTCAGAGGGTTGCGTTTACACGGTACATGGTACTCTCCAGACAGTACTGGAAGGAAACAGGCAATATTGTTGAGCAGCCAGCAACACTGGCATTAAAAAAAAAAAAAAAAATGGCTACGGGAGGTGAATGGAAGGGTTGTTGGATGGGGAGTGGCGCTTACGGAACGGAAAGTACATTATTATATTTTCATATTCACAGAATATATGACTTCAACTGCGAATGGGCAAAGCTGAAAATGTGTACGCAGCCGGGATTCGAACCCGGGTCTCCTGTTTCCTAGGCAGTTAAGCTGAAGTTATATATTCTGTCAATATGAAAACAATAACAATGTTTTATATATGTAATATGCCAGCGGCAGGCAATGATCCTTTCGTTACTGGGGAGGGGTGGGCAAGTTTGGAGCCCTTAATCTTACGGGGATTAGTACATAGTGGTCAGGGTAAAGCTGGAAATTTGTGTCTGACGTGAAGCGTGCTTAGGTAGTCCTTGTAGGTGGCGTGCTCACTGTGTCCCCAGTGGTGTAGGGGTCAGCGCAACAGCCTCGAAAGCAGGAGATCCGGGTTCGAATCACGGCTGGGTACGCATTTTCAGCTTTGCCCATTCGCAGTTGACGTCACATATTATGTGAATATGAAAACAATAATAACTGCAGGATCGAAGTGACGTTTGTTCTTTCGGAACAGACGCCACATGCATGTATATTATTATATTTACTCGCCCATTCAACTCTCCACATTTTTCTTTCACTCGATGACTGTGTTGCAAGATCCTAGGATTGTAACCTTTCAATTACGTAGAGTAAGAGATAAAAAGATTGGATAATGGAAGTTCATAAAAGTGCATTATTTGGAAATGAATGAGTCTTTAAGTTAATGAAAATTTTCCCGTCTTTTTCCTTTCTTTCTACCATCGGGGTTGTTAACAAGACACTTGTTGCCAATGTTCCTTATTCCTTATTCTAATAGATGAAAAGCACTGCACGTGAGGGGCCGTATTGCTTCGTACCTTGTCAGGGAATGAAGACCATAATTTCTTTTCACTAACCTGATATCTTCTTTAGCTGCTGTTTTCCCCTGCGCAGAAGCAACAGTCAGGTCGTAGGTACATTGTTTTTGCATGTGAGGCTGAAATGGTAGTAAATGTCCCTAAGGTTCTCTATTCTACAAAGACTTTTATCACACGAAATTTCTGGGCCTTTCTCAAACATCTTATTATCCAACTTTCTATGATTCATATTCTATGTCTTAATTCATTACATTCTTATGTTTCCACATTAAGAATTATTCCTAGGATAGCGACTGTGATACCATTTTTTTTCCAAACACTGGATGTCAAAAATTAAGAGATGTAATTCAGTTAATCTAACTCCTCTCTATGTCTCTGTCTGTCTATCTTTCTCAATCCCAAGAAAAAAAAAATGAACGTGTGTTGTTTGTTACGCGCTGTCTGCAGTTCTTCAGTACCTGTGGTAACAGCTGGCAGTGTGCTTTCTTTTAGCGTCCGTTGTCATTAACAGCAGTGACAAGTTTGAAGTATTTTATTGATAAATTTATGTTAAGGCCCTAAAGACGAAAACAATATTGCTAACCTATCCAAAACATAATTTTCAATTCTCTGCCCGCAAGACAACTACGTAAAGCCTTTAGGCTTGATTCAGATAATGTAAGAAGATGGCATAAGTAGTATCCAATGGTTTCTACAGCGTTCTACGTCTATCCTTTACAGTGTCATTTTGTTCTGGAATATGTAAATGTGTATCTTCAATCGGCTCTTACTATTCTGTTTTGGTCTGGTACCCATGCCCGAGGGAGGACTCGAACTCCCGACGGCGAACGGCCGCGCGCACCACGGCAGGGCGCTTTAGTGGGGCACACAAATTTATTTCTATACAACACTGTCTCCGTTGTTTTTCAAACCTGTTATTGCCAAGATCACTTGTTCAAAATGTATACTTGTTTTAACCGGTTTCGGTGGATCTTGCCGCCATCATCAGAACTATGAAGTACAAAGAAGAGCACCAATAAATGCATCTGCGTCGCTAATGTCAAGAAACACTAAAAATCTATGTGTAAACGCATTCACCATTCCAGAATGAAACTGTCACTCTGCAGCGGAGTGTGTGCTGATATGACACTTCCTGGCAGGAAGTTTCACTTACATCCTACGTTGTTGTTTACACACCTGTGGAAACGTCACTGCCCAACTAGTGTGGCCCAACTAGTGTGGCCATTCATCACTTGTGTCTGCACGACGTATTGCGAGTTCGTCGGTTATATAAAATCTGTTAACCAAATGATAAAAGTCTACACTTGCTTGCCCCCACAACTCTTAATGCTACCTCCACGCGTCTTCCTTGCTTTCTATCGTCCGACCCAAAGACCTATATCAACAACATAGACTGGCTACAGCGCCGCCATAGTTGAAGCCAATTGGAAAGGTTGCCGCCATCTTTGAGAACGTCAGGTGTTACTGGGCGTCTGGTAACAACTGAATCATAGGTTTTATATTAATCATTGCCAGTCTTGATTTTTCCTTAATTTCTGGACGACACATTTCCGAAAGTAATTTCCATTACGAATAGCACTTCTCGTTTACTACTGCATGCTAAGTGTAATGTTTACAATCGTCGAACTGCTGCATTATTTGATGTTACTATAATGTCAATAATCGTTTATATTTTCCGATGTATCTTCCCTATAAATACAGAGAATTTCTGTAAAGTCTTTAATTACCTTTATTCTGCCTGTTGTTCAAATTATGTTCCATGCTTTGAAGTGCATTACGTATTTATCAAGCTCTCCACAATTTGTCGTTTCTTCGGTACTCTCCTTACAGCTTTTGGTTTCTGTAGGTGCTCAGGAAACTAAAATATTGTTGGAATGGCATTTGCCAGCAGCCGCTTTCGATCGGTGGTAGCATCCATAACTTTTCTCCAAAATGACAAGACCATATGTAACTATACTTTGTAGGCTGCCACTTATCACGCCTCATACTGGTTACCCATTGGGTTAGCAACTCCTTGTTTTTCAAAGGAAATCTGTATAAAGAATAGTTTAATTACAGTTCATATAACTAGGCTACTTAAACCAATGGTTAATACGTTTTTGTACACTATATAAACAACTGTCATTACATTAAAACACACTAAATACATCCGTCCTCTGCCTAGCTTTTTGATGGTCTTGGAGTAAACATAATTTTGAAACTTGGTAAATGCGAAAGTTAAGTATAATGAATGTTTATAGTCAAATACACGCTGATACACAACGACTTATATAATTAGATATCTCTTTCTTTAAGTACGATATTGCAACAGTTTTAGCTCTGTGGTTGATGCTGTTGAACGCTGAACACACTGGGCATGATTTACCTCTAATAACAGCGCTTACTCGTTAGTTTATATTACAAACCAAAGCGTCTGTTCACTGTGCTGCGTCAAACTGACGTTCTCAAATATGGCGACCAGTGTTGCTTGGTGCTGCCACCCAGAGCTCTGTAGCTTGCCTGTAGCCTCTCTATGTTGTTTATGCACCTCTTTGGTCCGACCTCATCACACACAACTACGCGAGCTTGCGATGGGTTTACGACGAGACAGTTATTAATCTGAGCGCTAGGTGGATTACATGGGTCATAAATTTTCTCTAGCTCGGTTGAGGTACCTATCGCTTGGTAGGGGGATTGCTGATATTATAGTATATTGTCAAAAAAGCCAAAGAAATTGTTATGTTGATCGTAGAGCACATGTTTTCTTCGTTGTTTCGATATTTATATATCTGCATAGTTTGAGAGATATTTAATTTCTTTCATTTTGAAGTTTATGCACTGACGAATGCCTAGGATTTTATGCTTGCTTATCGATATGTTTTATTCAAAGGTAGTTTTATTATGGCTGAAAGTATTCTCGCGAAACCTATTAAATGACCTTTCCGTTTGCCCAACATAAAAGCCTTTAGAATCATCGCATTGCAGTCTGTATACCCAACGAATTTTCCACACGTATTTCAACACCAATGTAGACCGTGTTTACACATTAACATATTTAGTAGTTGCTGATGTTTACGATGCAGGTGCATTTATTGGTGCTCTTTTTTGAGTTTTTTAGTTGTGTTGATGGTCGAAAGATCAACCGTAAACAAAAAAAGTGGAATTTTCGAATAAGCGACATCATAAGAGGTTGACGTAAACAACATGCTACCAAGGGTGGGGTGTCCACTTCACTGCGAGCAGAAACAGGAGTTCGCCGTGACCCCAGGCCGATCGGTGGACACGCAGGTTAGTTCGATTTCCACAAGTTTGGAGCCGCTTGACCGCAGTCGCAAGCTGGGTAACAAAGGTTAATACCGCATGAAGCTGTGACCGAAGTGCCACCAACTCCGTTTGCATCCACACAGGAGTCACAGTCCCTATCCATGTCTAAGGTACCCGAAAAACGTACCACTAAAATAGGCACGTTGTAGACTCTGCAGTGAGTAACTGCAACGAACGTAAGAATTAAAACTGCAGAGCAGACAAGTAAATAAAAATGCCTCAGTGGTACTTAATATTGTGCGTCCTCGCTTTTGCTGCTTGATGGCTGGCTCTCGTCTGCAAGCGTCTGTCGTATCTGGTGTCACTCATGCTCTACACGCTGACGCAGCTATTCAGCATTATGAACAGGTGTGGCATACACAATGACCTTCAAATGAACCATACGTTTAATGGATTGAGAAGCAGGGAAAGGTGTCGGTCCCTGTCGCCCTATCCATTTGTTTGTGAATCGCTGATGTATAATTTCTGTAGCAGCACGTCAAATTCAGTTGGCGCATTATCAAGCGTAAACCACCAACGCTGAATTAAATCCAGTGGAACATTTTCCAACTAACATTTATTAAATTGGCGTAGTGTGAAGGTAATATGAAAGGACCAAATAATGTCTCACCTATTATTCCAGCCCAAACGGTTTTGTAGCCATTTTGATATATCCCACATATTTAGTTATACACTGTATACGGGTGTACATGAAATCCGGAAACACTTTTAGTTATTTATTACACAAGAACCAAACGTATGACGTAATATTTATGGCTTGAATATCGAAGTGGATTACGATTTCTCTGCCAGAGTTTACGGTCGCGCCGTTCCAGCTAAATATGATTCAACGGGCATCGGAGTGCGTCGGATTCAGTTTGTCCCAGTGTGCGGAGTTACTACACTGCCGTCTGCTATACTTTCACGAAACTACGAGAGGGAACATTTGGAATAGGAATAATCGCCAGATGAGGACCTTGGATTAAAGATAAAAAAAATATATTCAAATGTGCTCATTGCTCCCTATACATACAAACTACTTACAGTGAAACCTGTCCTAAGGAAAAACCACACAGCCATGCCCAAGGGAGGACTCGAACTTCCGGTGAGAGCGGCCGCGCAGTGCCTGACATGCTGCCCAGAACCATACAGCCAATCCCGCTTCGCATTAGTCCTCACTTCATCATGACATGGCCAAAACTGTTATGGCATTAGACACAGTTTTTGACACCACTTTTCCCTATATTATGTCGAACACAGTTGTTTCAGTCATCCTGGAGTTATGGCGTATGGCCGCGGTCTAGGACGCCTTGTTGCGGAGCGCGGTTGCTCGCCGTCGTAGGTTCGATTCCTCTCACGGGCTTGGGTGTGGGTGTGTACTTAGGTTGGTATAATTTAGTTGAAGTAGTTTGTAAGCCTAGGGACTAATAACCAAAGAAGTTAAGTCCCACAGATTTACTAACATTTGAACACATTTTTGTAATGGTGCAGGGAGAAAGTTGCACTGACGTTCTAACCTCCACAAACATTTGAAAGCAGTACCTGTCTTGCATAACTGAACTGTCGTCGTCATAGATACTTTGCTGTCGAACCCGATGGGAACCAAATTATCGCTGAAACCATTAACGATTCCCATTCTTGGCATATCATTTTCGGCCGCTGTTGATAATCCTCTATATTAGTCTGAGCTAAACCCACAATTCATGTACATTTTACTTCATTAATTACCGGTATATGTAGATTGGACCTCTGCTTAATCGGTTTCATATTTTACAATTATTTACAGTCTTCTCTCGTTCCACGTTCCAACACGCACAATGTGATGTCTTCGTTAGTTAGGCAATCTTTTATTCATAATCTGTAGTTTCCTCTTGGAGATCTGAATGGGAACTAATCTTTTGTGATTTGAGAAATGACCATGTCACATTTTTTCAGTCACAGCCTCATTTAAACGTTTTATTCCACCATTTAGGGTTTGTTACTGTAACTAGGTCTTTATTTCCATTTACTATACAGGGTGAGGCATTTAAAACTGTTTCCGGAATATTAGGAAAAATACAAATTTGATTAAAAAAGTTGTAATAAAAGTATTTAACCTCGAAGAGAGGCATTCATTAACATTCAAACCCCCTTCACCACCCCCGGGACAGGAAGGGGGGACAGTGAAATTTTAAATAGTAACTCCCCAATTTTTATTTCAGATTTATAGTCTCCGTGAAAAAATATGCGACTTTTGTATGAAACTTTTTTGTCATTAATGATAGGGGTTCGTATTGCAGATTTTACTTAGTAAGCCTCCCCCCCCCTTCCTCCCCACCCACAACACACACAGGGGTACTCCGGGGATATCGAGATTTATGTTAATGAATACCCCTCATTGAGGTGAAAACTGTTATTGCAATTTCTTAATTCGATTTATATTTTCCCCAATATTCCCTAATGAATTTTAAGTGGCTTTCCCTGTATAATTCACTTGAATAAGTGACTTTTTTTATACAAATCTCAGTCTTGTACATCTTATTGGACTAGAAAAGATTTCGTTATTTGCGAAGACGAATTCGGAAACTCTCAGGCCTCTATTCTGATACTTTTGAGAATGTCACTAGTACGAGAAATGTGAAGACTTCTCGTCAGTTGAAGAATATAACTTCTGAAAATCAATATCAACAGAAAGTATATTCATTTGCTTGTAAAATACATACAGCTGAAAAATTTCGATAGAGACTTTCAATAGGTCTATCTTCGGTTATAAATTTTACAAATTTATATAAAAAGTTGTTAAAAATTCTTATTGACTTCATGCAGTTTCACATAGTAAATAACATTAAAACTGCTCACAACGTATTTTACAACTTAATGTGGTATTTGAAGCCAGATAGACATTAATTTTATTTACCGTGTCTAGATGGCATTTAATTCACATTGAAATCATTATTTATAGACCTTGGGATATTTAGGAAATTATGGATATGTTTGGGTACAGTCACGTAAAGGCACGTCATATGAACGCCCAATGTCACGACAGAGAAATCGATAAATAGGTACATTCTCCTAATCTGAATATAAATTATAAACTGAATTTATTAATTACTCTGTTTATTCAATTACGTGGTTTAATTTGAAATTATTTCATCAGTATGCAGCCCATTATCGCATATTTTGAGAGGTAACTTGCGTACGATGTAATTATTGAGGAGCTTGTAACAAATTTAGCTGTAGCTTTTATGAATCAGTATGAATATAGCAATTACCGCGTTGACCGTTACTATGTTACTACGCCAACTATACTAACGAAAAATGGCCTAATATTTTGTTAGATCAGAACCTATTAATCTCGAGGGATGCTATTTCTGTCTGACAAATAATACTCGAGATCCATTAAAAACAGAATAATTAACGAAAATTACTGTATGAGACGTTTTTCTGCAGACTCTCAGGGATAAAAGCCCGTGTAATTGATTCGAAAATGAAATACCCTATCGAGTAGGCCACATCTAATGTTCTGAACATTACTTATAAAGCACACAGTTTTAATTGGTGGGGACTTTAAAATCCCCAATATGTTTGCAAAGATACGTGTTCAAAACCGGATGCAAGCATGCAACATCGTCCAAAATTGTACTGTACGCATTCTTCGAAAATTATCTAGAGCACTTAGTCCATCAATCCCCTTGAATATTAATTAGGTTGTGAAAACATAATTGACCTCCCAGCAACAAATAATCCGGAGCTTATAAAACACATCAAAACGCACACAGGGATTAGTGAACACATAGTTGTCCTAGCGACACGGGATGTCGAAATACCCAAATCTATCAAAGTCAAATGTAAAACATATATATTCAAAAAGGAAGATAAAAATTCGCGTAATTAGTTTTCGAGTGATAGTCTCCAGTCTTTAAAAACTAACAGCCGCTGTGGAGTAGCCGAGCGGTCTAAGGCCTCGCTGCAGAGCGCGCGGTTTCTCGCCGTCGTAGGTTCGAGTCCTCCCTCGGGCAAGGGTGTGTGTGTTTTACTTAGATTAGTTTACCTTAGTTTAAGTAGTTTGTAAGCTACGGACTGATGACCACGCAGTTTGGTCCGATAGATTTACAAACATTTGAACATTAAAAATTAACAATGTGATTGTTGAACAGATGTGGCTTACATTCAAAGAAATAATATCCATAGCTATTGACAGAATTTTTTTATTGGGTTGATATTGATGAAAATATGTATCAATCGTTTCTAAAATCACTCAAGATTTATTGCTGAACCAGTGGATATGGAGTACAGGAAATGACCGAGCGGGTTGGCACAGTGGTAACACAATGGACTCGCATTCGGTACGACAATGGTAGCAATCCACCTCAGGCCATTCAGGATTTCCGTGATTTCCATAAATTACTCCAGGCAAATGCCGGGATAGCTCTATTCAAAGGGCACGGCCGATTTCCTGCCTGATCCTTACCCAAAACTTCCACCGAAAGCTCCGTCTGTAGTGAACACGCTGTCGATGCTGGCTCTGGGATGCCACAGGCCACTGGCATGAGTATCGATTAGCCGCCATATTCTCTTGAACACAAGTGACTGCTTTTTATTGGAGTATATTAAAAACAAAGTGCTGAGCTGAAAACGGGGATCCAGGAGATTATCTGCAGCATCGATGTTCCTACAGTTCAGAGAATCATGCATAATCTCCATATTCGTATGTGGCACACAATCTCCATGTAAGGCAGACATTTCGTTCATCACCTAAATCCATACATTTGTAGTGACGTTTACGTGTTGAATAAAGTGTGTACACGCCGTAGTTTGTCAATAATTTAATTTTTTTAAATGTAGTTCAGTAATTGTCACCATATAAGTTATAGTGCATAAGGAGGCGTACTCGTATAGGACTTCCAGACAAACATACTGTTTTGTTAAATAACGTGATAAACCGAAGATAAATAGTGAAATTACTGGGGTTGGCACTATACCTGGGTCTAAACATTTTGGGAACATACAATCTCCATCTATTAGACAAGAAAAATAGTTCCATAACACTACTGTTCCATAATTAGCCTCTTCACTCTCTATATGTAGACATAAAAGTTGGTCTGCTTCCTTAATTTTTCACGCTGAATGGCATATTTAAGAAACTTACGGGTATGCAGCCATGAACAGAAATCGACGTCGGCAGATATTTCGGCAGGAGAGCAGCCCTCCAAAGACAATACTGCCTTAAGAACACGGTAATGCCTTAAAATGGCATTTCAAGTAATCCTAGCCGGATCATTCATCTTCCTATCTTGTATTCTAGCGCATGAACGCAGATGCAAATTAATACGATTCTAACATTCTACAGAATCATCAGTTTAATAAGTCGTGGTTGCAAAATACGAGTAACACGAATTATTTACAGAAGGACGGAAAACTTGGTAGAAGCCGACCTCGGGGAAGATCAGTTTGGGTTCAGCAGAAATGTAGGAAAACGTGAGGCAATACTCACTTTACGGCTTATCCTAGAAGATAGATTAAGAAAAGGCAAACCTACATTTCTAGCTTTTGTAGATTTGGAGAAGGCTTTTGACAATGTTGATTGGAATAAACTCTTTCAAGTTCTGAAGCAAGCCGGAGTAAAATATAGGAAGCGTAAGGTTATTTACAACTTGTACAAAAACCAGACAGCGGTTGTCAGAGTTGAAGGGCATGAAAGGGATGCAGTGGTTGGAAAGGGAGTAAGACAGGGTTGTAGCCTTTCTCAAATGTTATTCAATTTGTACATTGAGCAAGCAATAAAGGAAAGCAAGGAGATATTTGGAGAAGGAATTAAAGTTCAGGGTGAAGAATTAAAGACACTGTGTTTTGCCGACGACATAGTAATTCTATAAAATACAGCAAAGGACCTGGAAGAGGAACGGAATGGACAGTGTGCTGAAAGGTGCATATAAGATGAACATTAACAAGAGCAAAACTAGGGTAATGGAGCGCAGCCTAAGAAAATCAGGTGATGCTGAAGGCATAAGATTAGGTTACCAAACAATAAAGGAGGTAGATGAGTTTTGTTACTTGGGGAGTAACATAACAAATGATGGTCGCAGTACAGAGGATATAAAATACAGAATGGCAATGGGTAGAAAAGCGTTCTTGAAAAAGAGAAATTTGTTAACATCGAATATTGATTTAAGCCTAAGGAAGTCCTTTCTGAAGACATTTCTATGGAGTGTTGCCTTGAATGGGAGTGAAACATGGACGATAAACAGTGCGGACAGGAAGAGGATAGAAGCTTTTGAAATGTGGGGCTACAGAAGAATGCTGAAGATTAGGTGCATGGATCGCGTTACTAACGAGGAGGTACTGAACAGAATTGGGGAGAAATAAATTTCTGGCATAACTTGACTAAAAGAAGGGATAGATTGATAGGACACATTCTTAGACATCAAGGAATTGTGAATTTAGCGTTGGAGGGAAGTAATTGGCGTAAAAACCGCAACGGAAGACCAAGAGATGGATACAGTAAGCAGATTCAGACAGATGTAGGTTGCCGTTCTTATGTGGAGATGAAGAGGTTTGCTCAGGATAGGGTATTGTGGAGAGCTGTATCAAATCAGTCTCCGCACTGAAGACCGCAACAACAACATCATTCTGTAAAGATCCCAACTCTTAGGCACAGAAAAATATACTTGATTTAATTATTGCGATAAATGTATCGATGTTCAGGATTTAAAGATTTTTTAGGACAAATTGAATCTAAATGATGAACAATCGATTTAAGAACTTAAGACTGCACAGGCTTAGAACATTCCAGCTGGCCACATGTTTGCCGATATTCTTGCTTTCCTTTTCTGTTGTCAGACCTCCGTTTATGCAGCTGTCTCTGCCTAAGTTACTCGCCGCGTATAAATAGTAATTCAAGGTGAAATTGTATGGACTTCAAGTCGGGTTATAAAATGTTTAAAAACATAAGCATGTGAGCCATCATTGAGGTTTATTATTGTAGCCGTAACACCCATCTTCAGCACCATCAGCCCAACAAATGCAGGGGCCATCTTGAAATCGGCCAGTTTGAATCTATGTCAATTTTTTTTTCTTTTTTTTTCTGTGGGAAGGAAGTTGTGTGATATATCAAATAACATCAGTATTTTCTGACAAGTCACTCCTGTAGACAGACTTCGACGTAGCAGTTACGGTTCAAAAGTTACACTACATTTTGTCTGAAAGTACAGATTGGTCTGTTCTCCACAAGGAACAGTCTTTAACGTCTTCAACGTTTTGTCAACATACATTTGAAGCCACTGAATCCAAACGTCGTGCATTCGCAGAAGTATTTCCGCAGAAATCAGCACACGCTCCTTCAGTGCGTTGCTCGATATGGTGTTTGTTTCCTATTTTCTCCGCAGATATAATTTGCTATAAATGACCTCACTTATAAAAAGTGGTGTGAGATTAGGTGATCTGGATGACCATTCCACAGAATCATGTAGGCCAATTTAATAATGACTAGGAAATTGCCCATCCAACCACTGACGAATAACTGCCCCATAGTGCGGTGGAGCTCTATCCTGTTCAAAGTAAAAGCTGCCATCTTCATCCAGAATTAAGCGAAAAACCACGTGTTGTATCATTTCTTGGTAGCTTTCAGATTTTAGGTTGTGTTGAATGAAAATATGTCCAATTACACGGTGACCCCTTATTCCACATCGCACTATGACTTTTGTCACCAGTTATCTTTGGATATGCTATCCAGTATGGATTTCGATCACTCCAGTATCTGTGGATGTGACTGTGCGCTTCACCTCTGACAAAAGCAGTTAGCCACATTACTGAACTAGTATCTTGTGGGCTCTTGTTGTAACCTTTAAACCATAACTGCTATGACGAATCGTTTTACAGGAATGAACTTATTAGAACATGCAAATGATTACCAAAACCATTCGACGCAACTCTTAAAAATTCTCGAGACAATCAATTTTAAGTTTTGCAAGCAAACATAAGTACCAGTAATTAAAACAGTTGCACCATCTGTCGGTGTTGCTCAGGTAGCAGAATTTTGGCCTCACAATCACAGAGCCGATGGTTCGAATCCCGCTGTGACATATACATTTTTTTCGTTTTCGAATTCAGCGATATAAAACATTTTGGGACTCTAATTCCACGTGTTGTGTCAGTTTTTGTTTACGTGTATGTTGACTATTTGAACACCTTGTCGTCACCTGTACTGATGGTTCAGTAGCTTAGCTGCTTACAAAACCATTTGTAATTATGGTGATGACTTTTCAAAAACAGCTTCTATGCTCTTCACAAAATGAACAATCAAAGATTACCGTAGTCAACTAACAGTGAAGCAAGTACTGTAAAAATTGCAAATTACGTTTTTTTGATTGAAACCATCATTATTAACAAACTTTTATAAAATATATAAAATTACGAAAATACATAAAGAAATGCATTTTTCGTAAAAATTG
The DNA here is from genome assembly GCA_026315105.1 of Locusta migratoria. Taxonomy (NCBI): domain Eukaryota; kingdom Metazoa; phylum Arthropoda; class Insecta; order Orthoptera; family Acrididae; genus Locusta; species Locusta migratoria. Next base: position 196,961,765 of record CM048749.1, read on the forward strand.
CCATTACATATTAAAATAGTGTAAGTATTCGAACAAAGAAAATAAAAATAATTAAATAAATAAAATAAAACTGTCATTCCACAACGCTACCACCTGAACTGCTCAAACATTTGCTTAAATTAATTTGTCATTACTTATGTATACTTGTAAAACTTCAAAATCGATACTGGCGTTAATTTTGCCTCGAATGGCTTTGGCTGATAGTTATTTTAGCTCTGAACTTCACGTACCATAAGTACCAAAAATTCTAAAATCCGATACCCATGTGGTTTCCTTGTTAGATTCAAGATGATCGATTTCAAGATGGTGATCATGTTTAATATATTACGTAAAAAAATAGACTACCTTTCTGAGGTATTCAGCTTTCCCATTTCTTCTATAATTTTTTTAAGGTAAGAGTGCTAAAATAGGCATCACAGTACGCGTAACATAAATTGCACGAAACCATAAACTTCCATAGCAAACAAACAATAATAACTTTACAGTAATATAGAGGTCATAAATATTCTGTAATAAAATATTTTCTATTATCTGCGCACCTCACTGTTTCTGACAGTAAATAAAATGAAATTAATGAATACGCGTTGTCGCCAAAAGGTTTCAATTTTTATGGACTAAATGCTTTACTGCAAATATGCTTTCGTTTTTATCGTGAGTCAACAACCTGCGGCACAGCACTGGGGAAGTAAACAGACGGCTCCCACCAATGTCATTTAAAATTCATTAAAAACATACGAAATTATCGTCGCGGCAGACCGGTAATCACATTTTGCAAACTGTTTTCATTGGATTTCACGCACTGCCAGTACCTGATAGGAGATTGTGAAAGACTTCATGCTGCAACAGAATTATGTAGCTAGGTTAAATAATAATAATAATAAAAATCCTCTGTGCTCTAAAAGTGAATTTTTCTGGAATTGCTGCAGTCCTTGTTTGTTTATTAGCAGAATGTAGAACAAAAGGTGAGCATTAGTTGAAATCCGTATTCAGGAAGCAATACAATGAAATATGTTTGTGGATGTCCAGTGATATTTCCTTCAAGTGGTCTATCTTATTGCTTAGAAGGGCATAAAAAATTCAGTTTCAGTATTTCGCGTTATTACATTTTTAACTGTTCACGCTGAGAAGTATCAGGAACTGCCTTGACGTTTCAATATATTACTTTTTGAAACTATAGAGAGGATGAACATATATCATCACTGACTTCACTAGCAAAATTATATTACTTTGCAGCACATACTTCAGCAGATATGATTTAAATGCGTTAAAAACTATATTTTGTTAGTTTTTCCAGATTGACTCTTCTAAATTTCCCAACAGGAGACCAAAAATATTCCCAAAAGACACCTTCGACAACATTTACCCAAATATCTGAAAAGTTTCTTTAAATAATTTTTATTATTAATATTTGCAGCTTGTAGTGATGCAACTGCGTGATCTGGGCCTTAAAATTACCGCACATACCAACATGAATTAAAATTTTATTTTGTAAAAACAAACTAAGAGGCCAACCACAAATTTTTAAAAGAGGCACTATACGTGCTCCATTCACTCTTTTTGTTTTATTGTTTTTACCATTATAAGGTATAGTAACTTCAGATACAGGTAAGACCGTTTCCTGAGAAATATACAATTACGAGAGTAGTATGTAAATATTTTTTGAATCTGTTAACTATATATATATATATACACAAAATATAAAATTGGTCAATATCGTCAATCACTTCTTTGGAACTAAATTCCAGATTAATAGTCATCGCAAAATCTCTGAACCATAGTAAATATTCTCTCTCGAGATCATTTCATCGCTCTGGAGAATTTAAAACTGACATAGTTCACCAATAAACCTTGTTGATAACATAATAGCTTAAGATATTGACCATTAGCAGCCTGAAACGTGGAATTAGAGTTGCTGCCTTTCTATTTCGAAAATATATATTTCGAAAACATAACATAGGGCTAATTGGTTTTTGATAATTGCAAATGAGGCAATAGCCTAACGATGTAGCAAAGTTGCATGTCAATATGTCGACGTGTAGCGTGTAGTCGATTAAGAGAGAGAGATTGCAGAGGGAAAGCATAATAAGCATGTGTTGTCAAAATAAATAAATGAAAATAGAAATAAAAATAAAATGCATCTGTTCCTGCAAAAGTTCCCCTATAAAAATAACTTTCCCCAAAATTGAGAAAAATCTCCCAAACTGAAATCACTGTCTTCTTCATACATTGTATGGCGCAAAAACTCCAACATCCAGCGTGCTTCTTCAGTACAAATGATAACCGCAAAATATTTTGCATATACAGGGTGAATCTAAATTCGCTCACTCGGGCTTCGCAGGGCGATTCCTCGCATGTTAGCAATAAGAAAAAAAGAAAAGGTCTATCACAAAATTTCATGCTGCGCATATTTCCGGCAGTAAATGGACGTCGAAGATTGAGATGGGTGTGTGTGTGTGTGTCCCATACGTTCGTGTGTTTCAGAATTACACTACTACTACACCAACAAACTTCTAGGGGATGTGTAAGGTGTCTTGAGGAACAAAGTGAGCATAGAAACCCATGCCCGGAAACGCCATTCAACGATGCTACGGAGAGTCCAAGTTACAGACACCAGCTCCTGCCGCTAGACATCCACTCCAGCAACTTCGACGCTCTGTAGCGTCATTGGATGACGTTTCCGGGCATGGGTTTCTATGCTCACTTTGTCTCTCAAGACACTTCCTACATCCCCTAGAAGTTTGATTGTGTAGTAGTGTAATTCTGAAACACACTGACGTATGGAACACACAACCATCTCACTCTTCGGCGTCCGTCTACTGCCGGATATATGCGCAGGACGAAATTTTCTGAGAGACATTTTTTTATTGCTAGCATGTGAGGAATCATGCTGCGAAGCCCGAGTGCGCGAATTTAGATTCACCCTGTATAAGTGAATGCACTGTGGTATATGAAACCTCTCTCTGAATAACCCACACAGGACAGTAAAATGAAATAAAAATATAATGATTAATTATGGAACTAGGCTGGCAGAGACATTTGATTCAAGGGTTTGATTTGAGAACTAAACAGATTGCACAGAGGATTACGAAAGTACCTAAAAAATTATATCATTGTAGAACAAATTGTTCAACAGATGTCTCGACTTGGGCTTTATAATGATGTTGCTATACAAACAGAGCGAAGCAAAGAGCGTTCTTGCCCTGATAGAGACCTAGAGGCCATGTTGTCCTCTGTTAATGCAGTCCTTATAAGTGCTATGAAGGTGCTTCTGTCCAGTAACCGCTCTCCCAGCCGTTGCCGACTTTATTGACAGTGGAACTACTTTCTCACTCGAGTAGCTCTTCCATTTCCGACACTAATGTAAGTACCCGCGGCCGTTTCAGGAATCTCAGCTTAGTCCTCTGCTTAAGAACTAGACATACCTGAACACTGAGCTACAAAGCTGATTAAGTGCAGCATTGTTTATACCACCGAATATGACCTTCTTTGTTACCCCCCTCCCCCTTTGACCTGTTCCGGGTACCTTGTGTTTCTGCGAGATGTACGGTTAAGTTCTTGAAGACTGAACCGCTTTTTGTTCGTGAAGGAATGTGGTTTCAATAGGGCGGTGCACAAGCTCACATAGAAGGTAATGTCAGCGAGCACCTGAAAAAGACTTATATCGTCATATTGGAAGGAGAGATACTATCTCATTGCCTCGTGACTTTTACTTGTCAATCCTCTAGATATTTTCCTCTGGGCTTACGTGAAGTCGTACTTGTGGGAATCCGCCGTAGATAGAACTGCTAATTAGTCTCGGTACGGTAGGCACAAGGGACCTAGGAGGAGTTCAACAGAGTTTCATGCACCATTGCCATGGAGTAGGTTAGATTAGATTAGTACTCGTTCTATAGATCATGAATACGACACTGATGATGTGGAATGCCTCAGGTTAATGAAAGGTGTCTATAAAAGTTATTACTTTGTACTAAATATAACATGACAGAATTTATTTTTAATTATTAATTTTTTTTCAAACTTCAGTCAGTTCGAGAAGCGGTTCTTGTTATTTAATGTAACTCGTATATGTCTGAAACACAAAAAAATAGACATTTCTAACCATTGGTTCCCTATCTTAAGATAATAGGCCGTGGACCTAATGTAACATGTTTCAACTTGACCCGAAAGGCTTTAGCGGTTGACTTTACTTTCTTATCGATCCGCAACGAAGAATGTATAAAATATGTTTATAAACAAGTTCTCCGTTCATATAGTAGTATGAATTCAACAGTTTCTTTCCCATAAAACGGAACATTGTTGTCTTGTAATTTTTCTAAATTGGCGATTTCTTTTGCTATCATTCACCGTGTGTAGGTAGGCGCCGTCTTGTGGTAGTTTAGTAATAGAGAACGACTACAAAGGAACTAAAACATTAGTTTGATATTTTTATGTAATTACTTTGAACCTAATGTTTCCTTGTGTTCCCTTTCTTTAAATATTACTAAAGTTCAGTCACTTTACCACAACCACCGTCTGAAAGTCAAACTACACTTGCTGCCAGGCTTAAAATCCTTTTAGAAGCTACAGAATGCCACACGCAACACAGCATGTTTACTTGGAACTTTTAGGACGCAGGTGGAACGAGAATTACAACTGGCGCTACTTAATCTTGGAGGAAATTCCTAAATGAGACATTAGCTGACTCACTATTGTCCAGTGAGCCATATTGCGTTTTAAGACGCACTATCCGATTGGTAGGCGAGCCCCTGGTGGGGAAGCGGCAGCGTCATCGGAAGGTATACACTAACAGAATGCGAAAAATTAGGGCAATCTCGCTTTCTCGCCCACGTTGGCTGTGTGTGTCGTCGCTAGCAGTGCGATGGTCTCATAGGGATTTCAATACTGTACAGTATTGAAATGTAGTAGCACGTCTGTCATGGAGAGGATCCTATTGAATTTCCAATGTAGAGGACTAAGGATTGCACTTTGTTCATAGTTTGACTGAGATACTTCATATCTGGTATGAACATAGACAGAGTGCATTAGTTAACATCGCAAGCACATTTTTGAATGGCAACGTAGTGGGTTAGTATGAGACATACCATGCCAATTTATAGCCACACTAAGAATTATAGGTCGTTTTTTACTTCATCAAGATACAGGGAAAGTGTGACTGGCAGTAGTTTGACAAGACAGATAATATTTAGTTTCAATTTCAGAAAAGACACAGCTGGCAGATGTCAGCACAGTTAACGGTATTGTGTGCAAATGCTTTAGGCGAACTCCACCCATCCCCAAACAGCAATAACAAATACTTTTTTTTACCATTGCGGAATTTTCTGACATTGCGACAGCTTTGAACATAAACTGACGAAATTGAAATACTTTTAGTCAAGTAGGCGCAGTTCTTCAGCTATTCTACCAACTTTATTTTATTTTGAAATTGTGTATACTGTTAACCTATCCAGAACTTGGGAATTAAATATTTAATTTGTTTATTTATTAATTTAAGTTTTTGTAAATGTAAATAAAGCCACAATTTTCGGCTGGGCTGAGTCTCGATTGTTTGTTTAGGATAGGGGGACTAAACTGCTAAAGTTATCTCTCCCCCGGTGGGTAGGGGAAGGAGTGAGGATAGGACTTATTGGTGTGACTGGGCTAGCGAAAAGCCGGTTAGCCCAGCAAGAGCTCTGGTCTCTGTGCAAGTGTCAGTCAGGACAAATGTAACTCTGTGCAAGTGTTGCAACCCCAGTCCCAATGCTCTCCGTTCACTCGCCACGATGAAGGCTACTTCATTTCGAAACTCCTGCGCTCTCAAAAAAATCCCAAGCAGTGTTTTGAAATTGTTACAAGAATGTAATACTCCTTTGAAACGCTTTATATCGTCATAAAGAAAACTAAGAGGATCCTACACGTTTATTGTCACTATGGAATTATTATTTTATTATTTATTTTGCAACGTACGGGGATAAAAAAAATGAATGTCTACGCTCTTATCGTGCTGCTCAACTCGCGCACAGGAGTGACCAGATAAGCATCCCGACACAAACATACAAGTTACGTGCAGATGTTCTGCTACTCGGTGGCAGAATGAGTGACACTACGAATTCACCAGATAGTTCCTCGGCGGAGATATAGCACCACTTCTCATCTGCCATGGGTCCGCGCACATGCAGTAGAGATGGTTCACACGTGCATGCACAGAATGCAGCTTATGGAGCGCACTTTCTGCTTGTTATTGTTTCCAACTGTGGCCAGCAGACGAAATACACGTGACTGAGGACTCTTTTGGCTGCTCCGCGGGATATATAACACTGTTGAATCTTCCGTGTTATATGGTCGTGGTCGAAGAAACATATCTGCTCCTGACGTTTCGTCCAGAGCTGCGCTGGGACATCTTCAGAGGTGCTACTGGTGCGACTGACGAGTCAGGCGTCGGAGAGCGGTATAAATACTGTCTAAAAGGGGGGACGGGTGGTGTTCAAGTGTTCACGTGCGCGGCAGAGATAAGCTTTGTCAAAGATAAAACATAACTTTCGATAATCGATGGTCGAAGATAAAAGCGTAACTACCTACTCTGAAGAGCCACAGTCCATATGTCATTACGTTTCATTGATTCTTCCTTTCTATTAAATCTATCCCCATGTTTGTATATTTCGATTGCTTCTCTGTACAGTCGTGTATAATAGTTCGTCGTTGTAGATACAATTTCCGTTTCTGAAAACTTCACTTCATGATTTCCAGATTGGAAAACATGTTCAGCTACAGCTGATTTCTCAATTTTACCCAGTCGGCAAAGACTTTTGTGTTCTTTCAGTCTTGTATTCACACTCTTTTTTGTAGTACCAATATATATTTTTTCGCAAGAACAGGGAATTTTGTACACCCCACTTGATGATAGAGGAGGTCGTTTGTCCTTTACAGATCGGAGTGCCTGACTTGTCTTTTTTGTTTGTTTAAGAACCGGTCTGATATCGAGTTTGAGTAAAATCTTTCCTATCTGATTCATAACTGTTTTAATGAAAAGGAGAGAAACGGTTTTCTTCCATTGTTGAGTTTTATTGCTGTCTTTTCGTTTATCGTTCCTTGGTCGCAGAACCCTATTTACTTCTTTCCGTGTATATCCATTTTTCTCAAAAACCTGAATCACTCGGCATCTAGGTGTTCTGGCGTACAAATTCGTTTAGCTCTGTCAATAACACTTTTAATAACCTGTCTCTTTTGCTGAGGGTGATGGTTGGAATCCTTGTGCAAGTATCTGTCCGTACGCATGACTTTCCTGAAAACCTGCGCACGTGAACACTTGACCACGCCCCCGTTTAGACAGTATTTATACCGCTCTCCGACGCCCGACTCGTCACAGCGGGCAGCCGAGCGGAGCAGACGCACGGCAGCGCAGCAGCAGCATCAGTCTCGCAACCGACTTCTCCAGCAGCCATGTCCGGACGCGGAAGCGGAGGCACGGGAAGGACAAAGGGTGGCCTTCTTTCGGCCATTATGAAGCATCTCGCTTGCGAGGTGTTTCATATGGCAGGAAACGACGAGAGGAAGAAGTAGTAGTAGTAGAAGAAGAAGAAGAAGCAGACGACGGTGCAGTGTTTTCACTGCTAAAAACTTGGCCACTTGGCTGCTGCGTGTATGATGTGCGCTGAGGCGCACGACACACGCGACTGTAATAAGACGCGGGAAGCCGCGAAGAAGTGTGCTAACTGTGGTGGCCCTCACGCCGGTAACTCTCGCCGCTACAGCTACATCTGTAGCTGGAGCGGCGGAGGAAGTAAGCTCACAGACAAGGGCTCCATTGAGGGGATGGATAATCAAGAAGAAACGCTGCTGATCCGCCCCCTCCCCCAAGAGGGGACAGCGGACCAAGCTGCGAAGAGACGTCTGCGGCCATCGACGCGATGCGCGCTCTGAAATCCGCCATGGCGGAGGAGAGAGCGCTGCTTCGCGCCGAACTCGATGCGGCGCGGCGCCAAGTTGAAGAACAGGTGCGGGAACTTCGCGCCACGAAAGAAGAGGCTACCTCCCTTGTTGCCAACCCACAAATGGGGAGGAAAGGAGGGGTGGACGCAGGGACGCAAAGAAGAAGTCACACCGACAGGCGTTTCCACGGTCCCCGCAGCAATGCAGGAGGCCGAGGGGGCGCACATGGAGGTGGACACATCTCCTCCTGGACAGGAAGAGTCCGATGAAGAAGAGGACGTTTAGACCTGGACAACGGCGACCACAGAAACAATGGTCATGGAGGACGAGCCTCCGGAAACGGGAGAGTGTTTGCCCATGCCGGAAAAGAACAGCGTCAAGAAGGTTCTTGACAACCTCGTCTCCTCCATCCGAGACAGGACATACCCTCACCTAGACAATCCTTATCCTTTCCTTCCGTCCCATCTCAAACCCAGTATCCCACATAAACATGTCCGTCTTTCTCAACATGTGAGAGAGCATCTATCCCCGATCCTGTCCAACAAGGAGTTCAAACTCCTCAATTCCCACTCCCATCTTTTCCCCTAATCAGTGGGAAGCCATCTACCGCGAGGCAGATATGTGCACAAGATGGGAGCGAAGAGACCCGCGTCCTAGTGGAGCACGCGGAAAAACAAACCGCTGGCTGTTGCTAGCAGCCTGGACTACTTATCTGCTGGAGGACCAGCAAGTCTAGGATATTCCAAAAAGCCAGGATAGAAGAAGAACAGCAACTATCTGCTTACCCTCTACAGATAACGGGCCAAGGTCGACGCCTGTCTATAAAAGTCTCAGCGTCAGCGTCACCCGACTCGTCAGTCGGCAGGACTCACCGCTACCAGTAGCACCTCTGAAGATGTCCAGCGCAGCTCTGGACGGAACGCCAGGAGCAGAAATGTTTCTTCGACCACGACCATATAAACCGGAAGAGTCAACGGCAATTATTTCAGCCGGTCGTGAAAGCCTTCACTGCATGATATATAACACTATTTCAGCAGAGTATTTTGTTTTAGATAGACAGTAGTAAAAATTGTCTTTTTGGAGTTGCGTTGAAACGGTTGGAGACTACATGGGTGGTCCTTGGATTTTTCTAGCCAGTTCGGTATGCACTCTGCCCTCTTCGATATGATCGATTACCACTTAAGTAATGGGCTAATGGGCATTCTGGCACAGTGAGATTCGCGCGTCTTTTGTATCTTGGCGGGAAATTTGAATTATGCCCCACCCCTCCTCCCTCGACCAATTGCCGGACCGCAGATCAAAGGATGCCGCCACAGGATGATTGATAGGTCTTCCTGGAAGAACGAAAGATGATTGACAGTTTATATTTAGGTCCTTTTGATTCGCTACTTGTCCACCGCTAATCAAAGGACGCCGCCATAACGCACTTAAGGATTGCAACACCTCCCTCAGCAACATATGACGCCCCGCCCCCTGCCCCACTCCCCCCCCCTCGGCGCCGCCGCAGGACAATGGGAAACTCCGACAGGTCAAGACCTGTAGACCCATCGACATGTCTCTACTCGCACCCTGGACCACACACCTGGCTGGTTCGACGCCCCCTCCACCCCTCGGCACTGCCGCCAGACAGGCAGCACATCCGACAGGTCCAGACCTGTAGACCCCTCGACATGTCTGTACTCGTACCCGCGTCCCCTACTCGCTCAGCCGATTGCCGGAACGCTTCCCAAAAGACGCCGCCTCCACCGCCGCCACCACCAACAGATGCTACCCCCTCCTTCTCCCACGCTCGCAACCGCTTCTCAAAGGACGCCGCCACCCGCCCTACCCGCGAGAACAAACAATACCGCGACGATTGTCTTGACCGCACCGACACCGCCCCCGCCAACCGACCCCTGCTTACTGCACTCTTTTTATGGCGACCGCGCCCCGCCAGTTCAGCAGCCAATTCAAATGCATATTTATTATTAAGCGCGCCGCAATGATCCGTACGCCGGATCTCGATTTATGTAACAACAATTTCCGCCGTTTATTATTATTAACAACAATTTCGGTGTAATGCTAAAAACAATTTAGAACAGAAATGCTTAGTTGGTCTCGTATACTACATCTTGTAGTAGTAACATATTAAAACTCTTATGCAAAATTTGCTCCATGCTCTTCGCATAGACTACAGTGTTTAATAATAATAATAGCGCAGGTTACAGTAACGAACGCCACAAACTTACGTATCCATCTTAACATATACTCTTTCGATATACAAAAACAATTCTAACGAAAATAAAATAAAAGGTCCGTTTCAGAACTCGACCGCAACCTTAGATCTATAAATGTATATCTTCGTTTAGGCGATGCAACCAACAGCCATCGAACAGAATATAACTTGTATGCCAACCACTCTTTCGAAAACATAACAGCAGCAGCAGCAGCAGAAGACGACATATTGTTTATACAAAAAATCCAAATAACGAAAATCGGCAATGACATCTAGCACAACGTCTCTAAATATACATCTGCAAGCACCGTTAAACTCGTATGCAAAATTTACAAGTAAGAATTTATCGATGCGCAAACGCTCCCATCTCTCTCCATGCTCTTCGCTTAGACTACAGCCGATAGACGTGTTTAATAATAATAGCGCAGGTTAGATAATAAACGCCAGAAACTTACGTATCCATCTTAACATATACTCTTTCCATATACAAAACCAATTCTAACCAAAAGAAAAGAAATAGTCCGAGATAATAAACGCCACAAACTTACGTATCCATATTAACATATACTCTTTCCATATACAAAAACAATTCTAACCAGAGCCAACTAACCAAAAGAAAAGAAATGGTCCGTTTCGGAACTCGACCACAACCTATAAATGTATATCTTCGTTTAGACGATGCAAGCAACAGCCATCGAATGGAATGTTACTTGTATGCCAACCACTCTTTCGACAACAGCAGCAGCAGCAGAAGACGGCATATTGTTTATACAAAAAATTCCAAATAACGAAAATCGGCAATGACATCTAACACAACGTCGCTACATCTGCAAGCACCGTTAACATTCGTCCAGAACGCAGAGCGCTCTCTCGGCAGGCTACATAAAAGAAAGATATGCTAAGTGTTTAAAAGCACCTAAGTTACATCTCCAAATGATCAAAACCTTCTACGCAGACGCACCATTCCGACAAGGATAGCTCGCATTGCATTTATTTAATGGAGCTGAGCCATGCCGAAAGTTCCGAAATTAAACACACACTCTCTCTCTCTCTTTAGCGATCTTGCCCTGTTAAGAAAAATACGTGAAATAATTTACCGATTTCCGATCGTCTACACAAAAACTTTTCGAAAGTATTGGCCTAACAACACACTTATTCGACAATACAGCAACCACAGAACCGAGCTTACCTGTGCAATGCAACACAGATTTCCAGCTCGACCCGCCCTTTACCCACAAAATTCCTACTCCAAGTTCCTTTCTTGTGCAATCCACTAATCCGAACTAAGATTTATTATTATTTTAATTACAAGTAGATGTCTACCGCAAACGAAGATGCTAACCTACACACCGCAACACATGATCCTATATAGGACAAAGAAGGTTTACATTTTTTTTGTTACAGTACAACTGATTACATGCAACGTAATGGTCGCAAACACTTATATTACAACCAACGCCCGCATACATAGATCATAATCTGCTCTCTAAGGAATGGATGGGAGTCACATACAGTACAAACATGTTTGTCGTGTGTTCCGCTAATTTCGGTCAATACAACGATTCGAGACCAATCCCCCCGGCTTTTTAATGTAAAAGCAAATATTTTTCTCCACACTATCTGTTTAAACCGGGCTTGCACATATACAATAGCCTCCTTTTAAAAGCCATATAACCCAGTTTTCGTTTACCCTTCTTCTTCTTAGGGCTTGTGGAATAACGTAGACGTTAATGGATGTTTTAATGGAGGAGCTCCCTGCTATACTACAGCAGCTTCGAGCAGATGACTTCTATCTGCTGGATTTGGACATCACACAAGATTTTGCAGGAATTTTTAACAAAGTGTAGATGTGCGACTATCTGATATCCAACCAGGACTTTTGTATGGAAGGAGACTGCACAGGAAACCGCAACGTAATTGTGGACAACGTTAAGACAGTTGGGATAGATTGTTTAACTTGGTTAACATCGAATTGCCGAGTAAAAATATATAATAAATTTGTATGTCAAATTACGAGCCCTGGTGTCACCAGAGTTATCGGTAATCACATTATCGATTTTGTAAAGTGTCCAGACAGACGGCTACGAGAGACTTTTACTTCTTCGTTGGGTCAAGATCATGGCATTACGAGGCTGGAGGCTACAATATACAATTACCGTATGGACAGTGTCTTTGACCCTATGCAAGATTGTTTAAGTGTTTTAAGCGAGAATAAACGGTATCTGCAAAGTGCGCCCATGTATGGTGTGTCAATCTCCTCCACGTGGACGCAGTTAACGAATTCTCTACAGAACAGCTGCTGTGTTGTGTTTAATAGTACTCTGAAATTTGTTTATTGGGGTAATAAGAATACCCGAAAATTGACTAATGTACAGGTAAATCTCCCAGACACTAAAGACCGAGAAAAGCTTATACATTATGTTCTATCAGCTTTTAGTTTTAACTGCCTTCCTGTAAATTACGTGGAGATTCATAATACTGACGCCAGCAAGGACGATGTAAGTATTACACAGAAGTGCTACATTAAAGCAGGAGAAACATATTTCTCCCAATCCAGAGCATTATTCTCCACATTGTCTCCAGATACAGATCTCGCCGAAATAGGTCTAGTATCTACAAACAATGTTATTCCACAAGTCCAGCGAAAAAGAGTAAATGTATCGTGTAGACTCAAGCCTTTCCCTATTAAAGAAATTACACCCTTACGTGCGGTTAATGTCTTATGTACAAGAAAAAGAAAACTGGAACTGGAGGATATCGAAGCCAAGAAACGGAAACTCGAATATATGGCTAAAGCAACTGCCATAAGGGACGAATACAAACTAATGCTAGAGAAAGAAGAAGCTATAGCGGACGTCCAAGCCAGGTTTACATATGGTTTTAAACAGAGGTTGTGGAGAAATCTGGCTACGACTGGTACTTATAAAATATTTGTATTTACAGTAAACAGACAGGGAGATTGGTCAAGAGTTGGTGTGCTAGCCGAAATTAAAGAGATGCAGGATGTATTCTACATTAAAGGATACACGAAAACGTGTTTATAAAGATGCACTCCCGTTTGGATTTGCTCAAAAAGAACGGATACATTGTATCCAAATGTGGAGGCCTGGATGTTGTCCATCTAGCTACAGAGAAGCCATTTGCGGAATTAAAAATCGATGGAGTAACAATATTTAACAGCCATTCGTTTGCAAAAGTCGTAAGCCTAGACTTCTATACAGAATTACCACAGGATTGTGTATCAGAAGAATTGGTGGCGTACACGCAGGGGGATGTGAAGTGCTATAACCAGTATGCCATGCAGGAAATAATGGGTAAAGTTAAAATATCCGGTTGCTCTCGTCTAGAAGCATTGCCAGAAGGTGCAGAACTTGTTATTAAAGCTATATAAAAGAAGTGGATTACAGGAATACGCGTAGTTACGTAATGGAGTTCGAGAACATACCTTCATTCTACCTGTCGAACTTCTGGCTAGAAAGGGAAATAGAAGACGCGGATGTGGATCTAAGCTACAAGTTAAAAATTAAATTAGCCAAAATTAAAGTTACACCAAACAAGAATAAAGAACGAGTTGTATTCTGTGTCTATATATATATATATATATATATATATATATATATATATATATATATAAACTTGTATTCTGTATGTAAACATCCATACAAAAGTAATAAAAGTTTTGTACTCTAATATTTGAGTGCTTATTTACTACCTTACAAGAAATCCTAAGAACCCTACATTTACTGTGCTATATGTGCCTGTATTTATAGTGGAATGACCACATGGTTTGTTTTTTTTTTTTTTTTTTTTTTTTTTTTTTTTTTTTTTTTTTTTTTTTTTTTTTCTTTTTCTTTAATGTTAAAATTCTATAATGAAATTCCGCATTAGTGCGGAATAAAGTAGCCTTAATAGTTGTAATATTTTGGGCATAAAAGTTAAAATCCCGAATGCTGTTGGTTGGAGGAATTGCAGGAGAGAAAAGAGATTGCTATTATTTGGAGAAGAAACTCTGCTATGTACAACGGTCTGCATGCAAGTATATCGGTAGTTGGAACTGGTCAGTTGGATGACCTTGAAAAGTAGTTGAAACTAGGTAGTTGAAAGCGATGCAAGGTAGCTTTCTTACCTATATGAGTCAACAGGTCCGCGTTCGCCTGCAGCCAGAAATAGCATGGAATGTGAGTATGCATGCTAGCTTGCGCGAAGAACCTATTTCGAACTGTTTAGTCGTGCGAAACGATGCAACGTAGATGTGATCCACAATTGTGGAAAGACATATAGATACTTAGTAGCATGGATGTGGGGCATTTATATCTTCTTTTAGCTGTGTTTACGAATGGACGTCTCTCGGTAGCGTATCGGAGATGATTGCAGTGGTAAAATAATGTTCTTTGGTCGATAAGCATTGTATGTTTAGTCTCTAAAGGATTGCTCTTGGAGATCGTTAAAAAAAAATCTGGTGTTGTATTAGTTCGAAATGGTGTAGACAATTTTGCGTTGCTGCTTGTAAGGATTATAAGAACTTGGCTTTGATCTAGATATTTTCTTGTTAGCTGTTCTGTGCGTGTGCACGTCGATCAATTTGTTAGAAGGAGTGGAATACGATGGTGGTTTGTGCGCGAATGCTCGAGGTATATAGTCTATTGGCTGATAGAAAGATTCCAGAAATATTGTCTGCCGGGCTATGCATTGGAAACAAAGTTGTGGTTGGATGTCAGGGACGGGTCAAGTAACCAACTTAGTTATTGGGTGGAGAGAGAGAGAGAGAGAGAGAGAGAGAGAGAGATCGAAACATTATTAAAACGCTGTGTGTCTGGGAGATCTTGTCTGTTGCTGATCGCGGTTATAACACCGTCTGTGGTAACTTGTTTAGAGTTGGTGCTGGGCTAGTGACGGATGTAAGGATAGCTCTGCCTGGGTTGTTACGAACGTATACATAGCTTGCGGCATGCTAGTTGGGACAAAAAACGAGTTGGAAAGGCTAGATTCGTTTGTTGTTGTAGGTTCGTGTCGACTGCAGGTGTACTTCTATTACTGTGTTGGAAATATTTGGCGCTTACAGAGAGTGTTGTAGGGTAGATGGGACGGAATGTAAGTAAAAAGTGTTGATATGCCCTAAATATATACGTCACGGTAAAGCTCTAAAGAAAACCGACTTTGGTGGTGCAGTGATCTTTCGTCGAAGCATCGCCTGTTTAATCGTATGCTAGTGTTGTCTACTTTACGGCTGGTGTGCATTACGTTACGTAGCGGATGTCTCTGCTGCGGTAAATCATAATGCATTCGTCGAAAATCAACGTGTTTTATAAAACTCCTACAGTTTGGTAACTTAAAGTGCTCTAGTTGTAGCCAATGGAGTGTGTGTGTGTGTGTAGTAAATTCAGCAAGTTCGATACTGCAAACGCTGGAGATAAGACGAAGTTACTATTTCTGGAATACATGGGGGAAATATGTACGTCCTGTGGGTATATATCTTATAAACTGCAGCTAATCGATGTTTTTAATGGAGGCGCTCCCATCTATACTACAGCAGCAGCTTCTATCTCCTGGATTTTTGGACAACACTTTAACTGAGTGGCGTTGGTATCCGAGCATGACTTTCGGATGGAAGGAGAAACAGCAACGTGGTTGCTGGCGAGGATAAGACATTTGGAAACAACTGCTTAACTTGGTTGGTGTCGAATTGTAGAACCAAAATAACTTTATCGAAAAATCACGAGCCCCGGTGTAAGCAAAGTTATCGATTTTATAAAGCGTCCAGGCAGTTGATTGTTAGGACTTTTATTTTTTCGCTGGGTCGAGAAGATGGCGTTACCAGGATGGAGGATTGTGCAAGAAGATTGTTTAAGTGTTCTAAAAGAGAAGATACGGTATTTACAAAGTGCGCCATTGTACTGTGCAAATACTTTTAGATTTTATTACTTGGGTATTAAGAGTACCAGAAAATTGGCCGCTCTCTCGGACATTTTGTTTTTTTTTTTTTAGTTTCAAATTACTTGTAGAGTCGAGCAAGGAGCTTTTTTTTAGCATTCCAGGACTTTATTCTCCACAGACGTAGATATCGTCTACGTTATTCCACAAGCCCTAAGAAGAAGAAGGGTAAACGAAAACTGGGTTATATGGCGAAGACACATGCTTTTAAAAGGAGGCTATTGTATATGTGCAAGCCCGGTTTAAACAGATAGTGTGGAGAAAAATATTTGCTTTTACACTAAAAAGCTGGGGGGATTGGTCTCGAATCGTTGTATTGACCGAAATTAGCGGAACACACGACAAACATGTTTGTACTGTATGTGACTCCCATCCATTCCTTAGAGAGCAGATTATGATCTATGTATGCGGGCGTTGGTTGTAATATAAGTGTTTGCGACCATTACGTTGCATACACTCAGTTGTACTGTAACAAAAAAAATGTAAACATTCTATGTCCTATATAGGATCATGTGTTGCGGTGTGTAGGTTAGCATCTTCGTTTGCGGTAGACATCTACTTGTAATTAAAATAATAATAAATCTTAGTTCGGATTAGTGGATTGCACAAGAAAGGAACTTGGAGTAGGAATTTTGTGGGTAAAGGGCGGGTCGAGCTGGAAATCTGTGTTGCATTGCACAGGTAAGCTCGGTTCTGTGGTTGCTGTATTGTCGAATAAGTGTGTTGTTAGGCCAATACTTTCGAAAAGTTTTAGTGTAGACGATCGGAAATCGGTAAATTATTTCACGTATTTTTCTTTTATTTCGACTCTCCGTTGCACAATAGGGTTTAAATGACTTCTGGGGCGCTGGAATATCGGTGTCAGATAAATGTTTTTTGCATCGTAGCAGGACATACAGATTCTCTAGATGGGATGTGTACTGCTACAGCAAGGAAATAAGAGTTAAGATTGAAGTACCCGTATCCTCGGAAGGCGCAAATATACCTCGATCTAAGAAGGAAACGTAACAGGGCAAGATCGCTAAAGAGAGAGAGTGTGTTTAATTTCGGAACTTTCGGCATGGCTCAGCTCCATTAAATAAATGCAATGCGAGCTATCCTTGTCGGAATGGTGCGTCTGCGTAGAAGGTTTTGATCATTTGGAGATGTAACTTAGGTGCGTTTAAACACTTAGCATATCTTTCTTTTATGTAGCCTGCCGGGAGAGCGCTCTGCGTTCTGGACGAATGTTAACGGTGCTTGCAGATGTAGAGACGTTGTGTTAGATGTCATTGCCGATTTTCGTTATTTGGAATTTTTTGTATAAACAATATGCCGTCTTCTGCTACTGCTGCTGTTGTCGAAAGAGTGGTTGGCATACAAGTTACATTCCATTCGATGGCTGTTGCTTGCACCGTCTAAACTAAGATATACATTTATAGATCTAAGGTTGCGGTTGAGTTCTGAAACGGACCTTTTATTTTATTTTCGTTAGCATTGTTTTTGTATATCGAAAGAGTATATGTTAAGATGGATACATAAGTTTGTGGCGTTCGTTACCGTAACCTGCGCTATTATTATTATTAAACACGTCTGTCTGCTGTAGTCTATGCGAAGAGCATGGAGAGAGATGGGAGTGTAATTTCTTACTTGCAAATTTTGCATAAGAGTTTTAATATGTTACTACTACAAGATGTAGTATACGAGACCAACTAAGCATTTCTGTTCTAAATTGTTTTTAGCATTACACCGAAATTGTGTTAATAATAATAAACGGCGGAAATTGTTGTTACATAAATCGAGATCTGGCATACGGATCGTTGTGGCGCGCTTAATAATAAATATGCATTTTAATTGGCTGCTGACCTGGCAGGGTGCGGTCGCCATATAAAGAGTGCAGTACGCAGGGGGCGGCTGGCAGGGGCGTTGTTGGTGCGGTCAAGACAATCATCGCGGTATTGTTTGTTCTCGCAGGTAGGGCGGGTGGCGGCGTCGTTTGAGAAGCGGTCACGAGCGTAGGAGAAGGAGGGGGGTAGCATCTATCGGCGGCGGCAGCGGTGGAGGCGGCGTCTTTTGGGAAGCGTTCCGGCAATCGGCTGAGCGAGTAGGGGACGCGGGTGCGAGTACAGACATGTCGAGGGGTCTACAGGTCTGGACCTGTCGGAGTGCTGCCTGTCTGGCGGCGGTGCCGAGGGTGGAGGGGGCCTTTGAACCGGCCAGGTGTGTGGTCCAGGGTGCGAGTAGAGACATGTCGATGGGTCTACAGGTCTGGACCTGTCGGAAGTACTGCTTGTCTGGCGGTGGCGCCGAGGGGTGGAGGGGGGGGGGCGGTGGGAGGTGTTGCAATCCTTAAGTGCGTTATGGCGGCGTCCTTTGATTAGCGGTCGGACAAGTAGCGAATCAAAAGGACCTAAATGTAAACTGTCAATCATCTTTCGTTCTTCCAGGAAGACCTATCAAACATCCTGTGGCGGCATCCTTTGATCTGCGGTCCGGCAATTGGCCGAGGGAGGAGGGGTGGGGTGTAATTCAAATTTTCCGCCAAAAAACAAAAGACGCGCGAATCTCACTGCGCCAGAATGCCCATTACCCCACTACTCACTTACTGTTATTAAACAAATGTCTTCTGATGGCGACGGTTCGGGTTTCTTCGAGCGGAAAAGCGGAAGTGCGGGGCCAGCCGGCAGCAGAGCCGCGGTGGGAGCGCTCCTCCTCCGCAACGGTGCTGGGCAGTTTGGCGAACTGCCGGGGCTTAATTAGAGTCTCGCGCCGGCGGTAATGAGTCAGATATCGACGTACTCCGAAAAGCGAGCGGCGAATGGCAGCGGAATGGGCGCCGCCGCGCAGCGCTCGATACCTCCGCTGCCGCTGCCGCCGGCCGGGCGCTGCTGCTGCCCACTGATTGCCGGAGGCTCCGGCCGCATGCCGGCAGCCGCCCCTCCCGTGGAATCTGGAATTACACGCTCTAATGGCTGCCAGAGGTATTCTAGACAGGAACCGGAGGTATTTCGCCACTCCGCAGAATGCTGAGCTTCCAACGTTTCGGTTTCTTGAATTTTCGGAGCAGTCGTTTCGGAATATCAGACGTATCAACCAGTAGTCAACACGGATTCAGAAAGTATCACTCTTGCGAAACACAGCTTGCCCTTTATTCACATGAAGTGTTAAGTTCCATCGACAAGGGATCTCAAATCGATTCCATATTTCTGGATTTCAGGAAGGCTTTTGACACTGTACCCAACAAGCGGCTTCTTATGAAATTGCGTGCTTGTGGAATTTCTCTCCAATTGTGCGGCTGGATTCACGATTTCCTATAAGAAAGAACACAGTTCGTTGTAACTGACGGTAAGTCATCGAGTAAAACAGAAGTGATATCTGGCGTTCCACAGAGAAGCGTTATAGGTCCCCTACTCTTCCTCGTGTTTATAAACGATTTAGGAGACAATCTGAATAGCTCCCTTAGACTGTTCGCGGATGATGCTGTCGTTTATCGTTTACTGAAGTCAACAGAGGATCGAAAGCAAAGCGATTTAGACAAAATTTCTGCATGGTGCGAAAATTGGTAATTGGCACTAAATAAAGAAAAGTGTGAAGTAATACACATGACCACTAAAAGAAATCCGCTGAACTTCAATTACGCGATAAATCAGTCAAACCTTAATGTCGTAGATTGTACCAAATACCTAGGAGTTACAATTACGAACAATTTTGACTGGAGAGAACACATCGAAAATATTGTGGGGAAGGCGAATCAAAGGTTACGTTTCATCGGCAGAACGCTTCGAAGATGCACCAGCTCCACCAAAGAGACTGGCTACATCACACTTGTGCGGCCTCTCCTGGAGTACTGTTGCCCCTTGTGGGACCCTCACGAGGTGGAATTGACAGAAGACATTCAGAAGGTTCAGAGAACGGCAGCTCGTTTTTTTCTATCACGTTACGGGGGGGAAAGCGTCACGGAAATGTTGCACGAATTGGGGTGGAAATCATTAAAAGAAAGACGTTATTCATTGCGGCGTGATCTGTTTGCGAAGTTTCAATCACCGACTTTTAGTTCTGAATGTGAAAATATTTTGCTAGCACCCACCTACTTAGGGAGATGACCATCCCAATAAAATAAGAGAAATCAGATCGAAAACGGAACGATTTAGGTGTTCTTTCTTCCCGCGCGCTGTTAGAGAATGGAACGGTAGAGAAAAGTTATGAAAGTGGTTAATAAACCCTCTGCCAGGCACTTGAATGTGATTTGTAGAGTATCTATGTAGATCTATGTAGATGTATATACCAATCTTGACATCGGAAGAAAATTATCAGTGCACTCTGGTATATTCTACGGTGCCCCGGTATTAGTCTTGTGTAGTTCGCGAACGAACTAGTTCGAAATAACGCTCCCACAGGCGAACTACGCGAACTAGTTTGCAGATCCGTCGCCTCTTAGTTCGTCCGCTCCTTTTCCGAAGACTGACGAGGCACAGCGAGAGAACGCGAGAGCGCGCAGAATCGCGTGATTCCCTTCTGCCAGTTTCCTTCATTCCGAGCTGAGATGCACCTCAGCTGCAGTTTCATAGGTCACTGCCACAAGAAATCCATTTCAAAAATAAAGTACTAGGAGAACACTGTATGCAAAGTAGTTGAATACCATTGTATCACCCATTCGTCTAAATAACTGGATTATTTGCCTATGTATTTGATGTCAAATTGCCCAAAAATTTGGGTAATAGCACACGCTTTGGCAACACTAATTCATTATTTTAAAAAGCTGTCACAAAAAAGAGCTCTTTTAGTAGCGGTAGCAAAAGCCAAAAAGAGCGGACGAACTAGAATGAGCAGACGAACTAGGAGCAGCGGACGAACTCTAGGAGCAGCGGGTGAACTAGGAGCAGCGGGCGAAGTAGGAGAAGCGGGCGAACTAGGAGCAGCGGGCGAACTAGAAAGAACGGACGAACTAGAAAGAGCGGACGAACTAGAAAGAGCGGACGAATTAGGAGCAGCGGACGAACTAGGAGCAGCGGCGAATTAGGAACAGCGGACGAACAAGGATCAGCGGACGATTATGCCAAACGTATCTCGCTTCATAGTTCATTGGATTCTTTTTCCGACGGGCAATAGCGAGAGGGCGCGTAGCAGAATTAAAAATCACGTGTTTGCCTTCTGCTGATGAGTCATTTTGACGTGAGCGTCTGCCTGCTAGATTACACAGTTCAGTGCTACAAAATTTCATTTTCGAAGTGTTCTGCAGTTTGCACCTTGCAATATCTGACTAATAAATTTCATAATGCCAAGATATAGAGATAACTAAACTTAAACGCGAGAAATTATCCACAAACTGTTTCTTTTGGTTTGCTTGATATCGTTAGCGGCTCAAGCAGCAAGCGCATGAAGCAGCTAAGTGGGCGAACTTCCCTTTCAACTGCACGTGGAGACCACGCCGCTCAGCCGTCACTGGATGTGGACGAACTAAAAGAGCGAACTAGTTCGCGGCAGAGCCGCGAACTAAAGTGAGCGCTCCCGATCGCGAACTATTACCCGCAAGTCCATCCGGTATGTCTTGTGAGTTTACGAGACAGCCAGCATTGCAGATAAGGACACAGTGGCGGATGCTGCTCTTTGGTGTTCACTCTACTTTGGTGTATCTCTCCACCCTACCTTATCCTGAGCAAACCTCTTCATCTTACAATTTTCCAGGTATATGTCTCTTCTAATGGAATAAATGAAATAAAAGAGGTCATCAAGGAGAAAAGAGTCACTGGCCTAGCGCAAGTCTTTATTTACGATGTTAAAACTATTCTTTTTGCTGATGATACAAGTGTAGCTATCACAGATGACAGACCGGAACTAACTGAAGGAATTGTAAACGACGTCTTTCAGAAAATCATTAAGTGGTTCTCAGCAAATGGACTATCATTAAATTTTGATAAAACACAGGACATACAGTTCCATACATTAAATGAAATAACACCATTAATAAATATAGACTTTGATCAGAAATCTGTAACTAAGGTAGAATATTCAAATTTGAAGGTGTATGCATTGGTGAGCAGTTGAAATGGAAAAAACACATTGAAGATCTGCTGATACGTTTGACTTCAGCAACTTATGCTATTAGGGTAATTGCAAATTTTGGTAATATACAGCTCAGTAAATTAGCTTACTATGCCTACTTTCATTCTCTGCTTTCATATGGCATCATTTTCTATGGTAATTCATCATTGCAAAAAGTGTGTAATCATAATAATTGCTGGAGCCAATCCAACATCATACTGCAGACACTTATTTTAAGAACTAGGGATCTTTAAAGTAGTTTCACAGTATATATATTCATTTACGAAATTTGTTATTACCGATCCCAACGAATTCAAAATCAAAAGCAGTGTACATAATTACAGCACTAGGAGAAAGAATGACCTTCACTATTCAAGGTTAAATCTAGCTTTGGCACAGAAAGTGGTGTATTATGCTGCCACAAAATTCTTTGGTCACCTGCCAAACAGCGCCAAAAGCCTGACAGATAGCCAACTAGCATTTGAAAATAAATTAAAAGAATTTCTGAATGGCAACTCCTTCTACCCTATAGATGAACTTCTAGATATAAATCAGTAAATATGAAAAAATAAGTAATAATTTTTAATTGCACCTTTCACTAACCTTACACGTTCCACATCATTAGGAAGTGTCGTATTCATGATGTATGGAACAAGTACAAATCTAATCTTACCTAATCTAACCTTCTAGGGTCTCAATACAATCTTTCACCCTCTTATAAATTTCCCCTGCTTTACCCTCACTCCTATTACTAGGGATGCATGAACTTATGGTCCTATTTGCATTACGTAACGCATATTGCAAGAAGGGCCGTAGTTTTCACCAATTCTTCAGACTGGTGAATCAAAGTTCTTTTATTGTACTGACCTTTGATCTCGAAGAAAATAATGTCTCACGCAGTTTCAGCACACAGGTCGCATATTCTTGATGTCTCAAGTTAAAATGCTGTGAAAATGATATAAGGGCTCTAACAACGATTTTCTTCATAAAACACGGGATGCCAGTGGATTTTAAATTTCTTCTTCCAACGTTTCCATACGTTCAGCGGTACATTGAATGAGTGTCACTTCACAAATAATAGTGCCATGATAATAAATGTACAAGTTTTACAATGCTCCGAAATGAGACAAGGTGCTACAAGTTAACAGTTCGAAGGTCGGCACTGGACTGTGCTTGGCCTGGCGTGCCTTCTAGTTGCTGCCTCTCTCTTTTTTGGCGCCAAATGAACCTTCTAGATTTGTCGCTAGTATGTTGTTTATATAAATTACAATGAACAAAGTTCCAAATGGGTTCAAATGGGTTCAAATGAAAGCTTATCAACAGAAAAGTGTTGCTTTGAAATTACGCTATCATCTAATGTTTATTTTCTTAAATATTAATTAAATGTAGCCGTTGTGGAGTAGCCGAGCGGTCTAAGGCGTTGTCCTTAGGTTAGTGTTGATAACGTTGCTGTAACGCGATACGAAGAAAAGTACATGAATGTGTCAATAGTGTCAATAATTGACCAAGTGCTTACTCTCGTATCGGAAGATGCTGATATTGGTAATTTTCGGACGACTACTTTTTATGTTATTAAAAGAAATCAATATTAAATATTGTTAGCGTTTAATGTAATATAGAACAACGCGTTTTGAGCATGTTTTGCTCATCGTCGGTCGCTTTTTTCTTATACACGATTAGTGTAAAAGAAGCAATGTATAAGTGATTCAATATGCAGCAGCTTCACCAGTCCACCAGAGATAACACGAAAATCGTAAGTGTGCAACTGATCATCAACATAAATGAATCACACGACCCTTCAGTCACAACACCTGATGCATTCCTGTCTACATCCCACACAGGTGGTGAATCAAATCGCACCATACAGGTAGACCAGCAGAAGACAGCTCTACATCCTAGTTAATGGCCATCCAGTGCCCCCCTCCCCCCAACTACCCCAACCACTAATAATAATAGACTTTAAATAAGTAAATCATAGGTAACATAAGCTTTCTGTATGTATAAAAAAGCGCCTGATGATGAACAAAACATGCTCGAAACGCCTTGTGCTATGTTACATTAAACGCCAACAAAGTCTCTGGTAGCGGAAATACGAATATACATTTGTTGTTTCACACAGTCACGGCTTCTAAACTTAGCCATCATGGCTACAATTAATTTGAAATATGTTTGGCTTTCTAATAGCAGTGCTACATTACGAAACAGGCAACGACCTTGCAAGTGAAACGCCTGCGGCGAAACTGAGCGAGCGCCAATGTTTTGTCCACGCCTGGTCACGCGCCACAGCGTATTTAACAATCAGTGTCTTGTTTCGGTGAACCGAATAAAGGTTCAATTTTGCCTACTCTTCGGTGATACTGCTGCTTGAGCAGTTCAATTCGTAAACTATATGGTCTCTCCTACAACTTCAGTAGACATAAAACAAAAAACCTATCTACTCCTCTACCATGCGACTTCGTTCTCTCCGTAGGCTATTAACTGCCCATCTGTAGCCACAATTCATCATAATTCAAAAATGTTCAAATGTTTGTATAGTCTATGGGACTTAACTACGGGGTCATCAGTCCCTAAACTTACAAACTACTTATGAACTACTTACGAACTAGGACGGCACAAATATCCATGCCCGAGGGGGGATTCGAACACCCGACCTTAGCGGCCGTGCAGACCGTGACTGGAGCGCCTCAGACCCCTCGGCCACCGCGGCCGGCTCATCATAATTATTATGTCAATGAGATCGTTAGAGTAGCAACATGTCACTGACTACATCTCACAAAGTCAGGTAGTCATAGGTATTTAATCTGATGTTCGTGATGCTTATAAAAAATAAACGAGTTTGCTGCCTTCACCCTAAGACAGAAGAAAAATGCAAACTGATCATAAATTCACATCCTTACAGATATCGAAGGAAAAAAAAATTGAAGCATTGGCGGTCGTGAAAATTTTAATCGATTACAAATGTAGAAAGTCTTTCAAATAAATTGCGTTTACTAATAATCCTAACGTTAAATGTTCATTATTTCTATGAGAGTGCGAATATAACGTTTTAGTACCGTAATGAAGATTCAGTGGGGCGCCATGTTTACTGCTATAGTCTACTTTAAACTGTAATCCGTCATTACCTCAAGCACATAGCCTCATTACTCCATCTCCACAAACGTTGTGCTACGCCTCCTAATTATAGCAAACTGCACATTTTTCATCCGAGTAACACGTGGAGAGGATTTGCCAGTAGCAAAAATTGTTCCTCTGCCTCTGAAATGGAGCCATCAGTACATATGAAACCGTAATCCGTCATTAATTTGGGCATTTCATCCTCATTATCTATCCCCAGTCTCTGCCATTTATGGCACACAGAGCATTGTGGTTAGCAGTAACAACCACTGAGCCATTTAACAGCGGGCTAAAACAGCGCTATATCACCAGAACATGGAAGAGTCAATATTATTCCCCTACCATTCTTGTAACAGTAATTATTCAGTGTTGGCTGAAATCTTCTATCGTTCCCTACCCTAATTCTTGAAGTAAATCTTGTGCTAACCATCACACGACATAAATTCAAGCAAGCGATCACGAGTTTTGCAAGACTTACGTCGTAGAAGGCAGGGAGATCTTTCACATTTTACCTGCTCCAATTTTACCATTTCTCCTAGATTCATTGCGTAAAACAGACTCATAACTGTAAGCATGCTAACGGAGGATAACCAAGATCAGTCTTCAAAATCAGACAGTTTCACTTTTTAACGATTTCTTTACTAGAATAAATAATGCTCTTATCATAGTACAAAAATGCGAGTATATCCTGGCCAAATTCAAGGAAGTAGAAGAGGAAGGATCAACATTCATTTTTATTACATTTTTTTAATAAAAATATTTAATAATTTAATAGAAATATTCTCTTAAACTTTACAAAAAATAGATATATAACATTAACATTCACAGTTGCATTATCATTATGAATAAGATTTATGATCGGGTGTTCTGCCGGATGTCAGTGTCTAATCTGCACAATATTTTGGTAATGTAACTCATAACCTTAAGAGTTACATAGGCGAAATATTGTGCAAATTAAACGCTGACATCTGTTAGAACACCCGACTACCCGTCATGTCACTAGATCGCCAGGAAATCATGAAGAGTTACATCAATAAGATTTATATTATTTGGATGAATTAATAACACCAACCATATATTCATTCACCTAGTATCTCAAGGAACACTACCTGCATTAATATCATTTATAGTTTTATTGAAACAATTAGAAATATTATTCAACCAGGTACACTAACAGTACGATTAGCTGCAAATATAACTGCGGGATATTTATTATTAAAATTATCAGGAAATACAGGACCATGATTAACAACAAGAATTATATTAATCCTTATCACTGGACAAATAATACTATTAATTTTAGAATCAGCAGTAGCTATAATTGGCAGCGTCAAAACCATTTAAATACGAGTACATTTTTATTTCCCAGTGTAGCACACTCTCCAAGCAGTAAAGTGTTACTTTGTATCAGACTGTGGCTCTTAAATCTGTCGGAGAATCAAACTTTTAGATGTATTACTGTCGATGATTGTGATCTAAAGAAACTAACGACGATAACAGAACAATCTGTGGTTCGTTGGTGTACTATTCATGCCATGCAAAAGAGTAGACACCAAAATATGATATCCTTCATTTCCCTGGTCGACTCTGGAAAAATAACCCATTATGCCCCAAAATGCGATCAGGGTTCTTGTGAAAAACCCACGAACACTCGTCTAGTTCTTTTGCAGATTAGTGTGTTCACAAAGGTAGTCAAAACGGTTTTAGAAGAAACTAATTCAATTCTGACGTAGCTTTTTCATGATCCTATTGTTACGGTGTTCTCCCTCCTCCCCCTCCCTCCCCCCCCCCACCCACCAAACTCTCAGTTTACCTGTGCAAATCGAATGAAAGTCGTATTCTAGTGATTATGGTGTGCAACTCATGCATTAATGGTCACGGAAGTTTCAGGCCAATCCCAGAAACGTTAAGAACTTTCTTTGCCGTTTATAGAAAACAATTAAGTTTATGCATATGTAATTACACTGCTCAAAGGAAAAAGTGGGTCAGATCGAGTATCATACACAATTCACATATAGTAACATATTTTACTGAGATATTGGATACAACTGTAATTTGTTCAGGTTTGTATGGTGTTTACATAAAGCGAGGCACAATGGGCTTACTATTATAGTGTAAAAGTAATTCTCGGTGCCCTCTAATATGGTGCGTGATCACCTCGGACGGTCAGTAGAGATGCACACCTGCGTGCTATGGACAGTATGAGGTTATCAATCAACTCTTCAAGGATATTTGGCCATTATTCCATGAGTGCAATATCCAGCCCTGGGACCATTGTGGGAGGACTGGTGTGGCCGCAATGCATCTGCCAAGTGCTTCCCAGTAGTGCTCAGTCCGGTTTAAGTTCGGTGAACAAGCTGACCATTCCTTCAATTCCTTCACCTTCAAGCATGTTTTTAACAGTGCAGCTCTGTGAGGACGAACGTTATCGTCCACCTGAAGGAAGCCATCTGCTAAGGCACCAGCTTGGGGCACAACGAAAGGATGAAGGATCTCTGTGCAGTCAAAGGGTCATTATGAACGACATGGAGATCCGTACGTTCGCTAATACTGACTCCTGGCCACACCATTAATCCAGTTTCTACAGACTAAACGGTGTCGTGGTTTCAATGGGACACACACACCATAGGCCTCCGTGCATAGATGGCACATACCGAATGCAATTTCGGACTGTGTTGATATTGCGAGTCCTGTGACTGCCTGGAAGGTGCGTTGTAGCTGAATTGCAATCAGCCTCCTGTCTCGACGGGCTGTTATCCGGAGATAACGGTCATCTCTTGCTGATTTTCCCCTTAGACGAACTTGACCTTGCAATCTTTCAGCAGTTGCTGTTGTCTAAAATCACGTCCATGTCCTTGAAATTACACTTTGGGAGACTCCAATAGCTGCAGCCACCTCCCTCTCTGGCTGACCCGCATCCAACCTTCCTTCTTCGGGAAAGTCACGTTGTTGTTACATTCCACTACCTGCTCACTAGACTATCTGTACCTAACTGCTTATGCAATTGGTTTGATGGAGTAAATACAAATCAAAGCATCGCCCTCTGCCGCTTTTTGCTGTTATTGACACTAACTTGGTCGCTGTAATGTTGTTGCCTCCATTCCGTAGAACCGACAGAAAGAAGTAGACTTCAGTTCGTTATATCGATGACAGTACTTTAGATCCTAGATATCTACATATATACTCCGCAATCCACCTTAAAGTGCGTGGCGGAGGGTACACTGTACCAGAACTATACATTTCCTTTCCTATTCCCTCCCAAACTGAACGAGGGAAAAAAGAATGTCTATATGCCTCTGTACGTGCCCTAATTTCTCTTGTCTTTGTGAACATTACGCGAAATCTAAGTAGGCGGCAGGAAGATCGTTCTACTCACAGCTTCAGATACCGGCCCTCTAAATTTCCTCAACAGAATTTCTCGGAATGAACGTCGTCTTTCCTCCATCGATCCCCATTCGAGTTCTCGGAACAATTACGTGACACTCGCGCATTTGTCGAACCTACCAATGACGAACCTAGATGCTCACCTCTGAACAGAATCTATGTCTTCCATTATACTAATCTGCTGCTTGTCACTAACACTTGAGCATCACTCACATCTCCCAATAAACCGAAGTCGGCTGTCCGCCTTACTCACAGCTGTCCTTAGGTGTTCATTCAATTTCATATCGCCCTGCAATGTTACGCCTAGATATTTGTACGACGCTACTGGATCAAGACGCTCACTACTAATGCTGTATTCGAAAATTATGGAATTGTTTTCCCTACTCATGTGCACCACCTTACAATTTTCACACCAACTATGTATATTTTGTCCGTCATGCTGTATGTATGCTATTATAGTCAATTAAAGACGACACACTACCATACACCACAGCGGCGTCAGTAAACAGCCGCAAATTACAAGTTACTCCTTCCATCACATCATTTATATAGATACCTCAACTAATCCCATAATTGTTTTGACCACTGTATTTCTAAAAGATTATTCTGTCTGTAATTAAAATTATTACACTTTATTGAACAGCAAAGGAAATTATTACACTTCGCAACGTATGTTCTCTTTCCATAAAGGTTTACTAACTGTCGGAAACAGGGATGTTTCCTACATGGGAGATAAAACTTTAGTTTTATACTTATTGTGTCACACATCTCACAACCCTAGCTCCTGGATGATGACTATACTTTTTTCTATCGTTACCAGACAATACATACAACTTTATTTAATGCAGCTGTGAAACCTATAGCCCTATGTCTAATCGCCATATAGTAGTCTTTTGCTAAATTTAGAAACTTTTTGATTAGTTCCTGAGCTAATACAGCAATTCTTTTCTGTTTTACTTTGTAGCAAAGCATTCATAGCATTGTTGCCGGAAACAACTGTAATGTTCTCTAAGTCTTTTCCTCAATTCCAAACTTTCTTCGTATTTTTCTATATAAGACCTCTACTGTCCAGTTGCACATGAAAGAAGAAAAATCTGTTGTCATCATCGTCTAATCCGGCATTTTTCACTCATTTTATAACTACTTACTATACTGTAGAAGGCAATATGATTGAGCTGACGTAGGGGTGAAAGAAAGAGTGGGAGTATGAAAAAACAATAAAGAAGAGAATAACCTGGAAGTTAATTTCACGGATCGGCGATTTCCCCGACGCTGCGTTACCGCCTGTCGCGTGAAAATCAGGTCCGCTTCTGTGAACGTCGATAGAGCTCGTGGCACCGACCCAGAATGGCAGACGCGCTGTGGATCGCTGTTTAGCTGCGTCCATTACGTCGGAAAGCGTTGTCTCGAAACGAACTCTGTGCGAATGCTCTTAGCTCGTATTTATTTAGGGCTCTCAGTTGCGTGCGTTTTGGGAGCTGCAAACGTATCGAAGCCACAGGCGACTTTCTACCGCGTATTTAAAAGCGGCAAAGGCAACAGACGCGCAAACACCAATGGAAAAAGAGCAGAAAAATCCGCCATTTGTGGCGCCATTCCGCTGCGCAATCTTTTCCGGTTTTTACAATGAATGAACTCGAACACCGATTGGAAAAACTCTGATGGTAATATTACAGTTTGATTTCTCTTAATTTCCACGAACAAATACAAAACAATCACTCGACTTGCTCAGCCAAGCACGGTTTCGGTTTCGATTGTGGATTTTTACTAGACCAGATATATTTATTTTTAATCGCCAGGTTCGTGTCGAATAGCACTTGTTCTGAGAACTAACTTACCCAATGCTTGCAAATCGTAAACGACAAAGAGTAGTTAACGGCTGCCTAACTCCTGAAAGGAGAGAAACTAACTGTTCAGTAACATTTGGGATGGAGTTTTATCTGTAACGATCATGAAGTACACGAAGGACGTTATGCTTTCAAATAAACACCATTTAACATTAACTAATTTCATTATGTGACTGGTTTTTCAGGCTTAACTGCTCATAAATAGAGAAGATACGAGTACAATGAATCAATACGCATTTAACGCAACATAACTTGGAATTGAAGCAATTACAAGTTACATAGCGTGAACTGTTTATCGATTTATACTGCCGACGGAAAGGCACTCAACTTTGGATTTATCTTTATCACTCGATCTCACAGCAGGTTACGTAAAGCTTTCTAATGCTCAACCAGTATTCTTCATTCTTTCTTACGTTTTTACCATAGCGTACATAAGGGGGTAGGGTGACAGGAAAGAAATTGTGCGGTATGTGAATTATAATAATGAATGATGACTGAAAGCATCGTCATGGTAGACACACATACTTCCCTGTATTGGTGAGGGAAGTGGGTGTCAGTGGTGTGAAATTCGTTTTGTTTATTTGTTTGTTAAGCTTATGGTACTTAACTATCGGGTCATCAGTCCCTAAACTTACAAACTACTTATCAACTACCTTATACTAAAGACGGCACAAATATACATGCCCGAGGGGGTATTCGAATCCCCGACCGCAGTGGCCGTGCAGACCGTGACTGGAGCGCCTCAGTCTCCTCGGCCACCGCGGCCGGCGTGAAGTTCATGTCACTGGTTTTAACAATAGCTGTACTTTTTATGATTTAATGTCAACTATAAAATGCTTGATCTCGGTAAAGTACCAAGAGGCATCACATTAACCCAACCCACTGTCAATTACAATAAATTTTCAAAAATGCCTCCATTGACACGTAAACAAAGGTTAAACCGTCGGATCATGTTTTCTCAGACTCGGGCAAAAACTACAGGAGTTAAGATTACCTGACATAGTTGGATTTGGAGGCGATCTGATCGTTTTTATAGTTTTAAAAATGAAATTCCAAGATCACACATTAATAATTTATTCAATGACTACCGGTTTCGGTGAACTGTGTCACCATCAGCTGGTCACATACATATTACAAGCTGGCCATCTGTCAAGAATATAAAAGACATGCAAGAAATAACGTAAAAACATAAAAATAACAAACTTTTTGGATTAAGAGGCACTTATCATATCTTGTTAACAATTGGGTATAAAATAACAAGTGCAACATTGCACTTAGTCACTATATAAAAAATACACAACTTAAAAACATGACAGCTTACAAAATACTCATTTGAGTATTTTCTAAGCTGTCATGTATTTAACTTCTGTATTTTGATGATGATGACACAGTTCGCCGAAACCGGTCGTCATTGAATAAATTATGAATGTGTGATCTTGGCATTTCATTTTGAAAAGTATAAAAACCACAGGAGTTCCTGAATTGTTCCTGCTGCTTCTACATCCGGGCAACCAGATCTTCTTCTGATGAAACATGAGTTGCGTAAACAAGGTTGTGCATCTCTCCTCGCACAAAAAAGTCCAGAATGGACATATCTGGGGATCGAACAGGCATGGTACGAGACCAACTCTGCCAATCAACGTTTCTGGGAACCGTTCCAGGAATCGACGCACACGACGAATGAAATGTGCCGGCGTCCCGTCATGTTGGAAAAACATGCGTTATCTTGTAGGGAGCGGGACGACTTCCAGCAATTCTGGGAATGCTCTGGCGAGAAAATTGTAATAGTGCCTGCCCTTTAATAGCCTAGGTAGCAGATGCCGCCCAGTTAAACAATCCCCAAGAACACCGAAACACCGACCCACACATTAACGAAGAACCGCACTTGACGTGCGCTAGTAACTGTGGCATGTGGGTTATCCTCACTCCAAACATGCGAATCGAGCATGTTGAAGACTAGATCACGCCCGACCGTTGCCTCATCGGTAAACAACACAGAGGATGGAAATGTCGGATGCATTTCACACTGTTTCAGGTACCTCTGCGAAAACTGTGCTCTGAGTGGATAATCAACTGGTCCCAGGTTGTGCACACGCTTTAAGTGAAATGGTCGTAACAATGGACATTCGTCTGATTCGTCCCCATGTTAAGTGGAATTGCACGACTGTTGATTGAAGGATCCCACTCCACATGCTACGAGACAGCTTCTTCAAATTGCGACGTTCTCACTGTGTGATGGCGTCCCTGTCCAGGTAATCTGCAAAATGACCTGGTCTCAGGCAGACGTTGGTATACAGCAGAAAAGGTCGTATGATGCGGGATGCGGCGATTAGGATACTGTTATTGATAAACCCGCTGTGCAGCTCGTCCTTTGTGGTGCGCTACGCAGGACGCACCAACCATATCAGTGCACACATTCCAGGTATATCGCTCCATTAGTTAACAGATACAATGCACTCTACACTGATGGACAGCAGTTGCCTACAACTGAAGAGCGTAATACGCTGTATAACAACCGAAGACTGTAATACGGCCTCCAACGATTTAAATACTCCTCACAGGAAAATATGAAATTACGGAAAAATATTTGTTTTGATGTCCCCTACAGTCTCCCGGAGTCTGTCAGTTCAAATACTTTTGACCCTGTAAATTTATTAGTTAAAGTCGGCCTTGCATAATGGCTATATTTAGTCTGTTACTGATTCCGAGTAACGTTGTTCACAAGGCTTTTCTATATGATATATTCCATATTTGAATCCACGGTCACATTTCGTGTTAATGGGCTTACACCAATCATATACTTCATAATTCAATCACAGCTGAAGGTCATTTCATTTAGGAACTGACAAGGTTTAAATAGTCTTGCAACATTTTGAAGCACTTAAGCGTATGGAATATATTCCCTTCTTATGTTGAGTTGCACGAGGTAGAAATGGAATTAATAGCCACGGAGAATAAAGAGATAATAAATACGTAACAGCTTAAAAATGAGCGGATGAGAAATAATAATGAAATGATTAAAATGACAAAAAATGAAACTGAGGATCAGAATTTTCATCGAGACTAGTTCCACAACAGTTGGATGTCGAAGTTTCCTCATACTTGAAATAGGTACAACTGAAAGCATGCACTAAGGAAGATCTAGTATTGGCCAATTAAATTCAAGAATATTAATCTCTGGATGTTTGGGGTAATGTGCTTCAATGCTCATCTTGCGCCACATATCTCAAAAGCTTTGCACGACAACAATATACCGATCGCGCGTTCAGTAATGGATGTTTCCTTGATGCCTATGCATTGCGTTGTGTCTATGTACACTGATGAACCCCTCTCAAATTACCCATGTTCATTCGACTGAGTACGATTACAAAGTGATTACTGTTGTGTGGTTGGCACTGTTGTCCTTAAATAGCATTGTAACAACTATGACGTCACTGATGTCCTACAAATCCCCATTGTTCTCGAACTTTACTTGGCCTATCTGTGATCGTTGATCATCGGCTGACTTATTGTCAGTTTTGGTCTGGAATTTTCACACTTGTTGCCAGAACTAGTTTACGTAATATTATTATGCGCTGTAACAACTAGTTGCTGTTAAGAATATTGATATTGTTAGTTATGCAGTTTCATACTAATGATGGTTAATAGAGGCTGTGTCTAGTCCTTCTAGTGACTCGTCATTAACTTTCGTGTTAACTTACAACGCATCGAACCGCATTAAGTTTGTGTCATAGGTTATAAGGTGCCTGGGGTTGGTCTCAGCAACCAAAGTGCTAAGAGCCGGAGCTCTCCTCCTGTCAGCGGACAATAGCTTCGTCAATACAATGCCGTGTGAAGGTTAGCCTGGAAAAACTCTAAGCAAGGAATTAATTTATCTTATGAATTGCAGTGTCGCAATTATTCTTGGGAGAGGGTTTGCGAATTTTTGGACGATGTACAAATACATCCATTATTAATGTAGAAAAGTACCACGTTACAAGCCCCTAATGATCTGTGCGTTTAATGTCACATAAATGAGATAAAGTCATCTACCTATAAGTTTTATCTCTACCACCATTTCTTACAAATGGGAAACCTTATTTGCATTTGAATGTGTGTATGTATTTCATTATTTTTTTCTAAATGTTTTCTAGCTTCGGTGATGTGGCCGAGCGTTCTAAAGCGCTTTGCTGTGGAGCACGTGGTTGCTCACCATCTGAGGTTAGAGTTCTTCCTCGGGCATGGGCGTGTTTTGAAATTAGTATACGTTAGTTTAAGAACTTTGTAAACCTAGGGACTGACAATCTTAGCGGTTCAGTACTTTTAGATTTACAAACGTCTGAACATTTTCTAAACCTTTTCTCTTACTAGTTTCCACCGTTCACCTTTATGCCTTAAGAGAGTAATTTGAACTGAATTCACTTCTTCTTGTTGCAGGGAGAAGTTACCGAAGGATGTGAGCAGATGGGAAAACTATTCTTATCTGGAAGATATATACGACACGCTTCAAAAAGCTAATGGTATGTATATCTTACTCTTTCATTTAATAATAATTAAATAGTGGTTCCTTATAATAAGAAAATATGGCATCATAAATCTTCTGAGAGAGAGTAATTCCTGTAATTACTCGATAAACTGCTTTTCTGTGCCCGCCAGCACATAAAGATCTCTTATCAAAAGCTGTAAATTTCGGTGTGTAAAAACCATTTTCTCATACACCTCTTCAGAGAAAATAAAAAAGCAAAAAGCGCCTTTCACTGAGACACAGACACAGACACAGACACACACACACACACACACACACACACACACACACACACACGAAAACATAAAAAAAACGTTAATCACATACGAGCCAGGCACGGCGAGACAGTACGGAAGAATATCGTTGTATGTTTCGCGAAAGGTTACACTATTGCCACGATGGAGTAGCCGAGCAGTCTAAGGCGCCACGCTGCGGAGCGCACGGTTGCTCGCCGTCGGAGGATCGAGACCTCCCTGGGGCATGTGTGTGTGTGTGTGTGTGTGTGTGTGTTTTGTCCTTAGGTTAGTTTACATTAGTTTAAGTAGTTTGTAAGCTACAGACTGATAACCACGCAAAGTGGTCCGATAGATTTACAAACATTTGGTTTTGATTTGGTTACGCTATCCGATGGCACGTCGCGAACTTCCTGATGCCACACATGCAAATGACTGCTCTTACATTCCAGTATCATTCCAGTACCGTATTGCTAACTGCTAAGATGGATCAGCGTCAGCGGTAACATGTAATGCTGACATATGAAAATTTGTGACGGACAAGGACTCGAACGCGAATTCTCGCTTTTTATGAGTGATCGCGTTAATGATATTGGGATAATGAACAGTCTTGCGTAGTACACGATGCGTGGCATGTGCAGGCTTGGGTCGGTCCGGGATGTGTGCGCGGATAGCAAGCGAAAAGCGGGAGAACTGAGTTTGTGTCCCGGTCTTGTACAAATTTCATATATCACCATTAAATTGTACAGGGGAAATGATTCTAGTAACTTGATACGGAAGTCCCAAATCTTGCAGAGATTTTTGAGCTATGCTACACAAATTTTGTTAGTAAAAAAAAAAAACAAAAAAAAACCTTTCGGGCCGTCGATTTCTTTCGGGTGAAAACGAGCTTACCAAGGCACAGCCACGGTTCAGTTGACACCCACAAATATTTTTCCGTGATGGTATTCACTCTCTTATTTCATAGTGAGGTAAATTTCTTAACTGTTGAGACAATAATTACTTCCGAATCACTTGTTATCGTTCTCTCTCTTTTTTATTTAACAACTCGTGCTCCATTTGACGTCATTCTTACTGGATGTGGGAAGGAACTGCCCAAATCGGCATCTGCGTATACGCTAGTTCGTCACTGTATTGAAGGTCCCTATCGCTGATTTTACATATACAATCACAGAATACCGTCTCAGGCACGGCAGTCAGAGATTTTAATGAATTTAATTGTGGACGCTTTTATTTTCTCAATGTGCGATAGAGCATAACAGAAAGACAACCACGTAATAAATCATTTTATCACAAGAATTCAAGCACACATACATGTATTTCTTCACATAGTCACCTTAAAAATAAGGCCTTTGTCATACTGACAAACGAGCTTTACAATATCATTTTCATAAACGGTTGCATTAACGTACGTAGATAGGTCTTTACAGAATTTTGGGTTAAGCTCCTCGTCGACTACGTACTTGTTAGGACCAGCAAAGACTGCGATAGTCGCTGCAGATTTGATCCGCTGTTCTCTTGAATGTGAACCCCACTTGGTTTACGTTTTAAAAAGCGCAGGTACGTTGCACGTGCAGATACGTAAAAATATACTGTTTAAAACATGATGTTTCTATAAAAATTATACTCTAGTTTTCTTACGTGTAATTTAAAACATAAACTAAATCTCCATCCATAGAAGCGATTTTGTGTTCTGATGCGGGAGGAGTATCTGTGAAACTGTGTGGAACTGTACTGTGTGTTTCCAGTACTAATCACTTGAGTGAATTGTTATTCTTTCATTTACATTCTCAGTGTTTATAGTTAAACCACTGTTTAGGCTAATTCAAACTCTTACATCTGGTGCAAGAGTAATACGAAAAGGTCATTACAGCGTACGAGTGGTACGCCTCTTGTTGGAAGCCGCGAAGCGCCGTCTGCAAATTTTCTATTATTTCGTCTATTATTCAAAATCTTCGCCCTTTCGAAAAGGTTGCAAAGTTTGCAGAGTATGAAGGTTGAGGCAACAAACTGATTTCGATTCTTGGTCAAAAGTCACGCATAAACAAGGATGAATGTGCAGGTTCGTTATCGTGATGCATGAGTCCCCTATACACGCTCAGATTTGTCGTCCAACCAACTAAACAACCAATTCGTAGCAGCCTACACACGTTCGAACCAACTGCACACAGTGATCGCAGCGTCTTCCTTTCCTGGAGTCCGTTTGTCGAACTGTTTTTGTTGTCGCGTGTTCGCTTTGCAGACAGCAGATGATTACAGGCAGGAAATTGATTGCGTAGCGCTACACATGCACAATTTGTCTGATGGAGTGACGGGGGAGGGAGTGGACCGGATCTCAGACGTTCAGGCCTTACCAACCATCCGACAAGCGAATGTATCTAAGTATTTAATTGGTTGCTATGTTCTACATATCGTTAAACCAACGAATATCATGCTTAAACAGAACTCGTAGTAGAATTAAACTTTGACTGCACCGGAGTGAGCGCTGATATGAAACTTCCTGGCAGATTAAAATTGTGTCGGGACTCGAACCTGGGACCTTTGTCTTTCGCGGGCAAGCGCTCTATCACTGGTTCCGGTTCCGACACACAATCTGCCAGAAGTTTCAATCCTCATAGTGTTTAATACATGACTATCTTACTTATATGTAAAACTTTACATGTGGCAATAGGGACGACAATAGCGCAACTAGTGGGGAAACAGTCAACGATGGTGGCACTACAAAGTCTAACACGAACAGTCGCGAAAGCGACGTTAATACTACAGGCGGCAAAATTGCATTTACAGAATTATTCACACGGTTGGCTCTTTCTCTCTACTGATGAGACTGTCGTTTCAAGTGCCACACGTAAACCTTTCATATACCTACAAGAAAGGGTATTCCTCTACGTATATTGTAATAAATATCTTGACCCGAATGACTACCAAACTTCACACTATCACCCTTTGCCATAATCTTAAGATCCTATCACAATTTCTGAAGCTTTCTTGGAGGCCTTATGGAAAACACATGCAAACATCATTTTTTATAAATATTCATGGTATATCGATGTAGATATGTTTTTACGAATGGATTATAGCACTTGTGTATTTTATTTGTCCGGCTTGATGATTGCGGTAGCGGAGCAGGCGAGCGCATTGAACGCTATGTTACGAAGCACGAGGTCGTTCCCCGTCGGGGGTTCGAATCCACCACCTCGGGCATGGATGTTTGTGCCGTCTTTAGTATAAGCTAGTTCATAGGTAGTTTGTTAGTTTAGGGATTGTTGACCCCGCAGTTTGCTTGATGATTAAACAAACAAATATTTAATCTTAGTAGCGTATTTGAAACTCAAACACAAGACCACTCCGTAGCACCCGGTCTGACTACGCTTCTGTGGAATACAGTGTAACTTTTACTGATGGCGCTGAGCTGGGCATATGTACTAAATTCGCAGTCCAGGCGTATTGTCAGAAGTGGTGTGTGGCCCACAGTATGGCTACATGTATCACCGTTTATATTCATGCTAGTTGACGGCCTCTTGCAAACTTTCTACCGCTCATTATTTTCTTTCTCGAGACTAATTTTCTTTACACCAGGCGAAAAGAATGATCATGGAACTTGATGATTTAACGTATCTTGTGAATTTGAAATAAATCACCTTATGAATTACGTCATAGTAGTTTTATAATTTTTATCTTCAAAGAAAAGCCCTGATCTCGAACTTTCGGGATCGCGTATTGTAACAGCACTCTTTTGGTTTCCATGCAAAATGTTGCTTTCTATATCATCAATTATATTGTTCCTAAGGAACGTGTACCGCGCGAAGATTACGCGAGAATAAAATTATAGGGATTAAAGGCCACACGAAGGGTTGTTGCCTGAAACGAACCATGCGCGGTTGGAACCAGAGGAAGAGGAAGTGGTGGCGGTGCACTGGTTACTATCCGCCAGTCACCTCCAGCTGGTAAACAATTCGAGTAGGGGTTTTCTAGCCATTAAATGGAAGTAAAGCCCATGGAAAGAAGAGCAGTTTGGTTACGTTTTTAACAGAGAAAGTAAAATAAATGAATCCTTATACGACGGGGGACCCAAAAAACCGCATTTTCGCCATCACTTCTTTATTTCAGAATATTTTTGCACCAAATTTCGATCACCTTCAAAGTATTATCCCTTGACTAGAACGCACTACTTCAAACGATCCTAACATTGTTCAAAACAGCTTTCAAATTCACTTACCTGGGAGTGCTTTTTGCCTTCAGCCATTTTTGTTGTACCTCTTCCACAGGGCGCTAGATCCGGTCAGTTGGGGGGTGGGGTGGGGGGAATGGTCGACAATCGGTGTCAGGCAGTTTTTTGGTCAAAAACGGCTTTACAGAGAGGGCGGTGTGGGCCGACGCTTTGAGGATGAAGGAAGAAAATTATCTTATATTTTCTTCCATATTCTCTTCAATCGTTTCAAAACCTCAACCTCCCGGTTGACTAACACAAGACAACCTCTGAAATTGAAGATTCAAATAAGTATCGTCTTGATGTTGGCGACTTTTCTGGGACCTTGATCACCAGTAATCACCTCGGAAAAAATGGGGTCCTGTGGAGCTGATCCCGAAGCTCAAATCATGCCTGAAGTCGACGCTCCGTTTACTCATCTGTGACAAGGTGATGGACAATTTCGACTGCAAAACTTCTCATGTGCAATTATTCGGCTAGAATCTTCTGAATTGAACTCCGTGATGTCACACCTGACACAGTTGATCAGTAGTTTGGCAACGGTCTCCCCGAATGAGTGCATAGTGTTTGTTGACATTTACGTCATTCCTTGACGTTGAGGAGAGTTCTGAAAAGGGTTAGTCTACAATGGAAAGCTATCTATTTATAAAACGTAAAAACTGAGGGCAGCATCTCCATAAGCAGTGTTAAACACTACAGTAGGTTTCACAGCCAATTTTACCAACACGAAATAAAATTTCACAGCCGCGCATTGCTCTCGACAATCTGCCTTCAGATTTTCGACGAAATACAAATAAATTATTTTTTAAAAATCTACGGTTGATCCGATGCACTCACAACGGCACAACGTCGCACAATGACTCGGGCTACGTGACCGTAACGGCCACCTGGTAGAACAATGGGTTCCTCCATTCTCCATCTTGACCTCATCCTAGTTCTCTAACTTTTGAACCATCTTCGTACTTTTATAAAGATATTCAGCGGTTGTTTTGCATTCGTAAAGATGAGACTATGGTACTCCATACTGTCACTGACGTGAAATTATGAAAATACACCTTTCGCATATATATATATATATATATATATATTAAAAAAGGATCGCGCAAATGTACACGGTTGAATGTACACGATAACAGAAGCAAAATGTTCCAGTAATCATGTCTCAAACGAGCCTTTAGTGAAATAATTACGAATGTAACGTTCCAAGCCGGTTTTACACCGCATTTCGAATCCCAGGCCGACTCAGACTTTTACTTGTCCCCAGAGCCCTAGATCAGCTAAAGTCATTTCTTTCCTTCGACATTCTTCTTCCTTCCTTTCCTTTATGAAATATTTGCGAATGCAGAATGGCTGCAAACAAATCTATGTGTATAATTTAATTATGTTCGCGTACCACCTACGTGACTACATGTCCTATTTACAATAATTGTTTCAAGTGGTACACAGTGATGATCGTGGCACTAAGGTTAACATACGACCTACTAAGTTTAGCAGACACCCAAATCCGAATCTTTAAATTACGATACTTTCTCCGTCAAAGGATTTTGTTGAAATAAAGCCTGTACGTTCTTCGAGCTATGCTCAAATTGTCAATATATACTCAATGAAGATGAGTCTACTACCTCGGTTGATTAGGGTGTTCAGACAGGGGAACACGTCTGTATCACAGCTTTATTATGAGTAAAGTTTAAGCGCGATTTTCTCGTGCATACGCTTAACAAATAGCAGTTGCCGGCCAGATACCAAGAACGTACGAGGCGTGCTTCAATGGGCCGATTAATTCTGAAATTCCAAGAATGTGTGTGATAGGAAGTCAGGAAGTATAATACGTCCTTTCGCAGATCCCTCGAGACGTTTCTGTGTCGGTGAAAGCTAAACGAATTCTAGCTCGTACAAGAGCTACCTTTTACCTCAGTCGTTTGGAACCACACGAAACAATG
Organism: Locusta migratoria; assembly: GCA_026315105.1. Lineage (NCBI taxonomy): Eukaryota > Metazoa > Arthropoda > Insecta > Orthoptera > Acrididae > Locusta > Locusta migratoria. Next base: position 197,003,069 of record CM048749.1, read on the forward strand.
CCTAGAATAACATTGTATCACAGAAAATCTGCGATCTGTGTCATTTCCATGCAAACTTTTCGGGTACATTCTCGACATTCTTAAGCACTTACTTTAATTAATATAGTTCCCTTTAATTACACTTATGCTTTACTTCTACTGTAATTATAACACAGCAGAACATACATATTTGTCACATCTGATAGTGTTAATATTGGCCCACTTTAGTTTACGGTAGTAACACTAAAAGTGGCCCATTGTGATCGCCTTTTGTCAGCATATTTAAACGAAAATCACGGCTTAACCATTCATCTGACACAAAAATTGAATAAACGAAATTGTGAGGAGAAAATTCGTTACAACTGTTTTATGTTTTTCATATCTCGCATCGTTACAGGGATATTTACAAAAATAACGGCGATGTGACACTGGGTGTTTGTAACTAGTTCCCTCATTTAGGGCGCGCCGTTCAACCGATCGGTACCAAATTTTACAAACGTAATTGTTGACCGCCCGCCATCAGATAATCCATTTTTGAAATATTTCGGGCAACATTAGGATGTTTGTGACAACCTTTTGAAAGCAGGAAATTTAATTGCAAATACTACCTTAACCGTTCATATGATACGAAAATTGTATAAACGCATTTCTAACTGTGAAAATTCTCAACAACTTTGCTATTCTATGTCATCACCATAACTCGCACCGTTTCAGAGTTATTTGCAAAAAATACAGTCGATTTTACACTCCCACTTGATTTTACTTAAACCAGTACAGGCAAAGAAGATAAACTTGAAAAAGAGGTCAAACTACCAAGGTAAGACAGTGATAATATTGTAACGAAACAAGATAATGAAAATATTGGAGAGATATTAAACTAATAGTTTAAAAGAGTTAAAAGTTCAAGAAAGTATATGTTTGCGAATGATAAACCCAAATATCAAATAATTTTGGCTGTTATTTAAAATACCGTAGGGAGAATGTGTTGAATGCAAAGATATTATTACAATAGTAGAGTCGTAATCGTGTCATCCATCAGTTTTTATTATTTATATTTTTATTTTTACAGACTTCCATGAAACTCTTTAATGATAAATATGAAGCATTGAATCAAAATCTGTGATGCGAACGGGAATCGAATCGGGACCTCCATGCTTACTAGGCAGATGTCTTACCGCTACAACACTGCATCACTAGCGATTAAGGCGCTTTGGAATAGTCTAAGCACGATTTCCTTCACGTCACAAACTTTAATTCAGCTTCTGTGTTCCATAAAACATTGCCACACAGAAGCTGAATTGAAATGTGTGACGTGAAGGAAATCGTGCTTAGACTATTCCGATGCACCTCAATCGCTAGTGATGCGGTGGTGTAGCGGTAAGACATTTTCCTAGTAAGCATGGTGGTCCGGGTTCGATTTCCGGTCGCATTAAAAAATTTGAGGCTTCATACTTGTCAGTAATATCTTTCACATATTCGAGAAGAAAATCCCTCTCAGGGATTATATATTTTTATTTCCATGAAACTACACGAAAACCTACAGTGGACCATAAAACACGCCAATGGGACATTTTTCCTTCAAAGTGCAGATGCGGGATTCGATGAAATGTTTAAAATGAAGTGGAAGGGACACTTGGTCGATGTTACATCATAAACTTTGTGACTTAAAGTCAGATTTTCTTCCCCGAGGCATAAATCCAAAGATAGAAAATGCTTATGCCCTTATCATATCCATCCATCAATTTAACACCTAATTACTTTAATTATCGTAGCGTTTGATATTTGACTGATACATTGCGACAGTGGTTTTAAACGTAAAAAGTATAAATAGTGTAGACATTGTTTCCTTCCACAGTTTTAAGCACTTTATCGAAATCTCGCTTACGCAGTTTGAGGAATCATATAGCCTCAATCAGGTGCGTAGGCTATATATCTGTTTTGCTCCATTTGAACTACTTTAAGCACAGGGTTGATCTGGCAGCGTGTCACCGACGTAAATGAATTACGTTTAATTTCCGTCCTAGGGTACTGATTTCTTGCTCCTCTGTTTCTCATTATTAAAAGTGATTTGTTACAAAATGCAATGTTATGCATGGATATGACACAGACCAACTTTTTTTTAATGATCTGGTGTTATTCAAAGCACGTTTTCATGCGGTTCTAAGCGTTCGTGATGAATAGTGTATCTTGTCAGCTAATAGGTGTCCATAGCAGCTCACCCTACCTATGATACACCTCATTCCTGGTATTCTCCTCTGACTCTCAGCTCTCTCTCCCATTCTGTCAATGTGTGTGTGTGTGTGTGTGTGTTCAAATGTTCAAATGTTTGTTAAGCTTATGGGACTTAACTACGGGGTCATCAGTCGCCAAACTTACAAACTACTTATGAACTACTTACGAACAAGGACGGCACAAATATCCATGCCCGAGGGGGGATTCGAACCCCCGACCGTAGTGGCCGTGCAGACCGTGACTGGAGCGCCTCAGTCCCCTCGGCCACCGCGGCCGGCTGTGTGTGTGTGTGTGTGTGTGTTGGTGTGTAAGAGACAGAGAGAGAGAGAGAGAGAGAGAGAGAGAGAGGAAGACAGAAGTTCCATTGTGCTAAAGCGCTCTGTAATGATTCCGTCACACATAACTAGCGTGAACGGAACAGCACTGAAAACGCCGTCTCTGATGTCGCTACGGCTTGTTAGATATGCGGGCCACGCTTGACTAAGTTTGTAATAATCTGAAATTAAAATGAGCGCTAGTGTTCCGGCGGGGAACATTGGAGGGCTGGGCGCTACATTTGGGGCTGCGTGTTATTGGTGCGAACGAGCAGCCAGCACTTAGCTGGGGAGTTTCCAGCGCAGCGTAGCACGCGACCGGTCGTTGCATTCAAAGCGTAGAGAGCCACGCACACAGAGCGCAGACTCCAGGGCGAAACTGGGTCGTCATTGGCACGGAAACACCTAACGGAATGTCAATAAATTTCTTAACAGTATGAGAGCGCATTAACAATTCAAAAGAATGTCGGACGTTCCGACCACTGCAGTAAGTAGACTTCTTCACGCTGTTTTTCTGATACCTTGAGGAAAGCCATTTGCAACACTTGCCGAAACATCGGAGAATTTCATAAGCCGAAAAAGTGAGCACATAACCCGAAGAATGTTATTGACAGTGAGAAGGGCCACAGAATCCTAGGCTTAAGTGTAATATGTTCAAATGTTTGTTAAGCTTATGGGACTTAACTACGGGGTCATCAGTCCCTAAACTTACAAACTACTTATCAACTACCTTATGCTAAGGACGGCACAAATATCCATGCCCGTGGGGGGATTCGAACCCCCGACCGTAGTGGCCGTGCAGACCGTGACTGGAGCGCCTCAGTCCCCTCGGCCACCGCGGCCGGCTTAAGTGTAATAGACAACGTTTATGTTACAGTAGGAGTAAACAGTGTCCGATATTGCACCCCTTTACCTTATGTCCACATTACCTCCCGCAGTTGCAATTACAAATCAATCATGAATTTGTAGCATAAACATGTTGGAACAATATAGGTCAATGGGATCCATAATTGCAATACCAATATTGTATATTTACCTTTCAGTGATACTGAACAGCACTTCATCTAACAGAACCTAACTTGATACCGATAGGCCTATTATTCGTAGCATTACTTCCTTCTACTGTTACGACACAAACAAGTGACACAACGGCAAAATGTATGCCAACATCGGTAGTTGATCCATGGTCATAAATTAGGACAAAATTGAAAAGAAACTGGAAGACTACGTATAATCTGTAACAATATCTGAAGATATAAACAGCGTTATTGTTCTAATGTTTAGTAGTAATTAAATACTACATCATTAGCAGCATAATGAATCAAAGGCTTAGAACCATTTAAAGTGTGAGTGTTGCTCCTGCAGAATTTTCAGGCGCAATCAATCAAAAGTGAAGACCGTAAACTCCACAAAATACCTAGGAATTACTATTACTTCAGACTTAAACTGGAAAGAACACGTAGATAATGTCGTGGGAAAGGCGAACCAGAGACTGAGTTCTATTGGCAGAACCCTTAAAAGATGCAACAGAACTGCAAAAGAAACTGCCTACACCACGCTTCTCCGTCCATTTCTGGAGTATTGCTGCCCAGTGTGGGATCCTTATCACGTGGGTTTGACGGAGGACATCGAAAGAGTCCAGAGAAGGGCAGCACGTTTCGTATTTCATCGGTACAGGGGAGACAGCGTTACCGAAATGATACAGGACCTGGGATGGAAATCATTACAACAACGGCGCTTATCGCTGTGGCGTGGGCTACTTACGAAAGTCCAATCGCCAACATTATACTCCGAATGCAACAATATATTGTTGACTCCCACTTACATAGGTAGAAATGACCATCAGAATAAAATACGAGAAATCAGAGTTCGAACGGAGAGATTCAGGTGTTCTTTATTCCCACACGCTATTCGAGAATGGAATGCGAGATAAATAATATAATGGTGTTTCGATGAACCCTCTGCCAGGCACTTAAATGTGATTTGCAGATTATCTCATGTAGATGTAGATGTAGAACGGTAACCCTCAGCCTTTGAGAATGATGCAATTCGTGACAAGAACACGGGAATCATTATGTAGAAACCATACAAGAAAACAAAATATCCTAAAACTTTGGTCGCATTCACGTTGTTATGTGGCCCCAATATTAATATTTAAAAAACGAAACATACTTCGAATAACTGACTTATACTAGCAGAAAATGAATATGACATAGATACTAAACAGGGAGTAGACGTTTTAGTATTTCTGAAGTAAAGGATCCAATTGTGCATGTATTTGTCGAAAGCGGGGAAGTCGGCCAGTGTATTCACGATAAATTTATTAGTGTACATGTATCAGATATTCTACCAAGAACCAACGGAACATTCAATCAACAAAAAAAGTTTCTGGTTCCCTACGGAAACATGATTCTACCCAGACGTTCCTGCCGGCCGCGGTGGCCAAGGGGACTGAGGTGCTCCAGTCACGGTCTGCACGGCTACTACGGTCGGGGGTTCGAATCCCCCCTCGGGCATGGATATTTGTGCCCTCCTTAGTGTTAGTGGTTTTTATGTTTAGGGACTGATGACCCCGTAGTTAAGTCCCATAAGCTATGCAAAGATTTCAGTTTCAATAGACGTTCCTTGGATTAAGCAAAGACAAACGATTTTCAAAGAAGGCATTCACCAGCTTGTTACCCAATAGATTAAATGTTTTAGCTTTGACAATCATTTGTGTAATATTGTCTACCTTCTTCCATTTTTTAAAATAATTTTAATGTCCCTTTCAAAATTTGTCCCGATTCTATAGATTTAATGAACCAACCAACATGACAAATTTATGTTGACACATGTCCTTTATCTACGTCCATATCCGGCTAACCACCTCACGGTGTCTGGCGAAGGGTGCCTTGAGTAACACTGTCACTGTTCCTATCACAGTGATGTATGGTTCTGGATAATAAGAATAATAGCTGTAGATATGGCTGTATATAGGCTTCAATCTCCCTAATTTTATTTGTGTGGACTTTTTGATATGAGGACAAGGGAGTAATATATTGATTCCTTTTTCAAGAGACTTATCCGTCACTTTCGCATCAATCCATACCGTTATACAGCATGTCTCCCCTGCAGCGTGTGGCATTGAAGTATGCTAAACATCTCCGTGACACTTTCGCGCTTGGTAAATAATCCTTAATGAAGACTGCTGCTATCCGTTCTCTTCAGTGAGCCCTCTTTGACAGGGATTTCATACATAATGATCAATATTCAAATGTTGGCCGAGCGAGTGTTTTATGAACTTCTTCCTCTGTTGACGAACTGCAGTCTCCGAGGATTCTTCCAATGAATGTGTCAGACATGTACCTGAACAACGATTAATTTTATGTAGTCGTTCCACTTCAAACTGATCCTTTTGCCTATGGCTAGATATTATATGCCACTAACTGCTTCCAGGGATATATAATGCTTCGTTATATGAGTAACTAAGTATTGCCACCAATAATAACTCCCAAAGTATGATAGGAGCTGAAACGTTTGTGGGACAAAAGTTTCATAGGACAACCGCGGCCAGAATATGACGTTGGTTTTTTGTTGCTACGTTGGGTCGCCTCACATATATGAAAGTCAACTTTTTTAAATGGGGTATTGTAGTTTGGTACTCGTTTTCTGATAGTGGCTATCGAGACGAATCCAGTGATCAGTTACAATAAGGTCTTTGAAGATCAACGAAGATGAATAAGGTGGCGTGAATGTCCATTTACAGAAGGTGTTCGAAGTGATGACCATTGGTATCAGTGCAGCGCTGAAGTCTTTTTATACTGGATTGCATGGTATTTCGTATCTCTTGGGCACTTTCAGGCTGTTCTATGAGAATTACATTGAAATTTCCACTCCCAGAATGCCACTCACGTCTTGCCAAACGTTTGTCGCAATGGAACCGGTGGGCGGCTTATTGCTGCCACCTTTTTCACCTTCGTGAATCTTCGAAGACGTCCCTTTTACACATCACTAGAGTCATCTCGATAGCCAGTATCAGAAAATAAATGCTCAACTATAGCATCCCATTTAAAAAATTATATATTCAGTCCCCGTTGTCCCGTGCAACTTTTGCCCCACAAACTTCTCAGCCCCTATCATACTATCGGGGTTATTCTCGGTGCCAATAGTTAGTACAATAAATGATATATCTTTCAATTTTTTGACAGTACGTTACAATCATTCAATTTCCAATCCGTGTAACAAGAGATGATACCTTGCAGAAGCTCCTGCAATTCGCTACAATTTTCCGACATTGCGGCTTCTTCCTATACAACGGCATCATTCGCGAAATGCGTCACTCAACTCTCGATGTTATCAACGTGCTCATTCTTATATGGAAAGCAACTGTAGTGTGTAGTGTAGCACTCCCTTGGGGCGCGGAAGAGTTGTCTCCGTTGAGAATGGCGTTCTGCTAGCTATAATAACCTCAATCTAGTCATACAGTCGGTCTGAAATTCTATACATTCATACTTGGTTGTGATTTCCCTAAATCGCTCCAGGCAAATTCCGGGATGGTTCCTTTGAAAGGGCACGCCCTGTTTCCTTCCACATCCTTACCCAAAATCCGAGAGTAAGCAGGGTCTCTAATGACCACGCTGTCGATGGGACGTTAAAGTCCAAGCTTCCTTCCTTCCTCCATACTTGGTTGATTAGACGACAGTGTGGAACGCTGTTTGGGACATGTCCGCGAGAACAGACGTCACATACACAACTGCATATACTCTCCCCTAAAAAAGACAATTTGAGTACAGATGCGTACATATCGTTCGTCCCCTTGCGAGAATAAACGTGAAGTTGGAGCAATGGGGTCAACTGCAAAATCCGACCAGCCGGCGAAAGAGGGAAACCATAGAGGCTTCCTTTTCGAACGGTGCCCGATGACGGTAACGATGTAGGTTCTACACAGTAATCCATCAACGTCAGCCGCTGATCACGCTGCTTAAATGCCCGACCCGGCCTCGTAACAGCTGTGAACACACTAATGCAGTGTACTGCCAGTTCGGACTTACACCGAGAACTGCAGGTCTGAACTTTTGCATACCCGCATTGTGTATAAGAAAGATAGAAAGAGCTTTTACTTTATCAAAAGCGATAAGAGACATATTTCAGAGTACTTGATGGTTGACACGGAAGTTTCGTATACACCTCTGAGCGTACTTTCTGTCAGTGGACATAGTTCAAGAAAATCGTACAATACGCTTCAGACAAGTACGTGTCGAGTAAAATTACGAGAGATGGAAAAGGGACACAGAGCCCACATAGAGACATACCGTCAGTCTTTCTTTCCGCGAGCAAGACATGACTGGAATAGGAAGGAGAACCGATAGTGGTACTCAAGGTACACTCCGCCACACATCGTCGGATGACTTGCGGAGTAAGGATGTAGATGTAGATCTGGTTCAAAAATCGAATTAGAAAATTACAACGGAAGGAAAGCGCGGGAATAGCCCCGTGCGCTAAGGTGCTATGTTACGGAATGCGCGGCCGCTGCCCGTCGGAATTTCGAGTCCTCTCTCTAGATTGTGTATATGTTGTCCTTAGCTTAATTCAAGTAGTTTGTAAGTTTAGGGAACGATTATCGTAAAAATTTAGTCCGTTGAATTCACGCACGAACATTTGAAAATTTTGCAAAGAGTGTTTATAAAAATTTAAATATAGCCAAAAGTTGAGAGAAAAAAATATTTATACGGTGCGAAAATTACCATAAAGAGGTTTAAGCGTGATAAACGAATTCGAAAGTAAGCTTCTTAATACTGAATTAGCAGTAAATATTTAGAAATTTTGTTCCTGTATTAAACGGATCGATACTACGTGACCTGGCTGTGCAGATGAAGATTTTAAAACAGTACATTGCCTTGCGGGTTGGCCGCGAGGTCTAAGGCTCATTCTACAGACTGGGCGGCCGTTCCCGCCAGGATTTCGTGTCCTCGGGGTTATGGGTGTGTTTATGTTGTTTAGTGTAATTCAGATTAAGTACATTGTAAATCTGGTGACTGACGAGCATAACAGTTGTGCAATAGGTTTAAAACATTCGAACATTTAAAAGAGTGGATTACAAATAAACGCCCAAATACTAGACATATTTCTGAAAATCTTTTTTACGGAGAAAGATTCCACTACACTTCATCCTCCAAAATAGTCCCATGGACGATAAAATGGCAGATAATGACATAAATGAGGGATAGAAAAGCAACTGAAATCGTTCTGCAGAGGCTACATCGTTCTTCATGACCAGAGACCAATTAATTTTTACTCAGAGTATGCGCAGAAACTTGCCCCTCTTCTAGCGGAATGTAGATTTCTATAGGGAGAAGCGTTTCTAATGACTTTTAAAAAATCGCAGGTCTTCCGATTTTAAGAAGGGGATGTGCAACATCATAGGCTTGTATCTCGGACGTCAGTGTGTTTTCGAATTTTGGCACACGTTTGTACTCAAGTATAATGACACAACCGCAGAGAAACCATCTCATTAGTAGGATTCAACATATGTTCCGACAACAACAATCATATGAAACCAGTTCGCGCTATTCCTTCACGAATGTCAAAAGCAGTAGATAAAGATTCCCAGGTACATGCAGTGAGTCTTGACTTTCGCAAGGTATTTGATACAGTTCTGTAATGTCGCCTCATGAACATAATTCGGATTTACGGAATATCAGACCAATTCTGTAATTGGACTGAAATATATATATGTAACAGAAAGCAGCATGTTACCCTCAGCGGAGAGATCTTCAGACACGAAAGTGAATTCTGGCGTACCGTAGGCAAAGGGAGTTTTATTGATCCCTTTATTTTGCACGGTATATACAAAGCATGTTGTAGATGATGTGGGAAGTTCAATGATGCTTTTCGCGGATGGAGCTGTGATATATCGAGAAGTCGCAACGATGGCAAATTGTAACGGCGTGATGGAGGCTCTGCAACGTAATCGGCATATGAAACATGGATTTGCTATTGACTCTGCGTCAACATATTTGGAGAATTGCGAATACATAGAAAGAAATACCGTTTACTATATACTAAGAGAAACAGTTATTCCATAAAGAAGAATCTAGAATTATGCTAGAGGAGCGATTTCAAATTTAACTACCAAGTAAAATTAACCGTAGGCAGATGCCAGACTTTCATTGGAAGAATCCTCAGGAAGTTCAATTCATCAACAAAGGATATCAGGTTATAAAACACCATATCGACCAATACATGAATGTTGCACATCAGTGTGGGATCCGTACCAGATTGGGCTTTATATAAATGATAGAGAAAATCCGACGGAGATCAGTACGCAGGTTGCAGGTTCGCTTAGCAACTGCGGAAACGTCACGGAGTTGATCGGGGAACTCCCGTGGCAGACGTTGCAGGAGTGTTGTTCATTACTGCGTGGACCTTTGTCGACGTTCCGAGAGGGTACGTTTCTTAAAGAACCAACATATATCTCGCGAATAGATAATGAGGTTAGAATAATGAGGTTAGAATCAGAGGTATGCCAGTAGTCTGTTATCCCGTGACTGGAGGACGAAATAGTGTGCTACATGAATTAACCGTCCGTCCAATAGCGATAAAATGTTGTACATTTCATTTTGAAATCAAGAGGAAAGATCGCATGAAATATAAATTCGGAAAAGTCGCCCGGAAAGTAGGAAAATTTAGGAAAAACCAAAATTAATTTTTTTCTACGAATAAAATCAAATAAAATCTATTGCCACGTGGTTGCAAGACCATCACTTCAGTACGGCTTGACAGGACAAGGTTTGTACGGAGAGGGGAATTCTTTCTTTTTTTTTTTTTTTTTTTTGTTTATTACGGTCTTGGAAAAGTTTTCAGAAAAAAAAAAAAGCAGAAAAGCATTTAAAAAGAAAAGTCGCAAAATTCGAACCAAGTTCCTTTTTCAATGTGTTACTAAATGTACTCAACACTATTAGTCGAGAACCGTTCATTTTGATCATTTCACGTTCAGCGAAAGATGAACGTTCTTATGAACTAAAAATTTGGGAAAGTTACCCGGAAATTTTGAAAATTCGCGAGAAACTGAAAGAGCTTTCTTCAATGGGATATGTATATAATTCGACTGATTGCGAAAAATTTTTGCATATTTATCGTCCAAAACGAGATAAAAAAAATTTGGAAAAGTTTCCCGGAAAATTGGAAAATTCAGAAAAAAATGGAAAGATATTTTTCTATTATTTTTCTATGAAATATCAATCCCATTTATCTGATTGCGGTAAAATTTTGCACATTAGATGTTCAAAGCGAGAGAAAGGTTTGAGGGAAGTAAAAGTTGTTAATAGTTGGCCAGAAAATAGGAAATTTGTGGAATGTGCTCTTTTCTTTGGGATATCAAAATCATTCGTAAGATTGCGATAACATTTTGCACATTTGACGTTCAACCATACTTAGACTATCTGATGATGCTTTTATAAAGGTACTGGGTCTAAAAAACATATGATTTACATTAATATGGTTTATATTAAGAAGTAAGTGATACGAAGTTCACCGGGTCATCTAGTTTAATATACAGGGTGTTTCACTGTGTTTGCCTCTGTCACTTATAAAATAATAGGTAACGGGAAATTTTAATGCGGTAGGTCAACACAAGAAATTTTACACTTTCTGCGGAGCTATGAACATAGTTTATTGTATCATTTTCCAAAGAGTTACAGCACAAAGATATAATTTTTTAAATAGAACAATAGTTCTTTCTGTCGTGCATTGGATTCGTTGAAACCAGCTGCGTCCAAATCAATTTAAACTACATTCTTATCACTGTCAGTTTGGGAGCTACCACCCTTCAAAGTTTAGGGGGCGGCGGCTTCGACAGCGTAGCTAACTGGCTGGTGTGGTCATGAGACAGTGGGCCGTGCCCCAGGGGATAGCCACTCGGCCAGTCAGCTACGCTACCGCAGCCTCCGCCCCCGGAACTTTGAAGGGTTGTAGCTCCCAAACTAACAGTGATAGGAATGTAGTTTAAATTGATTTGGACGCAGCTGGTTTAAATGAATCCATTACACGATAGAAAAAACTATTGTTCCATTTAAAAAGTTATATCTTTCTGGTGTAACTCTTTGGAAAATGATACAATAAACTATGTTCATAGCTCCGCAGAAATTGTAACATTTCTTGTGTTGACCTACCGCATTAAAATTTCCCGTCACCTATTATTTTATAAGTTATAGAGGCAAACACACTTAGTGAAACACCCTGTATATGCTACTTCCCAATGACACAAATTTATAACGAAAGTACTGCAGAATACGTTGGTTAACAGTAAGGCGTGGGTTCTAAACCGCTGGACCAACTGGCAAGGCGATGTGTCATGGCATGGAGAACTACACACTTACTAAGGGATAATTCAGTTATTATTATTACAATAAATAAATGAATATCATCAGCTCAGCGAAATTGTACGAACATTTCCGAAGTTTTACCAAAAATGTTCAAATGTTTGTAAATCTATCGGACCATCAGTCCGTAGCTTACAAACTACTTAAACCTAGGTAAACTAACCTAAGGACAAACACACACACCCATGCCCCAGGGAGGACTCGAACCTCCGACGGCGAGCAACCGCGCTCCGTAGCGAGGCGCCTTAGACCGCTCGGCTAGTCCAGCGCGGCTGCACCTTCTTGACTCTTAATTCGGATACACGGAAATTTTCTGCTGCATCCATTTTCATTATAAACTACCACAATAATGAAGAAGTAGCAGCTGTAATAATCGTAATCCAAGTGTAAAATGAAGACTTTTCCGTGATTCAATCCTTCGTTCTCGAAAAATTAAACCAGACTTAATCCCTGTACTATAGTTGTTACTAGTCCTACCTAAACATGATTTGTGCTCAAAAGCAAAATATTCTGCTCCTGTTCTAATTTCGCCCGAAGCTGTAATCGATACTTGCGTAATGAAGTTAAAATTTCTCTATATTTACATTACACCACAAATTACTAGTTTGTACACAATTTTCAAGATCCGCGCCCCCACCCCCGTACTAAGCATTCTTCATTGTGTGGAAACCTAATCAGGGGCCCGTAGAAGACGACATGGAAGGCGAACAGTTTTAGACAAATCGACACTACCTTTTTTTTTTAATACTTCCAAATTGGATTCTTTTCTCTTCGTTATGAGATTTTCTACCTAAAAAATAAAAGAATAAAAAAAGCTATTAAGGTAGTTATACAATGTAAAGTGAACTCGATAGCGTTGAGTCTCGATGTTTTGCTTATCAGAATTACGAATTTACCATAAATACGAGCGTCATAAAACGAAACAAAACTGCGGATACATTCTATCGTCACGGAAAAAGGCACTCCACTATAATAACGCAAATATAATAGTGAAAAGAGCTAAAACCCTTGAGATTGCCAATGTAAATGACTATTTAAAAACGTTATGTTTTAGAAAATATCATATTTTTTACACGTGTATTCTTTTCAAAGTCGAGTTTCTTCTTTCTCACACATACATTTCGATAGTTCAATGTGACGACGGTCCCGTTCACCTCGAATTAACGAGGCTACGATATAGTTACCACAAATTTCACAGTCCTGCATACCAGTCCTTAGTATTGACGTACACAACAAAGATGCCGGAGACATACTACGGAATATCAGAGCCTCAACATGCCTTCACGATTTCGTCCTTGAGAGCGCTAGCTTTATGTTGCTATCTTCACTTCCGTTTTTTGCAATCGACAAACAACTTTAGATATATCCTTTTTGGCGTTGCTGAATACCTAGCAGCTTCAACCAGTGGTGCAGAAAGTATTTCTAAATATAAAGTCACAGTTCCAACGAACAGTATGATTGTTGTCAGTATAAATTTACGCAAACTGAACAGGAAAAGGTGTGTACCACATGATCAATGTTTCCTAAACCCGTATCAGTTATTAAAAAAACTCCTCGCTTTGAAGGAAACTCATTAAGAAAACGTTACAGAATAACAATAACAATACCAATAACCCGTTACATTAGGTACAATACTGATTAAGTTAAATCGTTACTAACATAGTATCCCTCCGTTAGTGAGGCGCGGTCTCACAGACCGACGGGATCAAAAATGTAACAATGGGTTGTGTGAGCTTTTGTGCCGTGTACCTTTCCTATTCGCCGTGCCTTACTCGTCGCAATTTAATTAGCTTCGCACTGATGGTTGATACAGTCAGGACGGCATTGTTCGGTCCCCTAGACCGACGACACCAACGTCGTAATGCTAAAAATTGGCAAGCAGCCTAAGCAGAGCATATATCCTTATCTTTCCTTTTTTATTAATATTTGTGTGTTTTATATAGTCATAACGTTGTTAATTACTTAGCTGCGTAAAGGATACTTCAATAATGGACTTCGAAAGAGATTGTGTACGTATCAGAAGATTACTGGAAGAAACTCTGGAAGAATCTGAACCCGAAGGTCAACCAGAATTTGGTGAAAAGGTGCCTTAGAGGTAATTGGAAAAGTCACAAAGAGCAAGAAATACATGTGTCTTCAACATATTGGAGTTTTGTTCACACACTGTAAATGGCTGTGAAGTGTTATTATGTTAGTAACCGCATTGTTATTTTTTACGCGTTGTTTTAAAATTTCAAATTTGTCATATAGTCTGGAGTTGAACTAAGGTATATAAACAACGGAAAGTCACTTCCATCTTGGAAAAGTGGTACATTTTCGTTATCTGACAAATATTTGCATACTAATAGCACACGTTTTATTTACTGCAAAACTTACTTGTAAACATTCACTAAGAAAAAGAAAATGACTGAGGTTGCGATTATTGTATCCTAATTTGTAATCCAAATATTACAAATACTACGTCAAATGAGTTGTTTTATTCTGAGAGTCAGAGAGATCGACCTCAGTAAACTTGTTACTCAAATCACCTCACTGACGGAGGGATAACTATTAGATACGATTCTTTTATCTTGTGCTTAACTACAACAAATCCACAATTTAATCGCGGGATGAGAGACTTCCTGCAGTTAAACGGTCCCCCTTGAGCTGAGGTGACTAAATTCATCCAGAACGCGAGCGGATATCATCAGTAAGTTCAAGAAAGCTAATTTCGACCAAGACGAAGATTCAGCTTATTTCTAGCCGAAACCTAAACTGCAACAAAACCACTATTTTGGCCGAAACTGCCCGTAGCCGAAACTGAAACCGAATAAACGGTCGGCCCTTACTTGTTATGCTATCATTTAGGCCTACTCAGCAGCTTGTCATCTACAAAGGATTTGTGTAAATTTTAATTCGACCAGTATAAACTTACAAAAGTTGATGAGATGAGCTGACAGTGAACACTTATTTACCTTAATTTTTTTTGTATGAATGCTAAAGGTAGTATCGGAGTGTGTGTGGGTGTGGGAACAATCGTGTCACTGTTTGTGTTGACCGTGCCCGCTAAAATTCACAAATAAATTTCATGTTGTGGTTTTGGTTACAAAATAACTTGACTAAGCAATGAGACTTAGTACCTTTCTTTGCCCTGTCAGAATAAATTGCAAATGACATGGTATGCAATAATCTTACGTGTATGTGGTTTTGTTTGATGCGCAACGGATAATAGTTTAAATTGTACGTTAGTTAATTAGTTAACGGTAATTAAACTCGTAATTGGTTTACACATTAAGCTGGTGTGTGACAAACAATGTGAGCAAATAAAAAGTTGAGATCTGTTTAGCGTGCACAATATACCTGTAGCCAGACTCTACATGCACAATTCGTCTGCGAGAGCCAACAAAATAGCGTGCTACTAATGTGATATTTTTGTCACTTGAATAAACAAGATGTCAAACAAAGACATTTGAGATTAATTGGATATCAAAATCACTGCATTTGATAATGTGCCTATCTGTATAACAATTGCCATACTGATTCAACGTAATAAAAAATGTCCTACAAATGTGGTAATGATTTCAAGTATCTCTCACTGCAAGTATTTCTTATCTCTTTGCGTAATCTACTTGTCTTCTGATCAGACATCACTTTAAATGTTACTAACATTGACTGACATAATAATTTGAACTTTCATTAAGAATGATAAAATCTATAACTATGAACTTTACTAGATTTATGAACAAACTACTTAACTATGAACTTTACTAGATTTATGAACACACTACTTCCTGCTCTCATTAATAGACCCATTGATCATGCCTATACTAAACTGTTCTAATTAGCACATAAATTTACAAACACAATAATTATGCAACACAATCACAAGAAACAATGATCAGAACGGATTGCAAGTCACACTTGTGAAAGGAACGAGGAACTGGTAAAATGACTCAGGGTTAAATAATAAATGAAAGCTGCACTAAACAGTATTCATTAGCAAAAGAAGACAAACACCTACAATAATTCAAATACAGACTTCCATACATAACAACAGAAAAACACAATTTTTACCTTATTTGAGACATATTAATTTCCATACAAAAATTACAACCTGCAGACTTACTTTAAACTTTTTTTACTCATCAATTCTAACACACAGACAAACTCGATAGTTCCACGACTACTACTCATCGACTCAACTGTAGCAACTGTACCATAAACACGCAACGACTGCTCTCCACGACAGTCACACATCGACTCTCCTGCACGTATGTCACACAACGACTCCTTAAACGCACCAACTGCGAGTGCAAGACACATTCCAAAGATAAAACAAAGTCTTCGGTTTACAGCAAAGATATGAAAAATGAGTACAGTATGTTACATCGATTAATGACATGGTACAAATTATTACATTAATTTGTTTTCTACAGAATTATAGCTTAGGTTCTTATAACAAAACATGCTAAAGGCTGTATGACAGGCAAAATTTAAGTGAAATTTATATTGCTTACTCCTTTCAACCTCAATGGGAACCTGGATTGGAACCCGAATCTCCAGCTCACAAGTCACTGACATATATGCTATCCAGACATAATGGTCATCATCACTGCACAGACTACCCTAGCACGCGTCCAGTTACACCAAAAAGCTCTACGTACCCCACAAATTGTACCCGTATCATCATTACTCCAATTGTTGTGGCGAATGGAGTTATCATCTGTATTGAAGGGGTCAGAAAGAACAGAAACATGCGCGCGCAGATCACATCTCTTCCTTGCGAGCAGAATTGAATCCATCAGATAATACACGCTAAGCAACTGGAACGTGAGTTCGGAGATACGTTCTGTTGCTTTGTAATAATTATATTACCACAAATGCAGTGAACAATAATTACACAAGAACGTTTGCACATCATATGAGGAAACGTAGCCTTAAAAACCAGTCTGGCGGTCTACATGGAATGAAAATAAAATAGTAGCATATTGTAATAAATAGAATTAAGGCAAATGAACTTACGTTAGACTGCGTGCCTTAATGTGTAATCTCCTCACATACAGCACTGCTGTAATACAGTCGTATTTTTAGTTTCATACGATTAGTGACTGAAATTAATTTTCGATATTTTCACAAACTATCAATTTACACATTTAAAGAGTATAAGGTGTGACGTGATATAATGGGTAATAAACCAGAAATGCACAACTTGAGGAAATTTTATGGATGATTATGAACGCAATATTTTCTTTGAGATTACTTGACTTTTACTATCTTATTATTTTTCATTTTTTTCAGGTAGTGCAAAACCATTAAGCCCCGAAGTATGACAGCAAAAAGTATGAAAGAAAAAAATATAAATTGTTAATAAAGAAGTCTAGATGGGCTTGCCAACATCTTAAATACAGACAAGATCACTGTTGTTTACTGTCCTCCTCTTCCTCAGTTGCCTATAATAATGTGCAGATAATTGCTATCTTGGATCCGTCTATGCAGCTGAATCAAATCACACCAAATATTTGAAGGGCACACATAATAACACAACCATTAGAGTAGGTGTATCAGTAATCGGCACTGTCCGAGTACTCGGCAATTTCATTGTACATTCAAAACATGCATTTAATCGCTAAAGAAATAAGTCATCTATTATTGCTTGTTCCCCACACCACAGTATCGTCTGCAAATAGTAATACTTCCGATTCCCTTCCTCTATGGGCTTCTTTCGTCTCTCACTATTTCATTCATCACCTTTAGAAATAGTATTGGTGATATCACACTTCCTTCTCTCAACCCCACAGCATTCTTAAGCCAATCAGTTCTTCCAACTTGTGCCTGGACAGAACTTGAGCTTTAGTCATGCATTGCTTGGAGGATTTCCTGTGCTTGTTTTCCCACTCCGTTTCTCTCCAAGGTTGCCCACAACGTTTTGCTCGGAACATAGTCATGTGTCATCACTATATCGAGAGATGTTACTATCAGATCTTTTCCATAATCCCAATGCTTTTCCATCAACTGTCTCATACTAAAGATTGGGTCCATTGTTGATGTAACTGTCCTTCGACTTTTACAATTCTTACCAATACCCTCTTCGTTATTTTTGCTACTTTGTGGTATGAGTGTGAACTCTTGGGAGTTGTGACATACTTTTCTGTCAACCTTCTTGAAAACTGGGATTATTATTTCCTTTCCCCTCTCTTCAGGTATACATTTTTGTGTCCAAATACATCTTATTAGGCCCGACTCGTCCAGCTGCCTTTATCACCTCCACAGTAATTTCATTCATCCCAAGCAACTTACATCTTTTCATTTTTCGTAATATTAGCCTGTATATAGAAATGGAAATGATGAAACACAAACATGCCTTCTAAATAAACAAAGACGAAACGCGTATGGCAAGAAAAAGTGGCTTTTCACTTACATAGGATGTTGTTGTTATGGTCTTCAGTCCGGTGACTGGTTTGATGCAGCTCTCCACCCTACTCTATCCTGAGCAAGCCTTTTCATCTCCTCATAAGAACGGCAACCTACACCCATTTGAATCTGCTTACTATATGCGTCTCTCGGTCTCCCTCTGCGATTTTTACCCCTCACACTTCCCTCCAATGCTAAATTTACAATTCCTCGATGTCTAAGAATGTGTCCTACCAAGCGATCCCTTCTTTTAGTCAAGGTATGCAAAAAATTCCTTTTCTCACCAATTCTTTTCAGTACCTCCTCATTAGTTATACGATCTACCAACCTAATCTTCAGCATTCTTCTTTGGCACCACATTCCAAAAGCCTCTATTCTCATCCTGTCCGCACTGTTTATCGTCCATGTTTCACTCCCGTAAAAGGCAAAACTCCACACAAATGCCTTCAGAAAAGATTTCCTTACACTTAAATTAATATTCGATGTTATCAAATTTCTCTTTTTCAAAAATGCTTTTTTTCCCATTGCCATTCTCATTTTATATCCTCTGTACTGCGACCTTCAAATTTTACTACCCAAGTAACAAAAGTCATCTACCACCTTCATTGTTTCCTTATCTAATCTAATTCCTTCAGCATCGCCTGATTTTCTAAGACTGCATTCCAATATCTTTGTTTTGCTCTTGTTCATTTTATACGCTCTCTTCAGCACACAGTCCATTACATTCAACTGCTCTTCCAGATCCTTTGCTGTCTCTGACAGAATTACGAAGTCATCAGCAAAACGCAAAGTTTTTTTATTTCTTCACCCTGAACTTTAATCCCTATTCCAAATTTTTCCTTGCTTTCCTTCACCGCCTGGTCTATGTACAAATTGAATAACATCGGAGAAAGGCTACAATTCTGTCTTACACCCTTCCCAACTAATGCTTCCCTTTCATGCCCTTAGAGTCTAATAACTGCAGTGCGGCTTTTGTACAAGTTGTAAATAACTCTCCCTGTATTTTATCCCTGCTGACTTCAGAATTTGAAAGACTGTATTCCATTCAACATTTTCAAAAGCTTTCTCCAAATCTACAAAAGCTAAAAATGTAGGTTTGCCTTTCCTTAACCCTCGAGCGGTAGCGCTGGTGCAAATATGCTACCTCTTTTCTTTATATGGTCACTATTGTCGCAATAATGGAGATACCGTATTTACGCTTTAGCTATTTCTCAATCAAGCCCTTACAGTGAAGTTTCTGAGTTTCTAGTGCACAGCTATGTCCACCCAAAAAACTTTTGTTAGGTTGTGCATCACTGGTAGCAGATTTGCACCGCAATGCCTATCACGTAAGTAGATTTGAATTGTGTTATGTCTAGTTTTCCTTGCAAATGGATTTGTGGCAGTTTCAAGTAAATATTTATTGTATAAATTTTACCATACATATTAGAATGCTCTAAAATTTAAATTTTTCGCAAATACTTCAGATTAGTTTTCGTCTCTCTTGATTAGAATTACTGCAGCTTCCGTCAATCTCATTTTTAACCCTTTTTAAGCCTTACACAATGTGAAAATGAGTGTTATTCTACTACATAATTTAATCTTCAGGTCTAGTAGAAGTGGTATGGGTCTAAGATATGAAGAAATAGATTTCTTTCAACAAGTAACGAAAGTCTTAGTGATTTTGGTCTAGATTCCTCATCAGATCATGAACAGGATACTATTATTCACGTGTAATTTCTAATTCTGATAACGAACAAGATTTTAAACGCAATGAATCTGATATTGAAGACGGTACCACTATGTGGAGTAAAACGCCATACAAGCAGCACTCCAACACACTGAAAAAGAATATCAGAAAAATCTTCCGTGGTACAAAAGGGAACTCAAGGGGCGTGAGGTCAGAGACGAAAGCTCTCTCATTCATGATAAATGATAATATGATTGATGGGGTAATTATGTGAACTAAAGTCCACATAACAGAGAAAACCGCTGACACTAATTACTCAAAAGACAGAAACTACAGGGAAGTAACGAAAAGGAATTGATATTACTGCTGCGTCTATTATACATGATTATTGTCCACTTTCGGAATAATGTTACATTTATTGAAATTGGATGGACCAGCTTTGGCCGCATTGCAAATTTTTTTTTTATATATTTCAATGCGGCCAAAATTGGTTCTCCAATTTTAATAATTTTAATGTAGTCGCTCTGCACCAGATTCTGGATGGAGTCGCCTACATGTAATGTTACACTTGTTATACTTATCACCGAAGGTAATTGATATACTAATTCAGATATTAACAATTTTTATATTTCTACCTGTACATCAAACTATTTTTATCATTATGATCACTTAGTAGCTGAATACTAGGTTTGTAACTCGGAATACACAGCGGTAGCAAATTGCACCGCGCTGCTGCTGAAGTTATAATAAATGGCGCTACCGCCCGAGGGGTACTGTATCTTCTAAGACGTCGTATTGCCTCCCGGGTTCCTACATTCCTCGTGAATCCAAACTGATATTCCCCGAGGTCAGCTTCTACCATTCTCCTGTAGGTAATTCGTGTTAAAATTTTGCAACCATGACTTATCAAACTGATAAGACCGGTTTGATGTAGCTCTCCACAATACCCTATCCTGAGCAAGCCTCTTCATCTCCACATCAGAACGACAACCTACATTTGTCTGAATCTGCTTACTGTATCCATCTCATGCTCTTCCTCTGCGGGTTTTAGCCCACATATTTCCCTCCAACGCTAAATTCACAAATCCTTGACGTCTAAGAATGTGCCCTACCAATCTAACCGTTCTTTTAGTCAAGGTATGCCAGAAATTTCTTTTCTCCCCAATTCTGTTCAGTACCTCCTCATTAGTTACGCGATCCATTCACCTAATCTTCAGCATTATTCTGTAGCACCACATTTCAAAAGCCTCAATCCTCTTCCTTTCCGCACTGTTTATCGTCCATGTTTCACTTCCATACAAGGCAACTCTCCATACAAATGCCTTCAGAAAGGACTTCCTTAGGCTTAAATCAATATTCGATGTTAACAAATTTCTCTTCTTCAAGAACGCTTTTCTACCCATTGCCATTCTGCATTTTATATCCCCTGTACTGCGACCATCATTTGTTATCTTACTGCCCAAGTATCAAAACTCATCTACCTCCTTTATTGCTTCGTTACCTAATCTAATTCCTTCGGCATCACCTGATTTTCTTAGACTGCACTCCATTACCCTAGTTTTGCTCTTGTTAATGTTCATCTTATATGCACCTTTCAGCACACTGTCCAT
Organism: Locusta migratoria; assembly: GCA_026315105.1. Classification (NCBI taxonomy): domain Eukaryota; kingdom Metazoa; phylum Arthropoda; class Insecta; order Orthoptera; family Acrididae; genus Locusta; species Locusta migratoria. Next base: position 197,024,622 of record CM048749.1, read on the forward strand.
TCCGTTTCAATCGCTCTTCCAGGTCCTTTGCTGTATCTGACAGAATTACTATGTCGTCTGCAAAACGCAATGTTTTTAATTCTTCCCCATGAACTTTAATTCCTTCTCGAAATTTCTCCTTGCTTTCCTTTATAGCTTGCTCAATGTACAAATTGATTAACATAGGAGAAAGGCTACAACCCTGTCTTACTCCCTTTCCAACCACTGCATCTCTTTCATGCCCTTCAATTCTGACAACCGCTGTCTGGTTTTTGTACAAGTTATAAATAACTTTACGTTCCCTATATTTTACCCCTGCTTGCTGCAGAACTTGAAGTTTATTTCAACCGACGTTGTCAAAAGCCTTCTCCAAATCTGCAAAAGCTAGATATGTAGGTTTGCATATTCTTAATCTATCTTTTAGGATAAGCCGTAAAGTGAGTATTGCCTCCCGTGTTCCTACATTTCTCCTGAACCCAAACTGATCTTCACAGAGGTCGGCTTCTACCAGATTTTCCATCCTTCTGTAAATAATTCGTGTTAATATTTTGCAACCATGACTTGTTAATATTAAACTGATGATTCAGTAGTTTTCACACCTGTCTGCACCTGCTTTCTTTGGAATGGGGATTATATATTTTTCTTATAGTCTGGTTTTGTATGCTAGGATAACCAGAGATAACAACTATCAGCACAGGCAGGATATTAAGTACTACACAAAGGGAGCGGCTGAGCGGCGGTATTTCAGGAACACGTATGGTCAGCTGTGTGGTCGCGAGGCGGCGGAGCAGCGTGCCTCAGCAGAACGGCGGCAGCGGCGTGGCGAGCGGCCACTATTGTTCCGCGCGGCCAGAGGGCCCTCCAGCCGTCGATGACGTCAGCGGGCTGCAAGTGGCGCGCGGCTTAGCTGAGGCAGGCGCCGCGTCCGGCCACAGACCACTCCACGGCCACCGGCCACACACACACACACACACACACACACACACACACACACAGTCCGTTTTTTCACCCCATTACCGTGTAAAGAGGAAGTTTTGCCTACCAGCTGCTCTTGTGACAAGCATGGGCAGCGTTCAGTTCTTTCAAATGTTCAAATGTTTGTATATCTATCGACCAAACTGCGTGGTCATCAGTCCGTAGCTTACAAACTACTTAAACCTAGGTAAACTAACCTAAGGACACACACACCCATGCCTCAGGGAGGATTCGAACCTCCACGGCAAGCAACCGCGCGCTCCGCAGCGAGACGCTCGGCTACTCCACCGCGGCTCAGTTCTTTTAAGTGATACAATATATTATTGGCCCTCTTTATGTTACGGTAGTAACACTAAAAGTGGGTCTTTGCGATCGTCTTTTGACACCTCGAAATTTAAATGAAAACAACGACTTAATCATGCATCTGACATGAAAATTGAATAACCGATTTTGCTGAGGATAAAATTCTCTACAACTATGCTCTCTTATGTTTTTTCCATATCTCGATCATTTCAGAAATATTTGCAAAAATAACGGCGATTTTGGGATGTATGTCTGTCCGTAACGTGTTCCCTGTTTTTAAGACGAACCGTTCAACCGATCAGCACCAAATTTTGCACACACAACTGTAGGCCGCCACAGACCAGAACCTCCCTTTTTTTAAATTTTTCGGACAAAAAAGCCGTTTGTAATATAATTGTAATTGCAAACGAACCGTTCATCTGACACGAAAATTGAATAACCTAATTGGAAAAGAACCTAATTAGTAGAGGGAAAAATTCTCCATAACTTCGCTCTATTATATTTTTTTCAAATCTTGCATCGTTCCAGAGATATTTGCAAAAATAACGGCGATTTGACTATGTCTGTCTGGCTTTAACGTGTTCCCACTTTTAGGTCGAATCGTTCAACCGATCGGCACCAAATTTTACAGACATAATTGTTGGCTACCAGAGACCAGCCGGCCGCGGTGGCCGAGGGGACTGCGACGCGCAAGTCACGGTCTGCACGGCCACTACGGTCGGGGGTTCGAATCCCCCCTCGGGCATGGATATTTGTGTCGTCCTTAGTGTTGACTAGTTCATAAGTTTGTAAGTTTAGGGACTGATGACCCCGTAGTTAAGTCCCATAGCCGGCCGCGGTGGCCGAGGAGACTGAGGCGCTTCAGTCACGGTCTGCACGGCTACTACGGTCGGGGGTTCGAATCCCCCCTCGGGCATGGATATTTGTGCCGTCCTAGTTCGTAAGTAGTTCATGAGTAGTTTGTAAGTTTAGGGACTGATGACCCCATAGTTAAGTCCAATAAACTGTACAAACATTTGAACGTTTTAAACCAGAGATCAGAACCTCGCTTTTTGAAATATTTCGGACAAGAAATACGTTAGTAATATCAAAAAAGCAGTTTGTAATATGATTTTAATTACAAATAAAGCGTTCATCTGCCGCGAAAATTGAATAAACGAATTTGTAAAGGAGAAAATTCTCTACAACTTTGTTCCCTTATGTTTTTTCCATATCTCGTATCGTTTGAGAGATATATGCAAAAATAACGGCGTTTTGACACTCGTCATTATATTAACGAAAACCAGCCGTTCGCAGATGTCATGTGACATTCCTCACCCAGAACTGTCTCTGGCATACGCCATCTTGCGTTCTGTAATTGATGATTTTCTTATTGTAACTTACACGGTGTCATTTCAGAGCAATGGCGTACTGAAGAATTAACAAAAAGACGTCGTTCTTAGTACCATAAATGATAATCTAGTGTCTATAAATGCCTTATTAGCATCAGTTAACAACGGACATCAGTAGTATGAGATTAAAGAACGATGTGTTGGACTGTGACGGTGAAGGTCAGGGGTTCGGAACCCACCAGTTCCGAATTTTTTTTTCCTACGAGGGTTTCAGACACTCTTATTAATTAGTTTTTTTATTATTTACATTATTATTTTGGTCCAAAATGTTTGTAAAAGCGTATAAAACTATAAATCTAAAGTGGGCCGTAAAACACGTCAGTGCGATTTTTTTTTATATTTTACAATATCCATTATTGAAATTGGTATACCCTTCTACTGTTTCACATTTTCCTCTTTATACATAGTTGAAACGGAGCACATGGAGTACGTAAACTGATTACAGTGCAAGCAGTACTACAGTACTAGGTGACGATCCATGCTGAAGCAACTATAATAGCCTTCATGAGCTGGCATTTACATCTACATCTACAAGGGATACTCTGCAAATCACATTTAAGTGCCTGGCAGAGGGTTCATCGAACCACCGTTATACTATTTTATCTCCCATTTCATTCTCGGATAGCGTGCGGGAAGAAAGAACACCTGAATCTCTCCGTTCGAGCTACGATTTCTCGTATTTTATTCTGATTATCATTTCTAGCTTTGTAAGTGGGAGTCAACAATATATTTTCGCATTCGGAGGAGAATGTTGGCGATTGGAGATTCATAAGTAGCCCACGCTGTAGCGATAAGCGCAATTGTTGTAATGATTCCCATCGTAGATCCTATATCATTTCCGTAACGCTGTCTTCCCAGTATCGTCACAATACGAAACGAGCTGCCCTTCTTTGGACTCTTTCTATGTCCTCCGTCAAACCCATCTGATAAGGATTCCACGCTGGGCTTCAATCCCCCCCCCCAAAAAAAAAAAAAAAAAAAAAAAAAAAAAAGGACGGACAAGCGTAGTGTATTCAGCCACTTCAGTAGTTCTGTTGCATCTTTTAAGGGTTCTGCCAATAAAATGCAGTCTCTGGTTCGCCTTTCCCACAACATTATCTATATGTTGTTTTTTTTTCCAATTTAAGTCTGAAGTAATAGTAATTCCTAGGTATTTTGTGGAGTTTACGGCCTTCACTTTTGATTCATTTATCTTATAAACATACAGATGAATACTATTTTGCGATGAATTATTACGCGCCTGCTCGAACAGTTCACGTGGTACTCCAAGAGTTTTGGTTGACGACTGGCAAGTGTCAGTTGCCGTCTCATCATATTCCACGATGTGATGGAAGACCGGCATTTGTACTGGTCAGGAAATTTATTGCACTTCTTGTGGAGCACGTGGGGTACGAAGCGCAGTTTGTGGGTGAGCTTTATCCTGTTGAAACATCATCTTCCTGCTGCAATAATAATTATTGAAAAAATGGGTCCCTTAACATTCTGCACATACCGAGCTCTGGCCAACGTTTCTTCCACCAAAAGTGACGGATAGTTATAGGCTAATGCACCCCAGACCATAAGGCCTGGGGTCGGACCGTTGTGTCTCCCACGAAGCTTTCTTACGAGACAGTATCGTACTGGCAACGACTGTTCTACGCGTGGAGTTAGAATCTGATTTAATCGCTGTAGACCACGGCCCGCCATTCCAAGTGATCCTCTGACGGTAAGTAGGTGGTGTGGCTTAAGTGGAATACGGGAAAGTAATCTCACTGCTAATAAATAGTTGAAAACAATTCGTGTACTCATAAATGTTGTGGTGGAACAGGGACTGGATAACTGCGATGGTTAATACAGTTACTCATATTCATCTTTAGTCGCCAATCATGAGAGTATTTTGATATTAGAAAGGTTTTATCAGTTACTAGGATGTTGTTTAGTTATTTACAGTCCCCTAGCAACACCAACTGTCAAAATCTCACAGTGCAAAATTTCAAGACTTCGTCCGACGTGTCCTGCACCACAGTATAAATCAGAAAATATAGGAATAACTGCTTTAAATAGTTCACAAAATATAAATTAGGTTGTTGTACGAGCGGGACAAGGAAACCAGTCTGTGGCCGTTACTAAAATTTTATCGAAGTCAGGCAGAACTGTTTGCTGTCGCTAACTTGTACTAGAAAAATTAATATTCCACCGCCTGCTAAAAACTGTTTTCCATATTCACACTCGATACCAATATAATATCATATTCGAGGCTAGTCAGTAATAATATCAATCAGAATTTAAATTGTTTTCCGAAATAAGTATAAGTTCTTCACAAAAATCAAATTACTCTTGCTATAATATATTCTTGATTACAAGTAACTCTTCATAAATGCAAGATACTTTTCAATATTAACAAATATTTATTCTTCTTCATACTAATACAAAGTCAGTTTAGCAAGAGAACTGAACCTGTACAACCAGCTTGGACAGAATCTCAAATAACAATAATTAACCATTTAATGTTCTTTTCTTCTTTGAAACGATTGAAGCGCGGAAATAAAGAAGGCGCAGCTACATTTGTAGCCCCGTAGCCGTCGGTTAAATTTTTCTAACGGCCACATACTTCATGGTTGGCTGTGCCGGCGACGACGCTGCCCTTGTTGATTGCAGCGCCTCGATCGTACATGCAACATACAGAAAATAAAACATTTTAACAATCATATTATAAAATAACAATATTTATATGAACATCAAGTATGTATCCATTTTAAATAAAAAGTTTCGTTTTCGCTATTTACAATTTCAAAACAGTGCTGACAAAGGAAACTGCAGTACGACAATCTTGTCCCATTACAATGTCTTCCTATGCCATGGTAGGTGTACCATATTCCACTGCTACACTTAACAATTAGACGATGTTAGTTGGCGTCTATACAGGTAAACCTACAGAAACTCAACAGTTGTGAAAATGTTCACGTGAGCATTGCAACCTGTATCTTTGCACAACTGTTGCAATTCGTCCAACTTGTGTGGCGGTTTTCTGAAAGAATCATCCCACAACTGGAAGGCTCAGTTATCTCTAGGAAACACGAGTGCATCTCCATGGCATTGCACCTGTTGGCGTCAGACGTTGATGTTCCTTCAGGCCTGTTAGCTGTAATCATTACCTGATTAAAGCTAGACACAGCTGCCGCTACGGTCTGTACGTCACTATATCTACAATTCCCAGATGGTATCTGCCATCATCGGTTAAAACCGAAATCCCCTTTGGGTTGATACCTTTCTCTGCAGTTTCTTAAATAGGGTGAAATGTACTGATTGTAAAGTTGCTGATTTTCGATCACTATAAGAAAACATGAACGTGTTTTCCATCTGAGGTATGGCTTTTCTTCCTTTGATCATAATACCCATTTTGCTCACTCAGTATGAGCAGTATCGTAATGCTGCTCTGGAGCCAGTAAATTGGCCACTGACTTCGACACGCTCAAACTCAAAATGGCGTTTTGGGAAATACTCACCTCCAACCCTTTTTTCCTGGACAATTGTGCGCTTCACCAACATTGGATGATTCATGGCTGGCCGCAGTGGCCGAGGGGTCTGAGGCGCTCCAGTCATGGTCTGCACGGCCACTACGGTCGGGGTTTTGAATCTCCCCCTCGGGAATGGATATTTGTGCCGTCCTTAGTCTTAGCTAGTTCGTAAGTTTAGGGACTGATGACCCCGTAGTTAAGTCCCATAAGCTCTACAAACATTTGAACATTTTGATGATTCATGCCAAACACGGAATTGTACTTAAGGGTAAGTGGCATATAACATGAAATTTTAATTTCGTATACAATACAAAGTTTGAGCTTTGCGCTGGATATTCTGGAAACTTTGCACGAAGTCTTCCTTTGAAATGGTGTTCAAAAGCCTCATGTTTCATTGGGTGTCAGCAATATCGCCAAATCTCTTTTCTTTCAAAGCGAGTTTCAGTTGCCGGAGTAGGAAGAAGTTTGGAGGATTTAGATCCGGCGAGTATGGTGAATTTTCAAGTTGCATGAAACCCTCGCCCACACACAGCCAATGTAGTTAAACAGACCCTGGAGAAAAGGGATTGGTGCAACTTGAACATCCTCCATTCTCGCCAGGTCTCATTCCTCCAGGACTCATCCTATTCCCTTGACTCAAACTTGCTTTGAAAGGAAAGAATTTTGATTATATTCCTGACATCCAACGAAAAGTGACAAGTCTTTTGTACATCATCCCAAAAGAAGACTTCGTGCAAATTGTCAATGATATCTGTCGCAGAGATCAGTAATGCAGATTTATGGGAGGTAACTACTTCGAAGGACTGTAGTTCATAGTTCATCTACGTTTATGTTACAGGACTATTTACCGGACATATTGTCAGAGGTCGGATAATGGGAGAATCACTAGCCCCACTAACAAATGTTTGTTTCAAATGTTTGTATAGCCTATGGGACTTAACTACGGGGTTATCAGTCCCTAAACTTATGAACTACTTACTAACTAGGACGGCACAAATATCCATGCCCGAGGGGGGATTCGAACCCCCGACCGTAGTGGCCGTGCAGACCGTGACTGGAGCGCCTTAGTCTCCTCGGCCACCGCGGCCGGTCCCCACTAACAGATCTATATGAATGGTCAGTGTTGAAGAATATGACAGGCATGGTCATTCTCAGAAAAACTAAAAGAGAAGACAAAAGCCTAGTAACTCTAGGCTCTTAAATGCACAGTGAGCTATGAGCACCTCGTTGCGGAACGCGCGGTTGCTCGTTGTCGAAGGTTCGAGTCCTCCCTGGGACATGAGTGTGTCTGTTCGTCCTTAGGTTAGTTTCACTTAATTTAAGTATAACTACGTAGGCGTCCGCGGCTAGAGTCAGATGAGATAAAAGTTTTCTGTGTGCTGTACCGCGTCATGATATAAGAAGGCTGTTAATTAAATAACCGTCGCTTCGGCCAACGTTGCAGTGGCCTTCTCTGGGTATACTTATTTCAGCTGGTTGTTACTATACTTTATATTTACTTTCAATTAGGCATTAAGTATTTTTTTTTAAATCAGCGATGTTATTGGTGGTTTTTTGGCGGAAACTAGAAACTTTATTATGATAGGATGCTGAGGGGGAGGGAGTGGGGGTTAGTCGTTGCCTATTGCTTCTTGCACAGCGAGACATGATTGGTGTTCATTTAAGGCGAATGAAGTGAAGGCTTCCGTTTCTCTCCTGCTGGCCGTGGGCCGCGCGGCGGCAGTTGCTTACTAGTGACGCTCGCGTGTTGTGTTGTCAGTGCGGCCTATTTCGCTGTGATGGCTGGTAGCCAAGAGGGGGCATCTTCTCTGTTCATGTTATTAGGGTGTTTTACAATTTCGATGGCTTCCCTTATCTTGCATTTAACCATCCCTGGTTGCTTTCGAGTATTCTGGCATCATTAAATTTTATCTTTTTGCTGCAGTCTTGCTGGTGTTCGGCTACTGCAGATTTATTGTGTTGGCCTAAGCGATTGTAGCGTTCATGTCCGCGTATGCGCGTTGCCACTGCCCTCCCTATCTCACCTACTTCCCCACACTCGCATTCCACTTTGTATACTCCTGATGCGTGTAATGATTCTATCTTCTCCTTTGTGGAACCAAGTACATCCTGGATCTTCTGACTAGTATAGAAGAAAGTCTGGACACCAACCCAGCGAAGATGTTTAACAATCCGATCTGTGACGTTTTTTACATACGGTAAGCGTGCTGCTGGCTGCTTTTTATCTACTTCCTGCCTACTGCTGTTTCTTTTATTAGTATCCATGGTGGTGTGAATTACCCTATGGTTGTAGCCATTGGCCAGAAATGTTGCTTCTAGTTTCTTGAGCTCAGCTGTTTTGTTGTCTTCATCACTTAGACGCTGCGCGCGAATCGTCAGTGAGCGGATAACAGAGTTCTTCTGTGTTGGGTGGTGGTTTGATTGAGCGTGCAAATACCTGTCAGTATGTATAGGCTTCCGATATACCCTGTGCCCATGTATGCTTTGCCTTGTTCTATAAACTTCCACATCTAGGAATGGAATAGCGCCATCCTTCTCGATCTCTAATGTAAATTGGATCTTCTTGTGCAATTTGTTCAGATGATCATGGAACTTGTGTAGCTCCATCTCACCGTGCGGTCATATTGTAAGCTACGGACATGACTAGGCAGTTTGGTCCGATAGATTTACAAACATTTTTGAGCTATGAGCCATGAACACTTTTTCACCTCCGATACTGTAAAATAAGCTCTTTGTTCCGTGGTTTAAGAGAAATTAGAAAGAACCAACAGAGAAAACATTTTCTAGTATACATATGCTTTGCTAGTATGAAGGGTGGTATAGACGGAAGGCCCAAGCCCCAAGTAACATTTGCCAGTTTAAAGAACAATTTATTTAAAGGACACCTGAATAGCTCTTTACTCTGTAAACAAATCTCGACAATAGAGAATCAAGCAAAATAGACAGATGGGATCATTACAATTAACAACCCCAAGACAAGATAGATTTTGCTAACAGACAGATCAACCTTTACAAATTATATATCGAAGGAACATTAGCAAATCTTAATTAAGGAAACTACTGGAACAATTTAAAACAAATTCATGATTAACACTTAAAAACAAGGAAAATGCTCGCGAGCACCCATTTTTAAAAACAAAACAAGTGAATGGACTTACAAACACAACTTGAGCAAACCAGTATTTACAGGACAATAACGTAACTTGACGACGAACCGCTGTGGGCAAGAGCCCGTAAGGAGAATGCTATCGTGAAACCAATTACAGATACTAGGTTTCAATACTAAGTGCAGGAACCCGCACACTACTGCAATGGAAACCTAACCGATCCCTGTCCGCAGGGTCCGGCCGCCAGACTATAAATCTTTAACCTCAATGCACAACTGGAACATACAAATATAAAGGAAACGATTACTAAAATGTTCATAAATCAACAACAGCTTAAAAGTAATCAAATAAACTACACAAAATTTTTGAAATATTACGGGACAATATATTATCGTTAATCGAAATGAGGAAGAAAATACGCCAACATAGGCATTGCACCCCGCGTTAAATAGTCCCCTACACTTAAGGACCACGGAAAGGTAGCAGAGAGTGCCAGTAATGAATAAATATCAAGTATAAGCGTTCACAAAATCGGTGCACATAAAATATTAAATAGTATCACAGACACAAATGTTCGAGAGCTCTATTATCACCAAATAACCTTACAGATCTTGTGACAACTTACTGGAAATGATATTACCTCAAGTCCACCGAGCATAAGCTTACCAACTTGTAATCAGTTTGTTAGCAAGTGCATCACCAACTAACTAGTGCCGTATTCAGGTGAGGCGTCACGGTTCTATGCCAGCCACACAATATCACACGGCAATAACAGGCATTTCCATCCACGATGTACAAATTATTTGCAAGACACTTGGCGACTTAAATAATACACAACACTTCTGAAACAGACAGATGTATTACAGTACAGCACTCAAACATTTGCCGGTGTCACACTCCGATACCAAACTTGAGTTCCACAATCCCTTGCTAGAGAACCATGGGGCACAGAACCGCCAACAGGTGTAGCCGTCGCCGAGATCCACCGTCTGCTGACACACTGCGCGAGCATGCCGACTCGCGCGGCCCACGGAAGGTACTGCCCCCTGGTGCGTGCTACGTCTCCAAACACCACACGCCTTCGCCGCAAAAATCGCGCCACTTCCCACTCGGGGAAACAGAGATATATCGGCGTAAATGACAACGATAATCGCAATTCCACGGAGCGGAACTCGGAAATCGAACCGCACGGTTCACATATCTTTCGAATAATCTATGTGTCACATCGCTGAACATTGACTATTTCTCCTGGGATACCCTGTATATTGCCTGCTTTCTGTCAGATCGCTCAAGCGACGCGTCGCGTGCACGTAACTGCCGCCTCTTGGTCCCCGAAGTAATTTAGAAGCACTTGATGATGCCCGTGTCTCAGAATATCAGATGATCTGCATGTGTGATTCTCTCACATGCACAGCTATTACTAGTAACTGTGTTTAGTAGACAACAGGATAAATATGAAGTTTGCTAAAAAAAAAATCAGCTACATTTGAAATTCGTGTCATTTGATTGTCGGGGAGAACTGCGATTGGCATGCAAACAGATGCCTGCGTCGAAATTGTAATAGGCGGAAGTTTCGGTATTGTATTCTATTGGTTATTGTTCAGAGGCATATTGAGCACAACCTTGTGTGGCACAGTTTATGAATTTCGAGATAAAGCAGGAAGAGGTTCAACGGGACTGCCTTAAATCTATATCTATAAATGTGAATGTCTGTTCGGTGTACCTTTATCACGTCTGAACCACAAGACATAAAGAGCTAAAAATTTGTACAGTTACTAATGTCTACCCGGGAAAGGCTTTAGGCACGGTTTTATGGCGATCGGATACCTATTTATCTATATATATATATATTAATGTGAATGTCTGTTCTGTGTACGCTTGCCGGCCGCGGTGGCCGAGGTGACTGAGGCGCTCCAGTCACGGTCAGCACGGCCACTACGGTCGGGGGTTCGAATCCCCCCTCGGGCATGGATATTTGTGCCGTCCTAGTTCGTAAGTAGTTCATAAGTAGTTTGTAAGTTTAGGGACTGATGACCCCGTAGTTAAGTCCCATAAGCTTAACAAACATTTGAACATTTTGTGTACGCTTATCACGTCCGAACGACAAGACGCAGAGACTTAAATATTTGTACAGTTACTAATTTATACCTGAGGAAGGCTTTAGGCACGGTTTTATAGCGATCTGATAGATATTTAGTAATTTGAAGAATATAACGCGAAATGCCGAACAATAATTACTCTTTGAAAATGGTTTTATTGGTTCATTGCTACTTGAGGGTTGATAATGACAAAAGGGTGGAGTATATTGGGATGGAAAGTTATCGGTGTATATAAAATTCTACGTGTGTGTGTGTTAATATTTCGCTCTGCAGCGAAAACTACAGACCGCAAACGAATAGTCTGCGTGTAATTATTGTCCGAAGTCTCCCGTTGTACACCATAGCAGTTTCATTCCAACAGCTATAAGGAGGTGAAAAATATGGTGGTTGAAAGTCGTCAAATTATAAAAAAATTCGGGCTGAAGGACAACGATGACGTTTGCGACTCTGTAGCAAGGAAGTTACGTACAGCGAAACGTGATGCCACAAACCATACCTTTGGTCTATGTGTGCTACAATGTCTTCAGCTCTTTCTCTGTAAGGATAAGCATACGAATAAGGAAATATAAGAATAAATAAATAAAGCAGTAAAAAAGAAATTTTTTAATACATCTATTTAAAAAATCGAGTGGCGTTTCGCGCATTTCATCAAGTGAACCATCTGTGATATTATTACAATAATTATTGTTGAAATTCGTGATTGGACTCTTCGAAACGAGTGCAACATTAAGCATTTCACATAATTTTATTTGAATGTCGATTAAAATGTTTGTTTCTAAAGAAGGTATTTATTTCATTTCATCCTTCAAAACCAGTCTCATAGCACACTGCTGAAAGATAGCTTATCTATCATATTCAACCAACACGCGAGCGGAGCCGTGGGTTTAAGCTAGTTTTATATGAAACTCTCGAAAAGTTCTGCAGAAATGAACCAAATGATGTAGGAAACCTACCGGTAAGAGTGATAAGGGCCTACTAAGTTTTACGAATGTCTGATGCGGTTTAGAAAAGGTCTGACAGAGCGCTCTTCAACGTCGACAAGGGTCATGTCAAGAACGACAAAGACATTGTTTGTGTCAATCGTCAACTAACTGTTCGCGAGATTGCAGAGGAATGTGGGGCTAATACATCAGGTGGATCAAGTCATAAATCCTAACAGAGTATCTTTGAATGCTTTGTGATGCCGTCACATCTGTCTGACGGCTCAAGAATCAAAACAAGAAAGACCATCGCCTACGGTTACGATGTCGAAGAAACGTGTTAGGATGTTTGTAAAGCTTTGGGACGTACCTGCGGGGTCATCAGTCAAATGTTCAAATGTTTGTATAGTCTATGGGACTTAACTACGGGGTCATCAGTCCCTAAACATACAAACTACTTATGAACTACTAACGAACTACGACGGCACAAATATCCATGCCCGAGGGGGGATTCGAACCCCCGACCGTAGTGGCCCTGCAGACCGTGACTGAATCGCCTCAGTCCCCGCGGCCACCACGGCCGGTGGTCATCAGTCCCTAAACTTACAAACTACTTATGAACTAATTCTAAATACAACACAAACATCCATGCCCGAGGGAGGAACATGTGAGTTTAATAATTGGCACCTATACATTACACTCAATATTTTTAATTACTAAGTCTTATCGTTTTATCTAAAGAATCTAAGAAATTTCTGTAAAGTGTACGAGTTGCCAGTTGCTATTCAGAAAATTCTTTATTTTTTTTCTAAATACCATTTGGCTATCTGTCAGATCTTTGATGCTTCTTGATAAGTGACCAAAGACTTTTGTGGCAGTATAATTCACACATTTATGTGCCAGACTAACCTTGAGTATCACCTTTTCTCCAAGTATTGTAGGTATGCAGACTGCTATTACTTTTGAATTGGGACAGATTGTTAATAACAAATTTCATGAGTGAATATAGTCACTCCTGGAAAATGAAAAAAGAACACCATGAGTTCGTTGACCATCTGAGGGAAATTTCATTGACACATTGTTGAGGACGTATACAACGCACGATCACACAGAGCTATACGCACTTGAGTACAGCCACCACAGCGCGAGCAATGTCGACGCTAGTACCGTGTATATCATACCTTTGCAATAATACAAGCTGTAATTTTCTAATGAAGACGACCGTAGAAGTGCCGAATGTAGTCTTGTGTCTCAGTTGGGCCACATTTCGTGCCGCTTATGCAGACCGCTCAACATATGTTTCTTGCTCAAAAATGTTTTTACAGCTTATAGGCCTTAACTACGGGGTCATCAGTCCCTAAACTTACACACTACTTATGAACTACTTAACACTAAAGACGGCACAAATATCCATGCCCGAGGGGGGGTTTGAACCTCCGACCGTAGTGGCCGTGCAGACCGTGACTGGAGCGCCTCTGTCGCCTCGGCCACCGCGGCCGGCTATGTTTCCTGCAGTCAAAAATGCTGAATAGGAGGAGGGGGGGGGGGGACAGATCTGGGGATAATGAAGGGCAGGGTGGTTGACGTACACCTAGCACGTTGGGTTTTACGGGAATCGTGTGCACGTACATTGTTCTGTTGGAAAACATAGCGCCTTCTTGCTGCATGAATTGTGCCAAGACGGGTTGAATGATGGTTTAAGTGTACCGTACACTGTTCAATTTTCCCTCGACGATCACTAGTGTAGGAAATGGCTCCCCACACCATGACGCCAGTTGTCGGCCCCATTTGCCTCTGTCGCGTACACTCCTGAGTTTCGCGCTTCCCTGCATGACGCCCCATGCGCGTACGACCATCATTGACACTGAGACAGCACGACTCTCATCACTGAAGGCGACAAGTGAGCATTCGTCATTTCATGAACTCCAACCTTGACACCACTGGAGGCGGGCTCAACGATGTTGGGGCGTGAGCGGAGGATACCATAACGGCACACATGATCGTGCATCATTGTGTGGTGGGCCATATCCTACACTGGCCGTACTCCTCTATTGATCGTCTAGAGAACACTGAACACTGCACGGTACATTCAAACCATCATTCAACCAATCTTACTATTACTCATGCACCAACACGGCGATATGTTTTTCCATCAGGGCATTGCACGTCCACATGTATCCCGTAAAACCCAAGGTGCTTTTCAAGGTGTACGTCAACTATCCTAGCGAGCACGAACCCCAGATCTGTCCCCCATCGAGAATGTTTGGGACCGCATGAAACCTCAAGTTGGGCGGTCTGCATGGCCGGGACTAAATGTGTCCAGACGAGGTACTTTGTGAAAATTGGCAGGCTATTTCGCAAGACCATGTTCGGCACCTCTACGATTGTCTCCATGGAAGAATGACAGCTTCCATTGCTGCAAAAGGACTGCATAAACGGTAGTAACGCTGACACCGCGTCTGCTCTGGTGACTGTACCCTGCCTTTGTGATCGTGTATTATATATATCCTGAAGAACGTGTCAAAACAAAAATTCGCTCTGCTGGGAACTTTTTTTCTTCTTCAGGAGTGTATATTATGAAGCTACAGTGAGGATCCCTATTTGTGCAATGAATACTTTCATACTCAATGTTGAACTGTCCCTGAATACGACCTCACATGGAAGCAGTGAATGAAAATAGGCATAGTAAGCTGTGTAAGTGTGTGTGTGTGTGTATGTGTGTGTGTGTGTGTGTGTGTGTTAGTGTGTATGAACGAAAATTTCATTACAAATCAATCTTTCAATTGTGTCATTTTCTCCGTTTTATCTATTGAGAAATGACTTAATTGTTGTGGATGTAACAAATTCCAAGTCTTTAGTTGCCTATAGCTGAGAAAACAATGCGGTTTGCTCAGAAACAATAAATTCCTGTGGTTAGTCAGAGAAACCACGGGCCGCGGTGGAGTAGCCGAGCGCTGTAAAGCGTCTCGCTGCGGAGCACGCGGTTGCTCGCTGTGGAGGTTCGAGTCTTCCCTGAGGCATGGGTTAGGTTAGTTTACCTAGGTTAAAGTAGTTTGTAAGCTACGTACTGATGACCACGCAGTTTGGTCCGATAGATTTACAAACATTTGAACATTTAGAAACCACGGAGGCAGGAAGCAAGTTAGAATGCACTTCCAGGCTGTTGTGCAGCGCTGATGGACAAGACGCTAACTGCTGTAAACAAATAAAGGGAGTTTTGTGTGCCTCTGATACCTGAGCATAGGAGAAGAAATTCAATTAAAAGTAATGGGAGCCCAGCTTTGCTCTTACACAGTGCGCGTAGGACGAGGAGAGAGTCAGATCTTCAGGTGGGGACATCACTGCGTCATGACGAGCGTTTGAAGGGCTTAGGATCCAGTTTATGACCATATAAAAATTACAGCCAATGTCGTGGCGGGTTGCTTTGACGACACTCATACCGGCCGCAGTCGGAGTCTAAGGTGAAAGGTGCACAAAAGTCGGGAGCAGGACTCTCGGAGGGAGTAGGAAAGTTAGAGGAAGTTAGTTGGAGAGGCTTCGTGAGGAGCGGCAGGCAGGCAAGTGGGAGTTTGTCAGAGGACGCTGCAGGGCTAACAACTGCGTCTGACGTGCGTTTAGGCAGCACCCGCGGGACTCGACACTGACAAGCTTTCGTAAGAGAGGACGGAGTGGTTATATTCAGACACATTCTCCGAGTAAGAAGGCTACTTCCTGGGTACACTACCGGAGAAACTAGATATTGTTATATGTCGTAAAAGGTTTACTGTAGTTATCACTAAACCGTTTACGTGTCATAGGATTGCGTTACAACAAATTAACCACATTGTCTTCCTCTCACAACGGCGAACCGGCTAAATCCCTTGTTGAGTAACGTGTCACTCAGTATCACGCAAAACAGGTCGCCATATTCAGTAAGTCAAAGAGGGGACGCTCAGTTTGTCAGTTCTTCAGAGAACGTTCATGTCTTTACATATCTAGCGGCGAACGAAATTTAACAGAGGGAAGCACGTAAAACTGGTTTTCGAAATATTTGGAAAATTACAAGTCGCATTAAAAAGAGGTTGCTGTACAAGTTGTTCACTTCCAAGAGGGCAATCCGTTAAGATAAAGTTCGAACCCCTGCACTACCCTCGTGGGTTGGAGCAGGGGCGTGGGGGTGGGAAGGGGTGATTTTGAAATCTTGTATAGGAACCCCTATTTTTTATTGAAGATTTGGATTCTCCGTGAATAAAAGTTTAACTTTTGTATTAAATTTTATTTAATTTCATGATGATGGAGTGGCAACACGCAAAAATAAAAATGCAATGAAAATTGCTGAATAGATATCGTACTAGATTTAACATTTCCAGTTTCAGCAAACATTTGTACAATACTGAAAAAAAATCGTTGCAGAAGGAACACTCCTAGCAAGGAACGGATTAAAATACCTTTGACAAGCTCTTTCAACATTTCTGTGAGCCTCAAAGTAAGCGGAAATGATATGTAAACTGTGTGCATCGTAAACATCGTGGAACAGTTATTGCGTAGAGATGTGTACAGTCCGAATCACTGAAGTACGATGAACAGTCTCACCACGCACTGAGACCGTAATGAAGGTATGTGTTTCATTTGATTATGGGAGGTGTCACATGATAGCAGTATAAAATATTACTATTTTTTTTTTGTCTGAAAGACTCCCTTAATCCTCTTGCAAACAAAATTAAGCAATCTGTTTTCTTAATTGCTGTCTATATAAAAGCGAAAGGACTCTCACTCACTCACTCACTGAACACTAAATCTCGAAACCCTCTATGATGCTGAAATTGGCAGGAATGTAGTTTATAGGTAGGAAAAATCAGCTAAGAATTTTGTGATACGAGCATGGAGGAGCATACTTCTCCTACAGACTCACGAAATCTACAGTTTCATTCCGATCTTCACGAAATTTCTCACGCTTGACCTTCAAAACAAGAGTAACGTCACCGTCTACCTTAAGTTTCATACGATGCATGGGGGAAGGTACTTTGCAGCATAAAAATGGATCACTAAATACCTCGGTTGCGCCATAGCCTTGAGAACGGCTCGACGAATTTCAAAGATCCTTTTTTTTTTGTTGTTGTTTTCGTTCTTCTCAGAACAAGGGTTGTATGAAATAAAACTGGAATATTTGAGAACAACAATGCGTGTTATAAATGTGACCCTGCCGGCCGCGGTGGCAGAGGGGACTGTACCGCGTCAGTCACGGTCTGCACGGCCACTACGGTCGGAGGTTCGAATCCCCCCTCGGGCATGGTTATTTGTGCCGTCCTTAGTGTTAGCTAGTTCATAAGTAGTTTGTAAGTTTAGGGACTGATGACCCCGTAGTTAAGTCCCTTAAGCTATACAAACATTTGAATGTGATCCTGCGTTTCTATTGCATAGAAATTATAGTCTTGTTTCGATATTAATGATACTTATCACACCCTACCTTAAAAACAAGAGGAATGTCACGGTATAATATTTTGTTCGGTGCATTGTGGAGAGTACTTAACTTATGGACTTTTTCCAAAATGCATAGTTTTACTCTAATCTTAATAAATTTTTGCACCCATGACCTTTAAAGCAAGAGGAAGATCACTGGGTACATAAATGTTTGTATGGTACATGACAAAGGGTATCTTGTAGAAAACTTTGCCGAGAGAGGGAAAGGTAGAAACGAACAGAGAGATGGGAGAGAAAGAGGAGGATGCGGAGAGAGAGGGGAATGGGATGTGGACTACGAGTGTGTACGATAACTAAACACCCGGGCAAAGCCTGGTTTACAGCTGATTATTGATACAAGTTTCACAATTGTCTTATAAGACTAACGAAGTACAAAAAGTTAGATCGCCCCGTTTTGTGTGCAGCATAGTTCAGGTAGTAGCGTGTTATTTTGTCGAGTAGACAGTCCTGTGTTCGATGACCAAGAAGTGAACATTTTAATTCTCCAGAATTGCTCAAATTTCTTTTTATTTCTTACTTCTACTACAAAAGTTAATTATTATTTGAGGTAATACTTTTGTAAATGTCATATATTTAACAATTGGTGTTCTTATAGAAGCGGCCGAGCGGCCGAGCGCATTGAGGCGCTATGCTACAATGCTGCGAGACTATTCCCCGTCGGGGGTTCGAATCCCCTTCGGCCATGGATGTTTGTGTTGTCTTTAGTATAAGTTAGTTCATACGTAGTTTGTAAGTTAGGGACTGATGACCCGCAGTTAAGTTCCATAACAGTTGGTGTTCTTATAGCTTTCTGTCAAAAACTCTCGAATCTTTTCATGTATACACACTGTCCTTCCGTCATCATATAAATTTGTCACTTGTGTTATGATATCAATTTCAAGATAGTGAACACGGTGTAATGTCATGACCGCGTATCTGGAGACAACTGTCTATACACAACAACATTAAAACCGAAACTATCACATTGTAAGCTATTGTAGACCTCTAACGTTGTCGAATAGTTGCCCACAAAAATTTAATATATATATATGTCTTCCACAATTACCAATCGTTTCACTGTGGATATAATGAAATGTATCGAGGTTTTCTTCTATCTTCTACAGTCGTCCACACAACTGACATGTAGCCTTTTGGCATCGTAATCCGCTCTTTTAAAGAACTACCAAATCAGATCTACGTTTTAACATATCTACATCATTTTCTGATTAAAAATGACACTTTTAGCCGGCCGCAGTGGCCGAGTAGTCTGCGACGCCCCAGTCACAGTCTGCACGGCCACTAAGGTCGGGGCTCGAATCCCCTCTCGGGGATAGATATTTGTGTCGCCTTTAGTATAAGGTAGTTCCTAAGTATTTTGAAAGTTTAGGGACTGATAAACCCGCAGTTACGTCGCATAAGCTTAACAAACATTTGAATCTTTTACTACGGTAAAGACTTGTCGTACAAGAAAATTTTGCGAATATCAATTATCTTCAAAATACCTGCTTCTATGTGCAATACAAAAGTATGAAAGGACACGTTCCCATATTTTCAAAACAATCACAATATTCGTTTTGCCTATGCGGTAGTACCAGAATGCCCGTGTGGAGCGCACTCGTCGGATGCGCCTTCTGGCCAACGACATTCCGTCGCCCCTCCGTTTCCTCCGGCCAACCTCCGATTAGCCTGTCGCCTCCTATGGTAATACCGGAGATCACCGGATGTGGCGCAGTAGTCGCACGTTCGATTTACCCGCCACTTAACCGCATCCGCAGACCAGCACTACAGCAAATACCGATAGTGGGAAGTGTATCCCACACGGCCTGAGAAAGGGTTAATATGTGGACATATCGTAGTGTGGGCTGATGATAAACGAGACATTCCTTTAAAAAAAATCTAGGGATTCTTCCTCATTGAATTTAGACCTTTATTTAAGCTCGCTCGGACGATGTTGCGGTACTATCGTGACGTCTCAACATCTACATCCATACCCCGAAAGCCACCCGATGGTGTGTGGCGGAGGGTACCTTTAGTACCACTATCGGTTCTCCCTCCAATTCCAGCCACGTATTGTTCGCGGAAAGAACTATTGTCGGTATGCCTCTGAGTGGGCTCTAATCTCTCTGATTTTATCTTCATTATCTCTTTGCGAGATATATGTAGGAGGGAGCAATATACAGCTAGACTGAAGCGCTCCAGTCACGGTCTGCACGGCCAGTACGGTCGGGAGTTCGAATCCCCCCTCGAGCATGGATATTTGTGTCGTCCTTAGTCTTAGTTAGTTCATAAGTAGTTTGTAAGTTTAGAGACTGATGTCCCCGAAGTTAAGTCCCTTAAGCTTAACAAACATTTGAACATTTGAACAGCTAGACTCCTCGGTAAAGGTATGTTCTCGAAACTTCGACAAAAGCCCGTACCGAGCGACAAAGCGTCTCTCCTGCAGTCTTCCACTGTAGTCTATCGATCATCTCCGTAACACTTTCTCGATTACCAAATGATCCTGTAACGAAGCGCGCTACTTTCCGTTGGATGTTTTTTACTTCCTCTATCAACCCAACCTGTTACGGATCCCACGCCGGTGAGCAGTATTCAAGCTGTGGGCGAACAAGTGCACTGTAACGTACTTCCTTTGTTTTCGGACTGCATTTCCAATGAATCTAAGTCTGGCATCTGCTTTACCGATTATTGATTTTATATGATCGTTCCATTTTAAATCACTCCTGATGCGTACTCCAAGATAATTTATGGAATTAACTGCTTCCAGTTGCTGACCTGCTATAGCAGAGGAAGGCAAGTAATCTTAGACGGGGTCCGGATACTTTTGAAAATTTTTATCGATGTCCAGATGTAAATCTGAATGTTCCTTACTAATGTTTTATTTTAGTTTTCATTCACAAAAAATATGAAAAATAGATGTAGAATAACAATGTACAAGCAATCCAGAGAAACTTATATTATTTGCTATTTATTTTTACTTTCACTTACAAAAAGTATGAAATAAAATGAATAGTCAAACTTTTATTGGAAAGTTCAGAAACTGGTCATGCATTATACATACTTTTTTTTAATTTTTATTTTCACTAAGAAAGTGAGAAATACAATGAAATGTGCGTATATCTGTTAAACAAATTCAGGGGAAAAATTACATTTGCGGACTTAAGGAGGTACGTAAAGTTATATTCACATGCGGAAGACTTTATGCGAATAATGTCTTCATTATTATTCTCCAAGAAATTCATTTTTGAAAATGAAATTTCACAAATATATATGAAGCCAAACATAGCAGTCAAGTAGATCGCTAATTCTTTGCAATTTTCATATTTTTCCGGGACATGTTGACTCCAAAATACTGCAATGGAAACAGTTTTATACGTTTCCTGGAAGTCTATTATCTCAACGTTGCAGCCACATATGTGCATTCTGCTGTAGCATAAACTTGAATACTTTAATAATCGTGACAACTTGTCTATTTCTGAAAGCCTTTGAATCTTACTGCAAATTTCTTCATACGATCCGCCAAGAAATTTTATATTATGGAAATATCTATTTCAGGATTATTTTTATATTCGAAAATTGTTGCGAAATGAAGAAATTCTTGACTTAAAACGTTTCTTTCAAAAAACTAGCTTGCAACGAAATAATGATACACTTTGAACTAAATCACATTTTAATTTCCCATTACCTTATAGTTCGGTGTTGTTATATACCAAAAAAAAAAAAAAAAAAAAAAAAAAAAAAAAAAAAAAAAAACTTTATTTAAAATTAATTAGAGTATGTAACTTAAACTTTCAAAATTCCTTTAGCGGTCCAGTTTTCGGCATTCCGCGGTCTGGGTATGGACCGCAGTCCACTAGTTGCTGACCGCTGTGCTATAGTGTAGCTAAATGATGCAAGATCTTTCTTTCTATGTATTCGCAGGACTTTACACTTGTCTACATTGAGATTCAATTGCCGTTCCGTGCACCATGCGTCAATTCGATGCAGATCCTCCTGCATTTCAACACAATTTTCCATCGTTACAATCTTTTTATACACTACAGCATTATCCGCAAAAAGCGTCAGTGAACTTAAGATATCCGCAAGGCCATTTATATGCAGGGTGTTACAAAAAGGTACGGCCAAACTTTCAGGAAACATAACTCACACACAAAGAAAGAAAGTATGTTATGTGGACATGTGTTCGGAAACGCTTAATTTCCAGTGAGAGATCATTTTTCTATATCTCTTTAAATGTAAATTTCATTCTAACGTGATCAAATTGTACATTTTTCACAATCAGCAGGTGTGGGCTGACGAGAATCCACACGCAATTGCGCAATCACGTCATCAACAGAGATTATCTGTGAACATCATTTGGGAAGGAATTGTTGGTGATGATTGGGATTCATGTTCTTCCACCTACGCTCACTGGAGCACGTTATCATGATTTCATACGGGATACTCTACCTGTGCTGCTAGAACATGTGTCCTTACAAGTACGACACAACATGTGGTTCATGCACGATGAAGCTCTTGCAAATTTCAGTCAATGTGTTCGTACGCTTCTCAACAACAGATTCGGTGACCGCTGGATTGGTAGAGGCGGACCAATTTCATGGCCTCCACGCTCTCCTGACCTCAACCCTCTTGACTTTCATTTATGGGGGCATTTGAAAGCTCTTGTCTACACAACCCCGGTACCAAATGTAGAGACTCTTCGTGCTCGTTTTGTGGACGGCTGTGATACAATACGCCATTCTCCAGGGCTGCATCAGCGCATCAGGGATTCCATGCGACGGAGGGTGGATACATGTATCCTCGCTAACGGAGGACATTTTGAACATTTCCTGTAATAAAGTGTTTGAAGTCACGATGGTACGTTCTGTTGCTGTGGTTTCCATTCCACGATTAATGTGATTTGAAGAGAAGTAATAAAGTGAGCTCTTAACATGGAAATTAAGCGTTTCTGGACACATGTCCACATAACATATTTTCTCTCTTTGTGCGTGAGGAACGTTTCCTGAAAGTTTGGCCGTGCCTTTTTGTAACATCCTGTATATCGTGAATACTCCTGGGGAGGGTGCTGTGTGTGTGAGGTGTATATGGCGCCGCCAGCGCGTAATCTCAACAGCGCCGGTGGTGGCGGAGTGAAATGATTGTGGGAATTTCACGGGTGGGCTGCACTGTGGCAGAGCAGGTAATGGGCAGCGCTCAGACGGGCGCAGGCGCCAGTTTTCCGCGCTGCCACCCCCCCCCCCCGGCCCACCTATCCCCCCCACCACCCCCCCCTGCCCCCCACCACCGCCCAGTAGGCGCCCGCAGCCGATTGTCGCCCCAGAATTGGCCGCTGGGGCCGACAAGGGAGCGGCCAGCCCTGTCCCAGCGCACAGCCAGAGATAACGCTAGGCGCCCGGCTGCAGCCCTGCCTTATCTGCCGCGGTGGCGCCTGCGGTCCCCTCATCTGCAAATCGGCCTCCACACCTGCGGCCACTGCAATGCAACGTCACAACGTGCCCTAGCGTCTGCGAAAATCGTATTTGCTACGGCTTTGTTGCACATACTCTTCACGAATACAGCGTGTACATAAAGTGCAAGAAAACTTTCAGTTATTTATTCCACAGACATACATCAAGTACCGGGTGATCTAAAAGTCAGTATAAATTTGAAAACTTCATAAATCACGGAATAATGTCGATAAAGAGGTAAAAATTGGCACACATTCTTGGAGTGACATGCAGTTTTATTACAACCAAACACCTACCGTTATCGAGCCTTTTTTCTTTCGAGAAACTGCATGATTCTGGTTTTGTAACTGCCACCATGACAGGTGAGAGGTACGTCGATATGTTACAGAATCGCATCATCCCCAGCCTGGCTGATTTTTATGCAGGATGGCGCTCCACCCCATATTGCTAGACTCGTGAAAAATGTCTTGTGCGCATCGTTTGGTGATGATCGTGTGCTCAGCCGCCAATTTCGTCATGCTTCGCCTTCCCAGGTCCCCAGACCTCAGTACGTGAGATTGTTGTCTTTGGGGTTACCTGAAGTCGCAAGTGTATCGTGATCGACCGACATCTCTGGAGATGCTGAAAGACAACATCCAACCCGGCTGAGGTGGCCAAGGGGACTGAGGTGCGCCAGTCACGGTCTGTACGGCCACTACGTTTGGGGGTTTGAATCCCCCCTCGGGCATGGATATTTGTGCTGTCCTTAGTATTAGGTAGTTCATAAGTAGTTTGTAAGTTTAGGGACTGATGACCCTGCAGTTAAGTCCCATAAGCTCTACAAACATTTGAACAACATCCGATGCCAATGCCTCAACATTGGACATGTTTTACAGTGCTGCTCACAACATTATTCCTCGACTACAGCTATTATTGAGGAATGATGGTGAACATATTGAGCATTTCCTGTAAAGAACGTCATCTTTGCCTTGTCTTTTTTGTTATGCTAATTATTGCTTTTCTGATCAGATGAAGCGCCATCTGTTGGAGAATTTTTGAACTTTTTCTTTTCCTAATAAAACCCCGTCATTCCAAGCAAGTGTGTCAAGTTTTACCTCTCTATCTACATTATTCTGTGATTTATTAAGTTTTCAAATTTATACTGACTTTTTGATCACGTGGTATATGAGCCCATCCCCTTCTTTCTGTTGCACTTATGCCCAGCCGTTGAAACTATGGATTCTGAATTTGGGTCATAACACATGAGGGGAAATGCAAGATTATTTCTCCCTGAATTACAGTTCATAAGAGTTCACCGTTTCGTAAATATTATACGGGACATCTCAAATCCATTCCATACTTCTAGATTTCCGGAAGGCTCACAATCGGCATCTAATGAAATTGCGTGCTCATGGAATATCGCCCCAATTGTGCGATTGTATTCACCATTTCCTATCAGAAAGTACACAGTTCGTTGTAGTTGACGGCAAGTCATCGAGTAAAACAGAAGTGATATCTGGCGTTCTCCAGGGAAGCGCTATAGGTCCCTTACACTCCCTTGTGTTATAAACGATTTAGGAGACAATCTGAATAGCTCCCATATACTGTTCGCGGATGATGCTGTCCTTTACCGGTTAATGAAGTCAAGAGAGGATCAAAAGCAACTGCTAGCGATTTAGTCAATGTTTCTACATGATGCGAAAATTGGCATTTAACACTAAATAATGTACAGTGTGAAGTAATACATATGACCACTAAAAGAAATCCACTAAACTTCTATTACACGATAAATTAGTCAAAACGTAAGGTCGTAAATTCCACCAAATACCTAGGAGTTACAATTACGAACAACTTTGACTGGAGAGAAAACACAGAAATTATTGTGGGGAAGACGAAACAAAGGTTACGTTTCACTGGCAGAACGCTTAGAAGATGCAAAAACTCCACCAGCCTGCCTAATCACACTTGTGCGTCCTCTCCTGGAATACTGTTGCCCAGTGTGGGAGCCTCACCAGGTGGGACTGACGGAAGACATTGAGAAGGTTCAGAGAAGGGCAGCTCGTTTTGTTTTATCACGTTACGGTGGGGGAAAGCATCACGGAAATGTTGCACGAATTGGGGTGCAAATCATTAAAAGAAAGACGTTATTCATTGCAGCGTGATCTGTTTGCGATGTTTGAATCATCGACATTTACTTCTGAATGTGAAAATATTTTGCTAGCACCCACCTACGTAGGGAGACATGACCATCCCGATAAAATAAGAGAAACCATATCGAAAACGGAACGATTTATGCGTTCTTTCTTTCCGCGCGCTATTACAGAATGGAATGGTAGAGAAAAGTTATGAAAGTGGTAATGAACCCTATGCCAGATACTTAAATGTGATTTGCAGGGTATCTATGTAGATTTAAGTACACTTATTCATTAAATTTTACTCGGTATTTAGACTGTATTTTTAAACCAATGATAATGTTTGTCGTTGCCTCGCGATGTATTCGTTAAGTAAAATTCGGGTATTTCACTGTAAGGTTTTAAAATAAATGCCTTTTGCTACTGCAACTGAAGGGTTTTATTTTTATATTTTTAATCACCCATACGCGTTTCGCCCTTTCTCTCAAGGCATCATCAGTGGGTGTCCTGAAATATTTACATCTTTTTGTTTGCACATATAGGTTAAGTCTCTTACATATCTACGAAACATTTCATTTCAGATTTAAAACAGTTCGTTTTTTGGTATAAAATGGTGTACTTACAGCACTTGTTACTCCACTTCAGTCTTATTCTGGCAACCAGGTCGAAAGGTTACACTGTTTTTCGAAGCACATTGCAGTTCTCTGATTCTGCTGTCACCTGCTGCCATACTGTGTCTACTGCTGTTTGTTTTGTAGTGTTGCCAACCTTAGCTTATTTGAAATTCAACTGTTTCATTGAAAATGTGTTGAAGGTATCTTTGTGTGTGTGTGTGTGTTTGTGTGCATGAGTGTGTGTGGGTGTGGGTGTGTATGTGGGTGGGTAGGTGTTTTTTTTTTTTCTCTCTGTTTGAATGAGTGTGTGTGTGTGTGTATGTGAGTGTGTGTGGTGGGGGGGGGGTTGTGACTATGTGTTGGGGTTTGTGTCTACCATATGGTCAATCAGTGAGAACAGTGATTGATTGGTCAGGTTTATTTGGTCATTTAGTAGCATCTTTTTCTCAGCTTTTGTTTTATATATGTGATAATTTTCTTGTAATGTTAGGAGATGTTTTTCATTATTTATTCTAATTACCTTCATGTCTTTTTCTATTGTGGTGGGTTTGTGGTTACATGCTATTAGATGTTCTGCAAAAGTGGAGTGGTTTGTTCTGTATTTCCATGCCCTGATGTGTTCCTTGTATCGGGTATCGAATGTTCTGCTGGTTTGTCCTATATACCTTCCATCACATGAGTTGCATTGTAGTTGGTATATTCCAGCTCTTTGGTAGATATCTGTGTCTGTTTTGATTTTTGGGATATATTTTTGGACTGGGTTATCTGTTTTGAGAGCTATTTTTATGCCTTGTCTTTTGAAAATATTTATTATTTTGTGTGTTAGTTTGTGTTTGTATGTCATTGTGTACCATCTTGAATTTTCTTTTTTGCTTTCATGTGTTTCTAGTACTGCAGTTTGTGTTGTGTGTGTTTGTGTGCTGCTTTGCTGTGTTGTTGTCTGGGTGTCTGTACGTTTGTTGTTTTTTGCCCGTATCTGTTTTTTAATTTTTTTGTTTAATTTTTCTACTATATTACCATCGTATCCATTGTTTGTTGCTATTTGTGTGATGATGTCTAGTTCCTTTTGGTAATTTTCTTTGTTGAGTGGTATTGTGTTGAGTCTGTGGAGCATGTATCTGATTGCTGATTGTTTTTGTGCATGTGGGTGATTGGAGGTCTGGTGTATAATTGTATCAGTTGTTGTCGGTTTACGGTAAATGTCAAAGGTATGCTTGTTGCTTTCCTTTTTGATGGTTATATCCAAGAAGTTTATTTGGTTGTTATGTTCTTTTTCTATTGTGAATTTTATTTTTTTGTGTATAGTGTTTAAATCTGTATGGAGCTGGTCTATTCTTTCCGGAGGTTCATCAATTAGGCAGAGGATGTCATCCATGTACCTTATCCAGTAGAGTATTTTATAGTTTTTTGTGGTTACTTTTTTAAAAATCATACTTTCTACATGGTTCATGAAAATATTGGCTAGGGTACCTGACACTGGTGATCCCATGGGTAAGCCTTCTTCTTGCAGGTAATATTCATTATTAAATTGAAAATAGTTTTGTTCGGTTATCAATTTTAGCAATGAGTATATCTCTTTTATGTGTTCATTTGGTAGTTGACTGTTTTCTTTTAGATTTTGTTCTATGATAGTTATTGTTTCATCTACTGGTATGTTAGTGTACATATTTTCTATGTCAAAGGAAAGAAGGGTAGCTGAGTCTGGGATTCTTGTATCTTTTATGAGTCGTATTAAGTGTGAGGTGTTGTTTATGGTTTTGTCATCTTTCATTTGATAGGTTTCTGATAGTACTTTCATCATGTGTCTTGCAAGTTTATAAGTGGGAGCATTTTTGAAATTCACAATGGGCCGTAACGGGATATTTGGTTTATGTACCTTTGGTTGGCATCGGAGGGTTGGTGCTGTGGGGTTATTCTGAATTAATTTTCTTTTTTCTGTGTCATCCAATGTGTAGTCTATATCTTTTAAGGTGTTTTTTACTTTTGTCTGAAATCTGTTTGTTGGGTCTGATTTTAATTTTTTAACATTACTTTGAGAGATGAGATCATTTGTTTTCTCAATGTACTGTTGTTTGTCCATCAAAACGACTGTGCCTCCCTTGTCTGCTTTGGAAATGATGACGTTTTCCTCTTGGAGTTTTCTCTTTAGGTTTTTGAGTGTTATGGAATCGGGACTTTTTTTGTTTTTGTTGTTCTGTTGTTTCATGTCTGTTATGATTTTATGTATTTCGTTTTTTATAAGTTCCCTCGCTAACCCAGTGTTTACAGTGTTGTTTTCATTTCTTTCTTCACGTTTTAAAACAGCTTCTGATTGTATTATCAGGTCTTCTATGTATTCTTCATCTATGTTTGTGTTAATATTGTACTTCAATCCTTTTTCTAACAGCTCTTTTTCATTTTCATTTAGTTGTGTCTTTGTGAGGTTCATTAGTCTTGGGTAAAATTGATGTGTGTGTCTTGGTTGTTTATGGTTATCATTTTTGTGGAGTGTTTGTTGTCTTATGAGCTGTGTCATCTTCTTCTTGTGTTTTTCCGCAATTTCTTTTACAGCAGTGTCTGTGTAGCTTTCGACCTTGTTGACCAGATCTGAAAAAACAGCTGCATTGTTAATGTTATTTGCTAGCTGTACATGTGTGTTGAATAATTTTCGAGATAAAGTTTGTTTCTTTGAGTAATAAGGCTTTGATTTCGGATTTTAACCATACTTTTTGTGCTGTTTGCTTGGCTTTCTGAGCACTAGACGAACTGTTTTTAATCTTTACATTGATGTAGTTAGGTACAAGGTTATTAGATTGACAAAATTTGTTAAATTTTAAATGCTCTATGGTTCTATGGATGTTGAGATGTAATCTTCTGAATCTGTGATAGAGGCCAACTGGGAATGCCTGGCATGGCTTGTTTAATACGTTGCTTGCAGTGGCCATTTTGAGCAGCAGCTGAATTGTATTTCACTGTAAGGTTTTAAAATAAATGCCTTTTGCTACTGCAACTGAAGGGTTTTATTTTTATATTTTTAATCACCCATACGCGTTTCGCCCTTTCTCTCAAGGCATCATCAGTGGGTGTCCTGAAATATTTACATCTTTTTGTTTGCACATATAGGTTAAGTCTCTTACATATCTACGAAACATTTCATTTCAGATTTAAAACAGTTCGTTTTTTGGTATAAAATGGTGTACTTACAGCACGTGTTACTCCACTTCAGTCTTATTCTGGCAACCAGGTCGAAAGGTTACACTGTTTTTCGAACCACATTGCAGTTCTCTGATTCTGCTGTCACCTGCTGCCATACTGTGTCTACTGCTGTTTGTTTTGTAGTGTTGCCAACCTTAGCTTATTTGAAATTCAACTGTTTCATTGAAAATGTGTTGAAGGTATCTTTGTGTGTGTGTGTGTGTTTGTGTGCATGAGTGTGTGTGGGTGTGGGTGTGTATGTGGGTGGGTAGGTGTTTTTTTTTTTTTTTCTCTCTGTTTGAATGAGTGTGTGTGTGTGTGTATGTGAGTGTGTGTGTGGGGGGGGGGGGGGTTGTGACTATGTGTTGGGGTTTGTGTCTACCATATGGTCAATCAGTGAGAACAGTGATTGATTGGTCAGGTTTATTTGGTCATTTAGTAGCATCTTTTTCTCAGCTTTTGTTTTATATATGTGATAATTTTCTTGTAATGTTAGGAGATGTTTTTCATTATTTATTCTAATTACCTTCATGTCTTTTTCTATTGTGGTGGGTTTGTGGTTATATGCTATTAGATGTTCTGCAAAAGTGGAGTGGTTTGTTCTGTATTTCCATGCCCTGATGTGTTCCTTGTATCGGGTATCGAATGTTCTGCTGGTTTGTCCTATATACCTTCCATCACATGAGTTGCATTGTAGTTGGTATATTCCAGCTCTTTGGTAGATATCTGTGTCTGTTTTGATTTTTGGGATATATTTTTGGACTGGGTTATCTGTTTTGAGAGCTATTTTTATGCCTTGTCTTTTGAAAATATTTATTATTTTGTGTGTTAGTTTGTGTTTGTATGTCATTGTGTACCATCTTGAATTTTCTTTTTTGCTTTCATGTGTTTCTAGTACTGCAGTTTGTGTTGTGTGTGTTTGTGTGCTGCTTTGCTGTGTTGTTGTCTGGGTGTCTGTACGTTTGTTGTTTTTTGCCCGTATCTGTTTTTTAATTTTTTTGTTTAATTTTTCTACTATATTACCATCGTATCCATTGTTTGTTGCTATTTGTGTGATGATGTCTAGTTCCTTTTGGTAATTTTCTTTGTTGAGTGGTATTGTGTTGAGTCTGTGGAGCATGTATCTGATTGCTGATTGTTTTTGTGCATGTGGGTGATTGGAGGTCTGGTGTATAATTGTATCAGTTGTTGTCGGTTTACGGTAAATGTCAAAGGTATGCTTGTTGCTTTCCTTTTTGATGGTTATATCCAAGAAGTTTATTTGGTTGTTATGTTCTTTTTCTATTGTGAATTTTATTTTTTTGTGTATAGTGTTTAAATCTGTATGGAGCTGGTCTATTCTTTCCGGAGGTTCATCAATTAGGCAGAGGATGTCATCCATGTACCTTATCCAGTAGAGTATTTTATAGTTTTTTGTGGTTACTTTTTTAAAAATCATACTTTCTACATGGTTCATGAAAATATTGGCTAGGGTACCTGACACTGGTGATCCCATGGGTAAGCCTTCTTCTTGCAGGTAATATTCATTATTAAATTGAAAATAGTTTTGTTCGGTTATCAATTTTAGCAATGAGTATATCTCTTTTATGTGTTCATTTGGTAGTTGACTGTTTTCTTTTAGATTTTGTTCTATGATAGTTATTGTTTCATCTACTGGTATGTTAGTGTACATATTTTCTATGTCAAAGGAAAGAAGGGTAGCTGAGTCTGGGATTCTTGTATCTTTTATGAGTCGTATTAAGTGTGAGGTGTTGTTTATGGTTTTGTCATCTTTCATTTGATAGGTTTCTGATAGTACTTTCATCATGTGTCTTGCAAGTTTATAAGTGGGAGCATTTTTGAAATTCACAATGGGCCGTAACGGGATATTTGGTTTATGTACCTTTGGTTGGCATCGGAGGGTTGGTGCTGTGGGGTTATTCTGAATTAATTTTCTTTTTTCTGTGTCATCCAATGTGTAGTCTATATCTTTTAAGGTATTTTTTACTTTTGTCTGAAATCTGTTTGTTGGGTCTGATTTTAATTTTTTAACATTACTTTGAGAGATGAGATCATTTGTTTTCTCAATGTACTGTTGTTTGTCCATCAAAACGACTGTGCCTCCCTTGTCTGCTTTGGAAATGATGACGTTTTCCTCTTGGAGTTTTCTCTTTAGGTTTTTGAGTGTTATGGAATCGGGACTTTTTTTGTTTTTGTTGTTCTGTTGTTTCATGTCTGTTATGATTTTATGTATTTCGTTTTTTATAAGTTCCCTCGCTAACCCAGTGTTTACAGTGTTGTTTTCATTTCTTTCTTCACGTTTTAAAACAGCTTCTGATTGTATTATCAGGTCTTCTATGTATTCTTCATCTATGTTTGTGTTAATATTGTACTTCAATCCTTTTTCTAACAGCTCTTTTTCATTTTCATTTAGTTGTGTCTTTGTGAGGTTCATTAGTCTTGGGTAAAATTGATGTGTGTGTCTTGGTTGTTTATGGTTATCATTTTTGTGGAGTGTTTGTTGTCTTATGAGCTGTGTCATCTTCTTCTTGTGTTTTTCCGCAATTTCTTTTACAGCAGTGTCTGTGTAGCTTTCGACCTTGTTGACCAGATCGGAGAAAACAGCTGCATTGTTAATGTTATTTGCTAGCTGTACATGTGTGTTGAATAATTTTCGAGATAAAGTTTGTTTCTTTGAGTATAAGGCTTTGATTTCGGATTTTAACCATACTTTTTGTGCTGTTTGCTTGGCTTTCTGAGCACTAGACGAACTGTTTTTAATCTTTACATTGATGTAGTTAGGTACAAGGTTATTAGATTGACAAAATTTGTTAAATTTTAAATGCTCTATGGTTCTATGGATGTTGAGATGTAATCTTCTGAATCTGTGATAGAGGCCAACTGGGAATGCCTGGCATGGCTTGTTTAATACGTTGCTTGCAGTGGCCATTTTGAGCAGCAGCTGAATTGTATTTCACTGTAAGGTTTTAAAATAAATGCCTTTTGCTACTGCAACTGAAGGGTTTTATTTTTATATTTTTAATCACCCATACGCGTTTCGCCCTTTCTCTCAAGGCATCATCAGTGGGTGTCCTGAAATATTTACATCTTTTTGTTTGCACATATAGGTTTAGTCTCTTACATATCTACAAAACATTTCATTTCAGATTTAAAACAGTTCGTTTTTTGGTATAAAATGGTGTACTTACAGCACTTGTTACTCCACTTCAGTCTTATTCTGGCAACCAGGTCGAAAGGTTACACTGTTTTTCGAACCACATTGCAGTTCTCTGATTCTGCTGTCACCTGCTGCCATACTGTGTCTACTGCTGTTTGTTTTGTAGTGTTGCCAACCTTAGCTTATTTGAAATTCAACTGTTTCATTGAAAATGTGTTGAAGGTATCTTTGTGTGTGTGTGTGTGTTTGTGTGCATGAGTGTGTGTGGGTGTGGGTGTGTATGTGGGTGGGTAGGTGGGTTTTTTTTTTCTCTCTGTTTGAATGAGTGTGTGTGTGTGTGTATGTGAGTGTGTGTGGTGGGGTGGGGGGGGTTGTGACTATGTGTTGGGGTTTGTGTCTACCATATGGTCAATCAGTGAGAACAGTGATTGATTGGTCAGGTTTATTTGGTCATTTAGTAGCATCTTTTTCTCAGCTTTTGTTTTATATATGTGATAATTTTCTTGTAATGTTAGGAGATGTTTTTCATTATTTATTCTAATTACCTTCATGTCTTTTTCTATTGTGGTGGGTTTGTGGTTATATGCTATTAGATGTTCTGCAAAAGTGGAGTGGTTTGTTCTGTATTTCCATGCCCTGATGTGTTCCTTGTATCGGGTATCGAATGTTCTGCTGGTTTGTCCTATATACCTTCCATCACATGAGTTGCATTGTAGTTGGTATATTCCAGCTCTTTGGTAGATATCTGTGTCTGTTTTGATTTTTGGGATATATTTTTGGACTGGGTTATCTGTTTTGAGAGCTATTTTTATGCCTTGTCTTTTGAAAATATTTATTATTTTGTGTGTTAGTTTGTGTTTGTATGTCATTGTGTACCATCTTGAATTTTCTTTTTTGCTTTCATGTGTTTCTAGTACTGCAGTTTGTGTTGTGTGTGTTTGTGTGCTGCTTTGCTGTGTTGTTGTCTGGGTGTCTGTATGTTTGGTGTTTTTTGCCCGTATCTGTTTTTTAATTTTTTTGTTTAATTTTTCTACTATATTACCATCGTATCCATTGTTTGTTGCTATTTGTATGATGATGTCTAGTTCCTTTTGGTAATTTTCTTTGTTGAGTGGTATTGTGTTGAGTCTGTGGAGCATGTATCTGATTGCTGATTGTTTTTGTGCATGTGGGTGATTGGAGGTCTGGTGTATAATTGTATCAGTTGTTGTCGGTTTACGGTAAATGTCAAAGGTATGCTTGTTGCTTTCCTTTTTGATGGTTATATCCAAGAAGTTTATTTGGTTGTTATGTTCTTTTTCTATTGTGAATTTTATTTTTTTGTGTATAGTGTTTAAATCTGTATGGAGCTGGTCTATTCTTTCCGGAGGTTCATCAATTAGGCAGAGGATGTCATCCATGTACCTTATCCAGTAGAGTATTTTATAGTTTTTTGTGGTTACTTTTTTAAAAATCATACTTTCTACATGGTTCATGAAAATATTGGCTAGGGTACCTGACACTGGTGATCCCATGGGTAAGCCTTCTTCTTGCAGGTAATATTCATTATTAAATTGAAAATAGTTTTGTTCGGTTATCAATTTTAGCAATGAGTATATCTCTTTTATGTGTTCATTTGGTAGTTGACTGTTTTCTTTTAGATTTTGTTCTATGATAGTTATTGTTTCATCTACTGGTATGTTAGTGTACATATTTTCTATGTCAAAGGAAAGAAGGGTAGCTGAGTCTGGGATTCTTGTATCTTTTATGAGTCGTATTAAGTGTGAGGTGTTGTTTATGGTTTTGTCATCTTTCATTTGATAGGTTTCTGATAGTACTTTCATCATGTGTCTTGCAAGTTTATAAGTGGGAGCATTTTTGAAATTCACAATGGGCCGTAACGGGATATTTGGTTTATGTACCTTTGGTTGGCATCGGAGGGTTGGTGCTGTGGGGTTATTCTGAATTAATTTTCTTTTTTCTGTGTCATCCAATGTGTAGTCTATATCTTTTAAGGTGTTTTTTACTTTTGTCTGAAATCTGTTTGTTGGGTCTGATTTTAATTTTTTAACATTACTTTGAGAGATGAGATCATTTGTTTTCTCAATGTACTGTTGTTTGTCCATCAAAACGACTGTGCCTCCCTTGTCTGCTTTGGAAATGATGACGTTTTCCTCTTGGAGTTTTCTCTTTAGGTTTTTGAGTGTTATGGAATCGGGACTTTTTTTGTTTTTGTTGTTCTGTTGTTTCATGTCTGTTATGATTTTATGTATTTCGTTTTTTATAAGTTCCCTCGCTAACCCAGTGTTTACAGTGTTGTTTTCATTTCTTTCTTCACGTTTTAAAACAGCTTCTGATTGTATTATCAGGTCTTCTATGTATTCTTCATCTATGTTTGTGTTAATATTGTACTTCAATCCTTTTTCTAACAGCTCTTTTTCATTTTCATTTAGTTGTGTCTTTGTGAGGTTCATTAGTCTTGGGTAAAATTGATGTGTGTGTCTTGGTTGTTTATGGTTATCATTTTTGTGGAGTGTTTGTTGTCTTATGAGCTGTGTCATCTTCTTCTTGTGTTTTTCCGCAATTTCTTTTACAGCAGTGTCTGTGTAGCTTTCGACCTTGTTGACCAGATCTGAGAAAACAGCTGCATTGTTGATGTTATTTGCTAGCTGTACATGTGTGTTGAATAATTTTCGAGATAAAGTTTGTTTCTTTGAGTATAAGGCTTTGATTTCGGATTTTAACCATACTTTTTGTGCTGTTTGCTTGGCTTTCTGAGCACTAGACGAACTGTTTTTAATCTTTACATTGATGTAGTTAGGTACAAGGTTATTAGAT
This sequence comes from Locusta migratoria, assembly GCA_026315105.1. Lineage (NCBI taxonomy): Eukaryota > Metazoa > Arthropoda > Insecta > Orthoptera > Acrididae > Locusta > Locusta migratoria. The sequence continues at coordinate 197,059,649 of CM048749.1, forward strand.
TGACAAAATTTGTTAAATTTTAAATGCTCTATGGTTCTATGGATGTTGAGATGTAATCTTCTGAATCTGTGATAGAGGCCAACTGGGAATGCCTGGCATGGCTTGTTTAATACGTTGCTTGCAGTGGCCATTTTGAGCAGCAGCTGAATTGTATTTCACTGTAAGGTTTTAAAATAAATGCCTTTTGCTACTGCAACGGAAGGGTTTTATTTTTATATTTTTAATCACCCATACGCGTTTCGCCCTTTCTCTCAAGGCATCATCAGTGGGTGTCCTGAAATATTTACATCTTTTTGTTTGCACATATAGGTTAAGTCTCTTACATATCTACAAAACATTTCATTTCAGATTTAAAACATAGATGAAGAATACTTAGAAGACCTGATAATACAATCAGAAGCTGTTTTAAAACGTGAAGAAAGAAATGAAAACAACACTGTAAACACTGGGTTAGCGAGGGAACTTATAAAAAACGAAATACATAAAATCATAACAGACATGAAACAACAGAACAACAAAAACAAAAAAAGTCCCGATTCCATAACACTCAAAAACCTAAAGAGAAAACTCCAAGAGGAAAACGTCATCATTTCCAAAGCAGACAAGGGAGGCACAGTCGTTTTGATGGACAAACAACAGTACATTGAGAAAACAAATGATCTCATCTCTCAAAGTAATGTTAAAAAATTAAAATCAGACCCAACAAACAGATTTCAGACAAAAGTAAAAAATACCTTAAAAGATATAGACTACACATTGGATGACACAGAAAAAAGAAAATTAATTCAGAATAACCCCACAGCACCAACCCTCCGATGCCAACCAAAGGTACATAAACCAAATATCCCGTTACGGCCCATTGTGAATTTCAAAAATGCTCCCACTTATAAACTTGCAAGACACATGATGAAAGTACTATCAGAAACCTATCAAATGAAAGATGACAAAACCATAAACAACACCTCACACTTAATACGACTCATAAAAGATACAAGAATCCCAGACTCAGCTACCCTTCTTTCCTTTGACATAGAAAATATGTACACTAACATACCAGTAGATGAAACAATAACTATCATAGAACAAAATCTAAAAGAAAACAGTCAACTACCAAATGAACACATAAAAGAGATATACTCATTGCTAAAATTGATAGCCGAACAAAACTATTTTCAATTTAATAATGAATATTACCTGCAAGAAGAAGGCTTACCCATGGGATCACCAGTGTCAGGTACCCTAGCCAATATTTTCATGAACCATGTAGAAAGTATGATTTTTAAAAAAGTAACCACAAAAAACTATAAAATACTCTACTGGATAAGGTACATGGATGACATCCTCTGCCTAATTGATGAACCTCCGGAAAGAATAGACCAGCTCCATACAGATTTAAACACTATACACAAAAAAATAAAATTCACAATAGAAAAAGAACATAACAACCAAATAAACTTCTTGGATATAACCATCAAAAAGGAAAGCAACAAGCATACCTTTGACATTTACCGTAAACCGACAACAACTGATACAATTATACACCAGACCTCCAATCACCCACATGCACAAAAACAATCAGCAATCAGATACATGCTCCACAGACTCAACACAATACCACTCAACAAAGAAAATTACCAAAAGGAACTAGACATCATCACACAAATAGCAACAAACAATGGATACGATGGTAATATAGTAGAAAAATTAAACAAAAAAATTAAAAAACAGATACGGGCAAAAAACACCAAACGTACAGACACCCAGACAACAACACAGCAAAGCAGCACACAAACACACACAACACAAACTGCAGTACTAGAAACACATGAAAGCAAAAAAGAAAATTCAAGATGGTACACAATGACATACAAACACAAACTAACACACAAAATAATAAATATTTTCAAAAGACAAGGCATAAAAATAGCTCTCAAAACAGATAACCCAGTCCAAAAATATATCCCAAAAATCAAAACAGACACAGATATCTACCAAAGAGCTGGAATATACCAACTACAATGCAACTCATGTGATGGAAGGTATATAGGACAAACCAGCAGAACATTCGATACCCGATACAAGGAACACATCAGGGCATGGAAATACAGAACAAACCACTCCACTTTTGCAGAACATCTAATAGCATATAACCACAAACCCACCACAATAGAAAAAGACATGAAGGTAATTAGAATAAATAATGAAAAACATCTCCTAACATTACAAGAAAATTATCACATATATAAAACAAAAGCTGAGAAAAAGATGCTACTAAATGACCAAATAAACCTGACCAATCAATCACTGTTCTCACTGATTGACCATATGGTAGACACAAACAACAACACATAGTCACAACCCCCCCCCCCCCACCACACACACTCACATACACACACACACACACTCATTCAAACAGAGAGAAAAAAAAACCCACCTACCCACCCACATACACACCCACACCCACACACACTCATGCATACAAACACACACACACACACAAAGATACCTTCAACACATTTTCAATGAAACAGTTGAATTTCAAATAAGCTAAGGTTGGCAACACTACAAAACAAACAGCAGTAGACACAGTATGGCAGCAGGTGACAGCAGAATCAGAGAACTGCAATGTGGTTCGAAAAACAGTGTAACCTTTCGACCTGGTTGCCAGAATAAGACTGAAGTGGAGTAACAAGTGCTGTAAGTACACCATTTTATACCAAAAAACGAACTGTTTTAAATCTGAAATGAAATGTTTTGTAGATATGTAAGAGACTTAACCTATATGTGCAAACAAAAAGATGTAAATATTTCAGGACACCCACTGATGATGCCTTGAGAGAAAGGGCGAAACGCGTATGGGTGATTAAAAATATAAAAATAAAACCCTTCAGTTGCAGTAGCAAAAGGCATTTATTTTAAAACCTTACAGTGAAATACAATTCAGCTGCTGCTCAAAATGGCCACTGCAAGCAACGTATTAAAATTCGGGTAACTTATCAACACATTTCTTGCTCCGGCCCAGTTTGAATTTAATTGTCATTTAAATTACCCTGAACTTTACTATTTTTTATTCAAATTTATCAGCACTGAACATTAAAACGTTTTAGTAATCAGATTCCCACACTTAAGCGATCATATTTGGTTTGCACCGAAAATACTCTCCCTAAATAATGTTTGGACCCTTGAGTAAAATTTCACCAGAATATATTTTAACAAATATTTCTTTGGATGACATTACTGACTATTAAATGATTCCTAATAGTCTTTAATATTCTAAACTTAAGTTCCCGTCACTATCAGAATCGCACAATACCATAAATTAATTTAAATATCTCCGTGTGTTTAATAACCTCTGCTATATCGATCATAATATTCCGAATCGATCTGAGACGCGATGCGGTCTGAATTATTGCCCTGATTTATGAACCGAGAACTAACTTGAATAAAACTTTCATTCAGCCTTTACAGAGACGCACGTCCGCACTAAACTCGAAATAATAGTACATTTTTTGTAACAATCCCAGAATTTTGCTTGCATGCCCCAACAGAAATAACGTAGGAGAAAGTTTTTCATCCTCCATGCTGTACGCCCTTTTTTTTTACTTTGCGTTACTCTGTGTTTAAATATTCTTTATGACCGAAAAACTAATTCTCACTATAATATATAAGTACAGACACTACTAATTACCGAGCGAGGTAGCGCAGTGGTAACACACAGGACTCGTATTCGGAAGGATGGTGGTTCAAATCCACATCCGGCCATCCAGATTTAGGTTTTCCGTGATTTCCCTAAATCACTCCAGGCAAATTCTGGGATGGTTCCTTTCAAAGGGCACGGCCGATTTCCTTCCCCCATCCTTCCCAAAAATCCGAGCGGGAGCTCCGTCTCTAATAACCAAGCAGTCGACTGGGCGTTAAATCCTAAGATTCATTCCTTCCTTCCTTCCACTACTAATTTTCCGAACATAAATACTCGAACTGGTAAATACCTTAATATTCCCATAAAAATCAAATGCCGCGGTGGAGTAGCCGAGTGGTCTAAGGCGTCTCGTTGCGGAGCGCGCGGTTGTCCGCCGTCGGAGGTTCGAGTCCTCCCTGGGGCATTAGTGTGTTTGTTTACCTTAGTTTAAGTACATTGTAAGTTACGGACTGATGACCACGCAGTTTGGTTCGATAGATTTAAAAACATTTTTTTTTGAAAAATCAAATATTCCGTATATAAATATTCTAAAATTATGAGCGTAATAGGTGGCCTGGCAAAGTCGCTGGTTTAGTGAAGCCTGACGCAGCCATCTTACCTACACAAACGTCAAAAATTCGGTATGTGTTACTTAGACCACATTAAAAAATTAAAAAATAAAATATTTTTTCTTGCTGTAGTTTGGTGCCATGTCGTCAAGAACTGTAAGAGTCCTGGGAATATGTCACATTAAGTGCGTTTTGAGACCATCTGCAAAACAGAGGAACTTGTTAGGTTTATTCAAGGATAAACTTGGCCTGAAGAAATGTGATGTGTAAAAGATCCCTTTTCAATGTGAAGCCAGACACGTCGCACAGTGCAAGAACGCTGTGACGGACATCAGTGTCATACACGCTTCGGCAGGTACAGAACGCTGTCTGAATACAGGACATCGTTAGTATGATGTAAAAACAGAAATTTTATCCCAAGCGTCGTTGGGATTCCGTCTTTAATGAAGCAATGCATAGTCGTACAGCTGACAATCTCATCAACATGGATGCGGGTTTTCAATTGAGTGCATCCTGGAACCCTACATTCGCTGCTGTTAAATCACGACGAGGAAGTCCGATAACGGGTCCTCATGAAATTGGATTAGTTATAGCAAGTAACGTCTGGCAGCGCTCCTACTAAACACAGGCCACAGTGGCAAATTATTGCACATGCTCAGTTTGCACGCCCGCGTATTCTTCGCTTGCGTTTTCGATATAAAGGGGCGTAGATGTGCGGGTATTGTCAGTCATACTTGCCCACGAGCAAGTCTAACCAACTAACGATGTCGCACGGTTACTCCGAGTAAATATTGTGGACTTTGCACAACGTTATCCCGCGGCTGATATGTGAAGAGTATTTGCAACATATCCGCCGGAAAACCTTAAATAGTGACAACGGCTTTTTTATTCAATACATTTACACAATTTTATAATCATTTCATCTGCAGCAGCCGCTTCTCATCCTCATCCGATCTCAAAAAAAAAAAAAAAAAAAAAAAAAAAAAAAAAAAAAGAAAGAAAAGGTGACAATATGTTTTACAAAGATCACATGACTGATTTTTTAAATATTTAGTAGCGGGCCGCCCGGCGTCACACAGGTGGAATGTATATTTTGTGTACAAAAAATCGATGTCTATGTGTTTATCTCTCGTCCCTGTGTTTTACGTAACATGATTAAACACAATATGGGAGACCGGGACACATTGGCCATTTTTTATTTTCTTAATATTAATTTATTTGACATATTTTAATTCATGAAATTATTGTTAAATTTAAGTTAGGTCTTTACTGAATCTGGATGGCAGTTATTAAGCTTGAAAATATCAGTTAAAGTATTAGAAAAAATTAATTAGTGGACATATGTCAAGCGGGCCAATTTGCCCCTACCTAGGTGTAAGTTGGTCCAGAGGCCGTGGCACGTTGACCCATGTAGTCATTTGTTAAGTTGAACTAGTATAACATTAAGAAATCAAAATGAAACTAATAGTTATCAAGAAACATACTTAAATGTACATAGTATCATGTTGAATGTCGAGTTAAATGTTTAAGATTGAGGACTATGACAACAGGACAGGTTAAACGTATTAGGATTTATGGTGTCTTACTACAAACGACTCAACTTTAATCAATGTCCAGCTCCAAAGGATCAGCACAGTTTTAACACCCATAAAATAGTCCACGGATTTAATTTTTCACGCATCTATGATGAGCCCAACGCTTACAGTTTGTGCACTAAATTCCTTGTTCTCCAGTTGTCTGTTTCAAAAAGGCACTGTGACTCTTCTTCATCGTAATCATTATGACCAACATGCCTTGGTTTTTCTGCATTTTATGCCTCCTGCAGTTGATTTGGTTAATTTCACTCTACTATTCCTCGCAGGCTTTTCCAGCCTGTGATCTAATTTTTTTTTTTCAGTATTTCTTTCCAGTACTTTGGTCCAGTGGGAAGGGTTGAAATTCAATTTCTGTTTCCTGAGTTTCAATTACCTGTGCAAACTGACATGAGGTCTGTCTGTACTTCGCACAGTACCTCCAGCACGATTTTTTTGGTATCCCAAAGTCTTCGCTAACAGTCCTCACAGATCTTTCCTCTTCTTTTAACTTCTAAAACTGCTCTTAGCTTAGTATCTTCAGAAATCATTTCTCTTTCATTCATTTATAATTTCGGATCCCTTTTATGATAATGAAAATAAAACAAAGGTTTAAACCAGAGCCGTAGCTCATGTTTTGAAAATAAGGAAATGAAAGAGATACTGACTTCTCAGATCACTGTTTAAGATTAAAATAAAATTTACTGGTTGGCGTTTATTCAACGGATTTTCTATCGTGAATGTTCTGAAACGTATCAAAATATGTTTAACTTCGACATATATGTTAATAATTTAATAAACTCGAAGCGTTATTATCATTAAAAGTAACAAACCTTTCATCGAGGTTAAAGAAGTACAGCTCCTATAGGACGTGACCGGTTGTCTCGGCTGGCCATCGTGCCCCGTCCTCTCTGGGCCAACCTGCCCCATCGCCATCTTTACAATAACTTCTATTCTTTAGAAAATTCACTGAAGCAATTAAGTCTATAGGCCATATAGATATAATCGTTAAACTACGACCTTTTTATACTACTCATCACTTTGCGCCTAAAGCAAGCAAAAGTTAAATAACTCATTAACCGACCAGTAGAATTTTACTGAAACAAGCACAAAAACAATTAACAGCTTGTCAAAAACTAGGCCCCCTGCGATATTGGCCCTGTATAAGGAGAGAGACAGTGCTACCTACTTTCTCATTGATACCTAAGACGATCTTGGGTCTACTGTAAGAACTAATTCTACTGGGCCATCCTGCCCCTATGGCCTACATACCATGCTTATACGCTTCTCAGAGGAATCAATCCGTATTTACATACTAATATCACAGTATGACCACTGGCGGACTAGGCTGTCGGACTCGTGAGGCAACAAAACAAAATGAAGTTACTGTCATGGGATAAATTATTCCACGCCTGCCCGACCTGTTCATGTTGTTCTCCAATATTTGTGGCTTGATGAGTCACACATGTCAGATGTCATTCCATCACATCCCATACGTGCTCGATTGGAGACAAGTCCAATGTCGTACTGGTCAGGAGAGTTACTGCATGTCTTTCGGAGAATGTTGAGTTTAACACCAACTGTGCGGATGAGCATTATCCTGTTTTAACATCACCTTCCTCTTGGTGCAAAATGGGGAAAGAAGGATTACAATGTTCCTTGCTGTCTCCATTAGACATTGGTGAGACGTGGCCATTTTGATGCACTTGAAATAAACTTTAGAGTCTTGACCACAAATTTCAGTGTATTATCTTCACACTCACAATATCTTTTAAAACTTATTAAAAACTTATTAAAACGTGAAACTAAAACATTCCTTTGAAAATAATCACTGTCAAAGACATATGTCAAACATAAAATAAATTTAAAATTCCCCCCAGAACATCCCTGTAGGATGGTCAAGTGCATACTTAGGTTATCAAAGCAGTCAGTCATAATGTGAAGAATCCGCCAGATAGCAATGTTGTCATTCTACTTCTCTCTCACACACATATGCGCTCTCACTCCCACTGTGGGATTTTTTTTTCTTTTTTTTTTAGTTTCACTTTTTAATAAGTTTTAAAAGATATGGTGAGTGTGAGCGTTGGACAAGGTTCGCTGACACCAATGACACCAATGTTGAACGAGAATAATAGCTTATTGCACCCCATAGCATAAAACTTGGGTTGAGGCTAGTGTGTCTTGGACGTATGCACTACACGAGACTGTGCTCGCCAGGTAGAGATCGTAACCGCAAATGAGGAAGATTGGAGGTAAAAGGTGGGGAGATGGCATGACCTCACAATCTTGAAGCTGACTAAACCTAGCTCCGCCAGTTTGTTCAAAACAGTAGTTTCCTGCTGAGGTGCTGTGTAGAGTTGTCGAAGATTTGCAATTCATAACGCCTGTAAGGGTTGTTTAAGGACTTACTAAGCGTATTGACAGTACTAATAAATTGAAGGGAATCACGTTCCGTTAGAGCCTGTGAGTCTTTTGAACAAACAAAAATTGCTGCCTTCCGGCTTCAAACAGCGGCACAGCAGACGCCCGCAGTGACATCTCCCCTCCTTTTACCTCCATGCGAGCAAAATCTGCGTTCATTGCAGAAGGCCACGGCCTGCTATTCCAGCTTCCATGTACTCCACTGAAGTGGCATTCGGGAGGATGGTGGTCCAAACCCACCTCCGGCCATCAAGGTCTTCCGTGGTTTCCCAAAATCACTGCAATCAGATGCCGGACTGCTCCTGTCAAAGGACACGGCCGACTTCCTGCCAAATCCTTACCCAAAAATCCGAGCGTAAGTCTCTAATGCTGCCGACGCGACGTTAAACTCTTTCTTTCCTTCCAAGTGCGCATCAATTCTATGACGTGAGTGGAAGACGGATTGGAATTGTGTGTGTCCCTAGTCCAACTGCTAGTAACGCTTTGTCAACAGTGGTTGTTGACACTTTGGGGCTTATCTACTCTGCGGTAGTCGTACGATCTGCCACTTCTACCCTTACAATATGACAACCGTGGCGGATGTGTGTACTGCGTGGACGTAGAGACCCTTCTCTACGGCTGTTGGAATGTTCACATGACAGCAAACGCAGCACTTCTAACTTGTAGAGCTTTTATCCGTGAGGACAATCCCACCAATTGAAAGGCCACTATTCGACCTCTTTCAAAATCACTCATTCGGCTGTAGGGAGCACAATTTGCATCTTTGTTGCACGGCGCCTATTTTCTTCAGACGTTGATATCACGTAAACATTCCATATTAAAAGGGTCCTCACAGATGCCGCTGTGGCAGCTTTTACCATGCTATCTGTACCGGACATGTTAAAACAATTACCTGCACGATTAGGTAGTACTGCTGTGAAGCTGGTTAGGTCGCAAATTCGTTATTATAGGTCACACTTCATGTATAGCGTGCCCTCAAAAATGACGCGTTTCGGATTTACTATCATCAGATTAGCATCTCTTCCGTGCCATGTGCACACGTGAACAGATGTAAGAAGTTGTTTGATACTCATAGTCTGCTTTTATATGTGTATCAAACAACTTCATACATCTGTTCACGTGTGCACATGGCACGGAAGAGATGCTAATCTGATGATGGTAAAGCCGAAACGCGTGAAGTGTGGCCTATAATAAAGAATTTGAGACCTAACCAGCTTCACAGCAGTACTACCTAATCATTTCATCATGGTCGAGTGCCTCCTCAAAGACTTCATGTCGCATTTACAATTATCTGCACATTTACAATTCCCCAGGTGGAATCTGCTGTCATAGGAACAAACTCGACCCCGTCTTTCTATGTGTACTAATTTTTATTTCCGGGGTAGTAGATGAGTCGGTGAAAGATTACTCCTGACAACCTGCAGTGCTGTTGCAAGCTTTAAACAACTAAATGAAAAATGCCAAGTAGCCTAAGTGGCCTATGTGGCCTAAGGGCACCTTGTCACGAACTGCATTGCTGCTTCCCGTCGGAGGTTAGAGCCCTCCATCGGGCATGGGTATGTGTATTGTTCTTAGCCTAAATCTAGGGACTGATGACCTCAACAGTTTGCATTGGGCAGGTAAAGTACTACCTCCAAATAAGGGTGTTGTTAGGTCACTGCTTTCGAGAAAAAGGAAAAGTTTTAGTGTAGACTGTTGGAAATTGGTTAATTATATGTGTACTGCTGTAGCAAGGACATAAGAGTTAAAATTAAACTACCCGAATTCTCAGAATGCGTATCTATACCTCGATCTAAGGAAACGTAACAGGGCAAGATCGCTAAAGAGAGAGAGTGTTAAATTTTGGAACTTTCGGTCTGGCTCAGCTCCATTAAATAAATGCAATGCGCGCTATTCTTGTCAAAGTGGTGCGTCTGCAGAAGTCGTGCGTAGAAGTTTTTGATCATTAGAAGATGTAACTTAGGTGTTTTTGTTTAAACATTTAGCATATGTTTCTCTTATGTAGCTTTTAGAGAGAGCGCTCTGCGTTCTGGACGGTTGTTAATGGTGCTTGCAGATGTTTATTTAGACGCAGCTAGTGCTGACTGTGAAACACGTCCACATAACGTGTTCCATTTAATTGACTCCCCATGAACAAATGTTGACGAGCTTCAGATTTTTTAATATTTTTTTATTTTATTTATTATTATTTTTTTTTTTTTTTTTTTTTTTTTTTTTTTTTTTTTTTTTTGAGTGTAGCAAGATACTCCACTCGCAATATGCGAGATACCAGGCATTATACATTGATTTAGTTTTATCTGTACGTAAAATTCTGTCTATGTAGTACACAAGGCCCCAAATATGTATTAGTGTGTATTGGCCCTGGCTTCCACAGAATGAATGAAACTTTGTGTGTAAGAAAGTTAAGGAAGTGCTAGGCGCACCTCGTCTGTTTTGTGTTGTCATTTCTTTCAAACGCTGGGTGTTGAAAGTCTCTGGGCGGGAAGTAGGTTTGTCAACTGCTGAGCAGAACCCAGTCTTAGCAAAGATTCCTAATGTAGCTTGCTCTTAACCTCCTTGGCTAGGGGTTGGTCAGGTTACGTGCCTGACGAACGGTGATGCTCTCTGGGCTTCCCTCCACTACCTCTCTCTGGTAACAGTTAAGCAGTGGTGAAGAGAGCTATTCATTCGCTTCTTGGTTCCTGGTAGCGTAAGTACCTTTGGATTTGGTTCTGCTGTGTCCTTGTGGCTCGACTTAGTTCAGGCTCCATAGTCGTACTTATGCCTTTTTGCGAGTTTAATTCTGGGAGTAGCAGCTACACTATGTGTAGTAGTGAGATTTTGCTTAATTTCCTGCAGGATTGCTAATTTTATGTCGATTTTGGCTGGAATCTGATGGTGTTTCGTTAGCATAGTTCTTGCATTTTACAACTTTTAAATCATTTCTTCACCTGTTTAAATATGTTCAATGTCTTTCGCGTTCTTATCGTAGTTGAATTCTAATATTTTTGGGGATTCGCGGTGCCTATACTGTTCGTACTTTGTCTACAGAACACGTGGACGATATCAGACTAAGCCTTCAGCTTTTCCATCATTCAGTGCACATGAGTGGTTAATAATTGTATAGCTAATTTGCTAAGGTGTTTCCTAGTGAGTGTAGCGTGATAGCCGGCCGTGGTGGCCGCGGGGACTGAGGCGCTTCAGTCACGGTCTGCACGGCCACTACGGTCGGAGCTTCGAATCCCCCCTCAGGCATGGATATTTGTGCCGTCCTAGTTCGTAAGTAGTTCATAAGTAGTTTGTAAGTTTAGGGACTGATGACCCCGTAGTTAAGTCCCATAAGTACTACAAACATTTGAACATTTTTGTACCGTGATAATTTTCCCCGAAAATTGTCCATTCTAACTTGTAATCTGTGTACTTGTAAGCCCACGTGTGCGATGATTAGCGTGTTCCCTGTCCTGGTTATTACCATTATATCGTGTTTATAATTTTCAGGAAATAGAATTATTTCACTTATCTGAATTTTTGAGACCGAACTCTGTATTGTGCTGTAGCAATCTGTAACCGTGCTTATCTAATAGATATCATTTCTCTGATCAGAAAGAATGGTTACACGATATATTTCGCGATCTTATTCTCTTCGAAATTGCTTTTGTTAACTTTTTGCATATTTTGTGTTCCGACTTAGTAGAGTGCTGTATTCATCTAACAACTTTAACCTTCTGTAGTTATCTTCTCCCTGTGCTAAACGAACACCAGAGCGACCGTTTTTAGCTATTATTTAATGAAATCTTGACTTAATGTACAGTTACAAGATTTAACGAAACTTTAACTTCCGTCTGTACACCACACTTTGTGGTCTTAAACCAAGTGTGTGTGTTTCTGATAGTTGATCATGAGCCTAAGCCATTAGCTTGAAACTTTATGGAAGCGAAGTACTATTTCATTGTGCGTGAGTGAACCTTCGATCTGCATTGTCCACATTGCTTGGCTGTCGTCTTGGTGTATTGGTGTAGGGTGCTTGTTAAGTACCTGCATGGCTTGGCGTATGAATCTGTGTCAATGTGCTGCAGTTCCTACGTTCCCTCCTAAGAAACATGATCGTTATTAACCTGTACTCAACTTTGCAGGTAGGCAATTTTAGGGCCATGTAATTGTGGATATTTTGTAAGGTGTGTTTTTTATTGTATTTGTAAAAAAAGGTCTTCCCCCTTGTTGTTCTTATTTTGAACATTAAATTAATTTGTTAAACTATAATCTTTTTGTGCTAATTTAAATTGCCCCCTCATCATTTATTTTGGATTAATGTGGGGTAATTTGTTCATGTATCTTGTGTCAATATTTGCGTTTCCGTTGACAACATTTATTTTTTATTTAGATCCATGCCTGCGGATTATTATTTGTGTGCAGTTTCCTCTAAAAATTGCAGTAAAGGTAGAACTGTTGGCTTAACTTATAGAATAAGAGTTTTGCTTAAGGGAACTGTATACTTCCGCCGCTGTGTGAGTATCGCCGTAATTAGATTTTGTGAGCAAGCAGTCAATTGTTAACTTCACAAACAGGGCTAGTTAACAGTAAAAAAGAACAGCGGGCGAGTTTCAACTGCCATAGCGGCTTTCGTTATGTTCTGTAAAATGCCTTGTGTGTTACAAATCATTAGTTTCTATGCAGACATTGTGTTAGATGTCATTGCCGATTTTCGTTATTTCCACTAGTAAATTGAAATTTTTGTATAAACAATGTGTCGTCTTCTGCTGTTGTTTTATCGGAAGAGTGAGTTTGTAGCGTTTGTTACCGTTACATCCCGTTTATTATCTAACGCACGCTACTTTTTAACACATTCGTCGTCTGTTCCTAGCACCTTCTATACATTTATTTTGCTTATAGATCTAAGGTTGCGGTCGAGTTTAGAAACGGACCATTTCTTTTCTTTTGGGTAGTCTCAAATGTTTGACTCTAGTTAGAATTGATTTTCAATTAGCTGGACATCTAAAGAGTATTTGTTAAGGTGGATACGTAAGTTTGTGGCGATTGTTACCATTACATCCCGTTTATTATCTAACATGCGCTATTATTAAACACGTCTTTCGGCTGTAGTCTATGCTAAGAGCTTGGAGAGAGAATACATAATATAATAAAACACTACGATATTTCTGTTTAAACATTTAGCATATGGTTATAGAAATGTTTCATGTAGCTTTCTGAGAGAACGCTGTGTGTTTGTGATCGCAATTGGGTTGACCTGTACTCAAATTACTCCAAACAAGTCTAAAAACAATAATTGTGAGCTGTGGTGGATCTTCTGTCTGCTGGCAGAGTCAATTTGTTTACGAAACTCTCTTGTTATTCCAGGTAATTGTGCTGTCCGAAAGTATGCAATAATAATTGACTGCTTTTTTTCTTCCAATGTTGGTGTACGTCTATAAGTAATAACTTTCGTAAAAAAAAAAAAAAAAAAAAAAAAAAAAAAAAAAAAAAAAAAAAAAAAAAAAATTCTAGGGGCTCAGGTTCGAGTCCCGGACCAGGTCTGTAATCTTTAGGGGTGATGGTGGGGTGGTGGTGGGGGGCGGGGGCGATAGCGTGGGCGGGGGCATGGATGGGGGCTGTGCTCACGGAAGTGCTTACTAGTGCAGTCAGGTGATCTTGTTACTGTTAAAAAAAAACATAGGTCATTAAAATTAAATTGACGTGAGATGTGCGGCATTGTTTTTTTTTTTTTTTTTTCCTTAAGGCGTAACTCCAAACGTGTATTGCATAATTAGACTGTAAGTCGTAACTCCGAACATTTACGAAACATGAATAGACTGTGTAAGTGCGGATTGCAACCTGCACATAATAACGTTCGTAAGTATGCGATCGCCTGCGGCTGCGTCGTTGGCGGCGGCAGCGGCAGCGGTTAATTTGATATGCAAATTAATTGGAGGCGGCGTATGTCCCGAGCGTCTTGGGGCGGCTGTGGCGCCTGTCTGGTGGCTGGGTGTGGACATGTCTGGACTTGTCGGAGGTGGCGCCTGTCTGGCGGCGGCGCCGAGGTGTGGACGGGGGTGTTGTTTACTTCCAAGTCTTATGTGCACCAAGGTTAAGTGCACTTTCATGTAACCTGTCAATCATCCTGTGCCAGCATCCTTGATCTGGGGTCCGGCAATTGGCCGAGCAGGTAGGGGTGTGGGATAATTCAAATTTCCTGCCAAACAAACAAAAGACGGGCAAATCTCAGTGGGCTACAATGCTCCTCAGTCCCCTACTTTTGAGTCAATGCCCAAGCATATCAAGGCCGTTATAATGGCCAGAAGTGGTTGTTCTGGGTACTGATTTCTCAGGATCTATACACCGAAATTGCGTGAAAAAGTAATCACATGTCAGTTATAGTATAATATATTTGTCCAATGAATATCCGTTTATCACCTTCATTTCTTCTTGGCGTAGCAATTTTAATGGCCAGTATTGTATTTCTTTTCGTTACTCTCACAGCCAGGGGTGGTTGTTCCGAGTACTGATTTCTCAGGATCTATACACCCAAATTGCGTGAAAAATAATCACATGTGAGTTGTAATATAATATATTTGTCCAGTGAATATCCGTGTATCGCCTGCATTTCTTCTTGGTGTAGCAATTTTAATGGCCAGTTTGTACTTCTTTTCGTTACTCTCACAGCCAGAGGTGGTTGTTCAGGGTACTGATTTCTCAGGATCTATACACCCAAATTGCGTGTAAAAGTAATCACATGTCAGTTGTAGTATAATATATTTGTCCAATGAATATCCGTTTATCACCTGCATTTCTACTTGGTGTAGCAATTTTAATGGCCAGTATTGTATTTCTTTTACTCTCACAGCCAGGGGTGGTTGTTCTGGGTACTGATTTCCCAGGATCTATACACCCAAATTGCGTGAAAAATAATCACATGTCAGTTGTAATATAATATATTTGTCCAATGAATATCCGTTTATCGCCTGCATTTCTTCTTGGTGTAGCAATTTTAATGGCCACTTCGTACTTCTTTTCGTTACTCTCACAGCCAGAGGTGGTTGTTCCAGGTACTGATTTCTCAGGATCTATACACCCAAATTGCGTGAAAAAATAATCACATGTCAGTTGTAGTATAATATGTCCAATGAATATCGGTTTATCACCTGCATTTCTTATTGGTGTAGCAATATTAATGGCCAGTAGTGTACTCCTATTCGTTAGTCTCACAGCTCTAGAAACCAGACATCAAGTGAATTGAGTCTGCGTTCTGGGCGTTGAGGAGAGTGGAGTTGTTGTAAAATGTAAACTTTCATGGCCGAAATGGTCAAAATTAGTACAAATTTCCGAACTATTATGCCGTGGTCTAGTGGATTCATTGTCGAAACCCAACTGCGTAGGACATACTCAAGGGGGCTACAGTAGCGAGCCAGGGTGTGTGTCGGCACAGAGTAACATATACAGAGGAGCAGCCCGCCCTAAACCACTGTCCTACGCTCCCCTCGTAGTTCCGTAAGATGCTAGCAGGTGTCAGGCGGATCGCTGGCTTAGGGTGCCTCTCGCACGTCAGAGGGTAGCGAGGGGGGTTAGACTGAGGGAAGAGCTCATGCCGCCTGCCACGAGGCCACGGCTGTGTCCGGCTTGCTGGCGTTTGAGTGGAGGTGGTGGTGGGGGCAGCCGCTACCTGCCGCCTGCTCTGGCCAGTTTAAAGGGCTGCTTCTGGCCGCAGCGCCATCATGGGACATCCTACGGAACTGCTGGAAACCCTCCTTCCCCGCACCCCAGAGCGTAGGACCGGGCCCTTACGGAGGTTCCCCGTCTGGTATCGGACATTCAAAAGTGCCACGATCCCCCTTGAGAATGTCCTTCGGAGTCGGGGACGAAACGTTGGGTTTCGACAGCATAATAGCCCGGAAATTGGTAGTGATTTAGAGTGGTGTCGCTGACACGTGTATGCGGTTGCCGGCAGGAGCGGACGCGGCGGTGGCGGGCGTGCGCCGGCTGGGCGCCCGCCTGGCGGGCAGCGCGCCGGCGCGGGTGTCGGTGGCGTGGCGCGCGCTGGGCGGCTCGCTGCGCGACTTCCTGGCGTCGCTGGACGGCGTGCACGACGTGCTGCAGGAGAAGGCGCGCGCGCGAGCCGGCTTCGTCTTCTCGCAGGCGCAGGCGGCGGCGCCGGCGGGCGGGCACACGCTGCTCGTGTCCTGCGAGCGGCCCGCCGCAGCCTTCCTGCTGGCCGGCTGCCTCGCCGCCGTCGCCGACTCGCTGTACGGCACGCCCGCAGATGTCGCCGTCACCAGAGACCCCGCAGATTGCCGACGCTTCAGGTCAGCACGCGCTGCAACCACCCTACCTCCACCGTCTTGACATTTACTCAACTTTTGACCCCTTAATTTCTCCTGGCGAATAACAACTTCGAAAAACTTACATGTATGCAGCCAGGTACCGAAATCGAGCCGGCCACGGTGGCCGAGGGCGCCGGGCGCCGGGCGCCGGGCGCCGTGGCTCAGCGCGCCCGGTCAGAGGGCTAGAACGCCACCTGTAATAAAAAAGCTGAGCCAAGAACACATCGAACCACAATGAACGAAGAAGATCGACGACTGCAATGAACAGAACTACCCGTAGAGGGGAGGGGGGATAGCCTAAACAGCAACGCCGCTGTTCAAGGCTCCTCGGAACCACAAAAAAAAAAAAAAAAAAAAAAAAAAAAAAAAAAAAAAAGATGCTAGCAGGTGTCAGGCGGTTCGCTGGCTTAGCGTGCCTCTCGCACGTCATAGAGTGGAGGGGAGGCTGAGGGGAGAGCTCGTGTCGCCTGCCACGAGGCCACGGCTGTATCTGTCTTGCTGGCGTTTGAGGGGAGGTGGTGCTGGGGACAGCCGCTACCTGCCGCCTGCTCTTGCCAGTTTAAAGGGCTGCTTCTGACCGCAGCGCCATCATGGGACATCTTACGGAACTGCTTAAAAAAAACCCGCCCCGCACCCCTGAGCGTAGGACCGGGCCCTTACGGAGGTTTCCCGTCTGTGCACGCATAGAATTTTGTCACGATAGTCGACAATACCAAGTACCGCATACAATGTCTATTCGTTTGCGATTTGTGGTTTTGGTTGCAGAGTGAAATATAGGCGCAAACACCTCAATTTTTATATATATTAAGATTATTTAGCCCAGGAGGATGAATCTTTATTTAGTTGTACAACTCTGTAAATTATAATTCATGAGAGGATTTGGTCCTACTATGAATATGGAGCTATACAAACATTTGAACATTTTTTGAACGAAAATCGACGACGGCCGATATTTCGGCAGGAAATTTTCGAGGCGAAACTGCAGTAAGGAAGCAATGTACAAAGATCTTTAAAACCTCGGTTTCCAATGAGTAAACAGGAAAGAGAACACACACACCGAGCAAGCAAGCGGCGCGGTGTGCTTGCTTGCTCGGTGTGTGTTAACTTTCCTATTTACTCATTGAAAACCGAGGTTTTAAAGATCGTTGCACATTGCTTCCTTACTGCAGTTTCGCCTTGAAAATGGCAGGGTGGTATCCTGCTGAAATATCGGCCGTCGGCGATTTTGGTATCTGGCAGCAAACCCGTAAGTTTTTCGAAATATACTCAACTGGTCATCGCCATTGTCCGATATTTTATTGAATTCAGTCTTCTGTCTGTCCATCCCGTCTCTCTGTTCATCTCCTCCGCCTCTCTCTCCCGACCCACCCCCTCCTTTCCTCCCTCCACAACTCCTCTTCCTCTTTCGGCCCATGTCAACCTCAGTCCATAAGATCCTATAGAGGAAAGTGGGGTAATGGCTATCACTGGTCTCGATCAGCGGCATGGCTAGCGTCACGGTGCGTCCGTTAGCGGTGTTATTGGCAACGTAGTACATTTCGAGTAGCCAATGGCGTCTACGATAATTCAATTACTGACTGTACAACGGTACATCAACGAATATTATTATTTTACAAACATGTCATGATTTTAAGGGTTGTGGTGAGGCAGGAACCTAAGAGTCCAGCTTCAATTGTTGTCAGCGAATGTTATGATTTTTAGGAATATATCATGATATTAAAGGAAGTGGTTAGGCAAGAACCGAAGAGTACAGATTTAATTGTTGCAAGCGTTTTACCCAATTATGAACATTGTAAAAAATATTTTAATTCGTATCATTTGAGAGAGAGAGAGACAGACACGCATTTCGATTTACATAACAACAAAGTTTTACATCTGAACAGGACGACAGTACGTGTGGAGAAACGTAGTTTTGTAGTGTGCGATCTTCTACATTCGAACACTGTGATTCATTTCGAAATTAAAATTATTCAAACGTGATGTTAACACATTCATTTTCACATCTTGTAAACATTGTGTACCGCTATTCATCCCAGCATCCACAGCTGCTTTTGCCAACACTGTCGCTTCACGTCACGTAAACACATTAGGCCGTGCCTTAGATCGACACTTTTACAAGTTATTCTCGTCACAACAAGTTACATTTAAATGCTGTTTTTGTGCTATTGTGTAAAACTGGTTACAAATACAGGGTGAATCTAAATTCGCACCCTCGGGCTTCGCAGCGCGATTCCTCACATGCTAGCAATAAAAAAAAAAAAAATGTCTTTCACGAAATTTTGTCCAGCGCGTGGCAGTAAATGGACGTCGAACATTGAGGTGGGTGTGTGTCCCATGCGTCAGTGTGTTTCAGAATTACACTACTACAACAACAAACTTCTAGGGAATGTGGGAGGTGTCTTGAGGAACAAAGTGAGCATAGAAACCCATGCTACAGAAAGTCGAAGTTGCTGGAGGGGATGTCTAGCGGCAGGAGCTGGTGCCTGTAACTTGGACTCTCCGTAGCGTCTACATCTACATGGGATACTCTGAAAATCACATTTAAGTGCCGGGCAGAGGGTTCATCGAACCACCATTATATTATTTATCTCCCATTCCATTCTCGAATAGCGCGCGGGAAGAAAGAATACCTGAATTTCTCCGTTCTAGCTCTCATTTCTCTTATCTTATTTTGATGATCGTGTATCATTTCCGTAACGCTGTCTCCCCTGTATCGTGACAGTACGAAACGAGCTGCCCTTCTTTGGACTTTTTCGATGTCCTTCATCAAACCCACCTCGCAGTATAGCATGGGTTTTTCCTTTCACAGCAACTTCCTCTGGAAAATTGACAGAATGCTTCGTACTGTCATCCCTTGCCCATGTAAAATTCACATTTTTATTACTGGCACGTTATCTTCAGCATTGAAACTGTAATCAATATCTTTTTTTAGAAGGTTTATCACTTTCAGAAACATTAATATTACTTGCCTTGGCACTTCTGAATCAAGACCACTCTCTTAAACCAAAATATCACTCTCATTGTTAGCGATGCTGTCAGTCTCAGAGTATGCATCAGAATGAATTTCTTCTAAAAAGTACGGCAGAACTTCCTCATCCCTTAATGTGTGAGAAATTTCTCGAAAAATCAAAGAAAACAGAAATATACAGCTTCTATGTTACCCCCTCAGGCGCAGTGATTTCAAACGACAAATGTTAATGATTTTATTATTATTGCAATATGTATAGGAACAATAAAATACAGGGTGTTTACAAATGAATAGCAGGGTTTTAACACTTTATAATATTTATTACATTAAACTTATAGTTATAAATGATATGTCAAATGAAAGAGCAACTCAGACAGTTTTACCAAGAACCTTATAAATGTTCATTGTGAGCTACATTTGTCACACGGCATACATCAGGTCTATAGCCGAGTTCATCCCAAACGTTGATAAGTGTCTCTTCAGTGATTGAATCAACAGCTCCTTTAATCCGGTTTCTTAGATCAGGGACGTCAGCTGGTAGCGGAAGCACGTATACACGATTCTGGATGAAGCCCCAACGGAAAAAAATCGCATGGCGTTAGGTCAGGTGAAAGTGGAGGATATGCAAAGCAAGCCCTGCCATTGGGCCCCTTGCGGCCTATCCAGTGCTTGGGTGCAGTGACGTTCAACCAATCGCGTACTTCTCTATACCAGTGAGGTGGCGCACTGTCTTGCTGGAAGATGAACAGTGGCTCATCTCCTTCCAAATGAGGGAAGGGCCATTGCTGTAGTATGTAAAGGTAAGAATTCACAGTTACAGTAGGTTCAGCAAAAAACAAAGTCCCATCAATTTTCCGCCGGGATACGGCACAAAAAACAGTCACTTTAGGGGAATCTCGCTGCATTTGCACAATCTCGAGAGGGTTTCCTGTGCCCCAGATGCGTAAATTGTGAATGTTAACGTGTCCACTAAGGTGAAAGGTTGATTTATCTCTGAAGACAACATGATCCAGGAAATCGTAAATGTCATGAAACATGTCGTTTGCGAAATTGGCACGTAGTTCGTGGTGTGTCGGCTTTATAGCTTGTGATAACTTTGAACGGTAAGCACTTGGTTGTACGTGTTTTCTTAAAACTTTGCAAACAGTCGACACAAGAAGTTGTAATTCACGATTAGCCTTCCGGACTGATTTCTGGGGGCTATGAGTGAAGGACTCTCTCACTCGTTAATTGTCTCATCACTAACTCTTGTTCGTCCTGCGCTCTTCCCTTTACAAAGGCATCCGTTATCTTGAAACTGATGAAAACATCTACAAATGTTGTTATCACTTGCTGGATCACAACCGAACTTCAGTCGGAATTCGCATTGGACAGTAACAACAGATTCGGTCTTTGCAAACTCAAAACACAAAACGCTTTCCGTTCACTAGTCGCCATCTTTGCTACAACTGCTGCCTAGCGGATTGCGGCGGAAACATTGCGCGGTTCGCATTGCGCGCACTGGTGCCAAACAAAACTATTTGAGTTGCTCTTTCATTTGGCATATCATTATAACTGTAAGTTTAATATAATAAATACTATAAATAGTTAAAACCCCGGTAATCATTTATAAACGCCATGTGTCATGAATTTGCTCCATGTCTGAATTTACATTTCACACATAAATTGAATGACAAATGGAGCAAAGGGGACGCAGTACGTCACATGCGATAATGGCATACTTGAATCGAAGTTCAAATTTTCGTTGCGAGATGGTAGCACCATCTATGTCCACAAGCATGATTATGAGTGCATCCACTGTGTTCTTGCCACAAAATCGAAATATCATGGTCGTCTTGAAATGAAACAACATTTACATAAGGGATTAAGTAGTTCGTATGTCTAAGTACCGTTGATGTTTGCATTTTAATCTGTCACTCTTACAAATATTTTTTTTAAATCCTTTATTTTTGCTTTCAATTCTCCCTGTCCTCTTTACAGCAGTGGTAAACTACAGTGTGATCAATCCTCAGCGCAACCGCCTTTGCGGCGTGCGACTTGCCGGCGATGGCAGTCATGGTGCCCACTTAGCGGGCCGCCCGACGTTTGCACTAAATTTAATACCGGTTGGTACGCAAGTTATTTCTGACTTACATAACACAAACACTAAGAAAGAAAAGTTTCTTACTCACCTTTATTATCCAAGGAGGTGCTGAAACTGCCTCCTTTCGTTATTCAAGCATTTCTGAGGAAGTTGCTCATTATACTCTGAAGTTCCCTCTCAGAAATTGCAGTGATTTCATGAAGAATGTTTGTTTTTAGTTAATCTAAAGTGTGGGGATTTGTTTTGTACAGTTTCTCTTTTAATACTCCCCACATATACGAATGGCAGGGGGTTAAATCGCGGGAACAAGGGAACCAAATGTTCTTAATGATAATTCTTTCACCAAACACATTACCAATTTCCCGTAATGATAAGTTGACTATATGTGCCGTCGCAGAGTCTTGTTGAAATGACGCTAAAGCACGTTCTCTCTCAGTTAATTGGACATAAAAAGGCTGCAATGTGTTTTCAACATACCTGTCACTATTGTTTCCAGGAAAAAAAAATTGCGCCTATTATTCTTTTGCCGCTAACAGTGCATCACACTCCTATGTTTTGATCGTGCAGGGGCTGCTCGTGAATTAAGTTAGGCTTTTCCGAACTCCAATAACGATTATTTTGCGAATTAACATAGCCACTTAAGTAAAATCATTATTCGGTTGAAAAGAAATTTAAATTCAGGTCAATTCAGAATCCATTCACAAAACCGGAACCTGTTTGGAGTGTCATCCTGTTTAAGTTCTTGTACTGCTTTTATTTTACACGGTCCTGACTTCAGTAGTTTCGTAGCAGTCTGAGCAGAGACGTAGGAAATTCCAATCTGCTAAGAAAGGCGTTGAACCGATTTTCTAGGAGACCTTTCCAGAGCTTGTCCAACGTTATCCAATGATTCTTCTTTGAGGGTTGGACATGGTTGTTTGTTTTCTGTCTAGAACAGTTCCCGTTTCGAGAAATTTAGCCACCAATCGATGAATCGTGCTCTGATTAGGAACATGAACATTGGGAAATATGTCACGAAATAATCTCTGTACCTCATGCGCTGATTCTGTGCACACATATGGTTCTGGGATGTTATTGTTATAATGCAGCAAAACCAGTAAAACCTTATTCAGAAGCAAGAACAGCAAATTAAAATAAAAAAAAAAGAAAAAAAACATAAGTTATCAGTTCATGGGAAATCATGGACGGTTAGGCCAAGGATCATTTCTCCGTTTGCACAAGAAGATTTATTTAACAATTACAACAGCAGGCCCCTACAACAGATAAATTCCAGTGACTGAGCAGCACAAGTAGCCTAACTTTACAACAGATGCGGGCAACAAGGCTTGCAATAAAACATGCCCAAAATAAATTAATTAACGCCTTACTGTTTTTAAAAAACATTGTAGTGAAGCACTGAATCATACATAGGAAATAAAACATGAAATGTCAAACCAGGTAGGAACAGAGTTACAATAACAATATAATAATTAATTAGTTAACGCCTTACTGTCTTCCTAAATGGGACCTGCATTAAAATACATTAATCATAGGAAACATTGAACCATTCATAGAAATAAAACATGAAATCAAATAAGTTGGGAGCAGATTACAAAATAATATATATGTGTACTTGACGTACCCAATTTCACACACATGTGTATACACTAGTAGAAATACCCAGACAAAGTGGCCGCAAGTCGGAAGGCACTAGTCAGTGACTAGGTGAGCACATAAACAATCAGCTGTTTAAACTGTTTAAATATTGTTACTACGTACACGTGCACACTAGCTCATCACCACCCTCAAACAAATCACAACCAGTCCTGCACACTGAGAACTCAGCAGTCTCGGTCTCAATTATTAGCACTCGAGGAAAACCTGATGGCACATCAACAGAAAGATTGGCCTCTCTTCCTGTCTCTTTCATGCAGACACGTTATTCCAACTAGCAGCACTGAAAATCACGGCTCGAGAGACCCATGACGACACGGCCAATGTTCGCACGCGCGCGACCAACCCAACACAACCCGCACGGCCAAGCCGCCTCGTTCCGCGGAAAACACGCCGTGAGCCCCTGGAACCGCACTCTCTGACGTCAAGCCAACCCTCTCTCGTCTGTCCCTCACGAGGCATCGAGCTCAGGCAAAGATAACACAAGCAATCGCTAACGCGATACACGAACCGCAACGGTTCAGATTCATAGATGAATACTCTTTGGGGAATAGAATAAGTGATGTTCACCATTTCCCTATTAAGACTGTCACATAACACACAATACTGTGCCAGCTGAGGAACACGTTCTACTTTCACAAGAACGCGACACAAACAAATTCCTCGCTATGGAACAGGAAAAAAAAAAAAAAAAAAAAAAAAAAAAAAAAAAAAACCACCACCTCCACCTGCAGCTGTCGGTGGCTTAACATGCCGGGCACCGGCTGGCCACCGGCCGTCACAAGAAATCTGCACCAGGCAGTTGCACTGAGGTTTGATCACCCTGTATATGTATAATCAGGGGCGCCGACTCCGTGGGTGCTCCGGGGCTCGTGCACCCCCAAGAAATTTTTCGGGGTGCTGAGCACCCACATAAAATTGAGGTAAAAATAAAATTGTATATTTTTTTAAAAAATCGGGAAAAATCAGAACCTACCTTATGACTCGAGTGGGAAAACGTGACCATAGCGAGAGACAATTTTTCATACGTGAAAGAAATGATCAGTTTTGTACGCGAGTCCCCAAGCAAGTAGTAATGAGTGTTTTAGCCACTATGCCAGCTTTATTCATCCTGAAGCACGTCGGTTCTTCTGACCTTTCAGGTGT
Organism: Locusta migratoria; assembly: GCA_026315105.1. Taxonomy (NCBI): domain Eukaryota; kingdom Metazoa; phylum Arthropoda; class Insecta; order Orthoptera; family Acrididae; genus Locusta; species Locusta migratoria. The sequence continues at coordinate 197,084,030 of CM048749.1, forward strand.
ACGTATTTGTGAACATTCAGTCGTTCTCTTTCAGGAATTTAGTTTGAAGAATCTGATGCTGATGCTAAAGTTAATCGTTTTTCATTATCTTTGTCACTTCCCTTGTGATTAAAATTAGAGATTCAGTTTGTAATCCTTTTCTCTGAGGCTTAAAAAAAGACCTTGGACTATATTAATACTGTCAGAGGTGCCATGAAGTTATCTCGAAGTGATGAAAGTTTCGATGAAGTATACAGCTCTTACTTGGAAGTGACCAAAAAAATTTGATGTCGGACTTCAAAATCTCAAAATATTTCAAAGATTCTTTAAAGCTTGGTGACGGTGTTCTACCAAAAACTTTTGTCAGAATGAATATCTTCGCACAAAGTGTTAGATTAGTGTACAGTGAGAAATTATTTCGCTGGGCGTGTAGATATTTTGGGGTGTTACTTATATCGAAATATCCACTTCGGCCAATTAGATCGCTTTATTGTAGTGTCCTAATGCACCCGTGTTTTTCTTTTCTTCCTCCTTCTTTCTATCTTTAAAAGACCAGCCAACAGCCTATTTACTTTTATCAAGTATTGCTCATTCAAAAATGCATGAACATGATTTTCAGGAGGGTTGGTTTCGAACATTTGTGAACTGTGATATAGAGCAACCACACTGATTTTCAAAACTCGGCGCCTCTGTGTATAATCTAGTGCAACGTGATCTCGGTTATTTCTGATCATACTAGTTACTAAATGTCTATCTGTATGATTAATGGTTCACTTTACAGTTCTTACTCTTTTCCTAAAGCATCAAAGACCTTGTATCAGTGATATTTGTCAGTATTGGCAATTACTATTAGTTTAACACAAGAAATATTCATATTATTATTTATTTGTTATTAATCACATTTCTCTTGGCTCAGAGGTGGAAGGATGGTTGAAATGAGACAGCATTGAAGCAGATAGCTTTTTATTTACAAATATACATAATACTTGTGGTAATTTCCTTACATTCAGTTGTTCTCTTACTCGAAGGCAGCAGACGGCAGGCCGGCGCGCTGATAGTGGATACCGGCGGTCCGGTTACGCGTAGGCAGCAGCAGCGGCGAGGCCGGGCGCAGTCTTCGTTACAGTCCGTAGCGGCGACGCGACGCGACGCGACGCGGCGCGTGGCTTTATTCAATTGTTCGCGTTCCCCGTTGTGATTACTGCCAGTACCTCATGTAGGCGTCCGTAACTCTTCAGGCTTCGTGGTCCCTGTGGGTGATTGCGTGTGGGGCGCTGGCGGCGTCGAACCGACGACCCCTGGGCTCCTCTCCCGCATCTGTCGATTATTGACTAAATCTCACAGGTCAGCTACCGAGAGGCCGCAGTCCCATCGTCCTCTCAGCTGCCTGGGTGCCCGGTAAGTCTTCTTTAATTCTTATTCCGCGACTGCTCGTTTGCGTGATCGGCCGGAATGGTGCCGAACTTCACTCGTGCTGAAGCAACGAAAGAATGGCCCTCTGCCCCAATTGTCCAGGTATTTATTGGTTCAAGTAGGTCTCTGTCACGTGGAGAAATTTCCAGAATGTTCGGTCACGCGGAGAGTCGCTAGTCGGTCACTGGCTTCTAGTCACGTTCTTCCAAAACTACCAAAACGTGTAACCTTGTCGCATGTGGGAGCCTTAAACTCGTGCGGCGATGGATTGCTGAAATGTTAGTCACGTTTCCCTGGAGAGGTAACTGTACTGGCCTTGTGACGGTTTTAAACTGTTGGACGTTATGCAGTCTTCTTGGTCACGTTTCGCTATTCTTACTGCTCGTGTGATGGCTGGCCGATGACCGCTTGAGCTGATTCGTCAACTTCGCGATTTCTCGAACGCGTGAGCCGTGGCCGTGCGACGCCGTCGGAATGTGCTGCGCGGTGATCTGCTGCTCCAGCGATTCGAGACTCCACGTGCCTGCTGCTGGCCGCTTCCCTGCTTTACACTTTGCGTTAGACTTTACATTTCCACTTTAATAGGTTATTCCGTTTCCATTACGACAACACTTATAATCACTAATTACCCTTACACTAGGACTGGTTGTATGGTGACGAAACCGAAAGCCAACAAGTGTGTGCCCCGGCAGGTACACGATCACGCCGCGCGGCGGGCAGGCGGCGGAGGAGGGCGCGGAGTGCCCGCGGCTGTCGGGCGCGGCGTCGGCGCTGCCGCTGGGCGTGCGCTCGTTCTGCCGCGCGTTCCCCTGGCACATGGTGCTGGACCGCCAGCTGCAGCTGACGCAGGTGGGCGCCGCCTTCGTGCGCCTGCTGTCGGCGCAGCTGCGCACGCGCGGCCGCGCGCTCCACCAGCACTTCGAGCTGCGCCGGCCGCGCGGCCTGCAGCTGCGCTTCGCCGACATCGTGGCGCGCGCCAACACGCCCTTCCTGCTCGCCATCAAGACCGAGGGGCCCGCCGAGGTGAGCACCCCACACTTCACCTGTTTCCATAAAAAATGTACATGTAAGCAGCTACTTCCAAAAATTAGCAGCCGATATGGATTTGTCGATAGCCTCCCACAAGTCTTCCATTGCACAGGGCTGGTCTAAATATGGACAGATAAGCAGGTAAAATAAATCGCAATTTGCGATCACTTATGGCTTCACTGTACTACGTTTAGATGCAATATCAATGTGCGGCGAATGAAAATTTGTGCCCGGCCGGGAATAGAACCTGGGATTACCTGCTTACTAGGCAGACGCGTTGACCTCTGCGCCACCGAGGACACAGTGACCAACCCCACTGCAGAAGACTCTTCCCAGCACGTCTCCCGCCACACCCAAATCTCCATTCGCCACACGTCTCTTTCCGATTACCACAGCCGATTTTGTTCTGTAATGCTCGCAGCCTGAAACCTGTATTCCCGCGTCAGGGAGGTATTGAGACACAATTAATTGTCGTCAGGACCCCAGCCTCGGCTTGTATACAATTATATGTTTTTGACGACGTTACAGCGTAACGACGACGTAACGTCGTCAAAATATATAATTGTATACAAGCCGAGGCTGGGCTCCTGACGACAATTAATTGTGTCTCGATACCTCATGGTCTGTTCTCCTTGGTGAGGGAATACAGTATTTTGGCTGCGAGCATTACAGAATTAAGAGGCTGTGGTAATAGGAATGAGATTTGGGTGTGGCGGGAGACGTGCAGGGAAGAGTCCTCTGCAGTCACTTTGTCCTCTGAGGCGCAGTGGTCAACGCGTCTGCCTTTAAGCAGGAGATCCCGAGTTCGAATCCCGGCCGGGCACAAATTTTCATTCGCCGCACATAGGTATTACATCTAAACCTAGTACAGTGAAGCCATAAGTGATCGCCAATTGCGATTTATTTCATTAACAATGGACGCTGTAACTCCGTCAAAAATATATAATAAGATAAGCAAGTGTTGAGGATCCTGTACAGAACCACAAAGACAGACAGCTCCTTCTTTTAGGAACCCCATTGATACAAGATTGTCTTGCACTTTGGCACTTCTACCCTCATACGGTTCAGGGTTCGGCAGACTTTGTATGGTAGGTCTCCACAAGGTGCCAGTTCTTCTTTTGCAGCTTTATGGAGGCTTTTCAAATCGATTTCCCAACTTGCAATACGGTTCTCTGCAGTCGACCCTTCAAGAGCTCGGGTGCGTGGCAGGAAGCTTTTTAAAATGTTCAAATGTTGAAATGTTTGTAGTCATATGGGACCAAACTACGTTGGTCATCAGTCCGTAGGCTTAAAAACTACTTAAACTAATTTAAACTAACCTAATCAAAATATAGTCGGGTTTGGAGGAGATCTGATCGTTTTAAAGTTTTCAAAATGAAATGCGAAGATCGCACATTAATAATTTATTCACTGACGACCGGTTTCGATTAACTGTATCACCATCATCTGGTCAAATACATATTACAAACTGGTCACCTTGTTCGCATTTCATTTTGAAAACTATAACCTAATGGCAACACACACATCCATGCTCGACGGAGGATTCGAACCTCCGACGCGGGAGACCGCGCGATCCCTAAAAACGTCGTCTCCAGACCGCTCGGCTACTCCCGCGCGGCAGGAAGCTCTTCCTCGATCGAAGCCGTCGGTCAGCAGGCTGGTATCCATGTATAGCGTGTCGGGTGTCCTTTTCTTGCTTAGTTTTTTCAACTTCGGCAGCGATGACACGTCGTACGTTGGGCGGTGCTATCCCCATAATCAAGTTCATCTTGTGTACTGGTGTTGGTTTTAGGCATCCGGTCACAATCCGTGCCATTTCATTCACCGCGATGTCAACTTCTCTCGCGTGTGTTGACGCACTCCAAACTGGAGCAGCGTATTCCGCAGCTGTTGCACTGAGCTCAAGGACTGAGGTTGTCAAGACTTTTGGGTTTGCACCTCAGGATCAGATAGTTAGTTTGCTGATGACGTTGTTTCTCGCTGAGACTTTCTCGCTTGTGGCATTGCAATGATGTTTACAGGTCAGTGTGCGGTCCAGTGCGACACCAAAATATTTGGGCTTCGGACAATGCTCGAGTCATTCACCTCTCCATATGACATTCAATTCGCTATTTGCCTCCGCGTACTTTAAATGGAATGAACATACCTTCGTCTTGGAAAGGTTCGGCCGTAGACGGTTTGCCTCATAATACTGGAAGAGGGCTTCCAAGGTACTGGATAATTTCTCCTCTACCTCCAGAAAATTCTTATCTAAGGCTGCAACTTCAGTGTCATCTGGATACATAAATTGGTGCGTGGTATTTGGCACTAATTGGTCATTTTTGTAAATATTATACAGAGCTGGGGCGAAAACGCTTCCCTGAGGCAGGGCATTCGTCTTATTTCTCCATCTGCTCTTCTTGCCCTGGAGACACGAAAATCTCCTGTTGCGCAGGTAAGTACCAATCAGCGATGTAAAATAATAGTCTCTTATTACATTATACACTTTCCCTATGCAGCTGAAAGGTCTATAAACGTCACTCCCGTGATCTCTTTCCTCTCAAACACGTCTTCGGTATGTTGGGTCAGTTTCAGGACTTGACCGCAGCATGATTTATTTACCTGGCCGGAAACCTGCCTGATTTGGGATGATCTGTTGTTCTATGCGACTTAACGTCAGACGTTCCAAGATCTTAAAACAGTGACACAAGAGACACAGGTCGGATGTTTTGTGAGTCGTCAGACTCCTTTCCTGGTTCCAGAAGTGAAACTACGCGGGCTTTCTACGCAGGCATTCATCAGATCTAACAGCCACTGTAGGGCATTACTGCCAAAGTTTTTAATTTGCTCAACTCTTAAGTTCATCGATACCAGCAGCTCTGTTAATCTTCAAGCTGATAAAAGCTGCAGAAAGTTCTGACATTGTAAGTGGTGCCTTGAGGTGATTTCCCTCTGCCATAACACGCGTTAACGGTCCCTGGTACTTTCTGCCATGGGTTTTGCCATTCAGGAGGAGTATGGTGGCACCTTAGTTTGCAGTGACGTTAGTAAATTTATCGCTTCACATCGTGGCATCACCGTTGGTATTCTCTAGCAGTTTCCAAGTCCTCCTACTAATCACTCCCAAGGTCACACCATTTGGTTCTGCAGTCCACTGCTATGACTGACATGAGTTCATCGCCTGTTAAAAGAGTCTCATCATCGAATGGGACAGCCGCGGTGAAGTAGCCAAGCGGTCTAAAGCGTCTTGCTGCGGAGTGCGTGGTTGCTCGCCGTGGAGGTTCGAGTCCTCCCTGGGGCATGTGCGTGTGTGTGTGTTGTCCTTAGGTTAGTCTACCTAGGTTTAAGTAGTTTGTAATCTACGGACTGATGACCACGCAGTTTGGTCCGATAGATTTACAAACATTCGAATGGGACATTATTGAAAAGCTCCTGGTATCTTTCCAGTAATGGCTTTGCATCCTCAGACAGTCTCGCCATATACTGTGTTCTACATCCTCGCGGAATGGTCTCCTAGACACATTCTAAACTAGATTCACAAAAGAGTCGTACATCTCAGGTTTTGGAGGGATATACGTGATTTCTACGTCAATAATCTCTCTGAATTTCTTCTAGTTGGCCTTTTTAAAGTTAAACCTTCTTTTAGAAGGCACTTGTTCAGGCTTAACAACTGGACCAACCGTGAAAATTTTGGGCCGATTTTACGTATGGGGAATTGGCTCCCCAATCAGTTTTTCACACTGAGCTGCGATTTTCTTACTGAAAAAGATGTTATCCGGATTATATCCTTTTGCCATCTTTCACTATTAAATGGACATGCTTGTGAAAATGAACAAAATTTTCCGATCGTTCACAAATGTTTTTGGTTGCGCAGGGGCCACGAGAGACTGTAAAGGCCACGCTAGTGTTTTTAATCATAGACCATGTGGAACACTGTCATAGAAAAGCTTGAATGAGTTGGGTATGTACAAAAAAGAATGGGAGCTCGGCTGAGAAAATTATGTAAAGACTTCAGTGGGAAAAAGCTGTCCGCCGGAAAAGACGTAGGTGGTTCAGGTCGTCTTACAAAAAGTGAAATTATAGGTGGTTCAAGTCGTCTTATAAAAAGTGAAACTGATTATTTGACTCAGTATTGTGGACTAGCAATAAAGAGAAGATTTGGAGAACATGAGACGAGCTTTTTGGGCAACATGGTTTCACAGAGAGTCGACAAATGAATCCCCACAGTACGGTTTGGGTCCGAAAGGGGTAGATTCGTGGTGAAAGTACTGGCTGAGCAATGCTACAGGCATACAATATACCCACAAGCATTCCTTACCACTTGCTCTAATGGAGGCATTTAAGCCTATATATAGGGATCTGGCAAATAAAAATCTACGTAGTAAATGTAAGCATGGCCTCTCTCAGATTACAAATGAAAATTTCAGCAGCTGTGTATGGGAGAGAATACCCAAAACTATATTTGTTGGGCTGACAGTGGTGAAGATTTATGTAATGGATGCAATAATAACATTCAATGATGGTACAATTTCAAGCATCAATGTTATGAACAAACTGAACATTGAGAGAGGAAGGAATATGGCTTCGGCTCCAACTGCTATTGATAAGCGGCGGGTCACCGGAGGAGACAACTGCAGAAGCGGCTACCAAGGAGTCAAAAGTAAAGAAAAGAAAGAAGAGAAAGAGTATGGAGGAAAAGGAAACAGGAGGACCACTGGAATATGCAGCTGGAATGTTCTAAACCAGCATAGAGGTAAGTTAATAAATATGTAAATCGTCGTTTGCGATTTACAGAAAACTTGAATTTTCATCTTTCAGGTACACTTTTGTCCTAAATGACTGAAGCTAAACTCACAAAAACTGGTAGAGATATTTAGAATGACACCTCCCTTGCCTACTGTTTCCTGAAAAATTTATAACATAATGATGTAGTCGTAATAGAATAAATTTTCATTTTCACAGATAAGCATCAGGGAAGGAAGTTAGAGGCATAAAACACTTATGTGAATGTTGCCTGTACTCTGACTCCTTTTCCAAGCTGTGTAGTCAGTGGTTCGAAGGAAAATGGTACCGCATTGAAATAGTGTACTATTTTTATAATATTACAAATATTGTTGTAAGTACCAACATATAATAAATACCTCAATGATTTTTGGGAAATGCTTTGACTAATGAACGTAATTGTGTGTAAGATTTTTGAGCTATCTCTCGTTTGTAGATCAGTAGCACTGTGAGGGAGAAGATAATGCTAAAAAAGCAGCCCGTTCAGGGGCGTGTCCCCTTAAAGGAGCTTGGTAGTTTCGGGTCTCGTATGAGAAATAGGTCGTGCTCCTCAGTCCAGATCTCTAGTTCGGCTTCACTGCTGTTACTTTCTTTATAACCCCATGCAGTGCTCTGGCAGTTGAAATCGCCCAATATAAAATTAATGACTTGGTAACTGAAGTTTCCAGGCTCAGTGAAGACAAAAGCAGATTCTGGAGGCTTATACATAGAGATAACGCTATACTGCTGAGTTCGGACAGTTAATATTTCAACGTCTTCCCTGTCATTGATGCAGAAGTCATATTTATTCCTGGCCTCACAAAAATGGCACTATTGTTCTGTTCATATGGTCTCTCCAGGATCATCTGCAGTCTATCTATTTTGGGTATAGACCTTATACTGCCTCGAGGAGTTTCTTGAATCAGGAGGAAGTACATTGGTATTCTTTGCCCTAGACATATAGTCTAGTAAAACTTCTTTGCCTCGCGATATTCCTTCAATGTTTATCAATATTGTCACGAGTGGCCTGGAATCTTATTGGTCTTCATTTTCTCAGAAGTCCGTTCCGGTTGTTGAAGGATTAGCCACTGTGGAATCAACGTTGCCCAGGATGTGCCCGATTGCGGTTTTTGTTTTTATCTTTCTGTCGCAATCTTCGGGGAGGTTGCTTCATTGCACCCCACGTAAGCAGGAGAAGAAATATTTATCTTGAGAAACAGTCTATATCGCAGAAGGTTACCAACAGCTGCTCTGCTGTAGCGCCAGCCACATGGGCTGTATATATGTTTCTGAAGATGATCAAATATAAGGTCGCAACCGGCTGAATAAATTTCTACAATTCGAACTGTTTTTCAACATAGATATCTCTATGACAATATTATGATAAAGTTGTCCAGTTAAGGTGAAATAACTGTGTAAATACACGTCACCAGTAGAATAGGCTCCTAGTACTGTAAAAGTACTGGGACCTCTATTTGTTCTACGTGCCTGAAGATGGCTTCAATATGAAGATGAAGGTGAAAATAGTAAGAAAATAAAATATTTGTATGTATCTCTATGGATTCTAATACGGCTTGAAAAGATTTGATGAAATCTTAAGGAACTCTTCATATTAGTCCCGTGGGTAACCCTGTGGCGTTTTGGTAGCGATAGGATGAACTTATTTATTAACGTACACGTAAACGTTTACGTCGGACACTGCGATTGATGGTAGACCTTCCCCCTCCCTCTAGCGGAGTGGTAGCTAACCGTTTGTATATGCGGTTCTTCTGTAACGACAGTGCTGCTACTTGGAGCGCTAGCGTCGCTCCTCTGATAGTTGGTGTTGATAGTGCCACTACGGTTGACTTTCTCTCCGCTTGGAGCAGAGCAGGCGTTCCAAGTACCAGACGTAATGGTTTACATATACTTTAGACTGTGATATAAGTAATATGGATGACAACACGCTGAGAATTGTACATATACACATGGCATGCATTGTGATTAATGATATTACATAAAACACAGCAACTAATAAAATACAAATATGAAAATTACTGAATAATTAGTTTAATAAGTCATGGTTACAAAACACTAACACGAATTTTTACAGATGACTGTAAAAATTGGTGGAATCCTACCTTGGGGAACATCACTATGGATTTACGAGAAATATAGCAACACGCGAGGCAATACTCACATTACGACTTATCTTAGAAGACAGATTAAGGAAAGGGAAACCTACGTTTTTAGCATTTGCAGATCTTGAGAAAGCTATTGTCAATGTTGACTGGAATACACTTTTTCTGATTCTGAAAGTAGCAGGGGTAAAATACAGGGAGCGAAAGTTATATTCAACTTGTACAAAAACCAGACAGAATTATTAGAGTCGAAAGGTCATGAAAGGGTCGCAGTGATTGGGAAGGGAGTAAGACAGGGTTGTAGCCTTTCCCCAAAGTTGTTCAGTCTGTACATTGAGCAAGTCATCAAGGAATGCAAGGATAAATTTGGAGTTATTTGCTATAGCTCGTCACTTTTCTTTAAAAAAAAAAAAAAAAATCAGATCATTTTTATCTACATCTACATCTACATCGATACTCTGCAAATCACATTTAAGTGCCTGGCAGAGGGTTCATTAACCACCTTCATAACTTTTCTCTACCGTTCCATTCTCTAATAGCGCGCGGGAAGAAAGAACACCTAAATCGTTCCGTTTTCGATCTGATTTCTCTTATTTTATTGGGATGGTCATGTCTCCCTAAGTAGGTGGGTGCTAGCAAAATATTTTCACATTCAGAACTAAAAGTCGGTGATTGAAACTTCGCAAACAGATCACGCCGCAATGAATAACGTCTTTCTTTTAATGATTTCCACCCCAATTCGTGCAACATTTCCGTGACGCTTTCCCCCCCGTAACGTGATAAAACAAAACGAGCTGCCCTTCTCTGAACCTTCTCAATATCTTCCGTCAGTCCCACCTGGTGAGGGTCCCACAAGGGGCAACAGTACTCCAAGAGAGGACGCACAAGTGTGATGTAGGCAGTCTCTTTGGTGGAGCTGGTGCATCGTCTAAGCGTTCTGCCAATGAAACGTAACCTTTGGTTCGCCTTCCCCACAATATTTTCTATGTGTTCTCTCCAGTCAAAGTTGTTCGTAATTGTAACTCCTAGGTATTTGGTAGAATTTACGACCTCAAGGTTTGACTGATTTATCGCGTAATTGAAGTTGCGGATTTCTTTTAGTGGTCATGTGTATTACTTCACACTTTTCTTTATTTAGTGTCAATTGCCAATTTTCGCACCAAGTAGAAATTTTGTCTAAATCGCTTTGCAGTTGCTTTTGATCCTCTGTTGACTTCACTAACCGATAAACGACAGCATCATCCGCGAACAGTCTAAGGGAGCTATTCAGATTATCTCCTAAATCGTTTATAAACACGAGGAAGAGTAGGGGACCAATAACGCTTCCCTGTGGAACGCCAGATATCACTTCTGTTTTACTCGATGACTTACCGTCAATTACAACTAACTGTGTCCTTTCTGATAGGAAATCGTGAATCCAATCGCACAATTGGGGAGATATTCCATAAGCAAGCAATTTCATTAGAAGCCGCTTGTGGGGTACAGTATCAAAAGCCTTCCGGAAATCCAGAAATATGGAATCGATTTGAGATCCCTTGTCGATGGCACTTAACACTTCATGTGAATAAAGGGCAAGCTGTGTTTCGCAAGAGCGATACTTTCTGAATCCGTGCTGACTATTGGTTAATAGGTCGTTCTCTTCGAGGTAGTACATAATATTCGAACAAAGTATATGTTCCAAAATCCTACTGCAAATCGACGTCAATGAGATAGGCCTGTAATTTTGGGGATCACTCCTATTGCCTTTCTTGAATATTGGAGTAATTTGGGCAACTTTCCAGTCTTTGGGTACGGATCTTTCGCTGAGTGATCGGTTGTAAATTATAGCTAAGTACGGAGCTATTTCATCAGCATACTCTGAGAGGAATCTAGTTGGTATACAATCTGGCCCGGAAGATTTATTTTTGTTTAGTGACTTCAGTTGTTTTACTACTCCAGGAACATCTACTTCTAAGTTTCGCATGCTGGCAGCTGTTCTTGGATTGAATACTGGAGTGTTCACTTCGTCTTCTTTGGTGAAAGAATTTCGGAAAGCTGTGTTTAGTAATTCTGCCTTAGCAGTACTGTCGTCGGTAGTATTACCATTGCTATCGCGTAGTGAAGGTATTGTTTGTGTTTTGCCGCTAGTGTACTTCACATATGACTAGAATTTCTTTGGATTTTCTGCAAGATTACGAGACAGGATTTCGTTGTGGAAACAACTATAAGATTCTCGCATTGAAGTCCGCGCTAGGTTGCGAGTTTCAGTGAAAGATTGCCAGTCTTGCGGATTCTGTGTCTTTTTAAATTTTGCATGCGTTTTCCTTTGTTTCTGCAACAGTGATCTGACCTGTTTTGTGTACCACGGGGGGTCAGCCCCCTCTTTTATTAATTTATTTGGTATAAATCTCTCGATTGCTACTGATATTATGTCTTTGAATGTAAGCCACAACTGATCTACACTCGCATTTTTAGTTTTGAAGGACTGGAGACTATCACTCAGGAAAGCGTGAAGCGAATTTTTATCTGCTTTATTGAATAGATATATTTTTCGCTTATTTTTGGTGCTTTTGGGATTTTCGATATTCAGTCTCGCTACTACAACTCGATGTTCGCTAATCCCTGTATCTGTTTTGATGCTCTTTACTATCTCGGGATTATTTGTTGCTAGGAGATCAAGAGTATTTTCGCAACCACGTACTATTCTAGTGGGTTCATGAACTAACTGTTCGAAGTAGTTCTCAGAAAAAGCATTCAGAACTAGTTCGGACGATGTTTTATATTTGCCCCCGGTTTTGAATACGTAATTATGCCAACATATCGAGGGTAAATTAAAGTCGCCACCGATTATAACAGTATGCTTCGGATACCTATTTGAAATATGATTCAAGCTTTCTTTGAACATTTCTGCAACCGCATCGTCTGAGTCAGGGGGCCGATAAAAAGATCCAATTATAAATTTATTTCAGTGGTCAGGTATAACCTCTACCCAGACCAATTCACAGGAAGTATCTGCCTCAATTTCGTTGCAGGATAAACCGTTTGTAACAGCAATAAACACGCCACCCCCTGTTTTATTTATTCTAACCTTTCTGAAGACCATTTGGACCTTTGAGAAAATTTCGGCCGAATATATCTCAGGCGTCAGCCAGCTTTCAGAACCTATAACGATTTGTGCCTCAGTACTTTCTATCAGCGCTTGGAGCTCTGGAATTTTCCCAACACAGCTACGACAATTTACAACTGTTACACCAATGGTTTTTATGTCTACTTTCTTCCCGTGTCTGACCTGCCCCCTTTGAGACTGAAACCCATTTTGTGCATTCCCGAGGCCATCTAACCTAAAAAACCGCCCAGTCCACGCCACACAGCCCCCGATACCCGTGTAGCCGCTTCCTGAGTGTAGTGGACTGCTGACCTATTTAGCGGAACCCGAAAACCCACCACCCTTTGGCGCAAGTCGAGGAATCTGCAGCCGATACGGTCGCAGAACCGTCTGAGCCTCTGATTCAGACCCTCCATTCGGCTCTGAACCAAAGGTCCGCAGTCAGTCCTGTCGACAATGCTGCAGATGGTGAGCTCCGCTTTCATCTTGCAAGCAAGACTGGCAGTCTTAACCACTTCTGATAGCCGCTCAAAACCAGAGAGGATCTCTTCCGATCCAAAGCGACACACATCATTGGTCCCAACATGAGCCACCACCTGCAGTTGGCTGCACCCTGTGCTCTTCATGGCATCCGGAAGGAGCCGTTCCACATCCGGAATGACTCCCCCCGGTATGCACACGGAGTGCACATTGGAATTCTTCCCCTCCCTAGTAGCCATTTTCCTAAGGGGCTCCATTACCCGCCTAACGTTGGAGCTCCCAACTACCAACAAACCCACCCTCTGTGAGTGCCCGGATCTTGAAGGCAGAGGGGCGAGTACAGGACAAGTGACACCATCCGCATCAGGAACATCCCCTGCCACAGACAGCGCCTCGAATCTGTTGGCAAGACTAACCGGGGAGGCCTCCACTTCGGTCCCCCGGGAAGTCTTACGCCGCCTGACACGCGCTGAGGGGACCTCCCAATCCACCACGGATTGGGGGGCTACCTCCTCGCGGGCAGTGAGCGGGCTGGCCACAGCCGCAGGCGTCTGCTGTACCCCCGCAGGGCGTCTGCTGTACCCCCGCGAGCGGCCCACAACAGCGGCGCCCACCCACCGCAGTCTCAAGCGTTGCCAGCGAAGCCAACGCCGCCTGAAGCTGCGAGCGAAGAGTCACCAACTCTGCCTCCATCCGTTCGCAGCAGTCACAGTTCCTAGCCATTCTAAAAACCTTTATTTCTTCCAAGTAAGTACGTCAGAGGACTCAGTAGTTTGATAAACAGTGAGCTTTGCAAGGTATAAACCTAACGCTGGACTGTTTATTAACGGCGAATCTGAAAAATATATACGCGAGCTAATAAATAAAAAAATTCAGTAACTGAGCTGACAAATAAACGCGATTCTTAATAAACAAACACGCGAGCACACTAAAGTATAAAGAGCTGCAAGAGAAAGTACACACGAAATGTAAATAAGTCGCTTCTATTAAGAAGCCGGTTACCGTACAATGTAGAGCTGCTGCTGGTCACGTGTGCACTGGCCGCCGGTCACTGAGCAAGTTGTTTATACTCTGATGTTTTTAAAGTGACGAGCTATGGCAAATAATTTTATATTTATGAAAATTCATCGGAAAGATTATGTAGGATCAGAAACTGGTAATATTTTGAAAACAATTTATTTTGTCCGTCACAGTTGCACAATTTTAAAGTTAGTGACAGTTTGATAATGGACGTTGGGAGCCCGAAAATAGTCACTAACTCTAAAATTATGCAACTACGACGGACAAAATAGTTTACAATATTTTATATTTGACACAACTACTTTATACCCATTTAACAAAGCACATTTAAAATACGTATATGACTTTTATAACTTAGAAATCAGCATTATGTCAAGTAAGGTCCTATTATGTAAAAATTTAGAGTTGCGATGTGAAGATGACCACTAAGATTGTAGAAACCGGTCATCTAAAATAAAATATTCGACAAGCGATCTTGGCGTATATATTCTTAACATATGCAGAGGAAGAACGGAGGGGAGTTAGTGTGGTAGTTTAGGCTGAAGGAGAGGATGGTAAGAAAGGCTGACAGAAAGTGACAGATGAGGGGAAGGGAGGTACGGACTGAGAGAGGGGTGACGAGAAGATAGACAAACAAGAGGGGGAACAGATGAGAATACTAAAGATTTATCCGACAGAGTAGATATGCCATCCGATTTTTGTAATGTCGTGTCGACCATCACAGAGTTAATAGATGCGGTCTATCTGGATTAAAACTGGTTACGAGAAAGGGCTATTCTTGCTCCTAAAAAGGAAGATATATTCAAAATAAACACGCAAATACTTGCCCTATTAGCAGTTCTATTTCTAAATATATATGTAGCTTTAAAAATGCTTTGCTAATAAAGAATTTTGATGCAACTTGCCACCCCCTAATGCACTATTGATGACAGAATTCAAAACATCCCGAAACACACTTTATTTTAAATTATAACCATGGTTCCAAATCGAAATTTTGATATTCCTAGCATCAAAATAGTAGCATCATTAAACGGTTTTCCCTTATTTCACTTGCTTAATGGTTGAATTCCAATCAAGAATCTAAATCTGAAGTTTTGTATTTCTAGCTTCAAAATTGCCTTAATAGCAACATATTTTCCAAAACAGTTCATCCCCTAATTCACTCCCTTAGGAATCGAAAAACTGCTGATGGTACAGTGTAAGATAAACAACGTGTACATATTTCAAGTTTTTGTCGTCTGTAGATTCAATTTTCAGCGCCGATTTCTGTATCTTACAAAAGGATCGAGAACGCGAAATTTCTTTCTTACGCTTTGGCATCTTTTTTCGGTAGTTTTACTTTCCATACTACAATATGGACCTATTTTTCTTTATTCTTACGCCTGTTGCAGAACACAACTGAAGAATGCGCAACACGGTACTCTCTATTTAAACTCTATGCTGTTACAGTGTCAAAAGAAGGAAAAGCAAATAAGCTTAAACCTCCCGTCGACAGCTTGGTCAATAGGAACGGTACAGTGTCAAAAGTCATTGCTGGTCTTCATCCGAATCTTATATCAGCTGACGACTTTCGACCACTACATTTTCCACCCTCTTATAGCTATTGACACGAAACTGCTACGGTGTACAACGGCAAACTTTGTACTACAACAACACAGAGAGATCGTTCGTCTCCATTGTGTAGTTTTTGCTGATATATCAAAATATTGACACCCATACGTAGGATTTTATGTAAGTCAAGGACGTAGCCAAAGGGGGGGGGGGGATCTTGAGGGTCCGGACTCCCCCCCCCCCATCACCTAAACGATAAAATACGACTCAAACTTATGCTAAGGATAAAACAGACAACACACCCACACCCACACACACACACACACACACACACACACACACACATGGTCGATTGTGGACTCTAATCTCCGAAGGGACTAAATGAAATAAGACACGACCAAGCTACCATGTAGTGAAACTGAAGGATATTGTTGTTATCAGTCATACGACGAAAAATAGTACGCAGTATCGACAGTCAACAAAGTCATCTATAGATTTTAATTATCGATACATCTATGACAGCATCGGCTATTGCCCAGTCCTCCAACCATTGTCCGTTGTCGGCCTTACTACATTATTGCTATGTTAAGCAATGCAGTTCTTACTTGCAGTGGAATATAATGTAACTGCTGTCGTTTATTTCTTTGGTGCTGTTAAGATAGTTTCCAATTATGGATAATTTCATAACAAGGAAAAAAAAAAATAAAAAAAACAACTTTCATTCGTTCACTAGCGTTATGGTAAGTTAAAATATGCACTATTATAATAGCTTATTTATCTTTTTACAGCAGTTTTATGTTAACAGCGGAGTCGTTATTTGTAGTGGCAGTATTCCAGTAAATCATAAGGCACTGCATTCTTACGCGTAATACTTTTTAAAGTTAGGTTTGAGAGTAATAATTTATCTATGACAACAAGAGTAAAAGTACCAATAATCTTGGAAATAAAATAACGGGCATTAAACGATTATAAACTTACGCTCCGTAAATCAATATGCAAGGCATTTATGCTGATGCAAAAATTAATACAAATATTGCGACAGGCAACGAGCTTGGTGACGTTCAACCGTATCGTTGCCTATATTCAGATTCAAAGAAACATTTCTCATTCTGATAATCTGAGCCGGCCGCGGTGTCCGAGGAGACTGCGGCGCGCCAGTCACGGTCTGCACTGCCACTACGGTCGTCCTTAGTCTTAGCTAGTTCATAAGTAGTTTGTAAGTTTAGGGACTGATGACCCCATAGTTAAGTCCCATACGCTATACAAACATCTGAAACATTTTTTTGATAATCTGAGTTCGTTTGGAATAACAACTGAAAGTTCTGATGGCGTATATTGAAACAATTTTTAAGAAATGTTTTCCTCAAATTTGATTATAAAATACTGTAGTATTTGTAAGAAGGTCTAACAAACGCAAACTATCTACATAAAATATAAAAATGTTAAATTTGTTTTTAGAATAAATAAAAACATGTGCCTTTGTAAATTTTTTCTTTAACAAGTCGGACCCCCCCCCCCCCCTTTGACAATATCCTGGCTACGTCACTGTGCAAGTCGGTAACTTTCAACTCCCATATCTTCCACCCACTTATCAACCATCTACCACCATAGTGCACAATGGGAGACTGGTACCTACTACGTCATACAATCACTATTCGTCTGCGATGTGCAGTTATGGCTGCAGACTGAAATATAGGCACAAACACCTCAATGTTTACATATATTAAGATTAGTTGGCCTAGGAGGAGGATTTTTTTGGTAAGTTATACAATGTAAATTTTAAGTCATGAGAGGATTTGGTCCTACTATGAATACGGACGAAAAGGACACTCGGATCATGACGCACATGGTACTTCCAGCGTGAATAAAATATTTGCATTGGCCGTTAACGTGTGTTTAACCCTCGGGCGGCAGCGCCAATTATCATAACTTCAGACGCAGCGCGGTGCTGATTTGCAACCACTGTGTATACCGTGTTACAAACATTGTATATAGTTACTAAGCGATCGTAACGACAAAAATAGTTTAATGTACAGGTAGAAATATCACATTTGTTAGTATCTGAATTAGTATATCAATTACTTTCGGTGTATAAATACAACAAATGTAACACATCCCGAAAGTGGACAATAATGATGTGTAATCGACCCAGCAGTACTATCATTTCCTCTTTCGTTACTTTCCTGTACTTTCTGTCTCTTGAGTAATTAGTGTCAGCTTTTTCTGTGTTATGTGGAACTTAGTACACATAATGACTTCATCAATCGTACTACCATCTATCATGAATGAGTCAGCTTGCGTCTCTGAACTCTTGGCCCTTGAGTTTCATTTTGAACCAGGGAAGATTTTTATGCTATTCTTTTTCAGTATTTTGGAGTGCTGTTTGTATGGCGGTTTACTCCACAGACATGTACCGTCATGAATATCAAATTCATTGCGTCTGAAATGCTCTTCGGGATCGGAACTAGGATTTACATTTGAATAATAGTATCCTGTTCATGATCTGATGTGCTTCTCAGATTCTGTCTATCCTGCCCCGACAATTATACGAATCTGACACTGAACGGATAATCAAAATCTCCGAATAATAACACATAATTCATTTCCTTGCTACGACAACTTTTCACATCAAAATTGATTACTGGTCGAAAGAAGTATATTTCCTTATCTGTTAGACCCATACCACGTTTAAGAGATCTGAAGATTACATTATGTAGAAGGATAACACTCATTTTCACGTTGTGTAAGGCTTAAAAAAGCATGGCTAATGAGCAGCAACTAGAGAACCATTAATCTAGAGTTAAACTTCTATTTACGAAATAAATTAGAATTTTTGAGCATTATAATACGTAGGGTTAAATTTATACAATAAATATTTTCTAGAAACTGCCAGAAATCCATTTGCGTGGAAAACTAGACGTAACACAAAACAATTTAAGTCAACTTACGTGACAGCGCAGTGCAAATCTGCTACCAGCGATGCACTCCCTAAGAATACTTTTTTTGGGTCGACACAATCGTACACTAGAAACTCAGACCCTTCACTAACATCACTGTTAAGGCTTAATTTAGGAATAGCTAAATCGGAAATACGGCATCTACATAATTGCGACAACATTGAGCATTTAAAGAAAAGTGGTAGCATATTTGCACCAGCGCAGCCGCTCGAGGGTTAAATCAGTAGTAGCGAGTGGTAACGACAGACCGTTTGCCTGTGTGTTCGGGATTCAAATGGTCTGTGTGTGGGGTTAGCAGCAGGCTTGGCTGCGGCGCGCGCCACCGGACTGGCGCCTGCGGCCGATTAGCGGCCAGCACAAGCCAATTACTGCATTACGGCCGCGAGCAAGCACAGCCCCACCTGCGCCGGCGGTGGCCGGCACTGCGTTAACCGCGCAGCGCCACACTGCAGTGGCCGTACACAAAACCAGTCTCACCCACTACCGGTCCTCACCACCGTATTTACTAGCGCTCTATTTCACTCACAAGGGGAGGCCGCCAATTGTGAAATTCAGATTCGGTTCATACTGCGCATAATGAAAGCTCATGGCCAGAGGTGTAATTTGGCAAAGCACCAAGGTGCACTTCTCAGCCGTTGTGGAGAAAATAGACTATTAAAAAAAGCCGTTGCGGTGAAATACTCTCTACGATCTCTAGGATTAGCAATATTATACAGAGGCGTGGCGTAGCGGTAAGCGCAATTTTTTTTATTACTTGTTTTTTGTAATTCAAATGTACACACACACACACACACACACACACACACACACACACGCTTCAGTCACCGTCTGCACGGCCACTACGGTCGGGCGTTCGAATCCCCCCTCCGGCATGGATATTTGTGCCGTCCTTAGTTGTAGCTAGTTATAAGTAGTTTGTATATTTAGGGACTGATGACCCCGTAGTTAAGTCCCATAAGCTCTACAAACATTTGAACATTTTTGAACACACACATATGAAGACAATTAACCACTTCCCATGTTCGAAGTCGCCAGTTTTTCCACGACAAACGACTTTCAAACAACTTATTATATG
Organism: Locusta migratoria; assembly: GCA_026315105.1. Lineage (NCBI taxonomy): Eukaryota > Metazoa > Arthropoda > Insecta > Orthoptera > Acrididae > Locusta > Locusta migratoria. The sequence continues at coordinate 197,103,479 of CM048749.1, forward strand.
CAACTGGCCACTTCGAACATTATTATCTTTTCCGCAAGCAAATTTGTATTTCACAGATGTTATTAATTTTCTTCATAATGTTTACCGCGTATAGTTAACGGAAGAAGTATAAACGATATTCCGAAACAAATATTTATATTGTAAATCATACCTGACGAACGATAGAACAATTTTTCAGAATGTGCTAGATGTCGTACTGTTTTCTGCTTTCTATATTTCTATGATAACTATCACTCTGCGATATATATGAATTTAAAATAATAAAAAAAAAAAAAAAAAAAAACGTTCACTGCCGCGAGATTCGATCCGGCGACCTTCAGATTACCAAGCCGAGCGCTTTCCGCTGCGCCACGCTTCTATAGAACATTACTATTACTCATCCTAGAGATCGTAGAGAGTATTTCACTGCAACGGTTTTTTTAATAGTCTATTTTCTCTACAACGGCTGAGAAGTGCATCTTGGTGCTTTGCCAAATTACACCTCTGGCCATGAGCTTTTATTATACGCAGTACGAATCGAATCTGAATTTCACAATTGGCGGCCTCCCCTTGTCAGCCTTAGAAAAAACATTATGTAAAGAAACAGAAGAATCTTTATCTCTCTATTAATTTCTTACAAGAGTCAGTCTAGATCGCTAATTTTCTTTTGTAACCGGTTTCGGCCCCATGAAAGGCCATCTTTAGACCGTAACAAATAGAAATGGGAAGAATGAAACATCTGACGTTTGCGTAACAAATGAAAATGTTTCAAATGTTTGTAAAGTTTATGGGACTTAACTGCGAGGTCATAAGTGCCTAAACATACAAACTACTGAACTAGCTTATACTAAAGACGGCACAAACATCCATGCCCGAGGGAGGGGGGGGGGGGATTCGAACTCCCCTGATCGTAGCGGAACAAATGAAACCGTGCAGTTTGAGGTTTCATAACACTGTTTCGAAACCATGAAACTGTGTATTTTGTAATAGTAGGGCCTGTTTATTGTAACATCGTCAATGTGTAATGCATTAGTATTGCTATACAACCACATAGAGGCCAGGAACTGTAGGAGATAAAAATAAACTTTTATTCAGATGTCTTGGCAGTTATACACTTTCTACACCGGCAAAATTTTACCTACAAAACCGGCGGCCTCACTTGGTTGTGTTGGTAACATTAACGCCGGCCGCGCTGGCCGAGGGGACTGAGGCGCTCCAGTCACGGTCTGCACGGCCACTACGGTCGAGGGTTCGAATCCCCCCTCGAGCACGGATATTTGTGCCGTCCTTAGCATAAGGTAGTAAATAAGTAGTTTGTAAGTTTAGGGACTGATGACCCCGTAGTTAAGTCCCATAAGCTTAACAAACATTTGAACATTTGGGTTTGGTAACATTAATAACACGGCAGAAAATCTTTGCCAAGATATTTATAATCTTCCTGCTCTGTGGTTCACAGGTTCTTGTTGTACCCTGTACCCTGTACGCACAATGAAATAATTGTCCTCGTACAGCGAAGATTTCATGACAAAACAGTTAGTTGCATTGTAACGCGTTTCGCTAATGCCAACGTTACATGATCGCCCACATTATCACGCGAGGACGCGAGGGCGATAAGTAAATTTTAAACCCTGTACCAAATGCACTGATTTCGCAATAAGTGACGTTCCTGCTTTCCTATTAGCCGAGGACTGACGTTTTTATGTCTAATATATAGGTTTTTATCAGTGTAGATATAATTAATACTTTTTGATTTCCTATATTCTAGTGCCTAATATTGGTAGGTGGTCTGTGTCCTAACCTACATGAGATATTGAAAAGGCATATTATCACATAACATTTATTGAGATAACATTTTGGGAAGGGTTAAGTTTTTGTACATCGTTATCGCACTGCTAGGTACTTTAGTAAAATAAACCTTTTCTTAAAATTTGAGTTTCTGAGATATCTTCAATGCGAGGTTTCATATTTCGTAATATGGAAGTACAAATAGGAAATTCGTCAAATACGGCACATTATATTAGATTTTATGTATTTATATATTTTAAAAATATCTTTTGCTTTACATGTTAGTGTCCGGCCAATATTGCTCGCAAGAAACTAACGGCATGGAGAAAACTTCTAACTCTTCAAAACGAGATTAAATTTGGTATATCACCTGTTAGTATAAAATCTGTCATTTTAGACTTTCAACGTTTCTATTTAAAAAATAAAAAAAAAGATGTAGATGTAGTGTGTTTTTAATATTATTACCATACACAGATAGATAAGCCTAGAATTTTACTGGACATTTCAATGCAAATAATGAGCAATGTTTTGTTGTTCATTTACGTTTATAAAGCAGACATTATGCCATTTTGAAATACTGCAGCCACTTTAGAAACGAATCTTGATTCAGTAAACTACACACTCTCGTTTGTCCATTAGTTTTGTACGCTCTAAGCTATTCATATAGTACTAAGTAAAATGTTTGTGCAGTGCCACAGCAAAATGAAACACCATGGTTTCGATACAATCCTTCGGTTCCACCTTCCTGCATTATTGGTCTGAAACACCGCTGTTTTGAAGCAATGAAACCACAGGACGAAACACTTTCAGTATCGACCGCAAATGTGATCCGTAACCGAGCAGAATGAAACCCGGCGGTTTCGAAACCGTGAAACATAGCGGTTTTGAAAATGTGAAACAATTCCGCGTATCGAAACATGCTTTCGAAACCATGAAATAGTGGCCAACTCTAGTACCAAATGTAATTATACAGATAAAATAATATTAGAGAGATAAGTTACAGTCTAAAGCAAGTATTTAAATACAGGGTGTATAAAGAAAAAGTGATGCAAGCTTACACGGTTGAAACTACACGATTGTGGAACAAAAAATGTCCCAGTAATCGTGGGTCCACAAATGAGTCGTTTGCAAATAATTATGAATGTATGGTTCCAAGCCGCCACTGACGTCATTGTAAACATCATCCTAGATAGTACACGTCAATTTGAAGTTTAGACTTTAATATTACGAATTAAATCGCATTTAGTTCACATCTCACTGATTTTATTGTAAGCAACATCCTAGTTAGTTAGATGGAAGTCCGGCACATTTAGCTGCTGCTTTGAGACGGCATCCAACGCTAGAACTGGGTTTGAACATGACTGTAACTGTTCGAACAATTTACATCACAGTTCGAACATTCAGTGACGATGCTATCTTGCCATGTCAGGAGGTACTATGTACAGTATGTCTGTGGGTACTATCGGTATGATTTACAGCGATGATATTCATAAATCGTTTAGGCACTATGCAGTAAACTATTTACAACGAAGATAGTGTCATTAACGGCGACTAATAAGTGTGAAATGCTTCCAGGGTGCCGGTCATAACTGAAAACAGTGACGAATTTAGGCTATACGTGAACGATAACAATCGCGATTTAAAATTCTAGTGCTGCGATCTAGCGACGCCTGTTGGTACTACATACACAGCAGCTCATGCACTGTTTATTCCTTGGTCGCAATTACAGTTTATTTTTATACAAGTTATTTCCGTTATTTGGTATTAAATTTCTGTTTTCCCTATTTCATCTCTTTTAATCTTGTTTTGAAGGCGATTAAAAGATGGTAAAACTTTTATCTGTTACTATACCCCATGAACAGGAAATGGAATGGTCATTTGCAACCTATATCGTATAATGACATCCAGTGGCGTAACTACGGGGGGGGGGATGAGGGGGATAGAACCCCCCCCCAGAAAACCCCCCCCCCCAAAAAAAAAAGAAGAAAAAAAAGAAAAAAGAAAAAAAAAACGAAAGAAAGAAAGAAATTGTATAACAGCAATCTGGTAAAGGTAAAGATTGGAAACTCGGGGTGTTTTACCATAAGCTTTCATTGGATGGGAGTGAATTAATCTTCAACGGGAGTGGTAGATGGTAGTCTGTCTGGAATGGAAACTGATTAAAATTTAGCTCGTCAGGTAGATCTATCCCCCCCCCCCCAAAGCCAAGTCCTAGTTACGCCACTGATGACATCGTAAGTTGTACTTATGAAGGAATCACAGTCAAGTAACATACTTCCAGGAACTACCTTTTTCGACTTTGATTGTTAGCTTTGCAGTAAGTTGACGCAGTAGTTTTGTTACAGTAGCATATATTGTATCAATGGATCATATCTTGTACTACGCACTGATTTAAACAAAATATACAGTTTTTCGTAGTGTTGCCCTTCTCTTCTTTTACATGTACTTCTGCTTCCTGTGAAAATAGTTTTGAGGAAAGCGATAGCCCAATAACGTCAAAATTTCCCGCGTATCGTTACGCAGCGGGAGTCATTTGTCATCTGAGTATTCGAACAGTTCGATACTGTATCGAGTTCTCCGCTGTATCGGGAAATCTCGAAGATTTTCCAACGCGAGTATCGTTTGACCAGTCCTATCTAACGTGTAGATACGGCCAAAGATGGATAGGTCGAGGCGGACCTGTACCTTGGCCTCCAAGATCAATTTACCTAAATACTTTAGATTTTTGTGTCAAGAGTCATCTCAAAAGCGAAATATACAGCACACACGTTAAGAACTAGAACGCAGAGTTGTACACGCTTGTCAAGAATTCCGAAATGATGCAGGGGTTTTCGAAAGAATTCGAAATTCATTGCAGAGACGAGCACAGTATTGTATCCAGATGCAAGGAAGACACTTCGAACACCTCCTTTAACAGGTAATCCATACCTGTTTTGATTTCCATTCATATGTATCACAAGTTTCAGTAAATGCAACAGGTGTTCCAATTCCGGATTATGTAATTCTACGATAATGCGGCTTTGACAGCTATCAACTGTGGAAGGAAACCTCAACATAGCTTCTCTCCCCCCCCCCCCCCCCCAGAGGAAAAATTTATCTACGGCCCTGTTATAGAGACTGATGTCCATAATATTTTGGTCTAATAGGTTTACAAATATTTGAACATTTATTGAATCGGGCCCCTATCGTTGTACACGTTAACTGGTAAATTACGAAGTTAGCAACTGCAACAAACGAACAATGAACAGTGTTGTCTGTGCAAATAATAGAACCACTTAAAATGTGCTCTCCTCTGGGACGTCAGAGGCGCTAGCTAACACTGTTTGCAGTGCGGTCGCCGGGTGTTGAGAATCGATCACACGGCACGTGCTCGCCAGCGCGGTCGGCGACCACAGCGCTTGCGGGCTGCATATAGCTGCACAATTTGCTTCCGAAATCGCCACTTTTTAAATAGTTGCGTTAACATGATATCGATTCTCAAAGACACCCGAATAAAATATCGGATTGTAACTTCAGTTTATTAATATAATCATGGTAAATTGTAATTAAGAACTTTCGCATTCTGCTAAACAAATATCATTGACTATGCATCTGAAACATCACTGAAAGCTTCAATATTTGCGAGTCGGTGAGGTTTCATGTTTGATTTGTTAACGCAAATATGCCTCGAATATCGAAGTCTTTATTTTCCGAGTTCTTTGGTCCATATCTTCTACTTTAAGCTGAACTGAATTTTTCGTTTCTGCTTGGTCGATGTAGACGCACACAGCCTTACATTTTAAACCAGACACATACTACGTCCAATATTATAGCAAACAGTATAAAAAACAACGTGTTTTTCGTATTCAAAATTCACCCCATGTTAGCTTTATCATCTCAGTTAAGAAAATATAGTCCCAAGTGCTTGGTTTATAAAATTGTACCCATTACTAAGCTATTGATACTAACTTATTTATTGCCATATTCATTTTCTGTGCAATCGTTCCATATTTCAATTTTTTCATACAGCTACTATTTTCATCGCCAGTCCTGGTCCCGTTTTAATTACTTTGAACAGTAATCGATTTTTGTGTTACAGCCACCATCATCAGTGGACTTTAGAGACATACATATGACACAGGAGTATTCCTAGACAGCCGCGGTGAAGTGGTCTAGCGCTCTAAGGCGCCTTGCTGCGGAGAGCGGGGTTGCTCGCCGTCGGAAGTTCGAGTCCTCCATCGGGCATACACACACACACATATTTCTGTGTGTGTTGTCCTTAGCATGAGTTAGTTTAAGTAGATTGTAAGTCTAGGGACTGATAACCGCAGCAGTTAAGTCCCATAGATTTACAAAAATTTGAACATGTTTTATTTCTAGACAGAATATGTCGACGAATGTCTTCACTATCTTCGACAGATGTTTCCAGCATAGAGATTACGTCTGATCATTGTGATGCTATGTGCTACAGTGAAACACAACAGTGTTAATGTGTACTAAAGAAATCAACATTTTTCCATTTATTTTCGTTAATTGTATAAAATGTTTTACGCACTTCTCAGGTACGGTATTTACGTCCTAGTAACTAAACATCATGTGACACTTAATTTGATACCTTTCCTCATTATCGTTCACTTTGCGTTGCCCGTACCTTACATATTCACGTTTTCTATCCGCAGTCATCCCACATTCCGATTGCATCATAATATTTTGAACCATCATCACGATACTGTGCTTGACGAAAGAAATTTGAATTAATATGAAAGTTATAAGTAGTTCTTCGTGATGCTTTCTTCGCTTCCCCATTACTGTCTGAAATAATCTGCTGACAAGTCCATTCCCTTGCTACATTTTACGCTCTGTATCTGGAGATTAAGATTTTTATACGTACAAGAAGCTGAAAATATTTGCAACACAAATAAGTAGAATGCAACCTACACCGAAGAGGTGTGCTACGTGCTTGGATATGGAATAAATTATCATTATATCACAATCGAAAAAAGTGTATGTAGCACCTGCATTCTATAGATAGGACGTCTATTTTCGGTTCGAGTACAAACTAAAGGTGCGAAATAGGTTCACGAACCACTTGGTCTTCCGCGATGCGACTTTTTCCGCGTAGACTGGCCGAGTGGTCGAAGGCGTCACGCTACTAAATGGGCATCCGTTCGCACCAAAGTTTCGAGTCGTTCCTCGGCATTGGTGTGTGTATTGTCCTTAGTGTCAGTTTAAGTCGTTTGGAAGTCTAAGAACTGATAACCATAGCATTTAGATCCAATAGGTTGACAAACATTTGAACATTTTCCTTGGGGGCAACCATGAAAATGTTTACATATGTTTACAGCCAATATCTCTATTTATTTAGATACATGACCGGTTTCGATATATTTGGGCATCATCTTCAGATCTGTATCATGATGCTGTGCCTTATGGTAGACACTCTCAGCAGTTTCTTTAAAAGATCGTGATCTGAAGATAATGCCCAGATGTATCGAAACCGGTCGTCTACCTAAATAAACCGCGATCTTGGCTGTAAACCAAAGTAAATTTGAAAATACGACGTATGCACAAGTGCAGTCATGCCAGTGAGACTGTAAATGGAGAAGGTTACGATTAATTATAAACACCACTTATGAGTAATCTGGATACATAAGCAAGAATAAATTGCGTTTCATCAGTGCGATTGTAATGGTCAAAATTACGGAGCGATCAGAACAAAAAAGCCACCGAATTATTTATTGTGCTCTCAATATCAGTCGAGTATTACACGTCAGGCACATTACTCCTTTGTCGGCAGAGGGACCCACACTGCAGTATTTAACATGGCGGTAGATATAGGGGAAGGAGGAGATGCAGTACTGAAGTATTGAATAAACGCTATTTCAGCGTAGGGGAGGAGGGTGGTGGAAGAGTAGTTAACTAACAGAACGATGAAACAGATAAAGATTGTGGCAATGCTGGGTACAAGTGGCTCCAGAACACTTTTTCACCGAAAATCTCTGTAACTACAAGCAATATTGAAAAACGACTGTCATGGTAATGAACATAAGGCAGGGGCATATGAAAGTAAGTTCTATAAGACAGTTTCAAACATAAAAAATACTATTTTCTACATAAACTTGGTGTCCGTTTTAATGGATACTCCATTTTATAACTTACGCAACAGTATGATTAATCAAAGAAAGAATGGCAGTGAGTCTCGGGAGGCGTTAGCTGTGCGCAATATGAATCGTCAACTTTGCTTCGCTTTTCCATTTACCATTGAAATCGATAATGTGATTTTGCGTTCAAAGCATTACTCAAATAGTAATCAATTATCGCCGCGGCGGAGTGGCCAAGCGCATTGAGGTGCTATGCTCCGATGCGCGAGTCCGTTCTTCGTCGGGGGTTCGAATCCTCCCTCGGGCATGAATGTTTGTGCTGTCTTTAGTATAAGTTATTTTGTAAGTTTAAGGACTGATGACCCCTCATTTAAGTACCATAAGCTTAACAAACAGCATCAATTATCGTAAAAGAGCCTACACTTACTGATTCAAGGAACTTGTTCATGAATAAAATCTTTCCTTTGCACGTATAATTGCAGCTTATTCTTCAGGAGATAGCAAAATATAATCATATTTCAGGCACGAGAAGTATATAATTTTGTCGTTGGCTGATAGGTATAGTTTACTGATAGACATTTTCCTTGGCGCTACATTCTAATCATTGGCAGATTCTAACACTTTTCTTTCTAACACAGGAATTTGTTTGTAAATGTAATTAGTCTCCCTTCAGAGGCGAGACTGTTAAAGATCGTTGCTTTTCGTGGGTCAGATGTACAGTTGTGGAATTTGTTTCTTCAGTACTGAGAAACGGTTATATTTACTTGTGATTTTGGTATTTTCTTTTAGCTACTGCCATGGTAGCTTACATTTTTACACGGAATAAAGGAGATATTGCATTATATATGTTTTCCGCGTTCCGCATTCACTGATTTGACTGTAAATAAGGCAAACGTAGTTCCGCATTTTTTGTTGTGACGTAAAGTTAGCGCCACACACCAGACGTAAGAGAACGATCGTGGAGAAGGCAACGATCGACCGAAAGCCAATCTCAAGCAAGCCCCGCGCATCCTGGAGGGAGTAATCGAACATGCGCGCCCTCTACAAGCGGCTACATCTAGGCCGACATACGTATGGACGGCCCGTCAGTTACTATTCAGAACTCGGACAGTAACTATTCCGATCTCAGACGACGACGACAGAAATAGGACAGTACTAAGTAAGAACGCGGCTATGAACTTAGCAGTCATTAGGTCACAGCTCAACTAGCATCATACGGACGACGCCGCGAGAAGCGAGACGAGAGAAGAAACAGACATATGTTCTAAAGATGAGTATTGTAAATTTCAGTCAATAAATATCTTGTAATACTATCTATATCCATGTTTTAGATGTCTAAGGATCCTGCAACAATACCTTTATTGACAACCAGACCGGGACGAGTAAACAACAAAAAGGCGACGAGGTCGCAACAAGTTTCTGCGAAATGGCAGGTTTTCTGGTGTTTACTAGCAAGGTATTGTTCTTAACATGAAATATCTGTGTGTTAAAAGGCAATCGTTAATAAATCGTTCTGTTTTATGCGTCCTCGTGTGATAGGAAGCTAAAGAAACAACTGATGTCATGTTTCAATTATGGAACTGCATATGCTTCCTATTGTTACAATAAAAGTAAGTCATACTATTGGCCCTCATCCGGTGGCATATTTGGAAGTGTAGCTTTCTAGTCGCTTCGAGCGCTACTCTCGCAGTGTGTAATAAAAGCGAGATGGAATGGAAGCTCCATCCACGCCGCAGAAAGAGATGGGAGGCAGCTGTACCAGTTTGTGGACTTTAGAACCTAGACTTCACTAGAACTTGAAGTTATAAGACGTTTAAAAGTGCGAGGTGCTGTACCACCGAGATTTTATGGGCTTCCTAAAGTCCACAAACTGGATAAGGATGAGCGTCTGGAGGATCTGCCTATGCGGCCAATAACAAGCACAATTGGTTCACCTACCTACCTTTCTGCGCAGTATTTGGCTTCACTATTAAAGCCATTGGTAGGAAAATGTAGTTACCATATCCGAAATTTTGTAGATTTTATTCAAAGACTCAGCCACCTCAGGCTTAATAGTACAGATGTACTGGTAAGTTTTGACGTGGTATCATTGTATACCAAGATGCCTGTACAGGATTCTCTTTCTCTAATTGGCCAACATTTTGACAAGGTTATCACCGCCTTATTTAAACATGTATTGACGTCATCTTATTTCCAGTTTAATGGTGACTTTTATGAGCAGATTGACGGAGTTGCTATGGGAAGCCCCCTATCCCCTCTGGTAGCGAATTTCTTCATGGAAGACTTCGAGGACAAGGCTCTGGACTCGGCAAGTTTTAAACCAACGGTCTTCTGGAGATACGTGGATGACACGTTCATAGTATGGCCTCACGGGAAGGATGAGTTACATCGATTTCTTGACCATCTGAACTCCATCCACGCTAATATCAAATTTACTATGGAAATGGAAAAAGATGGCTGCCTCCCTTTTTTTGGATGTACTTGTTCGTCGAAAAGCTGATGGTACATTAGGACATGCAGTATATCGGAAACCAACCCACACGAATCTGTATTTACATGCCAGTAGCTGCCATCATCCCTCACAAACCGCAGGGGTCCTTAAGACATTGGTGCACAGAGCACATTGTATATCAGACGATGACAACTTGCAGGAAGAACTCACACACCTGAAGAGCATTTTCAAAGCAAGATATTGTTCTTAACATGAAAATATCTGTGTGTTACAAGGCAATCGTTAATGAACCGCTTTATGCCTCCTCGTGTGATAGGAAGCTAAAGAAACAACTGATGTCATGTTTCAATTATGGAACTGCATATGCTTCCTATTGTTACAAATAAAAGTAAGTCATACTATTGGCCCTCAACCGGTGGCATATTTGGAAGTGTAGTTTTCTAGTCGCTTCGAGCGCTATTCTCGCAGTGTGTAATAAAAGCGAGATTGAATGGAAGCTCCATCCACGCCGCAGAAAGAGATGGGAGGCAGCTGTTCCAGAGTTGGCGGCCGCCATTTACAGGGACGAATACTGCCCGCGCAAACTAAGTTGACTCTGGACGTGATGACTGATGGGGGCTACCGTAAATGGGATGTGCCTCTCCGGTGCTTCCCTGCGCGACCACGCAGGGAGGAAATTTGTGCTGAGGGTGTGAATACTGGCCTAAACTATAAACAGTAGTGTGTTTCTTACAAATAGAAACGAAAATGGCACACCTTATCCATTAACGATGGTTATATCAAACATAAAAAAGAACAGATTATTTTAGCAATCTTTTGTTTTTATTTCGGTTCCAGTTTCATATTTCCTGCAAAACTTCGATTGAATCCTTCGCGCTTATATTACAGTCTTTATTTTTGTTTGGAATAATCTGACTGCTTCTACTCCATTCCGTAATTGTATAGTACGGTTTCTTCATCTAGCTTGATGCTGAATGATTGTGATCACCAATATAGGTAGATCGACCCACTTCATTTTCACTGTTTTTCAACAACAGGGATACAGCGGTCTTATAAATGTTATTTAGATCTTTGTATATATATTTACTTAGGGCAAACAAACCATTACCTGCAAATGGCGGCTCTCAATATGGAAGTGCTGCACTAGCGCTATTGGACAGCCCAGTTGTTTGTAGACTCGCGCGTCAGATGAACAACAGTACGGTGTTACTGACTGCATCTGAATAATCGTTACGTGTATTTATATTTATACGGAAGGTCTTACAATTACATTTGTTCGCCTCACGTAACAACCGCTGGTAACAACTTGTCACACATAGTACCCAGTAACCATTCGTGGGACTGTTAAGGGTTTTTCCTTGGTGAAATGACTGGACTGACGTGTAAAAAAATTAATTAATTAATTAATTAATTAAAATAAAAAAGAAGAAGAAGACTTAAGGTTGTAAATCTATGAGCCGGCCGCGGTGGCCGAGAGGACTGAGGCGCTCCAGTCACGGCCTGCACGGCCACTACGGTCGGGGGTTCGAATCCCCTCTCGGGCATTGATATTTGTGCCGTCCTTAGGATTAGCTAGTTCATAAGTAGTTTGTAAGTTTAGGGACTGATGACCTCGTAGTTAAGTCCCATAAGCTATACAAACATTGGAACATTTTTGTAAATCTATGGGACGTAAGTTCTATGGTTATTAGTCCCCAGGCTTACAAACTATTTGAACTAAGATAAAGTAAGCTAAGGACAGCACACACACATGCCCGAGGGAGGACTCGAACCTTCGATTGCGAGCAACCGCGCGCTCTGCAACAAGGCGCCTTAGAACGCTCGGCCATTCCACCACGGCGCACCAGCGTGTACCAACACCACCTAGAGAGAAGGCTGCGGCGCTCTCGTGTGACGTCAGGCAGAGTAGGTTGCGCGCGAACAGCTGACTGGGTAGCCGTTGGGGCACGGCCCACTATGCCGAAGCAGCGAGCCAGTCAGTTATGTGCGCGCAACCTACTCACACGAGTGCGCCGCGGCCTTCTCTCTAGGTGGTGGTGCATGTACTCAGCTTAGTGACGTCAGTCGTGAAGCTATCTGATTAACGGGTAGCGGCTCCAGGGACGTGGGGTGCAGGTAATTTATTCTTCTGGGCGGAGAGGGGACTGGAGGGAATGGGAATGGGGATGGGGCTTAAGTTCACAAGATGTACGTTCATAACAGAATACATAATAGACTATCTGCAAATCAAATGTCACGTCATTTCAAGGTGTAAAAATGGAATAGAGGTTGCATCTTCAGCAACTAAAAGACGAAAAAATTCAAATCTGACCAGACATCCAATACTTCTTGACGAGGCATACCGATTTACGGGGCTCCTCATATTGAAAAAAATACATATCATAATCATTTTGTAGTCCAAGTTGTGTGATCCGAAATTCGGTAAAAATTTTAGACCCTCAAACATCGTTAAACCTTTTAAAAGGTGTCTGTTCAAATATTTCAAATGTTTTAAATGTTTGTATAGTCTATGGGTCTTAACTACGGGGTCATCAGTCCCTAAACTTACAAACTACTTATGAACTACTTACGAACTAGGACGGCACAAATATCCATGCCCGAGGGGGGATTCGAACCCCCGACCGTTGTGGCCGTGCAGACCGTGACTGTAGCGCCTTAGTCCCCTCTGCCACCGCGGCCGCAAAAGTTGTCTGACACCTGAAGATGGCTGAACGATTGTCAGTCTAAATATCGTACCACGAGGTCGACGGTATCCGGCTGCAGTCCTGAAACTTTATCTAGCTCTTCATATATGCTTACCGTTAAAGATCATGAAGACTCCAAAAGAACAACAAACTGTATCTCTCCTACCTGTTGGTCTATTCACAGGTCGTCTTTACATCAAGTCGATTTGGTTTACTTCACGCCATTTACACCGATATCGCAAAGATTTTTCATGCAGAGACCCATCGCTTCCTCGCAAAAAGCCGTCTCTCACTTGGAGATACATTGGACCATACGCGGTTTGGAGCGGGAGGGGTGGGCGATGGTGGCAGTGGGTGGTACGCACGGTCAAGCGTTGCTTACAAGAGGTCTTAGGACGATGAAGACTAACTGCAGAAGAACTCTACACGACCTTGGGCAATATCGGAGGCAATATCTGCGAGAGATGACGCAGACTCTCTGACGCCAGCCGCTATCAGGTCGTTGATGGGCTATTACTCAATGGACCAGTGCCTAACGTCACACAATACATGAACAAAGAATTTAAATCGCCGTTGTTTATTTTGCGAACGGATGGAGACCACGATGTGTCGTTGAATATAAAAAAGGATAGATTCTCTGTGTCAAGGTCGCCGATTTTATTACTTGATTACTAGTTTCGACTGTTAACGAGCCACCTCCAGATCGTATTGTTTGAAATGCATGCCTGTTGTGATGTAAATAATACATGTCACGTGATTATTTAATGCAGTCATTAAATAGTAAAATAATTTTCATGTCCATATATTTTTATGATTTATGCATATGAAAATTATTTCACGATATAATGATTCTGTTATTTTATTAATGTGATATGTTTTATTAATATGACGACAGTCATGATTTTTAAATACTTAACGATCCGAAGAAGTCTCGTTAAGTATCGAAACTTGCATTCAAGTAATAAAATCGGTGACCCTGACTCTATGTTTACCCTTTCTTAAAAAGAACTACGGCGGAAATTTGCAGATGACTTGTGGGGGAGATGGGCGGATGAATACCTCTTGGAGCTTAAGAGTTTTCATAAAGTTAGAGGCACATCCAAAACATATACTGAGTTCCGAGCCGGTGACTTGGCTTTTATTCAAGAGGATGGACGCCCTCGACATGTGTGGAAGAAAGGAAAAATAGAAAAATGTGTACAAGGAAGATAGTGTTGCTCACAACGGAAAGAATACCAGATAGTACGTACGGTTCAGCTGGTCACCCCATAGAGGATGACCAGGATGCGGAGGTTGTTTTAAACTCAAGACTCTGACTCTTAATACTGATTACTAACAAATAGCCGGTTAAATCCTTGGTGTATATAGTGTGTGCTTTGGAAACGAAGAGCTATTTTAAACTCTACCTTACGCTGCTTACTACTGTCATTCATGATACCTGTAGCAACAGCCGAGAGAACGGCGAGCTGACCTCATACTCATGTTCCCTGCTATGGCATCCGATGATGCAAACGATGACGTACTCCACGGCTGGCAACGGTGTGCCAACTGGCACGCGGGCCATGTGGGAGGGCCACAGGCCAACACCATCTAGAGAGAAGGCCGCGGCGCTCTCGTGTGACGTCACGCAGCGTAGGCATCGTTCGCGTATCTGACTGGCTGCACGCTACGGCGTTATGGGCCGTGCCTCAGCGGCCAACCAGTCAACTACGCGAACGATGCCTACGCTGCGTGACGTCATACGAGAGCGCCGCAGCCTCCTCTCTAGGTGGTGTTGCACAGGCTAAGACTTCGCAGCAGTTCTCGTTAAGGCGTGCTAATTCACGTTGCAGTTCGATGCGGCTCTGTTTCCTCCGAATTACGGTGCGATATTTTTCCAACTGCCAGCAGCAATTACCATAAGCTTTCAGGTACTTAAAAAATTTTAAAAATGGAAATTTGGTGAAATTAATGTCAGTTTACGATGAAATACAGGACTAGTTTTCAAATAGTTCTCTGGATACAGCAATGTCACATCAATTTTTGAGGCGATTTCAAGGTAATTTGGTGCATCAGTTGAATGTACCTCTGTCAGTTTGCAAATGTAACAGATAGATGTGACTGAAAGAGCAATAATATTGCTTTACGAAAGATTTCAAAATGTTCAAATGTTTGTAGAGCTTATGAGATTTAACTACGGGGTCATCAGTCCCTAAACTAAATCAGTCCCTAAATATCCATGCCCGAGGGGGGACTCGAATCCCAGACAGTAGTGGCGGTACTGACCGTGTCTGGCGCGCCGCAGTCCCCTCGGTTACCGCGGCCGGCATGAACGATTTCCTCGAGAAGAATATGCACGTATTCATGATGAGGCTGTTAGAGTTATATCCATGTCTGGCTCAATCTAGGCGTGCATTTTTTATTCAGTTTTTAAATAAAATAAGTTGTTTTACTATGGCAGACTGAGTGATGAGTCAAGTATGTGAGCGACAGGGCCTAATCTGATCTGTTATCCAGTGACCATGGTCCAGAATTTTGTTTACATATGAAACTTAGGGTAAAGTGTAATTGATATTTCTGTATTACAGAGACGCCAGGAATAAACGTATCGTAATTGGAATACTAGACTTTATTTTGAGAGAATACCTAGTCGCAATATCTGTGTATGCTTTTAGCTATTCTGCATTACACTTTTCTTAGAAATGAAAAGCTTTACGAGAATGAACGAAAATGACATAGCTTCTCTGATAACAGGTAGTCTATGAGGTAGGCCTATTCGTAAGAACTGGTTCACAAGTTCAACTTAAGGAGAGCTTAATATTCGCAACTGCCGGATAGAAGGTTTAGGTCAGTAAATCTATACGTCTCCTATATCATCTTCAACGGACTTCTGATTATGCTTAGACATACACTCAATTAGGCTGAGAACAGGAAGGGGATCTTGAGAAATCCCAGAAAATAAGTGATTTGCTGTATAACGTAGCTTTACGGAAGTTTTACACGCGTTTCTACAACAGGAGACGAATATTCGGTCATGGATTTGGTTTCTGGCGCAAATCATGTTTCGGTCTGACTCTAGTTTTGTATTCGTTAAGAACTATTGTCATAATATATATATATATATATATATATATATATATATATATATATATATATATATATATATGGTGTTTCATGTTTCAAAAAGGTACGGCCAAACTTTCAGGTAACATTCCTCACACACAAAGAAAGAAAATATGTTATGTGGACATATGTCCGGAAACGCTTAATTTCCATGTTAGAGCTCATTTTAGTATTTCTCTTTAAATGTCAATTGAAATAATTCGGGAAGACAATTGTCAAAATTCCCAATTGTTTCTTTAGTAGTTCCTCGAATCACCGCCATTTGGCCCAATTGAGGGAAGGTAATGTTGACTTCCGTGCTTGTGTTGACATGCGACGGATGAGGCTTCATTCCAAAGTGATCAAATTCTAAATTTTCTCAATGAACATGTGTGGGCTGACGAGAATCCACACGTCATCAACACAGATTTTCTGTGAACGTTGGGCAGGAATTGTTGATGTCTTGATTGGGCCTCATGTTCTTCCACCTACGCTCACTGGAGAACGTTATCATGATTTCATACGGGATTACCTGTGCTGCTAGAACATGTGCCTTTACAAGTACGACACAAAATTCGGTTCATGCACGATGGAGCTCCTGCACATTTCTGTCGACGTGTTCGTACGCTTCTCAACAACAGATTCGGTGACCGATTGATTGGTAGAGGTGGACCAATTCCATGGCCTCCACGCTCTCCTGACCTCTACCCACTTGACTTTCATTTATGAGAGCATTTGAAAGGTCTTGTCTACGCAACCCCGGTACCAAATGTAGAGACTCTTCGTGCTCGTATTGTGGACAGCTGTGATACAATACGCCATTCTCCACGGCTGCATCAGCGCATCAGGGATTCCATGCGACGGAGGTTGGATGCATGTATCCTCGCTAACGGAGGACATTTTGAACATTTCCTGTAACAAAGTGTTTGAAGTCACACTGGTACGTTCTGTTGCTGTTTCCATTCCATGATTAATGTGAGTTGAAGAGAAGTAAAAAAATGAGCCCTAACATGGAAATTAAGCGTTTCCGGACACATGTCCACATATTTTCTTTCTATGTGTGCGAGGAATGTTTTCTGAAAGTTTGGCCGTACTTTTTTGTGTATATATGTATATATATATATATATATATTCACACGTAGTTCCGTCTGTACTGTCCATAATAGCGACGGTATGTTAAGCCCTTCTTTCGAAATTTAGGTGCGTGAATTTGTACCATCCCTAATCTCAAAATACTGCGTTTAGTAATTTTGACATATTGCAGCCCCATAAGTTTCTTTAAGATAATTAAAAAAAATAATTATCTAGATTTCGACCACGCTATGGAGGTCATCATCAGAAATGTAAAGTTACCACATGAGACATTTGCAGAATTGGGGAATTCTCATGCAGTCTAAAGGGTTAAAAAAACAATATGCTAGTTACTAGGTAGCAGTCTGAACAAGTAGTTTCACGCTGCCAAGGGGCTGGGGAAGTGCCAGCAGATCAGGGCGGCATCAGGCATTTGAAAAACATTTTTTTTTTCCTTTCTACGAACAGTCAGAAACGGTATAATAGTCTTATGATATACAGTTTCAGGTTTGCGAATTTCCCAAAATGGCATAACCTAGCCGTATACAAGGCGGTCTGCTGGTACGTGCGCGGCGGTCCTGCTGTCTAGCAGTTCTGCAGTTTATTCCTCGGTAGTTCCCGCTCAGACAGCACATCGACGTGCTGGGCCAGGTGGGCTGTTAGGCGAGAAACAGACGGTCCGCGGACCAACCAATCCTCCGCGGGCCAATTTCGTGGACGCCACTGATCATACCAACGTCCGAGTTTGGCGAAATGGTCGGTGAACAATTGTGTGTCTTCGGGGACCGATTGCGAGGTTTCACTGTTCCTTTTTTACTATTAAGGTTTATTTAGACACATTCCACAGAAGTTTAGATTACGTTTCTGTCTTAGTTTTTTTTTCTTTATTTTCCACATTCTGGCATCTTTTCGACGATTACGATTGAAAGTCCCCGTGGGAAGTTCGTTAGTACTCTATGAGTGTTCAAAGCGACACGTATTTCGAATCTTGTCAACGTATGTCCAGTAGTAATGTGTTTATGGTATGACACAGATGATGCATAACTTTTTGATGTGTGTATTTTTTTTATTTATTTACTATTTAACATGCCTCATTACATAGTAATATTAGATGTTTGATGGTTAGATTCTGGCGGTTACATCAGGTATTTTTGCAAACACAAGTATAGAACATAAGTCGACAGGGTTTACGAAGGAACAAACGATTTTATACATCAGGAAACCTTATTGAATTACAAAAATTGTAAAAGTCTGCAGTGAATTTATGTACCAAGTCATATTTACTGACGGGCCATCCTCCTCCTTTGGCAGCTATTTTTTTCCTGAGATGGTCCCTCTCTTTCAATAAAATGCAGCAGTCAAAAAGCACGTGGTCAATAGTTTGGACAACACTGTTACATATGCACGTTCCGTCTTCAATTATTTTGAACCGCTAATAATAGGCTTTCATGCAAACGTAGGCTTCCGCGGCTGTTGTCAATATCAATAAAATTCTTCTGGGTATGAAACCGCGTCGTCATTTTATAAATTCCATCGACGTTTCGGACACTGTTGCAGGCGGCCTTCATCAGGGTCTGTGTCCGAAACGTCGGTGGAATTTATAAAATGACGACGCGGTTTCATACCCAGAAGAATTTTATTGATAATGACCTGTTAACATAGCTGTAACATTCGGAGATATTGGAAATTTAATCATTAAACTTTGTCGGATCGTAGGAAAATACGGTTTACTGCTTCCCCCGTTTTTGTTCTTTGCCATTCAATGTCCCATTTGTTCCTAAACTCTTCTCGAAGTTTCTTCTTTACGGCACTTGTAGGTATTTAGTTGTAGCGTATTGGTTGTCGTGATTGAGCTGCCCTTTTAGCAAGGTTGTCAGCATTTCCACATTACCCTTGATGTGCCTTAATCCATTCGAAATGCACCAGCTAGTTGTGTGTCTGCAACCTTCTGATTTTACATCTTATTTCTTCAATTAAAAAGTTGTGGTTCTTCGGATTTCGCAAAGAGTCCAAAGTAATCCTGCTGTCGGAGTGAATTACTGCAGTTGTATTAGTATTCGAGAGATTGTTTATGAACTCAAGAACAGTGAGGATGGCAAATTGTTCCGCTTGATTGTTTGAGCATTCATTCGACAGTTTTAGCTGTATCTTATTAACAAATATTGCTATCCCCCAACCCACTCCGTCGTCTGACTTGCTTCCATCTGTGTATACTTCAACAGCGTAGCTTTTGGTGGCGTCCTTCTCAGTTATCTTCGTAAAGTCTGCCGTGTGTGCCCAGATTCTGTGCTCTAGGGCGATGTCGATTGTCTGTTTGGCATCTTTGGTTTTGACCAGGTTATAATATTTGGCTATTTCCTGTATCTTAAGAGTTATGGGCATGAGACCTAATAAAACACAGAGTGCTTCTCTGGATGTCGTTTTGTAAGCTTTGACCGATGTACAAGTATTTTTCACGTGCGCTATACACAACGTATGAAATGGAATTTCTCACAAATATACATACAATTATAATATAACGAATTCGAGTACCTTGTGTTACATACAAATATGGAATGTGAAAACAAAATAACCGTGTATCCAAATGTATGTCATATGCACTCGTAATGTAATCGAAATATAACGTACAGTTGAGCTGGCAAAATTCTGTTATACTTGACAGGTATCACATGGAAATTTATAATGATCCTGTCTTTACTACCACCAAATCATCTGACCTTGTAATTAATGAAAACTGCTAAACAGTTTAAATACTTACAACTCCTAACCACAAGACGATTACCCGAAACATTTCCATTTGGCCATGGGCCTTCAATTTATGAAAGACTAGTTGCTACTCATTGCATTGCTGCCACAGAAGAAATAATCGTACAAATAACGTCTGAAATTTGAAAGTGTTAGCTTGTTTAATTACATGTGCTACTTCAAAGGCCATTCAAATCCGTTTGCTGTCTCGACACGTGTGCCACCTATTGCAAATTAACTGTACTGTCTCCACAACCTTTGCGTAAAAGCAATAAGATAGTTGAAGTTTTATCGCAATCAGTTGAACGTTATGGCAGCGCATAAAATACCAATAAACGAACATGTATGAGGTTTCCAATCTTCTAGTAGTCCATCCCCTCCTTTCCGTTCTCTCTGTTCACCTACTCCTCCCCCAATCTCCTCCTGTCCCTTTATCTATTTCGTCCTCCTCTCCTTTTCATCTCCTTTCACCTGTGTGTCAACCCCCCCCCCCCTGCCTCTCTCATCTTCCTCCTATATCGCCTCTCTCTGTTCGTCTCCTCCCTTACCTTTCTGTCCGTTTCCTCGTCCACCTACTCCTCCCCTTCCTATATTCGAAAACATACATATATGCGCCAAATTTCATGGTGACTAGTCAGTCGGTGTCAAAGTCGCAAAGTACCCTCCGCCATGCTAAATTCACTAGCTCGTAGATTATAAAAATCTCCTTCATGAAAACACAATTTTGTGCTGACTTTCATGATGATCAGTCAATCAATTTGGATGTTTGTTGTAACGTACCCTCCGTCATGCACCGACGGAGGAATACCAAAGGTAGCCCATGTATTAATTAGAGATATAAACTATCTTCATTCCATATTTCATTCGATTCTGTCGAGCCGTTTCAGAGTGAAGAGTAACATACTTGGTAACCCACTTCAAGGTACCCTGCGCCATGCATCGTACGGTGGCTTCCTAAAGGTAGGTCACGAGTTAAGTCCGGGTATAAGCTATCTGCATTCCAGATTTTATTCAAATCCGTTCGGCTGTTTCAACGTATCTTGTAAGCTGTCATTTTTTAACTTGTGTATTTTTATATGGTGACTAAGTACTATGTTGCACTTATTATTTTATACACATTTTTTAACAAGATGACAAGGTTATAAAAATATATGACCAGTTGTTCGTGACACAGTTCACCAAAACCGGTCGTCATTATTAATTCTCATTTCATTTTGGAGAATATAAAACTATCAGATCACCTCTTAAACCAAAAATGTCAGGTAATGTTAAGAAACAAGTAACCTATTGTAAAGTACCCTCCGTCATGCACCGTACGGTGGTTTACGAAAGGTAGCCCACGTATTAATGCAGGGTGTAAGCTATCTCCATTTCAAACTTCATTCAAATCGGACCAGCCTTTTCAGCGTGAAGACGTAAGTAACGAATTAACTAATTGTAAAGCACCCTCCGCAGGGCATCATACGAAGTTAATTTTACTATGCCTATGACCTTCGCGTGAGTGCAACCAATGATTTGACAAAGTTTTATCGCAATGCAATGTACGGTATAGCCGTAATTTTAAACATGGCTATTGAGGCAGCAACCGTTCACGAAAGCTCATCGGTTGCAAAACTAGAGGTTGATTACTTCATCAATGTTTCGGCTTCAACTATGGAAGCCTTCATCAGAAGTAAAAAATGTTTAGTTACCTACAAATCAAATCTAAATGATTATAAAGGAAGCAGTACAAATTCCAACTCTTTAGATTTGAACGAAAAAAGGTACTTACTTGAATATACACTGGTTCTTGACTGTTGAGTCAGATGTCACCCGCAGTGCTGGCCCTACACACGACCCATAGGAACGAGGAACAGGTGAACAGAGAGAACGGAAAGGAGGGAATGGACTAATGGAAGTTTGGAAACCTCATATATATTCGTATGTGGTATTTTATGCGCTGCCGTAACGTTCATCTGACTGCGATAAAACTTCAAAATTTTTATTGCTTTTACGCGAAGGTTGTGGAGATAATACAGTTCAGTTACAGTAGGTGGCACACCTGTCTTAACGGCAAAAGTAGCACATGTAATTGAACAAGCTAACACTTTCAAATTTCAAACGTTATTTGCAAAGTTATTTCTTATGCGGCAGCAATGAGCTTGCTACCAGCTAGCCTTTTAAAAATTAAACGTCCATGCCCAACTGGAAATATTTCAGGTTTAGTTACATGAAATATAAGTTCTGCTTTTTAAATCTTGTCACTTATAATTTACACTTGTAAACTTGCGTTGCTCAAGAACCAGTGTCTGTTCATTTCGTGAAGTACTTTTCTTTGTTCCAATCTTATGCAATTTATACTGCTTACTTTATAATAATTTTGATTTCATTTATAGTTAACTTTTTACCTTATTTTTATGTTTTTATTTTATTTATTTATTTATTTTACTTTGGATGAAGTAAATCCGAAACCTTGTTAAGTAATCAACCACTATCTTTGTAACCGATTAGCTGTATTTTTTGAGTGTCAATTAATTCTTATATATTAGGTACTAGCTGAAAACCCGGCTTTGCCCGGGTATTTATTTATTTATTCCTGCCTTGAGTTAGTACTTCTCCTATCCCTTCTCTCTCAGCCCATCTCCTTTTTTTCTAAAATTGTGCTATATTTATCGGAGAACAAATACGAAATAGTCTGTCTCGGATAGTGTACAAAATTATAAGTGCAGTATTCAAACAAAGAAATATAGTAATCAAAATACAAATGATATATAAAATGCGTACGATGTCCTATTTATTGAGTTATATGTATAATTTTTCAATTATGTATTCATTTGTATAAGTACTGTACGCCTGTAAAATCGTTGCGAGTACAATTAGTAGCAAAGAAGTAATAGATTAAAACTTGGTGCGTGATGGGGCAATTTTCCATAAACTTTACTGTTTATATACTCATATCTCCTGAACTACGTGCCGTACTATGATACAATTTCAAAGGTACATTCAGTTGTATGTGTGTATACTGCCTGTAAAATTTCTTGCGGCTACAATTTGTAGTATAAAAAATATAAATTGTAATGTATTACCGAATGCCATAGTTTTATTCCATGAACAGCGGAAAGTTAGTAAGCGATAAACTTTTTTCCTTTCATTATTTTGATGTAGTTGTCAGCGAGAAAAAGTTTAATAAAGGTTTAAAATTATGTGTAAAGTTTATTGCAAGTCACTAAGTACTGTCATTCTTACGTACTGTATTTATAAAGTCTCGTCACATTACGTGGCAATTTCTTGGGACTATATTGTTTATGACGTTATATCTCCTGAACCTTGTGTCGTATGTGGTTCTTACTCCTTCAGCTAGTGTTATCTCACGCTAGGAATATGTTTACCGAATTTGGTTGATACAAGTCCAGTAGTTTAGGAGAAAATGAGCAGCATTTTCGCTTAATGCAGCAGTTTTTCGCGCGTCTCATTGTTTATGACGTCATGTCGCGTGAAAAGTGTGTTGTACGTGATTCTTACAATTACGGCGACCGTCCTCATAGATTGAAGCTTACGTGCATCAAATTTCATAAAGATTGGAACAAAACTGTATATTTGTATACAACACGTACAAATATACGGATACTCTGCTTTATATGTTAGGTATAAGTCAAAGACATAGTGTGCCTTGTAATGGATACACATGTGAGTGCTTTTGGTTCTCAGGGCCTGGAGCTGAAGGGCCAGATGGTGCTGTGCCCGGAGTCGGACTCGCTGCTGTTCGTGGGCTCGCCCTACCTGGACGGGCTGGACGGGCTGACTGGGAAGGGCCTCTTCATCTCCGACATCCCGCTGCACGACGCTACCAGGGACGTCATTCTGGTCGGTGAGCAGGCCCGCGCACAGGTAAGCTGGGGCTCCACAACCCACAAAAGTCTCTGGCACAGCAGAAAGCCGTGAGTGACTGAAAAAATGTAACCAATGGAAATAACTCCAGAAATACGCATCGTTGTCAAAAGTGCCCAAGACACAGAATTAATATCTGCAAGGGAGACATCTGCCTGTCATGAATACTGTAATGTTTTCATGATTAATAAGTAACTAGCTTATATGCCCGTGCTTCGCAACGGTTGTTAAAGAAGGTCCTCTGTATATCATGGTTCTTTGGGTTCCGGGCGTATGTCAGCAAAAACACAATCCTATTGGATATCTCTGTAAATAAACTCAGTTCTCCTAGCCAAGATGCCAAATTTTAGTAGAAGTCATTGTCGAAAACGATGAATATTCATAAAGTTTTTCATACTAAGAGTGATATTAAGTCCGTGCTTCGGAACAATGTAAATTCAATGTTAGGTTGTGTTTATAAAGTTACACATCGCAACAGCAGCGCCGAAAGCGGCTGGCAAATTACATTTCACAAATATCTTCTTGAACAGGAATTTGGAATGAATTGTAAGACTGTGTGAATCATGAGACTCTATACCAAAGAGTTTCAAGTGAAAGTGCTGGGCATAATGAGATATGACAACGGATGTATCTGATTCGGTAAAATTTTACTTTCTATCCTGGCGGCCTCGTGTTTTTATGTTGGCAACATCAATAACACGACATAAAATCGTTGCAAAGATGACCGAACCACATAGTGTAGATAAATACTGCTGTTCCTGCTGTATGCTTGATTTCACGACAAAAAATTTGCTTGTTACGCGATTGGATTATGACGATGTCACATGATTCTCGTTATTCAACATCTGTTGCCAACATTATCACAGGAGGCCGCTGGGATATGAGTAGGACTACGTCATAGTTTTTCTTGACCCAGCTGTCAAATGATAACACCTTTCACAGCAGAGACTGTCGTGGCTATATGTATCAGAGATCACCGATTAGCACAGACCAGTGAGCTTACTGGCACAGGTATATCAATATCTATGGCCTAAGAGACATTCACTAAGGTATGTGTGTGTTTCCATCACGCTTCCACGACAGTAATCAATGTTCGACGAGTTTTTTTTTTTCTTTGAGTCTCTCTGGACTTTTATCTTTGTTTTGTGTCTCTCTTCATAGTCGGTAATGTGTGGTAGACGGAAACATGTGCTCTATTTAAAAAAATTGCGTATTTGATATTCCTCGTCGTTATTAGTCTGAAAGGACCACATTGTCTGACGATTGAAAGAATAAACAGATTTTGACTCGTATCGTAAAGTTCGTAAGTCACAGAGTATGTAGCTTTTCCTAAGAGTATTTATTGCATATTTTGCGAATTTTTGCTCGTCACACTCACCCACTGCCACGCACCGCGGCCAAACTCTCTTACTAACATCGTTAGACCAAGGGGTATCTACCACCACAACCACGAGTGGGTGGCAGTATGTGGTCATGGAGAAAAGTCTGTCAGCACGTACACACACAAGCCTTTTATACATAGATATAGATTACAGTTCATTCTACCACTTCCAAACAAGATACTTAGCTTTTCAACATTACGATGTATGGGGGTTTCTGCTCGCTGCAACATTATTCTCCTGGGGCGTCGTGGTAGAAATAAATACCCGTAGGTACAGTTTTTCACTTCTTCTTTAATTTCCAATCATACTGCTTCTCCACCAAAACATTACAGCTTCAAAATGTACACAATACAACAGAACTTAGAGCAGATAGTACTTCCACTTTAAAATGCAGACTGACATATATTACAGTGCACATAACGAACGCCAAAACTCGAACTCCCTCACGCAAGGCGGTGAGACAAATATACAACATCGACAATAATGACATTGCATTATGCATTATTCATAACAGTTGAATATACTAATTTACAATTAACAAACAAACAAAGAAAACATTTCATGTACACAAAAATAATCACAATATAAAATGAAAACTATACATACAATAATTTTACTATATTTTTAAGACAAAAACAAACGACAATGTTAAATGTCAATTAATTAGTTAATGAGTACATCATACCTGTTCCTAACATATACTGAACTATCAAATCTCATGGCAATTCACAAAATATACTCAAAATTTCACGTCAGTCAATATATACAAAGAATTCAATATTGTAAATCTCGACTATTACATTAATTAACACAATTAGCTGGTCAAGACAACTTGTTTATGAGCCTAACATATATACAATGCTATTTATTTTCATTTCTTTATATTTTACAAAAGTTTTTACAATTCGTCTGTTTAGTCATTGTACATTATTTCATTAACTAAACTATTGTTTATAGAACTGTCTGGAAAGCAAATATACGAATCTCTTAATTAATGAAATATCACATGTTTTAATCACAGTATCACCGAGACACTGTCCTACACTGATTCCTAGGCTGGCTATTTTGTTTTTAACTAACTTCACACGCAACATGTATCACTATTGAACCACACGATTCCGCGTCCGACGCAGACGGTATCGTACAATAACATTGAGATGAGAGGGCGGTTCGACGCAGACGGTATCGTACGATAACATTGAGATGAGAAGGCCGGCAGTATCGTCACAATACAAAACAACATCCTCGCTCCTTGAGGGGTGGAGGAATGGCAACTTTGAAATCTTAAATGGGAAATAATATGTTCAATTGTTTGTAGAGCTTATCTGGCTATACTAGGGGGTCATCAGTCCCTAAACTTACAAACTACTTATGAACTTTCTAACACTAAGAACAGCACAAATATCCATGCGCGATGCGCGACGGGGGGGGTGCGAACCCCCGCCCGTAGTAGCCTTGCAGACCGTGACTGGCGCGTCGCAGTCCTCTCGGCCACCGCGGCCGGCCTTGAATTGGAACCCCATTCTTATTGTACTTTTGGATTCCTCGGCAAACGATACGGAGCGTATGGTTTGTTCGGCACATTGTCTTGCGTTCGTAATAGCTGGCGGTGTAATTGGTTAAATACGGTTTATCACACGTTTCGAATCATTAGGTGTACTATGGCTCATGGTAAAAGACAGCGCAGTGCGGTCAGACTTCACTTACTTTACGAACCGTCAACTGAAATTAGCGGTAATGAATTTACTGGAATCGTTAGGTACGTTTCTTAAGACTCAGGTGATTCTTCATGATTCAATCTAAAGCAGGGTGTTCCCAACCTTTTTTGTCTCGAAGACCCCTTGACAATTATTTTTGCCCTGTGTAGATACCTCTACCTTTTGTATACTTAATTTTATACGAATTCTTAACTTCAAATGTGTTTTCGCGCCTGATATGGTGCTACTAACTTTGATAACTTTATCCGTAAAAGAAAGATGTTAAGTATTACAGATTTATTTATTTAAATGACACAAATATATATTTAAGAAAACTGCTACATACAGGCTTTTAATTAGTGATGTGGCAGATGCTGTTTTCACTTTTTATTTTCTTTTTTAAAATATTTTAATTTTTATTTATTTATTTATTTATTTATTTTTGTTATCAATATTTGATTTCACTTTTGTTAGGTTTAACGTAAAATCCTGTTTCTTCTTTTTGTAAGAAGATTGGCAACAGTGCTGAAACCTCTCCAGGTATAAAATTGGAAAAAATATCAAAAAGTCTTTGTGTATCCACCTTGCTTAGAAGGATGTTGGGACGTTGGTGATGTATTAATTTAACAAATGAAGAACTTTCAGGCGTTATTTTTGAACTTTTAATTACTAGTTTCGAGAATTCATTATTCTCTTCTTCAGACGCTTATAAATATTCGTGCTGAAAGAAAAACTAGCCTTCCATTATATGTATTGCATAACAATCTCTCATACCAATATATAGCCGGCTACATCTTGGTGTGAGAGGTTGTTACGCAACACATATAATGGAAGGCTACTTTTGCTTTACTGCACGGATACTTATAAGCATGTGACGAAGAGAATAATGTATTCTCGAAACTAGTAAGTAAAGATTTAAAAATAACGCCTGAAGGTTTTTTATCTGGTAGATTTCTAAAACGTTGTTGCGATAGTCCATAATAAAGGGTAAGTAACAGATATGTCTATCTGGAGCCAGAATTGCTGATATCCATTTCTAAACTGGACCTTACGTTCTTTATTAGTGCTTATTCCGATGTTTTCATCTTGAAGTTGGACATCTCTCTTTTTCACATAAAAATATGAATTGATAATCCATGCGGTATTTCCATACTCAAAGCATTCTCAAACATCTTCTCAGTCTGTGTAAAGGACAATTAAATGTAGAACGTACGTTGAAACATCATCTTCATAGTTCGTCTGTAATAAATTGGGAAACTGCGAAAATTCGCGCCGTTAATGTTTTGCTTCATCAGTTTCATTCTGTGAAGAAACACTGAAATGATGGACTTTGTTTTTATCAAATTTAGACTGTCATCTTGTAACTGACGTTTAACTTCATTAAATTTAGCATGCAAATCTGTAAGATCACCAATTTCTGTTTCCCACTTGATTAAATTATTGTGCAATTCCATGTTGTTATGTGTCGCAAATTATAACTTTGGAGACGAACTTCTACATCGCATGAATTATACTCCAAAAAACAAGTGACTTAGGTGAGAGAGGGCCATTCTCAACATTCTAAATGTATTTGAACTACCGTCTTCTGCCTATATTGAGTATGAAGGTGCTCTATGACGTTTGTACTCTTACAGATAAAACACAGATGACAGCTTCTGTCACTACTTTGTCTCTCTCGGAGGGAAAGGATTGCAGACAACATGCTTAACAATGTCAAACATAGCACAGAAGGCATCAACTGCTGTCTCCTACATGCGTATTTATTTTCGGGAGCTTATTGTCCATATCATGGAAAAAAATCGCTTCACTGTTATCGCAAGTAAAACACTCCATGGGCAAGTGACTGAGCACTAAGCCAGAAATCCGGATGTCTCAGGTTTCATAACTGTCAATTCTAGGATTATTAATCATCAAATGTCGCTTCTTTCACGTCTAGCAATGTTTGCTGAACCAGTAATTGTAACTGAATCTCAATTTACGAAACTAATAACAAGAAAGAGATTTCTTTTGTTGTGAAATAAAAACCTCAGTTCAGTATATAAGAATAATTTCATGTGGCTCGGTGGTCTAGTGCAACTCTTTCAATTGGACGCCACTTCAGCGACTTGCATCTCCCTAACCTACCCCACTTATTAAACGGGGAAACGGAACGGTACCTACAGTTTAATGTGGAATATGAACCAGTGTCGTTTCTGGCGTCTCCTCGCATCGTTGAGACGTGAAGGCTGGATTAAAACGCAGACTGAAGATTTCAGTGATCCAAGCGGGTTTCGAACCCACGACTCTTCGGTTTCCAGTCGAGCGCTTTACCCGGAGACCACCAGGAGTAAAGAAAAGATTATCCACCTATGTTTCTTTGACTACTCTTTCAAATGTAATAAACAAATTCTGTGCAGTAAAAACTGATACACAAAATGCAGTTAAAATGACAAACACAATCACTCTGTCCACAATATGTCAATATACCCCTTGATTATTGACGAAACATTCGCTGGGCCTTCATGAGCAGCGTCCGATACTCATCCCACTCCTTGGAGAAGGGCAAGGGGTAGTAGTTTACGTAGTGGAACTATGAAAATAATCAATAACGCAGCTGGTGGTATCGTAATTGAAAATTATGCCCAAGTTCCTCTTTGGAGATTTACATGTAATATAAAGTAATATTATCTCTACTGAAATACATGTACACCTTTAAATTTACTTATATTGTAATGCTTTACAAGTCTGAATATAAACGTCATAACAGTCTGATCCCCCCCCCCCCAAACCATGCAAATATATATATATATATATACGGGCCTACAGCAGGAGACCGAATATACAGAATTCCTCCATGCTCTCGTTTAGCCAAGCGAACTGAGACATGCAAAGGATCAAGCTTCAGCATTGTGAGAATAATTCTGATTTCGTGGACCCCTATTTACAACAAATAGACCCCCAATGTAGGCTTTGACGTGGACCCCTTCCAGTTTGGAATAGACCCATGAGGATCTATGTAAACCACTTTAGGAATCATTGGTTTAAAGTGTATTTTCTCGAGAATAAACGGAATCCATATTTTTTGCGAATGCAGCACAATCTAACCTACTACGAACAGAAAATGAATTGTCGGACAAACAATTTTTTTTCTCTTTTGGCAAGGAATTTGAATATGCAACAACAACAGAGGTAGCTATTTACGATTTATTTATGGAATTCTCTACACAATCACCACAAAAAAATAAAGATTGAAAATTAAAATTGACTTCGATGATGTCTTAGGTGAATGAAATCGCAACAGCTGTCAAGATGTGTTTATTCCGACACACTACCTAAGACATCATCAAAGTCAATTTTAATTTTCAATCTTTATTTTTTGAGGTGATTGTGTATTTAAGCTGTGGTTGCCCTTGTATGAACATTTTTTGTATTTAAGATCTGATTGTTGCCATTCCTGCCCCCCTTGAAGTGTTGGTGGTTTGATTTCAGGTCAGGTAGATGGCTCCCTTGGAGGTATTTCTTGTGTCTTGTACTATACCTAGTTTTAGAGTTATTTCGATGTCAGTTTAATGGGACACCAGGTACAAGAATGGTAAAAGAACGGCTCCGCAAAAATACAAACCAATAACTCTAAAGTCAGTCTACTCTAGAATTCCTGATTATATTCTAACTTCAGACAGAAAACCGTCTGGCCAGCCATTAGCAAGCCTTTAGAAAGCATCGTGCAAGTAAAAGCTGCATCTTTGATCAAACGATATCTTACGATTCTTGTATAAAGTGCAACATATTCCTTGATTCCCAGAGGCGTTTGATAGAGTTCAGTACTTCTGACTGATAACAAAGGGACGAGCATAAGGAATAGGTACGTAGATGCGAGTGGCACAAGGATTTCTGAAGCAATAGAAGCGACAACCGTATTGTCATGAGTACCCAGGACAGTATGACGGGACCGCTATTCTTTCCTATCACTATAAGGCATAAGTTAAATGTTCAAATGTTTGTTGTATAGCTTATGTAACTTAACTACGGGGTCATCAGTCCATAAACTTACAAAATACCTACCAACTAACTAATACTAAGGACGGCACAAATATCCATGCCAGAGGGGGGATTCGAACCCCCAACCGTAGTGGCCGCGTAGACCGTGACTGGAGCGCCTCAGTCCCCTCGACCACCACGGCCGGCTAAAGGCATGTTACTTCAAGCTCTTTGTAAGTGTAGGGACCAATGACTTCAACAGCTTTTTGCGTTAGGTTTACAAACATCTGAACATTTTGTCACCTTTCCCATTCTTTTGTAGGTTTCCATTGTGCCTTACAATTACTTCACATTGGACTGTCTACTTTTCTCTCATTCAAGCTGTTATAATTGGGGGTACGCCGGGGGTACCCAGAATGAGAGGACGGGACGAAGAGCTGTTTCACGAATAGAGATAGTTCATTGATGTGGAATATCGAATGGAATTTACTGACTTGATGATGCGAACGCACTTAACAATATGACGCAGTACATGCGCTCATTCACTTGGGAACGGCGCTAAAGACGGCGTATTTTAGCAAAAAATCTGGTGCATTTCTGGAGAAAATTCTGACCCTCTGTAAAAAAAAAGATGAACAGGGCGAGCGCCTCTATCAAGTGACGCGCTGATCATTAAGAAGACAGCTAGTAGAAGGCTGAAGTTTTAAATTTAAGAAATATTTAGGGCAGGACGGACGTGAAAAAACGTGTCATCGTCTGATCATCGCAATGACTCCCGAACGTTGGGCACAGAAATTGATATGCGGTTTTCACAGAATGGATTGGTAATCGATGGTTCGTATCGCAAGAGAATAAACCTTTAAATCATACATACAAAGTGTATTTTTTCTGTAAACATTCACTATTTCTAATGGACATTAATAAACTGAAAGCAAGATAAATTATTTCACGTCTTTTACGAAGTATTATAGTGTGCATAGCTTCCACATTAGCTATTCCACAGTAGCGCCCCTAGCGGCGAAAGAGTTGGTATCATGCCATTCGTCTGTTACTGGATTGCTGTTGCTTGGACTGGTAACGCTACTTCCTTGACTTCGTGTCGGACATTACGTTGATACTGCCTCTAAAGTTGACTCTCAGTTAAGGAAACTACTATAGTTCCATGTGCCAGACAAGGACTTTTATACATACGTCAAACTGTTTTATTAGTAATGTAATATGTGTTAAACACGCTTAGGATTGTATAAGAGTGGTATTCATTGTGGCCGTGGCGGAATAGCCGCGCGTGCTGGTGCGCCGTGTTGCGGCGCGCGCGGCAGTCCGCCGTCGGGGATTCGAATCCCCTCTCGGGCATAGGTTTGTGCCGTATTTAGTACAAAGTAGTTTGCAAGTTTAGGGACTGAGGACCCCGCAGTTAAGTCCCTTAAGCCTTACAAATATTTGAAATTTTGCATTCATTGTGTTTATCATATTACGTAGAACATAGCACCCATTAAAATACATACAGACAACGACTTTCGTAGATGTAACATCCACCTGTGGGAAGAAGTACCTACAAAGACATTGATATTTTGTTCCTTTGTTTCTCTCTATTAGAATGTCACTTGCGGTGAAATGAAACGTTTGGCATGGAGATGACGCAAGCAACTATTGTTTATCGATACAACGTTATTACAAGCCTCATTTTTAAAGGATACAAGCATTCTATGTCGAAGGTACAGCTTGTAAGAGCTGGAATTCGTGTTTGCTTTTTCCGTCACAGCACCTTCACCAGAGGTATGCTGGAGGACGTAATATGCCTCGTGACTTTCACGGAGGCACAGCCTAGGAATTTCAGAATTAAACGTCTTTTGAAGCACGTACACTTTCTTGAGACTCTGTCACTCTAGTTTGTTGAGCGTAAACTCAACCTTCGCTTTTTAAAAAAAACTATTTTAATAATAAAAGTATGAAACACGTGTCTGTCTCGTTTACCGGGATGGTCTCCAAAACCTAATTGATATTTATACAGGTATCGTGGGCACAGCTTGGGGATGCATACAGGTTTTTTCTTCTTAGAATTGGATCACGAAATAATCTATAATACAGTAATAATAAATCTGCAAATGTAGGCCTGTCGCTGTTCACTTCAGTCTTTAAAGCTACTGGACGAATCTTCACGCGGTTTTCACGGGAAAACACGAGAAAATTTGGGTCAACATACAGGCATAATTTTATCAAAATCAGATCACGGAGAAATAAGGTATCGTAATTTCAAGTGTTTTCAGTAACCGTCGTGTCTGTTTGTTCAACTATTAAAAACCTGTTATCTCATAAACTACTTCACGAATTTGCATGGGCTTTTCTCAGGTAACTTGAGCGTAACTCTGGACAACATATAGACTTCGTTTCATAATAAACGGATCAATAAAAAAAAAAATATATCGTAATTTGAATTTTTTCTCTACGACCGTCATGTCTGTCTGTCTCTTTGAACACGTTTATCTCCAAAACTGCTTGACGAATTTTCCTGGGGTTTTCACACGTAAATTTACAGTACCGTGCGGTAACATAAAGGTTCAATAATTAAAATCGCATCAGAGAAAATCAAGTTATCATAATTTAATCATTTGCTAAAAAGCCAATGTATATTTCTATTTGATGAGATAATCTCCAAAAGTACTGCAAGAGCTTTAATGGGTTACCACAGGTAAATTGAGAATAGTTTGGGAAATAACATAGGATTATTCTCATCAAAATTGGATCAGAGGAAGGAAAGAAATCGTAATTTGAATTTTTATGTGTATACTATGCTTAAGAGTATGGTGTAGTACAGCAAATCTCCAAGAGTACTAAAATAATTTTCGTGTGGTTTCACATGTCAACTGAGAGTATCTTTGGGGCAACATACAAGCTTCATTTCATCAAAATTGGATCAGGGGAAGAAAAGATATCATAATATGTAGTTTCTGGTGTATGCAATGCTTGAAATGTAGCGTACTTAGCAAAGACCCTATGGAGGCGCCGTTACTGACATAGTATACCAAATAACTAATAGATGGCCATGCTACGTTGTTTATTCTCATAACTAAGGTGTAATACACTGAAACAAGGGCTACGATTTTCCTTACAACAACGGTGTAGTGTATCGATGTTATTAACGGCCGTTGAATTCTATTTGAAAAATCAGTCACGTACATTGATGGGAATAATTCTTAGTGTTGATAATGATATAAATAATTAATGTTGTATCGATCAGAAAATGAATTATCCCACTAAAGCGAATATTTCGTCGCCAACGTTATCATATTGAACCGCTGCAATTGCAAATAAAATTTAACCCAGGTACGACAAAATAATAATAATAATAATAATAATAATAATAGCTGTATCGCGCATGCCTTGCAATGCCATGGAAAGAAAAAAAGTGCTTTTTTCCGCGGGTATCATGTGAGACAATAAATGATGGTGTTGTGCGTATTCCCTCAGTAACAGAAGTATTTTGAATTAAGAGCCTCAATTTTATCTCTGCACATACAAGCTAACATTGAACAGGGAATTGCTGATTACACTTCGTATATTCACCGCTTAACGACATTTCTTTGCATCTTTTGCCAGGGGACATAAAAAAAAATAAAAAAAAAATAAAAAAAAATCATTCCTTTGCGTCTATGGGTGCTTCCATTTTGAAACTTCCTAGCAGATTAAAATTGTGTGCCAGAACCGAGACTTGAACCTGGGACCTTTGCCTTTTCGCAGGCAAGCGCACTACCGACTGTGCTATCCCGACACGACTCACGATGCCGCCTCACAACTTTACTTCCGCCAGTACCTCGCCTCCTACTTTCCAAACTTCGCAGAAGCTCTCCTGCGAACCATGCAAGACTAGCACTCCTGGAAGAAAGGATATGGTGGAGACATGGCTTAGCCACAGCCTAAGGGATGTTTCCAGAATGAAACTTTCACTCTGCAGCAGTCGGTAGAGCGCTTGCCCGCGAAAGGCAAAGGTCCCAGGTTCGAGTCCGGGTTCCGACACACAATTTTAATCTGCCAGGAAGTTTCATATCAGCGCACACTCCGCTGCAGAGTGAAAGTTTCCTTCAAGTTCCATTTTAATTTCTCTACGCGGTGCTGCTACGCTCGCAGTATGACACTATTATGTGACCGCTGTGTTGTGTCGTTCGTTGTTATTCTTTGTAATTGAATCGTTGATAGAAAATCCTGCCGCTTCTGAATTGAGAACTTTGATTAGGTCTTCTGAAAGTTATGAACGTTAAACCAAGAGATATTCATTGACAAATTTGCGAGGTTTACGGGCATAATGCACTGAGGGTTTCAGTGGTGAGCAGAACGGTTCGGCAATTTAAGGAAGGGAAAATTGTGTGCCAGAACCGGGACTTGAACCTGGGACCTTTGCCTTTTCGCGGGCAAGCACACTACCGACTGTGCTATCCCGACACGACTCACGATGCCGCCTCACAACTTTACTTCCGCCAGTACCTCGCCTCCTACTTTCCAAACTTCACAGAAACTCTCCTGCGAACCATGCAAGACTAGCACTCCTGGAAGAAAGGATATAGTGGAGACATTGCTTAGCCACAGCCTAAGGGATGTTTCGAGAATGAAACTTTCACTCTACAGCGGAGTGTGCGCTGATATGAAACTTCCTGGCAGATTAAAATTGTGTACTGGAACCGGGACTCGAACCTGTGACCTTTGCCTTTCGCGGGCAAGCGCACTACCGACTGTGCTATCCCGACACGATTCACGATGCCGCCTCACAATTTCACTTCTGCCAGTACCTCGCCTCCTACTTTCCAAACTTCACAGAAGCTCTCCTGCGAACCATGCAAGACTAGCACTCCTGGAAGAAAGGATATGGTGGAGACATGGCTTAGCCACAGCCTAAGGGATGTTTCCAGAATGAAACTTTCACTCTGCAGCAGTCGGTAGAGCGCTTGCCCGCGAAAGGCAAAGGTCCCAGGTTCGAGTCCGGGTTCCGACACACAATTTTAATCTGCCAGGAAGTTTCATATCAGCGCACACTCCGCTGCAGAGTGAAAGTTTCCTTCAAGTTCCATTTTAATTTCTCTACGCGGTGCTGCTACGCTCGCAGTATGACACTATTATGTGACCGCTGTGTTGTGTCGTTCGTTGTTATTCTTTGTAATTGAATCGTTGATAGAAAATCCTGCCGCTTCTGAATTGAGAACTTTGATTAGGTCTTCTGAAAGTTATGAACGTTAAACCAATAGATATTCATTGACAAATTTGCGAGGTTTACGGGCATAATGCACTGAGGGTTTCAGTGGTGAGCAGAACGGTTCGGCAATTTAAGGAAGGGAAAGATCAATTGCATGGCAAAGAACGAAGAAATTTTCACTTCGATTGTGACAAAACTACTCCTTCAGATCTTCGGTGTTTTTGACCATCCTCTTTTCAGTTCCGAATGCGTTCTTATCGATTATCTCTTTCGGCATCTGAAGTGGTTCCTCAATAGTAAGTCCTTCATCATGAAGAGGTAAACTAACTAGTTCCCAATTGATTGACAACGCAGGTGAAAAATTATGTGATGGAGGAAAGCCTAAAACTTAAAACACGCTACGAAAAGTGCCTGGAAAATTACGGATGATATGTTAAAAAGTAGATATTTTTGTAAATAACATTGTTTTCTTTATCTGTAATCGATTGCTGTTATTATCACAAAACAGAACTTACAATTCAGAACTACCCTAGTGTATAACTTTGCAATCAATAATTGTTACCTTTACTTAAACGTAGATCGCTAGAAAGTTGAAGAAATTAAAACTGCTTTGAAAGTACAAATACAGTTGAATTTTGGCTGAAATAGTTACATAACTAGTGGTAAACATAGGCATAGAATAATTGTCTCTACCCACACTATTCATTGGCAAAGAATTAAACGATAATTCCACTTACTCATACCTTATGCATGTAACATTAACATTACAGGAAACTGGTAAATAGAAGCGCTGTGTATTCCTAGAAAAACTGTTTCCTAAATGCATTTGGTTGACAGCCGTAAACAAGAATCATTTCACTTCGTGTGTTGTATTCCATAGTTAAATTCTGTTTCAATATATAAAATTACTGTTGGGTGCACAAATGTGCTGATATTCACTTATTCTCTTACTCTAAATTAGAAAGTGCAGAGTCACATATTTTAATGCAAATGTACTAGTGTTATCGACAAAAATACCTGCGAATAACAGTTTGGTAAGATATACAATATAAAAAAGGAAAATGTATTTTAAAAGTCCTTCATTTGCAAATAACATTGCATCTTGATCCATACACGAAATAAATCAGTCATTCCCCAAAAAATAAATAAATAAATAAATAATAAAAATAAAAATAAAATAAATAAATAAAGGGACCACTCGTTGGAAAGCATATGTGTTGAACGTACACAAAGGAAAGAGTAGACTTGCTAACTTTCTAGCTTTTGCATTACTGTTTCTTCAAACTTTACTACACACACACACACACACACACACACACACACACACACACAGACGCACGTACACATGTTGTTCTATGGTTCTGGCAAGACGCAAAGTACGACGGGTGACATTGAATTCAGCGGGTAGACTATATTCTAATAAGGTTTCTGTGGTATGGTGTGAGTTGGGTGAGGCGATACAGGGCGGTCGGCAAGAAACGTGATGGGTACGACTATGTCGAGGAAGCCAGTTGCTTGGGTGGAATGTGGAATGAGGCGTGGCAGGAGTACAGGCTGAGCACATAAAAGTACATGTGCTGGAGTCGATGGAGAGCTGCACACAATGGAAAGGTTGGGGGGAAATGAGTTAGGGTGGGCTAATAGACCAGAGGCACGGAAACTGCCCGCTGGAGTGTGTGGGGAGAGTAGGTTACCAGACTTTCAGTACATTCTGCCTAGCGGAGAAGGTGTAAGTAAGCGGAATATTCATTTCCATCTTTGTCAATCAAAGAAGCTATCTATCCTTTTGTGCACGTAATAGAGGTAGCAGGTACGCAAATAAAACAATGAAACGAGATATCAGTCTGTGAGACGTCTGTACTATTCCAAAACGTCGAAATTTGTTCAAAAAAAAGTTCAAATGTTTGTAGAACTTATGGGACTTAACTACGGGGTCATCAGTCCCTAAGCCTACAAACTACTTATGAACTACCTAAGACTAAGAACGGCACAAATATCCATGCCCGAGGGGGAATTCGAACCCCCGACCGTAGTGGCCGTGCAGACCGTGACTGAAGCGCCTTAGTCCCCTCGGCCACCGCGGCCGACTCGAAATTTGTCAAACGACGTTTATTCCGATGTATACATTTTTAAGTGAAGGTAAGAACTGTTAATTGCAATGTGAGCCACTTTTCATACTTATTTACGTTTACTACTAGGACTGAAATATAACTGCACAGAATGAGGCCTCCAGTGAATGTAATGAACTACTTCTTTAATAAATCACAAATCTTAAGATTAGCACGAAAAAAGTGTGTATATCGACGGTTCTCCTAAAAGTTTTAAGTAATGTATGTACACTTTGTGCACTGTGACAAATTACTATATGAGAGATGGATGTCAAAATTGATGGTGGTAAGTCAATTAGCGACTAAGTAGGCCTAAGTAGATGTTTGAATAAAGGGAAGAGTTGGTAGACGTATAATGACCGTTCTTAAAGAACAGACGTTGCCTATGGCCCGCAGCTATAAATGTTAAATATACATCGATTACTTCGCAATTTGCGATTATTTCCGAGTTTAGCTGTCCTCTTCAGTTGTAGAAGTAATCAATGTATATTTAACATTTATAGCTGCGGGCCATCGGCAACGTCTGTTCTTTAAGCACAGACGTATCATTGTAAATATGACAGCCAAGACAGGCTAAAGATGGTGTAGTATGTCTCCCCGTCGCGGGAATCACTATGTAATGCGTGCGAGCACTAAGGGAAGTAGACATGTGTAACATATGGAAGTTTGGGTCTAGCCGGCGAGCGTGTCCAGGTGACCGAGTGGTTAAGGGACCGTTCGTGAAAAGCGGGAGACCCGCGTTTTCATACGTTACAAAATGATAGACCAACTGAAAAGGACAGCCAAAGTTTGAAATTTTTGCGATGGGCCTAGGTAATTTTTGGACCACTTTAG
The DNA here is from genome assembly GCA_026315105.1 of Locusta migratoria. Classification (NCBI taxonomy): domain Eukaryota; kingdom Metazoa; phylum Arthropoda; class Insecta; order Orthoptera; family Acrididae; genus Locusta; species Locusta migratoria. The sequence continues at coordinate 197,142,383 of CM048749.1, forward strand.
GTTACGGTAGTAGCACTAAAAGTAGACCTTTGGGATCGTTTTTTGACAGCTCGAAATTTAAATTCACCTGACACGAAAATTCGAATTTGTAGAGGAGAAAATTCTCTACAACTTTGCTCTGTTATGTGTTTTTCATATCTCGTATCGTTTCAGAGATATTTGCAAAAATAACGGCGATTTTGGGATATATGTCTGTCTGTCTGTCCATCTGTCTGTCTGTTCGTAACGTGTTTCCCGTTTTTAAGACGAACCGTTCAACCGATCAACACGAAATTTTAAAGACATAATTGCAGGCCGACAGAGACCAGAACTTCCCGTTTTCAAATTTTTCGGACAAAAAATACGGTAGTAATGCAGAAAAAGCCGTTTTTAATATAATTGGAATTGCAAACGAACCGTTCATCTGACACGAAAATTCAATAACCTAATTGGTAGAGGGAAAAATTCTCTACAAATTCTCTCTATTACGTTTCTTTCATATCTTGCATCGTTGTAGAGATATTTGCAAAAATAACGACGATTTAACGATGTCTGTCTGGCTGCAATGTGTTCCCACTTTTTAGGTCGAACCGTTCAACCGATCGGCACCAAATTTTTACAGACATAATTGTTGGCTACCACAGACCAGAACCTCGCTTTTTCAAAAATTTCGGACAAGAAATACGTTAGTAACACCAAAAATGGGCCGTTTGCAATGTAATTTTAATTGCATATAAACCGTTCATCTGACGCTAAAATTAAATAACCGAATTTGTAGAGGAGAAGATTCTCTACAGCTCTGTTCCCTTATGTTTTTTTCATATTTCGTATCTTTTGAGAGATATTTGTAAAAATAACAGAGTTTTTACACCCTCTACTGAATTAACGAAAACCAGCCAGCCGTTCGCAGATGTCACGTGACATTCCTAGCCCAGAACTCTCTCTGGCATAAGCCATCTTGCATTGCCTATTTGATGATTTCCTTAGTTTAACTTACACGTTTTCATTTCTAAGCAATGGCGCACTGAAGAATTAACAAAAACACGCCGTTCTTCGTACGATAAATGTTAATCTAGTGTCTACAAATGCCTTATTAGCATCAGTTAGCAACGGCTATTAATAGTATGAGATTAAATAACGTAACTTCTCAGTATTGGCCGTAGCGTAGTGGCAATGCGTTGTACTGTGACGCTCAAATCAGTGGTTCAATACCCGCCAGTACCTAATTTTTTTTCCTAAAAGGGTTTCAGACACTCTAATTAATTAATTTTATATTGTTTACATTATTACTTTGGTCCAAAATGTTTGCAAAAACATATAAAACTACAAATCTAAAGTGGACCGTAAAACACGTCAGTGCGATTTTTAACAAGTGACTAGTCACTTCAAACGATAGGTTCTGCTTCGACCTGTCTCAGTACTGAATTAATTGTTAACCTATTGTCACGGGAATGTAGTACAATCTGTTAGTGGAACCCGGCAGAGAGCCTCCAGCCCGCTCGGCGGTAGAGGCGCCGTCAGATAGGGGTGCGCGCGCCTGCCGTTGCGTGTCTCGCGGGCGCCCGCAGTCCCCTTTAAGTCAGAATTTAATAATGATCGCGCCGCTGCCGGCATCCGGCGCACGGTTTGCGGGGGCGTGGCGGGGCTGTGAGGGGCAAGGGGGGGAGGGAAGGTGGGGGTGACACCTCAGCCGCCCCCTGCCATTGACACCTCTGCCAGCCGTCATGGCGCCCGAAATACCTCTGTCTCGTCTGAGCGTTCCAGAACAGACAGCAATAAATGTACGATACGAAGATAGATTAAACCTGTTTACAGTACACTGTCCGACAACAGCAGGTGAAGCACCCATCAAGGATTGTGGGATGCGCTGGTAGAAATAATACGAGGGTTGGAACTGTAGTTACAAGCGTTGTGTAGGAGCATTACCAGCGATGTGGAAGGCGTAGTATGCTGTTAGGAGCGCCTGTTCTGTTGATGGTGCGAATGGAGCGGTCTGCGGCCTGTCGAATCTCCGGAGCAGTTCTGAACCGGATGCCACGAAATGGTTCACCTTCGGAATCAAATCAAAGGACTTCTGGGAGTAAGGTGGATGGTACAGTACTTCCCAGTCCTATCGACCGAACAGAGAATCCACACTTTGCGCTGTATGCGCCGGTGCATTGTCGTGTAAAATGATGGGTGGGTTCCGTAGAAAGTGTTGCCGCTTCTTTCGCAATGCTGGTCTGAAAGCGTACCGCCTCATACTTCTTGGCGGTCTCTATAGTGGGCGACACACTGTCAATAACAAAAACTGTCACGCTGTAAGAAAATTGCCTGTTGGAGGTCGTGAAATAATCTCAAAATTTAGAATGCGTAATAGTATACTCTAGTAATAATAATTTCGTTATTGAATGTTGCAGCAAATCACAACTAATGGGTCGCAACAACACTTTCGCAGTGAAAGTTAAAAATTTTGAATAAAAAAAGATATTAATTAACTTGAAACAATCACTGTGGTAATTAATTAAGCTTGGCCCTATCTGACTTAGAATTGACTACAGCCTCCAACTAGCACCTCTTACGATTCACGAACAGCACAACTTCACTAATAAATGTGTTAGAATTCATGTAGTGGTGATGGCGTGTTCGTGTTATAATCAAAATTGTAATAGCAGATAGACTCTAATTGCAATGATAATAGCTCAATACAGTGAAACTCCGTGGTGCAATGAGCTTCACAAATACTACAGTCAAAGTTCTCAATAGTTTTGATATTATTGTTTAAAGCATTCAAGTTCCTTGTAAAACTTTACGTAAACAACTTTTTTTTAATTGGTTCCAGGGCCTGGGTAGCGTACGCGTGTAACTGGCTGAGCAGAGTTTGGCATTTAACGTATTTCATAAAAAATTACTTCAGTCAAGTCTGGTAAAACTACTATAATACTTTGACTACTGTTAGCCTGGTTACTTTCTACATAAATGAAACCAACTTTACTTTACTTGCAAACTATGTTGCGCTTTAATTACTAGTCTCTGTGGTTGCAACACGTTTAGCAATTCTTTAACTCGTCTAAGAATTTCTTTAAAACTGATCGTAGTTACTTTGAAAATTATTGAAATTGTTAGTCAATGTACAGGCTTGCATATTCAACATAATCTAATAATGGTGATAATGGGGTGACTACAACTATTTACAAAATTAAGACTGGTTTCAAAATAAGTCATGTATAATTGAACCAAAGTTCTGATTAGGTTGACACTACATTTATATGCATACAAAATAAAATGTTACAAAAGTACTCATCTGCTTTCGTCGTCTTCGTCGTGAAGTCCAAACAAGACAGATATGATTACAATAGGTACTCTTGCTACAACAACGATCACACTCGGTGACAATAGGCTCGATACCAAACAATTACTTTTCTTACATACACTTTCGAGTATAAATAAACTTATTTCGCACTATGTTCAATACATTAAACAGTACGCCTCTCAGGCTTATTGCAATTGCATAAAACTCGCTCCACACTGCGCCTACCGTGCCTCTGCACCATCAACAAAACATTTATGTGTTTACTATAGCGAGTCCGCTCCGCGACTGCATTTATGTCTTTACTTTGGCGAGTCCGCACCGCGACTGCTTCAGCAGCGCGACACTCACAGCTACTACTTCTGTACCAAAGACAGTCTTTACTACAGGTTCAACATTTTCTCTGGCGCATTGCTAACTTACAGCATAAGAATGTCCGTGTATTCATGCGGGTTTACACATATAGTACATGTTTACACTAAATGATCCAATACAGAAAATGACGTTACATAAGAATATATCTAGCATACAAGAAATGGAAAAATACATGAAATAAACAAATTTAAGACGATATATACATTACGTCAAATCAAATTGTAAGATAAAGCGACAGGTGTACTCTTACAACGCATTCAAATAAAAAAAGATCACTCCCAGGCTATTCGTGGCAGAACAGGAACTTTTGCATATAAATTCATGCCAAGATTCCAAAATGAACACATGGTTTATTGCCCATTTAAACTTGACAACTTAAATGCGTAGATACTACCAGAAAATAGACATATAAATATATCACAATTACAACGGAATAAATATAACAGTTCAATAGCATAAGCCAACATCAACTTCCTACTGCCTCTGCTAGAACAGATCTTTTGGTTATATAGCAGAAGGTTTACAACTCTTAGCTCAAAGATATGAAACATCTACCTCAACAAAGAGGTAAATGTGTATTCTGCACAATTAATTTATCTTTGACATGTCAGATAGTTCCTCTTTGACATGTCAATAGCAAAACACTGTAAACAAAACGAAATATCTGAATATACAAATGTTAAGAATATTAGAGATTTACAGGACAAAACATGTTGTACAGTGCATTTAAACATATTTGAAGTGATTCCAATACAAAATATTGGAATGAAGTTACAAATAACCTGCAAATATGTGTACATAATTACTAAAATATTTTACATATTAATACAAAGAAAAACAATAGGAAGAACCAAAAGAAATGGAATAATCTCGTAAGTAAATATTACATAATAATTATTATAGTGCTTCTACTTTAAGGAATTGCATATAATATAAGTATAGGTCAAAGTCGAAATTTATTGTTACAGTGATAGGTATAGTCACATGGGGTGAGCTATATACCATAACATGTCACAGGTGATACTCCAAAAACGAACAGTAATATTGTACATTGACAGTCTGCTGAGGAGCAACGTAATGCGTTACAATAACACGAGAATAGCCATACTGGGACTTTGACGCTCTTTCGACTTTCGCGTCGACTCGTAATGACGTCATTCCTTGGATTAGATTCGATCTTGATCGAACTCCATTGTTTCTGTTTCGCAAACATAGTCACACCTTTACGATAGACCGCTCTCTCACAAGTGACTGTGTTTTCCTCGATTGTGCGCACGTCGGTGACATGGGACGAGCGGGTTCTTTTGGTCGGAGGTAAGGTTGGTATGTAAACAACTTGTATCAGCGACAATAGTAGATGCCATTGCATAGTGTCTCCACAACAGTGTTGTCACTATGTAAGTTCCAAGCCTCGTAGTACACTCTCGTAGGGTATTCCAATTCGGTCAGGATTTATTGTTGAAACAGTGCAAATAGGGTATATTAAATGATGACATTCAAAGATCAGAAGCAGAAAAGATATTGTAGTACTATGTGCCGTTCTACGTTGAAACACCAATATTAGTATCCTACGTGAATTATTTTTCAAAAGAGATAGACAGGCTGGCCAGTACTTAACTAAGGTAGACTTCGTCTTCGTCCGACATTGTTTTTTGTGGCGATTTCAAGCAGTGTTGCTTGTTTATTGGCATTTGTACTGTACACAACCGCTGCTGCTCTCAGTAATAAAATGCATGCTGTCGGCTACTGAGCTGTGCGTGGAGAGAGCTAAGGCCTGACTCTTTGACGCTACTCATCTCAGAATATAGTACTCAAACGATATAAGAAACAGAATGCTCCATGAATTCAGCTGCAACTGACATGCCGAATCAGTGGTGCACAGCAATCAGTGAGAATAAACATTCCTTCAGTAAAAGACGGTCGTAATTGTTTTATTCTTTAATTAATAACGTGTTTCGCCGTTGAGCAGAGCATCCTCAAATTATAATGCGCTCATCGTGGTGAAACAGCTTAAGTTATTTTGCGGTGTTTCTATATTTTTGGTATTGTGGATTTCCTTGTAGACCTTTAGAGAAACGGCGGTCCCTGATGACACAATATAAGCGCATGTTTACAATTGCTCTCACGGGTGGTAGGTGGGCGTGGTGTGCTGCTCCGTGGACATTTACAGACTCATAGTAAGTCTGTACACCACGGAGAGGGCATTGTAATCTGAGGATGCCCTGCTAAAGGGCGAAACTGGTCATTAATTAAAGAATAAAACAATCTGCAATCTATAAGATTTCCTACTGAAGGAATGTTCAGTCTGTTAATTTTTGTCCGAAAATTTTCATGTGAATCACCGGTGTACCAACTGCTTTTCTGGGTGCTTCCCTTTTTATTGTCAGGTAGTTTAGTTTTTTTATAGACTAACACAAGACTAGCGTAATGACAATGTTAGCTCCCTCTGTGTTAACAGTTTCACTGCTTAAACAACTGTAAATGTCACATCCTAAGAGGTAACATTTCTAGACGCCGCATTTATCCCATATCATAAAATCATCAGTTTTAATTAAAACTGAGAAGGTATTTTTAATGCCTCAATGTAGATATATAAAAAACTAGCAGTGTACAGTCTGTATGTCGATGCCTCCTTTGCTTTGTAAGTACGAGGGTGAGTAAGTACGTCGCAAAGTGAGGTAGACATGTGCGTTCTGTAGGTAGTACTGCGTTTCCAAGCCTGATAATTGCATTATTTTTCAGCTAACCCAACCTGTAAATTTAAACAAACGTCCCATCGTTGGAAAAGGCTTTAAAAGCCTGGAGCTTGGAATATTTGTGGCAGAGTTTGCATCCTATAAGTGAGGCTCTTGAGTTGTAACTTTATTTGGTTCCTTAAACTGCAGCAAGCCACAAGACGGATGTGTCGCAGAGGTAGAGAGCGCGCATTACTGACGTTTGTCACCTTCGTACATACGCTCACATGATGCAGACACGTTCGCTGTTCGAATTAGGACCGATTCGTTAAAGAGTAATGTCGAACAAAATGCGCTCTACTTATATTTAAGGCAATTTTAATCTATACTAATAATAAATCTGTAAATGTAGGCCTGTCACTGTTCCCTTAAATCTTCAAAACTACTGGACGAATCTTCATGCGGTTTTCACAGGAAACACGAGAAACGTTTGGGTCAATATATAGGCATAATTACGGGAAAAAATTATCGTAAATTCAAGTGTTTTCAGTAACCGCCATGTTTGTTTGTTCAAATATTAAAAACCTCTTATCTCGAAAACTACTTCACCAATTTGCATGGGGTTTTCACAGATAACATGAGCGTAACTCAGGGTTCATATAAACATCGTTTATCAAAATCGGATCACGGAAAAAAGAATATCGTAATTTGAAATTATTTATCTACAACCGTCATGTCTGTCTGTCTCTTTGAACACGTTTATCTCCAAAACTACTTTGACGAATTTTCATAGGGTTTTCACACGTAACTTGAGCATATCATGCGGTTATATAAAGGCTTCAATAATTAAAATCGGATCAGAGAAAATGAAGATATCATTATTTAATCATTTGTTTAAATGCCTTCGTGTATGACTATTTGTTTAAGGTAATCTCCAAAGGTACTACACGAACTTTCATGGGTTTCCACAGGTAAATTTTGTAATAGTTTGGAGAGTAACATAGGCTACATATCATCAAAATCGGATCAGAGGAAGGAAAGATATCGTAATTTGAAGTTTAATGTGTATACTATGCTTATAAGTATGTTGTAGTTCAGCAAATCACCAAGAATACTATACGAACTTTCGTGGTATTTCATAGGTCAACTGAGAGTACCTTGGGGTAACATATAAGCATCATTTCATTAAAATCGGATCAGGGGAAGAAGAGAGATAGTAATTTGTAGTTTCTGGTGTACACTGTGCTTAAATTGCAGCGTAGTATAACAAAGATCCGACAGAAAATTGACTTAGTGTTCTGAATATATAGTTCTGTTACAGAAGGTCGATATCAATTTCGTCCTTTACGAAGTAATCACTGCAGGACGTGAGGACATGTATTATGTGAAAAAAGTGCCGATGCTGCTAACACGTCGAGACATTTCCCTGAAAATACTATATTTAATGGAAAATTCTATAGAGACGATCAGCTGATGGCATTCCTTCAACGATTACCCAGACTTATTTTATCGCACATTGACACCACCATGACGTCTTATTTATACAGACATGAACTGCTCTGTTACGAAATTTCAGCATTCATCGAGTTTTCGATAATAGGGAGCACTGCATACAGAATAACTACTGCAACATACTAATACTTCAGAATACATTTACAGTTTTGTACTACACCATAGAACCAATACATGGCGCTGTTATTATTATTACTATTTTTCATCTCAACGATAGACGTGTTTTCAGAAGTTTACGCCAAACAGACAATTTCACACCGCAGTCTTTATGAACACAAACTAACATTAAATTTACATCGTTCCGAAGTATGGACTTAAATTAATTTCACTTTTTGCTTGAAAAACTTTATGAACATTCAGCGTTTTCGACAATGACTTCTACTTAAATTTGACATCTTGGCTAGGAAAACTGAGTTTATTGACAGAGCGATCCAACAAGGATTCTGATTTTGCTTACCTAGGTCCGGAACCCTAGAAACCATGATATACACAGGTTCCTCTTTAACAACCGTTGCGAAGCACGGGCATGTAAGCTAAATAAAACGCATTCAAATTTGTTTGGGGACGTATTTTCTTCGACAGTACCTAGCAAATGATCACCATCTGAGTTCAATAAAATCAGTAATGAATAAAATTAAATCCTAAAAAGTTAGAAACTTGCGAAAATACTGAAAAAATTACTTTGAAACACATTCTACAAAAAACGTTTGACGAAACTCATAAATGTGAATGGGTATTTTCAGCCGAATCTGAAGGCAACATGCTAATAGTGTTTGCTGGCGTGTAGAAGCATTCCATTTGCGAGAGTGTGCAGACGTCCGTTTCTCTACACTATCGCGATCGTGCAGTGAATATTGCATTGCCGGCATTACCATACAAAGTGACCTACGCAGCGGCTGACCACGACTGCTTCATTACTTTCTGTGACGACGACAACAGGAGACGTCCAATGCAATCACCGAGTCATAATGGTGAACACAGTGTCAATAAGAAGTTCATCGGTTTTCCGAAACACGTCGCGCTTGACAGGGTACCAAGAGAGACGAGACACGCTGCTACTACCGTGTGACAATTCATGGAATTACTGACTGCATCCTGAGAGCAGTGAACTTTTATTTATCCCTGATTTAACAGACTGTTATCTACAACTCCAGCGAATCACGTTATTTTAGGACTACAGTTTAATGTTCAATAATCCTGTTCAAGTATTACACATGGCTTAATGGTGATGAAAAATGTTTTGTTTTGCTAAAAACTGTACATTCTGTAACGGTTTTCGGATTTTTTGCGCTCGTAAGGAAACAACTAACTAGCGTTCACAAGAGTCACCAGTGTGTTGATAACCAAATATAAACAATCAATACGTATATACTCTTTAGTCATGACATTAAATAACAATTATTGTATTTCAATTTTAAAATGTAATGCAAAGAGCTTGATGGATAATAAGTGTGAAAAGCTCTCCTTTTTACATTTATCATATCATATCACGATTAATGCAGTGACTTATATTTTATTTATGCATCTACATCTAGATACACACTCTGCAAATCACATTTAAGTGGCTGGAAGAGGGTTCATTAACCACTTTCATAACCTTTTTCTACTGTTCTATTCTCTAATAGTGCGTGGGAAGAAAGAACACCTAAAGCGTTCCGTTTTCGATCTGATTTCTCTTATTTTATTGGGATGGTCATATCTCCCTATGTACAAGGTGCATTCAAGTTCTGAGGCCTCCGATTGTTTTTCTAATTAACTACTCACTCGAAATCGATGAAACTGGCGTTACTTCTCGACGTGAGTAGTTAATTAGAAAAACAATCGGAGGCCTCAGAACTTGAATGCACCTTGTACATAGGGAGATATGACCTTTGGAACGCAATGGGTAAGGATTACGCCCTCGCTGTCCCAGAACATGGACACCATCATTTTTTCAGCACTGGCGGTTACCCGAAATTTTTTTGGTGGCGGTGAATCTTTGTGCTTCCATTGAGCTGACTGGCGCTTTGTTTCTGGATTGAAAAATGGCATCCACGTCTCATCCATTGTCACAACCGACGAAAAGAGTCCCATTCATGCTGTCGTTGCGCGTCAACATTGCTTGGAAACATGCCACACTGGCAGCCTTGTGGTCGTCCGTCAGCATTCGTGGCACCCACCTGGATTACACTTTTCGCATTTTCAGGTCGTCATGCAAGATTGTGTGCACAGAATCCACAGAAATGCCAACTCTGGAGGCGATCTGTTCAACAGTCATTCGGTGATCCCCCAAAACAATTCTCTCCACTTTTTCGATCATGTCGTCAGACCGCCTTGTTCGAGCCCGAGGTTGTTTCGGTTTGTTGTCACACGATGTTCTGCCTTCATTAAACTGTCGCACCCACGAATGCACTTTCGACACGTCCATAACTCCATCACCACATGTCTCCTTAAACTGTCGATGAATTTCAATTGGTGTCACACCACGCAAATTCAGAAAACGAATGATTGCACGCTGTTCATGTAAGGAAAACGTGCCATTTTAAGTATCTAAAAAAGTTCTCATTCTCGCCGCTGGCGCTAAAATTTCATCCACCGTACGGTGCTCCCTTCTCTGGGATGTATTGACAATGAACGCGGCCTCATTTTAAAACAATGCGCATGTTTCTACCTCTTTCCATTCCGGAGGGAAAAAATCGGAGGCCTTAGAACTTGAATGCACCTCGTAGGCGAGTGCTAGCAAAATATTTTCACATTCAGAAGTCGGTGATTGAAATATCGCAAATAGATCTTGACGCAACTAACGTCGTTCTTTCAATTATTTCCACCTCAAATCGTGCAACATTTCCGTGACGCTTTCCCCATATAACGTGTTAAAACAAAACGAGCTGCCCTTATCTGAACCTTCTCAATGTCTTCCGTGTGTCACACCTGGTGGTGGTCCCACGCTGGAAAACAGTACTCCAGGAGAGGAAGCAAAAGTGTGATGTAGGCAGTCTCTTTGATGGAGCTGCTGCATTTTCAAAGCGTTATGACAATGAAACGCAACATCTGGTTCGCCTTCCCCACAACACTTTCTATGTGTTTTCTCCAGTCTATGTTTGGTTTGCTAGATATCGATGCCCCTTGTATCCAGCCAGTAGTTCAGAAAGCCGAAAACCTGCGCGACATAGATATTAGTTTAACTAAACCGCCATGTCTTTGTTTCTCATGCTTGAATATGAGACTATTCTAAGAACAGGTGCTGCGGTGGAGTGGCAGAGCGTATTAAGGCGCCATGCTCCGATGCGCGAGGCCGTTTCCCGTCGGGGGTTCGAATCATTCCTCGGACATGGATGTTTGTGCTGTCTTTAGTATAAGTTTATTTAAAAGTAGTTTGTAAGTTTCGGGATTTATGACACCGCTGTTAAGTAACATAAGCTTAACAAACATTTAAACCTTTTTCGAAGAACAGGTTATACAAAATATTTACCCTATGTACCTACAGATGTGATTTTATAATCCAATTCCACAGTTTTAAGTATCGGAAAACAAGGTCACAATGTTGGACAACCTGCTTGAAGAATGAAACTTCACTCTACAGCGGAGTGTGCGCTGAAACTTCCTGGCAGATTAAAATTGTGTGCCGGAACCGGGACTCGAACCTGGGACCTTTACCTTCCGCGGGCAAGCGTACTACCGACTGTGCTATCCCGACACGACTCACGATGCCGCCTCACAACTTCACTTCCGCCAGTACCTCGTCTCCTACTTTCCAAACTTCACAGAAGCTCTCCTGCAAACACGCAAGACTAGCACTCCTGGAAGAAAGGATATGGTGGAGACATGGCTTAGCCACAACCTAAGGGATGTTTCCAGAATGAAACTTTCACTCTGCAGCGGAGTGTGCGCTGATATGAAACTTCCTGGCAGATTAAAATTGGTCCCATGTTCCCAGGTTCGAGTCCCGGTTCCGGCACAATTTTAATCTGCCAGGAAGTTTCAACGTGCTTGAAGCTTACGGAATTGAACGACTAGCGTGGGCAGCTTGTTCACCGGACTTAAGCCCCATGAGCATGTCTTGGTTGTACTTGGCAGAAACATTGCAGCCACACCAGCACTTCCCAAAGCAGATGCAGAGCTGGATATTGCACTTATGGAAGAATGGCCAAATATCCCTCAAGAGCTGATTGATAACCTCATATTATTCATTCCACGCAAGTGTGCAACTGTAATGGTCGGCCGGGGTGATCACACACCATATTAGAGGGCAACGAGAGTGACTTATTCACTGTTATGGTAGCTCTATGTTGCCTCGCCGCAAGGAAACGCCATACAATCTTCAAGTATCACACATAAATTACAGTTGTTACCAACATCTGAATCAGATACGTTACCATATGTATTTTGTGTATGGCATTTCACATGCTCCTATGATTGTTTTGAGAAGTGTAACAGCATTTTATTTTTGTGTACAAGATGCGTCTGAAATTTTCGATGAATATTTCCATATTTTACAAACTGCGCGGGCAAGGTTGAGCTACCCGCGGATACACAACAAGCGCCCTCTATCGTACAAAGCACTGCAGTGGAGCGCTGGTACACGCTGCGACCAGCTAACAGGGTCATTGTGAGAACTCGTGTCAGTGCAACATGCCGGTCAAAACGAGTTAGCATACTGTTTTGTTTCAAATTCGGCAAAACGGCGACGCAGATCCATAGCATGTTAGTGCAAGTGTATCGTGTTGAAGCAGTGAGTAAAAAGTGTGTTTTTGAGCGATTGCGGAGATCTAAAAGCGCGCGTCCTCAGTGCTTCGAGCGATTCCACAAGAAGTGTTTGCTTACAGTTTCCAACAGCTGTACAAATGATGTCAGAAGTATTTTGTAGCCAACTGCAATTACTTTGAAGACCAGTACAAGTAATTTTTTGTAACTCTTGTTTCCTATATTGCATGAGGCCATTCAGCGAACTTTTCAGACGCATCTCGTACATAAATTATATTGACATCTTTAAATATTACTTTTATAAATGTAGATGGGGGGACAAAATAATATGACCACCGTGTTTAATACTGCGTCTTGTTGCATGTTGGCATCACTGCGTACGTATCAAGACAGACCTGTCTACAGAGCAGAACCGACGTACGATGTCTTAGACGGTACCTTGCAGTCGATTGTACTGCTACGGTCAATATGGATAAAACGAGTGATACTTCAAAAAAGATACCAGCTGCGCGGGTATGGCAGCGCTGTCTAAGGCTCCAGGTCACGGATTGCACGGCCGCTCCTGCCGGTTAATAGGGCCCTTCCTTGGGAGTGTGTGTATGTACACTCCTGGCCATTAAAATTGCTACACCACGAAATGACGTGCTAAAAGACGCGTAATTTAACCGACAGGAAGAAGATGCTGTGATATGCAAATGATTAGTTTTTTCTCTCATACATACAAAACGGCATCTCTCGTGGACAGTCGTAGCCTAGCCATCTACCATTTCAATAAGACCTTTCTACGAAACTCAGAAAACGAAAAGTGGTCGTTTGATAGTACACCATAGTACACCATCCGTTTAGCAACAGCTTATGTGTCGTTAAGGGTTATTTTTTAATAGCGTTATGGTAGGTGGGCGATACATCGCTACTAACTCATAGAAGATTAATATTAAGAAGATTTATTGCTCTAGTTTGAATCATACCTGAATAAGGATGAATAAGACACAGGATTCATTTGTTGTTCACTTTTCACACTACTGTTTTATGCACTGTATTATGGTTCAATGACTCAATAGGACTTCACGTTTCGGAAAGCAGTCTTCCAAAAGAGAAGTGTTATCGCCCATAAAATATTTGCCACACATAAGGCTTCAATAGCACTACACGCCATAGGATAACTTTGAACACTTCTGGCACAAAAAAGAGGGAAAGTCACAATGCCGCGACTGCCAGAATCTAATAACAACGTTGTAAATTACAGAAGTTTAAGGATGGATGGATGGATGCTTAGGGTTTAACGTCCCGTCGACAGCTTGGCCATTAGAGACGGAGCTAACGCTCGGAGTTTTTGGGTTAGGATGAGGAAGGAAATCGGCCGTGCTCTTTGAAAGGAACCATCCCGGCATATGCCTGGAGTGATTTAGGGAAATCACGGAAAACCTAAATCTGGATGGCCGGAGGTGGATTTGAACCACCATCCTCCCGAATGCGAGTCCAGTGCGTTACCACTGCGCAACCTCGCTCGGTACAGAAGTTTAAGTGATTAACTTAGTAGAGTCACGAAAAGAAATTTACGATCAAGATCGCTAATTCAGCTTCCTGTTTCCACAAAAAAGTTTCCATAAAAGTTAACAAATAACCAGATTTTTGAACATTCAGCTGCAATGTGAATACATAAATTTATCACCCAATAGCTAATAGATTACAGTCCATTACGTTAACGATTCTGTGCGTAAGAGTGGACATTAAAGGCCGATTTTTCAATGCTGGACTAGAGGTTCAGTATCTCCACCGAATTTATAATACACTGCCATATGAATTTCCAGCCACGGAAATCTGTGCAGCAATAAATACATTTGCTTTGCGCTGTTTATGCTATAAATTCAAATGAGAATGGCTGCACATAAACTTCTCTTAATGATTTTATACCGCTGCTGCTACTGCGGTTCATTGTATTTTAGAAGCGTATTTTATTGTTTTCGATTCATTTGTCGCGAAATACGCTGCGTCGGTGTTTGGTTTAAATTATACAGAAATAACAAATGGAGTTTGTATATAGACGGAAATGATCATACATTAATGGTAATATTTTGATAAGGCAGCCATTCTTCTCTGTTTTCTTTCATCTGTATCGTAATGTTGTTATTAATAAAGTTAATACAGACATAGTGACGATCGTTTGCTGCCGCTTAATTTTTCAGAACATGTAAGGTCTGATGTTTTCTTTTTAAGAAGTTAGTGTCCCTCTAGATTTAGTTTTTCTTTTTGTTTCGTATAAGTCATTTTCATTTAGAATGTTTCCTTTTCAATCATGATGGGTCGTGTTACCATTTTCTCGTTAGTCCTATTTGTAATAATTGTAGCTTCGTTACCGGTTCCTGAAACACCCGCTATTCTGAGAAAGAGTTAAAAAGAAAACTGTATAAATGGGGTGGCTGTTTGCAATAACACATTGAAAAACAGTTTTAGTTTTGTAGAAGAATGACTTATTTTTGAAGATACACTAAAGAAAAACAGACCTACATTAACCGAATTCTAGTTTTAAGCGTCGAAGAATACGAAAGGAATGCAGTGCCTTGAATCATGTCTGTTGCGAATTAGCCTCGTTATTCGTCCTGTAATTTGATGGCACTGTAAAGGAAAATACTGAGAAATTGGGAAGTGTCATTGAGATTGTTCAAGAAGAAAAGAAATTGAGATTTTTGTACAACATCTTAACCAGATGCCATAACTATAACGATACGCACAACAACTATTGTACATTTTATAAGACGAAAATCTCACACAATGAAATGTATTTTAAGTACATAATACGAAGAAGGAAGGAAGGTAAGGGTTTAAAGACCTGCAGACAGTGCATGGTCATTAGAGACTCAGCTCACGCTCGGACAGTTTCGGAGAGGATGGGGAAGGAAATAAACCATGTACTGTCAAAGGAACTATCCTGGCATTTGGCTGGAGTGATTTAAGAAAATTACGGGAAACTTTAATCTGGATGGCCGGAGGTGGGTTTGAACCACTGTCCTCCTGAATGTCAGTCCACTACACCACCACGTTCGGTTTGAAGTACATAGTGAGATGCTCAGGCAATTAACATGTGCGATGAGACACGAAAATTAGTCGATGGGTTTCGACAGAAAAACTAGTATAGAGGCTGAGAATATGAAATTCATACTAGCAATAGGACGAAAAGCTTTCCAGGAAAAGATAAATTTCCTAATGTGTAATATTAATTATAAAATTTTGTACCTTTTATAAAAAATATTGTCTGTTCTATGAAACTGAAACCTGAACAATTACCAATTTTGACAACAAGAGAATAGAATCTTTTGAAATGTGACGCTACAGTAGATTGCCAAGATTAGATGTATACGTCTACATGGAGTGGACATAGAGCGATATTGTACAGAACTGTAAAGAACTCTGAGATACTAAGGACTCGTTTGTTTTATCAAGAAAGGGAAGGCCCAAGAGACGAATACAGTAGGCCGGCTGAAATGATAGTAGGTTGCAGTAATTATGTGAAGAGACTTCCATAGGGTAGTTTAGCGTGCACACCTGAAATAATCCTGTACTCGTATATGAACTGAAGAATATTTCTATAGCAACACCATCAATAAAAACAACACAGTATTTTCTATAAATACTATTCCTTTGAGAAGGAAAGTTTCTAAAGGCTTACTAAGAGCAGGAAGAGTACACTGTAATGTCTAGTTTACGTCTAAATCATTGCAGAGATGTTACAATTTTCAGTTTAATAGTGTGGGACAAGAATTCATGTGCACCGTAACTTTAAAGGAACGAACCCGTCTTACAATATGTTTCCAGGTCCAGAATCGGGGAACAGCTACGTTTCTTCATCGCTGCGGCATTTAACTCAGACTGACTTTAATAATGAGTGAAGTTTTACGATCGAATTGACCTGCAGCCTAGAAGAGATCTCCCGGAGACATTATGTAATAACTCAAATTGCCGCTACGTTACCTGTTCGATTTGTTTACTGCGATGGATATATTCTCGCTAGATTTGAATTTCCAGATCATCTGCAGAAACTGCATAACATGTATTGTTCTTATGTGTAATGTTGTTCAGTATTTTATATAATCTTGAGTATACAAATATTTGTACTTACGTTCATGTATACTACTACAACCGGTCTCCGTTCAAAGAAATATGAACGAGACACGGAAATCGACAAATGACCAGAAGGCTAAACGCGGGATATTTCCAGCAAATTTGACGCATAATATTTCAAATTTTTCTTAATTTTTCCCTCGTTGACCCTTCCTCGCGGCCCCATAAAAAGATGAAAGGAATTAAGTTTAACTCTTACTAATATTTTCGCTGTTCATACGGTAAAACCGAAAAGTGTTCAAATATTTGTAATCCTATGGGACCAAACTATGTTGACCATCAGTCCATAGTCTTACAAAATACTTAAACTAAGTTAAACTAAAGGACAACACACACATCCATGCTAGAGGGAGGATTCTAACCTCCGACGCGGGAGGCCGCGAGATCCGTAACGTGGCGCTCCATACCGGATAAAATCGAACGAGGTGGCGCAGTGGTAACTCGCTGGACTCGCATTCGGGAGGATGGTGGTTCAAATCCACCTCCGGCCATCCAGATTTAGGTTTTCCTTGCTTTTCCTAAATCACTGCAAGTAAATGCCGGAATGGTTCCTTTCAAAGGGCGCGGCCGATTTCCTCCCCCATCCTTACCCAAACTATCCGAGCGTGAGCTCCACCTCTAATGACAACGCTGTCGTCGAGGCGTTAGACACTAATCTTCCTTACTTCCTCTTTGAATACGGTAAAAAGTCAGCATTTATCATGACGATTTAATTGATTACTTCTTAACTACTAACATACGTTGTTGACTGAATTTATATTCATCACTGAATACACCTGAAAAAATTAATAGCTATATGGTACATAGTTCAGGAGTTGTAACAGACACCAGAAAAACTGCTTACATTGACTTTCATCAGGTGTAACGTTATACTGTCCTACTTCTTTCCTGTCGTTATCCAAATACCTTAAAAATCAACTCGTGTAAGAGAGTTAAGCAAATGTCATAAGATTAGCTGGTGACTATAGCGGAATGGTAACTACACTACATTCATCCAAAATTTAGTAATGAGTGAAGTATAAAGTCAGATATTTAGATCAAACTTATTTGTAATGTAATCAAGTATTTTAAGCAGTTCTATACATGGTAATTCGTTTCTTATGATCTTGGGAGGTCATAACCAAGTTCTATCATTGTTTATTGTATTATAATAAGGTAATAGATTAGCCCCCACTGTTATGTTGTCTTGTTACAAAATATTTCTTTTTTATTGTTGTAATTTGCAATTAAAGTGACCATTTATTAACAGGAAAGCTATAAAACAATTTTCAACGTAAGTGTGAATCCAATTCTTTATCTTACTATAATACAGTGACAGAACACTTGTACACCCAAAAATATAACTAAAATACTGGACAATGTTAATAATAGTACGATAAATTCTTTTCACGTTTCGTAGATGGTCTGAAAATGACAGTCAAGCGAAATAGATTCACCACAATAAACATATAAAACATAAAACGTTGTAGAAATTTTGCTTTCATTACGTAATGCCTTTAAGGGATGAGGTCTGCTATATATGGGAATCGATCATTATTTGTGGTGAGCGTGAACCAAATCCTTATCAGAGCATTTCGATGAAGTATTCTTAATGGCTTTCTTTTTACATTTTGTTTAGGCGACTTATGACTAACTATAGGTTAGAGACGAACTCATTTCAATAATCTAAAAGTCAGATAATGTTATCAATGGCTAAAATTTATTTTAATTTTTGTAAGCATCTAACCTGATGTAGCCGATTACTAATTTCTCCAAGTCTATCAAAGTATAATCATGGAACTATTACAACACTGTACTAAATACATATACAGAGTGAATCACCTAAAACTTACACCGCAAATATTGCGGAAACGGAAAGTGCGATTGATGTGCGGTTTCCACAGAATGGATTGGCAGTCAGGGGTTCGTATTTTTAGCGAACAAACAGAGTGTAATATTACTTAGAAAGTGTATTTTTTATGCAAACATACATTTTTTCAACTGAAACAATAGTTGCTTTTATCATGCACTGGAATTTTTTGCATCAGCTGTGTACAAAGAATTTAAATGACAGTTTTATCACGTTTAGTTTGGCAGCTACAACCATTCGAAGTTTTGGGGACGGAGGCTACGACAGCGTAGCTGACTGGCTGATGGTCATGAGACAGTGTGCCGTGCCCCAGGGGCTAACAACTCGGCCAGTTAGCTACGCTATAGCAGCTTACGCCCCCGAAAGTGTGAACGGTTGTAGTGGCCAAAGTAAACGCGATAAAAATGTCATTCAAAATTCGTTATACACAGCTGATGTCAAATATTCCAGGGCATGATAGTAGACAACCATTATTCCATTTAAAGAACTGTATGCATAAAAAATTCACTTTCTAAGTAATATTACAAACTGTTTTTGGGCTAAAATACGAGCCATTCTGTGAAAACCGCACATCAATCGCACTTTAGGTTTCCGTAATATTTGCAGTGCAAGTGTTAGGTGATTCACCCTGTATATAGGCCTTTTCAAACTATATGCAGAGTGTTACAAAAAGGTAGGGCCTTACTTTCAGGAAACATTCCTCACACACAAAGAAAAAAAATATGTTATGTCGATATTTGTCCGAAAACGCTTAATTTCCATGTTAGAGCTAATTTATTTTATTTCTCTTTAAATGTGGTGAGGCTTCATTCCAACGTGATAAAATTGTAAATTTTTACAATCAACATCTGTGGACTGACGAGAATCCGCACGCAGTTGTGCAATCACGTCATCAACACGGATTTTCTGTGAACGTTTGGGCAGGAATTGTTGGTGATGTCTTGATTAGGCCTCGTGTTCTTCCACTTACTCTCACTGGAGCACGTCATCATGATTTCATAAGGGGTACTCTACCTGTGCTGCTAGAACATGTGCCTTTACAAGTACCTCCTACACATTTCAGTCGACGTTTTCGTACGCTTCTCAACAACAGATTCGGTGACCGATGGATTGGTAGAGGCGGACTAATTCCATGGGCTCCACGCTATCCTGACTTCAACTCTCTTGACTTTTATTTATGGGGGCATTTGAAAGCTCTTGTCTACGCAACCCCGGTACCAAATGTAGAGACTCTTCGCGCTCATATTGTGGACGGCTGTGATTCAATACGCCGTTCTCCGGGACTGCATCAGTGCCTCAGGGATTCCATGCGACGGAGGGTGGATGCATGTATCCTCGGTAACGGAGGACATTTTGAACATGGTGTCCCAGCTATCTTGTCCACCCAAAATATCTCTGAAACAATAACAGCTATTGGAAAACGACATTCACCGGTATCAATGTACGGCTTGGGCCCATGGATGTACATATTTGGAAACATTCTAAAACGAAAGCAAATGTGTCTTTAACACAAACTTAATTTTTTTAATGGACGCCCTATATTTTTTCTTCAGCAATCCATAGCATGACAAATCACATAAACAATGGTGTTGATTGCATCGCAATATTCCAGTTACATCCCGAGATATTGCGACGAGAAGTTGAGGCTTGAAAAACCCGAAATACGCTGCTAGCGCACGTCCTGAGGCTGAGGCGTGAACCCCATGCTGCCCGTAATCCCGATGTGATTGACATGCGTAGTCGCACTTCCATACTTATCAAGATGTCCGAAACGAATAATACGGTCTGCTGCCATCAACTCTCATAATCACATATTGGTTTCCCTCTTGCACGTTTTATGTGTCTACGTACACAATATGAACCTGTCTTATTTATCCTGCACACCCAAAATAAGGTTTATCTAATGCGTTAAATGACCCATTGTGCCTTTCGCGCACTCGTTCATCCAGGGCCTAGCTCTACCTACACACGTGTCCAACGTATTTCCCACTACAGCCACAGTTACCACTTCGTGTTGTTTGTGATTTGCGACCCCTGCAAACTACTGTACTCCACCACCCTCCGAGCATCCCATTTGTTGTTGCTTTGGCGTGCAGTACACCGCTTGCCAGTGTAGTCGTGCATCAGAGTAATCTAGTGAGGGCACGGAGGTAGTACACATTGTGAATAAACGTTGTGTTGTGTAACTTATACTGTATTATGTAGACACATGAAGATATGGTAGAAATGCTGCTGATCTATGGAGAATGTACGTTGACGGGAAATACGTTATTAGATTGCTGTTTGTTTATAGTACTGTTAGAGAACATTATGATTATTACGTTAATATGTCTGTTTTCTACCCTACTCTACATACCTGTACTGTACCCTGTTGTAGGCGGGCGAAATTCTGTTCAGGCAGAACGACTGTACAGAAGACAACTCCCTGACAAGCCATCGCCTTCGCGCCGGATGTTTGGTCGTCTCACTTCTCGTCTACGTGAAACGGGAATCTTAAATCCAAGACCTAGACATTGTCCTAGAACACGCACAGATAAACGTGCTGAAGTTGCTGTGCTCGCTACCGTAGCTGTGAATTCTCACATCAGCACACGTCAAATTGAACGTGAAGTTGGTGTGTCGAAATCAAGTGCACAGAGTATTCTTCAACGTCATAAATTTCATCCTTACCATGTTCATTTACACCAGGATCTTCATGGAAATAACTTCAGCAGTAGGGTAACATTTTGTCGGTGAGCTCAGCAAAAACTTCTGACTAATCCAATTTTTTTCGCAGATGTTCTCTTTACCGACGAGGCATCAGTCTCCAAAAAGGAATTGTCAATATGAGGAATGTGCATTATTGGTCCGCAGACAACCCAAAATTGCTCCGTCAGGTAGAGCATCAACGTCCGTGGAAAGTGAATGTTTGGTGTGGGATTATTGGAGATACCATTATGGGACCTTTCTTTGTAAATGTCGTCCAAAATGGCAGACAGTACTCCAGATGTATGCTACACAATCTTCCTGTTCTCTCGGACACCGTACCTCTGAACAGGAGAATGGTCATGTGGTATCAACTTGACGGATGCCCTGCACATAACGACTTAAGAGCACGAAGACTTCTGAACCGTAAGTTCCCTGGTAGGTAGATTGGACGTGGTGGCCCAGTTAGGTGGCCTGCCGGATCTCCGGACCTTACACCGCTGGATATTTTTATTCGGGGAGCAGTGAAGCATGCTGTTTACCAACATGAATCAACAACACCAGAAGACATGAAGCAACGCATTATTGATGCTTGTACAGCCATCAAAGAGGAAAAAGTAGCACGAAGTAGGGCATCCTTCATACGCAGAGTGACCCTATGTATGCACGCCAATGGTTATCACTTTGATCATGATATGTGAACGCTATCTTTAGTATGTAGTGCTGGTATCACAGTGCAAGTTTCTACAAAGGGCCATTTTACCCAGTTATGTTCAGAAACATTTGTTTGAAACAATTTGTCATGTAACGCATTAGATAAACATAACATTGATAATTATGTGATAGTAAAAGTAATTGGTTAAACATGTTTACATTCATCTTCTGTGTCTTTCCTGAACTTCCCAAATCAAAACATTTTTACCTAAACAACGGTAAAAAACACATTTGCTTTCGTTTTAGAATGTTTCCAAATATGTACATTCATGGGCCCCAGCCGTAAATTGATACCGGTGAAAGTCGTTTTCCAATAGAAAATGTTATTGTTTTAGAGATATTTTGGGTGGACAAGATAGCTGGGACACCCTGTATATAGTTTGAAAAGGTCATGTGTGAAATCCCAATTTGGGTCGGATAATCGGATTTTTTGGTGATAGGTTTTGGGTGCTCAGTTAATGGCACAATTTTACATGCACCGATCGGGTTTTACGTGGAAAATTGTTCTTTTCTGGGATGTCCCATTTATCTTGACCACCCAAAATATCTCTGGAAGGACAACAGCTATGGTAAAAGACTTTCATCGGTATCAGTGTATGGCAGAGGCCCATGAATGTAAATATTTTGAAACATTCTAAAGCGGAATGTGTTTTTAACACATATGTTTTTAAATGCACACCCTATATTATTTCATCCGCAATCTATAGCACGACGAATCACATAAACAATGGTTTTGATTGCATCGAATACGCCCAAGATATTGCGAAGCGAAGTTGGCCCTCGAAATACGCGAAACACGAGTCTAGCGCACGTCCTGAGACAGGCGAGAACCCCATGTTGCTCAGAACGTGCGCTAGCCTCAGGTTTCGCATATATAAAGCTTCTTCTTTGTTTCCCAATACCTCGGAATGTAATTGGCGTAAAGTGATGCAATCAACGCCATTGTTTATGTGATTTGTCATACTACAGACTGCTGATGAAATAATATAGGGAGCACATTTAAAAACCCATAACTGTGTTTTAAAAACACATTTTGTTTTGGAATGTGTCAAATTTTTTACATTCGTGCGCCCCTGTCTTACATTGATACCGATGAAATTCTTTTACAATAGCTGTTGTTCTTCCAGAGATATTTTGGATGATCAAGATAAATATGACACCCTGTATAGTTTTATTGCTTTCTCGATGAAACATTGCACAATTCTGCTTCAAACAAGAGAAACATCGCTAATTACATGTGATTTCCCATGATGCATGGTGGAGCGTACCTTTCCTACTGACCGATCACCTCGAAATTTGGCAGATATGTTCAACGTCCATGGGAGGGTGGAGATGAACAGAGAGAAGGGGCAGAAAGGAGACTGGCAGAGACCGAGGGTAGGTGATGACAGTGAAAGCGAAATGAGCGAATTGATAGGGGGGAGGGAAGGAGGTAGAGGTGATGGTAGAGGAAGTGGAGGAGGAACTGACGGTGGAGAAGGGAGCAGGCAGATGTTGATGGAGAAGCGGATGATAGGGGGGATCGGAAGAGGAGCACATGGATAGAGTAAGATAAGAAGTAAGGCTTAAAGATGTGGGAGCGAATGGGCAGAGAGATTAGGGGATGGAGATTTGTTGCATGTATATTCAAATTCCATCCATATTTAGCAACTGCGAAGCATTGTGGGGTTCACTAGTATATTATTTTATTGTGATGTATACTGATAAAAGATGTGTAGGACCAGTAAGAGCTTCATCTGTGTGTTAATCTTCAACATGGAGATTCATTTCTTTTATATCTTTTAATCTAAATTTTATAGTATTTCTTTTATTGTGTCGTTGTTGGCTGGAATAGTAAACGCGTATAACTGGCGCGTAATAAGGCATGAATGCTACTTCACTGTAATTGGTTTGCGTTTTAGCGATGTTCATGCTCACACGGTGACAAATAAGCCGAACACCTAACCAGAAATGTTTTTATCTTTCGTAAATGGCTTATCATGGCTTTGAAACTATTTTCTAAAAACAAGTGACAATGTGTAGGACGATTACTTTTAACTGTATTACTTTTTATGAGAACCTTTCATTTTAGTTTATTACGATGTTCTTGTAAACTTATTATAAATGAAAGCCATGTTGTTTTATTACTTTGACTTTTCTAATTTATTTATTCTGTTGATAAAACCTGTTATATTCGTTATACTGTAGAGGGCAGCACATGCCCAAATGATGTTCTATGACGTCACCCACTTTTGTTTTGAAATAGTGTTTGTGTAGATTTGAAACGGTAAAAATGTCCAGTTGTCATACTTGGCGTGGAGTGAGTTATTAATAACATCTTCAGTTAAACACATGGTATGTATAATTAATTAAAACATTGTTATGTCTGTCATAATGTCATAAGTAGTACTTATGTAACATTTTCATGTAGTAACAGTGTATTTTTCTTGTACTTTTTAGTACTGATAATAGTTACTGGCCAAAATCATGATTTACTAATAAAGATTTTTAAAAAAGATCGACTGATAGTTGAAAATTTCAGAGTATTGGAAAAAATTAGATCTGCCACAACAAATGAAAATATTTGTTTGCTGTCATTTTCTAAGCATTGCAAACAGTCGCTGAATACCACTGTTTAAATAAGAGGTCAAATATGATAATATTACTTACAGTGGCCATACTAAGATAATCTTCAAAATAAAAAGTTTTCTAGAGAACCAGGCTTGATAATCAATAACGTGTAATAAATTAATTGATCAGATACAGGATTGTATGCAACCATCCGTCAATGTATAACCTCTTTCACCATTCATGTTTGTTGGCGAGAGAAACGGAGTATACAAAAGCCTCGCATTTATTTTCGAAAATGGCAAAGGTGGTGTCTGGCTCTGCTCTGTACCAGCACAGCTGCGTGTGAAGTTTAACACCGCCGCTGTTCTGCTAAATCGGCGATTGTGCGGGTCGCTTTGAAGCAGTGAAACGAGGCCCAACAGAAGGAAATGGCACGCACAAAAATAGTTTTAAAAAAGTAATTTAAATGCTTTGAAATTCCACTCTTGTTCATCGCATGACAATTCAGAGCTTTTTATTCGAATGGTACAATGATATGTGAGAGAATAGGTTGAAGTAATATATTCTTGTGGGCATATAAATTCTTTCCTAAAAATTAATCGAACTTTCATATTCCTTGTGCTGCAACTCTCTTTTTATCTTACATGAAACATTAATACGTACTATTTCCTTTCTATATTCTAAAGTCTTGTAAAATTTGTAAGCGAGGATATTATAATCGTTAACTGGCATTTGCGATACATTACACTTCAAGACGGACTCACGTTACTGATTTTTTTTCTCCTACTGCTCACACCAAGCTGAGAACTTATTTCCGTCAATTTCTGCCACTACTTACATTGGCCACAAGTTACCAAAAGTCATTTAATTTCCTTTCCCATTTTCAAACAGAGCGACTGGAAGACAAGTGTCGATATGCCGTAAATGAACTTCATCTCTTCTGTGTAGGCGTTAGGCGATATCTATGTATGAGACAGCAGAATTCTTCCGCACTCAGTTTCAAATGCCGGACCTCTGAATTCCCTCAGCAGTATTATTGGGAAACAACGCCGCCTCCTGGGCAGAATTTGTCATACGAGTTTCTATGGGATAAAACTCTCGTCGTGATCTCGCAGCGCCATCTGAATTCCTATGTAGGTCTTCGATCCGATTTGACTACCGAACTCTCTAGGGCTACTCACTAACATCTCGTACTAGCTTTCTATACACGTTCTTCTTTTCGGATACAACACATCTTTCTTATATTAGTCGGTGTACGAGATAATTCTGAGACACGTTCTTTGGCAAATTTGCTGAAATTTTTTTTTGTAGCTGACCTGGATTAATCGTCAGCACTGTAACAAGATCAAATGTTCAAATGTTTGTAAATCTCTGAGACTTAACTACTTTGATTATTAGTCCTTAGGCTTACAAACTACTTAAACTAAGTTAAACTAATCTAAGGACAGCCGGCCGCGGTGGCCGAGGGGACTGCGGCGCGCCAGTCACGGTCTGTACGGCCACTACGGTCGGGGGTTCGAATGCCCCGTCGGGCATGGATATTTGTGCCGTCCTTAGTATTAGCTAGTTCATAAGTAGTTTGTAAGTTTAGGGACTGACGACCCCGTAGTTAAGTCCCATAGGCTATACAAACATTTGAATTTGAATCTAAGGACAACACACACACACACCCATGTCTGAGGAAAGACTGAAACCTCCAACGGCGAGCAGCCACGGGCTCCGCAGCAAGACGCCTTAGAACGCTCGGACACTCCAGTGCCGCCTGTAACAAGAGCAACATTGTCGCAGTACACCATAAAGAACGGTTGTAGCTGTTTTCTGTTCCCTATTCCCACAGTTGCATGTTATATTACCCCTCTCATTCACGAATTATCCATCCGACAGTGAAGAAAATTTCTGATTCATTATCTGGTAACTTAAAACCTATCTTGTGCAGAATTCATTATAATTTATCTAAACAAATAGTTTCATAGAGCAATAGGGAGATGTTATCAAATGAGGACAGTGAGTACAAAAACTGCTACGTTTTAAATGGAACATCTATTAATAATATCAAAGAATACATGAAGAGTGTACACTATATTGTAATTTTCCTACAATTAAATTGTCTCAGCCACTCAGGGCACAAAGCAAGTTTGCGGTTTTATCTGAAGGCTTGCCTGTACTCTTTCCTGTAATCTCTACTTTCCATTTCTTTGTTAGCCCAACGACTAACACTGCTGCCTAGGAGACATTCTAGCATTCATTATCAGTCCTCATATGAGATACCTCTGCTTTTACGGTCATCTCAAATGTGAAAGATGATAGAAATGAGACAATATGTAAGTGTCCTCATTTGAGGTCGTGAGGCATGAGAGGGTTAATATACAGGTATTTATTTATATAAAACGTCTATGCATCTAAAATAAGACACGTTTGTCATACGCGTTGCCGGCCGCGGTGGCCGAGGGAACTGAGGCGCTCCAGTCACGGTCTGCACGGGCACTACGGTCGGGGGTTCGAATCCCCCCTCGGGCATGGATATTTGTGCCGTCCTTAGTTGTAAGTAGTTCATAAGTAGATTAAAACTTTGTGCCGGAACCGGGACTCGAACCTGGGACCTTTGCCTTTCGCGGGCAAGCGCACTACCGACTCTGCTATCCCGACACGACTCACAATGCCGCCTCACAACTTTACTTCCGCCAGTACCTCGCCTCCTACTTTCCAAACTTCACAGAAGCTCTCCTGCGAACCATGCAAGACTAGCACTCCTGGAAAAAAGGATATAGTGGACATGGCTTAGCCACAGGAGGCTAGGTACTGACGGAAGTAAAGTTGTGAGGCGGCATCGTGAGTCGTGTCGGGATAGCACAGTTGGTAGTGCGCTTGCCCGCGAAAGGCAAAGGTCCCAGGTTCGAGTCCTGGTTCCGGCACACAATTTTAATCTGCCAGGAAGTTTCATATCAGCGCACACTCCGCTGCAGAGTTAAAGTTTCATTCTAGTTCATAAGTAGTTTGTAAGTTTAGGGACTGATGATCCCGTAGTTATGTCCCATAGACTCCACAAACATTTGAACATTTTTTTTTTTCATACGCGTTTCGCGTATTTAAATGCCAAGAAGAATAATGTAGTTAAACTTACTTTGTGTTGGCGACTCGTACTCTGTTTTATATCATTTTTCCGCTGTTGACCTTTCTGAAAGTGGCCACGACGCTACAAGGCACGGTGGTTTGTTTGTGTGTTTGCGCAGGACGGGCTGCGGCGGCGCATGGACAAGCTGAAGAGCAGCATCGAGGAGGCCAACCTGGCGGTGGACAAGGAGCGCGAGAAGAACGTCAGCCTGCTGCACCTCATATTCCCGCCGCACATCGCGCGCAGGCTCTGGTTGGGTGAGCACCGCACGCGCCTAGCCAGCAGCCGGCAGCCAGTAGCCACTCACGGTAAAAGTGCAGTTTACGAGTCCGTGAGTTGTGATTAGTACGCAGACGTTGGTAACGGCGCGATGAATGACGCACGTGAAGGCGGCCAATCAGATTGCGCGTTTCATGTGTTGTGAATTTGGCCTTTCATCACGTGCTTTTTCGTTCAGATTTAAATAATTTCTTGCATTGTAGATTCAATTAAGTGTTTCTTTCTCTCTCAAGTAATACGACTGACAATTTTATTAAAATTAGTGTTCACTTCCCGGTAAAAGTGCAGTTGATGCGGCGGCGGCTAGATTGGCAACGGCAGAACAACCATCAGGAGTCGCGATGCCGCGGCCAATAAGAAAGAGCGTTACAATTGTACTATGAAAACAAATCAAGCGGTGTATGCAAAAGTTTTTGACGATTCCTATTAGTATGGATGTCACTTGTTCACTGTTTCGAACATATCATAAAATAAATAAAACATGCTATACCTGGTCTGTGGTTGACAGGTTCTTGTTTGTACCCTTGTCCGGTCAGTAATTGCGATAATTTTCAAGAATGCTTGCAATCGAGGTAGCTCGGACTGCGTACAACTGTAAATTGAGTGTTTTTGAACCGGATATTCGGGCGCTACGCGCCCTCACACTAGAAAAAAAAAAAAAAAAAAAAAAAAAAAAAAAAAAAAAAAAAAAAAAAACTTCTCGTTTAACCTATACCTAACTTAACTTTCACTTCAAATGATCAATGTTTCGTACTGGTCATAAAACAAATAAAACATGTTTGACTGCTGTGGTGCATTAATAATAGGTCACTTATGTCCGTAATACGACAATTATCTAAAAATCTGTCACCCAAACGCCGCACTGATATCCTCAAATAAATTTCGAAATTGACGCCAAATTTACTCGTCATGAAACACGCAATCTTATTGGCCGCGGCATCGCGACTTCTGATTGGCTGCTCTGACGTTGCCAGCCTAGCGAACGCGACGGCAAGCCGCTGCCGCATAAACAACCTATACCTGACCACCTGAAGGCTACGTTACAGATCACTTTTTTAAATGAAAGGCTGTTTCCAACACACTTTCAGACTACTCTTTAACACACTATTGATAACTTCAAAAACAACAGGCCAGCGCAACCTTAAGGTTAGGTACATAGGTTACACAAGAAATTTTGTCTCGTAGTAACGCCTGAATATCCGGTTCAGAACCGCTCAGTATAATTGCGCTCGTAAGGGCTGCGAGAGTCATGTAATCACCATAACTAAAATCACTGGTGAAAATAATTTTGACTACATAGTAAAGACAGTACGGTCAATTTCCATTACAGAACGTAAATATAAATCCCACACTTACTACAATGAAATATGTTGATCTAAAGATCTTTACACCCAGTACGCCGATTTGTTTACAAACCATAAAGAGAAAGCTATTTGTTATCAGCCGCGCGAACACTGCTGATTAGCTCCGGCGCCGTTGCCAACGTCCAAACATGAAACGCCACTCGCGGACTCATAAACTGCACTTCGGCCGCCACTCACAGCTCAGACGTCTAGAGTCACACACGACTTTCATACCTGCAGTACTACTTTTTTTTAAGGGACTTAACTGCGGGATCATCTGTCCCTAAACTACTTATAAACTGTCTTATAGACAGCGTTTTGTAGACGTCAAAACACAGTTACGTCTACAAAATGCTTCTGGTTTTTAAATATAGATTGAGAAACCCTGAGACGGTTTTTCGTCTCGAATATGTCCAAGACATTAAAGGTTAAACGTGAAGCAATGAATTAAATTTTTGGTGCGGTCGAGAATCGAACCCGGATCTCCATGCTTACTAGGCAGACGTCTTACCGTTCTTTTTTTTTTTCCCTCTCTCTCTCCTTTGTTCATCTGGTAGATCTATCGTTCGCGGTTGTTCGTTCAGTTTGATCGTGGTTGTTCGTTGAATGGTTGGATCAGCTTTTTTTATTACATAGGACGTTCAGCGCCCAGACCGGGCGCACTGAGCCACGGCACCCAGCTCCCGTTAGACCACCGCACCTCTAACGTCTAAGGCGCCTCGGAATATTCTAAGTCCGACTTCCCTCCACGTCACAAATTTTAGTTCTGCTTCTGTGTTGCAAAGATAATTGCGACTACTGCCAAAGCTCTCCATGCGGTGGTCTAACTGTAAGACGTCTGCCTAGTAAGCATGGAGGTCTGGGTTCAATTCCCGGCCGCACCACAAATTTTAATTCATTGCTTCATGTTTATCTTTAATGTCTTGGACATATTCGAGACGAAAAACCGTCTCAGGGTTTATCAATCTTTATTTAAATTGATATTTATATCATATTAGCAAGGATTGTTGCACTATGTCCATTGCCGAGGTGCTATTCCGCTGCATGGAGAGCCTTGTCAGTAGTGACAATTATCTTTGGAACACAGAAGCAGAATTAAAATTTGTGTGGTGGAGGGAAGTCGTACTTAGTCGGCAGAGGTGCGTTGGTCTAACGGTAAGATTTCTGTCTAGGAAGCATGGAGGTCCGGGTTCGATTCCCGGCCGCACTACGAATTTTAATTTATTACTTCACGTTTATCTTTAATGGCTTCTGGTTTTGTTACGTGTTTTAATGAGATACGACGTGAACCTATTGCTACAACCTATTCTTACTTCAGAATCAGGGGAGACACAACACGCTCAAAACGTTCAATTTAATAAATCATTTTAGGCAGTTAACTTGGTTTAATCAACTCCACGTCCACTTATGTCACATACAAACTTATGTACCTTCTAAGAACTTTGAGGAGTGGTCCCACAAAACGTGGCACCCAAAATTAATATTGCGACGTCGCAATAAGTCTTTCCACCTGAGGTATTAAGAAAGATACCTGAAGACCTTTAACGGTGACCTAATCAAGGCATAAAAGACAATTCAAATGTTTGTTAAGTTTAAGAGACTTAACTACGGGGTCATCAGTCCCTAAACTTACAAACTACTTATGAACTACCTACAACTAAGGACGGCACAAATATCCATGCCCGAGGTGGGATTCGAACCCCCGACCGTAATGGCCGAGCAGACCGTGACTGTAGCGCCTCAGTCCCCGCGGCCACCGCGGCCGGCATAAAAGACAGCTAAAGCGTATTATGATAATTCATGTATAGGAATACTGGCTTATTTGTCTGTGTTTTACAACAGGAATATGTCTACACTGTGTGATGAGTAGAAACTCTGAAAGTTCACCAACCGTTCTTCTATAGATGTTCCCACAGATATGATAGCATGCACGTTTTTGAATGAGGCTGAAATGGATAAACCGTTGGCTGGAACTGATCTGATTACGGAATAAAGCTGAGGTAGTTCGAGATGCCAGCTGATTTATTTAAAGTAAGCAGAAAACCAGCAAACTGCATAATAACATCCATTTGATAGACATTGTCTTAATTGAAAATTGAATATAAAGTCATTTCGCATTGATCTAAGATGATTAAACAAAGTTTTATGACCGTCTGCGTATGCATGTTACTCCTCCGAGTGCTGTACGGAACTCCTGTTACTCTTCCGAGTACCTGTTCTGAACTCACATGTTACTTCTCCGAGTGCATGTACTGAACTGAAGCGTGGCGGCTGCCTTCGCTCCACAATTTGGCGCGCAAACATGGCTGCCGTGCATCGTCCGTCTTAAATTAATTACGTTGTTTATTGAATTAGCAATTGTTATTAAGTTTTACCTACTCAGGGCATAGCTCAGCTTTAAGGGTTTTTTTTTTCTAAATAGAGTTTGACATTGAATAAATAATTAGGTTATTAAATATTAATAAAAATACGATTGCGTTTTGGCACGTGACCGCCAGTGCTACAGCCAATCGGCGTCCAGTGCC
Source organism: Locusta migratoria (assembly GCA_026315105.1). Classification (NCBI taxonomy): domain Eukaryota; kingdom Metazoa; phylum Arthropoda; class Insecta; order Orthoptera; family Acrididae; genus Locusta; species Locusta migratoria. The sequence continues at coordinate 197,174,072 of CM048749.1, forward strand.
TACCGCCAGGGGAATTCCCTAGAATTCGGGGAGATTTACAAGTGCTTTTTCCCATGAGAACTCAACCTGTTGTACCACCTGTCGCTTTTACCATATGTGGCCTACTGGTCCTAACCGGCTGCACTGAAGCAATACTCCGATCTTAATATGACGGCTTTTAAGCCAGATATATTACGGTTTCCTTCTAGAATTTCTTAACAATATATTTCAGCTGAGGGTGCCCCTATTATAAATTTTTTTTATTTCAAATCGATTTAGACTTTAGGATAGCCATAATTAGCAACGGTACAGTAGATGTTACGCGCTGAGTAATGGTAAATTATGTTGTTAAAAAACTTTTGGCTACCCTATACTGGGCCCCACAACGGATACTGTCCGAGCGGTAAGCTTATGACATGTAGAAATACGTTTCACAGTATCCAAGATGAACAATTACTCATATCTCTTAAAGTACACATTTTGAAGGCATGTTTATGGGATATGTTTTACTTGGTTTGATCCACAGTACCTCATGCTAAAGTATGAGAAGCTTCATCATTGATAACCCATTACTCTTTACTCACCACCCAACTTTTTCTGTTCCACTTGCGTGCTATAAGTATGTTAATGCAGCTTATTATTGTGTTTTGTTCAATTTCGAATCGGTTTCTTATTAAAACTAAATGTTCATAAACTCGAAACAGAAAGAATCTTGCGATTGTGAGAAAATGTCGTATTAGTCCCTCTAGATTGTCAATCTCTGTATTTCCTACCTTTCCCTTCGTTTAACCTCACTCATGTTACTACGAGCATCCATGCCTATGATCCTGTTTGTACTAGGAATGCATGATATTTGAGAGGCCAAGTTGTAATCTACATAATCAGGGCGGAACACTGCAGTTATACTGATTTTCACTAACCCGAGTTCTACTTTATAAGTCGTTGTCTCAGTGCAAAAGTTGTACACGGGATGTAGCTCCATTGTTCTTGATGTGAGTCTGAAAAACCGTAAGTGGTGATGGCCAAGCCTTTTGAAATAATTAAGTGGGATCGTCACACGAAATCTGTTAATGTCTTACATCTACTGAAACACACCTACCAGCTAAATAACATAACCAACAACTTTACACAGAATACGTCTTCCTAGTAGATTGATACAGAATTTATGTATAAAAAAGAATCTAGAGTGCAATGATTTTTATTTGTATCAAACTAGTTTCGGCCCTTGTTTGGACTATCTTCAATATTGCAGCTCCATTGATGCCGTGGAGCTGGACAGGTGCTTGAGAGCCTTCCAGTGACGCATACCACTGACGCACTGGAAGCCTTCCAAGCCCCTGTCCAGCTCCACGACATCAATGGAGTTGCAGTCCTGAAGATGGCCCAAACAAGGACCGAAACTAGTTTGATACAAATAAATATCATTGCATTCTAGAATATTTTTTATATATAAATTTAAATATAAGGTTGCTATTTATCCCAAAAGTGAAACAAAAATGTTTACAAAAGTATGTGAAATGGAATTATACATATTTCTATTCTGCTCTTAAACCTATATTTGTACCTTTATATCGTTCTACCGCCTGCAATTGTCTCCATGCTGCTGCACCGTGCTAGTGGTCCACTCGACTGACTCTTCTCGTCTGTCTTCTGCTATCTCATTTTCTAATCATATAAACATTATAAAGAACTGTATATTCTGTTATTTAAAGTATAATGATATTCATGGAAAAAACTATCTAACCTGTTTTCTTAGACACTGATAAATCTAAATCTACATGGGATACTTTGCAAATCGCATTTAAGTGCCAGGCAGAGGGTTCATCGAACCACCTTTATACTTTCATCTCCCATTCCAATCTCGAATAGCGCGCAGGAAGAATGAATCTCTCCGTTCGAGCTCTAAAGTCTCGTATTTTATTCTGATGATCATTTCTTCCTATGTAGGTGGGAGTCAACAATATATTTTCGCATTCGGAGTAGATTGTTGGTGATTGGAGTTTCGTAAGTAGACCACGCCGCAGCGATAAGCGCCGTTGTTGTATTGATTCCCATCCCAGGTTCTGTATCATTTCCGTGACTCTGTCTCCTCTGTATCAGTACGAAACGAGCGGCCCTTCTTTGAACTCTTTCGACGTCCTCCGTCGAACCTACCTGATAAGGATCCCACACTGGGCAGCAATACTCCAAAAAAGGAAGGACAAGCATAGTGTATGCAGTCTCTTTAGTAGTTCTGTTGCATCTTTTAAGGATTCTGCCAATAAAACGCAGTCTCTGGTTCGTCTTTCCCAATACATTATCTACGTGTTCTTTCCAGTTTAAGTCTGAAGTAATAGTAATTTCTATATACTTTGTGGAGTTTACGGCCCTCACGTTTGATTGATTTATATTGTAAACAAAGTTTAACGGATTTCTTTTCGTACTCATGTGAACGACTTCACACTTCGCATTATTTAGAATGAATTCCCAATTTATACACCACAGTGATATGAATATTGGGCGCGCAAAGCGTCTGAGCGTCAGCGACTGGACGGAATTTCCCATGCCATTGTTACTCCCTGTACCATCTGCCGTCTCCCTCCCTCCCTCTCTATCTCTCTCTCTCCCTCTCCCTCTCTCTCTCCAAACCCCCTCTCTCCCACACACACACCAATTATGTCATTGCCTCTCTCGTACTGTACCTGAACCAAGATGAGGAATTAAACTTAGAACATGTCTTGATGGCTCAAAAGCCTGAAATGTCACTTTAGCAGTCTTTGTTGTTGGGCTCTTCATATGTGAAGATTTCTTCTCGCTGAGCAAAGATACACGAGTTTAGATGTTCCCTGTTAGAGGATGCTCTCGACATTAGCCTTGGCGTCCTTTGATGTACACGGGTGAGAAGATCGCGTTGGCGTGCTCGTGGCGCGGTGTGGCGGCGGCGGGCTGCAAATTTTATGGTGATGAGGGCGCGTCGGCGTGCTCATTCCTTATGCCGCGGCGAGGCCGCCTCCCTTCACACCTCGTCCCAGCCTGGCTGCGAGGACGTGCCGACAGCCCCCTGTATTCCGTGGGCAGGCGCCACTGTGTATAAAAATAACGGACACGGGCAGCACGTGTTGTTCTGAGGACGGCGTCATTCACATTTCGTTTCATTGACTCACAAGGAAAGTAGGCTCGAACAAACAAAAATACACCAAAATCGTATGGTAGATAATGTAGCGGTCCCTTATTCCACCAGTCATACTCCCGCATTTGCAAGACTCTGCAATCGCCTATTAGAGGCCTCTGCGTGTGCCATGCCGCATTGCACTTTGACCTGCCGGTACGCCAGTAGTTACGGCGCAGTGTGCCTCTGAAGTTGCGCTTTGTGACGTTATTTGTGTAGTGAAGCGTCAGATGGGTCGGCGATTGGTAATCAATCCTCCTAATATATTGCAATTAGTTGAGATGAAATTCCGAAGAGCCCTTCTTCGTGAATACGGTCTTGGTATAGAAGAAGAATCATTCACATGTTTTCTGGTATCTATTACAGTGTAGAAATATGAGCATACATTACAAACACTATAATAGATAATAGGTAACATGTGAATGATTCATTTTTACACCAATACCATCTACACCAGCCGGCCGCGGTGGCCGAGGGGACTGAGGCGCTTCAGTCACGGTCTGCACGGCCACTACGGTCGGGGGTTCGAATCCCCCCTCGGGCATGGATATTTGTGACGTCCTAGTTCGTAAGTAGTTCATAAGTAGTTTGTAAGTTTAGGGACTGATGACCCCGTAGTTAAGTCCCATAAGCTGTACAAACATTTGAACATTTTGAACATCTACACGAAGAAGGTTTCTTCGTAACTTCACCTCAACCAGTCACACTATATTAGCAGAATTGATTACCAATCACCGACCAATCTGACACTTCACCACATAAATAACGTCACAAAACTCTACTTCAGAGGCACACTGCACCGTCACTACTGGCGTACCGGCATGTTAAAGTGCAATGCAGCATGGCACACGCCGAGGCCTCTAATGGCCGACTGCAGAGTTTTGCAGATGCGGGAGTATCACTAGTGCAATAAGGGACCTTTACATTATCTGTCATACGATTTTGGTGTATTTCTCTTTGTTCGAGACTAAGTACTTTCTTTTCAGTTGTTGAAGATTAATGGTGTGAACTCACCTGGTCAGATTAGTGAGTAACTATCTCCAACAGCTTATTTTTTAATTAATTACCAGCGTCAAGGGTAGTTCTCATTACTGCGGCCATATGACTTCTGATGGACGCAAGGTGAAAATCGTGTGACGAAGTTTTAATAGATGAGTCACTATCTATTGCCACCAAAAATAACTCCGAAAGTATTACTGGAGCAGAGCGGTAGGTTCCCAGCTTAGTGTCAGGATGAGGCGTGGAACCTGGTGGAGCGCCGGAAAACGCTAGTAAACATTTTTAGAGTTTACAAGTTTATTCAAATGATTACAAGATTCCGTGTTGTAGGCTTTAGTTCGGCAGGAGCTAGATCAGCAGGTGACGTCTCATTCGGCCGCGTTAGCACGCCTTCTCGCCGCGTCTTCTATGGGCCGGCTCAGACTTATGTGCCCGTGCCGCGACGTCTGCGGTTCGAAGCAGTGACTGCCAGGTTGGAGTACTTTGGCTCCCTCCTCCTGTCTAGGCAGCGGCTTGGAATCACTGAAGTCGGGTGCATTGGTGAAAGTCGGCCTCTTGATACCGGTGGCAGGGTTAGCACAAGAGTGTTAGAGGATCATTGACATCCAGGAAATCAACCATGAAGACTGAGCTGGTCTCAGGCAGCAACCATATTCAGCCTTGTGAAGACGGCAGACAGTGGTTCACCATCTCCAAAATGATGGTCAGTTCGAAGCGTAGGAGTTGTCTCCAGACTCCATCTCCTGGTTGCGACTAGTGGCTTCTAGTCTGTACTGATTTGTCTGACAAGGAAAGTACTTGGACTCGAACAAACACATATACAAAAAATCGTATGAGAGATAATGTAAAGGTTCCTTATTTCACTAGTGATACTCCCGCATCTGCAAAACTCTGCAATCGTCCGTTAGAGGCCTCTGCGTGTACGTTGCCACATTGCACTTTGACCTGCCGATTCGCCAGTGGGGAGGTGCGATGTGCCTCCGAAGTTGCGTTTTGCGATGTTATTTGTGTGGTGAAGCGTCAGATGGAGCGGCGATTGATAATCAATCATGCTTATTGCGATTGGTTGAGATGAAGTTACGAAGAACTCTTCTCCGTGAAGATGGTATTAGTGTAAAAAATGAATCCTTCGCATCCTTTCTCGTATCTGTGAGGCCTATGGTACAGAAATATGAGCAAAGTTAGATCCTGTTGTAACACTAACACATGATAATAGGGATGATAATGACGAACAACTCATTGCAAGCGGTAGTGCTACTTTAAGTGCGGGAAGAGGCTATGGAAGCAGTGGCAATGAATACCAACAGTCTTCCGAGAAGGTTAAGGTTGCAACTATCATCACGGCTTTTGATGACAATACGCTAGAGAACATGTACGATGATTATTACAAAAGTTATAGTTAAGATATGTGAATTATGTATGTCGTCTACAATTAATCTACGGTGCTATCTAGAGCATCATTGCAGAGTTTTGCAGAAAAAGACACCCACCAGTACATTGAGCTGTACGTAGAAATCCTGTAAGCAAACGTTAAAACAGATATGTTTGTTGAAGCCCATGTACATTCTTTGTCAGACATCAACTGAATACATAGATTAGAGCATTGGATCGACTACTACTCTTCTGGGCATCAACAATTGCAAAGATCAAGTCAACTACACTTTATAAAAGAGGGAGTTTATATACAGAATCAGCTGAAGCTATGCAGTATGGCCGGCCGCGCTGGCCGAGGAGACTGAGGCACTTTAGTCACGGTCTGCACGGCCTCTACGGTCGGAGGTTCGAATCCCCCCTCGGTCATGGATATTTGTGCCGTCTTTAGTATAAGGTAGTTCATAAGTAGTTTGTAAGTTTAGGGACGGATGACCCCGTAGTTAATTCCCATAAGCTTAACAAACATTTGAACATTTTTATGCAGTATGGGGCGGTTGGTAATGACCGAATGCGTCCTACTTGTGAGTGCAGCGTGCACTCAATTGAGCCCTTTAACCGCTGACGTATCCTTGGTGTTATTCACTCTTATGACAATTTTATGTGTTGTTATGAAACGTTTACAACCTGACGAGTATACCCTCTCTCTCTCTCTGCTGGTCGTCTGGCACACATAACAGTCTGCTAATTGTAGGCTTTCAACTCGCCGTCGCAGCGTCTGCTGTCGTCACGAACGACTGGCGTCGCTTTTACGATAGAGGCGATTACCTGCTTCCGACTAGCTTGGCAGGCGATCGCTTGAGCAATCTAACATTTTAACTAGTTCCTCTGTCACATTTTTGCATTGTAACAGTATGATAGGAGCTGAAAAGTTTGTGGGACTAAAGTTGCTAGGAACAACGGGCGCCAGAATATGACGTTAGTCTCTTGTTATTAAGTGTGGTCACTTCAGAGATATGAAAGTCAACTTTGTTTTTAAAATAGTATTCTGTAGTTTGTAACTTATTTTCTGATAGCGGCTATCGAGACAAATGGAAGATGTGTAACTAAGGTCTTTGAAGGTCGACCTAGGTAAAATGTAACAAAAACGTATATTTACAGAAGGTGTTCGAAATGATGAGAATTGGTACCAATGCAGTGCTGCGGTCTACTAATCATGGACAGAGTGGTACACCGTATCACATCATTGATCCATCTCTATGGCCACTGTCACAAAATAATGCCAAAATATAACATCCCATTTAAGAAACAAAGTTGATCTTAATATCTCTGTAGCTACCTCACCCAGCAACAACGTCATATTCATCGCCCCGTTGTCCCATGCAACTTTTGTGGCACAATCTTTTCAGCTCCTGTCATAATTTTGTAGTTACTCTTTGTGGCAACAGTTTGTGACTCTCCCTGTACACTGCCTTTGCTACATCAAAACGAAAAAATCTTGTGTTTCAGCCAAATGGGAAATTAAATCCATTTCTTAATTCACCTTAAGACCAGCGGATAGGAAGTGTTATCTGTTTTTCTATTTGGAATAAAAACTTATAATATTTTTTTGTGAGCGAACTCCGGTGCAAGCTACGTACATTTAGCCGTGTGAAAATCATGAATGTTCCATGGCAGAAATAGTCAAAGCTCCTTTTGCTTCGTTGATAGTAACAGAAAAGGCCAGATGGAACTTGACCCTCTTCAATTTCATTCTTAAATCATTAAAAATAAGCTCTGAGTCAATATCGTTATCGGTCACATAATTATTATGCATGACGATTCCATAATTGGTTGGATGCTCAATTACCACAATATAATAATAATAATAATAATAATAGCAATAACAAATTTTCCGCTTGGTGGTATGATACAAGATATTTATTTGAAAATATTGCATATCAATTTCAGTCGATGGCTGAACACCTTCAGTACAGTTTCGAGTGTATATGAGTCCTCAGGACTCTAAACTTCACTGAAAATTTTCAGTCACTGAATAAAATCGATATGCGACATTTTAAATACATTTATATCAAGCCAAGCGGAACATTTGTTATTACTATAATTATTATGTTCATTTTAGAATAGCTACTTTAATTTTAAGGATGCGGGAAAGTGTTTAACATTTCGATTCACTCTAAATGTGTCTAGAACTTCGGCACTTAATCATCGCTTCATACCACAGTACAAAAATAGTGTATTTGGGGATTACCAACTGGTGATAAGCAACTGACAACTTTTTCAATATGGCATACCTACTTTCGTATTTGAGTTTCACAAAAATGGATAGGACTAAATGTCGGTATACTTTTCCATTTACCTATGAGATTAAGGCAGGAACGTTTAGTTACAAGTGATTATTGAGGCCTAATGTAAATACGAAGGTGTGGTTAAAATTAGCATGTCATAAGAACTTTATGAAAGCAAGTCAAAGTTCTGGAATTTATGAGGCACCATTGTTTTGATATAAACGGAGAGATATTACTAATAATAAAAAGTATTTTACAGTTTGTAAAATGTCGTGTTTAGTTTTGAATTATTAAAGTGAATCCCAATTCTGCTAAATATACTCGTGCAACGAATTAAAATGTATGCAATTCGGCAACAAATATGAGACACGCAGGTGAAAATGAGCATAATCATTTTCTTCTGAACTTAAACATGTCTTTTTAAGACTCATTTCTCGCCTTAAACGATTTTCTATGATATAATTACGATTCTGCTACTGTGAGCAACGTCTGTGAACCATATGTATTGCATTACAATGACATTTTGTTACTATAGTCTGATTCTAACACCAAATGAAATATTACCTTAATTAGTTTTTCCTATTCGTACTGGATATTCCACCACTACATTTAGTGATTGGAAAATATAGAAATAACAGCATTAAAAATAGCGAGTTCTTGTTTGTTTCATGCCATTTCGCTGTTCCTACAGTGCTCCCAGTTAGGCTTCTAGAATCGCTTACGTGACTGTTCTTTGTGCGTTAATAGAAACACTTCGTTTGGCGCTTTTTCCTCGTTCCAAGTGCCAGACGTAAACATTTACGTATACGTTAAAGTGGGATATAAAAACGTAAATGTGAATTAAAGACGATGAGAACTGTATAAACTGTGCTAAATCGTACTACGTAGAACAAAGCAACCAATAAAAGCATTTTCTGAAATATGGTAAAGTTTAGAAGTCGAAGTGGAAACAAACTTCCCGTATTAATAATCTTTGTTCCATTTGCACCTTTTATTCTTCAAATAAAAGAATATATTTCTGCGATCGCTACCAAACATCACAGGATCACCCTCTGGGTTAATCATAAAATTTACTGAAGATTTTATCAAAATTACTCAAGACTCCTTTCAGTCTATAGGGGACATACATTCACTTGTTGATTTTTATAGGTATAGATAACATTAAGATATCGGTTTCTAAGTTTTAGTGGTTGTGGTACAGACAATTTAGAGAGAACGTCTCCATACATTAAATTATATTTTTTTGTCTCATGCATTGACATGTGTTTCGTACTCTTTTCGTACAAACTGTAAATCTTATCTAATCCCAAGTTATTTTTATATGACCTACTCCATTTCTGAGCGTAAATAATTGTAGGATGATTTAACCGAACCAGTCCTCCTTTACAGTTAAATATGTGCCTATTATTTTTGTGGTTTCGTCATGACTAGTATACTAGATTTACGGTCTATTACTGTTACACTAATGACTTAGACTTGGAAACTCACAAAACGTTATAGATATACATTACCTACGTCTTGAGGGAGGTTACTTATTTAGCTGCTTGGTAATCTAAGCCCTCATTTTACCCACGGAATTAAACTTGATACAATCCGCGTAAACCTTTGAATTGCTTTAAACTGTGTAAATAAAGCAGAAGATAATACAGCTGCAGTGCTATTTTCGTCCTTGTAATTGTATTATTTTTCTCCAGAATCCCTTTCATTTATTTTTATCGTGTTATTAGCTAAAATGTAAATCATAGTTAGCATTACTGTCGAGGCCTCTTTGTTTTTGACTCTTTTGATTGCAAGATTCATGTTTTCCAGAACACAGGTAACATGTTACATTTGCTGTCCTTCAGGTGAGACTATCGAGGCCACATCGCATGACGACGTAACCATGTTGTTCAGCGACATCGTCGGCTTCACCTCCATCTGCTCAGGAGCCACCCCGATCATGGTCATCAACATGCTGCAAAGCCTGTACTCGCAGTTCGACGTGTTCTGCGGACAGCTGGACGTCTACAAGGTATCTACGGACAGCGAATACTAATTTGGTAGATGCTAGCAAATTACGTCTCATATATTGCTGATCACAGTTAAGAAGAGATTAGTGCAAGGCTTAAAGGACGACATGTCAGGTAAGCGAAGAAGTAGAGAAAGACATATTCCAAAATGTCCTTCGAAATGTCCGTAGAGTAAGTCGATTTACTGATGTACTTTTCAGCTGCTCTTTCAAACTAAATCGCTAGACTAAAACCAGAAGTTCGTCAAGTGACATTTTTTTATTGTGTTAAGCAATTCTTAGTTAAGACTATCTTCAAACTGTCAGAGTGGTCTAGATTATTTCATATTTTATTCATCGAAACATAGTTCATTCTACAAAATTTATTTGTAATTACCATAATGAGTCAGCATCAGTTGTACTGTTGATTAGTGGAACATTAACTTTAGAGACGAACTGTGATATTTCAAGTGATTTGTTTGACTGTTCTTTCCGGGAAACAGGGTATAAATAATAATTTAAAAAAAGATTCGTGAAATTATTTGCATAAATAAAAGAAGTGTAACATGTTACAGAAACGCCTGAAAGGCTTCTGCATGTTGATCGAAATTATGTACAGCAGCTGAGATACGTTCACGTTATTACCGTAGAGCGATCACTGAGTAAAACTGCTCCAACCAAATATCATATGGTACTCTTTAAAATTTCTTGTTGATCGGCACCTCATTTATGAAGTAAAATACAGAGGATGAATAAAAATATGGGAACACCGCAAGAAAAGCATGCCTGGACATACATCAAGATTTCGAACTTTGATCATCTACAACAAATTTGTGGTTAAAAACGCAGCAACGAATTGCAAAGTTAGAATATTTTAGTTCTGTATCTTTTATACTCAAAGTACCGTAAACAGAAAACATAAGGACACTTCTGAAGATGGGACAGAGGCCACAGAAGAAAACTATTTCAACAGTGCGCCCGAGCATTGCTTTTTTAAACAACACATCTAGATGTTAACTCATGTATTTTATATTTCGACTAAGTGTTTTGTTGCACGTACTATGTAACTTCCATTTTTCAAATAACTTAAGATGACCACCTCGTATAATTTTATATGACCAGATGATGATGACATAGTCCATTGAAACCGGTCGTCATGAAATAAATTTCCTAAATGAAATGTCCAATTCCTCAAGCTTTAACTACTATTCCTCTTTCACGGTCTGTTAATACTCGTACGGGTACAATCACGTCGGGAAACCTTTTACATTTATCAACGGTGTACAAGACCTTAGACCAGTCGAAGTCTCTTGCTTCAAATTATGTTTTCTTCCAAAACCCTTAATATACAGAATAGTCGGAAAAAGTGTCCAATCCTTTGAGAGGTGGCAGTACCCAACAAAACAAGAAAAAAGTCAAGTAAACCGTAATTCGAAAATTCTTACTTTCTGAGTTGTGCTGAGTTGTTCATAGAGACTCAAGACGCTGGGTTGTGTATGTATGCCTCTGTGTTAGATAGGGTAAAAATTTAGAACACAAAGAACAGAAGTACTATGCAGCATTCTTGGAGATGCCGTTGTTACAACGATCCGTCTACGGGGTTCGCCACTGTCGCCTACGTGTGTCTCTCCATCGAAGTATTCTATTGTAAACATCAGTCGGAGCATCGGGTTTTGTCAACACCACCTAGAGACATGGCCTCACAACAGCCCTTGTCACGTCACTCAGACCACGCCGCCACTGCCTTCTGACTGACTGGCTACGAGGCAGTGGGCGTTGCCCCAGCGGTCCGCAAGTCAGCTGGTGGTCTCGGCCTGGTCGGTGTGAAGTGACAAGGGCTGTTGTGAGGCCTTGTCTCTAGGTGGTGTTGACATAACACGATGATCCGACTGATGTTTACAATAGAACGATGCAGAGACATATATAGGCGACAGTGGTGAACCCCGTAGACGGATCACTCCTGTTGTGAGGCCTTGTCTGCAGGTGCTGTTGGTTACGCACACTTGGTTGGGTAGTGGCTTTCTGTACCGTATTTTCAGTCTTCTTATCGTCTGTTATTGTGCAGTACATTCATTGTAACGTTGGGTACGTATCGCTTAATTGTTATATTCACTTTGGTTGGGATGTTTGTACTGCCCTGTTCTTACAGGACATTTCACTTTCTCGTCCACATTTTAGCAATGGAAGCTTACTTCTCCACACGTGAGATGGCGGATCTGATTTTCTGTTACGGGTCAGTGTCCTCTACGCGGAAAAAAATTTCCAAATGCTGAGTGCCATCCAATAAGCTGTTTATCCGGATTTTCAAGCGTTTTCGGGTCACAGGTTCTCTAGTACTCAACAAGGTACTGTGGAAGACCTCCGACCGTATACCGCAGATGGAGAAGCATGTGTTAAAGTTACTACAGCCAGTGTGCAGCGATTAACTGGAGCAGAAGGCGTGAGTCAGTATCTAGTCTGTGAGAGGATGTATGGGGAGGGGGGTACAATACACTGTTTTTCTATCCGTGCAGTGTTCAGTGGGTCCAGGCACTGGCGCCAGAAGACCTACTTAGCAGATTGAAGTCCTGACAATGGCTCTTGCAGAAGTGTGCAGTAGATCCGACAAGGCGAATTTCATACAAGATGGCGTTCAAAACGTTCTTAATTATCATGTCTGGACAGATGAAAATCCTCGTGAAGTTTAAGAAAGACGGCATCAACATCGATTCTGCATCAACGTATGGTCAGGCAGTTTTGGTGACAGGTTAATAGGACCATTCATCTTAGCACACGGATTAAATGAGGTTCACTCTCATCAGTTTCCTTGTCAATTTCTTACCTACCTTGTAGCAGAATGTGTCAAGTCAGCAAAGTCTACAGATGCATGATGGGGCAAAAGCACATTTCCTTGGCAGTGTGATTGAACATATGACGCTGACAGTTGAGGACCACTGGACTGGTCTGGGAGGCCCGAAACCTTGGCCCTCCCGATCCCCGTACCTCAATGCCCTAGATTTTTGGTTATGGGGGCACGTGAAGGCAATAGTCTGCGCCAACCCCATACAGTGATGTCAAGACACTGCAGTAGCGCGTCTTCAGTGAACGTCAGAATTTACAAAAAGAACTGCGTGTATTTCAAAGAGCGCGTGATTCATTACGCCGGAGGTCACAGGGATACGTTCCAATTAACGAACGTTACACTGAGCACCTGTTATGTATGGAAGTCATTTGAATGTTTCTGAAAAGCAAGTGTACGTAACACAGAGAGTACGCGTTTGAAGACCAAGGTTCATTCGATTTTTTTATTTGTATGTTAGGTTGGTTCTTATACAGCTTCACAAATTGGTAAAAATAAAGTTCCAACACAATGTCATTTTGGTTTTCAGGAAAGCTTTTCATCATAAAATCTATTTATACTTTCACTGGTGAAATATTAAATGCTCTGAATAGCCGTTGCGATTTTTTGTGACCTCTCAAAGGCTTTTGGTTGTAAAATCGTGGGATTCTTCTAGATAAGCTTAAGTATTGTAATGTGAGTGGGACAGAGCACAAAATAATGGTTTAACAGGAGGAGTGCAGAAGACTGAAATACGCAGTTCATATAATATGTAAGAAACAGCTAGTTCCTCTAACTGGGGAGCTATCAAAATTGGGTTCCCACAAGATTCGATCTTGGGTCCTTGGCTGCTCTTAATACGTTCTAATTACCTGTTACTCTATATTCACAAAGATGCCAAGCTAATTCTTTTTGCTGACGATGCAAGTATAGTTATCATGTCTGACAAACACAAAGTAACAGATAAAATTATTACGAGTTAGTCTACAAAATGACTGTCTATAAAGACATCATTTATAAATATAGACTTTAAAGATAAATTTGTTGCTAAATTAGAATATTCAAAATTTTTCGTTTCTTGCACTGATGAGGGATTGAATTGAAAGAAACACACTGAAGATATGCTGAAACGTTTGTGTTCAGCTACTTAAGCTATCAGCGTCATTGCAAACTTTGGGGATATACTTCTCAGTAAACTAGCTTACTGTTCCTATGTCCACACATTGCTTTCGTATGGGTCATATTCTGACGCAATTCAACACTGTTAAAAAGTATTAATTGCAGAAAAGCATGTAATCACAATAATTGCTTGACCCCACCCAAGATCTTCTTGTAGGATCTAGGGATCTTTACAGTAATTTTACAATGCATTTATTCACCTATGAAATTTGTTATTAAAATACGATTCACTTCCAAAGTAATAGCACTATGCATAGCTTCAACGCTAGGAAAAATTGTGATCTTCACTCTTCAATGTTAAATTTATGTCTGACTCTGAAAGGGGTGAATTGTGATGCCTAAAAAGTCTTTGGTCAATTACCAAGCAGCATCAAATAATATCTGACAGCCAACTAGTAATAAAAATGGAATTAAAAAAAATTTCTGATTGACAGCTCCTTCTGAACATTAGATGAATTTTGAGATAAAACTCAGCAATTTCAAATAAATAAATAAATATATCCTTAACATATTTTCATGTATAGACACGTACCACATCATTGGGAAATGTATTTCTGATCTATGGAACTGGTATTAATGTAATAATCAAAGAGTTGGGCTAATGTTTGGAGGCTGTGAGTACTTGTCGTCGTGTTGCAGGTGGAGACGATTGGCGATGCGTACTGCGTGGCCGGCGGGCTGCACAAGCAGTCGGACACGCACGCGCAGCAGATCGCGTGGATGGCGCTGCGCATGATCGAGACGTGCGCCAGCCACGTGACGCACGACGGCCGGCCCATCCGGGTGAGTGACACGGCCTCACTCCCCAAACGCTCCTTACAACGAGCGTGCCCTCCATCCGTCTTAACAAGTAGTAATGCACACGGCAAAAGCCGATATTTTATAACACGAAAATTGCCCTTAAATATTAGCAGGGACAGAAAGAAACAGAAAGAAATTGCATGATACTTTTCTTGATTTTGGGGTATATTTCTTGTAGATTTCATTTAATATTTTTGTATTTCAAATATTGGTGTTGTTTTCGGGATAAATTAGTTTTTTCCAATTTCATATTTCTCTGTGTAGCAGTTTTAGTGTTTCATTTCGTTCCCACACAACTTTTTTTCCATTTCCGCTGTTACGTTTTTCCCTTTTTAGTGGAATTTTTACCGTTTACCACACTATTTTTATTTATTTAATACCATGTATGGTGTTATCTACCGATTCGTTGTTATTTTTGGCATTTGTCTTTTTTTTTTTTTTTTTTTTTTTTTTTTTTTTTTTGCCAAATTCAGAACAGGTTTCGCTAAAGTTTGTGTTTCTTATATTTCTGCTAGTATTATTTTTATGATTTACTTGTTACATTTTTGCAAGTTTTGCCAGATTTCTGTTACTTTTAGCTATAATTAGGACTCTATTTCAGTTTTACTGTTGTTTGTAGCTTTCATTTATTTTAATATTCACTTTCTGTAAAATTATTTATTTCACCCTATTTGCTTAATTTTCTGCTGTTGCCATTATAAGTAATTGTTTTGAAAAATTCGGTGCTAACTTTTGCTTTTTTTTTTATCATTTCGCCTTACTCCGCCTATCGTTTTCCCCCGTCTAGTGAACCTTATTACAAATTGCGAAATTCCACATAATGTTTCTGTCATATTCGTAGGTTTGTTGTCCCTGTTTGCTCTTTCCTGGTGATTTCATTGTGATTATTGGTCAATACTATTTTTTGTAAATGTTGATGATTGTGACTAGCCTCTTATGCATTTAGTTTTTTAATCCGTATAGAAGAGATGGACTCTGAATTGTAGTTCGGTTGTCTGTTGGATGGTAGGTTGAAACTCCTGATTTTTATTTTGCGTAATAAATTGCTGTCTTCTATTTAGCATGAGAAACTGTACAGTCTTTAATTTTATTCTAGTCTGTTTTTAAACTGAAACTTTTATATAGATCGAGCATGAAATTCCTTTTTCTCAGGGGTTTGATATTTGATGTAACGATAGTTGAAACTATTATCTTTCCCGAACTAGTTCATTTTAAATTGCAGCCAGTTACAAAAAAGAATCTATCTCGCAGTTTATAATGATATTGTTCTTCAGTTAAAATTTTACCTTGGGTCTCTTTCGCTTCGTAGCTAATAATTTATTCATTCAACACATACGATTTATTTAGCGTCAAAGATATTATAGTCACTTTCAAAACTATTTCACAGATGCTGTAATAGTTTTTAATTTCGAAATAAACTGAAGACCCTTTTTACAGATCACTTGTCTGTAAATGTTTTCGTAAAGCTCAGTTCACAGTTATTACACTTGAAAAAGACACGTAGAATGATTCAAGGTTCGGGAATTTAACTCCTCGCAATTATATACTTTTTCAGAATACTTGCTTTAGTTTACAGTCCGACGACTAACTATTTCTCCTGAAATAATATTCATCATCTCAAAATATCTCATCCCTTACAAAATTATTATTCAAATATCACAAAATTAGTCCACACGCACCTTGGGAGGCAGAATTTTAACATTATCTCCTGCCGCCTAACCCCGAACTAAAATTCATAGATATTGTGACCATGAAGTGCGTTATACTTCGGTATCAAAGACGACTTTCTCGAAGGTTACATACATTACTATGATTAAACTTCAAGTGAACGCGAACTTTACCCTTAGAGAGAGAGCTGAACTCACAGAGAGCTAAACATGCAAAAGAGAGAGTAACCCAACTGCAGGTACTATTTATACTAATTATCTGACAAATGAAGGCTATTATGTATAGTGTTTTGGCTATCTTAATCTATGCCTTTTTTGCTGCTCTGATTAACAAAGGTGGTAATTAATTTTCCTTTTAAATGCCTAAAATATACAAATTTTTCCTCGTAAAAATAATAAAAAATATTTACGAATAACTGAAATGTGGCTATCCCAATTCCACGATCGCGATATGGTGTTATATGATATTGCATCTTCTCTGTATCTATGCAGATTTTTGACGTCACATCGTGACATGATAAACTGTCATTTTTAAGATTGTAAACCGCTAATTTGCCGTTTTTTTATCGTTGCCGCAAAATATTCCTGTCCATAAACATTAGGAACATGAAATTATCAGGTACATATATATTACAAGAAAGTCGTGTTAGTGACACTATTTATATCTAAAGAACGTCTGAACCCATTTGGCTCAAAATTGGTGAGGTACCTTAGAAGCAAGAGACGGATATAGGATACTTTTTGTCCTGTTTGACCGCGTATTATATCAGAATTTGAGAAAAACTGAAAGTACCCTTGCAGCTGGGATTATTTTCTCGATTCTCCAACAATCACATTATTCATTCGCTGCTCGCATAGCGACCAAATACGCTGTCAGACAGATTTAACGAGAAACGTTGTTTCTTTACAAGCCCCTCCGTATTATTCGTACCTCCATGATGTTATCGGTGGTGATCAAATCTTTGGAGCATTGCAAAGATAGAATTGATGTTATTTCGTGGTATTTTTGAGTGTTACAAACAAATTAAGTGCAGATCGTAGTTTATTTTTTAGAACAATACCTTCACTGCGTCGGCGTCATATCGGTTGTCGTACGTGTAACGCAATCTTACTACGTGATCGTAGTTAATGAGACTGACGAAGATCGTACACAAAGCTTGGAGATAATCGAAAAGAAATTCTCAAGCGCGATCCGTTATGAGTCTGAAACGAAGGGTACAGTCGAGTTCGACTCACTCAGTTGCAGTTTACGCACGAAATAATTCGGGTCGTCGATAAAACAGACGACCACGCGTGGCAATTATAATTGAACGTTTGGGGTACAGACACAATCCAGCAGTTTATTACGCAGCGGATGAATCAGTTGCCTTCGGAACAAATTGTCGCCATCTAAAATTTCATTGGCTATATCAAGCTTTGCATCGATTGGTCGGCTTCATTCCCACGATCCAGCAGCTGTTGCCAACATAGCTACACCATGCATTTGTCGCGGATTGTAAAATTTTACCGGTTTGTAGCAATGTTGTTAATCGTGTTTCAATTAGATTCCTAATAATACAAGAAATGAACGCAACGCAAAACGGTGTACTGCCATCCCACTTATTTTATTTCAATTAATTGTTTTGTTTCATATGTAACTTCTATCATGAAAGTATGATCACGCAAGATTATATTGTATCTATATCAAAACTCTTAATAAGATATACAAGTGTTATAAGAAACATTCCCATATTGCTCGCTGCGAGATAAATATGCTAAGCTGTGCTGTAAACATGTATGGTTTGATTTTTTCTTCCCAGCCATTTTTAACATAAAAAAAGAGAAGTTGTTTTTATGCCTACACTAACAATCATACCTGTTCATAAAATGCAACCATTAAAATTGCGGCCATTGAAGCTACTAACCTCACAGATAGAGCAGCTCGATACGTCTCTCTAATAACCCGTTTGCAATTGATTTACCTGTCCATTTTGACTTCTATCCACAATCAAGTTCCCAATTGCAATAACAATAAATAAGATAAGAGAGCTGGGAAGGAGGAGACTATGGGGGAATGAAATGGATTTAAAATGGGAGATGATATAGATGCAGAGAGGAAGGGGAGGAGATGGATATGGTGTGGGGTAAGAGGGAGTGGTGTGAAGGTATGGGGTGAAGGAGATGGACAAAGGACAAGGATGAGATAGACATAGGGAGAAGCTACTTCACAGCGTTGCCGGGTTTGCTAGATTTCAAATATAATACATCGTCTTGCAGGAACCGCGCACTTGTGTAAAAATAATTTAAAGCCACCATATTGGTTGTCGTAACCTATAGCCACAATTTCAGTTGTACATCCTATGGAAAAACCTAAAATACATGTCCAGCATACAACTCCTTCTGTTGATAATCAGTTAATATGCAATACTTCAAGTCATGTGGACGCCGGTGGTGCAGAGAGGGCGGTGTTGCAGATGCGGGGGCTCGAGTCCCCTCATGGACTACTATCCCAGCAGTTGAGTCCGGTGGACTTAGAGACATTTGTGTTGCAGATGCGCGTCGGGCTGCACACGGGCACGGTGCTGGCGGGCGTGGTGGGCCGCATGATGCCCCGCTACTGCCTCTTCGGCAACAACGTCACCATCGCCAACAAGTTCGAATCCGGCTCCGAACCGCTCCGCGTCAACGTCAGTCCGACCACGCACAGGTGAGTCCCTCAAGTATAACCGTCAGTAAGCAGACAACGTATTCCCCCCAATTGGTTACAAGTTCTATTCTATGCAGTGTTGTATCAATAAGAGTGTTTTTCATAAAATACGTACGGATTGATCGTAAAGTCATGGTACTGTTTTAACATGTCATAGAAATATAACTAAACAAGACAGAAATGTGGAACCGTTACAACAACAACAACAACAACAACAAAATCCCCAATTTCACATAAATTAATTCTCCTTCTTGTGCGGGGAAAATTAATGATTCATCAATGAAACGGAGTGAATTATTTACTGTAATGTAAACAAACAGTCCCGGTTTAGTACGCCATCTAAGGATGTCTTCATCAGAAGTATAAAATTACGACAAAAGACGTAAAAATTTATGGCGTGTTGTGCTCAAGTTGTATAAAATATCATGATGTTTCTTCATAACAAATATATGTGTCAGGTGAATACTAACAGGGTTTATAAAATTTATAACATCAGACTGTCTGACACTCTACCGCAGTCGTTAGCGGCTACCCACACTGTTTTAACCCTGCTGGTATCCACCAGGTATGTATTTTTTATTTATTTTTTTTATTATGAACGAACGTGATGTTCTTTTATACCACTTGCGCACAACGCCTCATGTCATAATTTTACACTTCTGATGGGGAAACCCATAGATGGTGTTGAAATCTGGGTAGAGTGTATTAATCACAAAGCAACTTGTGGGGCAGCTTTTTGCAATTATCAGTAAATAAACTGAAATAAAAGTTTTCAGCTTGGTAGGAGATGTGACATTTTTATTTTATTAAAATTCACAACATATCGTTTTCGTCCCTATGATGGAACATCATCAGTACGTGCTGTTAAAAACGAGGTATCTTAGTCAGACATTAAAATCAAGATAAAATTACATACGCCAAGAATGTTACAATTATATAATGGAATTACATACCAGAATTGCAAGTCATGATGACCTATGTGTTCTGCTTAAAACATTTTTTCATCACATCATAAAATACATTTAAAAGGTCTTGCCGGTACAAGTCACAAGTGTAAAATGAGGTAGCTGCTTAAGTACACCTCCGCAGCTTAGCCTGTAGACAGCTGGTGCGTGGCGCCCTCTTTGTTCAAAACTCGATTACATTGTAACATTTAAAAAAAAAAGTTAAATCATATTGAACGCATAAGAAGACAAAAATGGTGATTCCAGGTGAATTAGAGTTGAACAAGTAACATGCACAGACTAAGCAATATATCGTAAAAATATAAAATTGAAATTACCATTTATCAGCGCCCTCAGGCGGGTAGGTATTAAAACATATACTAAAAAATCAAAATTTGTCTACATCAATTGCTAAAATTTAAGGTACTTTGTATCAATAAAAAATTATTTCTGTTTAAAAAATATTTTTAATTAAGTCTAGCATAAAAGTAAAATCATTACGAAGCACCATTGCATGTGTGTGTGTGTGAGAGAGAGAGAGAGAGAGAGAGAGAGAGAGAGAGAGAGAGAGAGAGAGAGAGAGAGAGAGAGAGAGAGAGAGAGAGAGACACATAGAGAGAGGGGGGGGAGGGAGATACACAGCAGTCTACGCTATTTAGTGTTTCAGAATAATATTTTGCTGGCTGTCTTTGTTTACTTAGTAAAGTGCGTCTAAACAAAAAATATACAAATGAACATGAGGGTTCAAACATGATTACAGTGCGTCTAAACATAAAATATAGATTTATACATGAAGATTCAAACATGATTACATAGAAAGAGAAACAGTCAGGTTTATTTTTTTTTATTAGTTTTTTTTCTTTTTCTTTTTTTTTTTTTTTTTTTTTATAATATGCGCTTACACTTTCTAGGTGACTTTCGTATCGCGTACCAAGCTGAAACCTTTTATTTCATTATAATTCTGTGATGGACTCGCACAATATGGAATCTAATTACAAGTAAATAAAGTGTTATTTATGGTTGCTGCTTTTACAAGCTATGTTCAAAACGGTAAAGTGAATTACGTAGCTGCAGTACGACAGGCCATTTCAATCAATATTTGGATGGTGCGACGGAAAGTTCAGTATGTTCTGTGATTTGCTAAATTTGAATCCGTGATCAGTGTTCAACGTGAGTATACTCGCGTGTAGAATGAGGAATCGGCTCATATAAAGAACATATTGAAATGAGAAGGAAACTGGTTCGACCCTGTACCATAGAAGGTATCGGGGTGCGTGCTTCAGAAGCCCAGAAAATTGACGCGTACATGTGCTCGTGAACTATAACTAAGAAGACCACAGTTTACTAAGTTTTAAATACAGTTCTCCATTTCATGTCTTACAGACTGCAGTTGTTACACATACAACCATCTGAAACGCCCGAACGGTTTGAATTTCATTTACAAATGCTTCATTGGATTGACAACGACGATCAATTCCTATCGATGATGGTGTTTAGTGATGCGGACACATTCCATGTGTGTGGTCATGTTCATTGCTAAAACACCAGAATATGGGCTACTGCAATTCCTTTTGCCTTCGCTATCAACGAAGCTCCTATTAGGTGAACGTTTGATGCTCCGTATTTATTTGCGGTGAGAAGTGTACCAAATAACTACCTAGACATATTCCAATTGTAGGCGGTGCCAGAAATTTAAGATGAAGGTGAAAATGAAGGTCAAAGTGTCATCTTCCAACAGGATAGTGCTCAGACACCCTATACCAGGATTGTTCTGGAACTTTTGGTTACGAAAATGACTCAGCGATGGATAGAGAGGTATAATTTGAGGTATGCTCTTCACCATCTCCGAACTTAACGTCCCCAAACTTTTTCCTGTGGGTTAATGTGAAGAAGCGTGGATACATTATTCACATCAACTACTTGACCGGTTGAACGACACATGCCGAGACGCTTTCTTTCATTTCGTGAAGGTGTCACATCTTGTTTCCTTGTCTTTCTGTGACTGGTTAAATCTTCACCATGACTTTATGGACACGTTGTAGATGGTATGGCGTTTGATCTTTCCGAATTGTCCGAAAAACACACCATCTACGAGGATGATTCAAAAAGTAGTAGCAAACTTATTTGCGAAGCATATACTTCACTTATAGGTACAAAAACTATTCTACTAGTATTCCATTCAAATAAAAGCATTTCGTTTGTAGCCACGCCCAAAAGTGCACTGATTCCTTAATTTCGTCATCGCTTTCACGTTGTATTCCAGTGAGAGAGTATTTCAGGGGCCCAATCGCAGGTAATCCGTAGCAGCGGAATCTTGGGTTCCTGGTGAATACAGTAAAGACCTGATAGTCCAATCTCTGAATTACGGCTAGAATTACTACGGTTGTGTTGGCGATCACTTTATCGTGAAAGATCAGAGCGCCTGTAGACAGAATTTCGCTGCTTTTCACTGTTCGTCGCCAAACTTGTTCCGGTGCGTTAGCTGGTGGGGAATGGGGGGGGGGGGGGGTGTAGCCAGTACCTCACCAAGTTGATCGGAATACACTCTTTCAAATTCTGAGTCAGCAGGAGTAAAACACAGGGGCAGGAGAGTTATTTACAACTTGTACAAAAGCCAGACCGCAGTTATTAGACTCGAAGGGCATGAAAGGAAAGCATTAGTCGGGAAGGGAGTAACACAGGGTTGTAGCCTTTCTCCGATGTTATTCTATTTGTACATCGAGCAGGCGGTGAAGGAAAGCAACTAAAAGTTTGGAATAGTGATTAAAGTTCAGGGTGAAGAAATAAAAACATTGTGTTTTACTGATGAGATTGTAATTCTCTCAGAGACAGCAAAGAACCTGGAAGAGCAGCCCAAGGGAAGGGACAATGTGTTGAAGAGAGCGTACAAAATGAACATCAACAAGAGCAAAACAAAGATAATGGAATGCAGTCTTAGAAAATCAGGCGATGCTAAAGGAATTAGATTAGATAACGAAACAATAAAGGTGGTAGATGAGTTTTCTTCCTTGGGTAGTAAAATAACATAGGACGGTTGCAGTACAATGGAATATAAAATGCAGGATGGGAATGGGAAGCATTTTTGAAAAAGAAATTTGGTAACATTGAATGTTAATTTAAGTGTAAGGAAGTCTTTTCTGAAGGCATTTGTGTGAATTGTTGCCTTGTACGGGAGTGAAACATGGACGATAAACAGTGCGGACAGAAAGAGAATAGAGGCTTTTGATATATGGTGCTACCGAAGAATTCTGAAGATGAGGTGGGTAGATCGCATAAATAATGAAGAGGTACTGAACACAATTGGTGAAAAAATGAATTTTTTCATACCTTAACTAAAAGAAGGGATCGCTTGGTAGGACATTCTTAGACATCGACGAATATTAAATTTAGCGTTGGAGGGAAGTGTGTGTGGGGTAAAAATCGCAGAGGGAGACCAAAAGACGCATATAGTAAACAGATTCATATGGTTGTGGGTTGCCGTTCTTAGGAGGAGATGAAAAGGCTTGCTCAGGATAGAGTAGGGTGGAGAGCTGCATAAAACCAGTCTCCGGACTGCAGACCTTAAGAACAACAACAACCACCTCACCAAACCGTAAGCCCAGATACAGGATCAGTATAACGAAGCCTAGAGGGCTGTCCCTCATCATTTTGTTGTAGCCTGTGGGATGTCGATGGGAATAACTGTAGCTGCAGTCTTTTTACGAGAGGCTCAATTAATAAATGGCGGAAGAATTAATTTTGAAAGAAGCACTACTAACATTGTTCACTAAACGATCAGTCGCCAGCTGATCTTCGGTCCTAGTCGATTGGACTTGGTTTCTTCAGCGGGTATTTCGTTGCTTTGTAGATGATTAATTTGAAAATGGAACAGTAAGGAAAGCTACAAACAATGACATTCGCGAGTGGCGATTGAAAAATTTATTCAGAATAAGGAAAATATGTTAGAGGTATCCCTGTCACAAGTTTTCAGATACAGAACAATTGCTCACTGAATACAGTCTTTGGACGTGAAATATATTTGTTGCAAGACAAGTCGGTAATACATTGATTTACGCATTATGAGAACAGTTCTGGGAGAGAGAGAGAGAGAGCTCTTAGATGAAAAAGAACTAGCCATTGGTTTTTCTATCACAGAAACAGAGGTCGGACGAAGGTTAATATCACGGTACATACCGTTTTGCAGCAACCGAATGAAAAAAAAAAAAAAAAAAAAAAAGTGTTCAAATGTTTGTAGAACTTATGGGACTTAACTGCGGGGTCATCAGTCCCTAAGTCCTGCACTCACTGCACAGCTTAGTATGACTAACAATCTGCTGTCCGCCGGCCGCGGTGGCCGAGGAGACTAAGGCGCTCCAGTCACGGTCTGCACGGCCACTACGGTCGGGGGTTCGAATCCCCCCTCGGGCATGGATATTTGTGCCGTCTTAGTTCGTAAGTAGTTCATAAGTAGTTTGTAAGTTTAGGGACTGATGACCCCGTAGTTAAGTCCCATAGATAAAAAAAAAAAAAAAAAAAAAAAAAAAAAAAAAAAAAAAAAAAAAAATATCTGCTGTCCGTCAGAGGGAATGGCCACCGGCAAAATTTGGCACAACATACTATTGAGCATATCGTTTCATAACCGACTAGCAGGTTTCTGGAACTACATAGAAGAAAGTCATAGAACACTCTCCAGAGCGGAAATTACCCAGCCCTCATGCTACGCTAACCTGTCGTCCCCGTGCACTTCACACCCAGCTGTTCCCATCCCTCTATCCTATACCATTCCAAAATCATTTCTTGTTATCGACCATCTGATCCCAAGGTAATGAGAAGCACGTGCTACTCAACGACGAATACCGAATTACGCCGTCCTTGAATTTTTTACGCCACTAGAAACTGAAACGGAATGGGTGGAGAGCCGCCATCCAGACGACGTAAGGACACGTGCAACGGACTCGTTTCCGCCGTATGCGAATACGTCAGTGTAGCCAACCAAACAAAGGGAGGGAGGCCTCCGGCAGCGGATAACTTCCGGACTTCAGGTTGGCGTGAATTCCCACACCTCGTCGTCTCCCTTGGTAACCGTGTGCTTCCAACGTCGGCCAGGCCAGCAAACCGAACTAGATTTCGCCACGTTGGGCGTTTTCTATATCTATTAAATGGGGAACGCAAAAATTATCTTGCCCCTCACTGATACTCATCTATATAGGCAATATATTGGTAGTCTGTGAACTGGAAAAATTAATTCAATAGGGTTAATGACTCAATGAAGCTTGTAACATTATTTATTAATTAAGTGATCAGTCTGTATTTGTTATCAGTTGGCTCAAAATATAATTTGGAATTCGAATCTGCCGGCCGCGGTGGCCGAGGGGACTGAGGCGCCCAAGTCACGGTCTGCACGGCCACTAGGGTCGGGGGTTCGAATCCCCACTCGGGCATGGATATTTCTGCCGTACTTAGTATTAGCTAGTTCATAAGTAGTTTGTATGTTTAGGGACTGATGACCCAGTAGTTAAGTCCCATAAGCTCTACAAACATTTGAACATTTGAATTCGAATCTATGATAATAAATAATGTATTATTATCATAGCTCTCTCTTCCCTTGTCTAAGGTCTGTTGTAGAGAGATCTTGCAGTCTCGCCACATATCTTTCACGCCTAAGTTACAGCGTTCCATCGTGTTAAGTCCCTAGTCTCAGTATCGTGGTCGTGAAGGCACAACCGATATTCATCGGTAAGAAACCATGTCGTTCCAATCTCGATTCCTCCGGCGCCACCGTGATGGTCGCGTTAGTGTGTGGGGACACGGTGTTGAGAGACTGCTGAACTGTGCCCTTGTGCACTGGTATGCTATGCCTGCACCCGGTATTATATTTTCTGAAAAGGGCAACCACAGCGTAAATAGATTTTGTTAAAATTCAGTACACAAGCAGCACAAAATCTAAAAATTAAAAGTTAACTTCAATAATATAAAGTCCTGGGCGCAGACGTGTAGAGAAAATCGCAAAGCTGTTAAGACGTGTTTATTTAGACACAATCAGATTCACATCAGTATAGATGCTTCTTCAGGTAACATTAGCAAATTGATTACATGATATTTAGAAAACAGCGTCAAACTTTCAGGAGGCCTTGCTAAAATACTCTCACAATAGGGTGTTCTCGTCATTTGATAAATAACATCCCCGTTTTGTCTTCGTAATCGGAATATGGCTGCTGCTGGCCGCCTACTTGGTGTTGGCGGCAAGGTTGCAACTACCCACACGTGGGCCGTAATAAACTATCGTGTTTCCTTGACTGTTATTTTATCAAAAAACATTTCATTACCGTTCGCTGCTCCTACAATTGTTGTACAAATACATGTACTCATTTGTGATCCTGACTGATATTACAATTAACCCGCTTTCCAAGCTAAGTGGTAGCGTCACTGACCACCATGTAAGGAGTCCGAGCTCGATTCAGTGGCGAACCAAAGGGGGGGGGGGGGAGGCCTCTGGTCTTGGGGGGCCTCCAAATGCCTTGGCATCTCTTTCTGCTAGGGCATCCAATTCGTTTCAGACTGGTCCATGCCTCTCGTCCTGTGGGGCCTCCAAATCTCAAAAGTTACTGTTGTATAGAAATATATTTCCAAGTAGACGGGAGGGGGGGGGGGTCTCCAACAGCCTTAGTCCGCCACTGGCTCGATTCCTGGTTGAGGACTGGGTGCTCAGTGTTTCTGCTCATCACCACTTTCGTCGTCAACCACACAGTACTAGCTAAGTGACGTCAGTGAAAAGACTTGCAGTAGTTCTCAGAGCCCCTTTAGGGTTATCCCTATCATTAAAAGCCGTAGATAATTTCATTTCAGTATAAAGAGTCTAGATCGCAGATTTTTTTTCCGTGTTCGGTTTCAGTCAACTTAAATCACCTTCAGATGACTAGCACCATGATGGCAGCTGGTGGTGGTGGTGGTGGTGGTGTACACGGCGAGCCGCACAAACGTCATTTCCTATTGTATTTGCAACTCTGTGCTTCCCAGTACAGAATTGGCGTACAACTTGCACCTCTATGTAACTCCAACATATCTAAATATGTAAAAATGAATAGCTAAACCGATTTGGATAATTTTAGTCTTGAAATATTCATGTCAGTCAAGGGAAGGTTTTAAACGGAAAGTTGTTCGGAACAGAGGGAAATCTGGAAAAACAAACAGCTTTTTTATAGTGAACTATCAATACCGTTCGTCCAATTGCGATAAAAGTTTGTACATTTCGTGTTGAAAGCAAGAGGAAGTCTTGCATCAAATAAAAATTTGGAAAAGTCGTCCGGAAAGTAGGAAAATTTAGGAAAAACCGAAAGCAATTTTTTCTATGAATAAAAATCAATTGCCACGTGGTTTAAGAGCATCACTTGAGTACGGCTTGACAGGACAAGGTTTGCATGAAATAAACTTTTGGAAAATCTACCGGAAAATTGGAAAATTTGAGAAAAATGCATTTTTAATGTGTTTATGGTTTTGGGAAAGTATTAAGTAAAAAAAATAAAAAAAAATAGGGATAGTTAAAAAGGAAAGTCGCAAAATCCGAACCATGTTTCTTTTTCATTGTGTTTCTAAATGTACTCAACATTATAAGTTGAGAACCGTTCATCCGATTGGAATAAACTTTTAATCGTATGACGTTCAACAAACGTTGAACGTTCTTATGAACTAAACATTTGGCCATTTGGGAAAGTTACCAGGAAAATTTGAATATTCGCGAGAAACTGAAAGAGCTTATTTCAATAGTACATCAATATCATTCGTCTGATTGCGATAAAATTTTGGATATTTGACGTTCAAAGCAAGAGTAACTTTCTTATGAAATAAAAATTTGGAAAGGTTTCCCGGAAAATTGGTAAATTCAGAAAAAATAGATATTTTTCTGTGAAATATCAATACCATTCATCTGATTGCGATGAAATTTTGCATATTCGACGTTCAAAGCGAGAGGAAGGTTTGAATGAAATAAAAGTTTGGAATAGTTTACCAGAAAATAGGATAATTTGTGGAAAAATGAGAGAGCTATTTTCTTTGGGATATCAATATCATTCCTACGATTGCGAAAACATTTTGCACATTCGGCGTTCAATGCAAGAGTACATACATATTAGCAATTACGGAGCATTACCGGGTCGACTAGTCTACACTAAACAAGTCGTCGGATAAATATAATATCTCACTTGGTTTTGGGCGACGAAGTATAGAAGCGCCATGTAGCAGATTACGCGGACGCTCCCGTCGATTGTTCGAGTCCTCCCTCGGGCATGTGTGTGTGTGTGTGTGTGTGTGTGTGTGTGTGTGTGTGTGTGTGTGTTTTTTGAGAGATACTCCATCTGTTGTTGTTGTTTCCCGTCGGGGTTCGAATCGCCCCCCCCCCCCCCTCGGGCATGACTATTTGTGCTGTCTTTAGTATAATTAGTAATATTTAGTATAATAGTATAAGTAATTTGTAAGTTTTAGGGACTCATGACCCCGCAATTAAATCCCATAATCTATACAAACATTTGAACATTTTTGGAAAATTCAATTGCTCCCCTATTCTTCTCAGTACGTCTTCATTAGTTTCACGATCTGCCCGCCTAATCTTCAGCATTATTCTGTAGCATCACATTTCAAAAAGTTCTCTGGATTTTAAGCGCCCTATATTACCAATCATCATCATCATCATCATCATCATCAAAAGGTTCTATCCTATTTCACACATGACATAACTTAACACTTAAATGGTATGTGAGATTCATTCTATCCGTAGCCAACATATCCTGTCACGCTGTCAGTGTTTCTATGCCCGTTCAAAAGATATGATAATTTTGAGTCAACCTTCAATTAAAATGTCACTCACTGCTATATTATTAACGCTATTAACATGTAAAATGCAACTTAATAATCAGCCAACCATTTGCAACAAAAGTGGTTTAATAAACTTTAAGCTAAATTTGCGACGGATATAAACCCGTCTTCTTCAGAAATACACGTGATACCTAAAGACCACATCACAGCTTCATCACGAATTCATAATCATTATAACTATATAATATGCGTCATATCAAACCTGTTGTGTAATACATAGTGAAATGCAGTTATCAGAATAAAACTGGTCGTTGCAACTGGTTGACTGATTATTAATTTGCTATCTTGTAACCTTTGCTGACGCGCAGCCATGTTTAAAATAATGTGTAAATAGTTCCCTCGATGAGTCTTAGCAAGAGCTTCAATTTGAGTATTTCAACATTTTGATATGTTGAACGCTTTTTAAGATAAAAAATAATTTAATGACTGTATGATGTTCAATTCTGTTTCTCTGTCTCCCCTCATATCGGACATTCAGGTCATATTTGCATACCATTAGTTTCTGTTTGAATAATCTTTTATTTGGCACCACGTACTCTGCTGTGTATCACGGTTATCACTGCACGCCGGGATATTAAAACAATAGCTAGCGATGCCGCTGCCATAGGCTGGTTGCATGCATCCAATTTGGACTGCCAATAAAATATCGGCCGGTATTTTATCGGTGGAGCGCTACTTGCATACACGCCGCAATTTTACCGTTAAAACGAGCAGTCGCTAGGCTTTCATAGCCGAGTGAAGTTGATTACAAACAAACATTAATTAATCCCAAACGATTTTGCATAATTTTACACGACAAAAATTGCTTACGTAATACAAGACTACTTACGATACGCAATTTTATCTTTGCTCTCCATTTGCAGAAAACCGTCATTCAGTTCGCAAGAAACTTGTCGCCATACATTTCTAGTCGCATTTCTATCTTTAAACGTATCCGAAATTTTGTTCTATAAAACTGGTCGTGCTACCTCTTAATAAATTTAAAATATTTGTAAATCTATTTGACCAAACGGCAGTGGTCATCAGTCCCTAGACTTACAAACTGATGAAACTAAACTACACTAAGGACAACTCGCACACACGCATGTCTGAGGGAGGACTCCAACCTCCGACGGCGAGTAATCACGCGCTCCACAGCAAGGTGTCCTAGTTCACTCGACCACTCTACCGTGAGAATCAATTAATCAATTTCAACAGTATACATATTTAATTGTATGTATGCTTCAAACAGGCAAATGTCCATTTCTGTACAGATATAGAGACAAATTCAGTCCCTTGCGGGAATACAGATAAAGCAGATAGAAACAGGAATAATGGAAACTTCAAGTACGCGATAAGTTGATGATTTGGGCAGAATGAGAAACGTAGAGGATGTGATCATCAGGAAAAACAACACTGGCATCCTATGGATCGGAGCGTGGAATGTCAGATCTCTTAATCGGATAGGGAAGTTAGAAATAAAGAGAAATGGATAGGCTGAAGTTAGATATAGTGGGGATTAATGAAGTTCGGTGGAAAGCGGAACAGGATATTTGGTCAGGTGAGTACAGGATTATAAATACAAAATCAGTTGGGGATTTACAGGAGTAGGTCTGATAAGGAATAAGAAAATAGGAATGCGGGTAAACTACTATGAGGAGCGCAGTGATCGCATTATCGTAGTCAAGATAGACACGAAGCCACCACAGACCACAGTACTGCCGATGATGAGGAGATCGGAGAAACGTATGAGGAGCTAAAGGAAATTATTCAGACAATTAACGGAAAGGAAAACTTAATTTGTTATGGGAGACTGGAATTCCGTAGTAGGAAAAGAAAGGGAAGGGAAGATAATAGGTGAATATGGACTGGGCAAAAGAAATGAAAGAGGAAGCCGCATAGTAGAATAATGTGAGCCCTATGCACTAAGGTTCGAAGAATACATTCACGTTGAGCTGGGCGGTGAAAACTATCAGTTTGCAAATGCAAATCACTATGCTTTGGCTTCCTATAAAGAGCATGTCCCAACGTACCATCTACCTTTCTCCTGACCAACACATCAAGGAAGGAAAGACAACCATTATTTTCCCCTGCCATAGTGAAACGGATGTTGTGTGGATTGAATTTAGATGTTCCAAAAATTAATTCAAGTTCTCACTACCATGAGGCCAAACAACGAAAGTGTCGACTACATAGCTGAAAAAAAAAACAAGCAGTTTTCAACGCCGCTGACTCCATTGCACGATCTTCAAAGTCCTCCATGAATAAATTAGCAATGATAGGCGACAAAGGGCTTCCCATCGCAACTACATCTGTCTGCTCATAGTACTCGTCATTGAATAAAAAGTAGGTGGATGTCAAAACATGGCGAAATAAATTCGTTAAATCAGTACCAAACTTCGTCACAATTAGTTGCAACGAATCAGACAGAGGAACGCGAGTGAAAAGAGAAACAACATCAAAACTAACAAAAGAAGGAAAATTAAATTAGTTCCTTTGAGATAACATAGTTATGGTTCGTGACGGGAACGTGTCGCAAGAATATTTTTATTTGGAAGGGCGCCAGAATATTTTTACTTGGAAAGGTTGTCACATATTCGAAAAGGTTAAAAAATAAAAACAAACAAACACTGCTCTACAGGAACACCAACACGGCCGTTCGCCGTGGAGGTTCGAGTCCTCTCTAGGTCAGGGATGTATGTGTGTTGTTGTCAGGTTAGTTTAACTTAGTTTAAGTAGTTTGTAAACTAGGGACTAATAACGAAGCAGTTAAATTCTACAGATTTACAAGCGCCGGCCGCAGTGGCCGAGCGGTCTGCGGCCTGCCACTCACGGTCTGCACGGCCGTTGCGGTCGGGGGTTCGAATCCCCCTCGGGCATAGATGTTTGTTCAAACTATGTTCAAATGTTTGTATAGCTTATGGGACTTAACTAAGGGGTCATCAGTCCCTAAACTTACAAACTACTTATGAACTAGCTAACACTAAGTACGGCACAAATATCCATGCCCGAGGGGGGGATTCGAACCCCCGACCGTAGTGGCCATGCAGACCGTGACTGGAGCGCCTTAGTCCCCTCGGCCACCGCGGCCGGCTAGCAGTTTGCAGGTTTAGGGACTGATGACCCCGTAGTTAAGTCCCACAAGCTCTACAACCATACTGGCATTCTACGGGTCGGAGCGTGGAATGTTAGATTCCTTAATAGAGTAGGAAAATTAGAAAATTTAAAAAGGGAAATGAATAGGTTGAAGTTAGATATAGTGGGGATTAGTGAAGTTCGGTGGCAAGATGAACAGGATTTCTGGTCAGGTGAGTATAGGGTTATAAATACAAAATCAGTTGGGGGTTTCACAGGAGTAGGATTGAAGATAGGAATGCGGGGTAAACTACTATGAGCAGCGCAGTTATCGCATTATCATTGTCAAGATAGATACGAAGCCAACACCGACAACAGTAGTACAGGTTTATATGCCAACTAGCTCTGCCGATGATGAGGAGATCGAAGAAATATATGAGGCGCTAAAGGAAATTATTCAGACAGTTAAGGGAGAGGAAAACTTAATTGTGATGGGAGACTGGAATTCGGTAGTAGGAAAAGGAAGAGAAGGAAAATAGTAGGTGAATATGGACTGGGCAGAAGAAATAAAGAGGAAGTCGCCTGGTAGAATTTTGCACGGAACATGATTTAATCGTAACAAACACGTGGTTTAAGAATCACAAAAGAAGGTTGTATACGTGGAAGAGACCAGGAGACACCGGAAGGTATCAGATAGATTTTATAATGGTAAGACATAGATTCTGCAACCAGGTTTTAAACTGTAAAACATACCCTGGGGTAGATATAGACTCTGACCATAACTTGTTAGTCATGAACTGTAGGCTGAAACTAAAAAAACTGCAAAAAGATAGGAAAATAAGGAGATGGGACTTAGATAAATTGAAGGAACGTGAAGTTCTGGAGAAATTCAGAGGGAGATTTAGGCATCAATTGACAGAAACAGATGGAAATAAAACAGTAGAAGAGGAATGGGTAGCTTTGAGAGACAAAATAGTGAAGGCAGCAGAGGTCAAAATAGGTACAAAGGCAAGACCTACAAAAAATCCTGATGAAAGGAGAAGATATAAAAATGCAGTAAATGAAACAGGCATAATGGAGTACAGACGACTAAGAAATGAGATTAACAGGAAGTGCAAAATGGCTAAGCAGGAGTGGCTAGAAGCCAAATACAAATCTGTAGAATAGAATAGGAAAAGTAGATACCGCCTACAGGAAAATAAAAGAAACATTTGGGGACAAGAAAAGCAACTCTACGAATATCAAGAAGTCAGATGGAAAACCAATTCTCAGCAAAGAAGGGAAAGCTGAAAGGTGGAAAGAGCATAGAGCAGCTCTACAAAGGAAATGAAATTAGAGACGATGTTGTAGTAAGGGAAGAGGTAGTAGATCAAGATGAAATAGTAGAAACGTAGGAACCCGGAAGGCAATACTTACTTTACGTCTTATCTTAGATAGATTAAGGAAAGGCAAACCTACATTTTTAGCTTTTGTAGATTTGGAGAAAGCGTTTGACAATGTTGACTGGAATACATTCTTTCAAATTCTGAAGTCGGCTGGGGTAAAATAACAGGGACAGGAGAGTTATTTACAACTCGTACAAAAGCCAGACCGCAGTTATTAGACTCGAAGGGCAGGAAAGGAAAGCATCAGTTGGGAAGGGAGTAAGACAGGGTTGTAGCCTTTCTCCGATGTTATTCAATTTGTACATCGAGCAGTCGGTGAAGTAAAGCAAGGAAAAATTTGGAATGGGGATTAAAGTTCAGGGGGAAGAAATAAAAACATTGCGTTTTTCTGATGACATTGTAATTCTGTCAGAGGCAGCAAAGAACCTGGAAGAGCGATTGAATGGAATGGACAGTGTGTTGAAGAGAGCGTATAAAATGAACATTAACAAGAGCAAAACAAAAATAATGGAATGCGGTCTTAGAAAATCAGGCGATGCTGAAGGAATTAGGTAACGAAACAGTGAAGATGGTAGATGAGTTTTGTTACTTGGGTAGTAAAATATCATGCGATGGTCGAAGTACATAGGATATAAAATGCAGAATGGCGATGGGAAGGAAAGCATTTTTGAAAAAGAGAAATTTGCTAACATCGAATATTAATTTAAGTGTAAAGAAGTCTTTTCTGAAGGCATTTGTGTGGAGTGTTGCCTTGTACGGGAGTGAAACATGGACGATAAGTAGTGCAGACAAGAAGAGAATAGAGGCTCTTGAAATGTGGTGCTACAGAAGAATGCTGAAAATCAGGTGGGTAGATCGCATAACTAATGAAGAGGTACTGAATAGAATGGGTGAGAAAAGGAATCTTTAGCTTTCCCTGACTAAAAGAAGGGATCGCTTGGTAAGACACATTCTTAGACATCGAGGAATCGTAAATTTAGCATTGGAGGGAAGTGTGTGGGGTAAAAATCGCAGAGGGAGACCAAGAGACGCATATAGTAAGCAGATTCCAGTAGATGTGGGTTGCCGTTCTTATGAGGCTTGCTCAGGATAGAGTAGGGTGGAGAGCTGCATCGAACCAGTCTCCGGACTGAAGACCATAACAACAACATATACTGTAACTATTTTTTCGAATTATTGCTATTCTTTTCATAAGAAGTATCAAATGATTCTATAAAAAACGGCCTTGCAATGATTGGTGAAGAAATCTGCCTTGTACAAGACACCTTGTTGTCTTTCTTTAACCCAGATAAACCTGAACTTAAATTTACGATTGTGCCTTCTTCCGTAGTTTTTGCTTTAGTGTTCTGAAATAACATGTTGTAGGTTCTTTTTTTATTTGTCAAATATGACCGCGATGGAGTAAACGAGCGGTCTAAGGCGCCTCGCTGCGGAGCTCGCGGTTGCTCGCCGTCGGAGGTTCGAGTGCTTCCTGGGGCATGTGTGTGTGTGTGTGTGTGTGTGTGTTGTCCTTAGGTTAGTTTACCTTAGTTTAAGTAGTTTTTAAGCTACGGAGTGATGATCACGCAGTTTCATCCGATAGATTTACAAACATTTGAACTTTGTTTTTCAAATATGTTGGATATATTAGGCATAATTATGTTTACAATACGTACATAATGTAATTCGCAGGATTTCCATGCTGCTTTAATTTTTATTCAGGATTAACAAGTTTTCACAGCTTGTCATCTCCAAAGAACAAAACGTTTTTTACTTCCAAGATATTTATTATACTTTCGCCTGCATGTTATGCTGAAATACAGTTCTATGCGGCTGTTTAGCGGATTACTTACTTTCGAGATGCCGTGTTGCTGCTTCTTGATTGTGGCACGTGATTAGGTTTCAATATTTTTCTTTCTGTCGTCTCCTTTTTGTTGTGAACTGGGGCTGTTTACATTGCAGTTTGTCTTTTTGTGATGGTTGTATCGTATTCATTTGTTTATGTGACATTTCTGTGATGTGGCGCGAGATATTTGAATCTCTATCGCGATAGATGTAAACATTACTCATATACGTGGCACTGCAAAAAATGTTTGTTGCATTTTATAATTTGACGGAAGTCACTGTTTCTTAGCCTCAGCCGGAACCATGTACGCTCGTTAAAACGAATCAGAAGCAGCAACTTGCGAGGCAGCCTGTGTCTTTAGCCGACTGTTCTAGATTTCTCACAACTGTCTACACATTCCATGTTGTCACAAATGTGTCTTTTCACTAGTGTCACAAATTCTTCGGAATAATCTCTGCACTCAGCTGCATAGGAAGACAGCCGGTCACCAAGCTTCCGCAGTACGCCTCACGCATCTTTCAAATGCGACGCATTACCGTACAGCCACCCAGTGTGAAAATATGACTTACATCATAAGGTGGACAAAAGGAACATGATGTAGGACTAAAACCGGCGTACTTTCAAGATATAACGTTACCCTTGCTTTCTTACGATGCCATAAGTTGTTAAAATTGATTTCGAGATTGTAATTTGGACAAAGGATTGGTTTGATCGAAATTTTGAATTTGTAATAATTTAGTTAAAACATAGCACAAATTAACATTCATAAACATTAAGCCAAATACACCGCGGGTTGAATGTTAAAGTCGGGCACCACACAAAGCAACGGCAAGTTATAAGACTTACAGAAAGCACCTTGCTGGATCAGCAGAAGCTGAAAATGTTAATCTTTTCTTATCTAATATGAAATTATTCGAGATACTTTCCGTACTAGACTGACTAATGCTCAGACAGTTCACTTCGCTTTTCATTGTTGTATGACAGTGGATGAATCATGAAGTTAACGGTAATGATAGAAAGAGGAAAAAATGAAATGATTGCTGGTTCTGTAATCAAGCAAAGGCATTGCATAAGAATGACTGATAGGGAGTGAAATTTTTTAAAACATGCGAAGCGATCGTAATGGCGTCTGAACATTAAACTACTACGGACGTCGAGGAGCTGACAACATTAGAAAATAAATATTTAACGTGGAGTGATTCATTTAAATAAAATCAAAAGAGAGGGGACGATTTTAAATTTAATTAATATATTTTAACAACAATTGCATCACAATTACTTACATTGGATGGATACATGAATGGAAAACGTCCGTACAGAACTTCTCGATTGTCCGGAAGTAAAAAATTGGCGAACGAAATTAAGTCAGTTATATTGCCAGCTAGAGGGAACCGGAGGCGATAAGCATCGCTGATCAAATTTAAAGAGAAAATAATATTAAAGAATAAAAAAATTAAAGTATCGTTACAAAGACCCCACGATCCATGCTGTAAAGTGTTCAAATGCTCAAATGTTTGTAGAGCGTACGGGACTTAACTATGGGGTCATCAGTCCCTAAACTTACAAACTATTTATGAATTAATTAATAAGAGGTAATTTTTTACATCACTGCTATTGCATGAAAATTACGACAGCTCTGAAGATAGCGTCTAGCACGCCGAAACAGGTCATATAATTAAAAGAAGAAAGTTATATTGGCTGAAAACCTCTTATTAATCAAGTCTAGATCGCCCCAAGAATATATCCCTTATATATTTATGAATTAGCTTATACTAAAGACGGCACAAACATCCATGCCCGAGGGGGGGATTCGAACCCCCAACGGGGAACGGCCTCGCACACCGCAGCATAGCGCCTCGTTGCGCTCGGCCGCTCCGCCGTGTCTGTAAAGTGTTACGTGCCCAGGTGCCCAGGTTGGCTCCTCAGTGAAGTACGCGCATGATAAGGCCGGTATTACACTATCAAATTATTGGACAAAGAATTGCACGAAAACTTTGGATGAAATATTGGTCATATTTTTTGACAAAGAAATTGGATGAAACGCAAAAGGGGGTATTACACTATCATCCAATATTTTGTCAAATTTGCTTCAAAATGGCGGTGTAATGCTCAGCTATTGTTTATACTACAGTTGCGTTGTGTCTGCATTTAGAAGAGAAGGAGGGGAAAAAAGAAAAGGAGACGCACTTGGATGAAACCGTGGGTGTCAGAGCGAGATAAATAAAATTTGTTACGGGACCGGGAGAATTTTCCTTTTTTATGCCGTCGGCAGAACAGCCAGGCCGTTCACTGCTAGTTATTTTGTCGCTCTTCATCCTTCATAGATTGCAATAGAGTAACAAAAAGACTGACTCAAACAGTGTGTACGAATAAGATTGTTAAGTTGATAAAGTAAGTTTCATTAAATAAAGTTTTAAATGGAAAATATGAGCACTGACAAAGAGGATAATCTAAATTGTTTATGACGTTATTAACAATGTAAGGGGGGAAACATTGGTGATAAAGTAAATAGGCTCTATTTATTTCCTTACAAAAATTGGCTCACGTTTTTATATGCTCATAGATTCGCTTGCAAACAGATGTCGATGTTTTGAAAGTTGTTTCATTTCCCAGAACTTAGCACACCACATCACCAAAATCATACATTCTAAAATCTGCTTCGACTGTATTAAGATTTAGGAGTATTACTTAAATTCCGATAGTATATAATGACTTTTTTACATCACGGATTGCAACTCAACCTCACTTTTGCCGCAGGGTATCGGGCTACTCGAATTGACGTGACGGACAGTGTGAATTGGCCTTGTCACCTGTTATACAACGCCCCATCTGATTTTTAAAATTTTGTTGTTGCTAGAAAACACTCTAGTGTGTTTTCTAGCAACAACAAAATTTTAAAAAATCAGATGGAAGATGAACATTAACAAGAGTAAAACTAGTGTAATGGAGTGCAGTGTAAGAAAATCAGGCGATGCTGAAGGAATTAGATTAGGTAACGAAACAATAAAGGAGGTAGATGAGTTTTGTTACTTGGGCAGTAAAATAACAAATGATGGTCGCAGTACAGATGATATAAAATGCAGAATGGCAATGGGTAGAAAAGCGTTTTTGGAAAAGAGAAATTTGTTAACATCGAATATTGATTTAAGCCTAAGGAAGTCCTTTCTGAAGGCATTTGTATGGAGTGTTGCCTTGTATGGGAGTGAAACATGGACGATAAGCAGGGTGGACAGAAAGAGGATAGAGGCTTTTGAAATGTGGTGCTACAGAAGAATGCTGAAGATTAGGTGGGTGGATCGCGTAACTAATGAGGAGGTACTGAACCGAATTGGGGAGAAAAGAAATTTCTGGCATACCTTGACTAAAAGAAGGGATAGATTTGTAGGACACATTCTTAGACATCAAGGAATTGTGAATTTAGCGTTGGAGGGAAGTGTGTGGGGTAAAAATCGCAGAGGGAGACCTAGAGACGCGTATAGTAAGCAGATTCAAGTGGATGTGGGTTGCCGTTCTTATGAGGAGATGAAAAGGTTTGCTCAGGATAGGGTAGAGTGGAGAGCTGCATCAAACCAGTCTCTGGACTGAAGACCACAACAACAACACAGAAAACACTACACAAACATTCCACTACTAGCCATATTTACGAATACGAACGTTATGTCCAAGTAATGTCAGATATTTAACCTCCAAATAAAACAGCTATAGTGGCAAGGAAGCTGTATACTACTAGCGCTCCAAGCGGTCACATTTCTCACTGCAGGAAACAGAAGACGAGCGATTTCTTTGATCAAATCTAGGCCGAGGCCGAGATTGGACGAAATATTGGACGATATTCGCATTACACTACGTCCAATTTTTCTTTGTCCAATTCTTTGACAAATAATTTGATAGTGTAATACCGGCCTAAGGTGGACGATGCGCAGAGACGAGTTTTCGTCCGAAGCGCCGGGCGAGTTCATTCCTCGGTTCGGAAGGGGAGGCCGCGTCAGTCGACTTCCGCCTGCCGGTCAGCGCACACCGAGTGAGCGCACCGTTGTAAAGGGCGTGGCAACACAGTCTCCAAGCGCCAAAGGTGCAGGAAGAGCTCCGCATAGCCAGGCACGGGAGATTGTATTCAGTGTAACTAAATTTTACCAGAAGATGCAGGAGAGAGGATGAAAATCCCATTAACAGTGGCCTTGTCAGAATGCAGGCTGCTACTGCGATACTGGTGTTTCACTTCGGACAGAAAGGGGGAAAAAAAGAAATTTAGTTGCCGGTAGTTCTGAAGCTTTCTCTACTCCGGGAAAAAGCGAAATAACGAGAAAAAGGTCTTAGATTGAGACCATGAAGAAGTTTTGCGGAGATTGATAATTTCCACGTGACAGACAAACGGAGCCGCACAATAAAGTCGCTTTCTCCCTTAATAAGGAAAAGTACGTCTTCAAGGGTATTATTTCTTCAGTGCAGTACCTACTTCAAAATTTAGGCGTCAGGAACATTTTTTTTTTAATTTCAATGAAATACTTACTTTTTTCAGTTTTCGTGCAATTAACACGCTTAATATTTACCAGGTGGCGCAAAAAATACAGGTTACATGAAGGTGCTTTGGAACGTTTAGAAATACACAGTAAAAGTGTAGATTATTTAAGTGAAATAGTACCGTGAAGAGGGTTGACTTCTCACATATGTCGAAGAAACATACATTCGCATACTGTGCCCAATGAATGGACAGATGAATCAAGTAATGGACAAGTCTGATTATAGTACACACAGGTAACAAACATAACTGAGAATGACAAGTAGTTCTGCCCCTCTAAAACATCCTACGACAACAACAACAACAAGTAGTTCTGCAGACTATGAGGTGTTAATGCGAGTAAAGCCTAAAGGAAACATTTACGTTTTTTTGTCTACAGTACTGTAGAACAGAAGAAACTGAGCATTCCTTTTAAATTTAAACAAGTTCTATAATGCACTGACAGAAATAGCATCAGTTTTACGAACACGTTTCATATTGTGGGTGTTTGCTTTAGTATTGTTTCTGACTGATTGTGTAAGCTCTATCCAGATGACTGCAGTAGATTAAACACTAATAAGAAAAATTTACTATTTGATAACTAAACAGTAACAGGAAACTTCCTGCATACACACAAATCAGTCCATATCCTGTATCGCAAATATTACACAACTAACGCTTTAGGTAACGTAGATTTCGAAGTAAGATACAGGGTGTCCAGAAAAGGACTCCCTGATTTCAAAATTAAATATCTCGAAAACAAAGATCGATAGAGGAATGCAGTAAACAGTATGTTTATTTTGAAAGCTGTAAGAAGTTTATACAAGAGTTTGAAATAATAGTTACAAAAGCTGCTAACAGATGGTGCTGTAATCGCCATACGTAATGCCTAGTATAAATAGTGATCCGAAGCCCAGAGCGATCAGTTGCACTATTGAAACGTGAAAGTAGGTTAGCGTACCTAAGGAAGAGATTAAAATCATTTAGTCCATTGAACAACGCGTTTTTCTGGTGCTAGAGTACCACAGGTTAGAAGAGAGTCCTACAGCAACAAGGCGATGTTTTCAAGCACGATTTAATGTTCCAAAAGGACCCGATGCGAAAACCATTCATACGCTCTTCGCAAAATTTCAACGAACAGGCAGCGTAACTGATGATCTAGTGGGGTTTGTTGGCCACAAGCAAACCACAGTTACGCCTGAAAATATCGCCACAGTTTCTGGAATTATTCAGCGAAATACAATGTCATCCGTCCGTAGATTTGCATCTGAGAATGGTTTGAAGTGTACCAACACGCAGAAAATAATGAGAAAGAGCCTACACGTGTTTCCATTCAAAATTCAAACGCACCAGGCCACAGCCGTACGAGCTATGCAACAAAGGGTTGCCTTTGCTAATCAGATGCTCACAGTGATTGATAGTGAAGTATTTGATGTTGTCTGCATCTGGTTTACAGATGAAGCACACTTCCACCTGAATGGATTCGTGAAGAAGCAGAACTGGCGATTTTGGGATTCCGAAAAGCCATATTAGTGTGAAGCGAAACCACTGTATTCTCTTAACGTTACTGTGTGGGCTGCAGTATGCAGCAGAGGCATTATTGGCCCTTTTTTCATTCGAGAAATGGTCACTGGTGCACGTTACATTGCAATTTTGGAACAATTTGTCGCCACACAGCAAGCGTTAGAAGATCGACCAGATACTGAGTGGTTTATGCAAGATGCAGCCCGACCACATCGGACCGAACAAGTGTTCCGCTTTCTTGAGGAATACTTCGGGAATCGAGTCATTGCTTTAGAATATCCCAAATTTACTGGTGCCGGCATGGATTGGCCTACATACTCGCCGGATTTGACTCCCTGGGACTTTTTTTGTGGGGCACAGTGAAAGACATGGTCTACCCCAGAGGTGGGCACAAATCGGTTCAATGAGCAGCGCTCCGGCTCAGGCCGGAAAAAGAGCAACGTTCGCGCTCGGCAGGTAGTTATCTTAGTTGCCGCTAGGGGTCTGCATGCTTGCTGGCGCTTTTTTCCCCCTTTATTGTTATGTTAACGCCGACGGAGTCGGCAGCCTGGCAGCAGCATCTGGCGCTGTTCTTCACCCGAGCGTACATGTAAATTACAAGGTGAGATTAAAATAAACAATGTCACGAGAGTAAAAACAAGGAATGGAAAAACAGGGCATGAAGAAAAAACATTGAAGCTTTAAAAACTGGACACCGGAGACAATAGTGCAGGCTTAAAACACATGAACAGGCGAGAGAGACAGACACATAAACAGTTTAAAACAGTCTGTGCCACGGTGGCATATAAAATCACATTGAGTAACGTCACTGGACACACGAAGAAGTAACACGACGACACAGGTGAAGAGGAGACGTTGTTGTTCGAAGCACTGTAAACGCACACTGCACTGCGGTCCACGCAGAGGAAGGTTAGGAAGCGCGGGGGAAGGTTGAAGAGAGAGAGAGAGAGAGAGAGAGAGAAGGGGGGGGGGGGGAGAGGTAAGATGGGTGTGATCGAGACTCCAGGGTGGGGAAGGGGGGGAGGCCAAGCGAGGAGAGGGAGGAGGAGAGGACGGGAAGAGGGGGCGCTGATGCTGCGGGGATGGGATCAGAGATGATAGGAGGGGTATATTTTGGGACGAAGGGCATAAAAATATTAGCCGCGAACTTACAGAGTATTAGAAACAAAGTTCCCGAATTTGCAGCGCTGCATGGAAGTTATTGCGCTCAGACAGTTTTAGGCACCGAAAGCTGGCTAAATGATGATGTGGCAAGTTCAGAAATATTTAGCGAAGCGTGGAATGTATATCGGAAAGATAGATCTGATACAACTGGAGGAGGAGTGTTCATCGCTGTGGACAAAGATATTGTTTCTACTGAGATCGAGATTGAAAGTAACTGTGACGTTATCTGGGCATATATAACAGGTCTAAAAGAAGTAAAGTTAATAGTTGGGTGTTTTTAC
The DNA here is from genome assembly GCA_026315105.1 of Locusta migratoria. Lineage (NCBI taxonomy): Eukaryota > Metazoa > Arthropoda > Insecta > Orthoptera > Acrididae > Locusta > Locusta migratoria. Next base: position 197,216,517 of record CM048749.1, read on the forward strand.
CGCCCCCCCCCCCCCAGTGCTGCTGTAGCAGTTTTAGAATCATTCAAGGAAAGTCTACACCAGGTCTATCGGGCCACGTAATATTAGTCGGAGGTGACTTCAACCTTAAGAGTATAGATTGGGACCTCGCTAGTTACATTTCAGGCCGTACAGACAAGCAGTCTTGCGAGCTACTTTTGGACACATTCTCAGAAAACTGTCTTGAGCAGTTAAACCGGCAACCCACGCGCAATGGAAATATTCTAGACCTTATAGCCACAAACAGGCCTGACCTTATTAACGATGTCTGTGTAGAGACAGGAATTAGTGATCATGATATCGTCATAGCGTCGATGGTGACCAAATTTCATAAACCAATCAAGAAGGCTAGGAGCGTATTTTGTTGGGAAGAGCCGATAAGCAAATGTTACGATCGCACTTAGAAAATGAATGGGCATCGTTTAATTCTGGGACTATGGATGTAGAGGAATTGTGGACTAAATTTAAGTGCATTGTTAATAAAGGGTTAGAGAAATATGTGCCAGTAAAGACGATTAAGGATGGAAAAGATCCACTGTGGTATAATAATAATGTTAGAAAGCTGCTGAGAAAGCAAAGGCTGTTGCACTCTCGATTCAAAAAAGAACACGCAAATGATGACATGCAAAAGTTAGTAGAGATTCGTGCGTCTATAAAAAGATCGATGCGTGAAGCATACAATAATTATCACAGCCATACCTTAGCAAAAGATCTTTCCGAGAACCCGAAAAAATTCTGGTCCTATGTAAAATCGATAAGCGGGTCAAAGCCCACTGTCCAGTCACTAGTTGATCATTCCGGGGCAGTAATAGAAGAAAGCAAACGGAAAGCTGAAGTTCTAAATTTAACCTTTAAGAAATCTTTCACGCAGGAGGACCGCACAAATATACCATCATTTGATCAACGTACTAATTCCGAAATGGGGGACATAGCAATAGGTATTTCCGGTGTAGAGAAGCAGCCGATTGAGCTAAATACGAAAAAGTCTGCTGGTCCGGATGGAATACCAGTTCGGTTTTACAAAGACTATTCTGCGGCATTGGCCCCCTACTTAGCTTGCATATATAGCGAGTCTTTAATTCAGCGCAAAGTTCCTAGTGATTGAAAAAAAGCGCAGGTGACTCCCGTGTATAAGAAAGGAAAGAGAACTGACCCATACAATTACAGGCCAATATCGTTGACATCGGTTTCATGTAGAATTTTGGAGCATATTCTCCGTTCGAATATAGTAAATTTCCTTGAAACCGAAAAGCTTCTCTCCATGAATCAGCACGGGTTTAGGAAACATTCATGTGAAACTCAGCTTGCCCTTTTCTCACATGACATCTTGCGAGCCATGGACGAAGGGCAAAAGGCGGATTGTGTTTTTCTCGACTTCAAAAAGGCGTTCGACACGGTGCCACACTGCAGACCGCTAACGAAGATACGAGCTTATGGAATAGGTTCACAGATTTGTGACTGGCTGGAAGACTTCCTAAGTAATAGAACGCAGTACGTTGTTCTCGACGGCGAGTGTTCATCAGAGACGAGTGTATCGTCAAGCGTGCCCCAGGGCAGTGTGATAGGACCGCTATTATTTTCTATCTATATAAATGATCTGATGGACAGAGTAAGTTGTAATTTGCGGCTGTTTGCTGATGATGCTGTGGTGTATGGGAGGGTGTCGTCTGTAACTGACTGTAATAGCATACAGGTTGACTTAGACAAAATTTCTAGTTGGTGCGAAGAATGGCAGCTAGCTCTCAATGTAGAAAAATGTAAGGTGATGCGCATGAGTAGAAAAAACAATCCCATAATGTTCGAATACAGCATTAGTAGTGAGCTTCTTGATGGAGTCGCGTCGTTCAAATATCTAGGCGTAACATTGCAGAGCGATATGAAATGGAACGAGCATGTAAGGACAGTTGTGAATAAGGCAGACAGCCGACTTCGGTTTATTGGGAGAATTTTGGGAAGATGTGCTTCACCTGTAAAGGACACCGCGTATAAAACGCTTGTACGACCACGTCTTGAGTATTGCTCAAGTATTTGGGACCCGCAGCAGATCGATTTGAAGGAAGACATAGAGGCGGTTCAGAGGCAAGCAGCTAGATTTGTTACGGGTAGGTTCGACCAATGCGCGAGTGGCACGGGAATGCTCCGGCAGCTCAATTGGGGATCGCTGGAAGAAAGACGACGTTCTTTTCGTGAATTTCTGTTAAGTAAATTTAGAGGGCCGGAATTTGAAGCTGAGTGTAGTACGATCTTGCTGCCGCCTACTTACATTTCGCGTAAAGATCACAAAGATAAGATAAGAGAAATTAGGGCTCGTACGGAGGCATATAGGCATTCTTTCTTTCCTCGTTCAATTTGGGAGTGGAATAGGAAATGCCTAGTAGTGGTACAGTGTACCCTCCGCCACGCACCTTACGGTGAATTGCGGAGTATGTATGTAGATGTAGATGTAGATCCGGTAGGGGAAGGGCACGGAAGTTGCCTCGGGAGAGGACATGTAGCGTGTGCAGGTGGAGAGAGGGAGCAATGCAGTGGTGTAGGCATGGCAGAGACCCAGGATTGTTTAGGATGGGGTAAACGAGTGGGTTGCGGGAATCTATTTTGCGAGTGACATACAGGATTCGGAGGTGTTCAAGGTGTTGAAGGAGGTGAGGAAAGGGGATGAGTTCATATAGGATCCGCGTGGGGGACGGAAGTCGGATACAGTAGGCGAGGCGGAGGGCGTGGCGTTCCAGGATTTGAAGGGTCTGATAAAAGGTGGGAGGAGTGGATAACCAGGCAGGGTGGAAGGAGCAGAGTATGGGGCATATGACGGATTTATACGTGTGGAGGATGGTGGAAGGGCTTAATCCCCACGTCCAGTCAGTGAGGAGTTTGAGGAGGTTGAGACGGGACATGGCTTTTTCACGTATGGTTTTTAGGTGGGGGGTCCAGGAGAGGTGTCGGTCTAGGGTGAGACCAAGGTACTTTAGGGTGTGGCAGATGGGACGGCCTTGGAGGGTTAGGTAGAGGTTGGGGAGGCGGAAGGAACGGGGGTGGTACGACCTATAATGATCGACTGGGATTTCTCAGGGTTGACAGGGAAGAGCCACCATGCAGCGAACTCGGTGAGGTGAGATTGGAGCAAAACTTGGGATCAGGCAAGGCAGGGGGCGAGGGCAAGGAAGGCAGTGTCATCAGCATATTGGAGGAGATGGACTTGAGGCTGAGGTTGGGGCATGTCGGCAGAGTATAAAAGGTATAGGAGAGGGCAGAGGACAGATCCTTGGGGCACTCCGGCAGAGGGATAAAACAAGCGGGAGTTGGAATTGCAGACAGTGACATAGGATGGGCGGTTGGTGAGGCGGACATAGTTAATAGGAAGGACATAGGAGTTTGAAAAGGAGGCCGGAATGCCAGACACGGTCATAGGCTTTTCCAATATCAAGGGATACAAAGATGGTGGAGCGACGGGAATTTAGCTGGACGGATAGGAGGTGGATGAGGCGAAGGAGTTGGTCGTCGGCAGAGAAGGACGGTCGGAAGCCACATTGGGAAGAAGGAAGGTGTTGATGCTGTCGGAGGTGTTGGATTCCAGGACCTTGCTCTACACGGAGGTGAGGCTGATGGGACGGCAGGAAGAGGTATGGGAAGGGGGTTTGTTGGTGCGGGAGATTTTCCACAGGCGAGGATAAAAACCAGTATATAGGATAGTATTGTAGAGGGTGGCAAGGACAGTGTGGAAGGACAGGGCACAGACACGGAGGTGCCTGTAGGTGAGCCAGTCATGACCGGGAGCTGTGTTGCGTTTTGTGTGAAGTATAGCTATAACGTCTTGTGCTGTAATAGGTGTGTTTAAATCTGAGGGAGGAATGTGCTCCAAGTACTGGAAGCCGGGGTCGAGTGGGGAAGAGGAGGTGTCAGTACGCTCATGGATGTCAGGAAAGAGGGAGTAATCAAAATGAGGATTATCGGGAAGGGAGAAGACTTCGGATAGGTAAGTGGCAAAGTGTCAGCCTTACTGGCGTTGTCTGGGAAGGGATGGTTACCATGGATGAGCGGGTAGTAGGGGGAGGAGTGACGGCCAGTAAGGCGATTGAAGGCTTTCCAGTACTTTGAGGAGTTAATGGGGAGAGTGGAGTTAAGGCTGTTGCATGTCTGTCGCCAGTCCCGGCGTTTTTTCCAAACAAAACATTTCTAATGTGACGTTGGATTTGCCGGTGGCATGTGAGTGTGTCCTGGTCCTGGGTCCAGAGGTATGATCAGTAAAGGATGCGATGATTTCTAATGTGACGTTGGATTTGCCGGTGGCGTGTGAGTGTGTCCTGGTCCTGGGTCCTGAGGTATGATCGGTAAAGGATGCGATGATTTCTAATGTGACGTTGGATTTGCCGGTGGTGTGTGTGTCCCGGTCCTGGGTCCGGAGGTATGATCGGTAGAGGCGTCGGGATTCTCTGAGGAGGAGTACGGCCTGTGGAGGCAGGGTAGGACTGTTTGGGTATATTGTTTTTGTAGAGATGTGGGCTTCAACCACGTCAGCTACGGTTTGGTGGAGAAAGGTTGAGGCGTGGTCGATGCCATCGGGCATGCGGAGGGGAAGGGTGTGGCTTTCGACAGAGTTATCTATGGATCGACCGTAGTCATTCCAGTCGGCATGGGAGTAGTTGTGAATGAGTTTGGGAGGAGGTCTAGGACGGGGAGCTTGGGCAGGGTGGTGGCGGTGGTCAAGGGTGAGCAGAACAGGGGCGTGGTCACTGCCTATAAGGTCAAGGATGTCTGCTGTGATGCGCCCAAGGAGGTTAGGAGACGCCAAGACGACATTGGGGATGGTATTGCTTTCGGGGTGGGTTGGGCGAGGTAGGGGTAGGATATAGCCCCGAAGCAAGGTGGTGACAAACTGATGCCACAGCCGGAGTTCAGCAGGTGGATGGGAAGAAAGGTTTAGGTCAGTGGCAATCACATAGGTCGTGTAGTTATGGTCGATGTGAGATAGGAAGTCATATGGGAGAGGAGAGGTGCTGCGGATGTAGATGGTGGTGAGGGTGATGGTGATGGAAGGGAGGAAGAGACTAAGGATCAAATGTTCAGTTGGATCATTGAGGAGGGGTGGAGCCGGACGGTGTGGTGATGGAGATGTCCGATCGCCACTCCACCTCTGGCCAAGGGAGGGGGGCCATCAGTGCGATGAAGAAGGTAAGCATTGGTGCTGATGGGACGGTGGGGTTGAAAGAAGGTTTCATTGAAGAGGAAGGCATCCTCGCGGTGTTGGAAAAGGGTATGCATGAAGAGGTTCTTGTTGGCTGTGAGAGACCGGACATTATGGTAGAGGCAGGTGTATGATGAGCCTGCCATAGTGGTGGAGGGGGGTTTCTAGGCAGGAGAAAGCGAAGTGGGAGTGGGCGCAGGAGAAGGTGGCAAAGGTTTCAAGGTGGAACACTGACCGTGCGGCCAGCGCAATCTGTTGAAGGGTGTGAGGGCGTTGAAAAGGATGGATGTTTGTAAGGTCCGTGGTTACAAACCGGATGGCGTCTTCAGCAGTGCGGGGAGGGAGCAAGGAGTTGTTGGGGTGCATGGGTGGGTCGACAGGGCGAATGGGGATGGTGAGTTCGGGGATGAAGGGGGCCGGGACGGATTTACACTTGTAGGAATATGTGGGATGGGGTCCGCCACAGGTGTTGCAGGTGGGAGGGGAGGAAAGATTGGGACAATGTTTGTGGAGGTGAGGAGACTTGCAGTGAGGACACGTGGGGGGGGGGGTTGCGGCAGTTCTGCGTCAGGTGGTCGTTGTAGACGAGACACCTGGCACAGTGGTACGGTTGAGGTGGGGAACGGAAGGGTTCCACCTTGTGGCGGCGGTCGTAGATTATGGCCCCCTGAAGGAAAAGGTGGTCGAGGGATGATGCGGACTCTGTGAAGTTCTGCATCAGGTAGGTTGGGCCGGTGGCATTGAAGATCCGCTTGGCGGAGTGGATGGACATATCGGGCATGGCGTTTAGCTGCCCCAACACCTCTTCTTCCGTGATCAGAGGACTCAGCTTCGTGATCACAGCGGTGAGGGTGGGTGGTCGACGGGAAGGAGGTGGTATAATAGGGAGTGAGGCTTGCTAGCGCACGTAGTTCGCTCTTATAAAGATATTTTTCGGCTCGGCTGCATGCGCTGGACGTTTTAGAGAAGAGTTTCCAGTATTATGTTTATAAGTTACTTATAAACATAATAGCATTTTTCAGGAGATACCCCTAGCAGTGGAATCTGTTAGATACTAAAGAGTTTGCACTATTATCTTTATAAGTTATTTTATAACGCACTCAGCCAGGAGCACTTCTGCGGCTACATTAGCGCGTTGGCTGCACATAACGCCATCTAGTCTTTTCAGCAGAAACTACGTGATGGACGCCAGCTGCTCGCGGCTCTGCTCCTGCTCAGGCAGGCGGCTCCAAGATCGCGGCTCGCTCATTGCCCACCTCTGGTCTACCCGAAGCATCCCGCCATGCTGGACGAGCTTTAATCGGCGATCTCTGTGGCATGTAAATCGATTTCGGTTGAGACACTATAAAATGTGATAGCAAATTTCATTCTTCGTTTGTGCTACCTCTGCAGTGCCAGTGGTGGACATTTTGAAAACCTTGTGATGTGTTTGTTTCCAAAGAGTGTTTCCATACGATTATGTCACTTATGTAAGCTCTATATGAGCTGTACAGCGTACAGTGTCATCTGTTAGCAGCTTTTGTAACTATTATTTCAAACTGCTGTATAAACTTCTTACAGCTTTCACAATAAACATACCGTTTAGTGCATTCCTCCATCGATCATTGTTTTCGGGATATTTAATTTTGAAATCAGGGAGCCCTTTTATGGACAGCCTGTAGGTAATGTTAGTAAAATGATAAAAATAATGAAATATTAATAACATTGAGTTAAGTATTTAAAAAAAATGTATCTTTGATGGTATGGTGAGGTACAGAAGAGAGAATTTATAAAACTCAGGCAGGTTGTGGAGCCTAGGCTTCAGTTTAGAGCTGCACTTCCCCTCCAGCGCTGGTCACTTTCCTTCACTGCTCTGTCCGTTATCCCCACACATGCCCAGCCGTCTGCACGCCTGCTGGCCAATTTAACCTGTGTGCACTCTACCTGGAGGACTGTCATACTGTTGCAGGTGCCTGCTGCAGACACCCGGTTTCGAGTTCGAAGAGCGGTCTCCCGAGTGTCTGCCAAAGGGGTTTCCCAAGGAGATACCAGGCACGTGCTACTTCGTGCTCGGCTACAAGCACCCTTCGCTGCCCGCCGAGCGACCCCTGACAGACCACATCGAGGCGGCGATGGCCGAGCTGGGCCTGCACCACCGCTAAGCACCGTGGGTCAGCTCTGCCTCCCCCTGCACTGCACTGTGATCAGTTGGATAGGGGGTGACGCTGCCTTCAGGATGAAGACCATAACAGACAAGCATGGCCGTACGCTGAGTGAGGTGCTAGCAAAGGAAAATTTATCAGAGGGCTGACAGCCCCGATACGGCTCTCACCCATTCGTAAATGCTACTTGAACTTAGAGGGTGAAACTGGAGGATATGGAATTTCTTTTCGATGGTATTAAACTCCATGAACCTCCAGTAGTATCTCGTGTGGCTCTTAGTGCACAGGATCCGCGAAAGGTCTACCTTCTCACCGGAAAAACCCTGCTGCTGCATCTTAGCTTCGGAGGAACATTCCCAAACATTGGATTATAGGAAATTCATAACTGCTCTTGATAGAGTATTTTCATTACAATGGTGCACGTGGGTAGTTGTTATAAGTGCCCCATGATTCTGCGTACTGGAATATATGTGAGCAGCAACTTCTCAGTCACGACAAAAAAGTACACTGTCGGCAGACCATCAGTGTTAATAATAGCACCGATCGGACTCGTTTGCACGGTGACAAATGTAACGTTAGGAATCATTGTTCTACAGTTAATCTTGAGTCACAGGCTACACAAACATCACACTAAAATTCATAATTATTAAATTCTCAGAAAGCTACAAGAAACAAAAGTCTCTCCCTTACATTCCGACAACTTCTGAATGTATCTCTCACTGATTGTGACGAGTATTTTGTGCCTTTACATCATTCCTTTTCTAGACAGGATGTAACGTATTCGCGTTAAATACCGTTGTTGTTTATCGACAGTACAATTTGTACGATAGCAAAAGTTTAAAACTTCATCCACTTTCCGTTCTTTCGTCACTCATTCATGGATGGAACTCTTGCAACCTATGACCACTCGAGTAAATGAACTTGATACTACCAAACAAACCACTGACCCTTTTCACTCATCCGTTAGCGTTTGTAAATTAATGGGAAGTGTAATTGTCTGCAGCCAGCTACACTTCTCGTCATGATATCAAGGGATCAAATATTTTCAGGCCTGAGAGGAGAATACCAAAATGTTTTAAATAAAAATATATGTGTAGAGATAATACTCGCTATATATTTTGTGTTATGTACTTCAGTGCGCACTCACTGATATTTTTCATAACAATAACCCGAACGAAATGACATGCAGCAAATATTATAAACTATCATCGCGTCTAGCACATCAGAAAGTTTTCAAAGAAATAGTGAACGTCAACTGGACAGTAGGTAAGACTGTTCTATTCTAAGTTATATAGTACTACAAAATAATTGTCTGTAATGTCGTGCCTGGACCATGTGATGTCACCCCCAGCACCGTACTCAAAACAAGATTACGCAGATTATTGTTAGAAAACAACACAGTGCAGTTCTTAATGTGTGGTGTCAGTGAGTTAAACATTTTTGTAGATACGTGACGTGTTTTGTTAATACGTGTAGCAACACTGCTAATATTTAACCAGGCTATTCACTGATACTTTTATAGTTTATGACGACTAATGTCAAGCATTGTCATTTGAAGAGGAGAAGGTTCTATCGACTGAAGTCCGAAACAAGTGTCCATCAACATTCGATATTGCTTGATAATGCAGGGTATAAAGCCGTGATACAAAGATATAACGACAGCTCCTTCAGAAGGAGACGGTTGAGGACTGTAGAAAAATCAGCTGTGATTTGCATTCTTCTAAGGAGCAATTTTCCTATCTCATTACTGAAACCTAGACAATGAGATAATGAATAGTTCTGCGAGTAAAATGCATCCTGTGTGCAAAAGTTAGGCTAATCTCCAAATCACAGTACACTCCACGTATGGATGCTGTGGCGGCAAGAAGATAAACAAGCATAACTCGACAACAGATCAAGATAAACATTAAAAGAGATGTGATATACCATTTACAATTTTAAACGATTCGTGTTGATCGTATCAAGTCTTGTTCCTTAGTTACTCAGGAAGTGACTTTACGTTTATATTGCAGTAGAAAAATCGAAACCCCACTTTCATAACTGCTACCAGCACACAGTTACAACAGCGTCGCGCAACTTGTAGGTACATAGTTCCACATCCATTACTATTCTAAGAAAAACAAAATTTAGACTCTGTTGCGCTTTGAATACCTCAAAAGTAGGCTAACAAAAATTACCTTTAGGAAACGATAGCAGTATGCTTATGTAACCATGTTAAAGGTCGCTATCACTTCAGTGAACTTCTGTTACTTATTAAGTGTAGTGAGTCCTCCTGTGACTTCATGGACTACGATTTTGAATGAATAAAGTCACATTTATAGCTTCACCAACGCGTCAGCCGAGTCGCTATGACTTAATTACACTCTTGCTAACGTTTCCTAGAATGTTCAGGAAAGGTCTACGAATTAAAATCAATGTTTCTGAAGAACAAAGTAGCAAAATTCCACGGCACAGTTTCATATGGAGACTGTAGATTTATTTGAAGAAATGTCTTACTTTTTTTTATTTTTTTATTTTTTATTTTTTTTATTATTATTTGGAATGCTGAGAGCATCTTAATGTTGCTGTCATTCTGTGAAACATGGTGACGATTTTTATCAAAGATATGATCTTTATGGAAATTTCAAAAGAATTCTTGCACAGGTGTACAAATTAATTCTGGGAATTTGCGCTTCATAGTGACAAGCCGGGTATGTTTTGACAAGGAGAGTGTCTTGGAATTTTCACATCCATAGTACACTTTTTCATTGTGTGAATTTTAATATTAATTTTGGTTGATAATAAACAGCTCTTTTCGGTCGATTGTGAATGCAGTCTTCTAACCGATGTTTCAGAACTGATGAGCTTTTGTCTGTTAAGAAAACTAATTTCTAGTTGGCGAGAATTGTCTTTGGATATTTCCAGAACTCTTCAGTTTGTCGTGTAGCAGAGCTGCGGATGTGATCGTAATATGTTTTGATCTGACTCACTCATAGGAACCGCTCTTAATTTCGTTAAAAAAACACCCCTGAAAGAGAGGACTGATTAATGCATACAGACATGAGGAGCAGTAAAATGAAATATTGATAACGCTGTGTTAATATTAAAGGGTACATTCCATTTCATTCTTTTTTTTTTTTTCTCCGATTTTGGAGTACACATTATTTGTGGCTTCAGTCAATGCAGAAGGTTGAATATAGCATTAGTTGTCTGCTTTAAAGTTTCTCGGTAGGAATTGCTCAGCAGAACAGTGTCAAATTCTCACGCAAGCGACGGAACAGCTGAAGAAAAGCACAAAGTGTTAGAGAGTTCCAACAGCAGAGCGCGGCTACAGTCGCCAGCTCTCGCTACAGAAGCACTGCGCCCTATTCTGACATCTTTCGCCTGCGCGAATCGAAGCTTCACTTCAGATTCCTGTAACCATTCACTCTCAATAGAAATTGTTTGCTTGCAGTTACTGTACATTGTTACTTGAAAGTATATATGTAATTTATTTAAGTGAAAACGTTGTAAAAGTGAAATTAATAAAATATTTATTTCTCTCTGTCTTTCGCCGAGTTTTATTCTCATTTTACACACATATTAGTAAGCCATTTCAGGATAATACCACAGTCTAACATATACAGTCATGACACTCACTGCTGTAAAAGTTGTTACCAACTGACAGTTGCTGCGACACTAACGCTCCTAGCGGTGGGCAAGCCGCCGAAGTAGTGATGTTTGTTTGTAATCGCTTTTGTACGTAATTAACGAAATACTATAATTTTTGCGTTACAAGCATTATTAAAATATCGAGAGACAAACATAATACAGAAATTAATATAAAAACGATCTAATTTAAAAGATTCAATGGTATAAAGAACAACTCCGTCATGAACAAATACTTGGGAATATATGTATATTTGCAGCTTATTCCGCTGAAAGAAAGTTGCATATAAACATAATGGTATAATAAATTTCTATTACGCTCTGTTCTTACTATTACAGGCAGTTTTTGACGAGTATGAATTGGGTATAGAGTCTAACGATTCTCACATTTTTACACGTCACTCGTCTTTCTTATACGTGCATATTCTTTCAAGTGTAATTATTTTAGCTTTAAAAAGCCAATGTTTCGACTATTCTTTCCGTTTGTGGTTCAGCTGTAGCAACAATTGAGGAATTGGATTGTACTTTGTTGGAAAACAGTTTGGTTCCTTTTATCGTTATATTGCCACATATATGACGTTTTTCCTTTAACTACAACTGTGATTGTAGATTTGGTACGATAAATACCTTATTTATTGCAGTCTATATACGTTTCATACGTTCCACCCTCACCGATTTTACAGGAATTGTAATGAAGAATACTTAACGTTCCTGCGTAGAAATTGACGTCTCTCTGCTAAAGGGATGTCTCCTAGTGTTTCCTAGGCATTCTTAATTGTAATAGAAAATGAAATTACTCATTTAGAGCCTGTATGTTACAGGATAATTCTAAATTAACTGTCCTGTAATGTACCGTCAAGGATCTTACGAAACCTAAGAAAGACAAATGGGTAGCTATTTCTATATCATTACCTATTTATGAGACATTACATAAGTTCCATAATGTAAAAAGTATGCTGAAGTAAATCTAAACGATACTATTCGCACTAATCAACTATCGTATTCAGAAACGTAGCTTGCCGACCGCTTGGAGCGCTGCTATCGCAGCGTATAACAAAAATCTGTGGGAGTGTCGTGACTGTGTATATTAGACTGTGGTAATACGTACGTGAAGTTTATCCTTATAACATTTCGCCATTTACTCCTTGCTTCCCATCCCATTTCTCCCTCCACGTTCAACAATCTGGAATCCAAAGGTTGCTGACTTGTTCACTGACTCCACGAAAAAAAGCAAATCTTGCAATAAATATGTATTGTATATTTTAAATGTCTGCTTCGTTCAATTCTCGTATAACATAATGACATTCGAATTTTCAAAATAGTTTTTAGCATAAAAGAAATCCTGCCGAGGTCCATCATATGGGCGCATCTTCGGCAGGGAGCGGCGGGACAAAACGTCACTAGTAAAAAGCACGTTTGCACTCCTGAAGGCACAAGCTACTATGTTACTCTGATTCTGAGGGAAACGCACGAATTAGCCCTAACGGAAGAAAATGAAACTATTCTCAGTCAAATGTTCAAATGTGTGTAAAGCTTATGGGACTTAACTACGGGGTCATCAGTCCCTAAACTTACAAACTACTTATGAACTACTTACGAACTAGGACGGCACAATTATCCATGCCCGAGGGGGGATTCGAACCCCCGACCGTAGTGGCCGTGCAGACCGTGACTGAAGCGCCTCAATTCCCTCGGCCACCGCGGCCGGCTATGCTCAGTTCACCGCAACGAAATAGAGATGTTGTAAACACGTCGTGGTGCGTGATAAGGAGTGAACAAAACTGGCGCACTTGCTCAGGGTCGAAGCATCCGTTTCAGTCGAAGCATCCGTTTCAGGTGTGTAGTGGTATGTGTGTTGTTACATAGGGGTAATATTAGAAGCTGAATGTAAACTTCGCATTATAGAATCAGTTGTTAAATAGTTACGGAAGTAAATACAAATATATAATCCCTGAGACGGATTTTCTTCCCAAATATGCCAAAGACATTAATGATAAATCTGAAGCATTGGATTAAAATTTGTGATGCGACCGGGAATGCTTTAGATTTATCATTAATGTCTTTGACATATTTGAGACGAAAATCCGTCTCAGGGATTATATATTTGTATTTACCTTGATATTTATATCACCTTAAACAGAAATGTTCCAATATGTCCATTGCGAAGGAGTTATTCCGCTGCATGGAGAGCCTTGGCAGTAGTGGCAATGTTCTATAGAACACAGAAGCTGAATCAAAGTCTGTGACGTGAAGGAAATCGTGTTTAGACTATTACGAGACGCCTTAGTTGCTAGTTTAAATATAACTTAAGAAACCCTAAGACGGTTTTTCGTCTCGAATATGTCCAAGACATTGAAGATAAAGGTGAAGCAATGAATTAAAAATTGTGATGCGCCCGGGAATCGAACCCGGATTCCATGCTTACTAGGCAAACGTCTTACTTTTTTTTTTTTTTTTTTTTTATCTGGTAGATCTATGGTTCGCGGTCGTTCGTTCAGTTTGTTCATGGTAGTTCGTTGCAGGGTTGGCTCAGCTTTTTTTTTTATTACAGAGAGCGTTTAGCCCCCTGACCGGGCGCGCTAAGCCACGGCGCCCGGTACCGTTAGACCAACGCACCACTAACTAATAATACGCCTCAGAATAGTCTAAGTACGATTTCCCTCCATGACACTAACTTTAATTCAGTTTCTGTGTTCCATAGATAATTGCCACAACAGCCAAGACTCTCCATGCTTCACCTTTATCTTCAGTGTCTTGGACATATTCGAGACGAAAAACCGTCTCAGGGTTTCTTAATTCATATTTAAATTGATATTTATATCAGCAGGAAAGTTCCACTATTAGTTGTTAGTGATACGGTGGTCAATCGGAGAGACGTCTGCCTATTAAGCATGGAGGTCGGGTTCGATTCCTTGTCGCATTACGAACTTTAATTCAATGCTTCAGATTTATCATTAATAGTTACGGAAGTATTGATGCTTTTATTCTCATTCAGAATGAGTACGAGCGAACTGATTATGTCGTCTTCCGCGGATTCCGCGAGTGAGGTCGACATACCAGATTTGTTTCCACCCAAGAAGCGGTCAATAAGAGATCATTAAATTATTCACAGAAACGAAGCTGTTGTGATCAGAGCAGTCAATGATGGATACTACTGTGAAATCAGCTTCATCTACCGGTGTTGGTTGTTTCTCAGTGTATCGTTCGGTGGAAACAAGGCAACAGACTCTTTGAATTCTCTTGGAAAAGGAAAATCACGTCATAAGCTTTCAGAAAGTGTTGACGACTTGACAGAAATGCAATACGAGGAAAAGGAAATGATTTTTTTTCCTTAATGAACTGCTAATAACTGTAGCTGTTTTATTAATAATATCCATCATTGACTGCAGTGGACACAACAGCTCTATATTTTACACCTTGAGAACAAATTCTCTGAAGAGCTAGTTATTTCTTGTTTAATCGCTTGTTGGGTACATTCAAAATTGGTATTTTAACCATGGAGGATGACATAACCAGTTCACTAGTACGTGATACTAATGTGGTAGGAAAACAGAATAATACTATTCAATGGGTACAAAGACAATGAATGCTGAATGTGATAACGAACACTAATACTTACGGTACCTGCTCCCCGTCGGAGGTTCGAATCCTCCATAGGGCATCGGTGTATTTGCTGTCCTTAGCATTAGTTAGTTGAAGTAGTTTGTAAGCCTAGGGGCTGATGACCAGAATAGTTAAGTTCAATAGATTTGCAAACATTAGAACATTTGAACTTACTATTCAGAAACTGGCCCATTAAGATAAAGTTTACAGTCAACCTCCAATACCACCTCTATATAATAACACACGCGTCTCACCTGAAGCGGATGCTTGGATACTGAACAAGCGTCCCCGTTTCGCTAATTCCTGGTGTCGCGAGTTTTTACAGTCCGTATGTCGTTTCGCTGAACGATGTATCGTTCCCGCATCTCACCTTGCGCATGCGCAAAAGCCTTCCTGGAAGGAACATCCGCGCCTCACAGTTGCATTTATTGGACTGAAGATGAATAAAAGCATTCCTTATTTGTTAAAATATATATACATTTGGCGTCTATTCCGAAAGAACAGACGTCACTTCCGATCCTTCAGTTGTTACTGTTTTCATATTCACAGAATATTACTTCAGCTGCGAATGGGCAAAGCTGGAAATGTGTATCCAGCCGGGATTCGAACCCGGCTTTCCTGCTTTCTAGGCAGTTGCGCTCACCCCTACACCACTGGGGACACAGTGATCACCGCACCTGCAAGGAATACCTAAGCACGCCTCCCGCCAGACACAAATTTCCAGCTTTATCCTGCCCACAGTTGAAGTCATATATTCTGTGAATATGAAAACAATAACAACTGTAGGATCGCAAGTGACGTCTGTTGTTTCGGAATAGACGCCGCGCATATATACCAGTGAGAGGCAATGATCATTGCGTTAGTGAGGAGGGGTGAGCAAGTTTGGAGTCTTTACTCTTACGGGAATTAGTACATGGTGACTACGAGTTTGAGTACTGTGGGCAGGGTAAGGCTGCAAGTTTCTGTCTTAGGTAGTCCTTGCAGGTGCGGTGATCACTGTGTCCCCAGAGGTATAGGGGTCAGTGCAACTTCCTAGAAAGCAGGATACCCGGGTTCGAATCCCGGCTGGTACACATTTCCAGCTTTGCCCATTCGCGGTTGAAGTCATATATTCTGTGAATATGTTAAAATATATCATATCTAAATGTCAACTAATGACGCATCAGATGTAATAGCCTGCGGAGATCATAAGATGAAAATAATAATGATGTCAGTCACGAAGTATGTGAACATCCAAGCGGTTTAAGACATCATGTTTGCGGAGGAAGAGGGTTTCCGTCCACCTCTATGCACTACTAGGCCCACTTTGGACTACGGTAAGTAACTCTAAAATTGGGTCTTCACGATCGCCTTTCGACAACATGAAATAATGGCTTAACCGTTCATCTGAGACGACAATTGAATAAATGAATTTTGAGAGAAGAAATTTCCCTACAATGTCGCTCTCTTATATTATTTCCACACCGTTTAAGAAATATTTGCAAAAATAACGGCGATTCTACACTGTCACTTGATTTTACGTAAACCACTACAGGCAGGATAATAAACATGAAAAAAAAAAAGAACAATATATCACAGAGAGACGGGTGATTATATTTTAACGAAAAAAAGGTAACTAAAATATGGAAAAGATATTACAATAATAGATTAAAGCGGTTACAATAAAAACAGTTTTTCTTACTCAGTCATAAATTTCAAATAATTTTGGCTGTGTGTTAAATTACCGTCAGAGAGAATACCAGGGTAAGTATACGAATTATCGGCATCTTGAGGGAATATCGTGTGTAAATATTTACTCCTACAATATAGTTTGTAACGTATTATGACATGGCACATAAATCCGTTTAATTTGTTCATTTTGCTGTACGGAATCCATTTTTTGGCTTTAAATGTACTTCTAGCCTTTACCATAACTTAATTTAATGACAACGAAAAAATTCTAAATTCTTTACCACACAAAATGAAAGTATTAAATCACCACTCAATAATGTCACACGGTAAGTAATAACACTAGCGTAAATTATGAGATAAATTATTACAGTGCAAGATGGACACTGACAATCACAATACCACATACCTCTCAGTCCATTTTGTTGGAAAGCGCGCACAAGCGGCCATATTTGACAATTTCATGTAATTAAAATGAAAATTTGAACGTCTTGATATTTCACTTAAGATACGCTTCGAGGCATGAGCAGAATAACACCTCAACATGAAAGTTGTCAAACATTTACGCGTATTGCAGAAGGCGTTTCTTACCTTTTCTTTCTGCAAAATCGAAGTCCTGTTGGTAGATCAAAAATTCATTTTTTTAATCTACTCCACCAGAAAAATATCTCTGGTACGGGAATGTTAATATTTGCATGCAAAAAGAAAAAGAAAAAGATTACAAATTCAATATTGGTGGTTTCAATTCGAGCCCCAGACGTTGTGGCGCCAAATTGAAATGTAACACATTATTATTGTTTTGATTTTTTTGTTGGAGGGAGACAAATGAAACAATCTACTTATATGTCTTTAATGTACTCACGCAAGAGCAAGATATTGCAAATAATAAATCAGTATGCTGTTGATTTACTATCAGTCTTAAAATATGATTTTAATTAATCGAAATTCCTGTTGAGAAAAGGTTAGTTAATTTTAAGCGTCGCAATACTAATAAAAAGAAATAATGTGTCTCACAATATGTTACATTTGCTACGTAATGGTACTGCATTTATCATGAACTACAAAAAATAAGTACCAGCTCAAATTTAATTAAGTAGTATGTTTCAAAAGCTTAATCCTGAAACCAAAAGATAACAGGCAGTGCACCATAATCTAAAGATCGGTAGCTGTTGGCTTTTTACGGAAGAATTCAACTGTTGGAATGCAGAATGACGATTTAATTAGCGCAACCCACGGCCAGCTCAGAATCATAAATCTGATAAAACTGAAATAAATCGGCAAATCTCAGGCACGTAATAAATTGTTAATAGCTATTTCTCTTTTATATTCCTTGAAAGAAATCGGTTTTAGCACCGTACGCATCTCCAACAATTGTATCCGTTCCGCGCCAAGATGGAGGTCCGCGTATCGCTCAAATAGTTCATCACATAATATTACAATTTTGTAAAATTATGAAAAGAAAATTAAGGTTGTTTAAATCATCACAATGTATTCGGAATTTCTATTAGAAAATTATTATTGCATAATCACCTTTCACAAACAGAGACTTCCATATAAACAGAATGTTCTCCATATGAAAATCAGTTAAAGTCAAGAAAGGTAAACTAATACGTCCTGTCAGTACAAGGTCCCAAACGAGAGATTCAAAAAGCGATTTTGGCATATGTAATCTTAACAAACAATTTAGATCGACCCCTCGTTAGAAAAATGTCAAGCACATGTAACATTAAATGTGTTCCAATATTCTGCAATTGACCGTTGTGAGAGATAAAGGTCTGATCGGCGATTCTCCTTGTAAACGAAAATGACGTGCGCTTTTCTCCAATCCTTAGAAACACTTCGCTCTTCTAGAGAGCTTCGATACACTGCTTCTAGAAGGTTGAGGGGAGGAAATTCCATCGCATACTCCGTGCAAAATCGAATTGGAATCCCATCAGGTCCAGCGGCCTTTCTCTTGCTGAGCGATTCCAATTGTTTTTCTGTCTTATTTGAATAACCGCCATTTTATTGCTCTTGCGACGGTTTACAGGAGGAACTACGGTTCACTCCTGATCTGTGAAACAGCTTTGGAAAAGGAAATGTAATATTTCTGCCTTTTGTGTATCGTTCGCTGTTTCAACACCATTATAGTCACAGAATGTCTGGATATCAGGTTTTGACCCGTTTACCGATTCTACCTAGAAGCAAAATTTCTTAGAGGCCATGTCGGTATACAAAACATGGCTCTCAAAGTAATTGAACGCCTCTTCATGGCAGCCCTTGCTGTAAGGGTGTTCTGTTCCATAGCAATAATGTAGTAAAACGTCGAGATACTAGTATTCTGAAAAAACAATCCGAAATTACTTTCCCGAAGAACCTCACACGTAGTTGAGCCGGAATTATAAACTCTGAAGACAAATCTATTGTGGATGAAATCAAAAAAGTTATCCATATTCTTGAAACTGATTGCATTGTCCCGAATGCACGGGGGCTGCATGATAAATGTCGGATTTGGTATCTTGATCCCCCTCATCCTCGGGAGGAACATATTTATAGATACAAATGTCTGTGAACGTCTTCTAAATATTTCCGAATCGTGTAACTAAGAAGGGCCTTTGGTACTAGCCCGTCTTTCAGACACTGCAATGTGGGGAAACCGCTTGAACCCACATCCAAACTGAACTACAGCTGTTCTGGTAATTTTGATTCATAATTAAAGTTTTGATTGATTCTCAGTGTTATATTTGTAACCCAATCTAAAACCAGAAAGTTAGTTCGGGTTGGTGTGGCAAGGCCTTTTCTTAATTACTCATAAATGATTACTGCTCAGTAAGAAAGTTAACGTTAAAATATAATGTCTTGCAGTCTGTGCAGGAAAGAATTCCGCAAAGGACAAAACTAAAGTAAAACAGGCTTTACCATTAACGGGAAGAATTACATTAAGAGGTGAAACCATCTGAGTGTGTCCCGCACCACGCCATTCTCGCTAACATTTAAAAAAAGGACAATTCATGAAAGTGTGAAAAAATTGATTTAGGGTTTTTTGAATAAAATGATATAATGTTTTGACTACAATGAAAATTATTTTTCGGAGTAAATGAACGGTAGTTTACAATGCTACCAGTCGTTCAGAAGATAAGCGCGAATGATACAATCAAAATGTTCCCAATTTCCTCTAGAAGACTCTTTTTGGAGACTTATTTACCTTTGTACGAATTTTCAAAAAACAGTGTCGTGTAAATTTTATCTTACTTGCACATTGTATTAAACGCATAACTTTTTAATTTTTAAAAAAGAAATAGAAAATCAGTTGTAAGTAAGTAGAAAAATAGTACAAGAAGGTGGTTAATCCTTGCCGTTATGGTGTCTTGCTATACTACTAGCTAACAGTTATTGAACTACATGAAACAAAACGTAAATTAAACTACTTCATGAACACACTTTATTCAATACGTAAACATCACTAATGATATTCGGTTTTAGTTTATGAGTGTTCTTTCGCCTTCTGTGGCAATGATATGGTGCAGACAAATAGCGAAAATTGTCGGAAAATCGTTGCTGTCGATGACTTCCTGAATGGCCGTTACCAGCTCAATAATGGAACTATTGCTGTACACTCCATCTTTAATATCGACCCAGAAAATTGATTCGCATGCCTTCATATCCGAAAAATATGGGGCCAATCGAGGCACAGAGACAGAAAGCGGTAAGCAAATGCTCGTCCATAATATTGGAATAGCGACCTTTGTCATGCATGAATTACATCTGTAGAAACCATGGGGATGAAATTATCTTAAACACCTACATGTACCGTTCGCTAGTGACCATGTCATGACGGAATGTCTCACCGGTTATTCTACGGTTGTGCACATCAAACCAGTCAACCATTGAGAGAGAAGAGACATCTCGATCGCGAAGTGCAGATTCTCCGTCCTCCAAATGTGCCAATTTTGCTTATGTCGAACATCAAAGTCCTGTTAGTCAATTCTGTGGACATAAGGCTGTGTTTATAGCCCGCGGTTGCTCCGCGGCAGAGCAATCGCGGCGGTTTGGTCGTGCGCTGTTTCTCATAAGGCAGCGTGGGCCCTGTTTATAGGCACAGCTGCGGTCACTCCGCTCTTACGCTGCGGCGTCAAAATACCAGCGGCTGCACTTACAAACCGCTTATATGGCGGCTAATGAGGCTGTTCGGTGCGCCGTATGTCTGGCCGCCTCGTGGAAACAGGGTGCTGGAGGTCACTGCGGCTGAAACACCTGCTGTGTGAGTGACGAGCGGAGTCTCCGCAAAATCACAGCGGTTGCTTCGCTGCGGAGCAACCGCGGGCTATAATCACGGCCTAAGTTCAAAATTTTCAAATGTTTGTATAGTCTATGGGACTTAACTACGGGGTCATCAGTCCCTGCCGCGGTGGAGTAGCCGAGCGGTCTAAAGCGTCTCGCTGCGGAGCGCGCGGTTGCTTGCAGTGGAGGTTCGAGTCCTCCCTGGGGCATGGGTGTGTGTGTTTGTCCTTAGGTTATTTTACCTAGGTTTAAGTAGTTTGTAAGCTACGGACAGATGACCACGCAGTTTGGTCCGATAGATTTACAAACATTTGAACATTTCATCAGTCCCTAAACTTACAAACTACTTATGAACTACTTACAAACTAGGACGGCACAAATATCCATGCCCGAGGGGGGATTCGAACCCCCGACCGTAGTGGCCGTGCAGACCGTGACTGGAGCGCCTCAGTCTCCTCGGCCACCGCGGCCGGCACGGCCTAAGTGATGGAGAAACGCAACCGCTGTTCCATTGCCCTGAAGCGGAAAATGGTTGACGCATTTCTTTGGGTAAGGATATGGGTCTTCAACTACAACTTATCACAATGTCTCCCGGTTGATACTCACCTGTTGTGAACCTCTTTTGATGGATTTCCTCAGTATGTATCGATGTTTTCAGTCGTTTTAACCTTTTTCATTTTTATTTATTTATTTATTTATTACCGATATTGCCAACAGCGTCGTCACGAAGACTAACAGTTCTCTCAAGCTTGTGACTCACATTCTCGATTTTTAGCATGGCTGGATCTTGTCTTCAGCTTGAACTCGGTCGCATACTTCTTTCGAGCCACAGTTGGACTGTTATTGCTCGCATGGTAGACCTTCACCAGTGCTGTATGCCCAGGTACGTGTATCGTAACATATTCGCGAGCAAATTGCCAATCATGTACTCTGAAGTCGCAACGCAAACCAATCTTATATCTTGATATATTATAAAACGAAGTACTGCCGCCACGTCTGTCTCTCTCTGCGCGATAAATTCAAAAACTACTGAACAGATTTTTATACGGTTTTCACCAACGGACGATGTAATTCATGAGGTAAGGTTCCTGCAACTGGGTAAATGTGACGACCAAACTCCGCGAAATATGGAACATGAATACTCACTCTTAGGAATCGCTATATATTCTGTCACGAACCTTACCGTACATTTGAAAACATTTTAAACTAGTAACACGTTCTAGGAAGATCTTTTTAGTTATATCGTGGACCTAACTGTCAAATTTTTTATGCGCATTACATGAGTCATCATGACTTGCATTCTGCACTTACGATGTGTGAACGGCATCCATATTTAATTTTTTTAATTAAATACTTCATGTCACCCACCAAACTGGTAATTTCTTGATTTTATTTGAAAATAAGTGTATCGTTTCATAATATGAAGCATACGCGGTTCAGACACTCTGACTTTAACAGCGATCAAATGATAACATTACGTAATATCTTCGCGTCTGCCTGTCCTCGATAAACTCAGAAATCTACTTTGCGGATTTTAGTACCGTTTTCACCAACCGACGGTGTGATTCATCAGCGTAGCAGAGGGTTATGGTGGCGAGCAAAAATCCGCGAAAGACAGCAATAAATATTCCTAGGAAAGGCTGTATATACTGAGACTTACGAGTATTACAGTAACGCGGTTATTATTTCATAGTGCGTAGGAATAACATGAACTACCTTTCAGTCTTGCAAAGTCGCGCGGGAGTGGCCGAGCGGTCTGGAGCGCCACGTTGCGTATGGCGCGGCCTCGCGCGTCGGAGGTTCGCCTCCTTCCTCAGGCATGGATGTTAATGTTGTCTTTAGTGTAAGTTATTTCATAAGTAGTTTTTAAGTTTAGGGACTAATGACACCACAGTTCCATAAGCTTTACAAACATTTGAACAGTTTGAATCTTGCAAACATGCTATATGGATCAGGCTGAAACTATACAGAAAAAATGTTGGCTTCGACAGGGTGTCCAACTTAATCTCCCAAACCAAAATTACTCGAAATTTCACAAAAAATGTCACAGACACGCAATTAATATATCCAGGAGGGACATTACCCTTGCCGTCCCCTGAAGGGAGTAGAGACATATTGAACTATTAAATAAAATTCCCCATTTTTATTGTAGTTTCGGATTCCTCACCAGAAAATACCTAGGCTTTACTCGACACATTACTTTTCATGCTTGATATATGGCGCTGTGATCGGTGAAATACTATTTATCATACGATTAGCAACATTAAATAGTACAACGACAATATATATATATATATATATATATATATATATATATATATATATATATATATATATATATATATATATATATATATATATAGTATGGTATAATGTCAGCTACATATAATACTTTAGTAAGATATACTAGTGTCTAATTAATAAGATAAAACATATCTCTGTCACAGAGCCAAGTCCAACTCCTTTAACCACTGGACAGCTTCCTGACTGACTATATGGAGTTCGGTCATCCCTCCTGAGAATGATCTTAATGGGCAATTAGTAATTATGTGGGTCATCGTTTGTATGTCTGCTCCACAGTCACATGACTGGTCGTCTGTCTGTCCCCATTTGAATTTCCAATAGTTACAGCGACCAACACCAGTTCGGAAACGGTTGATCAAAGACATTCTCTCCTTGGAAGGTCCATTCCTTGGAGCTGCTTAGAGGGATCGTCTATCCAGATGCTGTTTTTTCCATTAAACGAATCCCAAATTCTTGCCCAGTTTCATTTAGGCGAGAAGCCACTCTCATGTAGTTGCACAGCTGTTTTAAGAGGTGGTTTAAGTGATTTCAGCCGGCTTACCGGTGGTGGAAGGTCTTGCAGGATAGGAAGCCCAGGAGTGGACAAGATCTTATAATAATTTCTCATTAAGGCTTCCTTCCGTCTTAGATCTGGGGGAACAATGTTGCATAATATTGGGAGCCATTGAAGTGGTGTAGCCATCAGAGTGCCACTGATCAATTTCATTGCTCTATTTAATTGCACATCAATGTCTCTCACATGAGCACTGTTGAGCCAGACAGGAGAACAGTATTCAGCTGCAAAGTAAACTAGGGACAAAGCTGTTGTACGCAAAACCTTAGCACTGGCTCCCCAAGATGATCCTGCTAAGTGCTGTAATATGTTATTCCTAATTTTAACTTTCTCTGCTGTTTTATGAAGGTGGTACTTAAAAGTAAGAGATCTATCCAAGATGACTCCCAGGTATTTTGGATGTTCATTATGTTCAAGTTGAACACCATCAAATGAGATATTAAGTTTATAGTCGGCCATCCTATTATTGAGATGGAAACAAGCTACTTCCGTTTTATTTGGGTTTGGCTTTAGTTTCCACATTGCGAAGTAATTTCTGAGGAGAGTTAGGTCAGATGTTAAAGTAGTTTCCGTCACATGGATGTCTCTGTGTTGTGACGCTATGGCAATATCATCGGCATAAATGAATTTTCTAGATTGCGTAGCTGGAATATCAGCGGTGTAAACATTAAAAAGAATGGGAGCAAGAACCGAACCCTGGGGGAGGCCATCGTGAAGCTGTCTAAACCAACTTTCTGTGTTGCCGAGATAGATCTTGATCAGACGGCCACTTAGCATTGAGTTCGCAAGTCGCAATAAAATAGGACAAGGAATGAGATTGTAAAGCTTCACTAGTGGCCCTTCTTCCACACGGTATCATAAGCTGCCGAGAGATCCAGAAAAGCAACGGAAATGGTACACTTCTTTTCGAAACCAGTCTCAATGAAAGATGTCAGTGCTAGGACCTGGTCACAGCAATTACGGCCTTGTTTGAAACCAGCTTGTTCAACAGGGATACTAGCAGTGAGAATGGGGACGATTGTAGATGAGTCTCTCGAGCAGCTTGTAACATACACTGAGAAGTGAAATTGGGCGGTAGCTATTTGCACGTTCGGCTGGTTTACCAGGCTTCAAAACAGCTATTACTTTAGATCTCTTAAAAGCTTTTGGTAGAGAGCTGTCTTTAAGAATGTTATTGAATAACTTTAGAAGCCACAATCGGGTCTTGAGTCCAGCATGTTTAATAAATTCTGGGAAAATATCATCTATACCGGCAGCTTTCCCAGTCTTCACATCAGAGATAGCCACATGCAGTTCGTCTAAGCAAAAAGGTTTTGATACTTCCAGGGGAGCTTGCTGGCATTTCTTAATTTCATTTAGTTTATAGGATATTAATCTATCAGACTGTTGTCGTTTTGACTTGGATAGTGCTACGATTCGTTTGGCTATGTCGGAAGGATCAGGTTGTGTGGGAGGCAGCTTTTTCTCGGATACACTGGTAGACAATTTCCTCAGAAGTGACCAAGCCTTTCTGCTGCTGTGAGTGAAATCTAAACTCTGAACTTTTTTCACCCATTTCTCTCTTCTGGCATTATCAAGGGAGCTCAGTAGGATGTCGGCAGTGTTTGAATCTTCAGTGCTGATAAATTCATTATACAGGTCTTTACACTCTTGGCTCCATCCCGGAATATATGTCTTTCTGTAGCCTCGAGGTATACAGGCTTTAGCTATAGCTAAGGAGTCCAGCGAATCTATAATAATTTTCTATTGTAGGAGGAATGAATCTAATGTTGTCCTCTAATTTGGAAGTAAATGCCTCCCAGTCTGCTTTATTAAAATTCCACCTGGGTCTCGAAAAAGATCTTATTAGGGGAATCTTAATCCCAACTGATATCAGCACTGGCCTGTGCTGCGACCGTGGGAATGTGCCAAGTACCTTTCTCGTAACTGATAGAGATCTTAATGTCTGGTCACAGGAACAAAAACACAGATCAGGTGAATATCCACGCTTACAGCGGGCTGAGAAAAATGTGCTGAAGTCTTTTGCGTCAAAAACCAAGGAAAGGTTATTATTTTCAGCCCATTCAGCTAAGGCTATTCCATTTTCATTATCAGACGAGTACCCCCAATGGCTACTGTGGCTGTTGAAATCGCCGACATGTAGGGAAGGGTGTTCGAAAACTGGGAGAACCGTATCTTGCCACTGGATGTTGGGAGGCTTGTAGACATTAACTATGGTAGTTCCAGACACTTTCACTGCCAAAACAAATATGTCATCGTCACAGCTTTCATGAATTATAGATACATCATCCAAGTCCTGTCTAGCATATGTAGCCACGCCATATGTTCTATGGCCTATCTCTCCCACAAGTCTGTAGCCATGGATATTGCCTCTTGAACAACTTTTAAGATCTTCTGCATGGGTTTCTTGTAGAGCAAGGACGTCAATATTGTTACTCAGAAGACTTTTACTGAGGAAGTCACATTTTGACCTACTTATCCCCTCAATATTCAAATGGCACACGTTTAGGACTGGACCTATTGCTCTGTTCAGATAGTTTTGTTGAAAATTTTGTTGGCCCTGACAAGAGCCATTCTGGATTGTCTTGGTAGCTGACATAGCTGGGAGATCACCGTGGTGACGGGACCAGCTACCAAAGATTGTTGTCCGTTTAGAACCACCCAGGGGGCACGTGGAGCTTTGAGGATTGCTTCCGGACGCGAACAACTTCGCCCCCCGACAACGACAATGAAACATAGTTTTTCAATAGGCATGAGAAGAAAAGGCGGCCAACTTAAAAGCATTTTACCAAGGCGTCGGTATGGAGTTGGCAAATTAATAATTAGAGGCGGTATACAATGATCACATTACTGCACAAAACTAGTACTGAACTCAAACTGAACACAGTATTCATATTTGTGAATATTATATACGATAACTTACATTAATCACTTCTGCTAAGAAATTCATCGATGGAGTAGAAGGAGATGACCCAAAAGAAGAAAAAAAATCCTTTAGACTCTTTTAAAATTGTATTTTACTGAGGGTTAAAATTTTTATTGCTGCTGGCATGTTATTGAAAATGTGTACTGCTGAATATTGGACAACTTTCTGAGACAAAGTAAGTGACTTTAAATCTTTATGCAAGTTATTCTTGTTTTTAATATTGATCCCATGGACTGAGCTATTGGTTTGAAAAAAAAAGATATATTTTTAACGACAAATTTCATTAGAGAATAAATGTATTTGGAAGCAGTAGTAGGTATCCCCAGTTCCTTAAATAGCCCTCTACATGATGTTCTTGAGCTGACACCTCAAATGATCCGTAACGCACGTTTTTGTGCTCTGAAAACTTTTGTTTGGCGTGGTGAGTTGTCCCAGAAAATAATCCCGTATGACATTATGGAGTGAAAGTTTGCGTAATATGCTAGATTTTTTATTTTTATACCTCCTATATCTCAACATTCGCGTAGCAAATAGGGACTTGTTTAGGCGCTTCAGCAGTTCTGTGGTATGCCTAAATTTTTTATCCAGTTGTAATACTAAGAATTTGACACTTTCAACTTCTATTTCCTTGTTGTCATACTCTAGGCATATACTGGCAGGAAACCTTTTACAAGTCCTAAACTGCAGATAGTGTGTTTTTTTAAGGTTTAGCGACAGAGAATTGACTAAGTACCATTTATTAATGTCCATGAAAATTTCATTAGCATATCTTTCTAAGGCTATATTTCATTTACTATTTACTGCAACATTCGTGTCATCTGTAAATAAAACAAACTTGGCATCCTATAATGTTGATGATGAAAGGTCATTGATATATATATATATATATATATATATATATATATATATATATATATATATATATACAAGAAAGAAGCAGAGGGCATAAGATAGAGCCTTGGGGGACCCCACATGTTATTAGTTCCCAATTTAATGAGGCCTGATAGTTCAATACACCTCTCTTTGTTGTTGTTGTTGGTTTTTGAGGGGACTAAACAGCTAGGTCATCAGTCCCACACCTCTCTTTCCTATTGAAACCCTTTGTTTCCTATTAGAGATATATGATTTGAACCATTCTGCAGCACTTCATGTTACGCTGTAATATTCTAATTTGCTCAAAGGTGTATTGTGATTTACACAGTCAAATGCCTTTGACAGGTCACAAAATATCAGGGCCGGCGCAAGGCACGTGCGAAACGTGCGGCCGCACGGGGCGGCACTTTCCTAGGGGCGGCAAATCTGCCGCCCCCTCCCTTTTTTTCCTTCTTTTTTCTTGAAGGACAAACTCAACATACATGTCCAAGAGGGGATTCGAAACCAAACCTCGGAGGGAGCGGCTGCGGGAGCTGTGGCATGGCACCTCGACTACCTGCCGGCTGCCCCTGTTGAACAAGTGTGTGTGTGTGTGTGGGGGGGGGGGGGGGGGACTAATTTCTTCCTCGCCTCTGTGGCAGAACCGTCGTGTTTACGCCGGAGGAACAGAGTAGGTGAAGAAGTCTGGCGTACACGCCAGTATCCTTATGAGTGGATTGCTGCCAGACTGTTACGCGCCGTGCGCTAACTAACAACTAATTTTGCAGAAGACGAAATCTAATTTGGAAATTCGAATGCAATGTTCGATACTGCGGTTACATGTTAAGTCTAAAGCAGTTTTGCTAAGCCCTTCAATGGCAGTTTCCGAGTGTTTTATTCTTCCCGCATTATGGAAAAAAATGGTTGAACATTACTACAGTCCAGTGGCGGCTGGTGATAATGTGCTAATGTGCTGCAGCACACTGTAAATATATTACTAAAATTATGCCATTTCTCTTCGAATGCAAGCGAGAAATCGCTATAAAATTACATCCTTTCTCTTGGAATGCGAGCCAGATATCACAATAAAATTATGCCAATTCCCTTGCAATGCGTATTAGAATGCTAGTAATAAGGATGAAAACGCATTCTGGAGCGCTCTCGCCGCGATAGCTGGAAACCAGCTCCGTGTGCTGAAGTGGGATTCAGCCGCGCTGGTACGTGCGCAGACAGGCGGCGCAGTCGTTTGTTCTCTAGTGCGCATGCACAGACGTGACAACAGGCCTGACGGCTCATGAGTGCTGAGACCGACTGCAGCACCAGACCAATTTTTCTCTTCGCGCTGCGTGTAACGGTTGCGGAAGAATAGAATATTACGAATATTGCGGCATACAGAGTCTTTCAAACCTCAGGTCTTTCAAACCTACAAACGGCTCGTATTCAAATACCTCTGAGTCTAAATTTTTAATTTCTGTAAATAATTAATATATGCCGGCCGCGGTGGCCGAGGAGACTGAGGCGCTTCAGTCACGGTCTGCACGGCCACTACGGTCGGGGGTTCGAATCCCCCCTCGGGCATGGATATTTGTGCCGTCCTAGTTCGTAAGTAGTTCATAAGTAGTTTGTAAGTTTAGGGACTGATGACCCCGTAGTTAAGTCCCATAAGCTTTACAAACATTTTTGAATTAATATATTTTAAACGTTATATTTACTACCTGCAGTGAATACATGCAGTTAGCAACGCTGTTATGATTTACTGTCAATACAATTTTAATTGGTATTTAATTAAAGGCAATCATACAATGGCTGACATGTTAGACGTAAAAGTTCAATCACAAACAACATTAGTAATGTTTAGCCAACATGCGAGTGAAACTGCGCTTTTCAGCCAAGCAGTTTCATTGGTCGCTTGTGTAGAACGCAGGTGACTTGTCAGTCACGCTTTGTGCGTTCGCTGAAGAAGTGTTTCGCGGTGTATTTCTTCGTGAAAGTGCGCGTTACGTACTGTGCGAGCAACATGGAAAATTCTGTCGATGGTCTGCTACAGAGGCCATTTTCCAATAGACCTTTGGAAAAGAAACTGAACGTGAAAGGGTTAGGTAGACCTATTCCAGTTTTAAATCACAGTCAATAGGCTATAGGAGGTGGCAAGAAAAGTGAGTACTCGAGGAAATTTAGAAAGAAAGTGTATGAAAACAGTTGGATTTGCGGATGTGATATTCGCAATGCACTTTTTTACTTTCCATGTTTGTTGTTTGGGAACAGTGATGCGTGGAGTACAGGGGCAGTGAAAGACCTCGGACATCTTAATGTATGTTTGTTTGTATAGTCTATAGGACTTAACTACGGGGTCATCAGTCCCTAAACTTACAAACTACTTATGAACTACTTACGAACTAGGACGGCACAAATAACCATGCCCGAGGGGGGATTCGAACCCCCGACCGTAGTGGCCGTGCTGTCCGTGACTGGAGCGCCTCAGTCCCCTCGGCCACCGCGGCCGGCACATCTTAATGCAATAATAATAAAAAAAAAACATAAAGGAAATCATAAACACATAAATAACATACTTGATCTTAGTTCATTAGGTAAAACTAATATCACAACAATTTTAAGTCGTGCTTCTTATTTTAGTATATTTTGTTTGCTGTTTATTTTTGTAATATTGTAGCACATTAGTCAAATTTTGTACGAGCCGCCACTGCTACAGTCAGACATGTGCAGCACCTACAATAGCTAGAAGTATTCCGAATGGGTAAATACGCTCCGAGTAATTACAAGGGATAAAGACATTGGTAGTAAGCCTGGCATAAGTTGGGTTTCGACGCATTTATGACAATTTTTCCTATCCGTTTCTGAGTGATAGTCGGACGTTTTGGTTCTTGAGCCTTGAAACACCGTCTCCGCCTGCATGAACAACAATTAAAGTCTGACCGGCACTTTTGTGTGACAATACTACTCGCACACCAACAGTCTGCTAACATTTATTTAATGTATAATGAGTGTGAATCCGTGTCTCATCTAAGTAACTACTGGTCGCTTTGATTCTGTTGGAAACCTGAGAAAATATGGTCTTTTAGCAACTATGCCCTCTCATCCGCACAAAACAAAACGCTAATTTTGACACCTTCTAAAACGAAAATCCATAGACAGAACATTGCTTCTAGGGTTTCCTTGCTAGTTTTAAAGCTCATTTCAGTTTGACAAAAGTTGTGCAGTTTCGCAAAGTTCGTATTTCTTTCTATTGTTCGTAATGCCATAGAAATTCCTGCCTGATAATACATTTATCTATATCATCGGTCACATACTTATTGTGAGCCTCTTGCTTCTTCTTCTATTTTGGCGCTAGTTTAACCGTAGCCTCGCTGTACCTCGTCACGTGATGGCACTGCCGCGTCACCACTTCGCCTTTCCAGGCAATACGTATTGTTGCGTTTTCTACAACGAAAACTGCAGAATTCGTTTCGGTAGTTCGCCGAGGGAGTCAAGATTCGTCAGAAGCACTTTCATTGCGTTTCGTAAGAACAGAAGATTTAGTACGTTCGAATTTCTTGCAACTTGGGATGTAATAAGTAAGTGCTTATCATATAACGTACAATTAGAATTGCGCATGCACGTTACAATTTTTCTCCTTCAAGATAGTAACTTCAAAAATTGGTAAGTCGGCAAATAAGCACGCGTCGTCCCAATAGCTAGAACCAAAAAAAAAAAAAAATAAATAAATAAATAAATAAATAAATAAATAAATAAAAAAGAAAGAAAGAAAGAAAGAAAGTTAAGTGATACGGTGATAACTAATTTGTTGCCCCTTATTCCATAATCAGTCTCGAAAGAACTGACACATTACGACGAATGTCGAGTGTCAGTTCTTTGAAATGAACAACCGCAGTGCAATGGGTTAATATATTTCGACTAGTATTAGTTCCCACCGATGCCCGGATGTGTACTTACTGCGTTATTATGTTACTCCATTTCCTTATTCTTCCTCTCTCCATTGTCTTCCGCCCCACTCTTTGACCGTTTCACCTGCGTCTGTCGTGAAATTCGGCTGAAATTCAGTTTCACGAGGCTCAATTCTTATGACTTCACCTCCTGAACAGCGTATGCTAGAGTAATATTTCACACACACTGGACAATTTTCGTAAATTCACAAGGCTTATTAAAATTAGCTAGATTTCTTCAATCAGGTTTGACTCCATTTTTGAGTTGGTTCCCAGCGACTGTTTTGTACAAATCTGTAGAAAATGTCACGAATCAGTCGCTGTTTTTGTTTTCCAGATCTACATATATTTCGGCCACAGTGTGGCTATTCTCAATATTTTGAGTTATGTTTACTTCTATACCGCCATGTTGAAAGTAACTGTAAAGTAAAAACAAAACTTACGATTGATTTTTGACATTTCCTACAGATATGTTTAAATAAAATTATACAAACGTTTTGTAAAAAAAAAAAAAAAAAAAAAAAAAAAAAAAATAACGGAGGGTGCGGGGGGCCGCAATTTAGCAGTTCGCACGGAGCGACACTTAAATAAATAAATTGTAAATCTATGGGACTTAACTGCTTTTGATATTAGTCCCTAGGCTTACAAACTACTACTACTACTACTACTACTACTACAAGTTAACCTAAGGACAATACTCGCAGCCGAAGCGGAGTGGCCGAGCGCATTGAGGCGCTCTGCTCCGATGTACGAGGTCGTTCCCTTCGGGGGTTCTAATTACAGGTCTGTCGCCAGTAACCGACGCACTCACTGCCGACGAGCTGCGCTTCGTCACACTCCTTGAGATCAGAGGCCACCGCTTCCATTAACACTCACTTATTTCTTTTACAAATGTCTTTCGTTGTTTACTATCAGTACTATAACCAAAATATTACAATTGCAGACTACTGGAATTTCGTCTATGAGGTGATCATGTATTCCAGTAATTGTGTCTTTTAAACTGTAATGTCTGGACATTTTTGTTCCATTCGGTAGACAAACGGGAACACAGTAGTCTAATCGTGGGCTCTGTGTAGCCAATATCCAAACTCGGTCACGTATATATTGTACCATGCGCGTAGCCAGGGTGTGGTTTCTGGGTTTCAAACCCCTCCCGAAATGTCGACAAAGCTAACAAAAACTGGCATCATTTTGTATTAGGATAAAGCTCGCCTACATTTTGCCATACGTGCTCCATACAGTCTCGATTTCTCCCCATGCGATTCCCATATGTTTCGGAACCCTGAAGAGAGACATTCCAGTCATCGGTATGTTTGTGGTAAAGATGTGAACACCTGGGTAAAAAAACTGGAAACATGGTTCTGTAGCTAACTGCAAATATCTGTGCACAGAGGAATTGCCTATCTTGTCTCACAGTGGGTTAAATGTATCAACAGTTATGGTGATCACTACTGCAATAATGAGCAGTTTTTCTATCGGTAATTACAATGTCCGTCATATATTACACTGTTAGTCAGCAATGTAAAAGACTCTAGGTTCCCGTCTAGTCAAAGAGTATCTACACACATATTTTTTGCCACTGATAGCCTACACGTACTGCAAACATTCGAGTTCTTATACGATAAAGCTTCACGCACTGCCTTTCCGATTGCCGTCCGTGTTTGGATCCGAATTATGCTATCTTCATGATAGGGATCATTGGTCCCTAAACTTACAAACTACTTATGGACTAGATTATACTATAGACGGCACAATTATCCATGCCCGGGGGGCAGGGGGGGGGCATTCGAACCCCCGACGGGAAACGGCCTCGCGCATCGTAGCATAGCGTCTCAATGCAATCAGCCGCTCCGCCGCGGCTATCAGACCACAGATCAGAGTTTAGCACACATCTTGTTCCTTAAGGCACACATTAGCTTGGGCACGGATCTCACCCGTATTTTGTCGGCCTTTTCTTTCATATGCTGAGATACAGTGGTAGGGTGCCGAAGAAAATCTTCTTTATTGACTGAGTTGGGTTGGGTTGTATGGTTGGAAATGTCTGTAAATCTATCGGACCAAACTGCGTGGTCATCAGTCCGTAGCTTACAAACTACTTAAACCTAGGTAAACTAACCTACGGACTAACACACACACACACACACCCATTCCCAGGGACTCGAACCTCCACGGCGAGCAACCGCGCGCTCCGCAGCAAGCCCTCTCGGCTACTCCACCGCGGCTGTATGGTTGGTATAGGGGGACTAAACTACTGCGGTTATCAATCCTCCGAGGGGAATGAGTGAGGATAGGAAAGGAGGGGAGGGGGAAAGGAAATGCAGTCCTGCAAGTAAAGAAGGAAGGAAGACTGCATCAGCTCGGGGACCCGTGCTTGCCACGCACGTACTCACGAACGAACCGTGGCGTAAACATTGATGAGCTCCTGCGAATAATTCTTGAAGCCAGCCTTACTACAAGCATTTAACGTTGCCGACGACAAGACTCAACGCAACTAAGTAGATCTCTGAGGATTTTCGGCGCAGCTCTGGACGAAACGTTAGGTGAAACTGAAAAGTTTTATGGACCACGACCATATAACCCGGAAGTTCTACCAGCAACCTATCAACAACAATTTTCTTTATGCTACTTGCAACGGCAAGTCGTCGGTGTAATTCTGTTCCGCATTTACTTTTGCAGTGCCGAATCATACCTTTTGTGCTTGACTGGTACGAAACTATAGTATCACATGTGGTAAATTGCACAAAATCAGCAGAAGCCTGCGTGACAGGATCCACTACAAGTGCAAACTATTTTCGAGCTTCACTTTTCGCCTCCTGTTCCGACACGTCTTTCTTCTTCAGGACTACCGAACCGCTCCTTATTCTCTCCATAATACTTCTCTTCGATTCATGAATTGAACGTTTACGACCTGTACTTCGTTGATCCATAACGCTATCTGCGCTGCTCAAAGCCAAGTCGGTTTCAAATGCGATTCCTGACTGTTGAGCGCGGGGCGGTTGTACCGGCAGAGACTATAAATGCGCTCGAGCGCCCGGCAGTGCTCGACGGTTCCGCCGATAACCGAGAGCTGGAGGGCGACCGACTACATGTTGCACTAGACGGCCACAGCCGGATTCGCAGCGTGGGCCTACCCCAGCCGTCGAGCAGCGGCACGAAGTGGGAAACGCTCGAGCGGTTGTTTTCGTCGAAATGCAGAGCTCAAGTTCTAATTCTCCCTGGGGCATGAATGTTTGTGCTGCCGTTAGTAAAAGTTAGTTCATAAGTAGTTTGTACGTTTAAGGACTGATAACCCCTAAGTTAAGTCCCTTAAGCTTAACAAACATTTGAACATATTTGAATAACGCATCCATGCCCGAGAGAGAGGACTCGAACCTCCGACAACGACCAACCGCACGTTCCGCAGCAAGGCGCGTGACAGCGATCGCAGCCGACAAGGAGCGCCACTTCTTATGTTGCAAACATGTTAAATAAATACAAAACACACAAAACCTTTGTTCTTTGCTTATAACATTAGTTGAAGTTGTCAAATTCATCTCTCGACATGTTGATTTGTGCTGTGTGATAAATGCCTTCTAATTTAGAATTGTACACATTGAAACGCGTTACATGCGTAATATTATTTTATTCTGATCTACGGTAAAGTTATTGAAGTTGTGGGATATGTTTTTACACTGTATCCAATTGTTTCTTGGACGACATGGTATACATAGGATGTAAATGGACTTCTTAATAATTTTATCATCTAATTTACAATTGGTCAAAGGGAAACACTTTACATAATATTACTCGAATGGAAACCGAAGGGTCGCGGGTTCCGAACCTGGTTTCAACCCATCCCTCATCACTCAACTATGTGAGGAGTCGCCATAAACGACACGTGCTTCAGATTTCACTTTAAGCTTAAGGCCCCCTCTCTCCGGTTAGATAACTGGAGCAGGCTAAAGACACGGAAGTCACCGAAATGGCCAATGAGTCACACGAAATTATTGTACTCTATTATTTGCCACGGTACAATTATTGAGGTTGTGACGTACGTTCAGATCATCACCTTTGGTGTGCATTAGCCGCAGCTGAGCGGCCGAGCTCATTGAGGTGCCAAGCGGCGATGAGCGAGGCCGTTCCCCGTCGGGGGTTCGAATCCCCCTCGGGCATTTATGTTTGTGCCGTGTTTAGTATAAGGTAGTTCATAAGTACTTTGTAGGTTTAGGGACTGATGACCCCGCAGTTCAGTCGCATAAGCTTTACAAACATTTGAACATTTTTTTGTGAGTATATTTTTTTATTTTTTATTTATTAATATTGTGCTTCCATAACTCATTTAACAAACCGTGATACCGTTTATCTGTTTAAATTGCATTTCATATTACAATGTCTTTATCCTCAGAATGAACTTATATTAAGTACGTAACGTGTTTCACTGTGTACAATTCTAAGTTAGAAGGCGTTTGTCACACAGCATAAATCTACATGGCGAGAGATTAATTTGACTATTTCAAATAATGTCATAAGAAAAGAATAAGGTTTTTGTGTATTTTATCTTTATGTAACTTGTTTGCATAATAAGCTCTAGCGTTTCTTGTCGACGCCTGTCAAATTTTTACCTGAAAATGGTCTAACAAGCCGAAAACTGTAAATGAACAAAAATTAGTACAACAAAAACAGGTTACTTGTTTTCAACCTGAAATATGGAATTGTTCTAAGGTGACAGAAGAATCCATTTGTATATAAACTTACAAAATATTTCCCGTAAGTTTCCTAGTAATATCATGTGCTTACCTCACAAACGGTTTTTAATATAATTGCGTGGTTATGGTATATCACCACAAATTTGCTACTGGATAGGGGATTTCCTGTCAGAGAGGACACAGTTTGTAGCAATCGATCGTAAGGCATCGACTAAAACAGAAGTGATATCGTGCGTTCCACAGGATAGTGTTATTGGTCCTCTGCTGTCCCTTATTTACATAAACGAAGTTGGAGAAAATCTAAGCAGCTCTCGTAGGTTGTTCGCAGTTGACGTCGTCATTTACCGTCTAGTAAAATCATCTGAAGATCAAAACCAACTGCAGAACGATCTAAATAAGATATCACTATGGTGTAAAAATTGGCAATTGGCTCTAGATGATACAGGATCTGGGATGGGAATCATTACAACAACGGCGTTTATCGCTGCGGCGTGGGCTACTTACGAAACTCCAGTCGCCAATATTCTTCTCCGAATGGGAAAATATATTGTTGACTACCACTTACATAGGTACAAATGATGATCAGAAAAAATACGAGAAATCAGATCTCGAACGGAGAGATTTAGGTGTTCCTACGTGCCGCGAGCTATTCGAGAATGGAATGGGAGATAAATAGTATAAAGATGGTTCGTTAAACCCTCTGCCAGCCACTCAAATGGGATTTTCAAAGTATCCCATGTAGATGTAGATGTAACTTACCGTACATAGACTAGCAGACATACGTATTAAAGACGGGTGTCAGCGACGGAATATCGAGCAATATTGTTCTAAGTGCTGTATCCGAAAATCTGCTGGAGCAGGTAAAAACAGATCGTTAGTATTAAACCTGGATGTTCAATAACTATCATGGTGCATGTCGAGCGTTCTGCTCTTGACTCTGTATGAGATCCAGCCCACTCGTTGAACGCGATGAGCCATCGAGCCAGCTGCTAAAGCCATCGGCACACGGAGCGTGTATCTGAACGAGTATGGCCAACGTGGCGAGTTTCTGACGTCACAACGTACGAACCGCGGCCAACGGGAAAGACAGGACGCAGCGTGCATGTCATGCCACGGAAGCAAGGTAGTTCCGAGTCGGCGCGATCGCTAGCTGAGTGGCTGCCCGCTATGACGCAGTGGGCAGTGCCCCAGCTGCCGGCCAATCGGCTAGCGATAGCGCTGGCTCGGAACTGCCTTGCTTACGTGGCATGAAGTGCGCGCTGAGGCCTGTCTTTCTCGCCGGCGACGGTGCGAACCGCACGTTGGCGAGGCTTTCCCGACGTCTCTGACAGTATCAAGCATGCCAGATATTCTCAACGTGCGTCTCAACGGTCACCATTAAGGTGGGAGAACGCCAACGACGTCACACCATGTGGCTATCCGAGAAGGGGAACAGCTCTTTTCGTTAGAGATATGAAGACGACATATTGGCCGTCATATTTCATGGGTTTTATGTATACAACTTAGGTCTTATGAATGTATGACATTTCAAAGCAAGTAAAAGTAACTGAGTAAAAGAATCTTTCGAAAATCTGGCATTAGAGGCACTATTTGTTGTAATAAATGACTGGAAACGCCTTATATGTGGTTAAAAAAGACCCATATTACAGTAATATTCCGTTTCAAAACTAATTGTTCTGTACATCATTTTTTTCTAATTACATGTCAGTACATGACAGATCTACCAGTATTGTACACAATACATCTAATACCTTCGTCGATGATACTCAGATGCATTAGTGGCCGTGGTGTAGGCATCAAAGTCGTGACTGTGAGATGAGATATCCTGAGGCGGTGGTTCAAGGTTCCTCGAAAACAAGTTCTTTTTTTCTTTTTTTAGTCGTGTTTCCTTATAGACGAAATGACTTCCTATAACTTTCATAGAAGTATATTAAATAATATTCGCTGCTATTTGCCGGCCGCGGTGGCCGAGGGGACTGAGACGCTCCAGTCACGGTCTGCACGGCCACTACGGTCGGGGGTTCGAATCCCCCCTCGGGCATGGATATTTCTGACGTCCTTAGTATTAAGTAGTTCATAGGTAGTTTGTAAGTTTAGGGACTGGTGGCCCTGTAGTCGAGTCCCATAAGCTATACAAAACATTAAAAAACATCGCTGCTATGTAAACATAAGTGCGCATCCTCTGATGAATGAGTTTGTTGGATTCGTTTTATGAACAGGACAGTCTGCACCTGACTTGGAGTAAAATATGCATTTTATTGTTTCACGTCTTGCATTTTACACGTTCTTATCAGGCTTCTATTGAATAGTAACATTGACCATGGAAGAATGACCTTTCTAAGTTTTACTAAAAAGCGAGACCGTTGCAATGTTTGCATCATCTGAAGGCTTTTCTAATTTTATATCTCACAGTCATGAAACTTTTATAATTCGCTGCAGTTATTGTCGGAGCATGCAACCTTTATAAGAGTTATGTTCACAGATATTTTGTTGTTACTTATGTTGGCCTACATCAAAGAACATAACGAACATATGCCCAAGCGCGGAAATAAGCGATTTAATAAAGGTAAAACATGAATTCTATTCTTTTGAATTCGTAAACAGTGTGATTCCAGAACCTCATGCCGCCGACAATTGTCACTGGAGCGAGCTGCGGTCGCGTAAATCTCGTTGAGGCATACGTCCGGTATGCACAAATCGCGCCGTCTCCGAGCGTTCAGCCACTCGTTGACCACACACGTTCTGACACGCTCCGTGTGCCGCCGTGTGGCTGAACGCTCGGAGACGGCGCGATTTGTGCATACGGGACGTGTGCTTCAACGAGCTACACGCGACCGCAGCGCGCTTCAGCGACAGTTGTCGGCGACATCAGGTTCTTCAAACACTTCAAAGTTTAGGGGGCGGAGGCTACGACAGTGTAGCTGACTGGCTGGTGGTCATGAGACAGCGGGCCGTGCCCCAGGGGATAGCCTCTCGGCCAGTTAGCTACGCTATCGCAGCCTCCGCCCCCGGAACATTGAAGAGTTGTAGCTCCCAAACTAACAGTGATAGGAATGTAGTTTAAATTGATTTGGACGCAGTTGGTTTAAACGAATCTAATACACGATAGAAAAAAACTATTGTTCCATTTAAAAAATTATATCTTTGTGGTGTAACTCTTTGGAAAATGATACAATAAACTATGTTCATAGCTCCGCAGAAAGTGTAACATTTCTTGTGTTGACCTACCGCATTAAAATTTCCCGTCACCTATTATTTTATCAGTTACAGAGGCAAACACACTTAGTGAAAAACCCTGTATATAGGTTGCTGACATGTATTTACAACAAATAATGTGAAGAAGAATTCGTGTTGATCGATCTTAAGCCTGCCTTACCTTGAAATGGTACATTAGTGTAATACGAAAATTTTTTAACCACATATAAGACTTTTCCAGTTATTTATTCCAACAAATAGTACCTCTAATTACCGGTTTTCGAGAGATTCTCAGTTTACTCAGTTACTGTTACTTGCTTTGAAATGTGATACATTCATAATACCTAAGTTACATACATAAAAAACATGAAATACCACGGCCAATATGGCGTCTTCAGCTCTCTACCGAAATGAGCTGCCCCCGTCTCCGGATAGCCACGTCGTGTAACGTCACTGGCGTTCTCCCACCTCTCAGACGATCGTTGAGGATATCTGGCATGCTCGCTACTGCCTGACCAACACCGCCTAGAAGACAAGGCCTGACAACTGGCCGTGCCTACGTCACACCAAGAGTCGGCTGCTGTCAGTTGACTGGCTGGCCGCTGGGGCACGCCCACCGCCGCGTAGCGGGCGGCCAGTCAGATTGCGATCGCCGCCTCTCGGTGTGACGTAATCGGGCCTTGTCTTCTAGGTGGTGTCGGCCTGATACGTTTCGAAAGCCTCACCAACGTGCGGTTCGCTCGTTGTGGCGTCAGAAACTCGCCACGTTGGCCACACTCGTTCAGATTCACGCTCCGTGTGCCGACGACTTAAGGCCGCGCGGCTAACCGGGCCCGTCAACTGAGTCGGCAGACTGATGACGAGGATCCCGGCAGGACGTTGACGCCGTAAGCTGCTGTGCTCGCTAGTGAAGACGGAGAGCCGGCAGTCGGCGGTGTCGGTGTTCCGGTGCGTGGCCTCCGAGGCGGCAGGGGCCGCAACTGCGCGCGTCTCGCAGGCAGGTCACGCACCGCGGCGCGGCCGCAGGAAGCGCCATTGCCACCACTAAATATAGCGGCGGCCCACTTAAAGCCGAGCCACCAACCGCCAGCCGCCAGCGCGGACACACGGCGCTGCACGTCCGCCGGGACCTGGTGATACCAGCCTGTAACAGTGTCCAGGGGGCACGCGTCACACGTCATTTCCATGAATTTACAAGCGTTAAGCCGTCCTCACACGGGACGTATTGACCCAACGTGGCGCAGGCCAGACGTGCTGTCTACCTAGCTACAGCACGCTCTGAGACGACCTGCTACATCCCACGGAACGTGCTGCTAATAGTGATCTGCTTTGCGATAGCAGCGCTCGTTGCGGGCTGGTGCGTTGATCATTTTAATAAATATATTATAAATTAGAAATTATCTCGAACAGAATGATCTATTGACCCAAGGTCAACACGGATTTACAGAATATCATTCATGCGAAACACAACTAGCTCTTTATTCACACGAAGTGATGGGTGCTATCCACAAGGGTTCGCAAATCGCTTCCGTATTTCATGATTTCCAGAAGGCTTGTAATCAAATTGCGTGGTTATGGTATATCGGCACAAATTTGCGATTGGACAGGGGATTTTCTGTCAGAGGACACAGTTCGTAGTAATCGATGGTAAGGCATCGACTAAAATAGAAGTGATATCGTGCGTTCCACAGGGTAGTGTTATTGGTCGTCTGCTGTTCCTTATTTACATAAACGATTTAGGGTAAAATCTAAGTAGCTCTCTTAGATTGTTTGCAGATGACGCCGTCTAGTAAAATCATCTGAAGACCAAAACCAACTGCAGAACGATATGAATAAGATATCACAATGGTGTAAAAATTGGCAATTGAATCTAAATAATGAGAAGTGTGAAGTCGTCCACATAAGTACGAAAAGAAATCCGTTAAACTTCCTTTACAAGATAAATCAATCAAAAGTCAACGCCATAAACTCCACAAAATACCTAGGAATTACTATTACTTCAGACTCAAACTGGAAAGAACACGTAGATAATGTCGTGGGAAAGGCGAACCAGAAACTGAGTTTTATTGGCAGAACCCTTAAAAGATGCAACAGAACTACAAAAGAAACTGCATACACTAAGTTTGGCCGTCCATTTTTCGAGTATTGCTGCCCAGTGTGGGATCTTTATCAGGTGGGTTTGACGGAGGACATCGAAAGAGTCCAAAGAAGGGCACAGATCGTTTCGTGTTGTAACGATACAGAGGAGACACAAATGACGGAAATGATACAGAATCTTGGATGGGAATCATTACAACGACGACGCTTTTCGCTGCGGCGTGGGCTACTTACGAAACTCCAATCGCCAACATTCTCCTCCGAATGCAAAAATATATTGTTGACTACCACCTACATAGGTAGAAATGATCATCAAAATAAAATACGAGAAATCAGAGCTCGAACGGAGAGATACAAATATTTCTTTTCCCCGCGCGCTATTCCAGAATGGAATGGGAGATAAAGTAGTATAACGGTGGTTCGATGAACCCTCTGCCAGGCACTTAAATGTGATTTGCAGAGTATTCCATGTAGATGTAGATGTAGATGTAGATGTTTAGAAAGATGGATGTGCGTAAAATTACACGGTATCTCTGTTAGTGATCGTCGTGGCAGTTAATAGTCTTACAAAAATAGTTTTTTTTCTTCAAGAAGCACAAAGACGGTACATGTATCTGAAAGTGGTTGAGAATAATAATGAAATATACGACAAAATCACTTTTAGTAAAAATTCTTAAAAAAATTGTCAGTGGGGAAATACATCATTTGCACCAGCTCCAGGTGTCTTGCTCTTATATTCCCATTTTCCGCGTTGTACATATTCTGTATATTTGGAGTAATACGTTCTGACCATACATTTTACTTGTTATACACGCGGGACAACGCCTCAGCTCGACATTGCTGTTGTGATATGTTTTGCTTTTAGTATTGTACGTAATCACTGTTCCCCTACACTGTATCTGGTTCCGTAACTGATTCCAACACTATACTGAACTGCAACTTAATTCAATCACCGTGGGGAAAACACTGTTACGTAGCGTACCGTCTTGAATTTTATTTGTTCCTGTTGCCTAGAACGAAAAACTCATCAAATTCTCTAGTGGACAAAGTTGGTTATTGTTTCTAATAAATAACGTCGAATACCGAATATTATATTTGTATTAAATTACCAAATAAGTTAGATGAACATTAATTAAAATAAATGGTTAAAATATCTGGAAGAGTGTAGATGTAAACCTGTTATTGATATCTCTTTTCCTCCATAGCTCGCGACGCTAACCACGACGCTAAGACGTTGTCTTAAAAAGAAATAAACGAGGAATATCGGATATTACACTTAGATTAGCAATATAGAACCAGAAACGTTAAGGAAGCAAAAAGAAAGAAACAAAAATATTATTTATGTGCACAGACGCGAACCTGTTTCGCTTTTAATCTCTACGCCACAGTC
Source organism: Locusta migratoria (assembly GCA_026315105.1). Taxonomy (NCBI): domain Eukaryota; kingdom Metazoa; phylum Arthropoda; class Insecta; order Orthoptera; family Acrididae; genus Locusta; species Locusta migratoria. The sequence continues at coordinate 197,258,956 of CM048749.1, forward strand.
TGCTGTGCTACTAACTACGCTATTCCTACACTGCAGCAACTGATTCGGTTTTTAGCTATACTACCTTCTAAAATCTGTTGTAATATCTTATTTATCAATGACAGTATCTTAAAGACGCTTCTTTCATAGAAAGCGTCATACCGTAGCAAGGGACGATATTCTTTCACATTATACAAATTGTAACACTGACACACGTTAAGTACTAGAATCTTTATAACCATAAAACTTTTGTTGGTCGGTAATCTGTTGTAACAAATCATATCTAAAATGTCTCATTTTCAAAATTTCTTCAGTATTATAACACTTTATATACATTATATTCATACATTGTGCGTTACAATGAAAGAAGGAAAGAAATACGGAGTTCCGTTTGCAATGTGGTGGCTCAAAAGTTCTGCTTGTCAGGTGAAAGCCAGGTCGCTTCTTACTCGCCACGTTCCATTCCAAGAAATAAAAGTCTAACATGCTAGATCCTTCATTTCAGGCTTCGCAGGGCAGTGGAAAGTGGTATTCCACGCTGCGGTGTTACCACTTCCTCCTCCACGTGCGTTTCCACGTCCCGTGCGACGACGGCTTTAGTACCCTGCAGTTCGTAAACCTTTAACAGAGCACGGAATATTCGATAAATCCATTTTGTTTTATATTCCTGGAAATTGAAAAAAGAACACCTTGAATTCGTCAACCGAGCTGAGGGAAATTTTGTTGACACATTCTTGGGGACCTATACACGAGCAAACAAATGTTTGTTAAGTTTAACGGACTCAACTGCGGGTCATCAGTTCCTAAACTTACAAACTACTTATGAACTACCTTATATTAAAGACGACACAAGTATCCATGCCCGAGGGGGTATTCGAACCCCCGACAGGGAACGGCCTCGCAAATCGGAGAATACCGCCTCAAGGCCGCGGCCTTATTGCTACACCACTGGTGGCGACCTGAACGATGATATTGAGGCGTGAAGACGCCCTAACAGCACGTATAATAGCGCATCAGGGTGTGCTTAGTCCTATCATATACTACTCTTTCTCTTCTGGTGATCAGCGAGGGAACATTGAATATTGCAGTCCAACAAGTTATGAGTTAAATTAAATATACATTACCAGGTTTCGACACCAGCTTTGAGTATCTTCATCAAAAGTTTTGATGAAATTATAACGTGAAATAAACCACTTATATTACATTAGGAAAGTGTCATATGAAATATTTCATTTGTAGAGGAAAATTATGTCAACAGGAAAATTGTAACTTCGTATTTTATGTCACCAGGAGAGTGGGAGGTCTGGGGAAAATTAAGGCACCTTTTACTCAGATCGAGATCAAAATAATAACCTTAACAAATATTCGATTTGATATGTCTCGCTTGTCCAGGACCATACGTTCCATTAGACTGGAAAGCCTTACTGCCTTTTATACAAGTCCGTTGTTTTCAGACCTATGTTTTAATATTCATTACCAATCTTCTGCTACTCCAAAACCTATTGTGTCACGATTGAATGTGTCATGTAGCCTTGCTTATATTTCGTAATACTACCGTAAATGTTGCGCATACTTTCTAATCTCGTAGAACGTTTTTCAAACACAGTTTACTGGCGAATAACAGAGAGAGAGACAAAGATAGAAATCCAGATAAAAATAGTCGTGAAATATACAGTCCTGTGGTGAGCACACTGCGATAGACATACATTAATATATGCCCGTAGCAGTGATCTCATTACTACCACTAGGTGGTGGAAACAGACAGGCACAGTCTAATACATACATTAGTGACACAAGCTGCTGTAAAAGGGGTCACTTTTTCAGCTGGACAAATAGTCACGCTCCTATCTCCGAGAAGAAAGATGTCGGTTTTTATTTGTTTCGACTTAATTATCGAAAGCCGGCCGCGGTGGCCGAGGGGACTCCGGCGCGCCAGTCACGGTCTGCACGGCCACTACGGTCGGGGATTCGAATCCTCCCTCGTCCTTAGTATTACCTAGTTCATAAGTAGTTTGTAAGTTTAGGGACTGATGACCCCATAGTTAAGTTCCATAAGCTCTACAAACATTTGAACATTTTTTTTTTAAATTAACGAAATAATTTGTATATTTTTGTGTCCCATGCTAAACTAAATACTCTTGGGACAAGGTATTTTCTCCACGACTTATGAATTTACTTGTGAAAGTGAATTCATTGTTTCTTTCGTTCCACAAAAGACGAGATCAAAATGTAAATTTATTTGCTTAAGAAACAATAAATAAAGATGGGGCAAATTTCTTCAATTAAACAGTTGATGTTCCTAATATCGACACACGTAAAATACGTTAAAAAAAAGTCGCAACCAGCTCATACATTTTGGAAGTTATTACCGAAAAGCATGACATACCTTACAAAATTTTTAAACTTCACAGCCAACTTACAGTATTATAACCAAGCTGAGTCACACACCTTAATTTTTTTTTTTTTTTTGATTTTTTTTTGATTGAACAATAGATTGTTTTAAGTAAAGGGGTTCAAAACAGTTTTTAAACTTTTAAGCCATACTTACATTTTCAGACGTATTACGGGGCTGCTTGATTCACCATGCAATTAACAATAGATGCTTCAACAAAGGGACAAAAAATTTCTTATACTTCACAGCAGACTAACATTTACGGTAGTATTACGAAATCTCAGCAAGGTTAGGTGACACATTCAATCGTGACACAATATGTCTTGGAATATGAGAAAGACCGGTAATGAATATTAACAGAGAGGTCTGAAAACAACGGACTTGCATAAAAGGCAGTGAGACTTTCCAGTCTAATGGAACATATGGTCCTGGACAAGCGAGGCACATCAAATCAAATCGAATGTTTGTTAAGCTTAAAGGACTTAACTGCGGAGTCATCAGTCCCTAAACTTACAAACTACAGGGTGTCTCACGAAAGACGCCTTCCAGACGTCCGCGGATCGCGCAGTATGGCTCCCAGCGGTCGCAACTACATCCGCGGGCCATGGCAGCGCCCGATCCTCGGACTATTGTGCCGCGAGCGCATACACCGAGTTAAAGTCTAAAAAACATTGCCATCTGAGTAACCTAAGCTTACCTTTACAGTAGTTTTTCAAAATGATTTCCCTCTATGGAAGGAGCGGCCTCACCCATTACTTATGAACTAGCTTATACTAAAGACGGCACAAACATGCATGCCGGAGGGGGGGATTCGAACCCCCGACCATATCGGCCATGCAGACTGTGTCTGACGCGCCGCAGACCGCTCGGTCACTGCGGCCAGCACAAACGAGACGTCGTACACAACTCCAGACGATGCAGTGAGGCACCTTTTATGATAAGACATCCATATTAGGACAGGCAGTCTGAGCTACAGCCTGAACTACACGTTAATAAAATCTGATTCAATGAATAATAGATGTGCCAAAAGAAATATCAGTTTAAAAGCCCATCAGATGGTGAAAAGGCGTAACACATATTCAGCTTAAAACAACAGACGACCGAACGGCAAGGGGTAGCAACCGAAACACAAGTTTTTTGGGTTCGTGGGCGTAAGCGTGAATCACCAACTTTCACGCGTACGATAACCAGATGCAAACCTTAAGCAAGATAGAACGATGTTTCTACACCATAGCTGAGAAGCAAATAACAAACAGTGACCAGTGAACAAATTAGAAAAGTAGAAGTGTCTTTGTGCGAACCGCACACAAGGACGAACTCCCTCGCCCCTCTCCCCCAAATACGCTACGGATATTATTCTCGTGGAATGTGTAGCTTCAGTCCCGTGAAAGGCCACCAAGCAGATTAGTTGATGCAGAGTTTCACAAGGATAAGAAAGCGTCCAATGAAACGTTTCAAACATAACGGTGGATCCCGCCTCAGTAAAGCGAGGGAACACTGATGGGAAAGAAACAATTTTCCACATTAAGCCACCGCGCTGATTTCTGGAACACGTTAAGAGCCAACGTCGTAGGAGAGCGAAAGAGAAACCACTAATCAGGCACAGACAGGATAACAGTTCCAGAAACCTCACCATTCAAGTGACCGCACTGCGGAGGCTAGGTGATATATTTCCTCATCTCCCTTCTCTCTGAACGCACTGATTAACACGCCGATAGCAAGATAGCTGCCTTTTGCTACATCCACAGAGGCGATTTCCAGCTGACAAGGAGACGGCACGACCGTGGGGTCGTGTATTTGTCCCAAATTTCGTGTGGTGAAAGGAGACCCCGAACACCTCGACGCACTACTCGGAAAATCCCGAGAAAAATGGATCCAAAGTTTCTTTGGTGTCTTATGAATATGAAACGTTAGTATATATTCACACGAAGTGATGGGTGCTATCGACAAAGGTTCGCAAATCGATTCCGTATTTCTTGATTTCCAGAAAGCTTTTGACACCGTACCTCACAAACGGTTTTTAATCAAATTGCGTGGTTATGGTATATCGCCCCAAATTTGCAATTGGATAGGGGATTTCTTGTCAGAGAGGACACAGTTCGTAGTAATCGATGGTAATGCATCGACTAAAACAGAGGTGATATCGGGCGTTCCACAGGGTAGTGTTATTGGTCCTCTGTTATTCCTTATTTACATAAACGATTTAGGGGAAAATCTAAGTAGCTCTCTTAGGTTGTTTGCAGATGACGCCGTCATTTACCGTCTAGTAAAATCATCTGAAGATCAAAACCAACTGCATAACGATCTGAATAAGATATCAGTATGGTGTAAAAATTGGCAATTGACTCTAAATAATGAGAAGTGTGAAGTCGTCCACATGAGTACGAAAAGAAATCCGTTAAACTTTGTTTACAACATAAATCAATCAAATGTGAAGGCCGTAAACTCCACAAAATACCTAGGAATCACTATTACTTCAGACTTAAACTGGAAAGAACACGTAGATAATATCGTGGGAAAGGCGAACCAGAGACTGCGTTTTATTGGCAGAACCCTTAAAAGATGCAACAGAACTACTAAAGAAACTGCATACACTGCGCTTGTCCGTCCATTTTTGGAGTATTGCAGCCCAGTGTGGGATCCTTATCAGGTGGGTTTGACGGAGGACATCGAAAGAGTCCAAAGAAGGGCAGCTCGTTTCGTATTGTCGCGATACAGGGGAGACAGCGTTACGGAAATGATACAGGATCTGGGATGGGAATCATTACAACAACGGCGCTTATAGCTGAGGCGTGGGTTACTTGCGAAACTCCAATCGCCAACATTCTCCTCCGAATGCGAAAATATATTATTGACTCCCACTTACATAGGTAGAAATGATCATCAGAATAAAATAAGAGAAATCAAAGCTCGAAAAGAGAGATTCAGGTGTTCTTTCTTCCCGCGCGCTATTCGAGAATGGAATGGGAGATAAATAGTATAATTGTGGTTCGATGAACCCTCTGCCAGGCACTTAAATGTGATTTGCAGAGTATCCCATGTAGATGTAGATATATTGCCAAACCTCCGTCTGGCCTATAGGCTTGGGGCTCGGACTCTTACGCCGCAGATCTCGGGTTTGATTCCTCTTACGGTACATTTCCTTCTTCTGCTCCCATTTTCTTTTGTTATTCCACCAATTATTCACAAAGTTTCTCAAACCTACATTATTTTTAAAACATTATTTCAGCTCAAGAACGTAAAGTTTTCAGCCACTGAGAAATATCCATGCTCGTTGTTCTATTTCGTTTGATGGGATTTCAAGATTTAAATGGGCTTTGTAAGGGTCCCCTTGTGATTATAACGGTCATCTGCGCATAGGACTGTGCGCGAGCCGTGAGAAGTAAACAGCAGTTTGTTTTTCGATTTCGTCGTGAACAGACGTGCCTGTTTCGAACTTCACCGTGTTTTTCCGATCCGAGGTTAAACTTGTCTACTGAAGAAGTTGCTCTTGTGAAATGGGAGAAGAAATTCCTGATGAATCCATTGATAGTGATCGATCAAAATTATGATTGAAGGTCGCAGTGATGTATCATGGAAAGCTGTTGACGGAGAATAATTTAATTGTATCGACATCTTCCGAAGAAATCTCTCACGATGATATGTTATTGGCCGGAGAACTTTGTAATAATAATAATAATACATTGGAACTTTTGGGTGAAACAACATTCGTAACTAAAGAGGAATTAATTCACGCTTTTACATGTTGCTCAATACGTCGCAAAAATTATTGCTTCGTTTGTTTTTACGATAATTACAACTGCGTTCTTGTTTATAAATATTATATGTATAAAATAGAATGTTTCCCAGTAGACTTTGTTATTCTGATTAAAAACTCAATGTTTCTCCTCATATAAGTTACAATGAAAGATGGAAAACCCACCGTCATGAACTGTGTTGTTGGGCAAAAAGAAAATAATTTTTATTGAATATCGTAAGTGATTTGTTGGTTTGGAAACTTTCTGAATAATTGTTGGAATAAGAAAAGAAAATGAAACAGAAGAAAATAAAAGTGCCGGGGAAGGAATCGAACCCGAGACCTCTGGCGTGAGAGTCCGAGCCCTAACCATCCAGGCCAGACGGTGGCTCGGTAACGGACCAACATTTTATTCTCATAACAGACCTAAGAAAAATTGGATCGATTTTTCTCGGGCTTTTCCGAGTAGTACGTCCTAATAATTTAACCACGTAAGGTGTTAGGGGTCCTATTTCACCACACAAAATTTCGGACAAATCCCCGACCCCACGGTCATGCAGTCTCCTCGTGAGTCACAGCCCATGCCTACCCTCTTGTATCACCAGAGCTCGTGGTTGCTCGCCGTTAACAAGAGAGGTTTCCTCTACCCCATAGCCCCCACAGTTCAGGGGATTCCCGAAGCCAGCTGTTAGGCTGTCATCACACGCACATGCTCTGCACTACACTCGAACACGGCCCCACTCCCAATACTGCCGCGGCCAGCCACTAGCGATCCCCACCCGACACAAGAATTCAATCAGAGAGGAAATACCAAGCGCCATCAGCGGTGATGGAAACGGAATCGACGGGTACCGGTAAGCGCTATGCTTCTTGCACTACGAATGTGCCAAGCGCTGAACGAGCCGTTACGACTTAACCTTCCTCAGAAAACACCACCGCATAACTAATCTTGACCCCAATTATGAGTCGCATTATCAATTACCGCATCGAAAGGCAAGAAAATAAGGCGCTCTACAGAAAAACAAAACGAGCCGGCACAGCTCATACGTACTCATATGAAACGTATAAAATAATTAATTTAGAGTATTTTGTTGTGTATTATCACTAGACCTCCTCGGACTTTTAGGTTCTAAAAATCTTAAATCAGGTACCTAAAATAGCTTCTATCACTTACAAAAATAGGTTATAAAAATCAGAAAATAGGTGACCAAAATCTGAAATTCGATTGTCTACAAAGATAAACAGATTGATAAAAATACACATTATTTTATTGCAGTCACAGTAAATAACTAATCCCACAGATTTTCCGTTGAGAAACTGCATCTCTTGTCTGTTAATAGCATCTTATATGCTGAGAATGAGCGTTCCACGTCAACGGATGTCACCGCAGCATATTTAAATGACGGTATTAGGCGCAACGGTTTCTCACTAACTTTCATACCAACAGAACCTGGGACCACGTTGTTTTTTTTTTTTCTGTCACCCATTCTATTAATCGCTGAACACTCTAGAGATTTAATAATAGGGACCAAAAACGCCATAATAACATTATTTTATGTATGCAATGTCGTTGGAAATTGTGGGATTTTTAGGACATCTTTAGCTGAAGTTATACTCACTGCCTCTTCCGCCAATTTAAGAACAATGTTTTTAATGTCTGCATTCTTAAAAATTACATAGAGTCCGGTTCTAATATGAAATTAGGTACTTTAGATACTATAAAATCACAATTTTCGCTAAAATATTTGCATAATTGTTAGCTGGGAAGACCACGAGAGAACTTCCGGCATAAAATTTTTTATTTAATTCGATTTTTAAAATATAGGTACAATCAGGTACTAAACTAAAATTAGGTATTTTAGGTGCTATAAAATTAGCGTTTTCGATCATAAATTTGCATAATTCGTGTATGTATAATTTTTATGCCTTTATTTAATGACGAACAAAATAGGTTTTTACTTAAAATCCGAGGTCTAATTATCACACAATGAGTTGTAAATTGAGCAATCAGCTCTGGTAGCGAAGGCATAGATTGTGACGGGGCTGATTTGTAGCCACTTATTTGCTCTTTCATATTTTCTTCTGAGAGATACTATGTTGGGATGACTGTTACGTAATTTATGTGAGAGTAAAACAGAGCATTTGGTCCCTTGAATAAGTATCTCGTTGGAAAACTGCACCCATATTTCCATCTTAAATCTGATTGGCTCTTACATGTAGTCGTATGCCCGGTTTCTGGAAAACTGCAGTTACCATGCCGTTAGATACCGTCAAGTTATAATTTAACATGCCGTGGGTTTCCCGTTGCTGATTTCAACGACCGTTAACTATGAAGTAATTACTCCTTCTGTCGATGCTAATAGTTCGTATCAACAGATCACAGATGACACTAATAACGAAACTCGCAAATATTCGAATTTTATCGATTATTAAGGGAAAATGGAAGACGCATAATAATTTGTAGAGCTTTCAGGGCTTTCCTGCTTATGTTTTGAAATGCAATGGTCGAGAAAAGCCAGGACAAACAACAAAGATAGGGTTAGTAGTAGAAATCATATGTATTATTTCTGTTGTCAACATCTATATTTATGAATTTAAGTTTTCCTTTTCCCGTTGTTCTGTGAATATGCCAATACTATATACACTACCGGCTAGCTGATCAATTTACGTCCACCCATTTCACCTACCCGAGCCCTATGTTTTAATGAAAAACACTAATCACTTGAAACTTTGATCGATCGTCATGGCAATTCCATGGCAGAACACTATTACAAAGGGAAGTATCTTTATGGTTAATTGAAAGCTTTATTATGACAGAATGGTTTTGTGATTAGGAATGTAATGAAATTTTACATCCAGATTGGCAATGGCGAGAGAGAATGTTGACCACTGTTGCTCAGTGTCGAGACGTTGCTTGACCAATCACGAGAGATATTCAGCTAATGCATGCATCATCCGCTGCCAACATTAACTCTCGCGACCGCCAACCACGATATAAAATTTAACCATGAATGTAGTTTTCCGCGTTTTTTTCCGCTTAGTATAACCCCGACAATAACGTCATTCGTCAATTTGGTTTTAGTCTGAAACCCATATGAAACTCGCTTTCATTATATAGATCTTGTGCTAACACGTAAAACGCATCGTGGTCTTTCAACATCGACAAGTGCAGCTAAGGTTTCCTCTTCTGAAGAACTGTTCGTAGCATCAACAGAACAAGAAGGAGACGGTGATTACTACTACCGACGAAATAATTTCAATTCTTCAGATTCAAAACTTTTAAAATTGTGCGAAAATTACACGGCAACCAGTCATAAAATCAAATAACATATGTTAAATAATTTATGATCTTGAGTGTGGAAGCCACTTGCGCTACGCAGAGGATATTGTTAAAACTAACGTCAAGGTGTAGGTAACCCCGGGGGACGTCGCATTTATCTTTAACGGACAGGTAACTACGGCTGTGGCGGTAACTGTTGCTTTGGAAACCCATTTGTACTTAACGTTCAGGTAACCCACAGATAACTATGACGGGACAGGTAACTACTATTTCGGAAACCAGTCATTAATGTGCCAGAAAACCCCACCAATTTTATTAGTGTGTGTGTGTGTGTGTGTGTGTGTGTGTGTATTATGTAATTGCAAAAAAGTTATTTAAATGTTAGATTAATAGAAAGATGACCGGCGTAAACCTCTACAATGTTCCGTTTTAAATAATTAAATGCGTGAAATTAATAGCAATTTGCGATACGTTCATTGGCGTGGAGCCCACCAATAAAAGTTTTACTTTTATTTACCTATTGCTTTAGTATTAGCGAAAAGTCGGTTTTGTTTACATACTGCTGTTAGGCCCAATTTCCGAGGGTAAAGATAAGGGATTTAGCTAGTAATAAAGTGTAATGTTACATTTTAACTGATTAAATACTTTCATTTGCATGCTCTTAAAGCCCACCAATAAAAGTTTTTCTTTTATTTGCCCATTGTTTTAGTAATAGCGATAAGTCCGTTTTCTTTACTTACTGATTTAAGCTTCATTTCCGAGGGTGTATGCCGGCCGCGGTGGCCGTGGGGACTGACGCGCTTCAGTCACGGTCTGCACTGCTACTACGGTCGGGAGTTCGAATCCCCCCTCGGGCATGGATATTTGTGCCGTCCTTAGTTGTAGGTAGTTCATAAGTAGTTTGTAAGTTTAGGGACTGATGACCCCGTAGTTAAGTCCCTTAAGGGTGTACATTTTGCGTCACACCTCAGTTTTAAGTACATTTTCTAATACTTTCCATACATATAAGTGTCTAATACAGCGAGGGAGGAACTGATGAGGTTAAGGGGGGAGGAGGGTAACCAGAGGTGGGAAGTGATAGCTGGGAACAGGGGCCAGAGAAAGAGGACAGTGTCTGACAGTTTTGCAATTGGCACAAGCAATAGATTTTCCCTGCTATCACAGCTGAATAAGGAAGAGGCTCCAGTAGTAGTAGTTCAGATGCAACAGAACTTCATTAGGAAACCAACAGCTTCAAAAAAAGTAGAAAGTAGGAAGAAAGTTCTGTTAAATAATTTATGATCTTGAGTTTGGAAGCCACTAGCGCTACGTAGAGGATAAGGTCAAGACTAACGTTAAGGTGTAGGTAACCCCGGGGGAACGCGCATTTATCTTTAACGGACAGGTAACTACGGCTGTGGCGGTAACTGTTGCTTCGGAAACCCATTTTGTAATTAGCGTTCAGGTAACCCACAGATAACTGTGACGTGACAAGTAACTACTATTTCGGAAACCGGCAATTAGTGTGCCAGAAAACCCCACCAATTTTATTAATATTTAAGATACCACAATTAATTTAACTATATATATTTGTATTATGCAATTGCAAAAACTTATTTAAATGCTAGCTTAATAGAAAGATGACCGGCGTAAATATCTACAATGTTCCGTTGGCGCCAAAATGCAGCCACTGGCGCGGAATGTTACTCCTGCCGCAGTCAGTCTAGCTAAGGGTGTCACGCAGGTAACATCTACGTCAATAAAGTTCTTGCATCTCGTGTTATGTAATATAAAGTTGTTACATACTTACGAATTTCTATCATACAGGTGTGGACTTCGGTATATGATCAGTGAGTGCTGCTTCTGCGCAGGGGGCAACTGCAGCGAAAGAATATAACAGGTTAGTGAACAGAAACTCTCGTCTCCATACCCTGACGAGGTACGAAGCAATACGGCGCCTCACGTGCAGTGTTTTCTTTCTCTAACAAAAATAAAATTATTGCCGCAGTCTTGGTTATGGTACCGAGGGTAGAAGGGATAACGTTAGATACTTCATTTTGTGTCCCAACTTCGTCGCCGCTTTTGTGTCCCAGCCTCGTCGTAGGTGTCGGTGGCCGAGTGGAATGAGCCCGACACAGGAACAAAAATAGCACGCTGGTGCAGGTACGGAGGGGAGCAGCCAGAAACTATAAACACTAGAGTAAATTAGAAAGAGATATATATTGCACAGAATGTAACAATACTTAACTTTTACATAGTACTGCAGAATGTTGATACATAGTTGTTAGAGGCCTGCCTAGTGCCTGTACGATAGCAAAGTCTTCACTGGTGCCTATCTGATTACGAAGGTCCTAACTGGTTGATAACTCAGTCCCAAGTGCTATGTCTTTCCGTGGTGGCCACGAGCGGGGTTCCAGCAGAGGGCGCTCGTGGCTGTCGTCGGAAGAACGCCGCGCCGTGCATGCATGGCGGCGCGCGGCGAAAGTAGGTGGCGCGCACTTTGTACTTGTGCGACACCACACCCCTCCCCCCCAAACCGCCGCGCCGTCGTGGCGTAGGGCTGAGGGCCACGGCGACGGCACTGGGAAGAGGGCCTGGGCGGGGGCGTTACTGGTGGGACGGGCGTCGTAGCTGAGGCTGGGATCGAGACGCCGTCCGCGCCCCGGCATCCGCCTTGCGATCCTCCAGGGAACCCACCGAAACCTGGGGAAGGGCGCACCCCCCCGCCCAGAGGGAGCAGGTCATCTTCTTCTGAGGTGCGTGGCCCAGGCGGCGGCGGCGGCACGCACGGTCCCGGAGTCCCTCTCGGTGACGCTGTCATCTGCGGCGGCGACAGCGGCGGCGTCGCGTCGATCTCCATCGGGACGATCTCGTAGTCAGGGGACGAACGATGTGGTTGTGCTCCCTGGCGGTGAACTGGGTCTGGAATCAAGAAACCGGAGACAGGATCGCGCGGCCTGTGCAAGCGCAATTGGTTTGCGTGGCGCCGCAGCTCCGACCCTGTGGAAGAACGTACAACATACATATTGCGACCGAGCACGCGCTGAATGGTGCCTGGCAACCATGTCTTCTTCATACCAGCAAACACCCTGTACAGCACCGGCGTAGAAACCTGAAAACGCGTAGCGCCATACGAACCGACTCGGTGCGTGGGAGGCTGCAGCAGGTGAAGGAGAGTGCGGTGACGGCGGCCGTGTAGCAGCTCGGCAGGAGACGGGCCGTCACGTGGCATGCATCGATACGTAGACAGGAAAATTTGAAGAGCTTGCTGCCTGGAGTGCTGACCTTTCATCTTCTCCATGTGAGACTTGAATGTTCGAACGAAACGTTCTGCTTCACCATTGGACTGAGGGTGAAAAGGTGCAGTGGTAATATGCTGAATGCCATTCACACGACAAAACTGTTGAAATACCGCACTAACAAATTGAGGTCCATTGTCACTGACGATAGTTTCAGGGAAGCCTTCGATGCAAAACACTGATGTTAAGGCACTGATTGTACTAGAAGCTGTCGTTGAGTTCATGGCAATCACAAAAGGAAACTTGCTGAAAGCGTCTACAACGATTAACCAGCGCGTATTCCAGAAAGGTCCGGCAAAGTCAATATGTAAACGTTGCCATGGTCCCTTGGGGCGTGGCCAGTCTGAGAAACGCTGTGGAGGAGCCGCCTGATGCTCCGCACAAACTGTACACTGTGATGTCATGCTCTCTATCTGAGCGTCCATACCAACCCAGGTACAATGACGTCTGGCCAGTTGCTTCGTCCTAACAATACCCCAATGTCCTTGATGCAGGAGGCGTAACACTTCACGTTGCAGGGAACGAGGAACAATCACTCTTGTTTGGTCGTTATCCGTATGTAACAACAGAACACCTTGACTTAAAGACAATGCATGACGTTGTGCAAAATAACGTCGAACCAGAGGCCGATCAATGTCTTTGGCTCTGGCAGGCCACCCTGACCGAACAAAACGTGCTACCACACTTAAGTCTACATCCGCAGCTGTTTCCTGCAACCCGACGAGAGTTCAAAGGGAAATCTGCGACAGCAGAAGCATCTCTGGAGTCTATCTGACAACATGCCATTTCTGAAGAATCAAACGACACATCCTGGCCAACCGGAAGTCGGGAAAGTGTGTCCGCGTTAGCATGTTTAGTGGTAGGTCGGTACAAAATCTCATACTGATAATTAGACAATATCAAGGACCATCTCTGAAGCTTTTGTGCCGTGCGTGGCGGAATCGGCTTTGTGGGTGAGAACAACGACGTGAGAGGCTTGTGGTCTGTCAACAAATAGAATTTTCTGCCATAGAGATAATGATGAAACTTTGTGACGCCGTAAACGACTGCTAAGGCCTCCTTTTCTATCTGACTGTAATTCTGTTGCGTCGGCGTCAGTAGCTTGGATGCAAAGGCAATAGGACGATCGTGAGAATCAATACGATGTGAAATTACAGCGCCCAGACCGTACGATGAGGCGTCAACTGCTAACACTACAGGCTTCTGTGGGTCAAAGGGAATCAAACATGCATCACTGAGTAGTGCAGACTTTAGTTTGTCAAAGGCAAGCTGACAATCTTTAGACCATACAAAAGGAACATTCTTCCTACGTAAGTGATGCAGTGGAGCTGCAATCTGAGAGGCATTGGGAATAAACCTGAAATAATAGTTCAGCTTTCCCATTACTGCTTGCAATTCGTGCACATTCTTAGGAGGAGGCAAGTCTTTGATTGCTCTAAGATGTGACTGTAAGGGATGAATTCCTTGGGCATTAATCACATGGCCTAGGTACTCTATTTCAGTTTGAAAAAACGAACACTTTGCTTTATTGCAACGTAGACCTGCTGCAGTCAAAACTTTGAAAAGGCACTCCAGGTTTGCTAAATGTTCTTCAACTGTACGTCCGGATACCACAATGTCATCTAAATAGTTCGAGCAACACGGTACAGAAACTGTCAGCTGTTCCAAAAAGCGCTGAAAAATAGCGGGGGCGGAAGAACTGCAAAAAGGGTAGTCGTTGAAATTGAAAAAGGCCCATGTGAGTATTAATGACGAAAAACTTTTTTGACTCGTCATCAAGTGGAATCTGTAAGTATGCCTCTGCTAAATCAATCTTAGAAAAGATACGAGACTGTCCTAATTTGTCCATTAGTTCGTCCGGTCTGGGCAGGGGATAAGTGTCTACAATTGTTTGACTGTTAACTGTTGATTTGAAGTCCGCACAGAGACGAAGTTTTCCTCACGGCTTGGGTATAATCACTATAGGCGAGGCCCACTGACTCGCAGAAACAGGAGAAATCACCCCACTATCTTCCCAACGTTTAAGTTCTTCGGCAACTGTATCACGCAAGGCGATAGGCACTGGTCTAGCTTTACGAAATTTTGGAACTGCAGATTCTTTTAAAGTTACATGTGCCACGAAGTCTTTTGCACAACCTAGTTCCGGCGAAAACAAGTCACTATATTTGTCACATAAAGCATTGATTTTGTCCTGAGGCACTACTGACGAAATTTGAAGCACATCTCTTTGAATTAATAAACCAAACAAGTCAAAAGCATCTAGTCCAAAAATGTTCTGTGTCGATTCGGCCTGAAGAACTACAAAAGCAACTGTTTTTGTTATACCTTGGAAAGAGGCGGGCAGGCTACACGTTCCTAGCACGGGAATATTTTGACCTGTGTACGCTGTTAACACTTGTTGACACGGCGACAATTTTGGCGAACCCAGAAGTTCATAAGTGTCTTTATTAATTAATGTAACAGCGGAACCAGTATCAAGCTGAAATTGCACAATCTTATTTTCTATGGAGAGATTTACAAAAAGTTTGTGCTTCTGGCGCACGACAGGTGCGCGAATGTGGGCAACGTCTGCTACGGTTCGTTTACTGCACTAGCGCGGGCCGCGTAGTGAAGGAAGCGGTGCAGACTCGGCACGCGGCGGATTAACAACACTGCCACTAGATGGCACTACCGCCGGATCGGCGTCCTCGCAAGCTTGCGAAGCTACTACAGATTTATTAACTACTGCACTAAACCTTTGAGTAGCTACAACAAGTCTACTGTCTGTATCTACACAGTACTGGGCACTATCACAAGGAGAAGTTGTAGAAGGCACTCGGTTCACTACAGGAATGCACTGTTCATAGTCATTTTGCTTGTCCCGAACCCTTTTCCGTTGCACTGTTTTACGCGCTCGTCGGCGCTTGCTACGTGGTGCACTATATAGTTTTGCCATAGGCGCAGAACTACTGTCATGCAATTGAGATCCAAGGAAAGCACTGTTCAAGTCCACAGCGTCTATAACATTTACTGCATGTACTGTTCTCGCACTTTGCGAAGCAATGTTCCGAAAGGCACCGTTCTTTGAGTTTTTAATTTGCATACACACAGACTGTACATGTCCTGATTTGCCACATTGATAACAGGTTGCGTTGCGACTAGGGCAATGAGCACGCTTGTGGCGAGACACACACTGGGGGCAAGACTTACGAACATTTTTCTGAAATGAGCGTTGGCGCCCGTTATGCAAATTACTGTGTCTAACACTACGGGGCGACCTTTGCGTCGCACTTTTACTCTGGCTACTGTTCACTGTCTGTTCAGCACAGCCGGTAGAAAAATAAGAATCACTAGTGCTATACTGAGAACTATGGCTAGGAAAGCGTCCGTTGCGGCGCACTGAATTTACACTGTGGCATTGCATTTCTACATCTGCTAAGTCAAAAGTATCATGCGCTTCTATAAGCTGCAGTACACTGTCTAATGAGGGGTCAGACTGTTTCAGAATTGCTGCTCTAATTCTGGGGTCCTGAATATTCTGCATAATCGCATTCCTCAACATCACGTCACTATACGAAAGTCCACAAGAGCAAGTAAATTTACATTGGCGGGTTAAGCCCTTCAATTCCGTAATCCACTCTTGGTGTGACTGCTGCGGTAATTTTTTAAGTCTGAAAAATCGGTACCGCGCAGCGGCTACGAGAACTTTCCTCTCGTAATGAGCATTCAGTGCATCCACAATTTGTTCAAAGTCTACATCACGAGGAGAGGCGTGAGGGAAAAGTTTTTGCAATAATACGAAGGTCCGGGGGCCCACCATCGATAAGAAAAGGTTCTTCACTCTCTGACCTGTAATTTGATGAGCCGCGACGAGTTCTTGAAACTGTGCGAAGTAGTCGCTCCATTCTTCCTCACGTTCGTTGTACTGGCGGAACGTAGGGAGCGGTACAGCAGCAGGTGTGGGCTGCTGATGTGACGGCTGTTGTTGTTGGTGAGCAGCCTGTGCCGTCAACTGCGACACGGCCTGCAGTAGTTGAGTGATTTGCGCCGTCTGTAACTGAATAATTTCCATTAAGTTTGGGTTCGGGGTAGTGGCCATGCTGACCGATTAGGCGCTGCGCATACAAGTAAATTATAACAAAACACAAATGTGCCGGCCGCGGTGGCCAAGGAGACTGAAGCGCTTCAGTCACGGTCTGCACGGTCACTACGGTCGGGGGGTTCGAATCCCCCCTCGGGCATGGATATTTGTGCCGTCCTAGTTCGTAAGTAGTTCATAAGTAGTTTGTAAGTTTAGGGACTGATGACCCCGTAGTTAAGTCCCATAAGCTTTAAAAAAAAAAAATAAATAAATAAATAAATAAATAAAAAAATGCAATATTAAAGAGGACACCCTGCAACAAAAAAGTCCACAAAACACGCAACTGAATATGTTCCCCCAAAATTCTTATAATAAGGTTGGGTGGGCGGGAGCAATTTCTGTGTGCTCCGACTACTACTGCTGTCTGGCTGCTGCAAGCGGGCTGGTCCACGGATCGTCTATCACTCCTCGTCGCCACTTTTGTATCCCATCCTCGTCGCCACTTTTGTGTCCCAACTTCGTCTCCGCTTTTGTGTCCCAGCCTCGTCGTAGGTGTCGGTGGCCGAGTGGAATGAGCCCGACACAGGAACAAAAATAGCACGCTGGTGCAGGTACGGAGGGGAGCAGCCAGAAACTATAAACACTAGAGTAAATTAGAACGAGATATATATTGCACAGAATGTAACAATACTTAACTTTTACATAGTACTGCAGAATGTTGATACATAGTTGTTAGAGGCCTGCCTAGTGCCTGTACGATAGCAAAGTCTTCACTGGTGCCTATCTGATTACGAAGGTCCTAACTGGTTGCTAACTCAGTCCCAAGTGCTATGTCTTTCCGTGGTGGCCACGAGCGGGGTTCCAGCAGAGGGCGCTCGTGGCTGTCGTCGGAAGAACGCCGCGCCGTGCATGCATGGCGGCGCGCGGCGAAAGTAGGTGGCGCGCACTTTGTACTTGTGCGACACCACACTTACGTATCCAGTTTCAAATAACTTTCGCGAAGTACATATTAAGGCTTTCCCGGCGGGGTGTTGTCATCTTGGAGAATCGGGTTTCTGCCGGTAATCCGCGTCGTACTTGCACGATATTTCGATCGCGTTACACGCGAACTTCATCACGTGCTTCCTGAAGCTGAATCCAATGTGGAACGCGTCCAGTATTTATGCCTTTCTCGAACTTTAACACTTTGAGTGCCAGCCATATATGCCATATATGCGAACCAGCCCATTTTCTTAGTCTCCTTCCCCCAGTGCCGGCCATTTTACAGTATTTCGTCCTGTTGGTACAGATTCAAGAATAATCATTAATATTTTTTTCTTGGTCAGAAATAAACCTTATTATTTCCTCTTCAAATACTTGCCTCGTATATTTCCCAGCTTTGAAAACGGTCATCACAACAATCAAAACAAAAAACGCTGTTTTCCAGTAGGTAAAAAATTGTTTTTTCGTATTATAAACTATTTATTAATAAACATGGCAATTTTTATGTGATTACATGCAAATATCATGAATATTAAACATCAGCAAACGGCTTTTAGTGCAAATAGTTCTTTTTTGAGTAGTATAGCTGGAAGTAGGGCTGGACACAAAACTCCACTTTGCATACTGCACCCTGGAATGAAGTATTCTTCCATCTGGTGACTACTGCTTCATTCTTGCTCCTCTCTGAGCACACTCTACAAGTCTTTTGTGCCTTCTTCTTCCCTAGTGGAATGGGTATTCCTTCCAGGAAATGTGTTCCATCCAGTCGTAAAAGCAATTCTATTACCTGATCCTGATTCAGCATAAGTTGGATCTTCATCCGTGTCATCGCCATCATAAACATCACTCAGATCATCTTCCGATTCATCGGCGAATCTCGGCGTCGCTCAAAGGCCTACTGCTTGACATGTTGCGTCTAACGCTCGCCCTGATGTCTCGCAGTCAACTGACAGAAACCCTTGTTTCGTAAAGTGAACAATTTTGTGGTGCCTCCTAGTGGCAGAGATGTCTACTACAAGGCTTTGCCTCCCTTTTGATAACTGCCGTACTGTTATTGATGCGGGCGAAAGCTAGAATTCGTTTGAGAACAGCCGTCCGTAATATTACGGGAGCGGCAGTTCTCGCAAAGCACAGAGAACGTAATATTACGGGCGTGGCAATCTTCGAACAAACGACAGCAACGTAATATTACGGTCATGGCACTCTAAGCGTTAAACACATTACCCCACCTTGTTCTTTTTTTATCCCGCCGTTCATGTACAACAAGGAAACTGTATGTAGGAGTTCTTTCAATTAAGGAACGAACACTAGCTGGACATTGCGCGTGTCTTTACATAACACCGTAAACACATCAAAATAATGCAAATTTCACATATCGCTGGCAGCGGTGACCGAGGGGACTGAGGCGCGCAAGTCACGGTCTGCACCGCCACGCGACGGTCGGGGTCTCTAATCCCCCCTCGGGCATGGATATTTGTGCCGTCCTTAGTGTTAGCTAGTTCTTAAGTATTTTGTAAGTTTAGGGACTGATGACCCATAAGCTCTACAAACATTTGAACATTTTGAACATATCAAAAACACCATTCAAATGGCGTGTTAGAGAAAAATACACTTTAAAATGGGAATAATGTCTCTAAACGTATAATTCAAAATACAGACAGTAAAATCATGATCAGTAGTATGTGTTCATAATAAAAGCGATTAATATATTTCATTGTAAACTAAATTGGAACGGCGCAAAGTATCGATTTTTCTATATTTATTTCTGAGCATAACCTACCTGGCAACATGTTTTCAAGCTTTTCAGAATTGGTTTTTGTCTCTTGTGTACCGTTGCACAGGTAACATTAATTATGTTTTCAAGTTTGCTTTTACTGTCTGTCTGTAAATCTATCGGACCAAACTGCATGGTCATCAGTCCGTAGCTTACAAACTACTTAAACCGAAGTAAACTAGCCTAAGGACAACACACACACACACCCATGCTCCAGGGAGGACTCGAACCTCCGACGGAGCAACCGCGCGCTCTGCAGCGAGGGGCTTTAGACCGCTCGGCTACTCCACCGCGGCTTTGCTTTTACATTTACCAAGTAAGGATTTTCTGAAATGAATGGTAAAACAACTGAAAAGGTAGTGGTCGTTAAGGAAAATCCACACGAAAGAAGTTATGTAACATACATGAATATTATGATACTTCATGTATGGAGGATAGGCACCCAAACACTCTGTATGTTCCACATGCTGTCGCATTACTCCGCATATATCTACACAGACAAATATCTTCACTCAGAATACGTCGTCGCCGTTGGCCGTTACGAACATTTGCCAACGCTGGTATAGCTGCTGGAAACACTGCTGAAAACAACTGGCACGAATATTCCGTATCGCTACTCTTGTAGCCGTCATGGCATCTTCGGACGACCTAAATCTGCGCCCATGTAGAAATGTTTACAAATAAATATTTCAAAGTGATATGAAATGGAACGAGCACATGAAGATAGTAGAAAAAGAGGTGAATGGTCCAATTTGGTTTACTAAAAGAGTTTTAGGAAATACATGTTTTCAGAAACTTTCAATAATAGTTCCAAAATTTTCTTAAAACTGCTGTTAACAACTCAGCAAAATAAGTGGAAATTTATCCGAGGTGCATCAGCCGTATTGTGATCCTTCAATACGTACAGAACCGGTTTCGCACCGTTATAAGTGCATCTCCAGTTGGGTAGCTGTTATTTCATAGTGCCATATGAAATTTACGCATTTACATCGATCTTTCATTATGAATCATCCTGATAAGTTAAAAGGTGTACGTGATGTTTAAAGTTGAATCTATCGTTTAATCAGACAACAAAAGTAGTTTATTTTAAAGTTTCTCATTAAAAATGTGATCTGATATTAGTTGCAGTTCAAATAGTTGTCATATATTGATTTTTAACAGTCAAGATCACTAAGTCATCAAATAACTTCAACAAAATTTAACTGAACATGTACATTGTTCATTAACACAGTAATTTGGTTTAATTATGGCCCTGATTATTGATGTATATACTGTTAAATGACAAACAGTGCATTGAACTGATTATGTGCACAACGGATCATTTAACAAAGGAACTGTGACATGTAAACTGCATGTAAAACACACTGACTATACTAAAAAAGTTGGACTGTGAGAAAGATATGAAAAACACAATCCACTTTCTTAATGTTTCACTACGAGAATTTTATGCAGCTTAGTAGCTTATTATCAAAACTCAGTATCATACTTAATTAACTGCAGTGTTACTTAACAATCATTTGCTACGTTACCAATAAAGAAATCTGTTCAACAAGTTTACCAAAATTAATACTGCACTTTAAATCCACAAATATCTAATTATCAAATAAAGGAAGTAGGTTAATCTTCTAATACGTAAATCGTACAGGAAAGAAAGGTCAACTTTGTTACTTATTATTAATAATCACCTTTATATTTCCTAAATGATAAACCTTTTCATAATTACATGAAATGCTATTACCTTCATTCCAGAGGTGGTACAACCTTTTTCACAATTATATGAAATGCATGTTTGTACGTGTTGCATACAAATCTACCGTTTTGTTCCAATCTTTATGAAATTTTGTACACGTAAGCATCAATCCGTGAGGACGGTCGCCGTAAGTGTAAGAATCACATACGATATATAGTTCACAAGATATGACATGATAAACAATGAGATGCGCGAAAAACTGTTGCATTTAGCGACAATGCTGCTCATTTTCTCCTAAACCGTAGGACCGATTTTAACCAAATTCGGTACACACATTCCTTACCGTGAGGTACCAATTGCTGCATGCTTAAGAATCACATAAGCACACTGGTTCAAAAGATATGACGTCATAACCAATAGAAATCGCAAAAAAAATGCCATATAATGCGGCGAGACTTTCGAAATACACTGTATGAGAATGACTGTACTTAACGACTTGCAACAATCTTTAAACATAATTTCAAACCTTTATTAAACTTTTTCTCGTTGGCAACCATAGTAAAATGATGAAACGAAAGAAGTTTCTCGCTTACTACCTTTCCGCTGTTTATGGAGTAAAACAACGGCTCTCGGTATGACGTTACAATTTATAATTTGAAGACTACAAATTGTAGCGACAGGAAAATTTACAGACAGTATACACATATATAGTTGAATGTAGCATCTAAATTGTATCACATTCCGACACGTAGTTCATGAGGTATGAGCACGTAAACAGTAATGTTCATGGAAAACAGCCCCATCAGGAACCAAGTTTTAATCTATTACTTCTTTACTACTAATTGTACTTCGAAGAGATTTTACAGACATACAGCCCTCATACAAATGAATATATACCTGAAAAATAGCAGGAATAAATAAATAAATACACGGGCAACGCCAGGTTTTCAGCTAGTTCCAAATACAATCAAACCAACTTGCTGGCACTGCAGTCTCTGCTCTACATCGGAGCCACATACATTCGAAAGTGTTCTCTAATCGAGCTGAACCACAAGTCTCTTTGTCTCTCTGAACGAGCTACAATGCTGTGCGAAACATAATCTTTGCCAAAGATAATAACTTCACAGATTTATGTACACATATAGATACACACAGTAGATGCAATATTATACATTTTCTTGCAAGCAAGTTACTCGACACAAAACAGGAGGCACAATATTAGACATTTTCTTACTTATTCAGCAATATACATTTTCTATGGACACGTTTCAAAGTAATTAGTGTGGATAAAAACCTTCATCTACAAGATTTTTGTAATGGATAATATTAAGAGATTATTCGAGAGGGAAGGGGTCATCTCTAGGCTGGAATAGTGAGGGGAAAAAAAAAAAAAAAAAAAAAAAAAAAACCACACGAAGCAATGTAGAAGTGTGCTCCTAGATCTGACGTACGTTCGATCAACATGTGAGTATTGCGTATATGCTTTGGAAACTAAAATGAAAATTCGAGAAAACTTCCTTTTCGAGTAACACTGCTGACAAAATTTGTATAAAGGTGATTTCACATTTGAAAAATAAATTGAAGAGAAATTATTGCTCACACGGTTCGTTTATCCCATTTGCGAGTGGAACAGGAGAGGTAACAACTATTAGTCTTACGTTGTACCCTGCACCGTACATCACTGTTTCTTACAAAGCTTCCTATGAATAAACTATCAATTTCACTGTTTTACTGATTAATTCCGCCACCTCTGAGGAATGTGACTTCAAACTTCGAATATAAAAAGTGAGACCAAGGATAAAATGAAGTACTATGCCACTAGATATCGGAATGCAGTGTTTACTTAATCAATAACGTAAAATTCGCAACTTTTTGTGCCACACACTTTATACAGCGTATTATTATAATACACCGTTTCTATGCACACCACTAGCTGAGAACGCTGAAAACAGTGCGTACGCACATAGAGGATGGTTTCATTCCTCGTGATGAGAAACAGGTTTTCTTAGATATCAAATGTGTTAAATACATTATACGTAGACCGGGAAGATTCGCTATCCCACGTACCACATGACCATATTATGACCTCGGTAGGGACTTCGCTAGGTGCCGATTCAGTTCATTTGTAAATATTGCGATTCGGTGGAAATTTACATGAAAGAGGTTTCCGAGGACATTTACTGAATAAACGTTGAGTAGATAATTTTTATGCAGTGTTCTAGGTTTTTAATTTCAAATATTCTTTTTCTTTAATTACATATTAAATTTGTTGGATTTTTACGATTAATTATTTAATTTTATAGTGAAACATTTCTTCTTGCAAATGAAAGGAGAAATATGTTGATAAATGCCTGTCTTCGATATGTGGTTGCCTTTCACGGCTATTATTTTAGGTACTCTTGGATATGATATTTGGAACCTTCTGTAGCATCCACGAGGGCCATTTGCTGCAAGTTTACAGCCTCGGTGGAATTAATTATGATGTATGGTTCCAGGACTGATTATTAATTCTCCCTCTCAGGAGGTGCTAGGCAGATAAATGTTTGTGGTAGCAGAAAAACAGCTGCAATAAATTACTACCTGCCTCCTGTGGCCCATTCTCCAAGCTGCTTTAATTCAACTGGCAGATATTTCACGGTATACTGCGGCCTGAAAACCATAAAACCTGAATAAAATATGACAATTAATCGATATAAATTTAAGTATGATAAAACATTTACTCAAGATAAAACTTTTACAAGTGTTTGTGTTTTTTTCACCAGACAGTATACATTTGCATCGAAATCGTTTATTACACACCGAAACAGAAAAATTGCTGTGTATAAATTAACAATGAATAAGCTGAAAACATAGCTTTAGTTTCCGTTCGTTACATAAATGTCTATGTATAAATCCAACTCAAACAAACTGTCTTCTGTATTAACAGAAGAAAAACAGAAAAAGTGAGAAATAATATGCTCACTACAGCAAAAATATTTATTTTAATGAAAGTATTCTCAAATGAAATGTGAAAATCTAGTTTCAGGGATTTTCTAATATGTTGTGAGTACCTAAGCTTTCACAACGTACTGATTCACGGATACTTTATCGAGTTAAGTGCTGCATTGAACTAACATATTCAGAGTTTACTTCTCTCTTTCATCCCTAAACCACACAGATTTAAATTCTTGTGTTAAAAAACCAGCTGTCTCGGCTTGAAATAATACTAATAATTAGGATCAGGAAGTCAATGTATGGCACTAAATCAACGATTTCAGCCATTTGAAGTGATTAATTGCAACGGATAACGACTTACTCGTAATCCCAGACGAATTGCAGCACATATGAGACTTTATTATTATTATTAAATTTCCCTTTCTGATTACGGATCAAAGACTCCAAACAACTTAATTTGGTTCACAAGCGACAAAAATAGTGTACGGAAACGAAGGTCGACCTTCTTAAGTAATGACAGGAGACGCTTCTGTTTATTGCAGTAGAATTTTCGGAAAACAGTTACTTATTACTATAATGATGCATGTACATAGACCTACAGGCCAAGATAAATAGCTGTTGGTCCCGTAACGTTGAAATTACATTCAAAATGCTTATTTTCACGCTAGATGGACAGGAAGGAAAGGAAACACATATTGCCACTTGTAACACACTCGTGCATTCGAATCAACCTTTCCTCTGTCACAACCGTTACTAAGAAGTCAACATGCATTATATCTACTACCATTTGCGGGTGTGCATCTGAACTGCTCCATTGACATTACCCATAGGCAGATCCAGTCATGAACCCCCATATATACGGAATACGTGAAGCACAAATTGGCTGGACGATCAGAGGATGTCCTTTGGCACGAGGTTCCGTTCAACATTGAAAAAAAAAAAAAAAAAAAAAAAAAAAAAAAAAACCAGGTGCAGAAACGTTGCAACTCAGGATCGGTTGTTACCAAATTTATCATCACTAATCAAGCTGGCATATCGCGTGGTTTAAAAGACCTCACACTGAAAAATCGCAATTTTTCCCGCAAAGAACATTCTAAAATGATATTGACAAGAGGGAAAAGTTGTATATTATGGACATCTATTTAGAAGCGATTTGTCGGTTAAAAGTGAAAGCTCGAATCATAATAGCAATGTAAATGCACTTCAGTTTTTTACTTGACTACGTGAAGCATGATCGAGCAACCCAACATACACTACTAGCCATTAAAATTGATACACCAAGAAGAAATGCAGATAATAAACGGGTATTCATTAGACAAATATATTATACTAGAACTGACATGTGATTACATTTTCAGGCAATTTGGGTGTATAGATCCTGAGAAATCAGTACCCAGACCAATCACCTCTGGCCATAATAAATAACGGCCTTGATACGCCTGGGCATTGAGGCAAACAGAGCTTGGATGGCGTGTAAGGCACAGATGCCCTGCAGCTTCAACACGATACCACAGTTTATCAAAGAGTAGTGACTGGGGTATTGTGACGAGCCAGTTGCTCGGAAACCATATACCAGACGTTTTCAATTGGTGAGAGATCTGGAGAATGTGCTGGCCAGGGCAGCAGTCGAACATTATCCGTATCAAGAAAGGTCCGTACAGGACCTTCAACATGCGGTCGTACATTATCCTGCTGAAATGTAGGGTTTCGCAGGGATCGTTGAAGGGTAGAGCCACGGGTCGTAACACATCTGAAATGTAACGGCCATTGTTCAGAGTGCCGTCGATCCAAACAAGAGGTGACCGAGACGTGTAACCAATGTCACCCCATACCATCACGCCGGGTGATACGCCAGTATGGCGATGACGAATACATGTTTCCAATGTGCGTTCACCGCGATGTCGCCGAACACGGATGCGACCATCATGATTCTGTAAACCGGATTCAGGGTGAACAATTAAAAATATTACGTGTTCCCGATGACATTATATATCTGTCAGATGTTTGTAAAGTCTATGGGAATTAACTACGGGGTCATCAGTCCCTAAACTTACAAACTACTTATGAACTACTTACGAACTAGGACGGCACAAATATCCATGCCCGAGGGGGGATTCGAACCCCCGACCGTAGTAGCCGTGCAGACCGTGACTGGAGCGCCTCAGTCTCCTCGGCCACCGCGGCCGGCATATCTGTCAGAGACAACATAGAACCTGGAAGAGCTGTTGAACGGAATGGACAGTGAGTTGAAAGGTGGGTATAAAATGAACATTAACAAGAGCAAAATATGGGTAACGGAATTCAGTCTAAGAAAATCAGGCGATGATGATGGAATTAGGTTAGGTAACGGAACAATAATGTGGTAGATGAGTTTTGTTACTTAGTCAGTAAAATAACATGTTACGGTCTCAGTACAGAATATATAAAATCCAGAATGGCAATGGGAAGAAAGGAGTTTATGAAAAAGTGAGATTTGTTAACATCGAATGTTAATTTAAGCGAAAGGAAGTCCTTTCTAAAGGCATTTGCGTGGAGTGTTGTCTTGTATGTGCGTGAAACATGAACGATAAACAGTGTGGAGAGGAAGACGACAGAGGCTTTTGAAATGTTCTGCTACAGAAGAATGCTGATGATTAGGTGGGTGTAAAGGGTAACTAATGAGGAGTTAATAGAATTGGGGAGCAATGGAATTTCTGGCATACCTTGGCAAAAGGAAGGGATCGATTGATTGAACACATTCTTAGACATCAAGGAATCGTGAATTTTGTGTTTCAGGGACATATGTGGGATAAAAATCGCAGAAACGAATACAGTAAACCGATTCAAATGTATGTAGGTTGCCGTTCTTACGAGGAGACCAGCTAAACTCTCGCTGTACACATTCGTAGAGTGGATGGTCTGCATTGGTTGTTTCTACTTCTAAATACAAATTTTCATAGATTTAGCTTCAAAAATGCTTTCTTAATCAAGTACTTTGATACAACTTACCACCCCTATTGCACCAAAGATGGCTGAATTCAAAACATTCCGAAACATATTTTTTTAACTTGAATAAACTTTAGAGTCTTGACCACTAATTTAAATTTATTGAAACCTTACGCGTTTCGACGTTGCGTCATTATCGAAGGCTACAGCAAGACAATGGAATTAATATTCATCACACATTTCGATAAATCATCCTAACGATGTCAAAATATAGTATGGAAAAACTTTGTGCAGCACTCATATAATTGTATAATGTAAAAGAAAGTTTTGTACACAGTGATTGTAAAAATTTTTAGTTGTATATTTATAATTGTGTAACATAACAGTATATAAAAAAAATCCCAGAGGGAGTGAGTGCGCATATGTGAGTGAGAGAGAAGTAGAATGACAACATCGCCATCTGGCGGATTCTCCACTTAATAACTGACAGCAACGCTGAATTTAGTATGCACTTGACCATCCTACAAGGATGTTCTGGGGAAATTTTAAATTTTAAATTTATTTTATTTTTGACATATGTCTTTGACAGTCATTTTTTAAAAGGAACGTTTAGTTTCACTTTTTAGTAAGTTTTAAAAGATATGGTGAGTGTGATGATTGTGTTCTCATTTATGTTTTATCGGAATGTGTGATGAATATTAATTCCATTGTCTTGCTGTAGCCTTCGATAATGACGCAACGTCGAAACGCGTAAGGCTTCAATAAATTTAAATTAGTGATCAAGACTCTAAAGTTTATTCAAGTGCATCGGTATGACCACGTCTCATAGATCTCTAATGGAGACAGCAAGGAATGTTTTTTAAAATTCTAACAATGGTTCCACATCAAATTTTTCGCATTTTTAGCCTCAAAAAGTCTTAGTAGCACCCTTAAAAGATCTTCCCTCATTTCACCCGCTTAATGGTTGAATTTTCAAAAATATCGAAACAAGTGTTTTTATAATTCCAATCGAAAATATAAATCCGAAGTTTTGTATTTCTTGCTTCAAAATTGCCTGAATAGCAAAGTATTTTCAAAAACCTGTTCATCCCCTATTTCACCCCCTTCGGTTGGAATATCGAAAAATCGCTGATGCCTACAGTCTACAAATTTCAAGGTCCTATCGTCTGTAGATTCGGTTTTTGCGCCGTTTTCTGTGTTCTAGAAACGGATCGAGAACGCAATATTTCTTTCTTACGCTTTCGAGTCTTTCTTGGTAATTTTACTGATATATGCACTTATTTTTTTCACTCTCCGCTTGTTGCAGAAAAACAACTGAAGAATGTGCATCACGTTTCGCTGTATACAACCTCTTTGCTACTATAGTGTCAAAAGTCACCGCTGCTATTCAGTACGAATTTTATATAAGCTGACGACTTTCAATCACTACATCTTGTACCCTCTTGTAGCTATCGACACGGAACTACTGTGATATACAACAGGAGACTTTGTACTACAACAAAACAGAGAGATGGTTCGTCTCCATTGTGTAGTATTTACTGAAGAGCAAAATATTGACACCCATACGTAGAATGTTACTATAAGTCGGTAACTTTCATATCTCCCATCCGCTTATCTTTATCAACCAATGTTCAAATGTTTGTACAGCTTATGGGACTTAACTACGGGTTCATCAGTCCCTAAACTTACAAACTACTTACGAACTAACTAATACTAAGGACGGCACAAATATCCATGTCCGAGGGGGGATTCGAACCCCCGACCGTAGTGACCGTGCAGACCGTGACTGGAGCGCCTCAGTTCCCTCGGTCACCGCGGCCGGCCGTTATCCACTCTCTACCACCATAGTGCATAATTACCACATAGAAACACTATTCGTTTGCGATGTGTAGTTTTGGCTGAAGAGTGGAATATTGGCACAAACACCTCCACTTTTACATGTATTAAGATGAAGAGGCTCGCTCAAGATAGAGTTGAGTGGAAGGCTGTATCAAACCAGTTCTCGGACTGAATACTAAAACAACAACAACAAGCTTGAACTTTTTTTTTATTTCAAGTTAATGTCCGTTTTAAGTGTTGTGAAGCCCCTTATTTTCAACTTGGGGAAAATAAAGAAGTAATAAGTACGTGATGTCGCGCTGCACTAACAAGTTAGACCGCAGGGGGATACTGTCCGCCACTCAACAGGGGGAGATCCTCTCCTCGCCTCGCAGCTGAACACGGCTGGTCAACAGCGGCCATAATATATCGGCTGACTTGCACACAATACGGCGTAGCGAAGCCGGCGTACTACAGTGTAGCGCAGACGGCAAATTTGGCGCAGTTTCTGGATGCATTTTATTATTCCTACGACATTCCATTCAAGACACCATAAGACTAGTTAATGATGCTGTTCTTCTATTAAATGCTGCACAATATGGCATACATTTTATTCTATTTAAAAATGTATTTCATAGAAAAAGGATGACAAACGATGAAAATTAGATTTTAAAAATACCGCATAAATACCACATCAATCTATACAATAGTGCCTTCATTATCTAATTAATTTAAAAATTTTACAATAAAATGTTTTTGAGATTTCGTAATGATATCATGAACTTAGGTTATTTTCGCACCTAAAAGAACAAAACAAATACATATACATAAAATGTTTGTGCCACTCCACCGCAGCCTATGAAAACAACAGGAATCGTTTGAATATCAAATTTGCGAATTTGTCAATGGTATCAACTTAAATGTCTATGACAGAAAAATGAAATTACAAAAAAAATCAAGTTTTCTGCTGTGCGATTTGACGTGAAATGGCGCAGCCAGTACTGGGATTAATCAGTCTATGCAATGCTCCGTCAATGCGCCAGCGTCCAGTGGCGTTGAACACGTGACCACCGTGATTGGACGTCCAGTGACGATGAGCACATGACGTACGTGACCACTGAAATTGAACGTCCAGTGACGATGAACACTTCATCACTGTGATTGAACATCCAGTGACGACGAACACGTGACCACTATGAACATTGAGTGGTGATGAGCACATGATATGTGTAATTGAACGTCCAGTGACAATGAACACGTGATCACTGTGATTGAACGTCCAGTGACGACGAACACGTGACCACTATGAACATTGAGTGGTGATGAGCACATGATATCTGTAATTGAACATCCAGTGACAATGAGCACTTGACCACTGTGATTGAACGTCCAGTGACGATAAGCACATGACCACTGTGATTGAATGTCCAGTGACGATGTGCATGCGACCACTGTGATTGAATATCCAGTGACGATGTGCATGTGACCACTGTGGTTGAACGTCCGGTGACGATGAGTACGTGACTACTATGTTTGCACGTCTAGTGACGATGTGGAAGTGGCACTGTGGTTGAACGTCCAGTGACGATGAGCACGTGACTACTGTGACTGCACGTCTGCAGACGATGTGAAAGTGACCACTGTGGTTGAAAGTCCAGTAACGACGATCACGCGACCACTATGATTGAACATTGAGTGATGTTGAGTACATGACATCTGCGATCGAACGTCCAGCAATCATGAGCACGCGAATACTGTGATTAAACATCTAGTGATGATGAGCATGTCACCACTGTAATTGGACAACCAGTGACGATAAACACGTGACCACTGTGATAGAATGCCGCGGCATGTGGCAGCTGTTATAGCTAATAGTAGCGTAAAATTCTAGGCTGACTTCATCATTTATGTTTCACATGGCCAGCAGGTGTGGTTCCGAATCACTGTTGCTTTCTCTGGCGTTATAGAAGCGCGGTACTTTGGAGCAGGATCCAATAAGTGGCGGTATCGGAGCACGTGCGGCCACAAAGGCGCCGGCAGTTTGACGTTGGCCGGTGACCGGTAATGGGCGCTGATGGGCTGCCGAGCTATCGGAAGGGCCATCGACACTCGTCGCTGACAGACGCGCCCTGCTAATAGATGGGCGCGCCATACACGTTAACGTCCTGCCCGGCGACAGCTGCGCGTCCGGAGTGTACCGGGCGGTCACGCGTGGGTGCACCCCATCGCACCAATCAAGCAGCAACACTGACTACGTAAACGTACTAGAGGTTAGCAATCAGCTCGAAACACTCGCTTTAAACGCGCCAGAGGATGCTACGAAGTCATCTTCTAATTGCGTTCTCTAACAGACACGACTTGTGAGTTCTCCTTTTAACAGCTCTTCAGCTGACACTACATTAGAGTTCCCGTAGTCTGGACACAAGACCAGATAGAGAGGAAGACGTCGGGCAGATACGTAAGTAAGTCAGAATGTCAAAGTCTTTCCTCCTATTTTTATCGAAATTACTGCTGTATATACGAAATCAGAAAAATGGCACACAGCGCAGGAACTTTCTTCGTTCTGGTCGGACGTTTAATATATATATATAGCGTGTCCCAGCTATCTTGTCCACCCAAAATATCTCTGGAAAAGTAACAGCTATTGGAAAACGACTTTCACAGTTATCAATGTACGGCTGGGGCCCATGAATGTACATATTTGGAAACAATCTAAAACGAAAGCAAATGTGTTTCTTAACACAAACTTATGTTTATTTTTAAATTGACACCCTATATTTTTTCTTCAGCAATCCATACCATGACAAATCACATAAACAATGGCGTTGATTGCACCGCAGTATTCCAATTACATCCCGAGAAATTGCGAGGAGAAGTTGACGCTTGAAAAACCCGAAATGCGCTGCTTGCGCACGTGCTGAGGCTCAGGCGTGAACCCCATGCTGCCCGTAATCGAGATGTCATTGACATGCGTAGTCGCACTTCCATACTTACCAAGAGGTCCGAAACGAATAATACGGTCTGCTGCCATCCTGCATTAAAGTCGTACATTCCAGCAGGTATTTATCCCATAGGCTAGGGGTGATGCGGTTCTGTAACATATCTGTGTACCGCAACGTTAGTCACAAAGTTAACTTCGCTTATCGTTAAACCGTTACTAAAAAGGTAATGCCGTTCAACGTTAAAACTTTACTTTGCTGTAGATCTAGCGCAAATGACAGTAAATCATTCACTCATAATAGTAAAATTCATGTTGATGGTTTTAGTGAAACGAGCAAGTGGACTAAAGGTTTTACCATTATTTAGGTAAAAATGTTTTGATTTGGGAAGTTCAGGTAAGACATAGAAGATGAATGTAAACATGTGTAACCAATTAGTTTTATTGTCACATAATTATCAATGTTATGTTTATCTAATGCGTTACATGACAAATTGTTTCAAACTAATGATTCTGAACATCACTGGGTAAAATGGCCCTATGTTCAATTTGAAGTGTGCTGATGTGAGGATTCACAGCTACGGTAGCGAGCACAGCAACTTCAGCACGTTTATCTGTGCGTGTTCTAGGACGATGTCTAGGTCGTGGATTTAAGCTTCCCGTTGCACGTAGACGAGATGTGAGACGACCAAACATCCGGCGCGAAGCCGATGGCTTGTCAGGGAATCGTCTTTTGTACAGTCGTTCTGCCTGAACAGAATTTCGCCCGCCTGCAACAGGGTACAGTACACATATGTAGAGTAGGGTAGAAAACAGACATATTAACGTAATAATCATAATGTTCTCTAACAGTACTATAAACAAACGAGCAATCTAATAACGTATTTCCCGTCAATGTACATTCTCCATAGATCAGCAGCATTTCTACCATATCGTCATGTGTGTACGTAATACAGTATAAGGTCCACAACACAACGTTTATTCACAATGTGTACTACCTCCGTGCCGTCACTAGATTACTCTGATGCACGACTATACTGGCAAGCGGTGTACTGCACGCCAAAGCAACGACAAATGGGATGCTCGGAGGGTGGTGAAGTACAGGAGTTTGCATGTGTCGCAAATCACAAACAAGGCGAAGTGGTAACTGTGGCTGTAGTGGGAACTACGTTGGACACGTGTCTAGGTAGAGCTAGGCCCTGGATGAACGAGTGCGCGAAAGGCACAATGGGTCATTTAACGGATTCGATGAACCTTTTTTTGGGTGTGCAGGATAAATAAGACAACGTGACTGGTGTGTACCGATCGGTACTGGTTCATATTGTGCACGTAGACACATAAAACGTGCAAGAGGGAAAACATTATGTGCTTATGAGAGTTGATGGCAGCAGACCGTATTATTCGTTTCCGACCTCTTGATAAGTTTGGAAGTGCGATTACGCATATCAATCACGTCCCGGTCACGGGCAGCATGGGGTTCACGCCTGAGTCTCAGGACGTGCGTAAGCAGCGCATTTCATGTTTTTCAAGCCTCGCAATATCTCGGGATGTAATTGGAATATTGCGATGCAATCAACGCCATTGTTTATGTGCTTTGTCATGCTATGGGTTGCTGAAGAAAGAATATAGGGTGTCCATTTAAAAAAAACATAAGTTTGTGTTAAAAAACACATTTGCTTTTGTTTTAGAATGTTGGAATATGTACATTCATGGGCCCCAGCCGTACATTAATACCGGTGAAAGTTGTTTTCCAATAGCTGTTATTGTTCCAGAGATATTTTGGGTGGAAAAGACAGCTGGGACACCCTATATATATATAAAATTTTGCCATCTCGGCCCGGCCTCTTCGCTTTTAAAATAATTTATTCCTTCCAGCTAAAATAAGATCCCTTCCGTCAGCGAAGTCATTGCTTAGAAACTGACATTAACAAAAAGAAACTTCGGGAAGGCAGCTCGAAACCGTTTTCCCTCAATAATTCTTAACTGATTTTTTCCCCGCATACCTAAATCTCAGCATATCGACAGCAGTCAAAGCTCCTGTTCTGTATATTTGCTTGTTTATGTTTCCCCAAACACTACTGAGCCACCTCTCTCATGCGCGTGGATACATATAACGAGAGCTTGACATATATTTTACGAAATCGTTCATTGGTCCTTACGATTACTTACTCCTTGGCGCTACACCCTATGTAGGGAATTGGCCTCTCTAACGATACTAGCCCTCCTTACTCTCATCTTTCTGAAATTATTTTCCACATTCCCCAGCCGTCGTTTCCGAGGTCTCCCTTTGCACCTTCTGCTACCTGGAATTCCACTGTAGACCTTTTTACAGCTCTGTCATCCGACATCTGCTCTACATGGCCCAGCCATCTCAATGTCTTACATTTAATTTCAGTCACTAAGTTAGCGTTTTATACAGTTCTTCCAATTCCTTGTTTCTCAGTATTCTCATTCACGGCTCCAAAAATATTTCTTAATATTCCCCCTCTCCCATCTTCTCTAGAGTTCCTCTTCTGCTGTAGTCATCGTCAAGGTTTGTGAGCCATACATTACTACAGGTCTAATGACTGTTCTATCGACAGACACTTTCCATATCCTGCTCAAGCTACGTGACTGGAGGATCTTGATCATTCTGGAAAATCCCTTAGGCTGCAGCTAAGCCATGTCTCCACCATATCCTTTATTCCAGGTGTGCTAGTCCTGCGTGGTTGGCAGGAGAGCTTCTGTGAAGTTTGGAAAGTAGGAGGCGAGGTACTGGCGGAGGTAAAGTTGTGAAGCGGCATGGTGAGTCGTGTCGGGATAGCTGAGTCGCTAGAGCACTTGCCCGCGAAAGGCAAAGGTCTCAGGTTCTAGTCCCGGTTCCGGCACACAATTTTAATCTGCCAGGAAGATTGATTGCAACTATTACTGTCAACGAAATGCCTTTTTATACCCATTATGGATTATTTATATATACATATACCTTTCTGTTCTTATCATTGGTTTATGATGTGTTGATACTTCAGGCGATGGGC
Organism: Locusta migratoria; assembly: GCA_026315105.1. Lineage (NCBI taxonomy): Eukaryota > Metazoa > Arthropoda > Insecta > Orthoptera > Acrididae > Locusta > Locusta migratoria. Next base: position 197,293,755 of record CM048749.1, read on the forward strand.
GGGGCTTATGCTTTATAACGCACAGCATTCTCTCGCTGGTTAGCAGTCGCCACACGCTCACCGCTTGAACATCTGAAGCGAGGTATACTGTTTTAAGCAATTTTCTAATCCTGTTTTTAAATTTATCGTAGCTATTAATGGTGTACCTGTTTCCCTCTGTAGCATGTCGTTTCTTGTATTTTACAGAGGTGATCTAATCTTAAACCGGATCTGGTTACCTGTAGTAATAAATTGTCAAATTTTGCAGACTAGACTGTTATTTTTATGTTTAAAAACATTATAAATTTATTAGAAGTACCGCCCAACGAATCCACGTCTTCCATACATAAAATGTTCATATAATCTTACATTCTATGAATTTTATTGAATGTGCCTGTGGTTGTCCACTGGCACTGCAGTCTTTCTATTTATATCTTGCTTGCTATAAGGTGAATACCTGCATGATAATCATGGTAGTAAGAGTTATTTAAGTGATAAGACAACTTGGGTAGAGAAGAAGCTGCTTATAATAGCCGCGGTGGAGTAGCCGAGTGGTCTAAAGCGTCTCGCTGTGGAGCGCGCGGTTTTCACCGTGGAGGTTCGAGTCCTCCCTGGGGCATGGGTGTGTGTGTTGTCCTTAGCTTAGTTTACCTAATATTAAGTAGTTTGTAAGCTACGGACTGATGACCACGCAGTTTGGTCCGATAGATTTACAGACATTTGAACACTTGATTATAATATGATAGGTTGCTGACTGCTCAGTGGAAAGAGTATGTGATTGGTGTAGGCTATTTATGTAATGGTTCATCTCCAGGTAAGTTATATTATCGTGTGAAATTTATCTCAAGCCTTAAAATTGTTTTGTGTGGTGATTGTTATTAAGAAATTGTGCACGGGAATAGCTGATTGTAATATGATAGCTTGTCGACTACTCATTCGAGAGAGCATGTGTTTCCTGTAAACGGTTTATACAATGGTTGATCTCTTGGCAAAAATATATTTTCTTGTTCAATTTATATCAAAGGGATTGTTATTAATTGTACATGTAGCTTTTCAAAAATACTTTGGTTACCCAATGGCTCATCGTGTTTGTATTGCGGGCATGTTGCGTCCGGCGTCAGTCTTATTACTGTTATTGCTCTGGTTTAATCAAGGAAATGGGAAATTTGAATGTGCGATTCCCTAGCAAGGTTATTGTAACGTAATGTGTTAAGCAAAATTGTTTCTATTAATGAAGTAACTGGAATATTTGAATATGTGCGTGTTAATGAGGTAATTGTTGATACTCGTTTAAGGGAGTGCTGATAAGGAAGGAGGTTTCCTGGAAGAAAGCGGTCAGGCGTTAAACTTAGCTTCAAATACACTTCAAAAATTTATTAATAACTGCCACACAGACACACACACACACACACACACACACACACACACACACACACACACACACACACACACAATGAACCTTGAAATATAAAAAAAAAATATGCACAATAAATAGTTTAGCAGCGATCAATCCACCCATAGCTGCGTAATCCAAGACGAATTAGGTAATAAAATTTAACAAAACACCAATCCCGATATACCTATGAAGAAAAGATTGGCCATAAATTTGCCAGGAACAAGTGACACTTAAGTCCAAAGTACAATTAAGAAAGAAAAATAATTCGAACAGTAGCTCCCTTACAATAATAACTTAATATTACCAAAGCCAACGGCCATTGGCCGCTTTCGACACTTACTGTTCGATGATACAATAACAGGCTCAAACTGTTCACTATTACCAAAATTCTAACCGCTCTGCAAAACTCAGGAAACGTTAACAAACTCTACGTTCAATGACAACAGTAGCTTGTAGCCAGAACAAGAGGCGCTATCAATCGCAGTACTCATGACACTAGTGCAGCTACTGGACTTCAAACAATTTACTGATACATCAACAACAAAACACAATAAAAAAACTAACTTCACCAAATAATTTATATATAAATAACAGTCTAGACTGCAAAAATTTAGTTTTTTCGACTAGTCGCGGTCTTCTTTTAGACCAGTAAATTCTTTTAGACTCAGTAAATTTAGCTCCATTGATGTTGCGGAGCTGGCAGGAAACCTGGAGCTTTCTAGTGAGTCTAGTTATGACTACGAGTTCGTAATGTAAGCATACTCATTTTAGGTCATGTGTTTCTGAAGAAAAGGTTTGACTCCGTTGAAACCATGGTAAATATTTATTATAGCACTAAGGTAAAGTAGTCAACAATCTGAAAATTGGTTTGAACACCACATTACTTTACTAGGCATGGTCCTATTTGGAGGTGGTATGCAGTTGCCTTCCTCTGATCTTCGAATTGAGTTACGCAGTCATTTATAGGGGACCTACAGTTTAACGTGGGTTCCGAACCAGGGTACTACTGGATAATTTTCACATCAGCAACATTGTCAGAGGTGAAAGAAGTGGAAAGTGACACATAAAAATCTAAGGATCTGGCGGGTTCGAACCCGCGACCTTTGGAAATATAGTCTGGCACTCTCCTACTGTGTTACGGAGCCAAAAGTTTCAACAAATTGTTGGCAGATTTTATTATTTTGCTAAAACTGTTAGTTTAAAAAAACAGCAATAATTTACAGTTGAAATCGTTTTATTACTGTCGGTTTTGCCGCGGTGGAGTAGCCGAGTGGTCTAAGGCAATCGCTAGTGAGCGCTAGTTTGCTCGCCGTCGGAGGTTCAAGTCCTCCCTGGGATATGTGTGTGTGTGTGTGTGTGTGTGTGTGTGTGTGTGTGTGTGTGTGTTGTCCTTAGGTTAGTTTACCTTAGTTTAAGTAGTTTGTAAGCTACGGACTGATGACCACGCAGTTTCGTCCGATAGATTTACAAACAATCGGTTTTGGGTACTTACTACCGTTCTTCAGATGTCCAATTCTGCAGGTGGTTACTGGGGCGCTCTGCTTTTGCTGTAATAACCCTTCGCATCGGGGATGGTGTAGAGTACATAACTTCTTCGTGAAATACCAAGCAACAAACGAAAACACTCCGAACATATAGCGAACTCTACGCCAACTTCCTCATGGTGGCGCACATTCGTAGCCGCCAACGAGTATTAAGAAGCTAAATAGCAACTACATCATCAACTGGAATAATCTGAGGTGTAAAATTGTCATAGATTCTCTTCTTTTCTTCAATACATGTTACGGAAATTGGATCTCCCGTTTGTTTTCAGACACACTGGAATAGATCGTTTCGTGTTTCCTTCTCCCAATGGCAACTTCTCTATAGTTGAATTCCTCTTCTTTTGTTTATCGCTTATGGTTCTACTATGAAACGCCTATTTTCCTAAAATTATGGTGGAAAAGGATTTACTTTCCAGAGAATTCAGGATTTTCCCTTTAGAGCGTGGCAGTTCGTTCATCCGCTGCATTTTTATGTCCCAGCAGATGAGCTTTTCAGTTGTAGAATGTTCTGTTTCGTTCTTTTTGTTGTTGCGCGTAAGGACAGGTTAACGGAGTGATAGGAAACCAAAAAACAAAACAAAAAAACAAACAAAAAATCAGATAAAAAAATAAAACAAAATAAAAACCGGAAAAGAAAGATGATGAAAGGTCACTGAACATCAAGGATTTATATCTTTTCACGTAATCCTTACGACATTCTCTTTAATATAATTAAAAACAATGGTGAGGCAAGATATCCATCACTTCAGGTTTAATCTTAATATTGCTGATCGTTAGTGTTTACTTTGATATATCTGTGGTTTAGCTCAATCCAATCATGATGCATCTCCTACCGGCGGAGTCACACGTTTCCTGAAGACAATAAAAGTGCTTACGAAATTTTTAGACCTTGTTTCTGGATGCGTACTAAATCTGCTCTGAGCGTGTTTTCTTTTTCTTTCTAAAGGCGTACTGAAGTAAAACAATTTTAGATCCGCGTTGTTGTTCCGCCCTAGTTAATGACATTTTGTAGGTAACCAGTACCCAGTGAATGCGCCTCTAGTTGTTCACGTGGGTGTTATCACCTGATTTGTCCAGGAGGAATCGTGGTTCCAGTTTTCAGGAATTTCGGATGATTTGGATTGGCTTATCCAACAACATATTACCTTCAAATTTGTTCAAAATTCAAATGTTTGTATAGCTTATGGGACTTAACTACGGGGTCATCAGTCTCTAAACTTCCAAACTACTTATGAACTAGTTAATCCTAAGGACGGCACAAATATCCATGCCCGAGGGGGGATTCGAACCCCCGACCGTAGTGCCGTGCAGACCTTGACTGAAGCGCCTCAGTCCCCTCGACCACTGCAGCCGGCGTTCAAATTTGGATAATTCCGCAGTTAGGGAGTCTTTCCCAGGTGACTAAATGTGTTTGACAGATGACATAATTTCCTCGATTACTCCAGTCATTGAGGGGGCTGAGTCAATTCACTGAGAGTTTCATCTGTAACGTTAAATATTAATGTCGGACAAACCTACAATCATTAAATTTTTAAAATTATTTTCGAAAATGACAAAGTTTTTCTCGTTCTTTGCTATTGAAGGTGAAGTTGAGATGGATGATATCCACTTATGTTTCTTTGGAAAGTCTTGTAAAACTGTCTACTATAGTTAATTTTGAATTTGTTTCAATTGGATTTTGTCATAAGTTATCGACTCTTGTGACCCGTTTGGTTGCTACCTTCCACGCTACAAGGAATTTATCTCTCCCAGGAGCACGGAAAATGTGTTCCGTATTCCATACAGTTTTTACGTCTGTCAATGTTGCGGTTGGGCTCAGCGTGAATTTAGACGTGTTTACTTTTTCACTGTGAATTTCATGAGCTTCGGGAATGAAGTGAGAGTGTGAACATTTATTTGTTCCAGAAGCTCGAGTGTGGGATGGAAATCACAAGCAAAGCCACAGCGATGAAAAGTGAAACAAGCTACGAACGTCAACCGGTAATGAAAATGCATGCGCTTCCCGCACCGGCATTTCCGCTGTCACCGTTCGCTGATCTCTGGAATTACCCGCGCATTCCTCTTCCTCTCCAGCGCCCGCTGAAATTGAATAACCATTGCCGTCCACATACGTTTTTTCCAATTGTATCCATTTTTCTGTGAAGCCTGTCTCTCAATTAAATGGAGATCCGGTTTACTTTTGTTAATGTTTACAGCAAAAGTATTTCAGAGGTGATAGAAGTGTGACAGATGGAGAGGGACAAAATTATGGCAGAACAATGTATTATTGGGGTCAATTTTCTGCGATATAACTATGAGAGGAAAGTAATCAAAAATTAATCAACAGTTTCATACAGAATAGAGAAAATATTAAATTGTAAAATCGTTAAGAATTTAACCCTTAAATGCACGATTTTATAAATTTCCAAAAAAATTATATCCATGTTTTATAAGCTGTACAAATACAGGAAAAAATATTTAAAAAATTCCTATGTTGATAGTTTTCCAAAAATAGCGCATATACAACATACAGAAACAAGTATATAACCTTCAAAGTTTGATAGTGTAAACAAATTTTTGTGCTTCTTATGGTTCTTCATACCTGTCTGTATTGGTGTGATTTTTTCCTCCTTCCAAAACTGGCTCTTTATATGGAAAACAAAACGTCAAAATCTGCAAAATATGGCGTTTTCTCCAAAGACAAAAAAAGATGTTAACAGAAGTTCACACTGCAACGAACCTCGACACAATGAACGCCACATACTTTTTCTGCACATTATAGTTCACGAAATTCCCACTAGACATGGATAAAACACTATTACAATCGATGTTGCAGACATGCAACACCATGAGTTTAAGGGTTAAAACAGAGATTGGTGCAAGTTGAAATAAATAATCTTCTTTAGGTATCAGAATATTGAGCTAGATTTTTATTTTATGTATTACATTGCTCTCTAGCCCTGAAAAGTTATTTCGGGTGATGAAACAAACATAGTATTAATGTATTAGGGCTCTCAGTGGCGGAACGAGGGCAGGCGCTGTAGGAGTTCAACCTTTCCACAACTGCAAATGCTTCCTCTAATATCAAGTGTGTGTGTGTGTGTGTGTGTGTGTGTGAGAGAGAGAGAGAGAGAGAGAGAGAGAGAGAGAGAGAAAGAGAGAGAGAGAGAGAGAGAGAGAGAGAGAGAGAGAGAGAGAGCACTCAGACTCAAAAATCACAAATTGATATTTGGTGAAATAATAGATTAAATACCTTCATTTGAACTGGAGAGGAATTCCACCATTTCCAAGACACATTTTGTTTTTTCATCACCCAAACACGTAGTTTCAATAATATCTATTTCTCTCTGAAGTATTTCCACTGGCACCGTCGCAGATCTTTAGGATTACTCGCGCATTTCTTTTCCCTAGCTCCACTGAAACTGCATAACTATTGCACCCACACACGTCGTTCCAATTGTATCCATTTTTCTGTGAATCCTGTTTCTCAATCAAACGGAGTTCTATTTTACGTTAGTTAATGTTTACAGAAAAAGCATTTCAGAGATGTCAGAAGGATGGCAGAAATAGAGGGGCCAAATTATGGCAACTTCGGCACGTATTGTGCTATCTACCGTGGGTTGTCTTTAATTCTTGAATTTTTTGCTACACGTTACCATAATTTAAGAAATTAAAACACGAAAGACATGAGGCGGAATTTCTCTCCAGTTTGAGCAAGCATGGAAATAAGAAAATCAACATCCACAAGATGATCATAGTTTCACTTAATCCTGAAGATATGGAAACGGCAAAGTGACACAAAATTCCTATGACCTTAGACTGCCCAATACCAAAATCCTGGATTCGCCATCAAGGGCCTGGAAAATATACAAGAATATTTATTCTGACAGTACAAAATATACTTTGCCATCAGCTGGAATTTATGTTTCATTTAAAGGTTTACTCTCGTTCTTATACTACGTTTTACAAGGGTAATTTATTCTCTCCTAAAAGATTTATACGTTTCTGCTGCGATAGAGTTAATGTATCCGAAATGACGCTTCCAGTTATTATCTTACATATTACCGGGTGAGGTGATGCAACGAAGACATTCAGGTCAGTGGTTTAAATTATCGTCTGGCCATTCACATTTTGGTTTTATGGGCTTTCCGTAAATCACTCTAAGAAAATACCGGGCTATATCCTTTGCAAGAGGACGGCCGATTTCCTTCTCCACACTCCACATTTCCTTCCCCATATTTTCCAAAATATCCAAGCGGTGAGCTCCGTCTCTAATGACATCGTTGTCGACGGTACGTGAAACCGTAAACAGCCTTCCTTTATCCTTTTACTCCGTGTTATCGTTCTCGAAAAAGTAACATTGTAACATATTAATGTTTCGTGTAACATTTTCTAACAATTTCTTGTAGCAATTCTTCAGCAAACCCTTCCGTTGTTTAAGGGATTTTTCAATGCAGCAGAGCATCAAAACAGTAAATTTTCGGAGTATTCCGCAGTCTCTGAATATTTTTGTACCTGGTCTATCAATTATGAAGTAACGGCAGGACTATCTCACTTAATATATATATATATATATATATATATATATATATATATATATATATATATATATATATATATATATGTGTGTGTGTGTGTGTGTGTGTGTGTGTGTGTCCTATCCAACTTTTACTTGATGTATGCGCGCCTATTGGTCTTCCTCCTATTAATTGCCTTGAAAATAAATGATATGTTCTCTCGGTTTGTTGCTATTCTATATTTCGTTTTGTTTTAAAACCTAGTTCTTTGCCTGATTGTAGTATTTGTTGTGACGTAGGACAGTCTACAGCGAACTGCTCTAGTTAGAAACTCTTTTTCAATTGATTATATTTTTCTATCTTTTCCGTTGGTACCTGTCCATGTGTTACCACTACAAATATAAGTATTGCCATTTTTTCAGTGAACATTATAAGATTTATTTTCTAATTTTTGTTCACTGACATGTAGATGGCGTGATTGATGTTTATATATTTCTTTACTTTACAACTCAATGATGTTGTCTTTAATTACCAAATGAGTTTTGGAAGGGATTTTGATAACGGATATATTTTCAGTAATAATGTAAATATCGTGACTGGAGCTCTACTTGTTCGTTTCTATTAGTTGAAGTTTATGAAATAACTGTTTTGGAGACGTGGTCACGCTGACGATGAGCTAAGCACTCGAACTTGCTCCACAGCCATCACCTGAAATTGCCTTACGACTTCCAGCTCCCCTCTGAGTTAACCCCTCGGCCGGCGAGGGTAAATGTTTGCACTTACCTACGCATCAGGGTCTCTCGAAGATAGTTTGGGAACTGGAATTACATTTCGACTGCGTCTGTCGCGTAGCGGAGGAGTAACGAAATTTCCTTGTGGTTGGAATGATAGAGTTCAAAATCAATTTAGTAAAAGTACTGTAATAGTATTACCTTCCACATCTCTTTACACTTAGCTTAATAATGTCTGAGATAGCTGCGAAGTTCTTCGTAGAATATGGTGCTTAAGTAGTTGGCAACGGTCTCATGGTGGTACGACTGCAGACGGAGGGAGGTTATTGTTTCATCAGAATTGAATGAAAAGTAACGAAAAGAATTTAAATCATTATGAAATACGGGACAGTGTTGGACAAAGAATTTCAGGAGAAACTGTAACCAGTCACTTTTATCGTTTTTCTTCTTTATTTATTTGATTAGCGTTACCATTTTCAAAATGTCCGGCAGTTCATCATCAAATGATACAGTTTTAGTTTTTATCAACATTGTGGAACTTGTTAAGAGTTGCTCTTTTCTGGTCTTTTGCAGTCGTCAACGTTCATTGTTTGTAAGACATTTGTCTTCAATATACACTTAACAACTGCAAGTGATTTCAACCTGTTTTACAGTTGTGGCGAACTTTTAAACACATAGAAAACAACAAAAGACTCATAAAACTTTTACCTTTCAACTACAAAACCGCAGACAATATCAACTCTTAACGAGTACCACAGTGCTACTAAGAAAGGAATAGAACTGTAGCATGTGATTATGAACCGTCCGGCAGTTCTAAAGCGATAATAAAGCAGGAAAACAGTAAAATGCGAGTGGTTGCAATTTGTTCTGGAATCCTATAGTTCATCTCTCTGCCTCAAACATGGATTTTGCTGAGATTCATACCGTATGTGAGAGAATTAAAAGGGTAGTTCAACACATGTTTAAAGTAATATGAAAACGAAATTCTTCAGTGGATAAGAACCATAGCCTTAGGAACAGAAAATATAGTATCGGCAATAGTAACTCTAGAAGCTCTACTAAGATTTCTAATATACTTTAGTTTGCAATATCAAAGAATAGTATTTTGTTAGTTCCTTTTTCTTCTGATTCCCCACAGTTGCTGTATTATATTATTATAGTGTAGATATTTAGGTTATCCGTCTATGCAAGTGAATTAATAAAATATTTTATTGCCACATGCATTTCGCCTTTATTTGGAAGGCATCATCAGTGGCATGTGACATACACATGATTATGTTTTACAATATTTCATATTAACGTATTTCAGTATTTTGAGGTTATAAAAATGTTTGAAACGTTTGTATAGTCTATGGGACTTAACTACGGGGTCATCAGTCCGTAAACTTACAAACTATTTATGAACTACTTACGATCTAGGACGGCACAAATACCCATGCCCGAGGAGGGATTCGAACCCCCGACCGTAGTGGCCGTGCAGACCGTGACTGGAGCGCCTCAGTCTCCTCGGTCACCGCGGCCGGCTTTTAGGTTATAAACAGTTCTGGTACGTTATTTAAGTATAGTTACTGATATTTGGATGTTGTTACTTACAATATTTCGAGGTTATTACTTTACATCTAGTGCTCATTGGTGGCTTCCGAGAGTTCTACTTCACTTATGTTCATTTTGCTTTGTTTGTTATTCCAACACTTTACAGCTAGCACCACTAGGCATATGCTCTTTTATTTGTGTTGTGTTTTTGTTTTGGTTGGTGTTGCCAACTGTTGAGTATGTGTTTGTCCTATCTTTGCTTTATGTCAGTGTGTATGTGTGTGCGTGCGTGTGTGTGTGTGTGTGTGTTTTCGATGTGATTCCATAGAGAACTACACCAGATACTGTTGAATAATTTATTTATTTAATGACTCCTGATTGTGAAGGTAAGAGTCTCTAACTCTCTTTCTACCTCTCTTACTCTCTCTATATATATCTTCACAATCAGGAGTCTATGCAATCACATCGAAAACACACACACACACACTGACATATAGCAAAGATAGGACAAACACATACTCACCAACACAACAGCAACCAAAACAAAAACACAACACAAACAAAATGGCACCTGCCTAGTGGTGCTAGCTGTAAAGTGAAGTGCTGGAATAACAAACAACGCAAAATGAACATAAGTGAAGCAGAACAGCCGGAAGCCACCAATGAGCACTAGATATAAAGTAATATCCACGAAATATTGTAAGTAACAACTTCCAAATATCAGTAACTATACTTAAATAACGTACCAGAACTGTTTATAACCTAAAAATACTAAGAAACGTAAATATGAAATATTGTGAAACATAATCATTTATATATTATAGGCTACTGATGACGCCTTCCAAATACAGGCGAAATGCTTATAGGAATGAAATATTTTATTCATTCAGTTGCATAGACGGATAACCTAAATATCTACACTATAATAATAAAATAGTATTTTGTTTTCGTGGGGATAACAACAACTACGTATTTTACGGATGAAACCGACTCACTGTTCATCCTCACTTTACTTCCGCCAGTACCTCGCCTTCTACTTTCCAAACTTCACAGGAAGTTTCATAACAGCTCACACTCTGCTGTAGCGTAAAAGTTTCAGTCTGGAAACATCCCTTAGGCTGTGGCTAAGCCATGTCTCCACCATATCCTTTCTTCCAGGGGTGCTAGTCTTGCAAAGTTCGCATGAGAACTTCTGTGAAGTTTGAAAAGCAGGAGGCGAGGTACTGGCGGAAGTAAAGTTGTGAGGCGGGATCGTAAGTCGTGTCGGGATAGCTCAGTCGGTAGAGCGCTTGCTCGCGAAAGGCAAAGGTCCCAAGTTCGAGTTCCTAGAGCTGTAAAGAAAAGAAAAAAATATATAGATAACATCAATCACACCCTGTACATATCAGTGAATGAAAATTATAAAATAAATCTTATAAAGTTCACTGAAAATGGCAATACTTATTATATTTGCAGTGGTTAGACATGGACAGGTACCGACACAAAAGAAAGAAAAATATAATCAATTGAAAAAAGGTTTCTTACTAGAGCAGTTCGCTATAGACTGTCTACATCACAACAAATACGACAAACAGGCAAAGACCTAGGTTTAAAAATAACGAAATAGAGAATAGGAACGAACGGGGACAGCATATCACAATAGTTGAAAACAGAACTCCCAATTATTTATTAATTATTTTAAAGTCAATCAATAGGTGGAATATCAATAGGTACGCATACATCAAGTAAAAGTTGGATGGGCCACATATACATAAAGTTTAAGTGTGATAGTATCCGCCGTTACTTCATAATTCATGCACCAGGTACAAAAATATTCAGAGACAGCGAACTACTTCGAAAATTTACTGTTTTAATGCACCTCTGCATTGAAAAATCTCTTAAATTACGGAATGGTTTTCTAAAGAATTGCTCTAAGAAATTGTTAGGAAATGTTACATAAAACAAAAATATCTTAAAATGTGACTTTTTCGAGAACGATAACATGGATAAAAGGATAAAGGAAGGCATTTTACGGTTTCACGTTACGTCGAAAACGATGTCATTAGAGACGGAGCTCACCGCTTGGATATTTTCGAAAGTGTGGAGAAGGAAATTAGCCGTCCTCTTGCAAAGCTTACAGCCCGGTATTTTCTTAGAGTTATTCGGGGAAAACTCATAAAATCTGAATCTGAATGGTCAGACGATAATTTAAACCACTGTCCTGAATGTCTCCGTTGCGTCACCTCACCCGGTAATATGTAAGAGAATAACTGGAGGCGTCATTTCGGATACATTAACTCTATCGCAGCAGAAACGTATAAATCTTTTAGGAGAGAATAAATTACCCTTGTAAAACATAGTACAAGAACGAGAGTAAACCTTTAAATGAAACATATAAATTCCAGCTGATGGCAAAGTATATTTTGTACTGTCAGAATCAATATTCTTGTATATTTTCCAGGACCATGATGGTGATCCAGGATTTTGGTCCGGGCAGTCTAAGGTCACAGAAATTATGTGTCACTTTGCCGTTTCTATATCTTCAGGACTAAGTGAAACTATGATCATCTTGTGGATAATGTTCTTCTTATTTCCGTGCTGCTCAAATTGGAGAGGAATTCCGCCTCATGTGTTTTACGTCTTTCGTGTTTTAATTTCTCAAATTGTGATAACGTGTAGCAAAAAAAAAAAAAAAAAAAAAAAAAAAGAAAAAAAAAATCAGAAATTAAAGGCAAATAACCCACAGTAGATAGCACAATAAGTGCCGAAGTTGCCATGATTTAGTCCGTCTATTTATGTCATCCTTCTGTCATCTCTGAAAAGCTTTTTCTGTAAACATTAACTAACGTAAAATAGAACTCCGTTTGACTGAGAGACAGGATTCACAGAAAAATTTATGCAATTCGAACAACGTGTGTGGGTGGCAATAGTTATTCAGTTTCAGTGGATCTAGAGAGGAAGTAAAGTGAGTACCTCGCCTTCTACTTTCCAAACTTCACAAGAAGTTTCCTAACAGCGCACACTCCGTTGCAGAGTAAAAGTTTCATTCTGGAAACACCCCTTAGGCTGTGGCTAAGGCATGTCTACACCATATACTTTCTTCCAGGGATGCTAGTCCTGCAAGGTTCGCATGAGAACTTTTGTGAAGTTTGAAAAGTAGGAGGCGAGGTACTGGCGGAAGTTGTGAGGCGGGATAGTAAGTCGTGTCGGGATAGCACAGTCGGTAGTGCGCTTGCCAGCGAAAGGCAAAGGTCCCAGTTTCAAGGTTCCTCTTCCGGCGCACAATTTTAATCTGCCAGGAAGTTTCATATCGGCGTACACTCCGCTGCAGAGTTAAAGTTTCATTCTGAAGAATAACTACTTTGTAGGCTATATTGAAGATCAAGGCACAAAAAGTAGACATTACCTGCCACAGGCAGTGAGCTATATCACTGGGGCAACTGGGATTCGATCAAGGTTCTCAACTTTACTAGTGGTACTGAGTACTACACCAAGTGAACATCGTGTTCACAAAGATTGGACGGATTGTCCTAGAACGCTCTCGTCCGACTCTTCATCGTCATCTTCTTCCTTTAAAGGATTGGCTGTTGCCTATTTCGAACTCACAATCAAATTCTTTCCCGTATCCCATTATCTCTTTTTGCATTCTTTTAAGTATTTTACCGTCTCAGTAGGCGCTGTTCCAATTTTCACGACGTTGTTAAATCTTTTCATGTATGTTAGAAATTTGCAATTCATTTTTGAATTCGTAATTTCTAAACATGTCTCACTTTGTACAGCCCATTGTTTTTCTCAGGAACCTTTCAGTTTCAATTTTACTCTCTTGTCTTTTCGTGGTAACACAGTTTTCGGTTCGTAGGATAACACAAAAACTGCCACCAATTTGTAGAATTTAAAACTGAGCTCCTTTTTTGCAATATGGTCCAATGTCCTACTATTGGTACCGAAGTTATCATGGCATTTGTGTATTTTATAATTTCCGAATTATAATCCAAACTTATAGCACCGCCTAAAGAGGCATTTTGAGAGACTTATACTAAAGCTGAAATATTCAACTTATTTTTTCACGTGAATCGATATTCTCCTGAGAAAGCTATTATTTTACTGATACTTCAAGAAACTTCGAAGTTACGTTTCTTGCAAATTTCGTTCAGCTGAATTACTGACCTATGGAGGCAACTTTAATTGTTTTCGATGATAACGATAATATCTGCAAACACATTCAGATGTTCTTCAGGATTTTAAATCCTTCCTTTCTTTACGTCTGATCCATATTCTCAAATTATCCACACACACTGCTTACGTTGCGCCATATTTCTTCTGGTAGAATTTCGACGAATTCTGCAAGACTTCAAGCGTAGTGTAGACGGGCAGGAAGAGTGTGATTTAACGTCCAACCGACCGCGTGGTCAGTGAAAATGGATTAATAGCTGTGAATGTCTTCGGATGGATGATCCAGGAATCGGTTGTGCCCCTTCAAAAAAAGAAAAAAAAAATAGTCCCGGAATTTGACACTAAATATTTAGGAAAATCGCGAGGAATCCTAAGACAAACTGACCCAACCGCATTAGAACCTCCATACTCCCGAATGCGAAGTAAAGTGAGCTAACCACTGCACCAGCTCAAGCGGTGAGCTGATTAGCCGCGCGGGTGTAGCCGAACGGTCTGGAGCGCCACGTTGCGGATGGCGAGGCCTCCCGCGTCTTCGGTTAGAATCCTCCCTTGGGCATGGATGTTTGTGTCGTCTTTAGTATAGGCTACTTCATAAGTAGTTTGTAAGTTTAGGGACTGATGACCCGCAGGCAACTGTCATAAGCTTTACAAACATTTGAACATTTTTTTGAGATGGTTATGCATCTGTGCTGAATGACTCACTAATCGTCTACGCGTATGAGGCGACTGTTTCTGCGAACATGTCCGAAAGAACTCCAACGGTAAAACCTAGGGCATATGCTTCAAAGATGTCGATCTTCTTCAAAGGTGGCAGATTAATAGCATTTGTAACACAGTAATATCTGTGAACAAACTATGTTACAATTGTGCTTGAGAACGACTGGTCGATATATCGCACAATGACCTAAAGTGTCAAAAATACAACAAAGCAAGGGTTATGCTTTATTTCAAGTTATGATAAAGATCCTGAAGAAAAATTGCAAAAGGCGCAAATACACTGAAAATATTAATGTGATACAGGCAGTTACCAGCAGAACTGCGTCATGCTACAACTCAGTTTCAAACATAAGGTGTTGAGTTGTATAAATGTCCCATGGTAACAGCGGATACAGATGAAATGTAGGGTAATTTTATGACAAACTAAAGGAAGAAATAATGCATCAGGAAATGGCACACTAATTACTAAAAGGTGGTGAAATGCATTTAAAACCCTCTTAGGCTGAAGATTCTACGATGAAGAATACGGTAATGTACATTTAAGTTGGAGTGCAGTTCGATCCCTAGCAAGAGAAATCTCAGAAGGTGACTGAAGAAGTATTGGCGGAAATGTGATAAGAAAATATTTAGGAGAAGAAAGGAATTCAGCGTAATTAATCAGTTGAAACACAATGCAACATGAAGAAGAAATGCTAAATCGAAATGGTTACAGGAAATATTGAATCCTTCCTTCTACTGTACTTAGAAGTTATGCTGTGTCGCTCTTAGTTCCACTTGCAGCTGGGGTCAGCTGTCACTGGCTGCTAGCAATTTGCAGACAGAGAGACAAATTACGCGAGTTACAGCTGCACGGATTTAATCGTGAAACTTTATGTCCACATGCGGCCACCTACAGCCTGTACATTGAGTCTGAACAAAGATTTCGAACAGCTTAAACTATTCATTAATACAAAGTTGATAATAACAATCTCTCTAAACTGTCACCTGTTTCTGAAGGATTCCAAGTTGCGACAACTGGTCGGCAATATGTACACCGCCTACAGTTATCCTGATAACTTCCTCTTATGGTCTCAACAAAGATGAAAACGAATCGTACCGAGCACGACAGTACACGTTATTACCGCAGTCCAACATATGCAGTCAAGACATTCCCGCATATTTTTGTTATACTCTGCCACAGCAGCGCTCCAAGCGGCAGGCAAGCCACATTTCTGAATACGATAGTGGATGAGTGAGAATATTATTGTTTTTATTGACTTTGTCATACTTTTCACTTTAGGTAACGCATGTAGTGACTTAAAAATAGGAAATAACTTAAAAATACCTCAACATTTGCCTTACTTGTGTTTCTTAAGATCCATGACAAAGTACGAAACGGTTTATTAAAATTTTCATGTAACCTACAAGCCTTTACTAAATAATATTACTTTTTATTAAAAATAAAAAATTACTAGGGAACACCATAAGACCTGCCTTTGGAAGTAAGACGTTGTCTCTCTACTCAGGTTTCATCACTAGAATTCCAAGAAATAGGTGAGTGTGTAACGTAAGAAACGTATATACAATACAATAATTACAGTATTTAACGCACCAAAACAGCTACTACAGCTGTAAAACGTAGCAGTTAAAACGTCAGAGACGTGACAATAAACCGGCAAAAGGAATAAATGTGTTTTCCTACAAAAAAGAATCAAATTCTACAGTTGTTGCTACAGCTAAACCACAGACGGTAAGAAACGTCAAAACATTGGCTCTTTAAGCTAAAGTAATTACACTAAAAAGAATATGCACGTATAAGATAAGCGAGTGAGGTGTAAAATTGTGCGAATCATTAGACTCCATAACGAATTGATACGCTTCAAAAATCTGCCTGTCGTAGTAAGAACAGACCATAAAAGAAATTTATGTTTATGTTCTACTTAGTTTCAGCGAAATAATCTGAAAATATACAGGTATTCGTAAGTATTTCTTCATGAAGAAGTATTTCTTTACACCACTGACTCAGTTAAATTCGGATGTTTCTACATTAATTTTCTATCATGTAAGTCTTTTGAAATGCCGCGGTGTAGTGGCCCAGCGTTTTAAGCCGCCTAGCTGCGGAGCACGCCGGTGCTCGCCGTTGGAGGTTCGAGTCCTCCATCGGGCATGGTTATATTTCTTGTCCTTAGCATTAGTTAGGTTAAATAGTTTCTAAGCCTAGGGGCTGTTGACCAGAGTAGTTAAGGCTCATTGATTTAAAAACATTTATGTACATTGATTTACTAATGCTTCTAACGAAAACTTTATATTATTACGTTAATTACGTACACAAATAATTACAAACAAACGTCACTCCTTCGGAGACTTGCCTACCGCCAGGAGCGCTAGTGTCTTTCCAACGGTCAGTTGGTAACAACTTACACAGCACATATTTTTTTTTTTTTTTTTTTTTTTTTTTTTTGCGGGCTCCGAACCATCGACCTTGAGCGTCATTTTTTTTAAACCTTTATTATTATTATACAAAGCATTTATACATAAAATGTGAAAACAAATTATCTACTATTGCTTCTGAAATTTATTTTATATTTTCATTATGTTGTTCATCTTCTGTTGGTTTGTTGTAGCTTCAGAAATCATTGTTGCACATCTTGTGATACTTCCTTACGTCCTTATTTCAGGGTATCAAAGAGGAAATTTTGAAATTGTTGTTTATATTTTGGTAGCTTCTGTAATTGGTTGTGTTCTTCTTTAATATACATCACAAATTCTTCTAATGTTGTGGTTTTGTTTTTAAAATGATGTAGTTTATAAATTTTCCAAGTAACCAAATATACCTGTTGTGTTTCATACTAGGGTATAAATTCCAGTCTAGATATATTATATCCTCTAACTTTATTGCATTTTCTGACGTCCTGTTGATAATTGCTAGCTTTTTTCGCGTCCACTTCCAAATGGTATTTCGGTCTCTGCAAACAAAGGTATGTGCTAGTGTGTCTACCAATTGGCAATGGTCACAATATGGGCCAGGCTTCATTTTAATTTTATACAGTTTTTCTCCTGTTGGAACTTTTTCATTAACAATGTCATACCACACAGATTGCTCGTCAGTCGTAAGGATCTTATTATTTATGTTTTTCCAGACATTTTCCCAATTTTTGTTTGAATATTTTAGCTCTATAGGGTTTCGTGGGTGTCCCCTAATCAGTGAAGTGTACAACTTCGAAGTGGTATATCTGTGAGCAGCTTCTTGTAAATAACTTAATTCTGTATAATATTTACAGACATAGGCCAGTTGAGCATTAATGTGTCCCACATTTACTGGCGCCCTCTGATCTTTCGGGGCCAAGGTAGTAAAAAGGTATTTGGTAATACCGAGTTGGACACTCTGTAATATTTTTGTTGTTTGCTTAATAAACAATGCAGTGCACTGTGATTGAACATCCTTGACTGCCAAGCCTCCATCAATGCGAGGCAAAGTCATTGTTTGGAGGGATACTTTGAAAATGTTGCCTCTCCATACGTACCAGTATATGGCAGTTAAAATTTTGTGTGCTATATCAGAAGAAATTGGTAAAACGGCACCTATATAATGTGTCTTGCTGATAATATAAGTGTTTATAAACAGCACCCTTTGCAGACGATTTAATGATCGGGTTGTGTGTTCTTTGAGTGTGGCTCTTATAGTATTCAGCTTATGCTCCCAATTTACCTTTATCATTTCATGTGGGTTTGGTGTTAAGAACATTCCTAAACAGTTTACCTTGTCTGTTCTTTGCAACCAGGAAGTTTGCATATGATCACTGTTGGGTCCAATGGCCAAAATCTTCGACTTATGCTCGTTGAGCTTTGCTCCACTTGCAGTGGAAAAAGACATAACAATTTCTCGAACAATTTCAATCTCTTGTTTCGTGTTGACAAGAATACTTATGTCATCCGCATATGCATGACAGACCGTTTCGGTGTTGAAAAGTTTTAATCCTTTCAGACGGAGGTGCAAATATAAAAGTAATGGTTCCACAGCGATACTATACAACGTCATGGATAAAGGACATCCTTGTCTAACAGACTGATTGATTGGCACTTGGTTAGTTAACTGCCCATTGATCTTTATTCTGGAATGTGTTCCAACTATGCAATTTCGTATCAGGTTACAAAAAGGAGCATTAAATCCTATTTTACTCAACACTTTTAGCAGAAAACAGTGGTTAATCCTATCGAATGCTTTGTTAAAATCTAGGAAAATCATAGCAGTTTGACAATTACATAACCATGTTAAATATAAAATATCTCTATATTCAGAAAGAATGTTCACCATTGATCTACCTGTACCAGCTGCTGTTTGGTATGGCCCAAGTATCTTACCAAGAAGTGGTTTCATTCTATTATTTATGAGACGAGTAAAAATTTTGAAGTCGGAATTGAGTAGAGTAATTGGTCTGAAGTCCTCTATTTTAATACTCCGTGACTTTTTTGGGATAAGCACGACCATGCCTTCAGTGAATTCTAGTGGAAAGCTGTTATCTACCAACAATTCATTGTACATTAATGTTAATTCACTTCCAATAACATTCCAAAATCGTATATAAAACTCTACTGGTATGCCATCTATTCCGGCAGCTTTGTTTCGTGGAGATTCCGTGATTGTTTTCTGTATTTCATCTTGCAATATGGTTTCTATAAGCTCTTCATTTTCGTTGAGGTTAACTATTGGTTGTATATTAGACAAAAAATCTTCCTGTACAACCAAGTCTGTCACAGATTCAGAATAAAGATCCGAATAGTACTGTACAATATGTTGCTTAATAGCATTCTGATTGTCATAGTTGTTTCCTTGCTCGCACTTTTTTCCCTTGCAAAGACTGGCGTATCAAAGCAGTAATTTTTGCTTTGATATGTTTTATTCTAAGAACATTAGTATATGTTAGACGGTGGTATTACTGTGATCGAAAACGATCCTGCAGGTGTCCATACCTCTGATTTTATTGATCGCAGACATAAGAGCTAAAGCTTACGGATCATTTGTATATGTATCAAAAGAAGTGACATCCCGTAGCTATCCTATAGAAGTGACACACGCACAACAAAGTGCAGCCTAGCCAAATGTGCAAATAGGTTAGGTTTTGTGCATTACTGGTGGTGCAGAGTGGGCTTTATTTGACTTATAAGAGCACTATTTGTGCATGGACGGTCCCTGATAAAACCACGAAAACTGCGGGGACTGCCGCTTTTATACTTGTTATTCATTGCAACTGTTATATTTATTATCCATTGCAACTCGTCGAACTCTTTACCATACGTTCTTATGAAGATATTCGTAAACTACTTTTTAAAAATTTTCTATAAATTTATTCGTTACCGAGATACAGAGGTTAAGCTCAAAATTGCGAAAAACCTCTTTTAGCCGTATTTGTACGGAAGACCGCAAGTAATCAAATAATTAAGCACAGAAAGTGGCACAAATTAAAAAATATATATCAATTTATCAACGAACGCCAATTTCCCTTTCTCAAAAATATCAATTTTTCTTCATGAAGGCTTGAATTTATTTTCATTATGCGCCACAGTTATTTAAGAACTTTATGCAATATATTTAAAGGTAAAAGCATATTACGTAGACTTTGCTTACGGTTTATTTTATCTCAATCTTAGCAGCATGTGAAAACCTCACTGGGTTCTTGAGATATTTGTTTTACATCTGGCGTACATACGAGCACAGCGTTTTCACACATATTCACGTGGAGTTTGCCGCCTTTTGGTAATACTCATTCCGTTTTAAGAATCCTATTCTGCAAATGAATTTGCGTTTTAACGTTACATAGTGTGATATTCTCAATCGGTAAACGATTGAATTTTTTTATGTTGTCCGTCTATTCTCTACGTATGTGTCGAAGCCTGCAAGGAGACAATGAATGTTTACTGTTCCTCAGTATTTTTATTATATAAACAATACAAGCTGCTGTATAGCTTATGGGACTTAACTACGGGGTCATCAGTCCCTAAACATGCAAACTACTCATGAACTAACTAAGACTAAGGACGGCACAAATATCCATGCCCGAGGGGGCATTCGAACCCCCGACCGTAGTGACCGTGTAGACCGTGACTGGAGCGCCTCAGTACCCTCGGCCACCGCGGCCAGCCACCCATGCCCGAGGGAGGTATCGAACGGCGAACGGCTGCGTGCACCACAGCGAGGCGCCTTAGTGCGCATGGCTACTCCGCCGCGGCATTTCAACGTTGTTCACCAACAGATACCAAAGCGATGTAGCTGCCACAGCGCCATCTGTGTGTACCGTTAAATTTGAATGCGTTGTACCATAAAGCAAAGTGTAATAGCAACGTGTGAAGCAAATATGAGTCATTCCACGGAGACGCATTCGTGCGTCCTGTATCCAACATAGCGAGCTTGAACGGGGAAAAACAAAATTGTGCTGGTTGCATCGGTCTCGTGTACACTCTCACAGCCATAGGCGAGGATCTCAAAGTCCACGAAGCAGGGTCGTCTACAGAGATAGTTATTACATACTTATCGTTGTGTTTTAAGAAAAGTATTCTATGGGTATACTATTACTTGCTACAGATATATGCGTAATTAGGCTAGCAACCGCTATTAACGTGCTGTAAACAGCACATCGTTAGCTTGGCTCTCATGTGAACAAGTTTGATTTTCTTCTGCATTCGAGAATTTTTCAGGTGACGAGTTCTAGTTTCATTACTTTCATTAGGTTAAGATTATCTTGGTGAAATAACTAAAATAATGCCTAGGGGTAATACTGTAGACTATGTTTGCTATATTGGTAATCGCATAAAACCGGAGAGGTGATACCATATAAAGCCAGGGTTGCCTTGTATGGTACTTCTGTCGCACTTGTAGCACTTCTGTCGATTGTGAGTGGACATGCTATAATTTGCTGTAATCTAATGCCGATTGCAACTGATATGATGTCTGTAAGACTGTAATTCGATAAAGTATCACTTTTAAAAAGCTGTTTTCTATTTTTCTCTTTTGTAAAGTTTTTGTTGTTTAAAATCAAGGTGTAAATGAATTCCCTAAAATGTGACAGTTATGATGTGGGTCGATAGAATTGTAAAATTATTACTGACCCTTGCTTAGGAATAATAGAATTCGATTCAGTTCTCCTGTCTGTAATACCTTCATTGTAATCAACCACCAACGTCATGGTTCTTGTTCCACGTTTAACCTTCTGCAAGATGTGGCATTTTATCTTCTGTATGCCTGTATGTTTTAAACGTTTAAACCTTTGTATTACAGCATAAGGCACTGACTTTAAGCTTCGGAATGAACTTTAATCCTTAATTTCCTACTTTGGTAGTTTACGTACTTGAGTTACTTCAAAGAATATTATTTTTATTTACCATTATTGGATTCCTAAATTCTTATGTCTTTTAACTGCGATATACTGACGTTGTAATCTAATTTTCTTTCCTGTATTGTAATTAATACCTGAGATGGGTTAAAGAGGGTCGAAAGTGACCCACACGATGTTTGTCTTTCTGTGCAATATAAACGATTATATGGAATCAATCTGACGAGATTCATAAACTTTTAGGTGGGTCCTTACTCTTTGCAGATACAGGTTACCTGAGGGGCTCTCCAGCCAAAAAATCACGTACTTCCATGTCACTCGCCGCTGAGAGAGTAAGTCAGATATTTCACGGAGCCCATTTAATTCAATTAAAGCATCCAACATTCCACCTGCCAGCATGTTGGACAGCGAGCTGCACTGCCTGTTTTGCTTTTTTACTTATTCGCTCCCTTTCATCAAACAGAGCCAGTGGTTCGGTTGTGTTTGCATCCATTTTTCTATTTTCTGTGCTCGTGCGAATTACTGTCCTTTGTAAAGTGTCGGCAGATGAGGTAAATCAGTGAAGTGTATGTTTTGTTCACTATACTAATGACGTTATTCTGGGCAGATTGGCTGCCTTACTGCTGTTGTCGAATACCAAAATACAAAGCGATATTAATTTTGACAACATTGTCAGAGGAGAGAAACAGCAATCTATTTGGTATGATTAATATCTGATGTAGGTCATCTTCGGAATAAAATGTAGCCTGCAAGGATTAATGGAAATAATTACAAAAACGTCTAAGTACGACTTTAGATGTGACATAAAATATATACGGAGTAATGTTATGGTGTTTACCCCTGTGGACAGAACTGGACTCGGCCCGGGGTGGGCTGTCCTGGGCTGTTTTGCTGCCATCAGGTAACTGTTGACTAGTAGCCATAAGGCCTCTGGTTAAATAGTGTATTATTTTGGCGCCAAGTCAGCAGCAGCCAATGGGAAAAGGCTTTACAAAGAGTAGGTTCTAAGTAATGTATAAATTAATACATAATCTGATAATAAAAATATATAAATAGAATTAAGAAGTATAATAAAAAAGGATAATGTAAAAATGCTGTCTATAAAAAATGCAGAACGAATGTAAACAGAAGGTGATATTTAATCAATGGTGTTAGCAAACGAAAGGTTCTTATAATCAATATATATGCCAATGTGGCTAAAACACACACTCGTCTCGTTATCATATAAAACAGAAGATAGAACATCACCAAGACTCACCGCTGTTCTCTAAGCACGATATAAAAGACAAACTGTAGCGTACAGTAATTTGCACGCCACAGACATCACAAAACGGAGGATCCTCCCAACGAAGATGCAGCAGTGTGTCAAAGGGATTTATTTTGTTGCTGCTACTGTTGGTTTTGGGCATCTACCACCTTCACTGTTTTTATATTTGTAAGACCTCAGTAGTGATTAGGTTCACCTGAGAAATTCGTGGAACGGAAAGAGGAGGTAGAATTGAAGAATAGATTTTTCCAGACAGCAATTTAAAGACCGCCAAAAGATTTAAGAGCACACATATACTAAAGCTGGTGGCTTCACTTGGAAAGAACTTTGATACTAAATAAGACTTGATATTATTGTTACAGTAAAAAACATGGTCAATTAAGGAAAAGCAAAACCGAAAACCTGAAAGGCTTAGCGGCAATTCAAAAGGATCACTTTCTTTGCAATAATTAAGGTTGTTAAGGTTAGGGATTGAACATTTACAAATTTACAAAAATTATTAAAGGTACAAATTACGTTATGGCAAGTAGCCATCTCTTATGACACCAAAAATACGAGTAATCTTTGTTTGGACAGTCACTACAGGTATTCTAGATGACTAGGCATTTAAGATGATGAAGAAATAAACAAACATCAATAATTACATACAAAAGATAGCAATTAAACAACATTTAGATTAAATGAAATACAAATTGTAATGGAATCAGGGGGATATTTAGCGGCCTGTATTTAAGGTAACATAATTAATCAAGCGAGAGGCCTGGTAACCTTAAAGGCAGAACGGACCATCTTGAAACAATTAATATCAATCCATTTAAAACTAGAATTACATTTTGACCAATTCATACCCTAGTCTTGGAACACGAGGATAAAACTAAGACTTCAAACAGAATCACAATTTAGTTTGTCAACTAGAGCTTGATATAATAAGGTATATAGCTGGCAAGCAATAAATTCTCCAAATAACAAGGGATGACAGATTGCCCTTTTAACACACACATAATTTCATTGATTTGTCGTACTTTCAAACTGACGAAATCTGTCACTGTAGCCACGACCTTACAAATTATTAAATAAATGGAAATTACATGACATTCAGATGCACGATCAGACTTATAACCTCTAAAAGATGAAAGATAACAGTTGGCTCTTGGGCTGACGTGATCATTTATGGTAAAATAGCGTTTAAAAGGTTGCACGGCACTCAAATTTAATCAGATAGGTTGCAAAATACCAGTAGCGTAGAGCTGGCTTGTTTGTACATGCCCTGCAAAACATAAACAAGATGACACTTTGCCAAGGGCCAAACAAGTTCCACTCCCGGCCAGAGGGCCGCCACGGATGATGAAAGACTGCACAGTTTACTCTACAGATGCTTGACAATCAAAATGGCGAAATGAACCAAAAGGAATTACAAGTGATATGGAGCAAGAAAACCTGTGTTAAATACAACCGTTCGAGTACAGGTAACTCCGACGGAGGAAGAATGCTGAACTGTATAAATATACGACCGCGTCTGAGGAACAGAACGCGAAAGGGCATGACGTCACCGTAAACAAAACCACCTGTTAAACACACATTAGAACCAATTAAATTGCAAACGCAATGCAAAATGGCAACCACTGGTACAATAGGGACGAATTAAACAAACAGGTGGACTCCAACTTAACTTATAAATTTCACCGACATTCCTGACGCCAAACCGTTAATGAGCCGGCACATGGCCCAAGTGGTCCAACGTGTGTAGGCGCCGGCTCAGGCAGGAGAGGAAGAGTCGTTCGGGGCTGTCAAACCGCCAGTGGCCCGAGAGGGCAGGCACAGGCGCTGGTGGCGAAGAGCCCTGCTACCGCCGCCGAGTCCAGGTAGCATGCTAGTCACCACAGTTATGGCGGGCAACATGAATCCAGGCGGGCCAACGGCTCAATTTGCAATTAACATCACAGCTTTGTGACTGACCAGCCGAGGAACAAGGCAGTAAGTTTCCCAAGAGGTTTTGTAGCGAACTGCAATTTGAGATGTGGATTTAACGTGCGGGAATGTGTCACTTAATTTACTGGCCCCGAATTGTGTGACTCTTTTTCAAATGTTTGTATATCTTATGGGACGTAACTACGGAGTCATCAGTCCCTAAACTTACAAACTATTTACGAACTAACTTGCACTAAGGACGGCACAAATATTCATGCCCGAGGGGGGATTCGAACCCCCGACCATAGTGGCCGTGCAGACCGTGACTGACGCGCCGCAGTCCCCTCGGTCGACGCGGCCGGCTGTGTGACTCTCTTCCACAATTTCTCAACTAGTCCAGATGTCACATCCAACAGTAAAGGCACGAATGGCTGCATTCACCTGGTTACAAAAGCCCATCTGTGGTGCGGCACAGCATTACAACATCGTTTCACCATATTACTCACATTTTCGTCGGTAGAAAGTCTATTGATTTGGCGAGCCACGGCGAAAAGCTCTCATCCTGTTACACGAACAAGGCACGACACCGTCGTGATGAAAAATGGCGTCTGAGTTGACTTACAGAATGCGTATGGCTACGGGTAGTGATGCAAATCAAGTGATCGTACTGACTCGGACACGCACCAGCTGTGGTTTGTGGCTGAACGTAACAGCACCAGAAGGCCATGAAGGGGCACTGTGTGTCATGCTCGAATGCTGTCAGTGTGATGCTGCACCGCCTCTCAGCAGCGAACCATTATGTTCGTCCGAAACACTATCTGATGCTATTAATGTTGTTTTCCGGTGGCTGCAATGTATTTTGAAAAAATCATTCTTGTGCCCAGAAGCGGATAATATGTTTTTCGTTATACTCGACCGGTTTCTGCAGTTTTGCCAAAAACTGGAGACAAACAAATATTGTACATCAAAGTAACAAGATGAAATTTTAGCTAAATGTACAACTTCACAATTACAGTACGATGCAGTCGCAATCCTTGCTGTAATTTTGGTGCCATATTTGTCAAAAATGTTATCTTGTTGCTATTGATGTACTATATTTTGTTGATCTCCTGGCGTCTAGCTTGTTACTACACATTAGTCAAGTATAGTCGGGGAAGAGAACGACGTTCAGATAACACATCCTCTGGAAATGGCGATAGACTGTCGCCACTGGCAGTGTACGGTGTGTTACACTTCGGTTGTAGCTTCAACGCCGTGGAGAAATCAGATCCGTCCTGTAATGTCATTAGGGTGCGGCGTCGACCTTCTCGTGACGTCCTCTAGGTGTTGTGTCCTGACCGTCTCGTCGTGTTGATACATTCAGCACAGATTTGTGACTGACTGGAAGACTTCCTAAGTAATAGAACGCAGTACTTTGTTCGCGACGGCGCGTGCTCATCAGAGACAAGTGCATCGTCAGGCGAGAGTTTGATAAGACCGCTATTATTTCCAACCATATGAATGATCTAATGGACTGCGTAACTTGTAATTTGCGGCTGATGATGCTGTGGTGTATGGAAGGGTATCGTCATTAATTGACTGTAATAGCATACAGGATGACGTAGGCGAAATTTCAGGTTGGTAAGAAGATTGGCAGTTGGCTCTAGAAACATGTAAGGAGCGGCAGATCGGCAGGAAAAACAATCTCATAATATTCGAATACAGCATTAATAGTGAGATTCTTGATACAGTAGCGTCGTTCAATTTTTGCTTTAGACCAGGAGTTATAGGTGACAAGAAACTGAAATATGAATGAACGATACAAATGACAATTATATCTTAAACAGATAGGGAAGGAGGGAGGGTGAGTAAGAAATTTGGGAGAATATTAGCTAAATTATTTCAGCGGTACACCACGAAACAAGGCAAGAAGTAGCGTACTAAATTAAACCCGTCGACCGTAGGAACTGGGTGTGAGCCAGGAAATTCGCCTGACATAGCGCAAGCTACTTCTGTCGTCGCTGGTATTTCGCGGTGGTTACTCAACGTACAGGACAACAGTGAAAATTAAGCGAGACTTCCTTCAAGTGTCTGGGATAAAAAGGCGACCAACTCTAAGTTACTGCTACCAAAGAATCGTAAGGTCTTGCTTACTGTTAGGGGCATTTGTGATTTCTTCGACGTCAGGTTAACACCAGGATTTCCACAGATTCCACACCCGTAATACGTGAAAAGGTGGGCTTTACCGCCATAACAGCAGGGGAAACAGGTAATGGTCCTTATAATACGGGCTAATGTCATGGCTCACCCATCTGCAAGTTAAGTTACCGGACTCGAATAGGCACAAAATCGTCATTGTTCCTGTGCGACCGAGTCCCTGCTGCTCGTGTTTGCTAGAAAATCCGAGGTAATTTACCATCTTGATGAAATACATATGAATGACTAGACACGTAAATTGCCTTGTCGTAAATAAAAATTAACGCAGTATATTAGAGTTTTGCAGTTCACTAAGATTTACTGTTGCAAATGGAGCACTGAAATGATTGCATTTACAGATCAATCGCTCAAGCGGTGCTTCGATAGCATGTGTCAATCTATGCTGAAGCACATATGTTTGTACATATGGTAGCCTCCAAAGCTGGCAATGCTGGCGCTGTTTCTGGCATCCATTCGATGGCAAAGATGATGGATACTGTCTTGTGATGCATTATTTCATCCTTAATCGACCTGTTAACGAAGTTCTACAAGGAGTGTGGGTTGAGTAGTCGCACATGACAGTTGTCCCATCAAGCCCAGAGATCGTCCCGCATAGAGCACCGAGCGAGGTGGCGCAGTGGTAACACACTGGACTCGAATTCGGAAGGATGGTGGTTCAAATCCACCTCCGGCCATCCAGATTTAGGTTTTCCGTGATTTTCCTAAATCACTCCATGCAAATGCCGGGATGGTTTCTTTGAAAGGGCACAGTCGATTTCCTTCCACATCTTTACCCAAACATTCGAGCGAAAGCTCCGTCTCTAATGACCACGCTGTCGTTGGGACGTTAAACTCAAAGCTTCCTTCCTTCGTTCCTTCCTTCTTGCAGAGTGCGTTGAGTTTCGCGCTCAGTGTGTGGGCAAGCGTTATCCTGTTACAATAACACAATGGCAAAAGAACGGAACTTACAACATTTTGCACGTACCGATCGCTGGTCAGTGTTCCCTCCACAAATACCAAAGATGAACGTGAGTTGTAGCTTGAAAGTAGGCAGCTATAGGCTAAAGATAAGATTTGTGGATTTTTCGGTGATATTTTGTGAATCTAGGCATGTATTTGCCTCACGACTTTATTTGATATGTAAAATCTATCTATTATATGCTTCGATAATCTTAGTTAATATTTGTAACCACTGCACACCATGATATCTTTGTAAGTGCGATTTACCGTCTGCGCTACAGCAGAATCTTTTGTATCCCATCCTCGTCGCTACTTTTGTGTCTCGTTCCCGCCGGTTGTCTTGGGTGTCGGTGACCGAGTAGAGAGAAACCGACACAGGGAAATAGGATGCACGCGTGTGCAGGTACGGAAGTGACCAGCCAGTAGGACAGCAGAAACTAGAAACACTAGAGTAAATTAGAACGAGATATATATTTCAAAGAAACAATACATTACTTAACTTGGAGAGCAGCAGACTAGTAGAATATTGATACATAGTTTAGATAGAGGCCTGCCTACTGATGATTCCTAGTGCCAAGTCTTAACTGGTGCCTATCTGATTCCCAAGTGGCCGATGGAGCAGTCGTGGCCACGAGCGGAGTTGCAGCAGAGGGCGCTCGTGGCTGACGTCGTAAGAACGCCGCGCCGTGCGTGCTTGGCGGCGCGCGGCGAAAGTACGTGGCGCGCACTTCATACTTGTGCGACACAACAGAATCTTTGACCGCTGAGGCGGGCAGTCGACAGTAGGTCAGTAGAGAGTATAGTGGAAACTAGGCTACAGTCGAATTGTAGTCACCGTGTTGTAAGGTTCGGCTGATCGGCTACGAGTCACGTGCCGAGTTTGATTGATTGGATTATGTACCTATAAATGAATCCCGCCAGAGGATGACGAAATATCAGCCGGCCGCGGTGGCCGGGGGGATTGAGGCGCTCCTGTCACGGTCTGCGCGGTCGCTACGGTCGGGGGTTCGAAGTCACCCTCGGGCATGGATATCTATGCCGCCCTTAGTATTAGTTAGTTGATAAATAGTTTGTAAGTTCAAGGACTGATGACCCCGTAGTTAAGTCCCATAAGCTATACAAACATTTGAACATTTGAACGAAATGTCATTTGATATTGGAAGAGGAATTTTGTATTAAGAGGACGAGAATATTTGTAAGGAACGGAGTTGTACAAACAATTAGATGTAAGAAGATACTAACCCTTGCACAACACCCTTTGCATCTGCAGTGAGAATGGCCTGCCCAATGCCAGGGCCGCGTCTGCTGGGTTTCGCTCGGCAGAGACTTATGCCGCATTAGTAGGTTTATAAAACGCTGGCACACCTGTGACACTGCAGATATTAGCTTCAATAGACTCCCATTCTCCGTAGAAATTAGAAGTCATAGAAATAAATGGTAGTCCTAATAACATGTAATGTAGACCAATTTTCAAGTAAAGATAAAACTCACTAATATAAATTGTAGAGTATTAGGCCGATTAAAGTATTAGGCAATGGGTTGTACAGAAGAATCACAGAATATAGAACAAAGATTTAAAAAATTAATAAAAATAAAAATATAATAAAACACTTTGTAATCACCATTATTGACGTGTCAACAACAAAGGTATGTTTCTTTAGCAAAAATTAATAATTTAATGATTACTAATTTTCTTATTTTAGCTCAACCTAATTCTAGCCACTGAAATCTAATTTGACAAAAGTAATGATCACAGAAGCGCAGATTATTTTATAAGTATAAAATTACGTGTCGACTGAGGCAGTGTCACAACTCCCATTGTTTTATTTTTTTGTGTAGAAAATAGTATTATAGGGCCTAATTAACTTATTACGTTGCGCATATGTGTTTCGAAAAGCTGGTGAGTTTACAGGGCAATAAATGCTTAATATTTGATGGTAGAGGAGAAGCAAACAAATAATAGATTTTTATAAGTTCAGTTTTTGACAGTCTCTCACCAGATTCTTTTATCCAGATTTAACTAGAGCTTTTAAATAGCAACATTCAAACGAGGAGCTTTCACCATTTTTAGATTCAGTCCCACTTGCTTCATTTACAAACAGTTCAACTCACTTAAATTAGTCACTTCAAATTAGAAAGTTTCACCTCAATTTAAATTAGAAACTTTCCTTTCACATTTAATTAGAAACTTTTACCTTCAATAAGAAACTTTAACATTTCAAAATTCCTACAACAAGAACTGCAGATGATAAACGGGTATTCATTGGACAAATATATTATGTTAGAACTGACATGTGATTGCATTTTCACGCAATTTGTGTGCATATATCCTGAGAAACCGGTACCCAGATCAACTACCTCTGGCCGTAATAACAGTCTCAATAGTCAAACAGAGCTAGGATGACGTGTACAGGTACATATGCTATGCAGCTTAAACACGTTACCACAGTTCATCAAGAGTAGTGACTGGCATATTGTAACGAGCTAGTTTCTCGTCCACCATTGACCAGACGTTTTCAGTTGGTGAGAGATCCGGAGGAGCCGCGGTGGAGTAGCCGAGCAGTCTAAGGCACCTTGCTGAGGAGAGCGCGGTGACTCGCCGTCGGAGGTTCGAGTCCTCCCTGGGGCATGGGTGTGAATGTGTGTGTGTGTGTGTGTGTGTGTGTGTGTGTGTGTGTGTGTGTGTGTGTGTGTGTCTGTCTGTCTGTGTGTGAGTGTGTGTGTGTGTGTACGTGTGTGTTGTCCGGGACTGATGACCAGCAGTCTGGTCCGATAGATTCACAAACATTTGAACATTTGAGATCTGGAGAATGTGCTGCCCAGGGCAGCAGTCGAACATTTTCCGTATCCAGAAAGGCCCGTACAGGAACTGCAACAGACGGTCGTGAATTATCCTGCTGAAATGTAGGATTTCGCGGAGATCGAATGAAAGGTAGAGCCACGGATCGTATCACATCTGAAATGTAACGGCCACTGTTCAGAGTGCCGTCGATGCGAACAAGAGGTGACCGAGACGTGTAACCAATGGCACCCCATACCATCACGCTGGGTGATAAGCCAGTACGGTGATGACGAATACACGGTTCCTATGTGCGTTCCCGCGATGTCGCCAAACACGGATGCAACCAACATCATGCTGTAAACAGAACCTGGATTCATCCGAAAACATGACGTTTTGCCATTCGTGTATCCAGGTTCCTCGTTGCGTGCACCATCGCAGGCGTTCGTGTCGGTGATGCAGAGTCAAGGGTGACCGCAGCCATGGTCTCCGAGCTGATAGTCCATGATGCTGCAAACGTCATCGAACTGTTCGTGCAGACTGTTGTTGTCTTGCAAACGTCCCCACCTGTTGACACGGTGATCGAGACGTGGCAGCACGATCGGTTACAGCCATGATAAGATGCCTATCATCTCGACTGCTAGTGATACGAGGCCTTTGTGATCCAGCACGGTGTTCCGTATTGTCCTCCTGAACACTCCGATTCCATATTCTGCCAACAGTCATTGGATCGCGACCAACGCGAGCAGCAATGTCGCTATACGATAAAACACTATCGCGATAGGCTTCAATCCGACCTTTATCAAAGTCGGAAACATGATGGTACGCATTTCTCCTCCTTACACGAGGCATCACAACAACGCCGGTCAACTGCTGTTTGTTTATGAGAAATGGGTTGGAAACTTTCCTCGCGTCAGCACGTAGGTGTCGCCACCGGCGCCAACCTTGTGTGCATGCTCTGTAAAGCTGATCATTTGCAAATCACACCATCTCAAATTCAAATTCAAATGTTTGTATAGCTTATGGGACTTAACTACGGGGTCATCAGTCCGTAAACTTACAAACTACTTATCAACTAGCTAATACTAAGGAAGACACAAATAGCCATGCTCGAGGGGGGATTCGAACCCCCGACCGTAGTGGCCGTGCAGACCGTGACTGAAGCGCCTCAGTACCCTCGGCCACCGCGGCCGGCACACAGCATCTTCTTCCTGTCAATTAAATATCGCGTCTGTAACACGTCATCTTCGTGGTGTAGCAATTTTAATGGCCAAGAGTGTACATAAGAAATTTTCAAGCTTATTACGCCACAGTTTACAAGCCTTGGGTGGAAAGGTGTGTCTTGGCAACACAATCTAGAGAGAAGGCCGCGGCGTTCTCGTATGACAGAATGCAGCGTAGGCTGCGCGCGCATAGCTGACTGTCTGGCTGCTTCGGTATAGTGGGTCGTGCCCTAGTCAGCTACGCGAGCGCAGCCTACTCTGGATGACGTCACACGAGGGAGCCCGTGGCCTACGAGACAGGCCCCAGCGCAGTCGTCATGCCACGTATGCAAGGTAGATCCGAGCCGGCGCGATCGCTAGCTCAGTGGCTGCCTGCTATGACGTAGTGGGAAGTGTCCCAGCGGTCGGCAAATCGCCTAGCGATCGCGCCGACTCGGAAATACCTTGCTTACGCGGCATGACGACTGCGCTGTGGCCTGTATTTCTCGTAGGCCCCGAGGAAGCCGCGGCCTTCTCTCTAGATGCAGCGCGAGTGGAAGACACGGGAGGGCTGTACATGGCCGCAGTCACACTGCCGGGAGCAGCTTGGCAACAGTTGGGACCACAAATACTGTATGATCTGCCACTGCTGCCCTTACAACAAGACGCTCTTGACGGACGTCTGTGCTGATTGGACGTCCAGAACTTCGTCTACGGATGTGAGAATGTTCAAACGGCCATTGCAAACCAGCGTCGTTGCGCAACAGACGGAACAATTACAACTTTTTTTGGTCATTCTCCGAAAGGAAAGGCCAGATTTGGTTGTAGGAAATCTCCGCGGCATGGTGACCTTCGCTTCACACGTTGATATGACGCTAAGCTTTACGACTGTAAAAACTCTGTATTAAACAGTACACACACTGGCGCTCTGGGAGTTATGACACTACGCTAACTGGTGGCGAACAACTTTGAAGAAATTGTCAGAAGAAATCTGACGCAATCGAATCAAAACGTCCTTTTTTCGTTGGATTGAATTTTTTTTCTTTTTCAGCGTCTCCCTTCTTATCCCAATCCTGCAGAATTCAGCGCTTGTAGCTATGTCACTTTCTGGTTCCGCACTTGAAACGCCTATCAAGCAGACCTTCCGACCTCAGAAATTCGGGAAGCCTCTTTCACACGATCCACTTTCTTCCGAAAATCGACTACTCTAAACGTGGACGGCTTTTCTCCTGTCGTGTAAATCAGGATCCAACCACGGCGCGGGTGCGACTATGACGTCAATAACCTTTTGATTGTGCCGAGTGTGTAGTTCTAAATTTTCGACTGCGGTGAACAATGCGCATGCGCAGAAGCAGCGGCTGCATTGCCCAGCAGAAGACGCGGGGTACTGTTTCGCAAACAACGAAGGCACGTGTAAGTAGTATAGTACGGAATAAAAATATAGTGAGGCATAACTGGCAGTTTTACTTCACGTTTTCCATCAAAATAATACAAAACGTGTTGATTGTGGATTACTATTTATTATTTGTAGAAATGGAGTGGACGAAAGAAAGAGTTAAAGCTTTTAATTCGGCTTATGAAGAGGAGAGATGCCTCGTAGATATATAACATTTTATATCACATTAAGGTAATTTTAACCGCATGTAGTGTTATTTGTGATCTTTGTGTGTTACGGTGACTGCAGATATTCATTGAAAACATGCTACATTTTCTAGAATGCATGGAAATAAATACCCAAATTAGTGGCAAACAAAGTATCAGCAGTTTGCCCGAAAATTACAGCTGAAGATTGTAAAACTAAATTTGGCACTCTGCGGTCACATTACGCCAGAGCGAAAAGGCTGGGTGTTTTGCATCCAAACGCTTCTCTTGCTACCTCTGCGTTCTTTCTTTTTGCCTTCCTGCAATTACTACCATTGCTGCCAATACTACAAGATTTTCATCCATTTCGTTGTGTTGCATAAAAGGTTGCGATTAAAATGCAAATCAGCAAACGAAGTATTACGATGAAAACCACAGTCCAGAGACCGAAGAGCAGACAGCACACACACACACACACACACAAAGTTCCAAGCTATCGTATAAACGCAAACGATCACGCAAAACAAATGAAACACGGAAGCACCAGGGGCGCTGCAGTCGACACAGTCGGTTCGAGTAGTGAACCGAGACAAGAAAGTCGCTCGCGTAAAAGGGGGCTTTAGACTAGTAGTGTACCTGACTCATACATGTCCTAAAGCGCACTATCTAGAAAATTCCAAGAAAACGGGCTCTAAGGTTTCAAGCACAGCACATACACATAGCTGATAGCCTAGTCACTGATGCCTGTGCTGCAGCACGATCGAAATAGCTCAGGCGATGCCGGTGTGACTGACTCAGTGCGTTTGGTCAGAGTGCTAGCTGTCCTCTGTAGTACCTAATGATGATAATAAAATAAATCTGAGCCACGAATTCGACGATAAACATACAGCCAAACGAACCTTCGTCTGCAAACAACCGATCTAGCAATAAATAAGTAAATAAAAGGTGTTAGCGCGTTCGCCTGTCATGTAGATGATGCAAGTTGGATCCTACCTTCAAGAAGCATTTCCATTAATAAACCAGCTCGCCAAAATGACAACGAATATTTATAATTACCTACATTAAATATTTATATTTACCTACATCACTTGTAAATACATTTACAATTACACGAGTTTTTTAAAAGAAAATGTTGTAATTAAAATTTTAAGAACTGCAATCGCCATGCCATAAATAAAATTCTCTACGTCGTAAATGATCATATCTTAATACATTTATTTTATTTAAAATTGGCATTACTTTTAAAACAAATAATAAAAGTAAAATGTTTCCCAAGGTTAGATCGAACGCTCATCCACACGACAGTTACTCATGTAATTGCCTGTGCTGTTTCGCCACATTTATGTAGAAAACTCATTGACTCGTATATATATGAAGCTTTACAGCCTTTTTTCTCGGAATTTTCAGAATGCCTGTGCTGTTTCGCGGCATTTATGTAGAAAACTCATTGACTCGTATATGTATCAATTGCGCATAAGCTTTACAGCCTTTTTTCTCGGAATTTTCAGAATAGTGCGCTTTCAAACTGCTGTGAGTAGACGCCTTTGACAAATACAACTGATGGATTCACAGAATGTCAGATATTAAATGCGGATTGGTAAAGTTGGAAATGTGTAGCCAGCCGGGATTCGTACCCGACTATCCAGCTGGATAGCGGTTACCACCACAACACGAAATACTTATATTAAAACCGATCGTAATTTGGATCCCGAATTTCATTTTGAGGAGAACAACAACTTAGTACATCCAGAATGAAACTTTCGCTCTGAAGCGGAATGTGCGCTGATATGAAACTTCCTGGCAGATTAACATCGTGTGCCGCAACCGGGACTCGAACCTGAGACCTTTGCCTTTCGCGGGCAAGCGCTCTGTCACTGAGCTATCCCGACATGACTCAAAAGTCCCCCCTCACACTTCTGCTAGTACCTCGCCTTCTAGTTTCCAAAGTTCTCCAGCGACCTTGCATGACTAGCACTCCTGGCAGAAGGGAAATGGTGGAAACATGGCTTACCCACAGCCTAAGGGATGTTTCCAGAATGAAACTTTCACTCTAAAGTGGAGTGTGCGTTGATTTGAAACTTCCCAGAAGTTTCAACTTAGTACAGTTTCAGCTATTCTGCTTCGCAGTTTATTTAAAATGCAAAACATTCGAGAACTGCGAGGGAAAACGACATAGATTCCCTATCAACAGGTACGTATTCGTATGCGCTGGCTCACAACTTAACGAGTGGTTAGCTTAATGTTGAGACATTCCATGTTAAATAACAAAATTTTTGATATTGCTAAATTTCGACCATCTTACGTTCTATTCATATTTTACCAGGGTATTGTTACATGTCTTAAAGGATATTATACCATATTTTAGGCTAATATCTAATACGCTCGAGACTCCACGGCCCCCTTTGGAAGGGTGTCACATCGTGAGTGTGTCTGACGAACTTTTCGACAAGATTACTCTTTCAATGCTCTCCATCTCAGGTACTCTACTTGTCATTCCCAAGTCCAGGTTTCTAGGTCAGTTATGCCCCGAGAATCAAAAAATAACGTTTTCATGGGTAAATAATAAGTAGATTTTAAAACTTTATTTTAGAAATCATGCGTAAATTACGTGACCAGAAATTCAAGCTAAACTTTGGCAAACCCTTATTTAAAGGCAAAAGATTTTTATAACTTATTCTTCCTCTGCGTATGTGTTCTGCTTGGTAAGCCAGTGTAATGTTTGCAAGACTGAATCGGTTGTAATTCCTGGAATAGTAGTCCAGAAAATTGCCTCCGAAAAACCAGTACGCTAAATTTGAACAAGTATAGAGCCAAAGATCTTCAAAAGCGTCACCTCAGAATTAATTCAAATTGCACCATTAGAAAGAGCAGCTTTTTCCCTGTTACAATATAGTTTTTATTATTTGAAGCGCTCTATGTGTTGACTTATAAGACGGTTACCCAAATGAGTATACGGTGACTGCAGACGCATGTTTGACACATTTTTGGCCACGTTTGCAGTTTTTAGAGCTAAGGTACTTCACATTCTGATTTCCATTTATAGGTCAGTTTAGTCCAGAGAATTCAAAAATTGTTTTATCAAAGGCAAAGATTAAGTAGATTTTATAGATTTTAAAATCTATTTTGAAAGTCAGGTGTAAATTTCGTG
Source organism: Locusta migratoria (assembly GCA_026315105.1). Lineage (NCBI taxonomy): Eukaryota > Metazoa > Arthropoda > Insecta > Orthoptera > Acrididae > Locusta > Locusta migratoria. The sequence goes on from CM048749.1 coordinate 197,330,630, forward strand.
GCAAAATTCTGAGATCAAGTTTAGAAATCATTTATTAAGCGGCAAAGCGTATGTGTACATGATCTGCCTGGTTAAAAGCTGTGTGTGTGTTGTTTAATGTTGAACCTATCGTTTAATCAGACAGCAGGTTGTTCATTAACACAGCAATTTGGTTTAATTATGGCCCTGATATTGATGTATGTAGTTTTAAATAAGAAACAGTGCATTAAACTGATTATGTGCGCAACGGATATTTTAACAAAACAACTGTGGCAAGTCACCACATGAAACAGACATTGACTATACTCAAAAATTTTGACTGCGAGAAAGATATTAAAAAAAAACACAAACAACTTTCTTAATGTTTGACTGCGAGAATTTTATGCAGATCAGTACCTGATTATCAAAATTCAGTATCATAATCAATTAACAGTAGTGTTGCATGATAATCATTTACTGTGGCACCAATACGAAATCTGTACAACAAGATTACAAAATAAATACTGCACTTTAAATCCACAAATAACTAATTATCAGATGAAGGAAGTAGGTTAATCTTCTTACTACGTAAATGAAACAGGAAAGAAAGGTCAACTTTGTTACTTATTATTAATAATCACCATTACGTTACCTACATAATACATCCTTTTATAATGACATTAAATGCAATTACCTTAATTCCAGCGGTGGTACAACGTTTTCCTTGTAATAAAAATACAATATATATTCCAAATACAATCAAATCAACTTGCTCGCACAGCAGCCTCTGTTCTACATCGGAGCCATACACACAACTCAACCGCTCTCTAAGCGAGCTAAACCACAAGTGCTACTCTCTCTCTGCGCGAGCTCTAATGCTGTTGTTGTTGTTGTGGTCTTCAGTCCGGAGACTGGTTTGATGCAGATCTCCACAATACCCTATCCTGAGCATGCCTCTTCATTTCCACATAAGAACGGCAACCTACAGCTGCCTGAATCTGCTTATTGTATCCATCTCTTGGTCTTCCTCTGCGGTTTTTACCCCACACACTTCCCTCCAATGCTAAATTCACAATCCCTTGGTGTCTATGAATGTACCCTACCAAACTTCACAGACTTAAGTACACATATCGATACACACAGTAGAAGCGATATTATACATTTTCTTGCAAGCAAGTTACTCGACACAAAACAGGAGTCACAATATTAGACTCTTTTTTTGTGTCCAGAAATATGCCTCTATAAAATCTTAACTCTACAGTTGATTAAATTTGGAGGCATATTTCTTTACATGGGTCACCTCTAATTTTAATTTGAAATGCGCCATTAGGAAGAGCGGCTTTTGCTTTACTGGAACTGTGTGCATATTGTGAGTGCGCAGTTAGCGCGCTGCAGTTTCCTGTGTCCGCCCGCCAGGCGAAAGAGTTTACTGCTCTCTAGAGGCACCCGGCGCAAACCGCGGACAATTTTGCAGGTCCGTCCCAGGCAAAAGCTTTTTCTAGCCGAGTCTCGCCAGTTCGCGCCTATCTTTCCCGGTAGACGCATGCCAAAAGATATAATTCTATCGAATGATACATAATCATTCACCGTCTATACAGATCGAAGAGATGAAACTAATATTTGTCACATTCCTGTTGTAGACCTTCAAGGTCGACACTACGTCACATCCATTTATAATATCAATTGGTGGAACAGAAAGATTTGTGCAGTTTCAATCAAGCAACATGACACTCTGGTATCTTCACCCATCCAGATAGAGCAGCACGATCGTTCCGTTGGCCTGCAGGGCAAGATGGGTGTTGGATATCTGCACAACAAATTACTACCACAATACCAGCTCACACAGCAACAAGGCTGGGACGGCAATAGAGGTTATCTGAGGCAGTTCTTCTGAGCATCAATGCCAAATTCTATAATTTGGAACAACGATAATTAAGTCAACATCGCAGCTGGAAACCAACATAATTCTCATAATCATAGATATATTATGCCTTTCAGTATTCAGTCTGGAGCATAGTTCCCCCTAATAAAATTCCTCCATGATCCTCTAGCCAAAGCTAACCTTGATGCCTTGTTTGATGTTAAGTCTGTTACTTCAAACTCACTGTTCACTATTATCTGTTATCTTCTTGATCTACCTCGACTGCTGTTACCATCTACTGTCGAACGACCCATGAACCACGGGCAACGTATGAGTGGCCAACAAAGTGGGCCTAACAGTTGGACCTGTCTGGCATATTCTCAGCCATGGCCACCTTTGTGCTCAGACAGGAAACACTACCAAATCCACCGGTTAACCTCTCAACCGTTAAGGGTAAAACACAGTATGACCCTGTGCGAGTAAGGCTACCTTCCCAGGTACTTTGGCATATTGCTAGCAATAATGAGAGCAAAATGCCTGGTAAACAAACGAAATAGAGAGAAAAAAAAAGAAAAAGAAAGAGCTTCGGCAGAGGCTTGGTAAGTACACAAAGGTTGCGAATTCATGATAAAGACACACAATCAGGCTTCGAGCCTGGTGAAAGAGACCAATCCTGGCTAGCCTTGCATAGATATCGGGCGTGTTTCCTAGGCCATGGGGTTACCAGTCAGACTGTTAGTGGTTCAGCCTGCATGGACCAAAGCAAGGACTAAATCTTAAGCAAAACAATGTAATATTTCGGAAATGCTTTTTTTCAGTGACTATGTTGATGGAAGCATTCACGCACGCCACGCCAGCGTCCCGCCGACCTGGGGAAAGAGACGGATTCAGCGAGAGCCACCCCCAACTCTCACCTTCAGTACTGGATGCCGGGCTGCCTGCCGAATTGATGTGAATTTCTCATAAGAATTTACACAGCGATACTAGCCTGACTTCAGGTGCGTACAGATAAATGCCAATAGCAGACGCAGGGAAGAGAGACTTTTACAACCAAATGGACACAATAACGTGTGTGCAGAGAGAGCCCTTGTCTGCAGATACCAGCGGTTTCTAAAAGGCGAGGGAATCGTAGATAAACGGTGGACCCCTGCAGACGGGAAGAAGTAAACCAAACAGCTGAGTTGCACACATGTGTGAAATGGAGAGAGGCTGACTTCCAGTATAGATAAAGTTGTTCCAGCGAAACAATAATTCTGGCCAGGGAGAAAGACCCTGATAAGTTGCATACCGCCGGCCGCGGTGGCCGAGCGTTCTGCGGCGCGTCAGTCACAGTCTGCACGGCCACTAGGGTCGGGGGTTAAAATCCTTCCTCGGCCATGGATATTTGTGCCGTCCTTAGTATTAGCTAGGTCATAAATAGTAAGTTTAGGGACTGATGACCCCGTAGTTTTTTTTTATTTTTTATTTATTTTTATTTTTAAGGGACTTAACTACGGGGTCATCAGTCCATAAACTTACAAACTACTTATGAACTACTTAACACTAAGGACGGCATAAATATCCATGCCCGAGGGGGGATTCGAACCCCCGACCGTAGTGGCCGTGCAGACCGTGACTGGAGCGCCTCAGTCCCCTCGGCCGACCCCGTAGTTAAGTCCCATAAGCTCTACAAACATTTTTTTGAATTGCATACCAGACAGGCCCAACACAGACAGCTGCCACAAGGAACTGTTCTTTTAGAACCAAGAAGAAATGTATAAAAACATAAAACGCTTGACACGTGGGAAAAACGCCTGTTCTCAAGTCTCAACACACAGAAAATTTCGACCGGGGACTGAAGGGCGTGGTCGTGAAAACGGCGATCAGCTATTGGATGACATTGCAAAACAATCCCACGAATCACAGAGCTAAAGATGCGCAAAATTCAAGGAGGAGCTCTAGCTGGAGAGATATGGGGACTTGGGGAGAAACCACCGTCATTGGAGAAGCGAAGAGACATGCAAGCAGCTCGCGCCAGGGCAGATGCGGGACTTGGACGCCTTCGCTCTGGGGCCGCGCCCCGACACACAGTCGCAGAACGCAGGGCAGAGCAGGACAATGTGAGCTATGCCGCCGCGACCGCCACCGACGCCAACGCCACACCGCACGGCGCAGATCCAGCGCCTGACGCACCATCAAGTTAATGTTGGTGAGACAGGAAATTACTTTCCCCTTCCCCGTTCATATCTGAGTCGTGTCCATGCCCAGTCAAATTGGCCCCGAGATGATGTTTGGAAGTCTAGTTAAAAATGAAACTGAATTTCATGTGGTAATCCTGTGTGCAATCCGTTCAGTTCTCAAATCAGTCCCTTGAATCAAATTTCTCTACCACCCTAGTCCCATAATTACTCATTGTATTTTAAATTTATTCTACTACAGAGTAGGGGTTATTCAGAGAGAGGTTTTAAATACTAAAAGCGCCACGCATTTGCATATTAATACATACTTTACATATGACAAATTGCGTCATCTTTCATGTTAGGTAACCATTCAACCCATAGAACATCAGTATAAACAAGCCATATTCCAGTAAAGAATTCTCTGATATTTCTTATCGTAAAATTAAAATTCAAGTCATAGATAACCTACAGAAGAGTCTTTGCCTCCAAATTTGGTCAAATGTACTGTTTAGACTTTTTGGAGGCAACTTTCTGGACTATTAACTCTGGAACTTCAAAAGATACAGTTTTCTCATTATTACACGGGCTTACCAGGCAGAACATATACACAAAGGCAGAATAAGAAGGTACGAAAAGGATTTGCCGTTTAGTAAGGGATTGCCAAATTTGACCGCAAGGTGTTGGTCATGGAATTTACGCCTGACTTGAAAAACTATTTTGGAAAAAAAATGTTCAAATATTTGTATAGCTTATGGGACTTAACTACGGGATCATCAGTCCCTAAACTAGTTATGAACTAACTAAGGACGGGGATTCGAACCCCCGACCGTAGTGGCCGTGCGGACCGTGACTGGAGCGCCTGTCCCCTCGGCCACCGCGGCCGGCTATTTTAGAAAAGCTACTTAATATTTACCCAAGATAATGTGATTTTTGATTCTTTGGGCAAAACTGGTCTATAAATCTAGACTTGTAAATGCGAAGTATCTTAGATGGACTGAAATGAAAATGAAAACTTGGCCGTAAGTCGTCAGACACAAGCGCGATCCATGACACCACAAATGTGACTCTGGGGTCTCAACCCCATTAGATATTGGCCTAAAAATAATCGTATACAATCCTTTAAGAACTGCAACAACATCGTAGTAACATTTGAACAAACTTGATGATGGTTGAGTACCACCCTTTGTCGATTTGACATGGAATGACACCATTCGCAAGTGCCACGTGAAAAGTTAGGGCCAGTAAATATGTATGGCTCCCACGCACTACTGGTTAGGCTTCGAAGAGGGAAGGGACCTTTCAAAATGTGGGAAAACTTTTGCCGTATAACGTATATTTATGTAAATTTCAGTACGTAAGTTTTGGTTTCACCAACACTAGAAGTTGACGACGTTACCAAAGGGCGGCGAATGAAAATTTGTGCCCGGGGCAGTTTAAGGGGCAGATACCACACGCTGTAAATAATACATGGCTGTGTGGTGGGTGATGGATGTTATGGCGGCGGGAAGTTTATTTCCATGAGATGTTCAAATGTGTGTCCATGTTCCTCAATGCATAATGCAATGCGCCGTCGAAAGGATCTTCGGACGAGATGTAACATCGCCGGTGTGCCGGAACGACATGCGTCCTCGATGCGCCGTTTTAGATCATCTGGGGATGTGGGCTCAGTGACATAAACACGATCCTTTAGATATCCCCACAAAGAGAAATCTACTGGTGTTAAATCGGGCGACCTTGCGGGCCATGAATGAGTACCATGGCGCCCCAACCCCACCACACAGCCGTGTATTATGTACAGCGTGTGGTATCTGCCCTTGAAACTTTGAATGGTTGTAGCTCCCAAACTAACAGTGATAGGAATGTAGTTTAAATTGATTTGGACGCAGCTGGTTTCAACGAATCCAATGCACGACAGAAAAAACTATTGTTGCATTTAAAAAATTGGATCTTTGTGCTTAACTCTTTGGAAAATGATACAATAAATTATGTTCATAGCTTCGCAGAAAGTGTAACATTGCTTGTGTTGACCTACCGCATTAAAAGTTCTCGTTACATATTATTTTATAAGTTACAGAGGCAAACATACTTAGTGAAACACCCTGTATATATGACGACGTTACAGCGTTCATTTAATGAAATAAGTCGCAATTTACGATGACTCGGTTGCGGAGCAGGAGATCCCGGGTTCGAATCCCGGCCGGTCAGAAATTTTCATTTACAGCCCTTTGGTATTCCATCTAAACCTAGTACAGTGATGCCATAAGTGATTGCAAATTACGATTTACTTCAGTACAAAATACTGCTAATACGCCAAGTGTGTACTTAATTTCCCAGGCATGAAGGTTACAGTGCCAAAGTACAAAAACCCTGTGGGTGTAAAAAATTCTCGATGCTGTATTCTGTACCATCGTCCGAGCGTCGGTACTTCGCTTCATGCATCCGCTTAGCGCGAATCACCCCTTTAGGGCTGTGATGGAGAACCCCAGGTGACATACTGGCGCAGGAGAGACTGCTAACGCGGCGGCTGAAATGCTCACTGAGGTATTTACACGTCCGCGTCACGCAAGGTGGCGGACCCGGCGTCGCGCAGACGCCGCGCCGGCGGAAATTTCGTTAGCGGCGACAATGGAGGGCGGCGGGTGCGAGAGCAGGTGGCGGCTTCATTTGTCGCGCCGCACAAAGGCCGCACAGCCACGACCCACCTGCCGCCCACAGCGCGCTCTGCGGGGCGCTGCAGCGGAACCTCGCCCTCCACAAAGCCTTCTGAGCGACGCGGGTCCTCCAACAGGCTGCACAGCTTCTCGGCAGTCTGAACCTCTATTGTCTTTGCAGTGAAGGCTTTCACGGCCGGCTGAAATAGTTGCTGTTGAAGCTCCCGGTGTTGTATTGTCGTGGTGGAAGAAACATTTCTTCAATAGAGGTCATCATCAGATCATGTACATAGTGAGCAACACCTCAAGACATGGCCTACCTCACCTTGCACATCACTACGTTTCCCACATTTTGAATGATCCTCTCCCAATCAAGACATCACCAACAATTCCTGCCCAAACGTTCACAGAAAATCCGTGTTGATGCCGTGATTGCACAATTGCATGCGGATTCTCGTCACCCCACACATGTTGATTGTGAAAATTTTCATTTTCATCACGTTGGAATGAAGCCTCATCCGTAAATAGAAAATACGCTCTAACATAGAAATTAATTGTTTCCGGACACACGCCCACATAACGTTTTCTTTCTTAGTGTGTGCGGAACGTTTCCTGAAAGTTTGGCCGTACCTTTTTGTAACACACTGTATAATCAGGTTTTAAAGCAGTTATGAAGTATGATCTAAACGAGGCTTCCGCGGTCGTTGTCACTGTCAATAAAATTCTTCGGTGTTTTAGGCCGCATTGTCAGTGAAACATCTTGACAAACGCCACGTACGACAGTGGCCGAAACGTTGGAATTTTATATGTTAACAATGTCACCAAAAATCCCGAAGAATTTTATTGACACGAAGTAAAAACGTAGATTTTTTTACAGACGTTCAGGAATTTCTTACAAAAGGTCGCTTAATTGGTTTATTTCCTTACCACATGCCAGGTACACAGAGTTTTAGGTTTACGAAAGAAGTCTTTCAGATATCGACGCTGTTGTTAGAATGATCAAAGGACGTGTCGCACCCTGCGGCAGGTAACGAACTCCGTCGAGAAGCGGAGCCAGGCGACGGATAACGATGTCCCAGCAGCACTGACAGAAAGAGAACTCGACACAAGTATCAACTCCCCTACTGCGCAACAGTTCGGACGTGTGAAGTAGCAACACTCCTGTTGACAGCATAATACGCACAATACAATATCTCTCTGCTTGTGGAGGTAACCAACTGGAAAACAGAAGTATCTAAGAAGGTATGTCATTGGATGCTTTCTATCCTTTTCAAATGTCTGTCAAGCTTTTCGGACTTAACTGCGTGGTCATCAGTCCCTAAACTAACAAACTACTTACATTCAAGCCCGAGGGAGGATTCGAATCCCCGACGGGGAGCGGCCTCACGCACCGAAGCATGGCGCCTCAATCCGCTCGGCCATTCCACCGTGGCTCTGTCCTTTTCCTCAGTTACATTAATATGCATTGATTATCTGATCTGTATATGCAACTGAATAACAATACCAACACACATTTCATCCGCGTTCAGTAGATCTACATCTACATGGGATACACTGCAAATCACATTTAAGTGCCTGGCAGAGAGTTCATCGAAGAACTGTTAAACTATTTTATCTCCCATTCCATTCTCGAATAGCGCGCGGTAAGTATGAACACCTGAATCTCTACGTTAGGGCTCTGATTTCTCATTTTTTATTATGATGATCATTTCTACTTATGTAAGTGGGAGTCAACAATATATTTTCGCATTCGGAGGAGAATGTTGGCGATAGTAGTTTCGTAAGTAGCCCACTCCGCAACGATAAGCGCCGTTGTTGTAATGATTCCCATCCCAGATCCTGTGTCATTTCCGCAACACTGTCTCCCCTGTGTTGTGACAATACGAAACCAGCTGCCCTTCTTTGGACTCTTTCGATGTCCTCCGTCAAAACCACCTGATAAGGATCCCACACTGGGCAGCAATACTCCATAAAAGGACGGACAAGCGTAGTGTTTCTTTTGTAGTTCTGTTGCATATTTTAAGGGTTCTGCCAATAAAACACAGTCTCTGGTTCGCCTTTCCCTCGACATTATCTACGTGTTCTTTCCAATTTAAGTCAGAAGTAATTGTAATTCCTAGGTATTTTTTGGAGTTTACGTCCTTCACATTTGATTGATTTATCATGTAAACACAGAACTACATCCTATACAGAAACTGCTATTAGAGAAAGGTTTGAAACATTCGACTAACACCATATTACACGACGTACATATAAAAAAAATCTAAGCGTTGTCAATGAACATACCTTTACATTTGAAGAACAAAACAAAAGCCGTGAAATACACTTAGGATTCACCAGAGAACTGGTAAAGAAAGAAATATAAAAGAAACATAACATAAACCAAATAAATAAATCCAATCTGATACAGTACGATGAAATCACGGAAAAAGAAGTTAACAGCAAAGATCATTGTAGAACTAATGCAACCAAAGGAAATTTGACGTCTTTATGCGCAAAGAACGCTGCATCACAAAAACCAGTGAATACGTAATAACCACCATCGTAACTACACTGAAATCAGACCAAACTGCACGCTATCAGGCGACTGCGGAAAAAATTAAAAAGAATTCAAAATACACTGACAAACAAAAATACCACATAACAGAGAAGAAACACCGACACTCCGCAGCCAACCTCAACATTATAAACAACAGATCGCTCTACGGTCAGTTATATATTTCAGAAAATCGTCAATACACTTATCTCATAAACAGACACTACAAAAATAAATAAATAAATAACCACGGAACACTATAAAATAAGAAAGTGACCTAGAATACCCCATAGCATCACTAGTCATATTTGAGATGGAAAACATATAAGCATCCCTACCCATCAAAGGAACAGTAGCGTACAACTGAATGACAGGTCACACCAATCTTACTCCAGGAGCAATCTCAGAATAACAAGTATGCTCGAACTAACTACCAAACAAAATTACTTCCAGTTCCAGCGGGAACATTGCACAGCGAGGAAGGACTACCCATGGGTTCCCCGATATCAGGAACAATAGCTATCTTTTGTATCAGTCACTTCGAAAAAAAATATCCTTTAAGATAAAAACAGATGAATGATTGAAGGGTGAATGTTAGCACATATATGTGTATGGCATATGTCTTTCGGATAAATACATGAGAGAATAGATGAACTACACTTACAAATAAACAAATCCCACCAAAACCCAAATTTCGAATGTATGAAGCAAAGGTTAGGTGCAGTTGGGCCAATCAGTAATTCAGTAACACGTGAAATCAAGACATGGACACTAATTTTATTTCAATTAAGATGACCAGTTTCAGTGTTCTGTTAAGTGCATTGTGCATTCATAGTGTAAACTGCATTTAAGTCCAGACTGATGGTTCTCTTTACAATGCTCCCACAATGCAAAATTGTAATCCTTTTCAAATTAATAAGCATTGATTAAACCCAGTGTCACCGGCCGCAGTGGCCGAGGGGACTGAGGCGCTCCAGTCACGGTCTGCATGGCGACTACGGTCGGGGGTTCGAATCCCCCCTCGGGCATGGATATTTGTGCCGTCCTTAGTCTTAGTTAGTTCATAAGTAGTTTGTAAGCTTAGGGACTGATGACCCCGAAGTCAAGTCCCATAAGTTCTACAAACATTTGAACATTTGAAACCCTGTGTCATGTAACTTGGGATACATTTTATTACATTATTAGCCTAGACACTGGGTTATATTGCACTTACAAATAATAATTTTCTCATCTATATGCTATAGTAGTCATAATGCTCCAGGAATTGATGGAAATTTATACGACATCTGGCTTTAATTAAATAGCAAAAAATAATGTAAAGTACACCTGGAAAATGTAAAAAGAACAATATAAGTTCGTCGATCCAGCAGAGGGAAATTTCATTGATTCATTCTTGAGGACACGACCACATGGACAAAGCCATACGCACGTACGTACAGCCACTAGAGTGTGAGCAATGTCGATGCTAGTACCATTCATACCCTCCTTTCCCAATAATACAAGCTGTAATTCTCCCATGGAGACGATCGTAGAGGTGCCGAATGTAGTCTTGCGAAATGGCTGCAATGCAGTGCCTCAGTTTAGCCAGATTTCGTGACGCTCTTTCAGACCGCGCAACATGACGTTTCATCCTGTCCCAGACATTCTCAATGCGGTACAGATCTAGGGATAATGATGGACAGTGTGGTTGACGTACACGTTAGGTTGTACGGGTTATGTGTGGACGTGGATTGTCCTGTTGGAAAAGCAGAATACCTTGTTGGTGCCCGAACGGTGGCAAGAAGAGTTGAATGATTATTTCAGCGTTCAATTCTGCCTCGACGATCACTAAGGGAGAACGGCTAGAGTAGGATATGACTCCCCACACCAAGACAGGTGTCCGCCCCGTTTGCTTCTGTAGCGTACACTCCAGATTTTCGGGCTCCCTTGCACGACACCACACACGCGTACGGCCATCATTGACACCGAAGCAGTAGCGACTCTTATCAGTGAAGAAGACACGTGTCCATTCGTACCTTCATAAGTGACTATCTTGACACCACTGGAGGCTGGCTGAACGATGTTTGGGGCGTGACCAGAGGGCACCCTAAAGGCACGCATGATCGTCCATCATTGTGTGGGGAGCCGTATCGCACACTAACGTTCTTCGATAGGGATCGTCGAAAGAATATTGAAGAATTCACCGCGCCCATTGCGCTCCAGTCTGGCGGTAGAGTCTGAAATACGATGTTCCTTCGCAGGATCGTTCTCGGTGGCAGCCGCCTCATGCCGCTCCACAGGACGTCTGGGACCGACATGTGCTTTGCTAGCACTTTGGGGGGATCCTCCTGCTCATGGTGATCGCTACAGAATGTTATCGTGGACGGGCTGCCCTGCTAGACGTTGCGGTTCGGTGAGAGCCTAACGGGTATGACTCCCGCCGCATTAGGCTGCTATTGTGGTAACGTATTATGTCCCAGCACGCTGTTTCAATTACTCAGGCGCTGGCTGACGTCTGGAAGTCTCTCCTTGGTGGTGTAGAGAAGGAAACTTTGTTCCTTTGCTTATGTAGCAGTTCCAGAGCCGGGTTTCACGCCGTTCTTAGCTGATATCCCGCTTTCCGGTTTATCAGGTGCGGGCCCCATCCTGATTTCAACTAACTCCTTTATGTTACTATCCCAGAACCTGGGGTTTGCGGTAGGATCCTAGTTTGGTCATAATGCATGATGTGTCCAATTCCTGGCAGAGTTCTGCTGTAGCTGACATAGTGGCCTGTCTTAGTCTGGTATGTTTTTGATCTTACTTACATCTTCCGTCAACGGTTCTGGTGGTTTGACCTGTGTATAGATACCCGATTTTCTTAGCCCCAAATCATCTTTAACTCCCCCCCTCCCCCTGAGGAGTAACATAATCTCGTTTACTGGGCAGAATAAACTTTCGATTTTATGTTTCCTCATTATTATGTTGGTTTTGACAGATATAGGCCCTACATATGGGAGGAAGGTGTAGCAGCCGTTCTCCTGCGTTTTGATTTTAAGAGTCATTCACGCATATTTATTACATACAATCAGTTCGAGAAAATAGCTTGAAAGAGCTGGTTTGGGATTGCGCCTGTTGTTTAGGGGTTAAGGGGGTTATTCGCCACCGTCTGTAAGCAAAGGGAAGCTTGGTTGGACACGGCTGACAGGACACCTGATTGGTGAACTTATGGAGCCTATAGCTCCACCTGAGATCCCTACATATGTCCATGCCAGTCGACAGACTACAGTTTTTGCCGAACTATGGCGTAGTCACGAATTTCTTGGCCGAAGGCGAAAGAGATATCCGGCGGGAGATCTGTTCTCTTACTCTCCAGTAACAGGATTGAAGTGTTGCCCACTGTTGGTAATACCTGTGAGCCACCAAGGGCTACCTCGCCCTTGCAGCGGTGGCCAATATTCCTGAGAGGGCTGTGAATCTCAGAGAGTATGTCCGGGAGCTCAAGAGTGAGGCTGGTGATGGAACACCACAGGGAAATAGCGGGACGGTCGAGAGAGAAGGCCACTCTGTTTGCTTTCCGCGATGTTTCGTCACAGATGTGGAAGAGGCTCGTGTGCACCCAGTTGCAAATCTTAGCTTGTATCAACACCAATGGCTCCAGCCGTCTGGGTTCAGAATTCGTCCTCGGCTTCTGCAGGCGGCTGGCGGATATGTTAACGGCAACTACCTGCACTTGAGAGATGAAAACAGCGTTGTTCCCAGAACACATCACGATCCTCTGGTTTGGAAACGAGTGGGAGTGTTAAACTGGAGGTTCAGACGATCCTGTGTCGATCCTAGATTCCTATTTCTCTAACTCCGTTATCCGATGGGGAAATGTTGCATTCCGGTAATAGGACAGGTGTGCACTTGCACCCAAGAAGCGGCTACTAGCTTCGCGGGGTGCATGTTGAAAGTACATTTGGATATTTTACGGTAGACATATTCCTCAGAATTCAGACAGGGCTGCACTCGGTACAACAGAACGGAAAAGTAATAAGTACGGGATCCTAAGATTATTACAGAGCTGAAACGTTAAATAAAGTAGGTGAACATCAGGGTTAAACGTGGTTGGAACTCCCCCCTCCCCGAACATCTGAAGATAAACCTGCAAAACACTTCACATAAATTTCCTAGTCAAAGTATTATGAAGATATAGACTGGGAGAAATGTGTTTAAGACTGGTGGAAATGACTGAAAATCAGAGAATTTTTTATAATTGCCTTATCCAAAATATACCATGAGCAGTGAAATACAGAAACGACTCGCGGAGATAACATCTTACACATGTTGATGACGAACAGACCCGAAATTTTCGATTGAGAAGAGAACGGGGAATCGGTGAAGATATAGCTGCTACAGCTTCAATGAATACAGCGTTAACAAGGAATATCAAGAGTCAGACGAAGGTCTTTCTATTATCAAAAATGAGTCAAGTTCTTACAAAAGATAGAGTTTATTTTACAACAGATACAGCAGAAACTAGGAATATCAAGAAACAGAAGATCTATCCATTATCAAAAATTGGTCGGCGTTCTTACATATGTTAGCATTTTCTTTGCAAGGTGGGATCTTTCAATAGATCATCAGACCGTTGTCTCATGTTCATGACGAGACGATGATCACATGAGACAGATGGTCTGGTGATTCGTTTAAACATCTAAACCGGTTACCTTGAAAAACTAATTTTTTAAATTTGTAAACACTTCACTGAAATTTTCATAATAAAAATTTTACCAGTTTGCAGTTTTACCAAAAGGGGAAAAATTTAACAAACTCATTAAGATCTTTCTGTTCACCAAAAGCGACAAGAGGTAGATTTCAGAGTACTTGACAACATGTAAGTCTCTTCACTGAAACTGGCAGTGTTAATCATCTCTGGATAAAGTTCAAGAATATCGTAGAATAAGCTTTGGACAAAAACGTACTGAGTAAAATTATAACGAGAACTTACTGCAAATACAAATGCAACAAAACCTTGAAGATAAGCAGAAGTTATACGATACCAAAATTAGCGTTATGAGAACCACGCGAGTTGCTTTCAATAACTTTGGAAGTAAGGTAGTATGTACCGATTCAGCATAGAGTCGTCTGGTCATATTTTAAATGGGTTGAGGGATAGAAACCCAAATGCTCAGACACTATGACAGTAATGGAGTTCAAGCAGATAGTACACGAAAGGCCGAAACACAAAGGAACATTTCATCGTAGTTCCTCCTCTAAATTTTTGCACGGAGTACAAAATGCGAGCTATCGAAATAAGTGACAGAGGAATAATAAAGAAATGGAAATCGCCCTACTAAGGAAAGGTGGTTTTACATTATGGGATAGCAGATCGATTTTACAGGTACACGGAGTTTCCTTTAACGCGCGCGAATGCGTCGCGAATATGATTGGCAGACTCCAGTCGCAGAAGCTGCAAGAGAAATTTTCTTGATGGCTGTAAGGGCTGTTGTCAACGTTCAAAGAGCATATAGTTTCTCGGAGAGTGAACCATTCTATTTCTTCCACTTACGTATATCTCTCGAAAAGTACACGAAGAGAAAATTAGTTAAAGTCCACTCGGAAGCATACTGACAACCTTTTTTTCCGCAGATCACGTGCGACTGGAATAGGACGCCGGCCGCGGTGGCCGAGGGGACTGAGGCGTGCCAGTCATATATATTTGTGCTGTCCTTAGTAGTAGCTAGTTCGTAAGTAGTTTGTAAGTTTAGGGACTGATGACCCCGTAGTTAAGTCCCATAAGCTCTAGAAACATGTTTTGACAAGGAGGAAGCGATGATTGGTACACAGAGCCACACAGCCTGAGGTGGCTTGTGCACTGTCGATATATGTAGCTGGCGCGCCTGCCGGTCAGCAGCACTGCTGACACTCGTGCAGCAACTATAGCCTGGTACACAGGCGATACAGCAAGAACATTACAGTCTGAAACTGCCGCCGACGTCGGAGAGTGAACAGAAAACACTCCTAGCAATCACAACTGCTACACCACGAAGATAACGTGCTACAGACACGAAATTTAACCGACATAAGAAGTTGCTGTGATACGCAAATGATTAGCTTTTCACAACATTCACACAAGGTTGGCGCCGGTGGCGACACCTACAAGGTGCTGACATGAGGAAAGTTTCCAACCTATTTCTCATACACAAACAGCAGTTGACCAGCGTTGCCTGGTGAAACGTGATGCCTCGTGTAAACAGGAGAAATGCGTACCTTCACGTTTCCGACTTTGATAAAGGTCGGATTGTTGCATATCGCGATTGCGGTTTCTCGTATCGCGACATTGCTGCTCGCATTGGTCACGATGCAATCGTACCTCGTACCGCTAGTAGTCTTTGCCATTTCCGTTCCGCTCCCAAGTAAGTCGAACAAAATACGACTGTCTGTATGTCCCCATACGAGCCGTAACTTCATTCTGCCTTATCTTGGTAGTCCTTATGTGAAATGTAAGTTGGCGGTAGTAGAATCGTTCTGCTGTCAGCTTCAAAAGTTAGCCATCTAAATTTCATGAATAGTTTTCGCCGGAAAAAAACTTCGCCTTCCTTCCAGAGATTCCCACTCGAGTTTCCGAATCATCTACGTAAAACATTTCCGTTACACTTGTATTCTGATTGAACTTACCACAAACAGGCCAAATACACCGTCTCTGAATTTCTACTGTCTCCCTTTAAATCTATCAGGTGGGCACAGTTTATAAATCGTCCAATTAGTGTTTTATACGCGATATCCTTTACTGATAAACTACATATTCTTTCAATAAATCGAAGTCTGACATGCTCTTCTCAACAACTGTCCTTACAAGTTCGTTCCATTTGATATCGTTTTGCGACAAGCAATCTACTGCTAAAAATTAAGAATAAGATTATGGGATTCTTTACCATACGCAATAGCACCGCCTTATATTTTTCTACTTTTAGAGCAAGCTACCAATTATCGCACTAACAAAATATTTTGCCATTCTTCTTGGATATTTATTACAGTCACACTACGGTGACACCTTTCCATACAAAAAGCATCATTAGAAAACAACCAGAGATTTCTACTAACTTCGCCCGTCTGAACATTGATAGATTAGATTAGATTAGATTACTACCTGTACCAGAGATCTTAAATACGACTTTTCGGAATGATGTGGAACGTATCAGTTTAATAAGTGGTGTCTATACATGGCACTCAATATTTATGAATTTCTTTTTTTTATTTATTTTTTATTTTTTTATAGCGAAATTAATAACTTTTATTTAAAAATGCATCTAGGCGTTGCCATTTACAATTTTTTTTACAATTTCTTTTTAAATATTAATTGGCTTTATGTCAGACTATTCATGCTAATTGGTAAGTGACCGAAGACTTCTGTGGCAGCATAATTCACTCCTTCCTGTGCCACAGATTTAACCTTGAATAGTGAATATCACACTCTCTCCTAGTGTTGTAGCTATGCACACTGCTATTACTTTTGAATTGGGTCGTATTGTGAACAAAAAATTTCATGAGTGAAGGTCCTGGGATTTTTATCTGTAACTTTCCACTTCTTTCACCTCTGGCAGTATTGCTCATGTGAAAAATACTGAGTAGCACCGTGGTTCTGAACCCACGTTAAACTGTAGGTCCCCCTATAACTGGCTGGGTAAGTCAGTTCGAAGGTCGGAGGAAGGCAACGGCATACCACCTCCAAACAGGACTATGCCTAGTAATGCACTGTGGTGTTCAAACCAATCTGCGGATTGAGTTGGTTTACGTTTTAGGAGGCGATCCACTTATAATATTGTAAAAAGATATAAAATAGCCAAGATCGCTTATCATCAATTTTTTATTAACGACGACCGGTTTCGCTGAACCATGTCAGCATCATAAGATCAAATAAAATATTTTACAAGTTTGCTTTTGTCACTCACTTGATAATTATGTTTTATTATAATGAAATAGTGCACCTATGCAACTGTTTGACATTACAATATTATGGCTTTGTAAAATATTTTATTTGACCTGATGATGCTCACATAGTTCAGCGAAACCGTGCGTCGTTAATAAAAATTGATGATAATGTTAAGCGATCTTGGCTATTTTATATCTTTTTACAATCTGCGGATTGTTGACTGCTTTACTATATATTGTGAAGCTACAGTGAAGAACTATATATCCTTAAATAAATGCCTGCAGGATGATCGTGGGTGGGCTCCAGCAATTGTTCTGATTACAGGCTTTTGTAAAATGAATATTTTTTTTACTCATTGTTGTATTGCCCCAGAATATGATCCCTTATGAAAGCTGTGAAAGAAATTAGGCATAGTAAGCTAATTTACTGAGATGTATATTAACAAATTTTGTAATGACTCTTATAGCATAAGTAGCTGACCTTCAAACGTTTTAGCAGGTCTTCAATGTGTTTCTTCCAATTCAACCCTTCGTCAATGCAAACACCTAAATATTTTTAATATTCCACCTTAACTACAGATTTCCGTTCAAAGTCTATATTTATTAATGGTGTCGTGCCATTTACTGTATGAAACATATATTCTGGTTTTTATCAAAGTTTAATGAGAGTCCATTTGTAGAGAACCACTACACAATTTACTGAAAGATGTCATTTACAATTTCGTCTGTTAATCCCCGTTTGTCAGGCGTGATTAACTATTGTTAATGAGATTTGCCTATAATTATGCGAGTCCGTTCTGCAGCTTCTCTCATAAACAGGAGTCACTTTTTTCCAGTCGGTTGTGTCTCTGCACTGGAAAAGAGATCCGCAAAAAATGCAAGATAAGTAAGGGGCAGTGTCGAAGATTGCTCTTTCTATAAATGAATGGGTGTTTCACTTGAATCTGGCGATTTATTGATTTTGATCTCTCATTGCTGCCTCTCCACAATATCGATGACTCTTACCCGTCCTTCATTCTTGAGTCTGAGGAGACTATGCAGTCAAACGGAGGAGCGTTTGTACGATCCTCCCATGTGAATGATTTCTTGGACGTGAAAATTAAAAATTCAGGCTTCCTTTTGCTCTCTTGTATCCCGTTTATGGATTTCACATAAGGATTCTCCTTTCGCGGGAGCATTTTTTGTGGCAAGTCAGCAAAGCTATTTATTTATTTATTTATTTTTGTATTAGATGTGAGAAATTATTTTTTTAAATTTTGATGTTTTTATTTTTGTGATTCATGTCTAAAACGCATTAGTGAGCTTAAATTTTTGTTGGTAAATGGATGCCCCACGTCCCCATTATGAGCTGTTAGTGTGGCAATTACTGTTAAAAATAAAATACCGTGATTTCTTATTATTTCACTTTGTTTTAAAAATATATACTTTTCATGTTTAATGTTTACAAATAATATTTCTTTCTCAACAACGTGTTAAAATCATCGTCACAGTACCTTCCTGCAACAGTAGTGATCTTGCGACAAACAGAAACTGATTGCTGTAACATTTATCCCACACCTGCTACTCTGTACAACACCAAGTGGTCAGGCTCATACAAAGACGATAAGGCATATTCGCAGAAAATTTGAGATAACCCTAAGTTGGTGATAAATATGCTTCCCAAGGACCACAAGAGACACTGTGGTATGTGCATTTTCATAGCCCCTTTCAATATCGACTTTGGTGCTAAGCACACTCCCCACGAACCCTGTAAAAACCATCATTTGGTGACTAAGGTTTCTACAGTCCTAAAAGCTATATTTTACAACAAACGGAAACCGGAGCTAGTGAAACGGACAGCCACTAGGACTCCCCTGCCTCTTTTACGGTCTTCTTTGCTTGCTGGGTTCTGAACCTAGAGTACAACTATCTATACTCCCTCGGAATTTTTCAAAATTATTAAACGACAGTAGTTTTTTCCATCTCTAATCCACGTAATTATTGCGCTAGATAATGGAAAAAAGACATAGAAAAATAAACAAATTTTCGACAGAGAAAATGTCGGTCGATATTTAAATGCGGTTCAGTGTTCAAAATTATTGCAAAACTGAAGTAAACGACAGGGAAAGACCGATAATATACAATAAGTACAATAACCACGATGAATACGAAGACCAAGAAAGGACAGAGAGAGTGTGATACAAGGATGATGTCGTTCACCCTTACTGTTCAATCTACACGTTGAAGAAACAATGACGGGGTTAAATGAAAGGTTGGAAACTGGAATAATGATAAAATCTTTGACGTCATTGCAGTCAGCAGTGAAAGTAAAGAAGAAATTGAATGGAATGACAGAGTGCATTATATAATACAACGGAAACAGACAGAAGTAATGAAAAAAGAGTAAGAAATTTAACATCAAAATTTCTGA
Organism: Locusta migratoria; assembly: GCA_026315105.1. NCBI lineage: Eukaryota > Metazoa > Arthropoda > Insecta > Orthoptera > Acrididae > Locusta > Locusta migratoria. The sequence continues at coordinate 197,350,080 of CM048749.1, forward strand.
TTGCGAATCGAATGATGTTAAGAAATTATACTCTCTTGGAAGCAAAATCACCCCTTGACTGTCGCAGCATGGAGGACATAAAAAGTATATTGGCACGTGCAAAATGGCCAAAAGAAGGCTACTGGTATCGAACATATACCTCAACTTCAAGAAGAAATATCGGAGAAGGTGCGTTTTGAGCAAAATTTCGTATGGAACTAAAAAATAGTGGGAACTCCGAAAAGGAATAGAAACGAGCGGTTGTGGAGTGGCTGATCGCTCTTACGTGCCTTGCAGGGAATGCGCGGTTGTTCGCCGTTGGAGGTTCGAGTCTTCCCTCGTGCATGGGTACGTGTGTGTTGTCCTTAGGTTAGTTTAAGTTAGTTTAAATACTCTGTAGCCCTAGGGACTGATAACTGCAGCAGTTAAGTCCCTCAGATTAACAAACATTTGAACATTTTTAAGTATTTTATTTCTTATTTTTTATCTATTTACTGATTTTTGAAGAGAAATGAAAAATTTGAGAGGATGTACTATTCTAGAATGTTGAAAATTAACTTTACTTATAAATAAAGAAATGAATTGGTTTTCTGCAGAACAGGTGGAGTTAGTAGGATATGCAAAACACTGAAAAGAAGAAGGAGCAGAATAGTAGGAAATGTGTTACTACGTTAGTGAAAGCCTTGATAGTATTCAAGGGGGCTGTGAACGGTAAACACTTTAGGTAAGCGGAGTTTGTTATATAGAAGGACATTGGGTTCAGTACTCTAACATGAAGCTGTTGACATGGTAGGCTGCCTCAAAGCATCCAAAAGACTGAAGGCACAATTTAAAGAAAAACTCAATTGCCGGCCGCGGTGGCCGAGGGGATTGAGGCGCTCCAGTCACGGTCCGCACGGCCACTACGGTCGGGGGTTCGAATCCCCCCTCGGGCATGGATATTTGTGCCGTCCTTAGTTGTAAGTAGTTCATAAGTAGTTTGTAAGTTTAGGGACTGATGACCCCGTAGTTAAGTCCCATAGACTCTACAAACATTTGAACATTTTTGAAAACTCAATTTATTACCCTTCAGCTGCTATAACATAGCTCCCTCAAGTAACACGGATATTATTTCTTACTGTCTTCATATACTTCTAACTACCCTGTCGCTTTATTTCAGTTTCTTATATATATTATTCTCTACACAAAAACAATTTTTTTGATCCCTTATAACACCAATCAGTTTTCAGTATCTTCCTGCACATATTAAATACACTAATATGATAACTTTCCGCTTTTCCCTCAGCTCAAGTTTCATTTCAATAAAATGCTATTCTTAAACGTACTTTCTCATACATTTCTTCCTCAAATGAAGAATGTAGTTTGAGATTAATTGACCATTTCTGCTAGTGATACGTTTTTCTCGCACTTGTGTGTTTCTTGTATCGCATATAAATGAATTTATTACGTAAGCGACATGAAACAGGTTTTGAGTGGAAGAGAACTGGGTATTAAAGAATTACTGTAAACAATGCATTAACAAAATGAAACACTTCCTAACCATGAGCATCCGCTATCTGAATTTACAAGTAAATTTTAAACAATATAACAAGTGGAAAATTTATGAGAACCTCCAAATTATCTTTCTTCAACAGATGGATTTAAGAATTAAAATTCTTTACAAACTTGTATAAGCTTGACAAGTTTCAAGCGAGGGGGCGATCTAAATTAATAGTTAAGAATATATGCCAAAACCTCTTGTTGAATATTTTATTTTATTGTACATCACCGGTTTCTGCAATCTTAATTGTCATCTTCAGATCTGTAACTAGAATTATTAAAAATAGCACCTCATTTGACATATTGCTTGATGTCTAAGTTATAAATATTGCATATATATATTTTATATGTACCATGTACGCTCATATAAACTAGATGCGTAAGATTTAAAATTGAATGCTTTGGTGAGGCGAGTGTCAACAGCCGTAATATATTTCATAAAATGCATTTTTAAAACCATCGGCTGTTTATTATAAACCTTATATGATTACTCATGATTAACAATGACCACAAAACATATGTTGCCTCAGGTCTACACCATTTTAAGGAACCTATACTGCAACAAGAGTATTCTGCATATTGACATGGTTCCTTAGGATCTTGGTTTATTCATCCACATGGTACCTGTCATTTCAAATTTCTAAATTTTACTTTTACTACATAAGATAGAAACCCCCCCCCCCGCCCTCTGAATAACATCCTTGTTTTAGCGATAAGTAGCCTCATGTCTGAGTATACTGTACTTTACTATATAATTCAAGAAGTTCATGTAGTCCTACACCGTACCAAATTTACAATATCTGCCTGTTAGTAATTATGCTACTCTAAGTCCACTTTATATTTATTACACTACTGTCTTCACAGCGATTAGGACTCTACTCTTACATTCTACTATATATATGTAATTATCATATTATCATATTCTGCCTCTTTCATGTGGCACTCTATCAGCACAACTGTGTGAACACAAGTTAGAAAAAATGTCTGACTTTCTTAAAAAGTGACGATCTATGGAACAAAATGTTCAAATGTTTGTATAGCTTATGGGACTTAACTAGGGGTCATCAATCCCTAAGCTTACAAACTACTTATTAACTAGCTAATACAAAGGGCGGCACAAATATCCATGCCCGAGGGGAGATTTTAACACCCGACCGTAGTGGCCGTGCAGACCGTGACTGGCGAGCCGCAGATCGCTTCGCCACCGCGGCCGGCTGATCTATAGAACACATCTAATGTAAATACTATTAGCACAGTACATTTAAAATGGTTACGTGAGTTTTATAACTTAGACATCAAGATTTCACATGACGTACTCTTAAAAAAATCAAACTTGCAGATCTGAAGATGACAACTAAGACTGTCGAAACCGGACTACTAAAGTAAAATAAAATATTCAAAAAGCTGTAATTATTCTTAACAAAAATTCTATACAAACATTATCATTTATCTTTTACTAACAGAGCGATTTAGGGAAACCTTCGACACTAAAATGGGCAAAATATTATTTTAAACGTAACTGATTAAATAACCTATACCAAAGGTAAAGCTTAAACACCGATACAGGATATTACATTCAGTATCAGAATTAAACATTTGAGACAGGAGATCACAGGTTATTTATAGAAACAGGGATAACACTTATTTATCTGCAATAGCTGAAACATGCAGTAGTATTAAAAGAAAACAACGTATGATTAATCCTGAAATAAAGTGACAAACTGCAGCAGCCGTGGGCGACGCCACTCGCCACGAACATTAACCTGGCACTTTAACGTGGCCGAACAGTATGTGGAAAGCCAATTTCAGTATTATCTTTACTCTCGCTCCAAGCCCTCCTCCGGGACCCTTAAATGAACGAACCTACCAAGCTATTCTGCAACACACCAAACACTGGTTAACAACTTGAAATTGCAACAAATACATACTAAGAAAACGCTTGTTACTAATAGGAGGGCTCGTACTCTCATGTCCGCTATTCTCTTTTCTACATGAAAAAAAAATAAATAAATAAAAAAATAAAAAAAAAAATAAAAAAAAAATAACGGTCAACACTTTACACAGCTTGCAGTCCTGCACCGGCGCCTAAAATCACGTGACGCCAAGTTTCCTTCCCCCTGGCACCGGCAGAAAAACCACTCGCCACAAGAAAACAACCAACGATGCTACAAACTAGACGGCCCTATGGATAATCGAAAATAGCTCCCCCGGCATTGCATAGTTACCTTCCTCTCCCTTAAGGCCCCCTATTTCGCTTTACGACTACAGCTAATTAGATTTTTGCTTCCCCCAATTACCTTTTTATTCTGTTAATTGCTTCCAGCTTTTCAAGTCTAGAAGGTTTTTGTGCTCAAACACGTATCAAATGTAAACGTTTCAGAAAAAATGAAGTTAAATAGGGGTATTTTTAAACCTAATTAAGGGGCAAGAGTGTCAGGCTATTTATAGTAGCAATAATTATTATCATATATTTTAAGTTTCCAAAAAGTCATTAACAAGGCAAAAAGTAAGTGGTAAGCAAAGAGACTACCTAATTATCAGGATGAAATTAAAACCATTTTTCAGCCACGAAGGGAGCATCTTGTCAGCAGCAAAAATTGTGGCTATAAAGTGAGTGTGTAGTGGAAATGTTTCTGTTACTTAACAGTCACACACATGTACAATATTTATCAGTTTTTGAATATATTAGTTGAATTAAATAGAACGCAATTCCTACAGGTAATCATATAACTCTTTAAGAAAATTGTATTTCGAGACTGGTACCCGATGTAGTCATCTGTGTTCAAATGTTGAAATGTTTGTTAGGCTTGTGGGACTTAAGTTCGGGGTCGGTAGAGCGTTTTCCCAAGAATGGCAAAGGTCGCAGGTGCAAATTCTGGTACTGATACACAATTATAATCTTCCAGGCAGTTTCATGTAAGGATATGTTTGCGTACCAAATCTTCGGCGAAGAAGATGGGATGACTATGGATGTGGCTGGTTCCCCATTTTTCTGAAACTATCATCTAAAGAAACATTCATTGTCTTGTGCTCCAATAGCAGCATTTTTCAGCAGGTTCCCCTTTTTATTACCTGCTGCTGATATATAACGAATTCCATTGGTCTTTATACTGTTGACAGTGTATTTATGTACTTCCATTATTGTAAGTTGAAAGTAGTCTGTTAAATTATTTAATTAAGATCTGGAGCAGTTGAGATCTGCTAATGCAAGTTAAAACGCTCACTGCTGTTCCAAATTACTTTGTGAGTGCCGACAGTACTTGCGCAATGGAAATTTATCTAACTGCTCACTCCTTTAGGGAGCAGCAAACGTTTTAACAAACAAAATTAATGTTAAAAATGAATAGATAAACATGTGACGGGAAGCGTGATATTATAAATCAGAGGTTCGATACTTTCAATCATCATCTGTTCAATAAAAACGAACAAGCAAATAAATGTGTGGAGACGAAATTAAGTACAATACAGCACACACCTTGTACAAAAGTGAATTTAATCATAAAGTTACTGCCCGTAATAAAATTGTTTCCGTCCTTTATGAATATGGAGGTAACATGGGCGGAAAATTGCAAACAAATAATGGATAGGGAAGCACATTCATTCATTCTGAGACATGTGCATAAAGCTTGCGACACATAACTTATGTGGCAACTCTTGTTAGCAGCGGCGAAACGAAGACTCGGCGGCGTATTGACGAGGTAGCGGGTATCTTGAAGCACTATTACAAACACACTATGCACCAAATGAACTCGTGTTTGTAGACGCAGTAGCATACTATTCTTAAGTACCACGTGGCGTTCGACCACAATTAATTACATAGAATTTACAAAACAAATTAATTTAGAATAAGCAAGTAAAGCACACTCGAGAATTTATACAAGGTGTTGCCATACTTTCAGGAAACATTCCTCACACACAAAGAAAGAAAATATGTTTCGTGGACATGTGTCCGGAAACGCTTAGTTTCCATGTTAAAGCTCATTTTAGTATTTCTCTTTAAATGTAAATTGAAATAATTCGTGTAGACAATTGTCAACATACCCAATTGTTTCGTTAGTATGTACTGTACTTCCTCGATTCATGTCATCAGCACAGATTTTCTGAGGACGTTTCGGCAGGAATTGTTCGTCATGTCTTGATTGGGCCTCATGTTCTTCCACCTACGCTCACTGGAGCACGTTATCATGATTTCATACGGGATACTCTACCTGTCCTGCTAGAATATGTGCCTTTACAAGTACGACACAACATGTGGTTCATGCACGATGGAACTCCTGCACATTTCAGTCGACGTGTTCGTACGCTTCTCAACAACAGATTCGGTGACCAATGGATTCGTAGAGGCGGACCAGTCCATGGCCTCCTGAGGCTCTCCTGACATCAACCCTCTTGACTTTCATTTATGGGGCATTTGAAAGCTCTTGTCTACGGAACCCCAGTACCAAATGTAGAGACTCTTCGTGCTCGTATTATGGATGGCTGAGATACAATATGCCATTCTCCAGGGCTGCATCAGCGCATCAGGGATTCCATGCGGCCGTGGTCGAGTAGCCGAGCGGTCTAAAGCGTCTCGCTGCGCAGCGCGCGGTTGCTCGCCGTGGAGGTTCGAGTCCTCCCTGGGGCATGGATGTGTGTGTTGTCCTTAGGTTAGTTTACCTAGGTTTAAGTAGTTTGTAAGCTACGGACTGATGACCACGTAGTTTGGTCCGATAGATTTACAAACATTTGAAACATTTGATTCCATGCGACGGAGGGTGGATGCATGTATCCTCGCTAACGGCGGACATTTTGAACATTTCCTGTAACAAAGAGTTTGAAGTCACGCTGGTACGTTCTGTTGCTGTGTGTTACCATTCCATGATTAATGTGATTTGAAGAGAAGTAATAAAATGAGCTCTAACAGGTAAATTAAGCGTTTCCGGACACATGTCCACGTAACATATTTTCTTTGTGTATGAGGTATGTTTCCTGAAAGTTTGGCCGTACCTTTTTGTAACACCTTGTATAGTAGAAAGATAGTATCAGTAAGAGCATGGCTGAAGGCCTAAGTAACGACCGTTACAAAAGCACGTGGTGCAATCGGTCATACCCAGATAGGAAAGACGGAATCACATCCGAAAATCTGAGAAAAATTTATTCACTGATAAACCCAGACTGTCTGATCATAAAGAAAGCAAAGTCCTAACAGCTTGCCTTCCCCTCAGCACGATTCCACTATGAACTCACCTTCCCCACCACACACGGGATGTAGAGCGTGCTAAAACCCATACAGAGCGAGTTCAGAACATAGACCCTCTACCTGAGGAAGATAATACCCAATACTAGAGCTCCAGAGAGGTCTCTTTTTCACCTGTTTCGTCCAAGATTAGGTTGGCATCACATTAAGAACACGGCCACCTCGCCATCTTGCCAAGTAAACGTGTCTCAGGGCACCCAGCAGACACCAACGCAGACGACAAACGAAACCATGCGTTCTTAATGAAAGTAAACCAGCCCTAAAGCGCGAGGCGGCGACTGTAAGCCATTGCTCGACAGTCAGTAAAAAAAGCAACCTTCCACAATACACATGAACACCAATTTCAATCACACGAGTGGAAAAATATAGAAACATGGGGCATTCATAATTAAAAGAATAAAATAATTGACATACAAATAAATAATAATAATTATGCAGAAACACTTTAGAGACATGAATAACTCAAAATGGAACACGACCACACATTCAGTGGAAGTATTTCAAAGTTATATGACAGAATAACACCCATTATGACGTTAAAACAAAATCACCTATGTCCAAGCCAATTTTGCGTTACACTGCCTATAGTGTACCAAAATTGCGCTGTTTGATTTGCCAGTACAAAGAGCTTTACAGAAGGAAATAATTTCTACAAGACTTCGGTGGTGGCGTCGAATAATGTCTAGCCCAAAATAGCCCGTTCAGGCACACAAGAGAATTATGAACCACCAACATAACTATCCAGAATAAACAGTTTTGTATTATTTGAATCTACATCATTTGACGGGAGCGGCTGTTATGCGTAATAGTTTCAGCGTTCCTAATGCAGCAACGCTCTGAAATACTTCTCCGTCATTCCACGCACTGATAACACGTAGTTAAGGAGCACTTTAAACGAGGGTATCTTGCTTTTTATCACTTGTGCGCTGAATATAGCACGAGGTGTCGCGTTTCTCTCGGCTGTCTCTGCAGACAGAGCAAAATCTACATTCTAGAAGGTGCCGTCATTTCCTCCGAACGAGTGGCCTTTTGGACTGACAACTCTTCGACATACAGCCCCTATTCTTCTTATTTAGCTATTAAAACTACTATTTGGCGATTTTAAGACTAAACACTAAATAATTATTCCCAAGTTTTAATTAATGTAGAATGTACCAAAAGTGAAAATCAATAATATTTTATTTAATACCAATTTAATTCTAAATATAGCGGAAGTGAATCGTAACACATGGTCTAAATGAATTAGACAGTTAAAGAGGGGTATTTCAGAGCTTCGTCTGATTCAGATGTCAGATGTCAGCGTGACGATCGACTGCAGTACTGATAGATCATGAGTATCACTTTTCAGCTTCCAGTTCACAGGTGTCATATACGTGGGCAGTTTCCTCAGGCACGTGTTGGACATCACTACGTTTTCTGTGTAGCCGGGCTAAGAGCATTCTCTGTGTACATGGGAAAGATTGACAGCATAAAAAAAAAACCTTTAGTACAGAACAAAAGCCCAGAATTAACAATTGTCGTTGGCTTAAAAAAGGTTTCTAGCTATTTAGACTTCCCTACATTTCTGTACATTCTTTCAGGAAAATAACGTTGGGTACTCAAGACAGGAAACAATCCTAGAACTTTGCAGGAATTATACAGAAGTTTCTATAATTAAATGTAACGACGCAGTGTAAGCAAGTATAAATTAAGGTGTTCGGCGACAATTTAGGCTTTCCCCGTTAATCTTCCACATATTACACCTCGACGCAACAAACAATGCAAAAATACGTACATAGAGAAGAGACAGAAATGCAAATGGTACAGCAGTACCCGCCGAAGCTGCCTACAATATATGAAAAGAGATGTAAAGCAAGAACATTATGATATGAAACAAAATAAGAAGTAAATTCTAATTATTGTACTGAATCATATTCCAATAGCCGTAAACCTACATCTGGATGGATAAACCATGAATCGAGTCGCCAGTGTCTATGTGGCATAGTAGGTCAAAACAAAAGATGAAGTGCAGGACTACACAAACTAAAAGAAAAAAAGTGTTCAGAGGCAAGAAGAAGCTGCGCCCACCCGTAAATATTAGGTTAGGCACCGGGAAACAGTGTGTAAAATCTTGCGTATAATATGTTGCCCTATACAGCTCGGAGACGTGTAGTAGGGGAGCAAACCTGGAAGAGATTACGGGTCATTGAAGCTTGGCGTCACGAAAGTTCTAAATTTTCATGGACAGAGAGAATGTCAAACGTAGAGTTTTCCAAAATCTTAGGAGAAACAAGGGTGCTGTCGGAACTGCTAAGGAAGGGACAGACCGTTGGCCTATTCAGAGGTTCTCCCATTATTCTGAAATTGATAGCACGGAAAGTGGGTGGGAAGAATGTACTAACAGTACCAAGAATTTACTGCATTAGACGGATAAAACAAGATCAGAAATTGAGTACATACTCGGTACTGTAGAGTCCAAGAAAAGTTGTGGAAAATTGGACAGGAATATACTTACGAGTAGTCGGCAGATTGAGTTCAAATATGGAACAAAAAGGGGCAATAACATATCATTTGAAGAGTGCAGTCACGCGGGAGTAGCCGAGCGGTCTGGAGCGCCACGTTGCGGATCGCGCAGCCTCGCGCGTCGGAGGTTCGAATCCTCCCACGAGCATGGATGTTTGTGCTGTCTTTAGTATAAGTTAGTTCATAAGTACATTGTAAGTTTACGGACTGATGACCCCGCAGTTAAGTTCCATAAGCTTTACAAACATTTAAAAAAGAGTGTAGTTCAGAGTTGCTAATCTATAAAAGGACAGAACAAACTCGTTTCATTTTATGCAGACAGTCTGTGACTTATAGCAAATTTATCTATTTTTTCCCCTGCGATGTTCTTCTGTTAAAGTTGATGCAATTATCTTGAAAAACAGCGCTAGTTTGTTAACAATTTTTTGCATTTCCACTAATGTTTCTTTCCCAGTTTTGGTGTTTAAAAAATGTTCAAATGTTTGTAATTCTTATGGGACCAAACTACTTTGTTCATAAGTCCCTAGACTTACAAACTACTTAAAATAAAGTGAAACTAACCTACGGACAACATGCACATCCATTCCCGAGAGATGATTCGAACCACCGATACAGCATGCCGCCCGATTTGTAACGTGGCGTTCCAGATCGCTCGGCTAATCCCGAGCAGCGTTTTTTTCAGTTTAAAGTTATTTATTTCCAATTGACGGTGCTATTCTTAATGTTTTTTTTTTTTTTTTTTTTTTTTTTTTTTTTTTTTTTTTTTTTTTTTTTTTTGCTAATGTTGATACTCTTTTATATTACCAGTCTTGTTTTATCATTCTTCCTTTCTGGAGTTTTATAATTTTGTTGATTTTATACAGAATTTTGTGTTATTGAACTCAAAACTCGTGTTAATACGCCTGACAGCTGTATTAAGACGAGGCCTGTGATGACGCTGAAACAACTTCACGAATTACACATTCGTGCCACCAGTTTGAGCTGCTATCCTTTCCATATTACCACCTATATCATACACCCCGTCCTTATCAAGATTATTTCCTGCTTCACCCACTATCACTACCTGTCCTCTTATGAGAAATTCCTACATAAGTCCCCAATGTTACAAGTAATCTGAGCTAACCCTGCACTAGGCTTCACTATGCTGGTGACCTCACTCCCAAGTACTTCCTGCAACTGTTGACGTAAACCTCTGACAAGAGAACTGCCTAAAAGCAGATCCTTTTTCTTTCTAATAAACCTCGCTACTGTTTTGTGCTTCATAATTATTAAGGTCTGCTGCATACTTCCTACACCTACAGCTACAGGAGATTCATCTCTACTCAACTCTGACAGTTGGTCAAGTCTATTTCTAACTTGCAAAGTTAAGCTATCTAAGTACCTCACCCTATCTACCTTCTTGCCAACTGCCAGTTCCCATTCCCCATCCCCCCTTCCCCTGCACAGCATCCTAATTTCTCTTCAGCGCTTATCAACTGCACCTGAATGGCGCAGATCATACGCTCCTGGTCCTGTGTCATCTTATTCCTGCTGCATATCCTGCAGTTCCAGCAGGGAACCGCCCTACAGTGCCCAATGGCTCCTCCACTGCATTCCTCCCACTGCATTCCCCACACTGCAGCACACTACGTACGAACCTACGATAGAGCCCACGCTTTTCACTCATGGTAAAATTGTACAGTTACTTTTTAAGAAAAGCTAGACGTCTATGTTCTCTAAGTTACATTTCTACAAAAGAACACGGAAGTTAACTATAGCAATCAACAAATCTCAGTGTCTACAAATCAAGTAACTGCTACTAGTAATCAATACATAGCAAATAACACCACCATAAAAACTTGACACCGTTGCTTGTATATATATATAAACAAGAGAAAGAAATTCAAGCGTCACTAATCAACGGAGATGATGTGGCGGGAGGGGGGGGGAGGTGGATGAAAGAGCTGGTTTCAGAGATAATTATTGCTTGTGATTACAAAATGTTTATTTTAAACAAATCAGGCACTAAGTTATTAACACAACGTGCACTTAAATAATGCTCCATAAATATGACACCTAAGATGAGAACAAAATTTAAGTAAGGGCAAGCCAATCGCAACAGTTAAACCAGTTGCCGTAACCGTTTTGGTGACAACGCAGATAAACAATTTAAAATAAGGCACAATTTAATACTTGAAAGAATAAAGCTCCAATCAATCAATTGACATAAACAGATTAACTCACACAGTCAAGAATACACCAGCAATAAATGTGACAGGTTTACAATTAACAAATATTATTGGAACAGGAATGGCAGTTAATGACCACAGCTACGAACAGAAGAAAATAAAGGAAAATAATTGTCTGTAATCAGAAGGTAAACTGCACTAATATATCAACGGGCGGCAGTAACTCCTCATTAAATCAAATGTTCAAATGTTTGTACAGCTTATGGGACTTAACTAAGGGGTCATCAGTCCCTAAACTTACAAACTACTTATGAACTACTTACGAACTAGGACGGCACAAATATCCATGCCCGAGGGGGGATTCGAACCCCCGACCGTAGTGGGTGTGCAGACCGTGACTGCGTGACTGAAGCGCCTCAGTCCCCTCGGCCACCGCGACCGGCACTCTTCGATACATACGGCGATTGCACACCTTCAGAGACTACCCTGAACATGCTCCAGCCGACCCAAACTCTTATACGTCCTCCTCATTCAGTCATTGTTCTCCATGGCTTGCAGCAGGCCCTGTATTTCCCTGAGGATTTAGGTCTTCTTGTGTATTCTCGGTGAAGGAAGCAGCAAACATCTGCAAGGTAGGTTACATATGGTGATTGTGGCATCTTTTCCTTCGGACATGTCTGGAAGTATGAAACGGGTGATTCGGACATGATCTAGATATAATAGAGGTACAGGAACTCTTAGTAATGAGAGCTATAACTGAATGCTTAACCCAAAAATGCGTGAACTTGTGTGAAGCGTGAAAGAAAAAGAAAACAAAAAATTTAAAAAATGTAACATTTTATACACAATTTTAAGAAAACTGCGAAGGAATTCCTTAGACGCTCAGAAGATTACTATATTAACATATATCTTGCGAATACTTCACGATCTTTATCGCTATCATTGTTGGTGTCGCTGATAGTCAATTGGTCTGCCTAGAAATGTACACAATAGGCTTGTCAGTTGAGCTGTGAGAGTAGCGCAAAGATTCGTATCCGTATATATCAGTTACTAAAAGAAACAGTATGCGTTACAAACGCAACAGTACTCGTTACTCTCGTTATCTGTGCCACCTAGAAATTCGGCCGCCACAATGTCTTTGAAACGGTGAAAATTTTTTATCTCTTACTGTTAATATTACTTTAACATTTAAAATTTTCTACGTAGATACTGTATGTCTGCTTTTTTAGGTAATTATACTACTGAGGTAAAGATCGGTACAGTACGTTTCCCTCGTAATTAAAATACAGGGGTCATACAAAGTGAACAAAAGTAGCGAGACCCAGCCGCGACCTCCAATTTAATTACTGTTCCCAAACTCTACTTAGAGGCTTGGAATGTCAAAATCAATCGGAATATTTCATGATGAATGGCAGTGTGACGATCATTGTAGTGGCAGCACTATATCTGCTTTCTTTCGAAAGTGACGAATTAGTGTGTCTAGGGCTTTTGTACTTTGGGTTGAGAGGCGAGCCTTCTGATAGGCCATTCATCGGAATAGTGATTTCATTGGTTATATAACATATAACAATTTACTATCAACTGTACTACCACAATATGGGCTCCAAAGGTTCTGCCCAATGGAACGATACGTTTAGAGTATTTTCAGACGACTTGAATGCCCTTTCAAGATTTTCACTGGAGGAAGGGATCTTTGTGGGCTAGAGCAGTCTACAGGACTAGCCGCAGTTGCTAATCCTGGATTTTTTTTCTAAACGATGTTGTCTTCTTGATCTGTTATTATACCAATTAGGGTTTTCGAGATTTTAAGTCGTCTGAATGTACAGGCTCTTTATTTTTTTTTCCATACATTACATTACTTATTGGTTAAAGAATACGACTCTTGAGGTAAAAGTATTTTACCTTCAGACGTAAATGTCATGAATAATGAGACCAGGGAAGATCTTCCAAATACCTCTGACAGATTTGTGAACAAACAATGGATGCAACAAACGAGTTCAACAAATGTTTTGTTTGTATAGCTTATGGGACTTAACTACGGGGTCATCAGTCCCTAAACTTACAAACTATTTATGAACTAGCTAACACTAAGGACGGCACAAATATCCATGCGCGAGGGGAGACTCGAACCCCCGACCGTATTGGCCGAGCAGACCGTGACTGACGCGCCTCAGTTCCCTCGGCCACCGCGACCGGTCGAGTTCAACAGTAAAAATCTCCAAATCGGAGTGCAAGTGTCAAAATATGTGGTACATGTGTGGAGAAAATATTCCTTCGATTACACCTAGCTATTGCAAAAACACATTACAGCACTATATAGATACAAATTTGAATAAATCGAATAGAGACGTTAATGAACGGCAAGGCAGTTTATAATTTAATAAATTAAGTATATTTTGCAAGACGTACCAGACCATAACACGGATTTTTTGCTTTGTAGTCCATATCCATGACAACAGAACCACAACGCCTCGATTCTGCTAACTTGCTCGTTGCAGTATTCTGATAAACCATTGTAAATTTCCTGTTGAGGTTGAAAAAGTCTTGGAATTTCTAAGCGGCTCGCTTTACTATCGAAACAAAAGTTTGGTGTAAAGAAATACGTTATGTTAATACTTCATTAAAATTAATGCTTATTTCGAATCTGTGATGAAGAAACCAGAAAACCTGAATTAGAATCCCCGATTTCGGAACGTAAAAATACGTCTTAATCCTCTGTTCTTTTATTACTTAACCAATACATAATCAGAGGATTTCTTTATAAATATTTAAATACTCCTGAGCCGTCCCGGCTCCTGTTTCTTCGATTGACCCTGTCCTTGATTTAATTACTGGCGCAAGCACTATCGAACTCCCTGTGCTTGGCCCGCTCGTGGCGCTGTTTGATTTATCGTGCGTCGATTGTCTTCTGACGTATGTTTTCCTTGCCGCAGGTGTTGCCCGATGAGCACCTTGTTCATCTCTTTCCTGTTTGAGTCAGCTCTTCTGTTTACCTGTGTGGGTGTATTAAATTAACGAGTAGCCACCCCCTACTTTTGTGTGATTATGATAAGTAAGTTGAGCTCTTTTCATTTAAAGTTTAGGGCTCATTTGTAAATTATATTGTGTGTTTTTGTATTGGCCTTCTGCCTATTGATATTATTGGGCACGGTTTCCTGTTACCAGCCTCTATAATTAAACTCAATTGTTCGAGCTCGTCTTTAGTGTGGTGTCGCACAAGTACAAAGTGCGCGCCACCTACTTTCGCCGCGCGCCGCCATGCATGCACGGCGCGGCGTTCTTCCGACGACAGCCACGAGCGCCCTCTGCTGGAACCCCGCTCGTGGCCACCACGGAAATATATAGCACTTCGGACTGAGAGAGGAACGAGAGTGCACTTCGGACTGAGATAGCAACGAGTTAGGACCTTCGTAATCCGATAGGCACGAGTGAAGACTTTGCTATTGTACAGGCACTAGGCAGGCCTCTAACAACTATGTATCAACATTCTGCCGTACTCTGTAAAAGTTAAGTATTGTTACATTCTGTGCAATATATATATCTTTCTAATTTACTCGAGTGTTTATAGTTTCTGGCTGCTCCCCTCCACCGACACCTACGACGAGGCTGGGACACAAAAGCGGCGACGAAGTCGGGACACAAAAGTGGCGACGAGGAGTGATAGACGAACCTTGGACCAGCCCGCTTGCAGCAGCCAGACAGCAGCAGTCGGAGCACGCAAAAATTGCTCCCGCCCACCCACCCTTATTATAAGATTTTTGGGGGAACATATTCTGTTACGTATTTTGTAGACTTTTTTTGTTGCAGAGCGTCCTCTTTCATATTGCATTTGTGTTTTGTTATAAGTTACTTGTATACGCGGCGCCTAATCGGTCAGCATGGCCACTACCCCGAACCCAAACTTAATGGAAATTATTCAGTTACAGACGGCGCAAATCTCACAACTTCTCAACGCAGTGGCGCAGTTGACGGCAACTCAACAACAGTCGTCACATCAGCAGCCCACACCTGCCGCCGCACCGCTTCCGACGTTCCGCCAATACAACGAACGTGAGGAAGAATGGAGTGATTATCTGGCACAGTTTCAAGAACTCGTCGCGGCTCATCAACTTACAGGTCAGACTGTTAAGCATCTTTTATTGTCTGTGGTGGGCCCCAAAACTTTCGTGTTACTGCAAAAACTATTCCCGCACGCATCTCCTCGTGATGTAGACTTTGAACAAATTGTAGATGCACTGAATGCTCATTATGAGAGAAAAGTTCTTGTAGCCGCTGCACGATACCGATTTTTCAGACTTAAAAAATTACCGCAGCAGTCACACCAAGAGTGGATTACGGAATTGAAGGGCTTAACCCGCCAATGTAAATTTACTTGCTCTTGTGGACTTTCGTATAGTGACGTGATGTTGAGAGATGCGATTACGCAGAATATTCAGGACCCCAGAATTAGGGCAGCAATTCTGAAACAGTCTGATCCCTCATTAGACAGTGTACTGCAGCTTATAGATGCGCATGATACTTTTGACTCAGCAGACGTAGAAATGCAAAGCCACAGTGTAAATTCAGTGCGCCGCAACGGACGCTTTCCTAGCCGTAGTTCTCAGTATAGCACTAGTGATTCTTATTTTTCTACCGGCCGTGCTGAACAGACAGTGAACAGTAGCCAGAGTAAAAGTGTGACACAAAGATCGCCCCGTCGTGTTAGAAACAGTGATTTGAATAACGGGCGCCAACGCTCATTTCAGAAAAATGTACGTAAGTCTTGCCCCCAGTGTGTGTCTCGCCACAAGCGTGCTCATTGCCCTAGTCGCAACGCAACCTGTTATCAATGTGGCAAATCGGGACATGTGCAGTCTGTGTGTATGCAAGTTAAAAACTCAAAGAACGGTGCCGTTAGGAATAGTGCTTCGCACAGTGCGAGAACGGTTCATACGGTAAATGTCATACACGCTGTGGATTTGGGCAGTGTTTCTCTTGATTCAACAGTGCAAAACAATTTTTGTTCGCCTATGGCAAAACTATATAGTGCACCACGTAGCAAGCGCCGACGAGCGCGTAAAACAGTGCAACAGAAAAGGGTTCGGGACAAGCAAAATGACTATGAACAGTGCATTCCTGTAGTGAAATTAGTGCCTTCTGCAACTGCTCCTTGTAATAGTGCTCCGTACTGTGTAGCTAGTGACAGTAGAATTGGTGTAGCTACTCAAAGTAATTTTAGTGCAGTAGCCTCGCATTGCGCGGACGCCGATCCGGCGGTAGTGTCATCTAGTGACAGTGTGGTTAATCCGCTGTGTGCCGAGTATGCGCCGCTTCCTACCGCACGCAACCCGCGCAAGCGCAGAAAACAATATGTATTAGACGTTGCCCACATTCGCGCACCGGTCGTGCGCCAGAAGCACAAGCTGTTTGTTACTCTCTCTATAGAAAATAAGACGGTGCAATTTCAGCTTGATACTGGTTCCGCTGTCACATTAATAAATAAAGATACTTATGAACTTCTGGGTTCGCCAAAATTGTCGCCGTCCCAGCAAGTGTTAACAGCTTATACAGGTGAAAATATTCCCGTGCTAGGAACATGTAGCCTGCCCGCCTCTTTTCAAGGTGTAACTAAAACAGTTGCTTTTGTAGTTCTTCAGGCCAAATCGACACAGAACATTTTTGGACTAGATGCTTTTGACTTGTTTGGTTTATCAATTCAAAGAGATGTGCTTCAAATTTCGTCAATAGTGCCTCAGGATAAAATCAATGCATTGTGTGACAAATATAGTGACTTGTTTTCGCCGGAACTAGGTTGTGCAAAAGACTTCGTGGCACATGTGACTTTAAAAGAATCTGCAGTTCCAAAATTTCATAAAGCTAGACCAGTGCCTATCGCCTTGCGTGATACAGTTGCCGAAGAACTTAAACGTTGGCAAGATAGTGGGGTGATTTCTCCTGTTTCTGCGAGTCAGTGGGCCTCGCCTATAGTGATTATACCCAAGCCGTCAGGAAAACTTCGTCTCTGTGCGGACTTCAAATCAACAGTGAACAGTCAAACAATTGTAGACACTTACCCTCTGCCCAGACCTGAGGAACGGATGGACAAATTAGGACAGTCTCGCTTCTTTTCTAAGATTGATTTAGCAGAGGCATACTTACAGATTCCACTTGATGACGAGTCCAAAAAGTTTTTCGTCATTAATACTCACATGGGCCTTTTTCAATTTCAACGCCTACCCTTTGGCAGTTCTTCCGCTCCCGCTATTTTTCAGCGTTTTTTGGAACAGCTGACAGTTTCTGTACCGTGTTGCTCGAACTATTTAGATGACATTGTGGTATCCGGACGTACAGTTGAAGAACATTTAGCAAACCTGGAGTGTCTTTTCAAAGTGTTGACTGCAGCAGGTCTACGTTGTAATAAAGCAAAGTGTTCGTTTTTTCAAACTGAAATAGAGTACCTAGGCCATGTGATTAATGCCCAAGGAATTCATCCCTTACAGTCACATCTTCGAGCAATCAAAGACTTGCCTCCTCCTAAGAATGTGCATGAATTGCAAGCAGTAATGGGGAAGCTTAACTATTATTTCAGATTTATTCCCAATGCCTCTCAGATTGCAGCTCCACTGCATCACTTACGTAGGAAGAATGTTCCTTTTGTATGGTCCAAAGATTGTCAGGTTGCCTTTGACAAACTAAAGTCTGCACTACTCAGTGATGCATGTTTGATTCCCTTTGACCCACAGAAGCCTGTAGTGTTAGCAGTTGACGCCTCGTCGTACGGTCTGGGTGTTGTTCTGTCGCATCGTATTGGATGTCACGATCGTCCTATTGCCTTTGCATCCAAGCTACTGACGCCGACGCAACAGAATTACAGTCAGATAGAAAAGGAGGCCTTAGCAATCATTTACGGCGTCACAAAGTTTCATCATTATCTCTATGGCAGAAAATTCTATTTGTTGACAGACCACAAGCCTCTCACGTCGTTGTTCTCACCCACAAAGCCGATTCCGCCACGTACGGCACAAAAGCTTCAGAGATGGTCCTTGATATTGTCTAATTATCAGTATGAGATTTTGTACCGACCTACCACTAAACACGCCAACGCGGACACACTTTCCCGACTTCCGGTTGGCCAGGATGTGTCGTTTGATTCTTCAGAAATGGCATGTTGTCAGATAGACTCCAGAGATGCTTCCGCTGTCGCAGATTTCCCTTTGAACTCTCGTCGGGTTGCACAGGAAACAGCTGCGGATGCAGACTTAAGTGTGGTAGCACGTTTTGTTCGCTTTGGTTGGCCTGCCAGAGCCAAAGACATTGATCGGCCTCTGGTTCGACGTTATTTTGCACAACGTCATGCATTATCTTTAAGTCAGGGTGTACTGTTGTTGCATACCGACAACGACCAAGCAAGAGTGATTGTTCCTCGTTCCCTGCAACGAGAAGTGTTACGCCTCCTGCATCAAGGACATTGGGGTATTGTTAGGACAAAGCAACTGGCCAGACGTCATTGTACCTGGGTTGGTATGGACGCTCAGATAGAGAACATGACGTCACAGTGTACTGTTTGTGCGGAGCATCAGGCGGCTCCTCCACAACGTTTCTCGGACTGGCCACGCCCCAAGGGACCATGGCAACGTTTACATATTGACTTTGCTGGACCTTTCTGGAATACGCGCTGGTTAATTGTTGTAGACGCTTACAGCAAGTTTCCTTTTGTGATTGCCATGAACTCAACGACGGCGTCTAGTACAATCAGTGCCTTAACATCAGTGTTTTGCATCGAAGGCTTGCCTGAAACTATCGTCAGTGACAATGGACCTCAGTTTGTTAGTGCGGAATTTCAACAGTTTTGTCGTGTGAATGGCATTCAGCATATTACCACTGCACCTTTTCACCCTCAGTCCAATGGTGAAGCAGAACGTTTCGTTCGAACATTCAAGTCACACATGGAAAAGATGAAAGGTCAGCACTCCAGGCAGCAAGCTCTTCAAATTTTCCTGTCTACGTATCGGTGCATGCCACGTGACGGCCCGTCTCCTGCCGAGCTGCTACACGGCCGCCGTCACCGCACTCTCCTTCACCTGCTGCAGCCTCCCACGCACCGAGTCGGTTCGTATGGCGCTACGCGTTTTCAGGTTTCTACGCCGGTGCTGTACAGGGTGTTTGCTGGCAACAAGAAGACATGGTTGCCGGGCACCATTCAACGCGTGCTTGGGCGCCATATGTATGTTGTACGTTCTTCCACAGGGTCGGAGCTGCGGCGCCACGCAAACCAATTGCGCCTGCACAGACCGCGCGATCCTGTCTCCGGTTTCTTGATTCCAGACCCAGTTCACCGCCAGGGAGCACAACCACATCGTTCGTCCCCGGACTACGAGATCCCTATGGACGTCGACGTACATCCGACGCAGTCGTCGCCGCCGCTGTCGCTGCCGCAGATGACAGCGTCACCGAGAGGGACTCCGGGACCGTGCGGGCCCCCCCAGCCTGGGCCACGCACCTCAGAAGAAGATGACCTGCTCCCTCTGGGCGGGGGCGGGCGCCCTTCCCCAGGTTTCGGCGGGTTCCCTGGAGGATCGCAAGGCGGATGCCGGGGCGCGGACGGCGTCTCGATCCCGGCCTCAGCTACGACGCCCGTCCCACCAGTAACGCCCCCGCCCAGGCCCTCCTCCCAGTGCCGTCGCCGTGGCCCTCAGCCCTACGCCACGACGGCGCGGCGGTTTGGGGGGGAGGGGTGTGGTGTCGCACAAGTACAAAGTGCGCGCCACCTACTTTCGCCGCGCGCCGCCATGCATGCACGGCGCGGCGTTCTTCCGACGACAGCCACGAGCGCCCTCTGCTGGAACCCCGCTCGTGGCCACCACGGAAATATATAGCACTTCGGACTGAGAGAGGAACGAGAGTGCACTTCGGACTGAGATAGCAACGAGTTAGGACCTTCGTAATCCGATAGGCACGAGTGAAGACTTTGCTATTGTACAGGCACTAGGCAGGCCTCTAACAACTATGTATCAACATTCTGCCGTACTCTGTAAAAGTTAAGTATTGTTACATTCTGTGCAATATATATATCTTTCTAATTTACTCGAGTGTTTATAGTTTCTGGCTGCTCCCCTCCACCGACACCTACGACGAGGCTGGGACACAAAAGCGGCGACGAAGTCGGGACACAAAATTTAGTATTTTTGGTAATTGTGTATTTGAAGGGCTGAGCTGACTTAAATTTTGGAGCTCCACTTTAGTGTGATTTTGACAAGTAAGCTGAGTTCTTTTCATTTAAAGTGCAGGGCTCATTTGTAAATTTTATCGTGTGTTGTTTTATTGGCCTTCTATCTATTGGCACAGTCTCCTGCTGCCAGCATACTTTACTTAAATTTCTGAGTTCGTCTTTAGTCCGTTTTGGTAATTGTATTTTTAAACGGCAGTTTTCGCTTAAATTTTGGAGCCTAACATAGTGTGATTTTTAAAGTCAAGCTGAGCTGTTTCATTTAAATGGCAGGCGTCATTTGTAATTAATATTGTATTTACAAGGCTTGCCTTTCGTTTAAAATGTTCCACTCTTGTTTAAATTGCTGGTCTCATTGTGTATTTGCATTTTAAGGGGTTGGTTTACTAATTTGGAGTCTTATTAACTTATCAGAAATTGCCTTTCTCAACTTGACCTCCTGCCTTGCATCATTTATCTGAACTGCCTTGTTGGGCCTTCAGCCTTTGATTGTAACAATATATATAATCTATTAATTGAAACAAATGGAACCTGAACTGAGTATGCCTGCTTAACTCCACCTACCAACAACCCATCCCTTCCACAACACCCTCTCAATTCCGTAGTAAGTATGTACAATTAATTTACTCTTACTTCAGTCCTCTACTAGTAATTTTAAATTTAAAAAATGGTACCCGATATAAGGACGCTCTCCCCTATTACGTTAATTGAAAAATAATTAATTTGTAGCAGTTTAAATTGCGACAAAATTTCAGGATTCAGGAAATCCCACCCTCTCGGCCCTCGCGCAGCATGATTTATCATAGCAGCTTCATAGTCCAGTCAGGCAATCTTAAGCATCGGATTACCCAGTGTCTTCACAGTTTCCAGAACGTATCCAAACATAACAATGGTTTAACCAGAAAAATTTTAACGTCGTACGACAGACTGTTCAGGAAATATGAAGTCACAGACATTTTTGTTATATGCAAAACTAC
The DNA here is from genome assembly GCA_026315105.1 of Locusta migratoria. Lineage (NCBI taxonomy): Eukaryota > Metazoa > Arthropoda > Insecta > Orthoptera > Acrididae > Locusta > Locusta migratoria. The sequence continues at coordinate 197,371,686 of CM048749.1, forward strand.
CTTCTGCTTAATGTGGTGGATGGTTAAATTATTACCCCTCTACTAACGACTGTATCTGACAGTCCGTTTTCAGAGTGAATGTTCATGCATCACTTAATATACTTAAAAATACATCATTATAGGACATAATTCGCGAGATGTGATTTTATTAACAATCTGCGTAAGAACCAAAGGAAACAACAAGATAAAGACCAAGGACGAAGTGCTCGTTTTGAATACATCATGAGACAAGTATGATGTCATGGCAGTTGATATTCAAACTACACATCGAAGGAAATGTTAAGAAAATAAAATTTCAAGGGAGAAAACATCTATGTGAAACGATGCCAACGAAAAGATTCATTGATGAAATTTTCAATCTCAGACATAGTGGATTAAAGGTTCTGTTTAATGGAATGAACGTAGCCCATGGCGCAGTATGGCAGACATAGAAAATAGACTAACAAATCTAAAGAGAACCATCGTGGTTGGCCCCTCTGATTTCAAATGTAGCACTTAATTTCAGGAATAACTTTCTGGTGTTGAGCGATTGTAGCAGAAAATTTATAGTAATGAATCATGGAATGTGAGAAAACCAAGACATGAGGGAATCTAAGCGTCTGAGATACGGTGCTACAGAATAGCTTCGAAACTCCAGTGGGCGGATGAGGTGAAGGAGGATTTCGGCAGAACCGGCGAAGAAAGGAACACGTAGATGGCAATGAAAAGAGGGAGGAAATGATGGAAAGTGTGAGGGCGCGAGGGCATAACGTCAATGGCATTAGAAAGAAGTGTATAATGTAAAATGATGTTGGAGAAAGCAGAGTAAGGTGCAATAACTACTCTTGAGATCAAGAGGTTGGATACTCATCCCTTACTTCTAAAGAAATTTCATCGTCATTTCAAATCTTTTTCAACTGCCTTTTCCTTACATATTTCAGTCAAATATTTAAGTAATAAATTAATAACTAGTATTATTGATTCTACAGAAAATGGTATTCAACATGTTAGAAATGAAGATGAGGATGGTAGAGTTGACTTTGAGAATAATAGGACAGGAGGAAGCGCTTGGGATAGAGCTTGATTCAGATTTTACCAGACATAGTGATGATCCACTCCGTACTTTTAGAGATCTAAATGGTGCAACAGTCACAAAAAATAAATAAAATTAAAAAAGGAGAATAGATTTTAATGTCCCATCGAGTTTGTGGTGATTCGAGATTATTTAGGGATCTTCTATGTACGCAATGTATGACATTCAAATGATTCTTTGTTTATGTACCCAAGTCTAAAATGAACTTTAAGATTAAAAACTTGGTGAACATGAAGTCCAAAGTAGATAATAAGGATCTATTACTAAATAAAATAAATAATAATGAAAATAAAGTTTGTGGTCCAGGAACTAAGACGAATTTATTATAGACTGTCAAATAATGAGAGGCTAATAATAAAGAATGATGTCAATGACCTGAATGTATAGTTAAATTGGTCAAAATTGTAAATTTGAATATTTGAAATAATAAAAGTGAAATGCAAAAATGAATAGATATTTTCTATCCTTGGAACTGATATTGATAAGTCTGAACAGTCATAAAGAAGATTTATTTTGAGGGTTTATATGAGTTTAAATACCATATGTCTTCAGTAATATTTGGTCTCATGTCTTAAGCAAATATCCTAAACAGCATTTACAGTTTTTTTTAATATCGTTTTAGAAGATAGAAGATATATAAGATATCCCTAGACAATTCCATCTCATTGTACCTTGTTCACTTAAACATGCAGTAAAGGATCTTTTCAAATTGCTACATATTATTTAATATTCGTATGAAATTTTTTATCCTTAACTAATTTTAATTTATTATTACTTTACCTTATGACGTAGTTGGAACTTATTTTATTAACTGTGTAATTTTCTATTGTCTATTGTTCTATAGCTAGAAAGGTAATTTATAACCAAATAACGCTCCTTTGCTTTTGTTCCCCTGATTGAAAGAGACTACTCTATTTTGATATTTGAGACAATTGCTGGTCGCACATCATTTCGAAGTGGAAGATAATCTAATTAATGGCACACTGGAAAAAAATATCGCCACAACGTTTCCAGACGCTAACGTGTACGAGTCACATATTGGGAATGCCATCACACCCCCTCCTATCGACAAGTCACACACAAATCCAACACTGAAATCAATTCTTTCTTCATGGCCCATGACAATGTTGTAGACCCACAGCCGCTTGTAATCTTTGTCAAATGACCTCATCGGGTAGTATTAAATGTATCAATAAAACCAGTCCTCCCCTTGCGCTACTGACTACCACGCAATTACCGGTAGAAAATGATATTTCGCAGTGTGGTGTAGCGATACATTAATTTTTTAATCTCTAATTATCCTTGTTTCAAGTAATACATTCAACTATTTCAAACGATGTGGAGAGAAAACGGAATCGCTTGTCGTCTATCGTTTTTCTACCTTTAAACTGAGCGGACGTATTTTCAAAAAAAAAAAAAAAAAAAAAAAAAAAAAAAAAAAAAAAAAAAAAAAAAAATTCAAACGTTTGTAGAGTCTATGGTACTTAACTACGGGATCATCAGTCCCTAAACTTACAAACTACTTATTAACTAGCTACAACTAAGGACAGCACAAATATCCATGCCCGAGGGGGGATTCGAACCCCCGATCGTAGTGGCCGTGCAGACCGTGACTGAAGCGCCTCAGTCTCCTCGGCCACCGCGGCCGGCGGGCGTATTTTACTCGAACTCCCGAATTATGTATGTGTGAGCCTTGGTTAGCATTCTTTAACGTAATAAATTTTAAATTTCAAATTTCAAATTTTATTTAAATAATGACTATTTCTCCCCATCTTTCATTTAATTTATGACTTGATATTTAGTAAATTGATGCTTTAGTAAATTGATGCTTTAGTAAATTGTTGCCTATTGTTTCATGATGACGAAAGAACATTCTCGATGCAAAATTTATTTACTCTCATTTTATATTAAAAATTGAATTCAATGCCTGTAGGAAATCTTCATTCTGTTAAAAGCGAAGTCCGATAATTTATTTAACTTTCGATAATCATAGTGATCAAAATTGCACACGGTCTTAAAACTTTAATTAATTAATAGTCATGAAACCAAGCATCAGTTTACGAGAACGAAGATATTAATCAGTTCATACAGGTTCAACTGCAGTGTCACAGCTTCCACCAATGTATGCATACCAGGTAACTGATTCCGCTATTTTCTCATGTAATGGTGCTTTCTGGTGTTGTCGTAATTTTTAACTTACATTGCTACTAAGAACTGACGGCGGAATCTTTTGTGGTCTTTTCAGTGTATTACCCATTTCAAAAATTAATATTCATTGGTGATCTTACGGTTAGTTAAATTTCAGTTCCGGTTTTCAACTTTGATATTGTGACAAGACCAACGATAAAATCCAGAAAAAAAGTATCATTACAGTGGTATGAAACAGGACAACGTTTTTGTCATCCTCTGACATTCCAGAATGAATCAACCCTTCCCTGAGGATATCGTGGTACTGTTACAACGGTGATCGAGCCTCTTCGCAAACATGACCGGAATCTTTGCTCTAGTATACAGAAAGGAGCCGCAAGAGCTGTTTAAATTACACGAAATTTCAATGTGATCCCAAGTAGGACAATGTTTACGATTTTTTTGCCTCCCTTATGAGGGTGCAGGATTGACTCGTGCATCAAGATAACAGCGATGTTTTTCTTTAAGACCGCACAGTCCAGCTAGACCCTCGGTTCTAGCCACGCACCTTTATTGAACCCTTACAAACAAATCTCTAATGCTATATCCTACATGAGCGACAAAAGCGCGCGACAGCACGCAACATACAGCTACGCGACACTGCAGCTACAAGCAGCGACAGTCGGTGACATGACCGGGTGTCAAACGTGAGCGACAACAACTCGCTACAATATGGCGGCTAGAACCGATCAGCTGTTTCTAAAATTTGCCAGCCGTAAACCGTAGAATAACGACAGCACCAGAGTTAGGCAATAACGTTTTATTTACTAAAGAAAATATCACGTAAAATGAGTGCTGTGCATTAAATTTAAAAAGTGAAGAATGTTCGTGGACTATTTCATTCATAACTTCAAATATGAAAATAGACAGTGAGGACCACCAGCAAAATGCAACTATGAGTACAGATATGTACGAACATAGGCTTTCGCGGTCATTATTGTTAACGTTAAAATTCTTCTGAGCTATTTGCCGCCTCATGATAATAAAATTTTTCCAACGTTTAGAATTCGTTGCAGGAGCCTTCCTCAGGGAATACTAACTTCTTTTCTCCTTGTGCTGGTCTTATAAAGCGTGTAATGTCCTAATACTTTACTTGTGATAGGTGGAATTGGGAAAGGAAGATGCGCTTTATTGGTGTCTGCATCGGTGATTCCCATTGGTGGAAAATAGTAAGTTGCACGCATGCGCGCTCTTGGCAACCAACGGCAGCAAACACCAATCAAAATTAAACTGTTGGATTATCATGACGCGGCAAATAGCTCAGAAGAATTTTAATGTTTTGAGTACAGATACTTTCGAGTTTTTCATTTGTGACTACAAACCACCAACAAATGAATTAGTACAAAATGAGACTTATTGTAAAACGACAGAAATATATTTAATTCTGGACGGAATTGCTAGCAGTGGGCGTTGCATAATGATAATGATGTGGGCTACAAAGTTGTAATTTTGACTAATACCAACATATTCATCTTTACTGCAAACACACTTATCCCACTGAAGGTCTACCAAACACATTAAATTCCTACTGAAACATTTTATCAAGAAATTTATTCAGAAACATAATTTTGCACACATCTCGCACACATCCTAGTTTTATCTCTCTCTCTCTCTCTCTCTCGAGCAAGTTTGTTGTTACTGCAAATGCTTAAAAAGCACAGAAATGTAATTGTTCAAAACATGTTCATCATTGTGTAAATGTAAACCTCAGAACAGAAACTAAACACTGTCACATTAGTAACAATTTAAAAATTTTGTAAATTTCCAAGATAGTTATTTTTGGACACTTCTTATCCCTATCAAAATTATTAATTATATGTACAACTGCAATTTTATATTTTGTTATTTCAGAAACAGTTGCAGTTTCGTAAACCTCAGGGATTATTATCTCGCAGAATTCTTGCGGCATCGTTTCATAACCTAGCTTGCATTTATCGCGAATCTTTAATTCAGCGCAAAGTTCCTAGTGATTGGGAAAAAAGCGCAGGTGAGTCCCGTTTATAAGAAAAGGAAAAGAGAACGGACCCACACAATTACAGGCTAATATCGTTGACATCAGTTTCATGTAGAATTTTGGAGCATATTCTCAGTTCGAATAAAATGTTCAAATGTTTGTTAAGCTTATGGGACTTAACTACGGGGTCATCAGTCCCTAAACTTACAAACTACTTTTGAACTACTTACGAACTAGGACGGCACAAATATCCATGCCCGAGGGGGGATTCGAACCCCCGACCGTAGTGCAGTTCGAATATAGTAAATTTCCTTGAAACGGAAAAGCTTCTTTCTATGAATCAGCACGGGTTTAGGAAACATCTTTCATGTGAAACTCAGCTTGCCCTTTTCTCACATGACATCTTGCGAGCCATGGATGAAGGGAAACAAGCGGATTGTGTTTTTCTCGGCTTCTAAAAGGCGATCGACGCGGGCCCACACTGCAGACTGCTAACGAAGATACGAGCTTATGGAATAGGTTCACAGATTTGTGACTGACTGGAAGACTTCCTAAGTAATAGAACGCAGTACGTTGTTCTCGACGGCGAGTGTTCATCAGAGTGTACCGTCAGGCGTGCCCCAGGGGAGTGTGATAAGACCGCTATTATTTTCTATCTATATAAATGATCTGATGGACAAAGTAAGTTGTAATTTGCGGCTGTTTGCTAATGATGCTTTGGTGTATAGGAGGGTGTCGTCTTTAACTGACTGTAATAGCATACAGGATGACTTAAACAAAATTTCTAGTTGGCGCGAAGAATGGCAACTAGCTCTCAATGTAGAAAAATGTAAGGTGATGCGCATGAGTAGGAAAAACAATCCTATAATGTTCGAATACAGCATTAGTAGTGAGCTTCTTGATGCTGTCGCGTCGTTCAAATATCTAGGCGTAACATTGCAGAGAGATATGAAATGGAACGAACATGTAAGGACAGTTGTGAGTAACGCGGACAGCCGACTTCGGTTTATTGGGAGAATTTTGGGAAGATTTACTTCACCTGTAAAGGAGACCGCGTATAAAACGCTTGTACGACCACGTCTTGAGTATTGCCCAAGTGTTTGAGCCCCGCAGCTGATGAGTTTAAAGGAAGACATAGAGGCGGTTCAGAGACGACCAGCTAGATTTGTTACCGGTAGGTTAGACCAATACGCGAGTGTCACGGAAATGCTCCGGCAACTCAATTGGGGATCGCTGGAAGAAAGACGACGTTCTTTTCGTGAAGTTCTGTTAAGTAAATTTAGAGGGCCGGAATTTGAAGCTGAGTGTAATACGATCTTGCTGCCGCCTACTTACATTTCGCGTAAAGATCACAAAGCCAAATAAGAGAAATTAGGGCTCGTACGGAGACATATAGGCATTCTTTCTCTCCTCGTTCCATTTAGGGGTGGAATAGGAAAGGAAATGCCTATTTGTGGTACAGTGTACCCTCCACCACGCACCTTACGGTGAATTGCGGAGTATTTATGTAGATGTAGATTTAGACAAGCTGACGATTCTCAACGAACTGGAAACTTTGTCGCGCGTGCGACAGCGACAAGAATAAACGCGTTTGAATTCAAACGTCGCCACTTGTCGCGTGTGACAGGCAGCGCGCTGGATGCAACTCAGCTGGGACACTTCCAGAACTATGCATGTGGTCGTATTTTGTCGCTTGAAGCTGCCGCGTGGTCTCAGCGCTTATGTCGCTCACATAGGACACAGCCTAAACGACATGGACGCCTATCCAGCCCTCGTGTTGCCTAAAGGTGGGCAGCCTCATCTACATACAGTACGGTTTTATTGTCTGCAAAGAGGCGGTAGTGTAGCTCCATAGGATTTAATTTCGTCTCATCGGTCGTGTGAAAATTAATGTCTGGTTCAGGATCCGGGACCTCATGATTACTAGGCAGTGGCACGAAACTTCTGCGCCACCCGAGAAACACCAGCTCAACTCACCTAACACCGACTACTGTGGCACGTACCCTTTTCGAGCCAAACTTTCTCATTCCTCCAGCATCGACCGTTGCACTCCATGGCTCGCAGCAGTGCCTGTATTCTTTCCAGGAGTTAGGTCCTCATGTGTATCTGCACTGAAATAAGCATCAAACCTCTAAACGGAGACTTACAACAAACAATTGTGGCGCTTATTGTTTCTGACATGCCCTGACGCCGCAATTCTTTAACCTTCGAGCGGCAGCGCTGGTGCAGATATGCTATCACTTTTCTTTAAATGCTTACTGTTGTCGCAGTAATGAAGATGCCTTATTTCCGCTTTACCTATTCCTCAATTAAGCCTTAAAAATGATGTCAACGAAGATTCTGAGTTTCTAGTGCACGGCTATGCCCATCCAAAACAAATTCTGTTATAGCGTACATCACTGGCAGCAGATTTGCACAGCGCTGCCTGCCATGTAAGTAGATTTCAATTGTTTTGTGTTACGTCTAGTTTGCCTTTCAAATGGATTTGTGGCAGTTTCTAGTAAACATTTAATCTATAAATTTTACCCTACATATTAGAATGCACAAAAATTTAAATTTACTTCGTAAATAGAAGTTTAACTCTCGATAAATTGTCCTCTAGTGTCTCCAGATTAGCCATGCTGCAGTTTCTGTCATTCTAATTTTTAACCCTTTTTAACCCTAACACAATGCGAAAATGAGTGTTATTCTACTACATCATTTAATATTCAGGCTCGTAGACATGGTATGGGTGTAACAGATGAGGAAATATTCTTTCGACAAGTAATGCAGATCTCAGATTTTTGTCTAGATTCATCAGATCATGAACAGGATACTATTATTGAATGTAGATCCTAGTTCCGAACCCGAACAAGATTTCAGACGGAATGAATCTGATATTGAAGACGGTATCACGCTGTGGAGTAATACGCCATACAAGCAGCACTCCAAGACAATGTAAAAGAATATCCTAAAAATCTTTCCTGTTTCAAAAGGAAAAGCAACGGGCGTGAGGTCAGAGACGCAAACTCTCTCATTCATGGTAGATGATAATAGGATTCATGACGTAATTAGGTGTACTGAGTTCCACTTAACGCAGGAAAAAGCTGACACTGATTACTCAAGAGAGAGGAACTAGAGGGAAGTAACGAAAGAGGAAACGATCGTACTGCCGGGTCTACCATACATGACTATATGCAACTTTCGAAATAATGTTACATTTGTTATATTTATCCATCGAATGTAATTGATATACTAATTCAAATATTAAGAAATGCGGTATTTCTACCTGTACATAAAACTATGTTTGTCATTTCGATCACTTAGTAGCTATATACTCATACTAGGTTTGTAACATGGAATACAGAGTGGTAGCAAATCTGCACCGCGCTGCTGCTGAAGTTATGATAATTGGCGCTGCCGCCAGAGGGTTAATTTAGAAGGCAATCTGAATAGCTCCCTTAGATTGTTCGCGGATGATGCTGTCGTTTATCGATTAGTGAAGTCAACAGAGGATCAAGAGCAACTGCAAAGCGATGTAGACACATTTCTACATGGTGCGAAAAAAGGCAATTGACACTAAATAAAGAAAAGTGTGAAGTAATACAAATGACCACTAAAAGAAATCCGCTGAACTTCAATTACGCGATACATCAGTCAGAAAGTAAGGTCGTAAATTCTACCAAATACCTAGGAGTTACAATTACGAACAACTTTGACTGGAGAGAACACATAGAAAATATTGTGGGGAAGGCGAACCAAAGGTTACGTTTCATCGGCAGAACGCTTCGAAGATGCACCAGCTCCACCAAAGAGACTGTCTACATCACACTTGTGCGTCCTCTCCTGGAGTACTGTTGCCCCTTGTCGGACCCTCACCAGGCTGTACTGACGGAATACTTCGAGAAGGTTCAGAGAAGGGCAGCTCGTTTTGTTTTATCACGTTACGGGGGGGTGGGGGAGCGTCACGGAAATGTTGCACGAATTGGGGTGGAAGTCATTAAAAGAAAGACGTTATTCATTGCGGCGTGATCTATTTGCGAAGTTTCAATCACCGACTTTTACTTCTGAATGTGAAAATATTTTGCTAGCACCCACCTTCTTAGGGAGACATGACCATCCCAATAAAATAAGAGAAATCAGATCGAAAACGGAACGATTTAGGTGTTCTTTCCTCCCGCGCGCTTTTAGAGAATGGAACGGTAGAGAAAAGTTATGAAAGTGGTTAATGAACCCTCTGCCAGGCACTTAAATGTGATTTGTACAGTATCTATATAGATGTAGATGTGTACACTGAACTCGCATTCGGGAGGATGGTGGTTCAAATCCGCTGCGCGCGAGTAGCCGAGCGGTCTGGAGCTCCACGATGCGGATTGCGCGGCCTCCCGCGTCGAAGGTTCAAATAGATATTTGTGTTGTCTTTAGTATAAGGTAGTTCATAAGTAGTTTGTAAGTTTAGGGACTGATGACCCCTCAGTTAAGTCCCATAAGCTTGACAAATATTTGAATTTTTTTTTTTTTTTTTTTTTTTTTTTTTTTTTTTTTTTTGAAAATACGTCCGCTCAGTTTAAAGGTAGAAAAACGATAGACGACAAGCGATTCCGTTTTCTCCCCACATCGTTTGAAATAGTTGAATGTATTACTTGAAACAAGGCCTTCGAGATTTTGGTTTTCCATGATTTCCCTAAATCGCTCCAGGCAAATGCCGGGATGGTACCTTTCAAAGGGAACGGCCGATTTCGTTCCACATCCTTCCCCGACAATCCGAGTGAAAGCTCCGTCTCTAATGACCACGCTGTCGACGAGACGTTGGACCCTAAGCTTCCTTCCATCTTTCCTCTTAATTGTGTCACGTGAACTAGTATAAAAATCGCTTACAGTTGGGTATCCAAGGACGTGAACGAGCGTGAGAGAACATTAATATCTCTGTGGGTATTAGAGGGTCCCTTCACCGTCTGTTCACGCGTCCATCCTACTCCCTCATGCAGTCAGCTGAGAGAAGGGAGTAAAATTGGACTAGAAAGCATTAAGAAATAATCCTTGCGATGGGTCACGTTGAAATTTCTTCTAATGGTTTCACTCGTCCCTAGTGTTTTCGCCAGGTATAGGACAGCAAAAATTGCGATCTTGCTACACACCAAACCGGTCATTATTATCATCATTGGAGATTGACTGTGCCTTTCAGAACTTCGTATGGAGCATAGTCCCCCTAACAAAATTCGTCCGTGGTCCTCTATACATGTACATGAATTCTCTGCAAGTCATATATAAGTGCATGGCAGACTGTTCATCGAACCACCTTTATTATGTTTCTCTACAGTTCAATTCTGTAATAGTTTGCGGGAAAAAGCGACACTTGAATCTGTTGTCGGTCTGATTTGTCTTACATTTTCATGGTCATGTCTTCCTATGTAGGTTGGTGCTAACAATATATGTTCGCATTCGGTAGGTAAGTTGCTGAATTGTGCAAAAAGATCTCGTCGCAACGAGTAACGCCATTGTTTTATTGATTTCTATCCCAAGTCGTGCGTCACACCTGTGCACCCTCTCCCTTATATCGCAATAATACAAAACGAGCTACCCTTCTCTGAACTCTAAATCGTCTGTCACTCGCACTTGGTGGGGATCCCATAATGTGCAACAATATTTTATCTGTGTTCTTTCCAATGTAAATTGCTCGTAATTGTTACACCTAGGTATTTAGTAGGTTTGACTAATTTATCGTTTAACTGACGGTTAACGGATTTCTTTTAGTGGTCCTATGGATAACCTCAAAGTTATGATTATTAAGGGTCAGATGCAAATTTTTGCACCATGTAGATATCTAAATGATCTTATGGTGACTTTGTTGTTTTGTTGTTGTGGTCTTCAGTCCGGAGACTGGTTTGATGCAGCTATCCACAATACCCTATCCTGAGCAAGCCTCTTCAACTCCACATAAGAATGGCAACCTACATCTGTCTGAATCTGCTTACTGTATCCATCTCTTGGTCTTCCCCTGCGATTTTTTCCCCATACACTTCCCTCCAACGCTAAATTCACAATTCCTTGATGTCTAAGAATGTGTCCTACCAATCTATCCCTTCTTTTAGTCAAGGTATGCCAGAAATTTCTTTTCTCCCCAATTCTGTTCAGTACCTCCTCATTAGTTACGCGATCCACCCACCTAATCTTCAGCATTCTTCTGTAGCACAATATTTCAAAAGCCTCAATCCTCTTCCTGTCCGCACTGTTTATCGTCCATGTCTCACTCCCATACAAGGCAACACTCCATACAAATGCCTTCAGAAAGGACTGCCTTAGGTTTAAATCAATATTCGATGTTAACAAATTTCTCTTTTTCAAGAACGCTTTTCTACCCATTGCCATTCTGCATTTTATATCATCTGTACTGCGACCATCATTTCTTATTTTACTGCCCAAGTAACAAAACGCATCTACCTCTTTTATTGCTTCGTTTCCCAATCTAATTCCTTGAGCATCACCTGATTTTCTTACACTGCACTCCATTAGCCTAGTTTTGCTCTTGTTAATGTTCATCTTATATGCACCTCTCAGCACACTGTCCATTCCGTTCTGGCTTTTGTACAAGTTGTAAATAACTCTCCTTTCCCTATAATTCACTCCTGCTTGCTTCAGAACTTGAAAGAGTTTATTCCAATCAACATTGTCAAAAGACTTCTCCAAATCTACAAAAGCTAGAAATGTAGGTTTGCCTTTTCTTAATCTATCTTCTAGGATAAGCCGTAAAGTGAGTATTGCCTCCCGTGTTCCTACCTTTCTCCTGAACCCAAACTGATCTTCCCCGAGGTCGGCTTCTACCAGCTTTTCCATCCTTCTGTATATAATACGCGTTAATATTTTGCAGCCATGACTTATTAAACTGATGGTTCTGTAGTTTTCACACCTGTCTGCACCTGATTTCTTAGGGATGAAGATTATAACATTTTTCTTAAAGTCTGAGGGTACTTCACCTGTCTCATACATCTTACACACCAGGTGAAACAATTTTGTCATGGCTGGTTCTCCCAGAGACTTCAGTAGCTCTGAGGGAATATCATCTACTCCAGGGGCCTTGTTTCGACTTAGGTCTTTCAGGGCTCTGTCAAATTCTTCTCTCAGTACAGTATCTCCTATTTCAGCTTCATCTGCACCTTCTTCCCTTCCTACCATATTGTCTCGAAGTTCATTTCCTTTGTAGAGGTGCTCTATGTACTCTTTCCACCTTTCAGCTTTCCCTTCCTTGCTGAGAACTGGTTTTCCATCAGTGTCCTTGATATTCATAGAGCTGTTTTTCTCATCTCCAAATGTTTCTTTTATTTTCCTGTAGGCTGTATCTATTTTTCCCCTATTTATACATTCTTCTACATCCTTGCATTTGCCTTCTAGCCACTCCTGCTTAGCCATTTTGCATTTCCTGTCAATCTCATTTCTTAGTCGTCTGTACTCCATTTTGCCTGTTTCATTTACTGCATTTTTATATTTTCTCCTTTCATCGATTAAATTTAGTATTTCCTGTGATATCCAAGGGATTTTGTAGGTCTTTCCTTCCTACCTATTTTGTCCTCTGCTACCTTCACTATTTCATCTCTCAATTTTACCCATTCCTCCTCTACTGTTTTATTTTCCCCTGTTTCTGTCAATTGTTGCCGAAAGCTCCCTCTGAAATTCTTAAGAACCTCAGGTTCCTTCAATTTATCCAGGTCCCGTCTCCTTATTTTCCTACCTTTGTGTAGTTTCTTTAGTTTCAGCCTACAGTTCATAACCAACAAGTTATGGTCAGAGTTTATATCTGCCCCTGGGTATGTCTTACACTGTAGAAGCTGGTTCCGAAATCTATGTCTTACCATTATAAAATCTATCTGGTATCTTCCGGTGTCTCCTGGTCTCTTCCACGTATACAACCTTCTTTTGTGATTCTTGAACCAGGTGTTTGTTATAACTAAATTATGTTCGGTGCAAAATTCTACCAGGCGGCTTCCTCTTTCATTCCTTTTGCCCAGACCATATTCACCTACTATCTTCCCTTCCCTTCCTTGTCCTACTACCGAATTCCAGTCTCCCATAACAATTAAGTTTTCCTCTCCCTTAATTGTCTGAATAATTTCCTTTAGCTCCTCATATATTTCTTCGATTTCTTCATCGTTGGCAGAGCTAGTTGGCATATAAACCTGTACTACTGTTGTCGGTGTTGGCTTCGTATCTATCTTGACAATGATAATGCGATCACTGTGCTGGACATAGTAGTTTACCCGTATTCCTATTTTCTTATTCATTATCAATCCTACTCCTGTGATACCCCCAATTGATTTTGTATTTATAATCCTGTACTCACCTGACCAGAAATCCTGTTCATCCTGCCACCGAACTTCACTAATCCCCACTATATCTAACTTCAACCTATCCATTTCCCTTTTTAAATTTTCTAATTTTCCTACTCGATTAAGGGATCTAACATTCCACGCTCCGACCCGTAGAATGCCAGTATTGTCTTTCCTGATGATCACATCCTCCTGAGTAGTCCCCGCCCGGAGATCCGAATGGGGGACTATTTTACCCCCGGAATATTTTACCCGAGAGGATGCCATCATCATATGTTCATATAGTAGAGCTGCATGTCCTCGAGAAAAATAACGGCTGTAGTTTCCCCTTGCTTTCAGCCGTTCGCAGTAACTGTGTGGCAAAGCCACATTAGCTGATGTTACAAGGCCAGCTCAGTCAATCATCCAGACTGTTGCCCCTGTAACTACTGAAAAGGCTGCTACCCCTCTTCAGGAACCACACGTTTGTCTGGCCTCTCCACAGATACCCCTCCGCTGTGGTTGCACCTACGGTACGGCTATCTGTATCGTTGAGGCACGCAAGCCACCCCACCTCGGCAATGTCTGTGGTTCATGGGAGTGGATGGTGACTTTACTAACCGATAAATGACAACATCATCCGCTACTCATATTGTCTCCTAAATCATTCATAAAAATAGGGAACAGTAAGAGCCCTATAACAGTTCCCTGGGGAACGCCAGATATCACTTCTACTAGATGACTTACCGTCAAATAAGACGTACTGTTACCTTTCTGACAGGAAATACCGAGTCCAATCGTTTAACTGTGGCGAATTTTCATAAGCACGTAATTTGATAACTAGAAGCTAGTGAGGTGCAGTGTCAAAAGCCTTTCGGAAATCTAGAAATACGGAATCTATTTGTCATACCTTATCGATAGCACTCATCACATCACGTGAGAAAAGAGGTAGCTGTGTTTCACAAGAACGGTACTTTCTAAATCGGTGTTGACTATCGGACAATAGGTCATTCTCTTCGAGGTAGTTCATAATGATTGAGGAAAGTGTATGTTCTAACATCCTGCTGAAAATCTACGTCAATGATATAGGCCTGTAATTTTGCGGGTAACTCCTGTTGCCCTTCTTGAATACTGGCGTAATCTGTGCAAGTTTCCAGTCTTTGGCTACGCAACGTTCGCTGAGCGAGTGGTTGTATACGATAGGTATGGGGCTATTGCATCAGCATACTCTGACAGAACTTAATGTTAATGCTAAAACTGCTGCCTCGTCTGCTGTTAAGCCTTTTGCTTCAAAATAATTACTCTGTCTATTTTGTCTCATCTTACCTTCTGGTGCCGAACCCATCAGCCTCTTAGGTAACTTGCTTCTATCATTCCTGTAACATGACCCCACAATCTCAGCTTGTTCCCTCCAAATGCTTCATATATGGTGTTCATTCCGTTTTTCTTTGATTTTCTCCTTATGTACTCTCTTCTGCCGTTGTTTCCATCTATTTGTACCTGCATCATCATTGCTACTTCAATATTTCTAACCTCAACCTTATTAATAAGGTAACCCTGTACTGGCCGCTCGAGCGGTGCACTGCTACCTTAGTCTTGGTACTGACTTCCTTCTTGCAGAAAAGAATCAGCTCTTAGCTGAGCATTAGCTTTGCAACACCTTGATTCAAGTTCTTTCACAATGTTGCCATCTTATGAGAAAATACAACCAAACTTCATTGCTCCTATTTGGCACTCAATCTGATTAAATCTCTTTCCCACCGACATTACTTTCGCTTTGCAGATACTGATCTTCTAAGAAAAATCCTTACATCTGATCTAGCTGTGAAATATTAGTTGCCGGCCGCGTTGGCCGAGGTGACTGAGGCGCTCCAGTCACGGTCAGCACGTCCACTACGGTCGGGGCTTCGAATCCCCCCTCGGGCATGGATATTTGTGCCGTCCTAGTTCGTAAGTAGTTCATAAGTAGTTTGTAAGTTTAGGGACTGATGACCTCGTAGTTAAGTCCCATAAGCTTAACAAACATTTGAACATTTTGAAATATTAGTTTGCAACCTTTCAATCGAATATGTCAGCACAACTACGTCGTCTGCATACGCGAGACTGCTCATTTTATTTTCACATATTTTTATCTCACACTTAAAGTTTTCGAAGAAATTCCGTAGATAAGGTTCTTCGTCTCGCTTGTTAAGTGATATGCCGGTGTTTACGCAAAATGTCTTCAGTGTGTCGTCTGTAGCACAGATTACTGCGACGGAGGTAATCCATGAGTCAATTTTTATTTCTTGTAGGGGCACAGTTGGTTAAAGAGGTGAAGATTTCACCCACGTGCTGTGGGTTTATTTATCAGTTTTCATATTTATTTTGATGTTCAAGTACTTACATGTATGAAAATTGGCAGCGACTCTTCTTTCTTGGCCAGTTCCATGGTATCTTTAAACCAAGCCGATATATTAAAGAAATACAGCTACGACATTTGTATACAGGTTTGAAATAGAAATCGTAATGCAGAGAATGTGGTAGATGATTTCCTCAACCCAGAGAACCACATTCAAAAGAATTTTGTCCTAATTTCACTAAACTATGTGAGACTAATGAATCACCCAGCACTTTTTTTTTCAGTATGCACAAATACAATGCCTCATGTAAGCGCTGTTGTTCAGTAGTTCGTAGAACTGCAAGAAGCACTCGCAGGCGTCCAGTATCTGCCGGTTCTCGACTGAGAGGAATTTTGTGGATATTAACGTGTGCTCGGCCGCTTCCCTCATAATTTACAAAGCGTTCTAATTTTCCAGGAGGAGGAACGATTGCCCGTGCGACCGTTTCGTTGCAGATCCTCAAGGATACTGGAAATATCGTACTGATCCAAGATATGAAATCTCTCCAGAGCGTAACCTGTATCTACAACTAAGATAAAAATATCTTCCTGAGTCCCTGCGTCATACTCTACACGTGATAAGTGTGTGACCTTCCAACATCCAAGGGCGATGTTAGTCATTCTCAAATAAGATCAGATGGAATTGATCAGATATGTCTCAGGCAGCGGTTCTACACTTTCTAAGTGTTGTTTGTCTTTAGCTCCGTGAAGTAATCGATTAACAAATAGGTTCCATCTCAATATCCAATATCCTTCTGATCGTTGACTGTAATATACTACTAATTTGTCATTAATGTTGCAATGGATCCTGCAATTAGTTTTCCTTTAGTTCTTATCACGTACACATTTCATATCTTTTCGTTTGAATGTATAAATTGTATGAATTTAATAATGAAACCTCAATTCATCTATATAATAAGAATAGTTTACAACTCACGGCAAAGGCGTAACGACGAGCTGTGACAGGCACGTTAAAAAGACACACACCTATAACACCTAAGTTACCGGCCGTGGCCTTCTTCAGAATACAGAACAGAGACACAAACAGGCACATAATCCTCATAATCGTCATATCCGGCTGCCACACTTCGAATCGGAGTTGTAAACTATCCTTATTACGGGTATTGGTTCTTAAATAGTGGCAACACTGCTGTCGAAATATATTGTGCAATGGAATCTACTATTGCCACTGATATCACATGTTGTTGACATACGTACCTTACCTCCAAGCAAATGGACTCACATGTCCCACGTTACCAGCGTGTGTACAATCGAGGGAAAAACCCAGTCACTTGTGGCCGAGCTATCTAACGTAACGCACTGCGTTCCTCCTCGGCAGACCGTCAATCCACAGTAATACTGTTCGTTTTTGGAGCATCACCTGCGACCAGCTTTGCGAAAGACGCGGTAACACTTTCTGCACAACTCACCCATAATTTTTCACGACAATGCGTGGGTGCACACAGCGCAGTCGATGGGACTGGGAAGTACTGTACGATTCACCATACTCCCCGGACTTAACATCCTTGTTACTTTCAGTTGATTCCGAAGATGACGGAACAACTCCGTAGCATTCGATTCAGAACCATTCCACAGATACGACAGGCAGTATGTGGCACCATAATTAATTTTTTGATTTATTTATTTTATTATGCTTCGATTTATTATTGGAAAAAAGATATTGATGTATGCAATGAGTAACCTATCTTTGAAACTTATTTTCATTGAAAATGCCTTTATATTGAAGAAGATTAGAAAATGCGTTTTGTTAAATATATAAGTAATATTGTTAATGAAATATGTTTGTGTTAATATTTGTGTATGCTGAAAAACTTGTAGAGGTTCTGACTGAGGGCTTTTGTAATTTGTACTGGAGTAGAAAAGACGGGGGGCATCCCCGCCGTAACGGATACTGACTGTGTGGAAGCGAAAAGGTGGGAAAACGCGGGAAGTTGTTGGCTGGCGCAGAGGCTAGTGTGTGGCAAGGGATTACGGTCTGAGACGTGATAGCGTGCAGTTGCAGTGGTGGTAGGCACAGTGGAATGTACTGAGGTTCCTTTGTTTCTTGGTGGCTATGTTCTGGAGGCCTTTACCTACAAGAAGATCGTAATATGGCCTCGGATGAAATGTTGTTGCTGTTGCAAGTACTGGCATCATTTGGTGGCTTAATATTCCGACACTAAGAAGATCGGTTTTTGGCCACATACCTCAAGAGCCAGTAAAGCAACATATTGCACCACATGGAGCCACACTGCAGCGCCAAACTTCCACAGTCGAGTAGGGAAGTTTTTTATTATGTATAACAGTCCGAACCTCATTTTTGTTCAGAATTTTGAATAATTACTTTTCTTAACGAGAATTGACTTTGAACCCATTATTGTCCTATGTATTTTATCCAAGTAGGGTCCTATCCTTTGGTACAGTGATTATTCCGAGAGACCCACTGAAATAACTATAAACGATTCTGATAACATTTGCTTTGCTTAAATATATAGTGGAGTTTGCATTGAAAGTGAACAGTAGAGTAAATCTTATCTCCACTGAGCAAATGCAGTTTCAATTCAATAATGAAGTTTTCTGAAGTGGTAAATTTAAATCTGATTATTAACAATATATGTTGAGCAGTGATATAAACTTTGGTGTTACGTAAATTCAGTGAATAGTAATTTGTGCGCAAACGAGACTAACATATCAGATTCGGGGACCACACTCTTGAAAACTGTGTCGGTTTCCTAAATTATTGAACTGAAGACAATTAATTACTTAGAGGAAAGTAATTTATTACGCAACATTTCTACATTCCGTAGCTAATGAAAATATGAGCTTACTATGTTATAAATAATACTTGAACAGTGCTTTACTAAGAGATTGCTATTTTGAAGTGCTTACACTATGATAACACAGAATAACATTTTTTTCCTTAAAGTGATTCGTGAATATTGTGAAGTAGGCCTGAACTGAAAGTTGGCTAAGTTAGTGTCTCAAGTTTAATAATTACCTGTAGAATAGTAGATTTTTCCATTCAGCGCATTGTTGGTTCTAGCAAGGACTTTAATTGAATTTTTTCATTTCCATATAATGCTTAATTACAAGTATAGATTATGGTGAGGCCGTCTGCTACCTTAGAAAGCGACCACACTACATAAGTTTTGCGTTTAAATTACGTTTGTTAATGTTCTCTAAATTTTTAGAAAATATTTTACTTATTCAGTAATTATCGAGTCATTGAGATACTTGGTAATTGCTGTCCCTAAAGGACTGGCGACCGTAAATTGAATTTTTTTAGTGGTAATTTTGTTTGATAATATTGCTCTTTCTGACTCCTGGTAACTTTATCACTGTTTTGTTTCGCAATGCAACTGATGTTCACCGCACTGAATGTTACCACTGACGTCCTTGTTCATTAGGATACCACACGGTTAAAGAAAAATCCTCTCGGAGGTGCACCTTGTTGTAGGCGTAAGCTTGTAGCAACTAATGAGTTTTGTTATCGATATCTCAATATATGTAGCAACTTTGCCATGATATATTGGATATCAATATCTGAACTATAGGTAGCTGCAAAGCTTATTAACCCACAAAGAGTGTTGCAAGTAGACCGCTCCATTTGCATCATCAACAGACTGCACCTTCCACATCGCTGGCAACGGGGTTTTACACAACGCTGGTGACTACTTTGAAGGACAGTAATAGGTGCAAACATGTAATGTTTTTCAGTCGGTTGTGAATGAATAGTTCCAACCCTTGTATATTGTTGAATTGTATGAATATTTTACTCAAAATAATGTAAATGACTCGCTGTCTTGGGCGCGTCTAAGTTGTTCATTTGTGGCGGTGATGAGTGCAGTTAAGTGTGTAAATAAATTAGTGAAATAAAACTGAAAAAATATATGTAAGTAAATAATACGTCAAGTAGAAATGAGAACTTAGTTGAGTTCAGTCAGGCACGGCGGAGTAAAACAGTAGGATTAGGCTGTATTCCAACAGTCCATCAACCGATTTACGCAGCGAATTCAGCACGACATTGTCCCGCCGAGTAGTCACGTGTGGCAAGAAGTCCATCGCTCTCTCCACAAGTGCAAGGCGTTGATTTAGCGATCAGGCCATCGACCGAGCACCTCACATCTTTTTTTCGATCTTGGGGTAATTTTTCACTCTTGACTTTCAAAACAAGAGGAAGGAGGTGACTATGTACCTAACATTTCGTGCTATCTATTCCAGAAAATACGACACATTCAACACCAATTTACAGTTTTAGTTAGATTTTTCGAAATTGTGAACCCTTTAACTTCAAAACAAGAGAAACGTAACTATTGTTTGACATGTTTTCTGGGAGGCGAACCATCAATACATTAGATTTATGATGTGATAAGTTGAAAAATAAACTTATCAGATTATAAATCTAATGCGTTGATCGAAAATTTTTATACCAGTCTCAGCTCATCTCTGAGCAATTCTCAAATCATGTTGGTCAATTCGGTGAACATTTGCCAAAAAGCAATGTAATCATCCAAAAACAACATGATTAGTTTTTACATTCAAACAAAAAAAAAAAAAAAAAAAAAAATCACATAACTTTAAAAAATTTTGAAAGTAAAGTACATTGGATACTGATCATATTGACAGAAATTTTGAAAACATTTATTATGTTTTTTGTTTGAATATAAAAGTAATCGTGATGTTTTCGAATGATTACGTTGCCTTTTGCGAAATGGTTACTGAATTGACCAATATGATTTGAGAATGGTTCATAGATGAGCCGAAACTAATAATCATAATAAACAAAAAAATGTGATCAGGACATTACATTTATAATCTGATCAGCTATGAAACGTTACTGTACATATTAGATTTTGTACGGTGCATGACGGTGGGTACCTTACTCCCAAATTCAATACCCTCTCATTCAGCAACATGAAAGTTTGTAGATATATGTAATTTTTCATACATGAGGGGGAGGGGGAGGCATAGAGGTGGGAAAAGTGATGGAGAAATTCTTGAGTAGCATTTAGAAACATTCGCAACAGAAGTAGATTTCCGTAACAGATGCTATATAATACTATTTGCCGAGCACTGCAGGAAATTATAATGTATTCCTAAATCACCTATTGCGTTATTTACAGGAAGAATCAAACAAATCATGGTTGCTGCTGACTGTAATATAGGTTTTCTTAGTCAGTCTTCCAGTAAACAGTTACTGCACTCAGTAAGATTTTCTTGCAATCTAACTCATACTATAAACTTTCTAACTAGGGTAACTAAATCCTCGAGAATAACCATTGATAATATTTTCATAAATAAGTGAAATAACTAAATCGTATCATAAAACCGATAAGTAAGAGCCTATTAGCTCATAATAAGCAGCTCCTTCTTTTAGGTAAATATTGAAGCAGATTATGAAGACTGCTAAATCTGCTAATCCACGACAAACTGCTCAGAAATATAAACTGGAAATTTGTTTACATTGCTCATTGCATGAATGAAGAGTAGAACATATTCATTAATAATGACAATGACAAGTTTGAAAACTGTTTTCCTCTAAATGTAACTCATTAAAAAGTCTATAATAAAACCAGGGATTACACAAGCAATAAAGATTTAATGTAAGTCAGATAGGAAAATGTATCTAACAGCTAAGAGTGGTTCCAATAATGACGAATTACTTAAATATAAGGAATACTATAAAATATTTTAAAAAGTAATTCACACATCTAAACAAATGCACTATGTGAAGAACATAGCAAAATCGCGCAACAAAATGAAAACAGTATGGGATGTAGAGAAAGAGGGAACTGGTAGAACCAGCAAGGTAAATGAGCAGTTACCACTAAGAGTAGATGATACATTAGTAACTGATGGGCATATTGTTGCAAATCTGTTTGTCAAATTCTTTATGTCTGTTCCTGATAGTATCGGATTGTCAGGGTCAGTAAATAATGCTCTTGAATATTTGAAACTAGAATTTACAAATAATTTCAAGTACATCATTATGCAACTCACTTCATCACAACAACATTAGGAGAAAGGGTGATGTCCATTATTCAAGGTTAAATCTAACTTTGGCACAGAAAGAGGTGAATAATGTTCCCACAAAAGTCTTTGTTCACTTACCAAGTAGCATCAAAAATCTGAAAGATAGCCCTCTGCCAGGCACTTAAATGTGATTAGGAGAGAATCCTATATAGATTTAGATGAACTGGTATATAAAGGGAAATTAAAGGAATTTCTGAATACATACTCCTTCTACACTTTAGATGAATTTTTGGAGAAAATTTAAAAAATGAAAAATAATTAAATTAAAAATTCTTAAAATATTGTCATATATAGACACTATTTATTAAACTGACACGTTCCACATCATTACAAAATCTCGTATATATGAACTATGGTACAAGTATTAATCTAATCTAACAAGAAATAACTTCCATAATAAAATCTTAAAAATAAGCATTCCCAGTGGTTCAATGAAATATCATCAAAGTTAATTAAAGGTGTTCATGTGAATTTAGCAAAATTTTCAGTTATTTGTGTAACCAGTGTATTATAACTGGAACAATCCCTGATTGGTTAAAATATGCGGATATTAAACCTCTATTCAATAAAGGGGATAAAGAGATACCAACAAACTACAGACCGTTTTCACTTTTACTGGCATTCTCAAAAATTCTAGAAAAGGTGACGTACAAGCAGCTTCTCAACCTCCTGTCCCCAAATGACATATTGTCTAGAACAGAGTTTGGATTTCTGAAAGGTTTCAGTATCGAGAATACTGTTTATACCTACAGTGAGAAAGTACTTAATTCCTTAGATAATATATTGCAAGCAGCAAGTATTCTCTGTGATTGTCAAAGGCATTTGATTGTCTGAAACATAACATTCTTTTAAGTAAATTAAAATTCTACGGTGTCATGGGAATTCCTGCAAAAGATTCAAGTCATACCTCTCAAACAGGAAACAAAGGGTGTTAGTTAATTAAGCTATCACTGATAATCAGATTGGGAAAAAATTACATGTGGTGTCCCACAAGGATCCATGTTAGGGCCATTGCATGTTTTCCCCCATTACTGACCTCTCAGCAGTTATACTGCCAGAAGCAGAGTGAGTTTTCTTTGCAGATGATTCAAGTATTGCGATAAATATCATGTTGATCCTAGTTCTAGAAAGGTCTGCTAATGATATTTTAATAATCATTAATAATTGATTTAAAGCAAACTCATTAACATTCAACTTTCAAAAGACTCACTACATACAGTTCAGAACATGCATAAAGTATGAAGAAGAGCAGATGGAAGATGTTGACAATATTAAATTTCTGGGATTAAAGCTGGATAATAAATTCAGTTGGGAAAAGCACACACATAATTGCAGAAACGACTTAACAAATCAGTATTTCCAATATGAGTCTTATGAAACATAGTGACATAAAATTTAAAAAAAGCTTGCATACCTTGCTTACATTCATTCCGTAATGGCATATGGTATAATATTTTGGGGTAACTCTTCCACTCAAGCAAAAGTTTAAGAGTCCAAAAGCTTGTAATAGGTATTATTTGTGGAGTAAATTCTTGACGTCCTGTAGAAGCCTCTTCAAAGAAGTCAGTGTGTTAACTGTCTCTCAGTATATTTATTCCTTAATGAAATTTGTCATAAATAATATATCCCTTTTCCCAACAAACAACTCAGTTCAAACATACAATACTAAGAACGGAAATGACATTCATAAGGACTTAAAACCGCTTACTTTAGTTTAAAAAGGGATCCACTACTCTGGAATACATATTTTCTATAATTCATCAGCAAGCATAAAAAATTTAGCTACAAATGAAGATCAGTTTAACAGGAGCCTACATGACTTTCTAGTGGCCAACTCCTTCTACTCCACTCACAAATTTTTAAATAGAACCAAATGTTGTATGTCTCTATATTCATACTATTATCATTATTATCAGCGTATAAATATTATAATCATATTATCAGCTTGTAAAGAAAAAAATGAAATATTCCAAATTCAGGAGGATCTCCTCAACACGGATCTATCGAATGAACAACTCAGCTAATGTAATCTAAGAGAGAATAAGGGAAGAGTGTAGGCTGTATATCCAACTCCCATGCACATTTTGCAAAGTAAAGCATTGCTGGGAACTCCAACATAATACAAAAGTTACACGCTGCGACTGTTGGAATATCAATGTGTACAAATGTGACAATTACCTGCATAGACGACGTCGATTTTGATCCAACGACGGAATAGGCCGCTTACGACATAGGAGAAGTACAGATAATGATTTCAGTGACATCCCTCAACACATATCGCATTGACACAGCTGCCAGAGCGCCATATGTGTGTATCTTTAACAGGGAGAGCGATAAGTTACTTGTTCACCTTTGGTGTTTGTGGACGTAGCACTGACCAGTATACGGTATGTGCAGAAAGTTTGAAGATACGTTCTTTTGTCACTCTTGCAACACGATGGTGACGTGTTTCCAGTGCGTGCGTGAACCTCAACGTGCTCTGCAAGACGTACATCTCTCCTGGCCAGCACGATCTCCGGACTTGTCTCCAATTCTCTAATCGAGCAAATGTGAGCTATGATCGTACCTCAACGGACACGGGCGAGACGTCAAACCACATCTCTTGCAGAACTACGTGAGCAGGTCGATCAGGCGTGTAATTATGTATTACAAGACAGTATTCGTCATCTGCATGATCGAATCGATGATAGGAACAGTGCCTGGAGGCTACACCAATTTACAATATGGGTGTTTCAGCACCTGGTACCTCAGCAGCGTTTGAACTGTTGATCTCACTGTATCAAGAATAAATATTGAGTAAATTATAAATCCCTAACAGGGTGTAACAAATACACTCTTTTAGATCTTTTCAAATCAAGATTTATTGTTAAAAGCGTGCACATGGTGTACATGATATCACGTTCTCCGCATATGGTTCTTACGAGCCGAACAAAACACATAATTTCGTTCGGTTCGAATGACATTAGTGTCATATGTACACTGAAACTTATTGCTATACGCAGAGTGAATATCTATGACGATTTGAAGAGCTAACTGAGGGGAGATTGCGAGTAGACGGAAACGTAATAACGGTTTTGTTCAGATTTAGTTAAAGAATTCCTTCTAGAAATTTGCCGCTCCGTTACGTAAAACGGAAAATAGTAACACTGAGCAGACCAGTCTCCTCCACGATTATAACTGACTGTTCCTCCTGCAATGGCATCCCCACCACGAGTGCGGAAAAATCGGGCAAACGAGACGCTGTTGGCGTGACAAGCTATCTCTTGGCTCTTTAAAAGTAAGAATATTAGCTGTGAGGAGTATGGTTTTTCTCAAATTATCTTCCTCAGCGGCTCTTATTAAGTGACCATTCAGAAAGTGTTATGAAATTCATGAAGCGAATCGTTTCTTATTCGGTGGTAGATGGAAGCGGTCACATGGCTGAGCGATCCAAGGATTCCTTCCTGCGGAGCGCGTGGCTGTTAACCGTCGGAGTTTCGAATCCTCCCTCGGCCATCGGTGTAGATATAGATTTCCCTTAGGTTATTTAAGTTAGTTTAAATAGTCTGTAAGCCTAGAGATTTACAAACATTTTTTCATTTGTATACCTAGACAACAGTTCTCTCAGTGCACCGAGAATACTCATGAAACTCTGGAACGCAAAAATCATTGTTGCTGATGTTGTTGTGCTCTTCAGTCCGCAGAATGGTTTGATGCAGCTCTACACGTTACCCTGCTCTCTATAAGTCTCGTCAGCTGAGAATACGAACGGCAATCTACATACTTTAGAATCTGCTTACTGTATTCGTCCCTCGACTCCCTCTACGTATTTTACCCCGCACTTACTTATAATGCTAATAAGACGATTCCTTGATGTCTCAGAATGTGTCCCACCAATATATCCATTCTATTAGTCAGGATATGCCAGAAACTCCTTTTCTCCACAATTCGGTTAAGCACATCGTCATTAGTTACGCGATCCACCCACCTAATCTTCAGCATTACTATGTCATCGGCAAACCGAAAAGTTTTTATTTCTTTCCTTGAAATTTAATCACCTTTCCAAATCTCTCCTTGCATTCCTTCGCAGCTTGTTCAATGTACAGATTGAACAACATTGGGGTAAGGCTACAACCCTGTCTTACTACCTTCCCAACCTCTGCGTCCATTTCATGCCGTTCGTCATTATGATATCAGTTACTACCGACAACGAGGCTGAGCTTGCCTCCTGTATACATTAACGGAAAGAAAATTCAGCTATCCTTGTCCACCCACCGCATCAAGCCTAGAGGACTGCGGTAAAAATGGAAGGTCTAAAGCAGCTTGAATTTTCAATGAGGACTTCTCTACACTGTTCTAATATGTCCCTGTATATTCAATTCTGGTCCTTCAGACCAAGTGAAATAAATCAAAACGTTTATTGGTCAGATGAGCTTTTTCTCTCTCTGGCATTCGGTCAGGCAACTATAAATGCATGCTCTCTTGGGATATCAAGCATTCTGCAGACGTACAAGTGACGAGAAGTAAATGTGTCCCTGTGTGTCTTTCCCTCCGTGTGACACATCAGTGTCGTCGCTAGAAATGGTATTTGACTTGAATGGAAACCACCTGGCAAAGAAGTTTTACGAATCCAGAACTCACGTGACTCCCTCCATTGTCAATTGTGCCAAGTAACGATAAGTAACACATTCTAAATAAACTGACACTGTAGATGATCACTAGGTGATTGAAATCGATCTGTATTTTTTTTTAATAAAACATTAACGGCCAATGCTGCGAAATACATCTGGTGTGTTCATCATTGTGTGGTCGTGGGGCACCTCCAGGAAATGGAATCAAACATTCTAAATACTTACCAGGGGTTATTTTATACCTTACTTCTTCTTATCGTCGAGAGATGCAAGTATCGTATTTGAATGTTAATAAGTAGGCTGTGGTATCCTGCCTCGATATCAGTCACTGCTTAAATCACGAATAAAAATCATAAAACTCTCGGCAGGCAAAGGGTTTCGTTGTAACGACTCACTCTTTCGTTGACGACGCTTAATCAAAGAATATGGAAAAGGAGATTGGTAGGGTACCTTTTGTCTTCCCGCCGGGAAACTTACTCTACAGTGCCGGTCTCAACCGCTATAATGTGATTCTGTGCGACAAAACTCAAGTGACGACTGAAGCATCTTTGAAACAATTTGTTATCTGATCATCAGCCAACAGTTGCAACTGATTTTTTCAATCCTTCTGGATCATCTTTAGAATCTTGTAAGTGGAGCCCGTCTCGTCTATGTTTCATACTTAGCAATAAAGATATTATTCTATTCAATTGTGGTAGATGCAGAAACAGTGGAAGTGAAATGAGAAAGCCAAAGCTAGTGACAGTGGCATACACTCGACTTTCTGCAACCCATCGAGTTACAAATGAAACTAGTTCTCTTTTGCGATCGACAGTTAAATTATGAAACCATCGGATAAAAACTTGTAAGCCAGAAACATATTGCTAGAACCAACGGATACCATGCTACTAGTCTAGTAGACAGACAATTCAGCAGCTGCAACTCCTACTTTTCTGGGAATAGAACTACTAAGTCCATCTCCTTACAGTTTCTAGGAGATCTGTTTTACAGACTCGCCATATCTTGCATCGTTTTTGAAAGAATGACACATTATTGAAATACCTATTTCCCCGCTCGGTGGTTTATAAAATATTCTGCTCACAGTGATCTGTATCGTAAATTTGTCAAACAGGACAAGTTTGAAGACTAGATTCAGGAGGGTCCCTTAACTAGAAAGACTATTCCAGAAAGCCACGGCGGAGTCGCCGAGAGTATTGAGGCGCTATGCTCCGATGCGCGACGTCGTTCTCCGTCGGGGCTTCGAATCCCCACTCGGGCATGAATATTTGTGTTGTCTTTGGTGTAAGTTAGTTCATAAGTAAAGTTTAGGAACTGAGGATCTCGCAGTTAAGTCCCATACGCTTAACAAACATTTGTACATTTCGTTATGCCAGAAAAATTATTGCTTTTCCCAATCATCTTATGAGAACCAAGCGTACCAGTCTCCTCTAGATATCGTATCTATAAGCATATATATGGCTTGAACTGGCCAATTCCAATTTTTGTATGAACAATCAACGCCAGATCTCCTCAGGTAAGATAGTCAAATCTGCTAGCAAGACGAAGTGTGCGATGCTGATTTGGAAAGGGCGAGGAAGCGTTTCCGAATAGCCTAACAGACGTAGTAGCTCAGCACGTTCAGGCATAGTGCTACCCGCCTTTTTGCAGTAAAAACTGCTTCAGAATATGATATATCAAAACGAGGAAAAGAACGCCACGTCCTCAAATAACAGATCTGTCCTAACTACAACAACAAATGAGAGTTGAGGCGACCGTCAGCCATAAGCGAAATATCCGGAGTCGAATCCAGGTCGCACACAAATTTTCAACTTATGTCCTGCACAAGTCTAGATTTTTGAATACTTCGAATTCGTTCCCTAGATAAGTTACAAATTCATCTCTGCGTTTCCAAAAGAAGGAAAGTACAATCCTTTAAGTGGAGTATTCGGCGTAAATAATAACAGAATCATTGTAAACAGATCGTAACTGAAATAATGTATTGTTTTCAATTACTGTGTGACAGTCCCATGTGCCAATATTAAGGTATTCAGGACAAAGTGTTGTTTCGGATAAATTGTGAGCTGTAGGCTCAGTTTAAATAGAACACACTGTCATGTTCAAATGTGTCTAAATCTAAGGGATTTAACTACTATGGTTATCTGTCCCTATGCTAACAAACTACTTTAAGTTATACTAAGGACAACACACACACCCATGCCCGAGGGAGAACTCAAACCTCCGTCGGCGAGCAACCCGCGCTCTTCGTAAAATGACGCCTTAGAGTGCTCGGTCAATCCACCGCGGCAAACTGTTACGTTTATGTATTCACGACTAACATTTAAAATTTGTTATTAAATTATTGGAGTCTTATACGTAATTTTTGAACTGAGGATGGTCATGTAGGACCGATTTATCAGAATAAGTGATTTGAAACGCTATACCACCGAAGTTCAGTCTCTGCTTCATTACAATACTTGCATTTCGGTCGTTGTGTACAACGCTTCCATTGAATTACAACCTCAAAAAGCACCGAAGCACTAGAAACAAAACTGGCTTGAAACAAAATATGAAAGTGAGAAAATGGTATATAAACTAACATGTTAGAAGTAAATATTGAGACTAGAGTATCGTGGTACAAAGCTTCGTGCCGTTATTCCAAATCCGACAGAAGAGACTTCGACTGTTGTTCTAGTCATTTCCTGTCACGTGTCGGTTCTCATCGTCGCTACAGTTAATGAAGGACAGATGGATTATCGCGGGCATGATATGCGTTGAAGACTGCGAGTACAGTCAGCATTTATCACAGATACGAGAGCGCTAGGTGCACTGTTCCGACAATGGCCTCAAGGCAGAAAAGTGACGTTATAAATTTTGTGGCTGTCACGTCCAGCCCTAATATTTCCACCCCTTGACGGCCGCTGTGCCGACCCACACGTTCACACTTGAGAACCGTAAGCTGCCGCATTTAATTTTGCCTGCTGAACCTGTGGCTCCTATCAATGATTGTATTGTTTGCAAATGTACTGTAATTCACGGCTGCGTGCTGCCGTAATTCAACGAAAAAATAAAGTTAATTTACATAAACAATAAATAAATAAATAAATTATTGGCGGCTACAGAAATAATACTTTTTAACCAATCACTCAGTGTAAATTACTGTGTGAATTACATTTAGAGTAAATTATGATTCATTTTAAAGAGAACAATGAGCAAATGTATACTCATAAAGCCACACTAATCTTTTCCGAGATCAGCTTCTACCACATTTTAGATTCTTCTGTTAATAATTCGTGTAAAAATTAGGCAACCATGACTTATTATACTGATAGTTCTGTAATTTTCACACCTGTCTGCGACTACATTCATTGGAATGGGGTTTATTAAATTTTTCTTACAGTCTGGGGTTATTTCGCCTGTGTCACACACATCTTACACACCAGGTGAAATAGTATAGCCATGGCTGGCTCTCTCAGACGAACGCCAACTACTCCAGCGGCATTGTTTCATTGTAGGTCTTTAAGTGTTCTGTCAAATTATTCTCACAGTTTATTATCTCTTATTTCATCTTCTTCTACTTCCTCTTCCATTCCTACAATATTGTCTGTAATTTCATTTCCTTTGTAGAGCCCTTCTATATACATTTCACCTTTCATCTTTCCTTTCTTTCCTCTGAACTGATTTTTTGATATTTATGCAGCTGCTTTCTTGTCTGCAAATAACACTTTTATTTTCTGTATGCAGTGTCTGTCATTCCTCTCGCTATACATTCTACGAGTTTTACCCAACACACTTCCTTCTAACGCTAAGTCGACCATTCCTTGCCGGCCGCGGTGGCCGCGGGGACTGAGGCGCTTCAGTCACGGTCTGCACGGCCACTACGGTCGGGGGTTCGAATCCCCCCCTCGGGCATGGATATTTGTGCTGTCCTAGTTTGTAAGTAGTTCATAAGTAGTTTGTAAGTTAAGTCCCATAGACTATAAAAACATTTGAACATTTGACGATTCCTTGATGTCTCAGGATGTGTCCTACCAATCTTTCCCTTTTCTTAGTCAGGATATGCCTGAAACTCCTTTTCTCCCCAATTCGGTTAAGAATCTCTTCATTACTTACGTGATCTACCCATCTAATTTTCATCATTCGTCTGTAGCACCACATTTCAAAAGCTTCTATCATCTTTTTGTCTGAACTCCTTATCGTCCACGTTTCAATTCCATACAATGCTACACTGTAGACAAAAGCCATCAGAAAGGACTTACTAACATTTAATTAATATTGTATGTCAACAAATTTCGCTTCTTCAGAAGCGCATTTCTTCCCACAGCCATTCTTTACTTCGGCCATCAGAAGTTATCTTGCTACCCTAATAACAAAACTTATATACTACTTTTATTGCCTCATTACCCAATCTAATTCCGTCAGAATCGCCTGAGTTTCGGACGCTAGATTATATATTGTTACTAGCTTAAACCCGCTGCTCCGGTCGCGTGTTGGTTGATTATAATAGATAAGCTATTTTCAGTAGTGTGCTATGAGACTGGTTTTGAAGGATGAAAGGAAATACAATACCTTCTTTAGAAACAAACATTTACAGAGAAAGAGCTGAAGACATTGTAGCACGCACAGACCAAAGATATGGTCAATGGCATCACGTTTCACTGTATGTGACCTCCTTGCTATAGAATCGCAAACGTCATCGCTGGCCATCAGTCCGAATTTTTTTATAATTTGACGACTTTCAACCACTATATCTTCCACCCCCTTATAGCTATCGGCATGGAACTGCTATGGTGTACAAAGGGAGACTTTTGACAACAATTACATAAAGACCATTCGTGTGCGTTCTGTAGTTTTCGCTGCAGAGCGAAATATTAACACACACACGTAGAATTTTATATACACCGATAACTTTCCATCCCAATATACCACCCTTTTATCATTATCTACCCTCAAGCAACAATGCAACCAATAAAAAAATTTCAAAGCGTAAATATAATTTTCAAAGAGTAATTATTGTTCCGCATTTCGCGTTACATTCTTCAAATTACTAAATATCTATCAGATCGCTATAAAATCTTGCCTAAAACCTACCTCAGGTATAAATAAGTAACTGTACAAATATTTAAGTCTCTGCGTCTTATCGTTCGGACGTGATAAGCGTACACCGGACAGACATTCACACACACACACACACACACACACACACACACACACAAACCGTGCCTAAAGCCTTCCCCGGGTAGCCATTAGTAACTGTACAAATTTTTAACTTTTTATGTCTTGTGGTTCAGACGTGATAAACGTACACCGAACAGACATTCACATTTATAAATATAGATATTGTTTTACTCTTGTTGCTGTTCATCTTGTACCCTCTTTTCAAGACACTGTTCATTCCATTCAATTGCTCTTACAGATACTTTGCGGTCTCTGACAGAATTACTATGCCATATGCAAACCGCAATTTTTTTTATTTCTTCTCCATGAACTTTAATTCCCTCTCCAAATTTCTCCCTGCATTCCTTTACTGCTTGCTCAATGTACAGATTGAACAAGATTGGGGAAAGTCTACAACCCTGTTTTACTTCCTTCCCAACCTCTGCGTCCTTTTCATTTCTCCTAAATCGAAACTGATCTTCCCCAAGTTTGGATGCCACAAGTTTTTCCATTCGTCTGTAAATAATTCGCGTTAATATTTTGCAACTCTGACTTATTACGATATCAGCAGTTCAGACGGAATATCATCTATTCCAGGGGTCGTGTTTCTACTCAAATCTTTTAGTGCTCTGTCAAATTCTTCTCGCAGTATAGTATCTCCTGTCTCATCGTCCTCCACTTCTTCCATTTCTAGAATACTGCCTTCAAGTTTCTTTCATTTGTATAGGACCCCTATATATTCCTTCCACGGTTCAGCTCTTCCCTCTTTGCTTAGTACTGGTTTTCCGTCTGAGTTTTTCATTTTCATAAAGCTGCTTTTATTATCTCCAAATATCTCTTTTAGTTTCCTGTAGGCGGTTATTCATTCTTCTATGGTTCTGCATTTTTCCTCTAGACACTCCTTTTTAGCCAGTCTGCACTTTCTGTCAATCTCATTTTTCAGACGTTATTAAGTTCAGTATATCCTGTGTTATCCAGGGATTTCTATTAGGCCTTGTCTTTCTGCCTATATGATCTTCTGCTGCTTTCACTACTCTGTCTCTCAGAGCTACCCATTCTTCTTCTGCTGTATTACTTTTCCCCGTTTCAGCCAATGCTCCCTCTGAATCCCACAAGCTCCTCTGGTTCCTTGAGTTTGTCCAGGTTCCATCTTAAACTTTTCTACCTTTCTGCAGTCTTTTGTTTTAATCTACGGTTCATTACCACTAAGTTATAGTCAGAGTCTATATCTGACCCTAGATATGTCTTACAATTTAATATCTGGTTCCTAAATCTATTCCTTTCTTTTATAATGTCAATCTTGTGCCATCCACGTATGTAGCCTGAAAGTTGTGAGTGAGTTGGAAATACTAGGTAAGATAGGGGGAAGATAGAACGGTACGATATGCAAATGGTTTGTTCACTTGATATTAAAGGATAGGCGTGGCTGACCCACCATCGAGCATTTCATTAATTTATTCTCTAGGTTCCAAGCAATAAAACCCATCAAAAATTGAATGATTTGAGTAAAAAAATATCTTTTGACTCATTTTATTCTCTGACCTCAAATGAACGTCAGAGTTGAAAGCAAGATACACATACAATTGAACACAGAACAAATTAAACTAATTTATAAAACACTATAAACACTCCTACAACAAGTGACTGGTAAGTGGAAGAAAATTGTATTTGATTCCAAACACTTAAGTGACAACCCACATTTAACTAGAAACCGTGGCGTTATCGAGAGGAATATTCCGATACCAGATTGTAAGGTGTGGTGGTGAAAAAATGAAATGGATTGGAATAATTCCGGCTGGGAAAGGTTAATATGGGTTAATACAATAGCAAGACAGGAGCGGCTGACCCTGAATTAATTAGTGATATTTAACATAATATCAAATTACTTGTAAAAACTGCCCTGTTTCAGTTCTAATTGTAATGAAACTCTTCCACTTCCTGCAAGTGGCATAAAATATAATTAATAATTTGTCCCCACCAAAAAATCTAACGAACTAACTGGGATCTGACTACTAATAATGTTAAAAAAAATCTTTCAAATCTAAAAATATTCATTACACCTTTTTAAGCAGGATAAAACACACAACCATAAATCCAACACTAAAATCATAAACAACAAGAATACATTTGTAACCAAATAAGAAATAACAATGTAATGCATATGATGGTACTCAAATTGTATCGAAACTGGAAATTAGTAACGACTAGCAAGTCAGAAACCCCTATCGTGAAATAATATAATGTTCTTAGCGGGATAATCGCGTCGGAATACCAGTGCAGGGTTGACTTTCCTAACTACTGAATCCCCACTATAAGGCAGAACCTGATGTACCGACTATATGTTGCTGGCGAGCGCTTTGCCATACATTACCAAACTGACGACTTGTGTGTGAAGGTGCTGCACTGCAGTGGCGTGGGGGCAGGCCGACTGTGAGCTGAAAATTTGCGCGACCACGAAATAAAAAAACTCGCTCCGTCGTTCGGAAGCTGTACTCCCTGCTATCAGCCTCTGTGCGCTCGGCAGTACACAGTGCCTATGATCTCAAACAATTCGGCCAAGTAAGGACCACTCCAGTGAGCATAGACAAGTACGCACAAGTACTGAAGGTCTAAATGACTCCATAAGTTGAGTATATCGCAAGTAGTGCTTCGGTGCACTAGTATTGGCTGGCTGATCTTATTCAAACAGAAAACAAGAACAGTCAGCTCAAGTATACATCTCAGAGTGTACTCTGAAACCTATACAAGTTCACTCGTCCAAGTATTGGCTCGATAAGCAAAATCTCCAAGTCCGCACAACTGGGAGGACAGGACGCTACCAGACGCGTCCATACTCCAGTGCTACGAAACACAAAGGCCCTTCGATCACCGCGTCTCCGCGCAAGACGCCAGAGAAACGCCGTTTTTACGTAAAGCCAATCAGTGTCGAGTTCTCGAACTCCAGCCTGTAAAATCTCACAAGACAACCGCTGATTTCGAAAAGCTGGCGCTTTGAACATCAGCCAATCAAAGACGGCATCCCTTCCACACACACTTCTGGCGCGATTCTCACTAAACGGCTCTAAGCGTCGCCCGTGGGAGCGGCTGCCTAGCCCCCAGCAAACATTTCGTCGCTTTCCCTTTCGGACCCTCGGCCACAGCCGTGTGCCCTGCACAGTTTGTGACACAAGGCTACATTTTTACGACCTACTGCCCTGCCAGTGTGCCACCCAAGGCCAGCGCGCAGGGCGCCAGGGCGCCAGGGCGCAGGTAGGAAGGAATTTCACTCGCCCCCTCAGAGCCAAGTCAGTTCACCTTAGCAAAAATCCCTGCATCGTATTCCCGACAGAAATAGAAAATTGTATGTACAGGACTCATTACGGCAATACGTCAACAATAAACATCGATAATAAAGATGAGAGATGGGCTGCCATCTCTCATTACCCCACACTCATTGCAAATTTCTGCATGCGGAGTGTCACATCGAAATTAATATGATGTGTCACGGAACAAATGAAATTAATTAGGCTTGCCAACCGTTATCAAAAATGAAAACTAATCATTATATTGATATATACATAATTCCCCCCTATCCACTGAAAGCTGGAGTCTGTAAAATTATCTTCCACCGGTCGGGCCTCGCCCTTACGTCCTGCGTTGTCACGGTAGTTGCGGATGGCCTTCAGGCAGCTTCTAAAATATGGCCATCAAGTGGGTCCCAGCAAACAGCCAACTCCCTCGCTATTGTATAACTTCGGCGCCAGAGATGTACGATGTCCTAGCGGGTGCCACCCTGACGTTCGCCAAGTCGGCGACAGAAGTCTCAGCTCTCCCTTCTCAAAGCACCATACACTGTCCATGAAGATGTTTTGTTTGCTCCAGTCGTTCCCACCGAGACGACGCCAGCCAGATATTTGGAAGGCTCACGCCTCAGTACTACCTGCTGAGGCCTTTGGCCGTAAGGCATCTTCCGGAAACCGCTGATCCTCCAAATAACAGAGCCACCCTCGTGCTCGCCAACAGTCGCCGATAGCTCTGAATGCATGTCCCCTCCCCCCCCCCCCCCTGCTACTGGCCTCACACAACCAAGTAACAGAATATTTCTCTTTCACCACAAGTTATTAAATCGATAACCTACGAATAATCTAGAAAAAAATTAACAAGGTTGCATTGTCCTTATACTGTTGGAAAGCAACTTGGCAGTACTGAAATCTCTCAAGCCTTCTTTCACGATGTTTAAACCAAGTGTTGGAGATTATTAAATTAACGCACCCGTCGCCGTTTTTAATTTTAAGTTTATATAGCCTCGTGTCTGTACTGTGTATTCTACCATTCTGTCTTACACTGTGCCCGATAACTTGTACACTGAAGGTGCCTACTGCAAGCTATTGCGATGCAATATGGCTGCCACACGTTTGTATGTGGGCTTTATCCAGTTTGAGTACATATATGGGTTCCCGCCACGTGCGAAATAAGCAAGCCCAACATCTGTAATGAAATTGAAGAGTCATAAGATTGACCCGCGCAATGGATAACATTACAAACGCATCTGACCTAATTAATCGGAACTAATATACGTACTCAAATGGAACAGATACGTTACTTTGTTATTTATGCTTCAGTGCACCATTGCAGGCCACAGGAAAGACGTTAAGAATGGAATTATTAGTGCTGAATAGGGTCATATGAACATTTAGAAATTGCTTCGACACGCATGTGGGATAAAATCGTTATTTATTTAACCACTAATTCTTTAAGATAAACACTATGTGACATTAATTTAAATGCTAATTTTTAGTATGAAAGAGAATTTAAGTGCAACCTTTTGTTGCTATCATCTGAATGGGCCTCCTAGCA
The DNA here is from genome assembly GCA_026315105.1 of Locusta migratoria. NCBI lineage: Eukaryota > Metazoa > Arthropoda > Insecta > Orthoptera > Acrididae > Locusta > Locusta migratoria. Next base: position 197,408,167 of record CM048749.1, read on the forward strand.
AGTTTCCAAAAAGGGCAGGTTAATTTCGTCACTCGCAAGGAGTTTCCTCTGTTTAGCCGCTATGATTTACCACATTCACACAAGGCATGCAAAGAAGAATTACTGCGTGAGCCATCAAATTTGAATCCGCCCGGCCGTTGCGCGCCAGGGGCAGCAAAGAGGTTTGAACGGACACAAAATATTACCCGTGAATGGGATTTGTATTACCGACCTTCTGATCATTGCTAGAACATGACAGGGGATCACAAAACATTACAATGCCCATCTAAGTGGTGAACATACGTGATCAGTATGGCCCCCACACAAAAACCAAGTTACTGAAATTTAATTTAAAATAATTACCACCACGCTGAATAATTACTATAACACTATTGCATGAGCAGCGTAAGCAACTGCAACAGACCCTCTGTTACCAGACTTAAACGACGTAAACCATCATTATTCAGAGATTAATCCGACACATTTATGCATTAAGCAAATCTAAAACACACGAGAAACAAATTATAACTAATAAAAGAGCACCATTGCACCAACTGGACTAACAAACTACAATTTATCTATTTCGCGCGCAAAGTCCTAGTTAGAAGGAAAATCACTGTAAATTTGAATATTGACCCTCAAAATGAATATGTACCGGAAAGAAATACAAAAACACGTTCAACAAACTGATACTCCCCATGATAATGTAACCAATAACCTACTTAGCAGCAACTTTAAATGTTTGTAAATCTATCGGACCCTCCGTAGCTTACAAACTACTTAAACCTAGGTAAACTAACCTAAGGACAAACACACACACCCATGCCCCAGGGAGGACTCGAACCTCCACGGCGAGCAACCGCGCGCTCCGCAGCGAGACGCTTTAGACCGCTCGGCTACTCTACCGCGGCTAGCAACTTTAACCCATGACAAAGCACACACCAACTCGGTCTGATTCTATCACTTGAAGTCACCAAAAAATGTTAAAATTGACACCTATTGATTGCGTCCCCTAACAACCCGTGGTGAAAGCGTTACCATGAGCAACATTGCTGTATATTCTCACCAAATTGTTGCCGAAACCTCTGCGACACCAGCGAGCAGCTCTCCTCACGTCTGCACTCCGTCGTCAGGAACCGATCTCTTTCTCTCCCTAGGCACCACCCGGGCCAACCGTCACCTCAAATTCGCGAGGGCGGAGCGCCTCGATTAGCTGGACACCGAGGGTCCGTTACTCCAACGCCTTCGCAACCCCTGGCCTGACCAGATCGACCCTCTACTTCAACCCTCAAACAAAACATTTGCTGCATGGAAATTCTTGCCACAACTACATAGCCACAACCAAAGATTACAATATTGCCCATATTACCAACACCGAAAGAAATATTAATACATTCCACTCGCACTCCATAGTATACAAGGATGCGGAAAAGAGGAGAGTGACTTATAACAGGAAAGATATAAAATAAAATATACACCTTCGCCATCTCTGTTTCTACAATTGCTCTTTCAGTTTTCAACACCTGCCACAAAGTGTTGGAAGCCATTCCCAAGTGAATCAATTCCAATTTCATTCATTAAGTTGACATAATGAGACTTCAGACCAATGAAACGAAATGACAGTCTCGTTTCACGTCCTCTGTACAAAATCCTACCAAGCGATCTCCTTTTTCTCAGTCCATAATAACCAACAACATTTCATTCTCTTCCTTTTTCATACTACCTAATTTAAGTCCCTGATCACAATCAAGTATTTGTCTCCCTTAATTTTCTGAATAACTTCTTTTATCTCCGCATACATTTCATCGATGGCCTCATCATCGGCAAAGCTAGTTGGCATATAAAGTTATACTACCTTGGTCGGTGTTGGTTTTGTGTCTATCTTTGCTATGATAATGCGTTCACTATGCTGTTCATAGTAACTTATCCAGATTCCTGTTTTCTTATTCATTATTAAACCTACCTGTGTTACCACCGACTGATTTCGTGTTTATAACCCTTTAATCACCTGACCACAAATCCTGTTCAACTTACCATATCTCACTGTAACTAGCCATTTCTCTATTCAAATTTTCTACCTAAGCGATTAAGGGTTAGAACATTCCACGCTCTGATCTGCAGAATGCCTGTTTTTCTTGATGACGAGGTCCTCCTGAGTAGTCCCCGCCCGGAGATCAGAATGGAGGACTATTTTACCTCAGGAATATTTTATCCAAGAAGACACCATCATCATATATTCATACAGTAGAGCTGTATGTCCTCGAGAAAAGTAAGGGCTGTAGTTTCCCCTTCCTTTCAGCCGTTCATTGTAACTGTATGGCAAAGCCACCTTAGCTGATGTTACAAGGCCAGCTCAGTCAATCATCCAGACTGTTGCCCCTGTAACTACTGAAAAGGCTGCTCCCCCTCTTCAGGAACCACACGTTTGTCTGGCCTCTCCACAGATATCCCTCCGTTGTAATTGCACCTAAGGTATAGCTGTCTGTATTGTTTAGACACGCAAGCCACCCCACCTCGGCGATGTATGTGATTCATGGGGGTGGATCTCTGTGTTACTATTATAAAATGTCTGGTACTTCCCGGTGTTTTCTGGCCTCTCACTCGTATATAAACTTCTTTCATGGTTCTTAAACTACGTGTCTGATATGATTCATTTCTTTCCCCCAGTCCATATTCGCCTACTATTTTTCCTTCCCTCCTTTTCCGACTATCGAATTCCCATCCCTCCTTACACGATCCCATGAATAATTTCCCTTACCTACTCACACATTTCTTTGATATCATCATCGGCAAAGATAGCTGGCATATAAACTCGTAAAACTGTGGTCGTGGCTAGTATCTATTTTGACTACGGTAATGCCATCACTGTGCTGCTCGTAGTTTACCAGCTTTTCCATTTTCTTATACATTATTATACCTGCTCCTGTAATATCCCCAACCGATTTTGTTTTTGTAATCGTGTTCATCTTTACACTGAACTTCACTAGTTCCCACTATATTGAAAGCTTCTTGTTGTAAGTTTATTAAGTGAAAGTGAAAGCTTGCTGATAGTTTGTTAAGTGAAAATTTTCTATTCTTATTAAGTCTTTCTATTTAAATGAAGAAGTTCACTCATCCTATGTGCACAACGGATATAACAAACAAAATTAGGCCCTCTAAGTAAAACAATCTGTACTTCTGTAAACATTATTTCTGACCATCAGATTCAGTGGCATGTAAGGAATGATTACTTTACTGGTAAAAAAAAAAAAAAAAAAAAAAAAAAAAAAAAAAAAAAAAAAAAAAAAAACAACCTCAACACATACCATACAACAAAATCAAAAATGTCACTATCAGGAAAATGAGGGACGAGGTTGAGCTGCAGTAAGAAAAATTAGTAATCATTATTTATTGAATTAAAGAAACATACCTCTGTTGAGTCTTCAGTGTAATACTACAGTTTTATACAATTCCGTTCCATACAAATATTCTCTTCCTCTTGATACAGAAACCACTGTCCAATATAATACGTTTGTAATTATAAATATAGAGTGAAATAAATCAAACTCAATACAATCATTGCTGACCAATTCAACACAGTTGCCATACATCTGTCAGTAGGATACAAAAGAGAGTTCTGGCACATAAAATTGATATCAATTTGATTTCAAATTAATTAGAGTAATTGCATAATTGCAATTACGTGTACTTAGAGTAATTGCATAATTGCAATTACATGTACCTAGAGTAATTACATGTACTTAGGGTAATTGTTTATTTATTTATTGTAATTGTTTATTGTTATTGCAATTGCACATGTTCACTCCTCCACATCTGGCGTGGAACTGAGCTCTCCCCAAGACATCACATGACTATCTACGTCATCCCCCACCCCACCCTACCACATGACCACCACCGACCAATGAGAACACAGCACATGAACACCCCCTCCACCACCCCCACCCTACCACTTGACCATCCCCAATCCATATTCTGCAGTCATTCAGACACAGAGTGTCAGAGGGACAGCAGCAGCATGGCTAGGATGCAATTACGGTAATTACATTTGAGTCACGTAGTTGGAAGGTTCCTGATACAACCACAAATTGGCGGGAAAACCGATTTCTGGTTGCCCTGGAAGGCTTTTGCCCCTCCGATCCGGTGGAGCACCCTCAGACAACAAAAAACAAACTTATCTCTTTTCATTCTCCACTCCGAGGAGTGGAGCGGGCTGTTTGAGATCCGGCCCATAAAGAGTCGCGGTTCTATTCAGCCAATATCAGACGAGCTGATAGTGGGGCAAAGGGGGATCCCAACTGGGAATAAGTGGGAGGGACTTACCAGCTCCGGCACACGCCTTACAACCAAGGAAAACCTCCCGAAAACCTTGGTCGGAGCCGGAGGATTGGGACCAATTTAATTTATCTCCGGGACTTGCCCCGGACAAAAATGGATTATCGAGAGAACACGAATGCACTCACGACAATCAAGAATCGAACGCACGAGTTACTCTAGAAATCTCGTAGAGATCAGCTCGACCAACAGTGGACAAGCATCTCTCTACAGGAACCGCACCCGTGGGCACGGTATCCTGTGCATCGCGCAGACTTTTTTTTTCCTTTATTGTTTTTTAAAGCCAGCTGTAGAAACAGCTGGCAGGCTGGCAGCAGCTGCGGTGGCTGCTCTTCAGCCATGTGATATACAAACATTCGACAAAGAAGAGATAAAATATAAAAAAGATGAACAAAATTGCGGAAATTAAAAACATTGACAGACAGAGTTTGCGACAGACTAAAACGGACATGTACAAATGGGACAAAACAGATGGCAGAGAACAAAAAACAGACGAGTAGTGATAAAACACACACACAGTCAGTAAAAAACAACCGGCCACGGTGACAAGTTTAAAAGTACATTGCGGAGACACGAAGTTCACACATGGAGACAGCGGACGGCATATAGAATAAAACATGGGGACGGCGATGATGGAGGCACTGAGTAAAACACACGACACTGGAGGCACTTGCACTGAACACGTAGATAAAAAGTCGAGACGCCCCCGCAGGGGGAGGGAGGGGGAAGGAGGGGGAGGAGGTGGGGCAGGGACGGGGGAAGTGCGGGGGAGGGGGAGAAGGGGAGGGAAGAGAGCGTAAGGAGGGAAGGAGTGACGAGACTCTGGGCATGGGAGAGGGGTAGCCAAGCGGGCGAGAAGGAAAAGGGACGGGAGAGAGGGGAGGGGCGCTGATGCTACGGGGAAAGGGATCAGAGTTGGTAGGAGGGGTAGATATCGGGACGAAGTTCGGTATCTGGTAGAGGAAGGGTGCGGAAATTGCCCTGAGAGAGGATACGGAGCGTATGGAGGTGAAGGCCGGGAGGAACGGTTTGTCGGAGGCGTGGAAGAGGCCCGGGATTCGTAAGAATAGGGTAGACCAGAGGGTTTTGGGACTCTATTTTGCGGGATGTGTAAAGGAGTCGGAGATGTTCAAGGTGTTGTAGGAGAGGAGGGAAGGGGATGAGGTCATAGAGGAACTGCGTGGGGGAAGGGAGCCTGATACGGTATGCGAGGCGGAGGGCGTGGCGTTCTAGGATCTGGAGGGACTTGTAGAAAGTAGGAGGGGCTGATATCCAGGTGGGGTGGAAGGAACAAAGGACGGGGCGCATGATTGATTTGTAGGTGTGAAGGACAGTGGAAGGGTGGAGGCCCCACGTCCGGCCAGTAAGGAGTTTTAGGAGGTTTAGGCGGGACAGAGCTTTCTCACGGAGGGATTTGAGGTATGGAGTCCAGGACAGGTGGCGGTCAAGGGTAAGGCCAAGGTACTTGAGGGTGGGGGTGTGACGGATGGGTCGGTTGTGAAGGGTAAGATAGAAATCGTGGAGGCGGAAGGAGCGGGTAGTACGACCTATGATTATTGCCTGGGATTTGTCGGGATTGACAGAGAGGAGCCACCGGTTACACCAGGAGGCGAACTCGGTGAGGTGGGACTGGAGCAAAACCTGGGAACGGGCAAGGGAGGGGGCGAGGGCCAGGAAGGCGGTGTCGTCAGCATATTGGTGGAGATAGACGGGAGGATTGGGTTGAGGCATGTCGGCAGAGTAGAGGAGATAGAGGAGGGGAGAGAGGACTGAGCCTTGGGGCACCCCGGCGGAGGGGTAGAAAATACGGAAGTCGGAGTTGCAGACAGTGACGTAGGAGGGGCGGCGGGTAAGGAAGGAAGCGATGAGGCGGACGTAATTAATTGGAAGGGCGTAGAGCTGGATCTTGAAGAGGAGACCAGAATGCCATACTCGGTCGTAGGCTTTTTGGATGTCGAGGGATACAAAAATTGCGGAGCGATGGGAGTTGAGTTGGACGGAGAGGAGATGAGTCAGGCGAAGGAGCTGGTCGTCGGCGGAGAAGGAGGGTCGGAAGCCACATTGGGAGGGGGGGAGAAACTGGTGGCGGTGGAGGTGCTGGTGGATTCGACGAGAAAGGATGGTTTCCAGGACCTTGCTGAACACGGAGGTAAGACTGATGGGACGGTAGGATGAGGTCTGGGACGGGGGTTTGTCGGGTTTAAGGAACGTGAGAATATGGGAGGTTTTCCACAGGTCGGGGTAGAAGCCAGTATAAAGGATGACGTAGTAGATTTTGGCAAGGACTTCATGAAATGAGAGGGGGCATGCGCGAAGGTGGCGGTAGGTTAGCCGGTCGTGACCGGGGGCGGTGTTTCATTTTGTGTGAAGAGTGTCTATTATGTCATGGGCAGTAATGGGAGTGTTCAATTCTGAGGGAGGAATGTGGTCCAAGTACTGGAAGCCAGGGGCGAGCGGAGGAGAGGAGGTGTCGGTACGCTCATGGACGTCCGGGAAAAGAGAGTAGTCAAAAAGGGGACCATCAGGAATGGAAAATACATCGGAAAGGTAGGAGGCAAAATGTTCTGCCTTACTGGCGTTGTCAGGGAAAGGACGATCATCATGGAGAAGTGGGTAGTGGGGGGAGGAGTGACTGCCAGTAAGGCGGCGGAAGGCACGCCAGTACTTGGCGGAGTAGACCGGGAGGAGCGAGTTAAGGCGGGTGCATGTCTGACGCCAGTCCCGGCGTTTCTTCGTGGATAAAAGGTTTCTGATGTGTCTTTGGAGTTGCCGGTGGCGTTGGAGAGTATCCCGGTCACGGGTCCGGAGAAAGGAGCGGTACAGACGGCGGGATTCGCGGAGGAGAAGGACGGCCTGTGGAGGAAGGGTAGGGCGGTGAGGATAGATCGCCCGGGTAGGGATGTGGGCATGGACCGCGTCAGCAAGGGTCTGCTGGAGAAAGGAGGAGGCATGGTCAATATCGGCGGGAGTAAGGAGGGGTAGTGGGTGGCTTTCGACCGAGGTGTCGATGGAGCGACGGTAGGCATCCCAGTCGGCACGGGAATAATCGTGGACGAGTTTGGGAGGGGGCATGGGACGAGGAGCGCGGGCAGGGCGGGGGCGGTGGTCAAAGGTAAGTAGGACAGGGGCGTGGTCACTGCCTATTAGGTCTAGGACGTCTGCCGTGATGCGCCCCAGGAGGTTGGGAGACACCAGTACTGCATCGGGCGTGGTGTTGCTTTCGGGGTGGGTTGGGCGGGGAAGGGGAAGGATATCGCCCCGGAGCGAGGTGGTGACGAACTGACGCCACCGCCGGAGTTCAGCGGGGTGACGGGAATGAAGGTTGAGGTCAGCGGCAATGACATAGGTCGGGAAGGTGCGGTCGACATGGGAGAGGAAATCGTACGGGAGAGGAGAGGTGGAGCGAATGTAAAAGGTGGCGAGAGTGACAGTGAGGGAGGGAAGAAAGAGGCTGAGGATCAAGTGTTCAGTGGGGTCATTGAGGAGGGGGTGTAGCCGGACGGGGTGGTGACGGAGATGGCCGATCGCCACTCCGCCTTGGGCCAGGGGTGGGGGTCCGTCGGTGCGGTGGAGAAGGTAAGGATTGGTGTTGATGGGATGGCAGGGTTGCAGGAAGGTCTCGTTGAGGAGGAAGGCATCCACACGGTGTTGGCAGAGAGTGTGGAGGAAGAGGTTCTTATTGGCTGGGAGGGAGCGGATGTTGTGGTAGAGGAGGGTATAGGATGGGCCTGCCATGATGGGGTAGAGGGAGGGTCGGGGAGGGTAGAGGAGGGGTGGGGAAAGGAGGGGGACCGGAGGGACTTAAACTTGGGTCTCGAGGCGGGAAAAGGCGAAGTGGGAGTGGGCACGGGAGAAGGTGGCAAAGGTGTCCAGATTGAACATGGACCTGGCGGCCAGTGCAATATGTTGGAGGGTGTGGGGACGTTGGAAGGGGTGGATGTTGGTGAGCACGGTGGTGACGAACCGGATAACGTCTTCGGCGGTGGGGGGAGGGACCAAGGATTGATTGGGGTGCATGGGAGGATCTATGGGGCGGATGGGGACGGTGAGTTCGGGTTTGGAGGGAGCAGGTGGAGGGACGGATTTGCACTTGTAGGAGTAGGTAGGGTGGGGGCCGCCACAGGTGTTGCAGGTGGGAGGAGAGGTGAGGTTGGGACAGTGTTTATGGAGGTGGGAGTCTTTGCAGTGGGGACAGGTGGGAGGATTTTTGCAGTTCTGCTTCAGGTGATCATTATAAACGAGGCACCTGGCGCAGCGGTAGGCTTGCGGGAGGGGATCGGGAGGGTTCTACCGTGTGGCGGCGATCGTATATCAGCGCACCCTCGAGGAAGAGGTGGTCAAGGGAAGATGCGGATTCAGTAAATATCCGCATCAAACGGGTGGGGCCGGAGTCATTGTGGATCCGCTTGGCGGAACGGATGGAGATGTCGGGGTGAGAGTTGAGTTGCTCCAACACCTCTTCCAACGTAATCAAAGGACTAAGCCTTGTGATCACGGCGGTGAGGGTCGGAGGGCGGCGGGGGGGAGGTGGTTGGCGGGCAGAGGAGGCTGTATAGTAGGGGGTGCGGGTGGCATGAGGGCCGAAAAGGACCTTGGGGATGCGAGCGAGGATGTCTGTGTGGAGGGTGGGGCTGGGGGACTTCAGGAGGACAGAGTCTCGGCGGGGGATAATTTGGGAGATGGGGGCGGCGGGGAAATACTTCCGAATTTGGAGGGAGAGGTTTTTATGTTCAAGGAATCGGGGATCAGGATGGAACAGTACATATGTGAACAGGTCGGGTTGGGGGCGTGGGAGAATGGGGGCGGTGTCCATAGGGTCAGTAAGAGGGGGAGGAGGAGGGGGCGGGGGAGGGGGGGGAGCTTTCTTGGATTTGGTGGAGGCGGGGGAAGGGTCCGCACTTCCCCGTTTCTGGGTGCGCTTGGGGATGGCGCCAGTAGAGGCAGGTAGAGATGCTGGAGCAGAGGCGGTGACGGAGGCATACGTAGGAGGGGCTGGGAGGGAAACAGGATCGAGTGGGATTTTGATGGGAGGCGGATGGTGGGGTAGAAGGTGAGAAGGGGGCGGGGGCGACAGCGGCGTATCTGCCACCGTGGCTCGGCGGTGCGTCACACGGGCGGGGTTGGCCGGTGTAGTGTAGGGGGTGGTGAGGGGGAGGTAGATCGGAGGGGGAGGGGGGACCTCATGGGATGGTGAAGCGGAGAGGATGACATGGAGCGGGAGGGTAGTTTGGGGAAGGCTGGAGGGACTCCAGGTGATGGTTGTGGGGGCGAGGGAGGGGGTGGTAGTAAGAACGATGGGTGCGGTATGGACAGGGGGCAGGGTTATAGTGGGAACTGCGGAGAGGGAGGAGGAAGTTGATGGGGTGGACGATGAGGTCGCCATGGGAGCTCTTACGGCAGGGGCGTAGTCCAGGGCGACGAGCGGAGACCGGCAGGGCGGCAGCGATGACGACAGCGATGGCGGCGGCGATGGCGGCAGCGTGGACGTTGGTGCTGCTACGGCGGCGGCGGCGGCGGACCAGGTGCGGGGCCTGGGCGGCGGCGGCGGCGGCGGCGGCGGACCAGGTGCGGGGCCTGGGCGGCGGCGGCGGCGGCGGCGGCGGCGGCGGCGGCGGCGGACCAGGTGCGGGGCCTGGGCGGCGGCGGCGGCGGCGGCGGACCAGGTGCGGGGCCTGGGCGGCGGCGGCGGCGGCGGCGGCGGCGGACCAGGTGCGGGGCCTGGGCGGCGGCGCAAAGCAGGAGCGGAAGGAAGTAGCCGAGATCAGCCTGGCAATAGCTACAGTCGGGGGGATTCGATGTCGCGCAGACTGCACCTGTTTCTATATATAACAACAAATCAGAGCATTCTATTCGGTAACATGATAAAAAAAGAGCCTTAATTAGAGCTCATATCGCATCCAAAATTAGATGTGCATATAGATGAATCATATATATGATCATCTGTAATGCCATATATATGTACTCCCATTACTCTAGTAATTATATCGAATTTTCAATTCATAGCCATTGAAATCGACTGAAAGCAGCAGTTCCAACCGCTGACAACAGATGGCTCTGATCCCACGTCTCCCCCCACCCAGCGCCTACACAATGAAGCCATGTGTGCAGACAGTTGCCGTTCAAGGCGGATGGGTTGCGTCGCTGAATGGCTGGATTTATGACGTCATATAGCTGGGAATGACGTCATTAGTGTGTGTTGCCAGCGCCATCGTTTGACAGCTGTCCGTATCTGTAGTGTTGCCAGCGCTGTCTGTTGACCCTTGTGTGTACTTTTTTCTTTGACGCACTGGGCGATATAGCAGAGGGTACTAAGCTCATTATGTATTGTTTCATCGGAAAGGGGGAGCTTTAAACTACGTATTATAGCAGATCTGAAAAAGATTAACTTCTAGGATGATTTAAGCACTCGTTGTTGGCTTCCTAAATATGTTGACCTGTTCTAGGTTTGGCTGTGTGGCCATCTTCTGCAGCAGCTGTTAAAACTGATTATAAGAGGTAATCTGTCTTATGCTGACTGCAATTAAAGAGATTCAGTATACACCAGACGCGTTTCGCTTTTTATTTTCTTTTATTTTTATCTTCTGAGATCTGTGAATGATACAAAAGTTTGTACAGTTTGTTTTCGATACATAGATTAAAAACAGATTTTAAAAACTTTGTGCACGTTATGCCTATGTGTTTTTAACTTAATATTCGATCTACTCACAGTGTTGTCTCTTCTTTACATCTTACTGCTGTTTCTCCGTCTTGTAGCCTGGAGTTGGTTTGTTCCTGGCATGTGTTTTTCGGCTGTGTGCCGCACTTTTCGTGTGTTTTTTGTGTCATTTCTTCCGTTTCATCACTGCACATAACATTACTTATTTGAAATGCATACAGAACAACGTGAAGTAGACCGAAAATTAAGTTAAAATCACATAGGCATAGCGCGCACAAAGTTTTTAAAAACTGTTTTTAATCTATTTCTCGAAAACAAACTCTACAAACTTTTGTATCATTTACAGACCGCAGAAGATGCTTTTAAAATAAAAAGCGAAACACGTCTGGTGTAAAATAAATCTCGTAATTGCAGTCAGCATAAGACGGATTACCTCTTATAAAATTAATCAATGTTGAACTGTATTTTATTTTCCACCAGGGACATGTCAAGATAATTCAAAATGCCCTGCACATAGATCGATTCATATGTGTGTAGGATAGCTTTGGCTGAAGGCTGTTAAATTCATTAACCAAATAAGTTATATCAGCTTCACTGCCTTGAAAAATAATAAAAATATTGTCAACATATCTCTGTTGTTGTTGTTGTTGTTGTCTTCATTCCGCAGACTGGATTGATGCAGCTCTCCATGCTACCCTGTCCTGTGCATGTCTCTTCATCTGAGAATATGTTTGGCAACCTACATGCTTTTGAATCTGCTTACTATATTTGTCCCTCGGTCTCCATCTATGATTTTTACTCCACACGCTTCCTTCTATTGCTAAGTTGACAATTCCTTGATGTCTCAGAATGTGTCCTCCTCATTAGTTACGTGATCTATCCATCTAATTTTCATCATTCGTCTGTAGCACCACATTTCAAAAGCCTCTATCATCTTTTAATATGAACTCCTTATTGTCCATGTTTCACTCCCATACAATGCTACACGCAAGACAAATGCTTTTAGAAAGGACTTCCTAACATTTAAATTAATATTGGGTCTTAACACTGGGTACATTGGTATATAAATTTTTGATATCCAGTGAGAGGAGTTGTCTGCCCTCTGGAACCATTGATCCTAAAGTAATTCAACAATGTGTTGCCGATTGCATACAGAGAGGTTACTATCTAATAACAATTTGTCTTTTAATCATACGAGTAAAAATGCAGAGGCATGGTACCCAGGGCTACCTATCCCATAGACAATCAAGCTCGCTGGGTGGCACTTTTCATGCATATTAATCTGGGCACATAGGGAGGGAGCTCTAGGATTCATGACTTTCAACTTTGATAACTCTTCCGGGTGTATAATGTACAGACAACTGTCAAAGAATGCCTTTAACATCGTGTGATATGCTAGTTGGGTCGGAATCAATACTGCTGATGCCGTTTTCATTAAATAAAGCCTTAATTCTGTCAATGTAGTCTCTCTTATAAAGAACCACCCCCATAGAACAATTACTTGCAACAGTTTCCACTACTCACTTAAATGCACTATTATATATCATTGTTACATAGTGCATTTCATGCACTAGATAGAATTATTGGAATCTCTATGAACCACCACAAGAATAATGAAGCTAAGAAGAAAGAAGATTTCACACTCCAGGAAAATATTTTTTGTATCCTTAACTACAGAGGCAGATAATATATTAAAATCAACATTAAGTACCAACCACGATAAATAAGAATAACTCTTGTTAGGGGGAGTGGAAGGGATGCCAACCATCTTCTCATTTCGCTGTTAGCACAGTGTCATTTTTTTGTAAAAGGTAATTCCATACTGTTAAATTTCCTTGAATTACAATAGCTACATTTAATAGGGTCAATAATTTAAGGACATTAAATTACAATAATCGATTTAAAGGGATTGAAATTGAAGATATAATAATGAAAGGACTCAGACTAGGCATAACATGTCTTGAGTATACCCCAACGTAATAGTTTGTTTGAAGTTGACTCAGACTGAAGTATGATCAGTTTGTGGGTTGCGTCCTGATTTTAAATTCTGCGTCACACAATGCATACTTTGTGAAGATTACCCCCCCCCCTCCCTCCCCAGATATTTAAAATTATGAACCCTTTTGTAGGATCAGGTCCAGACTACCGGAAGCTTGAGGTGGGTCTCTCAATTTGCCATAAGTTCAGCTTATTCATCTACATCAATTTGTTCTTAGATCTAAACAACAGGGCCGTGTTGGCAAAAGCCCTTTACTTCAATACCCTCAAAGTTCTTATGGATAAACATGCTGAATGATTTTATTTAGGATAGCATGCAATAAACATAATCATTATCCTGTACTAAATTAATATTGTATAAATTGGGTTTCCATTCTACCTGAAAATCTGATACATCATTGAACGTTTCACCTACATTGAGCAATTCTTCAAAATATTCCCTCCATCTGCCCAAGGCATCCACAGGATTGACTAGCAGCTTTCCTGACCTGTCCAAAATACTTGTTAATTCCTTCTTCCCTCCATTTCGAAGATTGCTAATTACGCTCCAAAATGGTTTTCCCGCGGCTTGGCCCAGAAATTCTAGCTTGTTTTCAAAGTCTTCCCATGATTTCTGCTTGGATTCTGCAATTATCCATTTGGCTTTGTTTCTTTCTTCAACATAACTTTCTCTGTCTGCCTGATTTCTAGTATGGGGCCATTTTTGATATGCCTTCTTTTTCTTTTTACAGGCTACCTTGACTGTGTCATTCCACTAGGCTGTCTGCTTCTTCCTACCTTTACAAACTACTGTTCCAAGACATTCTCTAGCTGTTTCCAGTAGTGTGTCACTGTACCTTGACCAATCCTCTTCCAGTGACTGTAAATCATTACATTCAACTAACTGGTACCTTTCCGAGAATATTGTTATGTATTTGTGCCTAATTTCCTTGTCTTGAAGCTTCTCTACTCTTATCCTTCTACACATGGACCTGACTTTCTGCTCTTTTGGCCTCACAAAACCAATTTCACTGCATATTAAATAATGATCAGTATCATCAAAGAACCCCCTGAAAACACGTGTGTCCTTGACTGTCTTCCTGAATTCCTGGTCTGTTATTATATAGTCAATGGTAGATCTGGTTCCCCTTCCTTCCCACGTATAGCGGTGAATGTCCTTATGCTTAAAGAAGGAGTTAGTGATAACTAAGCCCATACTGGAACAGAAATCCAAGAGCTGTTTTCCGTTCCTGTTGGCCTCCATATCCTCTCCAAACTTACCCATAACCTTTGTTCGATTTCCTATTCTTGTGTTGAAATCACCCATGAGTAAAACACTATCCTTATCCTTCACTCTAACAACTACATCACTAATGTGTTGTAAAATCTATCCAGCTCATCTTGATCTGTCCCTTCACAGGATGAATACACTGCAACAATCCTAATTTTCTTACTGGAGATGGCCATACCTTATTGCAATTATGCTGTGTTTGATTGCTTTCCTGATGTGAAATCCTACACCCCACTGTGCTCTTCCTACTTTAACTCCTGACAGGTAGACCTTTTATTCTCCGACTTTGTCCTCTTTCTCTCCCCTTACTCTAACATCACTAACAACTAAAACATCTATTCTCATCTTACTTGAAGCCTCCGCCAGCTCTACCTTCTTCCCATTGTAATCCCCATTGATATTAATAGCTCCCCATCTCATTCCAAATCGTTTGCCAAGTCATATCTGAGGAGTCCCTGGTCTGTCAATTAGAGGTGGGACTCCATCACCTCCAAAAGTCCGAGGCATTTTGCTCTGATTGTTGCCAGCATGATATTGAAGTACCTGGGAAGCAGGTTGCTAGCCTTACTTGCCCAGGGCCCCACTGGGTTTTACCCCTAACGGTTGAGGGACTAACCGGTGGATTTGGTAGTCTTTGCCGTCTGAGCACAAGGGTGGCAACTACTCAGAATATGTCCGAGATGCCCAACCTTTTTCCAAAGTAACTGGTATCCCAATTGTCAGGACCACTTACTTGGCCACTCATACGTTGCCCGTGGTTCATGAACCAGGACATGACTACAGGAACCCACACCATGAACCTCACATTTTACCCAATTTTTAACATCATACCCAACAGACAACTGGTTTAAATTTGAGTGTAGCCAGTGAACACAGAGGTGACAAATATCATGGGATACCTTCTAATATTGTTTTAGATTTGGCAAAGTTCAGCAGCTTTACGTGGTACAGGCTCAGCAAGTCATCAGAAGTCTCCTGCAAGAATACTGAGAAACTCTATATCTATAGAAAAGTGAAAGGACTCTCATTCGCTCACTCACTGCCTAAACACGAAATCTCAAAACTGCTTCACCTATGAGGCTGAAATTTGGCAGGAATGTAGATTATAGGTACACATCAGCTACGAAAGGATTTTGCGATAGGGCCGATAGTTCAGGCGATATGACGTCATAAAGAATGAACTTTCCCGTCTTGTGCCACGTGATACTGTGACTCTTTTATCATCCACTATTTTAGAAGGAGAGCGCTTAGTGACTTGCTACAAACTTTAAAATATAAATTCAAAACCTTAGGAAGCTTTTTCTCACTGACAACCATAGCAAAATGATGAAAGGAAAAAAGTTTCTCACTTACTACTTTTCTGCTGTTCACAGAGTGAAACTACAGTATTTGGTATAACATTGCAATTTATATTTTCTACACTACATATTGTACCTGCAGGCAATTTTACAGCCAGTATACACACATATAGCTGAATGTACCTTCGAAATTGTATCACAGTACGAGACGACGTTTATGAGATATGGGCACATCAACAGTAACATTCATGTAAAACCGCCCCATCACGCACGAAGTTTTAATCTATTACTTCTACTAATTGTATTTGCAATAGATTTTACAGACATACAATATATACCTAAAATTATACAACATATAACTCAATAAATATGAGATCATATAATATGATAGGTAAAAACTTTTCACATCACGCACCATGTTTTATTACATTTATTATTTACTGCTAAGACACTCCTGTATTCAAGTGAGCATAAAGAAATTCCTGAAAGATGACAGTACTGTTCAGAAATTTGAACTGTGAAGCGCATACCACTGTAGGAAGAAGCAATAGCCTTCCAGATAGCTACAAGGAAAGGAAGAGAATGAAATATTGTACATCTGATGAACACCGATTATTTCCGACATATCTGGCTTTTAACTTCCAGAGACTGTAGTTTGGAGTGAGATTTGCATTTTCTATTATGGTTAATAAATCACAGGGCAATCTACTCAATACTGTGAAGTGTATCTGAAATCTCCATGTTTCTCACACAGACAGCTTTACGTCGCTTGCTCAGAGATGGGCTCACCACAGAAAATATTCATATTGTATCCTGGACAAGTCACAAGAAATATTGTTTATAGTCATGAAGGAAGGAAGGGTTTAACGCCCTGTCAACGGCATGGTCATTAGAGGTGGAGCTTACACCCGGATTGTTTGGGTAAGGACAGGGAAGGAAATCGACCAAGCTCTTTGAAAGGCACCAGACCGGCATTTGCCTGGAGAGATTTAGGGAAAACATAAATCTGTATGGCTGAAGGCCGGTCTGAACTGCTGTCCCTCCGAATGCGAGTCCAATGTATTGCCACTGCGTCACCTCACTCGGTGTTGTTTATAGTCAATTTGTGAATTAGGTGAATCTATGAATGTTACATATCATTTGTATTTTGATTTCTATCTTTGTTTGGGTACTATACTTGAAGCATTATTTCTTATATATTGTCCGGTCAATATAACATGTTTTAAGAAAAAGGATGTGGACAGAGAGGGAAGGGATAGGATAAGTACTAACTCAGGACTTGAATAAACAAATAAACACCCAAGCAATGCTGGGTTCTCCGCTAATCAGTCTATAATTGAATCAGATATTTTGAAAAGGGTGCGAGTCACCTTTTTTGCCATATTGAGTTATGCTTGGATTCGGTATCTATAGAGATAATCATTTTGTATGAAAGTGGCATCAGTCCAAGGAGTAGCATAGGCAGGGGAAGCCAATGTGTTTGTTGAAGGTTTTGAAAAGGGCATTAGTACTGGACTCATGCCCATTTCAACACAACTATGCTGATCCATGCAAATCCGTAAAGTAGTTTAGGAGATTAGGTATTTCTAATAGATGAACCGACAGTTACTGAAAACACAAGATTGTGATGTATCTTTCTCGATGAAATCATGCCTATATGTAGCAAACATTGAACATAGTGTTACTTATTTTACTTTGTGTGTTAAATACTTAATGACATTTCTTTGTTTATTTTGGCACTATTCACTTTTTGTATCAAAAACTTTATGAAGATACATCTTTCGGACAATGACTATTACTTACATTTGACATCTTGGCTAGGACAACTGAGTTTATTGACAGAGCGATCCAAGAAGGATTCTATTTTTAGTGACTGAGGTCCGGAACCCTAAAAAGCCATGATACACACAGGCCCTCCTTTTACAACTGTTGCGAACCATGGGCATATAAGGTAGTTGAAAGATATATAAAGCAGAGTCATCATGTGCACTCACCTACAGAGTATGCAATGAAAGTAGCTGAATCAAGTTCAAAATGTACATTTACTAGCATACTGCATGAAACATCAGTCAGTATTGATTATAATGGTTGGTGGGCAAAATTTTACAAAAGGATGACCAAGTTAACTGAATCTTTGGGAAACAGGGTGCCAAAATAGGGTAAAATTGATTTTCATATATCAAAGTATAGCATGGTGCAGTGTGAAAAAGATAATCATGGTGTGTTAAAACTTATGAACATATTGATAGGTTAATAGTACACCACTCTAATCTGGCTAAGACGGGAAACATTTCCTTACCAACAGAGAAC
Source organism: Locusta migratoria (assembly GCA_026315105.1). Lineage (NCBI taxonomy): Eukaryota > Metazoa > Arthropoda > Insecta > Orthoptera > Acrididae > Locusta > Locusta migratoria. The sequence goes on from CM048749.1 coordinate 197,426,009, forward strand.
GTGTACCATAACAACTGTTTAACCAACCATAAGAAAGTTGAAGATATTAAAAGGTTGTTAAAAGTACATTCCACAGGAGCATCACCCCTTTTATAAAGAAATATGGAATGGCCGACACAAGACGAAGAACATATTGACGACTGAATATAAAATATAACCTTACAATGCACTTATTTTGTTATTTTTTGTTTACAATTCAAAGATGTAATGATTGTTTGATAAAATGTTAACATATTCAACATTAAATAAAAACAAATTTCCTTTTTTTTTTAAAAAAAAGGGCATAAGTCCACTTACTTTAAACTTTTTTTCCACAAACAAAAAGAGGTAATCACCTGCAATTGAGGTGCAAAATAGAGGTCACGTATATTACATAAACGAAAAATTCTTTCAAAAACATTAATCAGAAACTATAAAAAATAAACAGTTTTCATCGATTTCCCGTTAATAGCTTTTTGTGGATTCGTGCCCTTTTCAAAATCACCGATTCAATTATTGTGAAGATGTTGCAGGTGCAAGATTATGTGCAACTATTGCCCTTTTAGTTATGTAGCATAAATGTTCAGTGGGATTCATGGACAATGCCAGCAAATGATTTGCTGGTACTTTCAAATGTTTGTACAGCTTATGGGACTTAATTACGGGGTCATCAGTCCCTAAACTTAAAAACTACTTATGAACTACTTACGAACTAGGACGGCACAAATATCCATGCCCGAGGGGGGATTCGAACCCCCGACCATAGTGGCCGTGACTGAAGCGCCTCAGTCCCCTCAGCCACCGCGGCCGGCTGGAACTGTTCAGAATGATCTTCAAACCAACTGTGTCCTAGTGACTCCTAAACATGAGTGACTTTCCAAGCACCGTTGCTGGTCGAGGGCTTGGACTGTCAAACTGTAGATTCAGGTTCGAACCTACATCATGACAATTTTTTATTATCCTATAATACAATTATACTATTGTATTAGTAGTACCTTTTCTTGCCTTATTTTGAAGTAGAGCATTGGGAAGTGTGATAATTATTCAGTCAGGGTATTATTTCTTTTATTTGTGGTACACAGTGCAAAATTAATAAAAAATTAATAAAAGAACTTCTAAACCATATTATTACAGGAGAGCAGAACGTAAAGAGCACTAATTGACTACAGGAGCAACTTATAGGGGAATTATCAGTTTGGAATTGGGGAGAAATGTAAGCTCACCTGTAGACGGGGATACCACCCGTCAGCTTGAACCCGTGATGTCATCACAGCGCGGTAGTTTCGAGGTGCGTGCGTGTTTGTAGAAGGCATGAGTGATTATGTGGTGGTTGAGTTAGCCAATAGTTTGTTTACAAACAAAACAGATTAAAATTTTGTGTTTAAAAAATGATCTGTAGCTTCTCTCTGATGATTAGGTGTAGGTTAACCGAGAGATTTTTTTTTCGTATGTGAGAGCCAAAGGCTCGAATTTTTGGGCTACGACCTGTGATCGATGGTACATTCTGTTATCTATAATAACTACAGACTATTTGTATCTAGAATGCAGATGTATTGAGATATCCTGTGTACTGGGTTTCCGACATCTTGATGACTTTATGGGTCAAAGCAGATGGGTGGTATCCCAGTCTACAGTTATGCCAAAATGTAGGGCTGAATAAAAACTGCAAGGTTCATCAAAGTTTGACTGCAATAATAATGTCGTAATGGATGTACCGTGTAGTAGTTTAGTTTCTTATGATTGCTTATAGCCTGCATTACCTCAAATTTTAGCATGCTGCTATGTGAAGTACTTCTTAACACTCATACAATTCAGGTCGAAAACATAAAAAATAGATAAAAGGGATACAGGAAGATTTCATCACAGACAAGGACACAACACCACTGTGAAAATGTGACAGACAGAATGAGACTCCAGCTGGAAAGTTTGTGAACCACCAGAAGATTGATTTGTAAGAATATCTGAAACCAGCCTTGGTTTAAATAAATATTTTAACCCTTTCCAGCCCAGTGATGCTATATGGCGCCAACATCTTTATCTGTTAATCGTGACCCAACCATTTGACTGAAGACTAAACAACATTGCAGGACTTTCCAATATTCAGCTTTGCTAGGAAACACAGGAGCATTAGGCTACAATGCATTGGTAAAATAGGTATTATTACTTACAGTCTAAGAGTACAAATAGCAAGACTTTCAAAATATTATATGAAGGTAAAGGAAGCAAAATAATTTGAAATTTTCCTTAATAAAGTATTGTAAATTGTCTAAATTATTATAAACAGTTTGATATAGGTGTCAGGTACAGTAAATGTATGATGCCATATCAAGTCATCCCAAATTTCCCTCCATAAACTATATATTTTTTGCATGTTTTTGTTCATAATGATATAAATTACATTATTCTAATCATTATGAACAAAAACATGCAAAACACACTTTTGTCCATAAATTAATAAAATCTGGGCTGGAAAGGGATAAATTCTAAATATTATGAAAATTTGTGTCTTGGAAAATAGATTAGTATGGAGAGCTTTATGAAACTCTGTATTTGCACTGAAGAAAACATTTGAAAATCCGTAGTTTATGTTTGTTACAATTTAAAAATTGCAGCAATTAAGATTTCCTTTACTTTCTGTAATTACTGGCTCATCACCACTATTAATGTACTTCATGTTATTTTACAAATGTTTCAACAGTTCTGAATTTGCTGAAGCCAACCTATTTAAATGTAAACCCTCACTTCCACTCAGCCTCTGGAAATTTTGCAATAAAAGGGTTCTGAAGACAAGCATTACAATAAGTAAAATGCGTTAGTATTATGCAAAAATTACTCATAATTAAAGCTAATATTTTTTTATGTCCACTTACCCCAAGCGACATGCAACCACCTACACAGGGAGACATGCTCATCATCATAAAACATAAGTTAGATCAAAAAGGAAAGATTTTGATGTTCATTTCTTCTCTGGGCTATTTGGGATAGTAAATAATCTGAAATGATTCAATGAACCCTCTGCCACGCATTTAAATGCGGCCAATCATCAGAGTTGCTTCTAAATTATTTCAGAATTTTTATACTTGCGAAATACATCTATCAACAATATTTTACATAGTGCAGCTTGTAAGGAGAGCACTTATACCATGGTATATAAGGTATTCTGTATATTTGTTATAACTTGCACGTAGTATGTTTTCTCTAATTGTTTTAAAATTCCTTCACTGGATGATTTTGGATTTCTGTAGTGGAACTTTTAGTTAAATATGCTGCACAATATGCCAATTTAGATGATTCAGTTGTCAATTAGGTTGTTGCAATTTTTTGGTATTGGCAATGTCATTTAAGATCTGCCTATTAATGCTTCCTTTTCCTTAGAATTCCTAAGATCCATGAAACAAATTTATTACTACACACAAAACTTAAGTGTAGTATTGTAACTATTGTGGATTTGGTCAAGCAGCCACAGCCTTGCCATGTTGTCATCTGGCTGAGATGATTGAATGAAACCTATTACAGGATAGCCACACAGAGCAAACTACATCTGTACCTAAACTATATCCTGATAATTCACTATCTGATAACACCTGGTACATGCTACAAATCAGCCTGTTATTTGACTAATAATTACAACTGACAATTTTCAGCAAACAAGGTAAAGAATAAGTCTGATCCAGAACACGTAAATAGGACACACAACCCACAAAATGATGCTTTACAATGCAGAGCAAAACATGTCTTGGATTGCAGGCACACTAAGACAGAAAAACCATTAATAGTTAATTTTAACAAGATGCTACAGAATGTAAAAAAAAAAATAGTAAAAATTTATAATTACTTTCACAGTCTATCCCTTTCCAATTTAATGTGTGTTTCACCATACGGTGCAGCACAATAACCTAGCCTTTTTTTGTCATGTTGACTGATGTATGGCTGACAGACACAGAAGAATCACAAACCAGATATACTATATGCCAACTGACAGCTAAAGCAGAACCTCAAACATAATGTTGTGTACCCTATACCTGTAATTTATTGTAGACTTGTTAACATGTTTCCATTACACACAACTGAAATATCATACAGGATTGATAGGACTCTTAACCATTTATGAAATCTTGGTCTACTGAAGATATTGCCTGCAATCTGATGACACCAGCCCAGTAATTCTATGGTTGAACAATGCCTGCAACTGGTCCATTACTTGAGACATGTACTATCTCCTGTATTTACCATTCATGCTGCACTATGTTAAGTAGGCCTATTTGTGGATTATTAGGCTATTTAAATTTGAAGCAAAAGGTACACGAGTTTTATTTACTGCTTCAGTTGTTAAATAACTGGAAAAGGATGCATTTTCAGTAATGTTTGTACTTCGAAATTCTGTCGATCTTCAACAAACATTTTTCATTATTTCATCACAAAAGTTTAAAATCAAGTTCTGTAGTCTTCAAATTTAGTAGCATTAAAATATACCCTCACCCCCAAACACACACATACAAAACTAAATAAGAGTAAGCTATATAGTAACATTTAAAATTGAATGAACATGTCCTCAATCCTGTATCACTTCTTAACACAAAAGTAAAACCGAAACACTTCTGCATAAAATAGTAGGCTTAGTGGGAAATAATGACAAACAAACATTTCATTTACTTATTTATTTACTGAAATTTACATTAAATAATTTACTGCACCTTAAACAAAATAAAAAGCACACACACACACACACACCAATAACCCAACATTTTAATTCTACCAACAAACACGTTTCCATGTTACTGAGAACTAACATATTCGTTGCGAACTTGAAAAAAGTTTGAGGATTTTTTATTTTCTGAAGGAAAAGCAAGCACTCAACTCGCGAATAAGAGTTGCTGACACAATAAATTTATTAGAAATACACCAGCAGTAACAAACACCAATGACATTCTGATCTTCATACCATCTTCCCCATTTCACATCAATATTTTTTCTTCAGAACGTAACACATTCTGCTTGATAAGCTGGTTGTTAGTGAATTACAAATTACACAAAATCTATAGCAGTGCTTTGGTTCCCAATATGGATAATTTGCGTCCACTATTCCATCAAGTACAAACTATTGTGTGTATGCAGGCATTCTTGACTAAACTGCTTCAAACATATTACAAGCTTCTTCAACTTTGAGAAGTCAATGCGAATTTTTCTCAGCAATTCTACTTCAGTTCTTCATGGCTGCGCAAAGAAAATGTGCAGAATTCCATGTCTTTCAGACTTTTAAGACCACCTACAGCAATTCGAATTTGTTAGTACCTGGAAAAGGGTATCAATACTGCTGTTAGAACAAACAATTTACAGTACAAAAGCGTATGTTTATATTTCATAACGTATGACATAACCTTAAAGCATACTAGGAGAGATAATCGAAAATACCTATTGATCATTAACAAATTGTTAAATTATTTATTTCAGTCCGTAGAAAGTAGTTACCGTTAGATAATTACCAGTTTATAACCTTCAAATAAATCAATCAAATAACAACAAAACAAATAGTCTGCCGCAAGTAGAACAATATGGAGGCTGACGTCACTTTGCGTTATATGCAAGGTACGTTTCGGCTGTTGGTCACCAGATGGCATTGGCAACACTCACTAAAGACGTCATACCCAGCTATATGACGTCATATATCCAGCCAATGAGCAACGCAACCCATCCGTCTTGAACGGCAACTGTGTGCAGACGCTGGCCACCCCCTCTGGAGCTGACCAGTCTCTATTGTGTGCCTCAGTCTACCGGCCGTAGCCGCTGCGACCGCGGAGACGCGGCACACAGGCCGACTGCCCACTCACCCAGCTTCTGCTTCCTTACGATCATGTATTTGCGTAAATACGCGAAAAGACTACCATAGTGCATTTACGGAGCCCCGCCGCGGCATGCGCGCAATTTTTCCGGTCGACCCCAGCGCGCCCTGCACCTCGCGAAAGAATTGCCGCGGAGCCCGCGCCCGAAATTATTATTATTATTATTTAACAGCGCCACCGCCCGTCCCCCAGCCGCCGCCTGTAGAACTCGGAAGAACGAGCTGCCGCGACCTGCATGTGAAGTCTGCACCGAAAAAATTATTATTATTATTTATCCGCGCCACCGCCCGTCCTCGGCGACGCGGACACAGCGATCCGACCGCCCCGATTATTATTATTTTTTTCCTACGAACGTTATAGCTTCTTGTACTGCCTCTACACCGCGAAGTTTTCTAATTTTCAGTGGAATAGTCCGCCCACAAGAAAACAATTTGCTGTGTCTCTCCTGGCGAGAAAAGCAGAACTCAGACGGACAATAGCGGCCGACAGCTCCATTCAAGCCCCCTTGCCGCTGATACCTGCTCTGCCTTTCAAAACAGTGCGCGGTCGACAGGCGGCAGTGAATCACACACGTGCTCTGGCCGAGCGTTACCTGTAAAGGCTAAGCAAATAGTTCCACTCCACACGCGCCAACTATTCTAAACTTTTACTTCACTCCAGCCTGCCTCTCTTTGAACGTCGAATATGCAAAATTTTATGGCAATCAGACGAATGATATTGATATCCAATTGAAAAAAGCTCTTTCAGTTTCTCCTGAAATTCTAAATTTTCCGGGTAACTTTCCCAAATTTTTATTTCATAAGAATGTTCATTTTTTCGTTGAACGTCAATTGATCAAAATTTTATCGCAATCTCAACTTAAAATGTTAAGTACATTTAGAAACAGTGAAAAAGGAACTTAGTTAGAATTTTCCGACTTTCCGTTTTAACTGGCCCTCTTCCATTGTTTTTTTTTTTTTTTTTTTTTTTTTTTTTTTTTTTTTTTTTCCTCAATAATTTCCCAAGATCATAATGAACAAATAAGAGAAGAATTACCCCTCTCCGTCGAGCAAATAGTTATAGTGCTGAATTCAATCAAAACACATTGGGAAATGAACTTCCAGTTTTTCTCAAATTTTCCAATTTTCCGGTAGATTTCCCAAAAAAAAATTGATTTCATACAAACCTTGTACTGTCAAGCCGTACTCAAGTGATGCAACTGATTTTTATTCATAGAAAATATCGCTTCAGTTTTTCCTAAATTTTCCTACTTTCCGGGCGATTTTTCCAAATTTTTTATTTCATGCGAACCCTCCTCTTAATTTCAACATGAAATGTACAAAATTTTATCGCAATTGGACGAACGGTATTGATAGCTCACTGGAAAAAGCTGTTTTAGTTTTTCCCGGTTTTCCTCTTTTGCGGACAACTTTTCCATATTTTATCATCTTTTAAACTTTCCCTGAACTCGCACGAATATTTCAAAACTAAAATTAAACAAATCAGTTCAGCCGTTCTCGAATTTTAGCGGGACTAACGCACAGCAATATATATATATATATATATATATATATATATATATATATATATATATATGTGTGTGTGTGTGTGTGTGTGTGTGTGTGTCAAACGTATAATCATATGTTAATTTTCATCTTCCCCGGTTTGCTTGAAAGAGTGAGTGCCTGTGTCTGTATGCTATGGATTTAAAATATGGCTGGGGAGATTAGTGCCTCCCTCTGCTGTAGCTACAGTTTGAACAACGTTGGGTAACTTAACGAAGATAGCTTCTACCAGAGGCTATTGTCAGTCGCAGGTCGTTGACTTGGTGCTAAAGGGACCCCTCTGGTCACTTCCGTTGACGATAGGTGTTCGCTGGCTGGAGTCCAGGAGACGGCACTCGGCGGCTGATCGTTGGTAAGTCAACATTGTTTTGCAAGCGCAATCTGTTTCACTTACATGACGGTTGAGAATGCCTAACGCTTCAAGCTAACTGAAGTTCCCTAATAGTTTCTTTTCCAGCTCTAGCGAAATCATGATTCATGACTTACTTAGTACATGAATGGCCCTTATTTTTCGTTTTTGGTGTGCTTAGCTGGAAATTTTGTTTGTTTCCATTAGACTTGTAAGGTGGAAAAGTAACCGACTACATAATGGTTTATTGCGTGAATGTGTGTAAGATCGTGACTTTGGGTGCGTGTGGTAATATTGAAGCCGGTTTCATAAATTTATTTGAGATTTTTTCCCTACGTTGCTCCCACGTCATCAAGATTCGGTAACTGAGCCATCAGCTCTATGCTTCCGGATTCCATTAGCAACAATCTTATTTTACGAATATTTTATTTTTCAGTAGCCGCGAGTGAGTAAAGGCTTACTTGTCTCCGGTGAATGACGTGTTATTGTTTTTTCCATCTAATATATGATTTGTTATTTCGTTTTTCGTATGCCCGAGTGAAATTCATTAGTAGCCACTAGCCGGTCGGTACTGATTTCTTTGCCTTGTATATATATTGTAGGGTGCTGGGTTTAATTGTCTCGTCTCTAGTACTTCCTTTTCCTAGCGCATTTTACTTACAGTAACCGTCAACAGGCACCTATAATTCCAGATAGGATTCTTTCATGTTTGATTCTGATTGATACACTGATTCTGACACATACACTGCTGGACATTAAAATTGCTATACCATGAAGATGACGTGCTACAGACGCGAAATTTAACCGACAGGAAGAAGATGCTGTGAAATGCGAATGATTACCTTTTCAGAGAATTCACAAAAGATTGGCTCCGGTGGCGACACCTACAACGTGCTGACATGAGGAAAATTTCCAACCGATTCATCATACACAAACAGCAGTTGACTGGCGTTGCCTAGTGAAACGTTATTGTGATGCTTTGTGTAAGGAGGAGAAATGCGTACCATCACTTTTCCCACTTTGATAAAGGTCGGGTAGTAGCTTATCGCGATTGCGGTTTATCGTATCGCGACATTGCTGCTCGCGTTGGTCGCAATCGAGTGACTGTTAGCAGAATATTGAATCGGTGGTTTCAGGAGGGCAATACGGAACGCCATGCTGGATTCCAACGGCCTCGTATCACTAGCAGTCGAGATAACAGGCATCTTATCCGCATGGCTGTAACGGATAATGCAGCCACGTCTCGATCCCTGAGTCAAGAGATGGGGACGTTTGCAAGACAACAACCATCTGCACGAACTGTTCAATGACGTTTGGGCAGCATGGACTATCAGCTCGGAGACCATAGCTGCGGTTACTTTTGACGCTGCATCACAGACAGGAGCGCCTGTGATGGTGTATGCATCGACGAACCTGGGTGCACGAATGGCAAAACGTTATTTTTTGCGATGGATCTAGGTTCTGTTTACATCATGATGGTCACATCCGCGTTTGGCGACATTGCCCTGAACGCACATTGGAACCGTGTATTCGTCATCGCCATACTGGCGTATCACCCGGCGTGATAGTATGGGATGCCATACGTTACACCTCGGTCACCTCTTGTTCGCTTCAACGACACTTTGAACAGTGGCCGTTACATTTCTGATGTGTTGCGACCCGTGGCTCTAACCATCATTCGATCCCTGCGAAACTCTACATTTCAGCAACACGACTGGATGTTGCAGTTTCTGTGCGGGCTTTTCTGGATACGGAAAACGTTCGACTTCTGCCCTGGCCATAACATTCTGCAGATCTCTCACCAAATGAAAACGTCTTTTCAACGGTGGCCGAGCAACTGACTTGTCACAATATGCAGTCATTCCTCTTGATGAACTGTGGTATCTGTACCTGTACACGCCATCCAAGCTCTGACTCAATGCCCAGGCGTATCAAGGCCGTTATTACGGCCAGAGGTGGTTGTTCTCTGGGTACTAATTTCTCAAGATCTCTGCACCCAAATTGCCTTAAATGTAATCACATGTTAGTTCTAGTGTATGAATACCCGTTTATCATCTGCATTTCTTCTTGGTGCAGCAATTTTAATGGCCAGTAGTGTAACTTTTGTAATTAAATTGTAATCTTCGTGAATTTCATAATTGAACCCCACTTTCATCAAGTGTTTTATGTCCATTCCTTAGCGTTTTGCCGTGCATTTCAATCACGGCTCTCGTATAATTTATTATGGTGAAACGCAAAGCACGGATTCCCATCAAAAACACATCAATGTATCGAGGGCTGTTCTCGTGCTTGCTTTCTGGCAACTTACTAAAGAAACTGTGTAGATGTATTAGTACTGGAAGTCGGGCTTGGGAAATGGGGCCATATGTTCCATGTGCTCACGCCAGCAACGAAGTACACACTTGATAATAACTTTCAAGGAGTCTGAGAGCGCACGGCCACTATGAATGTAGATGCTCAGTTAAACAGAACTTAGCTCCTACAGATAATCATACAACTAAGCATTCCGAGATGAACATCTGTGATACTGACAATGCAGAGATTAAGTTCATAATTATAGCACTAAAGACCAAGGAGTTTTGTAGATATGATGGGTTATGTAGCAGATTATTGTTCCGCCTCAGTTAGCCCAGTACTTAGCCGCTGGTCAATTTCGTGACAGATCGAAGTAGTCAGTAGTGATACCCCCCCCCCCCCCCTCTCTCTCTCTCTCTCTCTCTCTCTCTCTCTCTCTCTCTCTATATATATATATATATATATATATATATATATATATATAAAGGGTAATGTAGAGAACGTCAGACCTATTTCTATGCAATAAATTTTATCTAAAGTTATTGAAAAGGCTAATTGATCATTTTAGTCTCCATAATTATCTGTCAAATGTACAGTTTAATTTAAGAAGTGTTTTAACAACCGAAAATGCAAGCCTTTTTTGTCAATAAAAGTGTGCGAACGGTTGTCATATTCTTTGATTTAACAAAAGCGTTTGTGATGAGCAAAAGGTATTGTTGCAGAGTTAGAAACATTGAGCAGTAAGGGCAGTAGCTTACAGTTGGCCTACTTCTTACTTCATTATCAGATAGCAGAAGGTTAGGCCCGGCGCACACTTGACGCAGCACAGGCAGAGCAGAGGCAGAGGAGAGGTGCATGGCCTCCGCTGGTCAGGGCACACTTCACGCAGCAGAGGGGCCGCACAGGCAGGGCAAAGCAGCGCGTAGCGCCCTCGTAACACAAGTCGTATGTCCACTGCAAACCTCTCGATGCAGTTGGACTTAATTCCTGAGGTTCCTGAAAATCGATTAATTTGATTTGTGTGTGTGTGTGTGAGAGAGAGAGAGAGAGTGGGGAGGGGGGATTCCAGTTAAGTGCTTCATATATGAGCAGTGAAAGGTCTCTGTTGATCAACAGGCAAGAGTGATGAATATATGGAGAACTATACTCCGTTAACCGAAATGAGGGACGGACTGTAAACACAACCAAGAAGGGTTCGCTCGCTCAGTGTTGCCTCATCTGTTTCAGGTGTAAGATCGCTGTGTGCTTTGTTACATAGCAAAGATATTAGAAGCCGAACATATTTAAATTTATTTTTTAAAATAATCTATAAAATTTGGGCTTCTGGAAATTCCCCAAATCTCCATATTCGTTTAGGACAACAAGCACTTCGTGAGTTATTGGTCATTCGTCACGAAAGAAAAATTGAGATACTTTTCTTCGCATCACATTTCTTTCATAGTCATCATCACTTTCTATAAACTTCTGTCGTGACTATTTATTTATTGTCAAACTTCAAGGAGTATGTGGCTTTTTACTGATTTGCCACCCGACAAACAAAGTAATGACCAATGTTGGAAGATGCAACTGTTTTTCAGAACAGTATTGGTCCGTTTTATACACATTAAGAACTACAGTTTCTATGAGCTACTTAATGGTTTCTTCTCTGACCGCCTATTAGGTGGACTCAAATGGTGGATGACATAATGAAATTACAAGTTATTTTATAATTGGGGCATCCGCAGCTGAGTAAATACATTTTCTTTTATGAATTTCTCAATTGTTTTAAAAAATTGGTTGTATGACTTTATATAATAAAAGAAACTATTTTGGAAATTGAAATAGAAATGTCCTCTTATGAAACAATCAATAAATTCTGGAGCCGCTTCAGCTGTTTTTATTGAGATCCTTTTATGTACAGGTCCACAACCGGTTTCGCGTCAGTAGAGACGCATCTTCAGGTGTTACTGTGTTAAATAACAAAACAATAATTAAAATTACAGGACCAATAACTTAATAAACGCGATACATGAATTGAACAAGGTATTACTTACAACTTTTTATTCTCTCGTCATAATTCGCTACTGAGTCCCAACATTCTAGTTGGTTTCATCCGTCAATTGGTTAAAAATTCAATAGGGCCAAATACATGGGTCCAAGTCCAAAATCAAATGGTTGTCTTTCAGGATAAAAAACATGGACTTTAAAATGTGGGACATGTAGTCGCGTGATTTTGACCACCGTATTTTCGATAAAACCTGAAGGTAAAAAGAAAGAGACACGTGACAATTTTGTGTCTATAGTCGTAAAATAAATCATAGGGGAAGAGTAGTTGATGGGGGGGGGGGAGGGTTGCACCTATGTCAGTTGACAAAATAAAGTAATCGTTAGGATATGGGGAGCATTAAAACTTGTTAAAATGACTTACCCGTAGATTGGCAATGGAGTGAAGGTGGCCATCGTAAAAATAAACTGAAGGTCTGTAATTAGAAACATCAAGTTGTAGCAGTCCTATGGAGGCGTAGAGGAGTGCACTGCGAAGTGGCGAAGTAAACTGAACGCGGGCTGTGGTGCGGCGTGATGGAGGAAAACAAACTTGCGCATGCGCGCTGTAGTATGGTACCTGGACTGTCAGTCAGAGAAAACAACTGAAGGTTGGGGCTCGTATTACAAAATTGAAACACATGAACTGGCGTTTAATTTAATTGTTAGGAACATGTAGGTTGGGGTAATCTTTCTGGCGGTAATAATCTTTGTAGAAAAATTCTCGAAAGACCCTGAATGTCATTCGGTAAAATTTGTAAATATAAAATTGAAGATGTTCATTCTGGCATGGAGCTGAGTGAAGGGACATTCAATTTAGATTCAGATAATCAAAATTAGCCAGAATGGAACGGTGTTTTAACTCGGTTTGGTTATTCAGTGTTTGAGCAGCTGACTGTTTTAAAGATCTTATGATCTGCACTTCTTCCAGAACATTTAGGATGTTACCTTTACTCTCTTTGTGTAGAATAGTTAGGTTGTTTTCTATACTGGATATTGTGTGTTTGGTTTCCCTTAAATGTACGGTGATGGCGGACTTTGAGTTAGTCAATTTTGTATGTTCTTTAAAACGGACGTCGAAGCCTCGTCCTGTCGGTCCAATATACTTTTGTGGGCAGTCATTACAGGTGATTGAATAGACACCTGTTCCTTTATACGGATTAAATTTTGACGTTTCTTTGTGTCTGTATCTGGCTCCGACATTTTTTGGAATGAAGAAGGCTGGAATAATGTTCAATAAAAACAGCTGAAGCGGCTCCAGAATTTATTGATTGTTTCATAAGAGGACATTTCTATTTCAATTTCCAAAATAGTTTCTTTTATTATATAAAGTCATACAATCAATTTTTTAAAACAATTGATGAATTCATAAAAGAAAAATAATGAAATTACTTGTACGCGACGGCTTTACACATGAAGCGAATGAGCCGACACTGAGCAAGCGCCCCGTTTTATTCATCCCTGGCCACGCGCCTCCGTGTGTTTACAGTCCGTCTCTCGTTTCGGTGAACGGAGTATATTGTACTCTGTGGAAGTTTCGTATCAGCTATTCAGGGAACACTTCTGACTAAACAGATGACATTTCAGAATAATATAGAAGCAAAGTAGTTTGTGCGACGCCACATCTACTAATGAAAAATTAGGGATACGTTTTACGTATATAATTAAACTCAGATTTAGTTTTCTTTCATTTATTTTATAATTAAAATAAACAAGTGTCTCGGTAAATTCAATAATTGAAAGAACCTTTATACACCTAACAAATTTAATCTTGAATGTTGTGCAGTTTGTACCGTATGTAACACCTTTCTTCTCAGTGACGCCTATTAGGCTTTTAACAGGTCTTTGGTTCAAAGATAAATCGATATGAAAAATTTATGCAAATCATAGTTTTCTTGCCACTGCACGCGAAGTGTCCCATTCCTTGGCACTTTAATCATAGCTCTTCATGACGCTGTATACATAGTATTGGTGTCTGCTTATTTCTTCTTCTGTGGTAGCAGCTGTTCTTGTACGTCCACTTGTTTGCTACAGTGCGTTCCTGTTCTGTCTCTGTCATCATTTCTGATGATAAATTATCATCAGCAACTATTTGTTAATATTAAAGGTAAGGGTAGTATTTTTGCAACTGTTGACTTTTGCAAAGTAACTAGTATAAAATTCACCTTGAGGAGTACTGAGAAGATAGGTTACTACATTTCTAGACCTTACATTATCTATGGTGTAGCAGCGGTTCGTGAACTCCACGATGGGGTGGATTTGGGTTTTAAGAAATAGAAGATGGTCCCTGATGATAAAGGAAATCGTTGAGCATTTCTCCCGGCTTACCCGAGTTGATCATTCAGTTGTAACGGGAATTTTAGATTACATAGTGCTCTCATGCCTGCCACAGAGTTTACTGAAACCAGATACTATTGACCGCAAAAATTCAGTTAATGAATCTCGGTGTCTTTTTATTTCAGTAAGTTGCTCATCTCCAGCTTGGGTCTGCATCGGCAGCATACAAAGAAGAGAGAGATGAGGCAGCTCCGCACTCGGCACAGCAGGCGGCAACAGCCGCGCGTGAGTCGCGTAGCTGACGACCGCGTCGCATCAAACCTATCTCACGTATTTTCTCGAGAATCGAAAGAGATATGGCTCTCTTTGTAGCATTGAAAACAATTTCGATAAGTTAGTTAGATTTCGTACGCAGTAATGTATGGTGTAAGACTCACCAAACGCAAATTGGCTAGCGACACATTTTTCACTGCAAACTTTTCAAAATATGCGCGGCGTTGTACTTTAGTTTTTATGAAAACAATAACTGGTGACAGAAACTAGAATAAAATCTGTCCCATATCTTGCGGTGGCCCTTTGCTATAAGATACGGAAAAATAATTTTTTACCGAATAGTTTCTGCAAAATCGATTGAGGAAGCTGCGTTAGCGCAGAAAACACACACATCCGAAAATAGTATTTTTAATCTTTAAAAAGTAAAAGTTTTACAAAGAAATTAAAGACAGAAAAGGATGTAGCATATATTCTTCTACATAAAACAATTTTTTTCGAAGCGTATCGGATGACTTAAAATTTCACTTTGTGACAGAGATGGAACAGAGGCGCAGGAAATCTGTGCGCCTCGGACAACAGAAGAGTGGCTTAACCGAGGAAACGCCTGCCCTCTGCCTCGGCTGCGTTAAGTGTGCGCTGTCCCATTGGAAAGCGTGGTTTACAGACTGCTGGCCACCTAACCTCTGCCTCTCCTCTGCCTCTGCTGCATCAAGAGAGCACCGGGCCTTATCTTCTGCTGTGTTGGAAATGGATGTTATTTGCAGTCACAATGGGGCACAGTTAAGTAGGAGGGTGCCCCACGTTCTGTTCTGTTCTGGGGTCTTCGTTGTAACAGGTAATTCTAAGATATTGAAGTTTGCTGACGACACTCACTTGGTAGTGAAGGATGTTGTAGTAATATTGATGCAGGATAAAATATTTCAGTGAAAGAAATAAATCCATGGTCTGTAGAACCGATACTCGTATTGATGCTAAATCACAATAAAAATTGACACTTAAATTGCACAGAATTGGCACATTATGAGACTAAGCTGTTCCTATTTCTAGGCGTTCAAACAGAATCATAGAAAGTCCACGTTCAGGATCTTGTTTAATAACTATATGCTGGTAGTTTGCAAACATTCAGTTAATACTAGACAGAAATCTAAGCTGCATTTGGATCACAATTCCGCCGCGCCGAATTAGCCGCGCGTACTGGAGCGCCGTGTTGCTGTGCGCGCGGTCGAGCCCCCCCCCCCCCCCCCCCCCCCGGGCATGGGTGTTTGTGTTCTCCTTAGTTTAGTTTACCTTAGGTAAAGTAGTTTGTAAGCTAGGGACTAATAACCAAGCTGTTCTGTTAAGTCTCACAGATTTACAAACCAATTTCACTATTCCTTGACACTTGTCCAATAATGTGTGCAGTATTTTGCCACATCCATTATTAACTTGCTGCCACAAGAATTCAATAAGCTTAGTAGTAATCCACGTACTGTCAAAGCTAAACTCAAATGAGTCACTGGTTTTATTCTGTTGAGGAATTACTGGAAAAATTAAAAAAGTAAAGCTAATTTCTGTTACGTTGTCCGTTATTTTTACTTATGCTTAGACCTACAGTGTTAATAGGATTGCAGTACATTTCACTTTATTAATTACTACTAATTTGTAAGTGCATTACTTAATAAAGCTTTGTTTTTTAAGTTCAACAACAAATTATCCTGCTACTGTTTTGACACGTTCCTTTGCCTAGCAACAAATTTCGTGTTAACAGTCTATTAATACTTTTATTTTATTTATTTGTTCATTTATTTTTTGCAAATCCCTAATAAGATACTTAGTACTATTGTTTTAGTTTCTTGACTAATTTGACACTGTTCATGTAAGTTTTACATACTGAACCGTTTCAATTTTAAAATGCTGACGTGAATGTTGTTACTTACTGAAACTATGAATAGCTACCTAATATAATGTTTTTACTGAAGATACAGTGCCAGTAACCATTGTTCAATTGGTATTTTATATCTTTTATTACTCTATAAACAACAATATATAATTTTGCTTCATATGAGGTTGTCAGCTATCGCACAACTTTTTGTGGCTGTTTTAAAGCTGCCACTGACACAGTGTGATGGACAAATACTAGCACATCTTTGACATCATCATCAACCATCCCAACCTATTGATTCTTTTACGTAATCATCTTGGAAACCAAGGGCGTTTTGCAGCTTCTTGGAAGCATATGTACTACACGAATTTTCCGTAAACGCCAATAGATGGCAATCTCTGCATCTACCGCCAATTTTAAACATTGTTTTTATGTAAAATTTCTTATAGAATTTTAAATGTCATGAACTACTTTCTTGAATTGGCATGTAATTAACTTCAGGAAACCTTGAAGTATTTTTATCCACTGCATAACGTGTTTTCATATTGTATATCAAAAGAATCTAAGAAAACTTAAGTCAGTCGGGCAGACGAAACTACCCGGCCGATTTCCGTAATTTTTGTTTTAAATCATAGCTACTTGTCCACAGATTTGTCATCAAGTAACAGAATTTACATAACTCTCGCCTTCCTTTATTATACTCAAACGCGGTTTTCTTCCGTATATTTCTTATGGGAATGTCCTTGGTGTAAACTAAAGTCAGTCAGTCAGGCCTTTCCGACCGATTTCCTTCATTCTTGCTTTAAACGAAAGGTATTCGTTCGCAGATTTGTCATCAAGTATCAGAAGTAACATGTCTTTCCAGCCTTTATTTTTATTCAAATGCGGTATCCTTCCGTTCTTGAATTGGATGTTTTAATAGGTTTGTTTTACGATATCTTCTGGCATAGTCCTGTGCTCCTCCGCATAAGCATGAATCAGTTTACTTCTGTGCTCCGTGCATTTTAATGCAGAACAGTGACCAATCATGCTAGCCTAAGGCGTCGCAGACGTATATAGTCAATCTCATATGTATTCCGTGTCGATATTTGATGTCACTGTATTATTACTGTCTACTGTTAAGGTTAAGTATTCTGTTAATAAATTAATTTTAATTTTGCTAATAAGTGTTGATCTGCTGCGTATTATTTCGCTACCTTTGTCTTATTACGCCCTGCGTGCTACAACTGGCGACAAAAAAGATAGTCTACGACATATGTGAGCAAGCTACCCAGAGACCCAGATTTTTCATTTTTTCTGGCAGATCTTTTGTTTTAGTGACGCTGCGCTGCAGAAATTCGTTATAATATTTTTTGTGTCCTGTGTTACAGTATTTCAGCAGGAAGAGATGAAGCTAACTCAAACTATTCATTTTCGGGCTAAAAAAAAAAAAAAAAAAATACCGTTTAATACCGGCCACAGCTCTACGCCAGCAGTGACGCAAAATAAAGCAGCACAGCAAATGGCAGCACGAAAATTTAGAATTTTCGATGCTGCAGCAGAGTACTGGGAAACCTACCTGCAGCAGCTCCGCTCCTACTTCGCGTCGTAAAATGCACGATAATTGCTTACTTTTTCCCCACCTACGGTCCCTCAGTGTTTGCGCTGTGTAGAACGATATTCCGCTATGTCGACCCCTCCATCGTCACTCGTCGACAAGTCGAACGCGCGTATGACATTCAGGCCCATGTAGCTGGAGCACGCTAAAAGTGTTCTTAGATTCGAGATGAAATCGCGGCAGTGGCTGAAGGAATTAAAGGGACTAACCAGACACTGTAAATTTTCGTGCACGTGTGAACAGAGTTACGTGTTATCATGTTGGGGTATGCTGTCAGACGAAACGTTCCGGTTGCCATAACTCGTGCTCCGACAATCAGATTGCCCACCCGGACTTGCAAACAGTGATTTTCATAATTGAACTGGAAAGCTTAGTGGAAATTACCGAGGTGAACTTTGACTCTCCTGTGATTTCTGGTGTGGATAGTGTTTCAAGGAATAGGTCGCAATGCAAAGACAAAACTGGGAATAATAGCGAGGAGCAGTCGCAGCGCATGGGTGCTCTCATTCAGTCTCGCAGAAAGCGTGGAAGCGTTCAGCAGAAATTTCGGAAATCGTGTTAGCGATGTTTCATTACGCTTGCAATGCCCAAGCCGGCAGGAGATTTGCTCTAGATGTGGCAAGGTAGGACACGTTCAGAGCGTGTGCTTATGTCAAGACAGTGCTCGGTGCGACCCAGCGAACTCGCGGCAACGCGCAAGTCACCAGAACGTTAAGGGCAGACCTAGGCCAAAATGCAGACTGACATTTAAAATTTCATATTTCCTATAATGCTATAGTTACAAATTTAAAACGTGGCACTACTGTATAGTACATAATGCACAATAAGCGCAATTTTTGTTTGAACATGTTCATGGAATTTCATTTGATAAGTATTTGCATTTTCCTCATAAACAATTCGAGCTTTGGAGCTGAAACTTTACAGTACATTTCTGCATTTAAGGCTATTAAAACGCATGCAACAGATTTTTGTTTTAGGTCGTGCCTACTTTCAAATTAATTTTTCAGTTTCATGTCAACTTAGAAATCACTGCTTTACTCATGCAGGAAAAAAGAAATGTTCTCAGTCACAAGATAGAGAGAAAGTGCTGCACAGGATTGTTCAGAAGTGGGTTTCTAAGAACTGTGCTAAATTTCGGGAGGTTAGCTTTACTAGTTCCTGAGGAAAGGTAAATTATATCTCAAAAAATAACTTCACGGCAAATCTCTCTTAAAGTTTTTTTTTTTCTAATTTTCAACAATATTGCCATAAACTTCATGATTGTTGGGCCTGCAGTGGCATAAATGTCGCTCAATGACATTGTGATGAAAGTTCCAGATCACTGCTTATATTTTATTCAATAGCGCCACAGCTGTTTCAAAATTTTGTCATTATCAAGCGCCTGCATATATAAGAATTACAGTAATTAATTACAAATCAAATAATACGAAAATATACCAAAAAAATTTCTTATAATTTTTTTTTTTTTAAACTTACTTCTACGATGTTTGGATGTTATATGTTAACATCTGGCGTGAGCAAGTAACGTATCCAACTGCGAAAGAACGTATCCAACTGCGAAATACGTGAATATTTCAATAATGTTTATACAACAGTCACGCCAGATGTTAGCATATAACGTCCAGTCATCGTACACGTAAGTTATAAGGAAAATTTATAACAAAATTTGATTGTATATTTTCGTAATATTTGATTTGTAATTAATTAATATAATTCTTATATACGGAGGCGCTTGATAATGACAAATTGTTGGGACAGCTGTAGCGCTATTGAATAAAATATAAGCAGTGATCCGGTACTTACATTACAATATTGCCATACCTTTTTTGCACACTAATGCTGTCCATATCCATAATCTTCGATCTCTTCCCTCTCTTCTTGAACAGTCTCTTTTGTGGTGTCGCACAAGTACAAAGTGCGCGCCACCTGCTTTCGCCGCGCGCCGCCATGCACACACGGCGCGGCGTTCTCACGACAGCCACGAGCGCCCTCTGCTGCAGCCCCGCTCGTGGCCGCCACGGAAAGACATCGGTCACTTCGGACGGAGAAAGCAACCAGTTAGGACCTTCGTAATCAGATAGGCACCAGTGAAGACTTTGCTATCGTACAGGCACTAGGCAGGCCTCTAACAACTATGTATCAACATTCTGCAGTACTATGTAAAAGTTAAGTATTGTTACATTCTGTGCAATATATATCTCTTTCTAATTTACTCTAGTGTTTATAGTTTCTTGCTGCTCCCCTCCGTACCTGCACCAGCGTGCTGTCTATATTCCTGTGTCTGTCTCATTCCACCCGGCCACCGACACCGACGACGAGGCTGGGACACAAAAGTGGCGACGAGGATGGGATACAAAAGCGGCGACGAAGTTGGGACACAAAATCTTTCCCTGTCTGCTTTGATTAGCCATCTTTTGGATATTTTCCTCTGCTGCCTGTACTGTCAAGCCTCGCTTCATCGATGCTTCGGAGTATCTTCAGTGTGAATGCACCTGGATGGAAGCCTGATCCCTGCGAACACTTAATCCTCACCTAAATTTCCACTTTTAAATCCTAGACAGGTACCACATGCAGCTATCTTCACAACAAGTACGGTCGCATCTATTTATTGTATCGAAGGTCTTCTATTTTTTGTATCGGACAATGAGACGCAGTTAATAAGAAATTTTTCGACAGTTTAGCTCTGACGATAGTATTCAACACCGTCGACGACTACTTTCCATTCTCAATCGTACGGGTGAGTCGAACGTTATTTCTAAGGTTTCATCTCACACTCGTTAACATAAAGATTTTTCTGTATTTTTATCGGTCTTTGCCTAAGGATGTTCCCTCGCCTTTAGAACTTTTGCTTTGCCGTTGTCGCCAGACGTTGTTGTCTCTTCCACGACTACCGCGGAAATAATTTAGTCCGCCTTTGAAATCGACGACAAAATCTTCTTTAAGCTCTAAGGACCTAATCGTTCGTTGGGAGCGAGGGTGCTATAGTCTTGGGATGGTCTAACTGTATGCTTCAGGTTTCCACCGGGCTGCACAGGCACCATCTAAATCAGCTGCGACGGATGAATCTCTCCGCCCAGGATATATTGTCGGCAGAATCGGCACGCTGTAGACATCTGCATCAGGGGACACCCTGTCTCCTCGCGCGGCGCCTACCAGGAAAAAGCTATGTATAGGGAAAGTATGATCAACCTTTTCGGCACAACTTGCCGGCTTCTGCAACTCGTGGTTGGCTGAAATCGGGTCACATTATTTTTTTTCGCCATCTTGGTCCTATACGTTGCTAGCCTGCCATAGTAAGTGTTGTGAATAATGGTATGACCGGCCGCGGTGGCCGAGGTGACTGAGGCGCTCCAGTCACGGTCAGCACGCCCACTACGGTCGGGGGTTCGAATCCCCCCTCGGGCATGGATATTTGTGCCGTCCTAGTTCGTAATAGTTCATAAGTAGTTTGTAAGTTTAGGGACTGATGACCCCGTAGTTAAGTCCCATAAGCTTTACAAACATTTGAACATTTTTGAATAATGGTATGTTTGGTTTTCAATAATGCCAAGGTGTTGCACTGTAGGGTATTCTTTAGAAACCAAGGACGAAGATAAATATTCTAGTACTTCCATCTAAATTCTAAAATCCAGGAAGTAGAGTCTGACTGACGAAAACAGTCAGAGAAAACTAGGAGTGCAGAAGCGACCCTCATTTCTGTGCCGTGATAACGTTAATTCGGAATGAAAATTAATGGATTAAAGATTCACTGACGATTGAATCTCGAGGAAGAAACCTACATAATTTTAACTTGAATTGATAATACCTCGAAGTTAAGTAATTCAAGCGTGGTTGGTTTTATTTGCAGGTAATTCATTAAACACAAAATATTTGACTTATAACTGAGTAAAGTAAACAGATTCTCGTTTAGATATGAAATTAATATACAATTCCTGAGGCAAGCTTTTATCAATCTTGTACTTGTGTTTAGTGTATTATTACAGGAAAAAATGAATTGAAACAAGAAAAACACTATATACGAAAATGTAATTCTAATTCTATAGGCACTTATCTGTTTTCGGTAAAAGTCATGTAGTGAGTATTAAGGTTTGAAGGTTTAATACATAAAAGAAAAAAAAAAAAAAATGCTTATGAAAGAATTGTCCGTTGTCCCAAATGTTTTCCTAATTTATACTTTGCTCCGATGAGGAAATGTTTGTTTGAATATTGTCAATATGAATTCAGAGGTGAACTCTGTCGATTCGGAGCCACAAACCCAACTGTTTTCTTAAAATCAGATGAAGAGTATTTCGCAGAGTCGCACTTCCCGCTTCTGTTCGTCGGATACAACACTCTCTATCTCCTGAATGAAATGAGTTATTCTTCTAAATAAAATTTAGGTATCTGATCTACATTTATCCACAGCTTTATATGAGTTAAAATAAACCATAAGCAAAGGCTACGGAATGCGATTTTTCGTCGTCGATCTCTTCGAAATTTTGGGCAGTAGTTTACTTAATTTGATGTGACACAGTATCTACAGGATATAGAAAATCAGCTCATTATCAGCGAATATGAGATGTGAAAAAATTAATTTTTTTCATTGAATAGTTTTCTCAGAATCGGTTGGTAAATATTCTAAGGGCTTGGTACGTTAATCCGGTGATAGCGTAAACAGCAGCGGAATAGGCCCAGTACGGTCTATGCTAGCAAGCTGGCCGTACTTTCCCCATATGGACCTTTATATCAGGGTGGTGCCGAAGGACATCGACATCACGCCGCTGCCGCTGCCACCATCGATGACGATGCCTCTGATGTCGTCCCCATCGTTCCATCGCTACGACGACGCCACCACCGCAGCAGCAGCCCACGCCACATTCATCTTCGGTGGAACGCATGGTCGCCGAAGTGTCGCTTCCAGTCTGCTGCATCGTTATCGTCTCCAGTGGTCGCTTCTTCTACGCCGAGGGTTCATCGAACCGCCTTTATGATATTTTCTATGGTACCACTCTCTAATACCTCGCGGGAAAAAGGAAACACGTAAATCTTTCTGTTTTCGATCTGATTTCTCTTATTGTATTACTATGATCGTGTCTCCCTATGAAGGTGGGTGCTAACAATATATGTTTGCATTCTGTAGAGAAAGTTGGTGAAAGAAATTACGCAAATAGATCTCGCCGCAACAAATAACGCCAATAACTGAGAGGCAGCTCTCAGTCGCAAAGTACGAATACAATCGTAACCAGGTTTCAATGCCGCTATGGGCACCTTCTTCAGACGAAGATGAATATGCCAAACTACATGTCAAGATCTAAAATAATACAAAAAATATCTGACATATCCAGATAGTCATACCTAAAAAGTAAATATTGTAGCCAGGCGGAGCATTCACGAGGGGCTGCAATGTCTCTGCTGCTAACGTCGACAGATAACTTGCAAAGATCTCAAAAAGGGATTCATAACCATTCAATTACTTATACTTTTACTATCTAATAAGTGTTGACCTGTTGCAGATTATTTGGACACCTTTGTGCTATTTCAGCCTCACTTCATTCCTGCAGCAGACTACAATACTTTTTACGTAATGCATATCCGATTGGTTAATACTAACAATACATAATGGGCGATGGGCGGAGCATCGAGTACTTAAATAATAGCCCCACTGTTCTCACCAGCAGTCCACATTTGCGGAGCCTGCTGTGTGCACCGCCATTGCATGGCATCATGGGTGTAAACTATTGTACTTTTATTGTTGTTTTAAATGTCCCATTGTCACTGCATACGACCCCTGAACTTATATATTACTTTGCAGACGTATTCATCTGAAGATGGTCTATTTAGGCTGAAACTGGTGATAAAATAAAAAAAAGAACAAGTTTGCGTTCTTGGTTTTAATTTTAATGTTAATTATTATAATAAGTTCACTGTTACTGTTGCGCATGCTTTCACACATGCTTTCCAAAATATATAAATGACCTCGTACATAACATCGGAAATTCCATGAGGCTTTTTTCGTGTGATACTGTAGT
The DNA here is from genome assembly GCA_026315105.1 of Locusta migratoria. NCBI lineage: Eukaryota > Metazoa > Arthropoda > Insecta > Orthoptera > Acrididae > Locusta > Locusta migratoria. Next base: position 197,450,054 of record CM048749.1, read on the forward strand.
TTATTCCTAACTTAGTAAACTGGAATTTGTAACATAGCAAAGATTCGTGTTATACTGTCAAACATAGTAAAATATTTATAACTGTTCTGCAATGAATATTATAAACACAAAAAACAAACATGTGTTACAGGCCACCGATGATATTTCACAAACAGAGAAGCGAAACGCGTATGGCACACGAACGCTTTTCATTTGGGTGCAAAAGACGGAAAAACACCTCCACAAATTTTCTAAGCAACTGAGGACGACGAAAAACAAAAGAATGATGAATATTAGTCAGTTCGTATAATGATAAGATATTCAGTGTTAATTGAAACTTAGAAGGTGACTTTTTTTTCAAATAAAAGTAAGACTTATTCAAAAGTAATCGAAGTAGGTATTAGATTGTTTCAATATACCTACTTCCTTTCTTAGAGTTATATAACATACCCCATAAACTTCAGAATTATTTCGTTCTATTTGTTCATTGATTTAAACACACCTTCCTCTAGTTGACCTCGATTTTTTAGAGAAGCAGTACGATCAATTTAATGCATAAAGCACGTTACCAATGGTTTGTGATATGTAAACAACCTATACCAGACTATTACAATTAGACAGAACTTTTATTTGATTACACAGAAAGGTTAATATTTAAATTTACGGCCAAAGTCAATTAACGAACTTCTTCACATTCAACGTATAATACCTAGCTTTTTCTCACAAATGCTTGTAATCTGCATTTGCTGGGTAATGGTGAAAAGAGGTGAATGAAATTTTATTAAATTATGTTTAATATCACGAATAGGAAAGACCGCTTACTTATAACATATTTTGTCCATTTTACACATTTTGACTCTCTACTTATTCTCGGACTTCCATTTTTACTATTTCAGCAAAATCTATTACCTTCTCTGGCAACTATCATTACCTTTCGGCAATTGTGGAAAGTGCTTGAAACACAAAAAATTAATTACACCACTCATTCATCATACAGTAATTTGTTTGTTAATGAAATTGAGTATTGTTCTTAGGCCGTGTTTTGATACATTTCAATAATTGGTAAAGTCACACACGAAGCTACATTCATTTCGCTTCTGCATTTTGTGGTCAAATCTTTATTTTTACTCTGAACAATTAAAGTATTTCAAGTTAGTCAATTTACGTAATTGCAGTCTGCGTCATCTGATCTTGTCATACAATCAGTTGAAATCAGTATTTAGTCAGAGAGCTACTCAGACTAACTGAGCACATTAAACGATATCATTCAGTGCCAGACTGTTTAATCACAATAATTATTTTTACTCTATTAGACATATTCTCGCCAATTCTTATATTTACTGTGTAGTGCCAGTCTATATACAGTTCCATTCACACATATACACACAGACGCAAGAACATACACACACACGGACATTTATTTTATTTAAATATATACGTTCCACCATAAAAAATAAAAGCATCTGAAGAAGTATATTGGTCACGGAAAAAATGCATTGAAAGTACTATAATAAATACTAAAAGATTGGCTTTTGTTATTTGAGGGTTAAATTTTGCGAAGAGTTTAAGGCATTTTCGGTAATCCATTTACGAGACGTCTACGACTAGAGCTCTTTATCTACGACCGTTTGTCAGTACTTTTTTGGTGAAACGAGATGGTAAAAAGAAATGTAATGACTACTTTGTGATCTGAAATACCATACCATGAAGTCTAGTTGAATTAGTTTCCACACTATTGGGAATTACTGCAGCACATAGCACCAGACCACTTAATATTTAGATTTTTAAAGCAGCTTATAGACATTTCTGCTGCCATACACGATAGAGTAATTATGTCACAATACACTGTTTGGTATCCATTCAACTGGCTTACGTCTGTGGACTTTAGGCCCACATTTAATAGATTTCCGCTATCCGTACAATTTTATCGTGAAAACGATGATCTAAAATATAAATGATATTTCCAAAACTTTAAACAACAATGGTAGTCACAAGGTAACCTAACAGTGATTTAAAATCCAGTAACAAAAATGTAGTAAATGCGATAACCCGATTTCGATGTCTATCCTACATATTTTGCCATATGCGAACTATATTTATAAATGTAAAAAACTTTTATTGTTAATTCACGTGAATCTCTTGAGGGCCATTAATAGTCTCGGCCTTAACCCTTTAATGCAGACTTTTTATTTGAAGCTATAAAAAGTACGATTAATATATAGTGCGTATATACTAAGTAAAATATTGAAAACAAAAATTCCTTGAAATTATTATTCACTACTGCCAACAAAACGTTCGTAGCTTGTCTACTATTAGTGCTTCCATGATGTACCTGATGTAGTAAATGTCAGAATTATGCCTCTCATCTTTGCAGAAAGTAACTCGTAATGCAACAGTAGTATGTGACTGACTACTTTTACATGGCAGAGGAGGAATACTAATGTAAACAAACGCACGTATTATGAGTAACTCAATACAACTAACTGACGAAATAATTCAGTAGCACTCCGCAATTTATAATTTCTAGGACGAACTACTAGCATATGTAACACTGTGTATACAAGCAGCTACATATGAATTTATGATAAAATTTTGAACAGTTTGAGAGATAATGGGAAAAATAAGGTATGTAGTTGATCAGCTACACTATGCATTTAAGGGTTCAGTTGCTTACTATGCTTTTTCATAAAGCATATCGATAGCTTCTTCAAAAATCATAGACTAGCATGTAAGTGATGTTAAAATATTTAAATACCGTCTGAAAGTTACTAAAACATACCCTCCAAGCAGTGTCACTTTTCGTGACCGCACTTTTCTTGTCAAATACCACCTCAATTATTCTCTTAAGCACTTAGTTCATTCTGCTTGTCAACACCGCTAGTCAAATTAAGAGAAAGTCTCAACAAAGGTCCCAAATCTTCATGATTCCCATGGTAGTAATAATGACCAGTCAACGAACAGCCTTTTAAATAGAAACTTACCTAAGTAAATGATATTTAAGTATTCGGAATCTAACTGCATTCGAGTTAATGACTTTTTATAAAACGCAGCGTCTGGGATTAGCAAAGTACATAAATAGAATTCGATAATAACAAATGAAATGCTTCTAGCTACATAATCTGCAACATTAAGGGAACGTACAGTTGGCTCTGGAAGGTGATGGATATAGCTAGAGGAACGGTGTTAATTACATGCTGCTCAGTTACGTCTGTCTAATGACATCATCGATGATGGCATGTAAAAGTGTTAATTTTCTTCTTTGCAGATCTTTCGTTCATTATAGTTCATACCGAAGACCAAGTAGCAATCAGTCCGCAGGCGCATTTACTGTATACTAAATCGCCAAAGAGAGAACTCCATTATTTTGTCTGCATACCTTCAACGTACAAGAGCCACTTCCACATCTGGTGAAACGTGAAAGGCTTATCAGGGTATGGCGTGGAAGGCTTATCCGTATCGATAACTCGCCCGATAAGAGGAAAGCGTTCGGATTCGTGCTTTACGTAAGCTTTAGTGCTTTTATACACTGACACCGCGCACACGCAGACCAGTAGTGGCACGGGATATTGGAGGCCGTACGCGGCGTGCGGCGGACATTCTAACCAGGTAAGACGCTACCGTGTCATATCTCAATCACTTAGTTACTCAGCTTCTCAAAGACACAACGAAATTGATTTTCAGATATGCAAAGGGTTCTCAAACACTACTTTACCAGGAGCAAAATGCTCCTGTCGGAGCAAAAAGCAGGCAAATATTTTTCTGTTTATAATACTATGAGAGAAACTGAGGAACTAGTTGTCTCAATTAACATTCCCCCTTCCTCCCCAATAATTTCAGCTTGTGAACATATTGGCGCACTTTTGGGCAGAAGGCGACTACCAGAGAATGGCGGTAGAAGAGGGAAGCCGCGATGACACGGGGAAAGAGAGGACCGACAATCACGGTGATAGAGAGATAAGGAAACAATTGCAGAAAAAGATAGAAGAGACAGTGGAGATGATAGCTGAGGAGAGAGACAGCAGATAGTGCGAAAGACACACTGGCGATGTAAGACGAGAAGAGTGACACCAAGGACAATGAAACTGGCATAGAAGAATAAATTGTGAGAAAGGAGAGAAAGGAACGAAGACAATGGTAGTGGGAGACAGACCGCTGAAATTGACAATTGGAGAAAAGGCTACAGTAGAAGAGAGCATATGTCAGAAAAGGAGATGCTGCGTTCGAAAACCTTATTGAGAACAACAGGGAACAAAGTAGATGGTATATGTAACCACTGAGAAAGAGATATGCTGTGTTCGAAAAATTCATTTGGGGCAAAAGTAAACACTAGTAGAGAGCATAAGTATTTAAACAATAAGAAAGGAAGATGGTGTGTATGAAACGTTCATTATAGTTAAAGAGTGGATAAAATTATTTATCCTTTTTTTTTTTTTTTTTTTTTTTTTTTTTTTCAAAACGTTTTAGGAGGAAAGATGATTGGTGACGTGTTCTGTGTTTCGACAAGAGCATTTTACAAATGTTTCCCTTTTTTTCCTTCGTACAGATGGTATAATCCGCATATAAAAGGAATTCTTTAGATGAGTAAATATCAAGCAGTTTCTTTGTATTCTTCTATACATTTATGTACAGGGTGTGACGAATAACAGATTGTTTACATTTGCAGCCACACTCGTCATTTTTTCATTCAGACAGGTACGTGTTATCATAATGGTATGAAAATTCTTTTGACAACAGCTTTGTTTTCTACCAATCCCATACATGTTTCGCCTAAACAGTGGGTTATAATACATGGATAACTTTTAAATTATTTAACTATGTGAGTGATTGTATTTCGCGTTTCTTTATTAGCTTTCAATAATTCAATAAATTATTATATAGAGTTAAAACACAGCCAAAAAGACTCACTATATCTAAATCAGAACTTACATTACGTTATTTCAGAATTGTTCTGATGTTCTGCAACACTGAAGATTCAGCACAGAATAGGCGAAGCATGTGTATCAGTTACGAAATACATGAATTTTCAAACCCTTATTAGAACACGTACCTTACAGACAGAAGATACCAGGCCTTATGACGTCTGAAATGTCTATATATATATATATATATATATATATATATATATATATATATATATATATATATATATATGACGAATATTTTTCTATCTATATACATGTGGCGTCTGTTCCGAAAGAACAGACTCACTTCTGATCCTGCAGTTGTTATTCTTCCATATTCACAGAACATATGACATCAACTGCGAATGGGCAAAGCTGAAAATGTGTACCCAACCGGCAGTTGGCAGCTAGGCAGTTGCACTGACCACTACACCACTAGGGATACAGTGATTACCGCACCTGCTAGGACTACCTAAGCACGCCTCCCGTCAGACACAAATTTCCAGCTTTACCGTGCCCACAGAACTCAAACTAGTAGTTTCAGAAACTAATTCCAGTAAGAGTAAGTGCCCCAAACCTAGCCACCTCTCCCCACTAAGCTGGGAATTTGTGTCTCACGGGAGGCGTGCTTAGGTAGTCCTTGCCGGTGTGCTGATCACTGTGTCCCCAATGGTCAGCGCAACTGCCTAGAAAGCAGGAGACCCGTGTTCGAATCCCGACTGCGTACACTTTTTCAGTTTTTCCCATTCGCACTTGATATCATATATTCTGTGAATATGATTTTTTTATCTGCCGCGAAGTCTGATTGTATGGAAATGGCCATACGTCATGGGTTCGTCCACCGGATGTGATACAAATATCTCGAGAACGAGATGCGATCGTTGTACTTTCAAGTTTAAATAAATTTTCAATATCACCTCTGAAGTTCATCCGCTGATATGTCTGAGCAAAAATAAACTCTAGACAAAGTCTATGCTACGTGATTTTACCGCTACAGCGTTTTAAAAATATATTGCAATACTGTAGTTTAGGCTACATACTGTGACGACTAACGAAAATAAAATAAAAATGATATCAATAACATGTGTGAAAATAAATATTTTTCGCCGAATAGATTTGTTAAAAACGCCGTATCTCAGCACAGGGGGCTCTTGTAGTACCCAAACATCGAAATTTTGGGGGTGTATTCTGATAACGGACAGCGCTTTGCGAAAACAGGAAAATGGCATATATAGATCAATGTCTACAGAATATATTGTTTAGCTATTCATCTATTTGTCATCCAGAAACCAATAAAATTTAATTTTGTAGTATTGTGGTAAGTACGGTAGTATCGAACCTCTGAATCTCGGTTACAGAGAAACGTATAGAAAAATTAAATCCTGGTTGAAAATATTACCTTAAGAATATACGGTAAAAATTCAGCGATTTGGAATGGGTAAAAGGTATAGAAGTGGCTATCCCAACAATATGCGTTTTTGTATACAATAATATTTTTCGTGGTTTGATCAGGAACCACCCCTAAACAAACAGGGTTTTACAATCAGTATGAGGCCTACACGTTATGTTAAAAAACGAACCGAATTGCTCCATTTAGTTGGGCGACAGGAAGAGTGTAATGTATAAATTTTGAGCCCTTACTGTAAGTTAGCAATCGTATGCCAGTTCTTCTGACAGATACACAACCGATCGCTGGTCGAGGACTACCAAGAACTCTTCACCCTCTACCTCTGTGACCGACAGAACTCAATAATGTGACACAGGGGAATCGCACTTTCGTAAGTGGCGATTTCGAACGTATTAATATCGTACAATTGTAAACTGTTATTTCTTAGAGGATTACATTAACTACATAGTATAGCAACGTACCTTCGGTGAATTTTAGAAACCCTAGAAACTAACGCAGTTTTTCCGTCGAAATAAATAGTAACGAAGTTCTTTTGCATTGTGCAATCTAATCATGAGTGTCATTTGCCAAGTTACTATAATGAAAGACAAACAAGACAGTGGAACTACATGTAGCATTTCAAGTTTGGAAATACATATTCTTGCGTACATAACTCGAAAAGTTTTATTCAACCCAGTACATGAAATACTGCACAAATCAACCAATTGGTTTGTGAAAAGATACATAGATTGTACGTACAAACAGAATGACATGCAAATAAGAAATACGGAAAGAAATTATATTGTTCGTCGAAGAACTAATGAAACAACGAAAGATAAGTGACATCCATTTTTAACACGATATATGGTGCTCAAAATCGCAAAATTTTAAGTTGTACAGTGATCCAAAGGCAGTAAGCATCGAGAAATACATTTAGATCTCTTTAACAGTCAAAAGATTGTGATATTAACTACCAGACCCCTCAACAGGTAACGCAGTTTAACAAACATAATTTCCTGGACAGCGCTCTCAACCTATGCCACAGGCCACAATTGTGTTTACTTAATAACTAACCACCATAGCTAGGAAACTACAGCGTAAATAATCTGAAGTGTAGCTAAATATTAATTTTAATATCACGATTGTAAGGCCACATTTAACACTTTCAGTGACTCTGGTAAAAGTATGTAAGTGGAACTGGTAAACAACTGAAAGTCGTCTGGTCTAAGGCATCATACTAGGCACAGGGCGACTATTGCTGCTTGAGGTTGCGGTCCTCTATCGGCATGTGTTTGTGTGTTGTTCTTGGCGTAAGACGGTTTAAGCAATTTGTAGTTCTAGGGACTGATGACCGTTGCAATTTGGTCCAATAGGTTTACAAACATTTGAACATTTGATACATCTGAAGGTAACTTGCATATTTTTACAGACTGATCCATAGTGGATGTAAAGGCTAGTACATAGTTTAGGGAACTACTTTATTTAATGATATTCTCGAAAGGTACACATTGTTATTGTTATGCAGTAAATAACATTGTCTCTTAAAGGCATTATAAAGATTCGTTAAAATGGCTAGAGAAATATTTAAATTTATCATAATCATATGGTAGATAATAACGGGTGTTATTTGAGTTATACATTTCTATGTTTATTTAGTGGATGCGTTCTCTGCCTACTTACAGTGAAAGATTCTATCATGAAATGTGAAATTTTTTCTTGGCGAATCAAATGTTAAAAGAGATTCTGTCTTTGAACAAAGATTCCGTCTCCAGGGGAAAAAATTCAATTTCTGTAACAATACCGATACTGCTTTTGAGGTGAATAACATTAATATTAAATATGTAAACATTATTTTGAAACAACTTGCATTAAAATTAAATTTGTTCAATTCAATATTAGAACAATTAACAGAAATGACAGTTATATTTCATGGTTTCAGTGCATGATAAAATATGTCTGTTAGAAGAATGACAGTGCACTTTTTCAGCTAATGTAACTGTTGGACTTTGAAATATTACACAACACTTCAGATAAAATTCCAACGTGTTTTTGAAAGCCTGAAGAACGGATTATGATGAAGCTCGATAGCTAACGCCGCTTCATCTTCTTACTTGATGTTAATCACTATCTTAAACCATCTTTCTGTGTCGGCTAGAGACTTTTTTCTCTAGGTTTGCCAACATTATCATTATTTTGGTTCTTTGTTTTTACTTTTTCACTAGTGATAGCAGGCACGTCAGTTGTTTTAAAATCCGTGAGCTTTTGGCTGCTCACGCTTCGGCCATTGACTAGTGACATAGGCGCCAACTTTTGAAAATCTTGGGGTAGGCTCAGTGGCGTTTGCGAAGGGGGAGGGGATGAGACAACCTCACAAAAATATATATTTTAACATTTAAATTTTTCCAATTCCAAATACAAGGGTAAGTTCAAAGTAATATACATTTTTTTTTATTTTAGTAGTACTTCTTGTTCTTTTTCTCTCTTTTTTTTTTTTTTTTTTTTTTTTTTTTTTTTTTTTTTTTTTTTTTTTTTTCTTCAACTGGTGTTAATTTAGGACCATTTTCAGCTCTGAAAGGAGGAAAGTAATTTTTAATACACAGTATATAAATTAACATCCATTAATTTCAATTTCGCGTTCTATAATTACTGGGCGGGTTTTGCGACCATTTGAATCCGTTTTTCCCGTTGTAATAACTACTAAAATCATTTTCAGAATTTTCGTCTTCTGAGACATGCGTACCAAACAATGATGTGCCTGTATTGTGGATACTGTGTTCACTATTGCAAGCACTTACAACGGATCGTCTTCTTGGCTTCGTACTTCAGCAGATTTATTTTCTATACTGTATTAGCAAAATAATCCATACCCACTTCTGCTGCCATACCATGTCTGTCGATACCAATAAGTTCACAACCCATTGTTTCATCACACACCAATTCAGAAAACGAGATGAAAAATATCATGACATACACTAACAGGATTCCTTGAAGACAACTGACTTTTAAGAGAATACATAAACGTTAAATTAGTACAACAAACATTTTCATCGTATCGTACTAAACCCACTTCATTTCTAGTTACTTGATACAACAAATAAAAGTTGCCGCTTTCAGTTTACCATATTGGCATAACAAGCGGCATTCCATTTACATTCGGACTATTTCGAAAACGGTCACGTCACTCACATGTGAACGTGGATTTTAATGCCTACGAATTCAATTAGCTGTCTGTTTAAAGATAATCTTTTTACAGCGGTGTATTACAAAAGCCAGCCGCCCATAAATGGGATGAGAGAGTCGATTTTAATTACAGTCAAGAAATATAACGTAAAGAAAAGAATAATACAAACTTTTCAGTGGCGAATGCCGAGCATACCAACTCAAATTGTGGAGTATGCTTGAGCAACCGAGCATGCCCGTAGTCGGCGACTATTACTAGTGGTGACATGTGCTGCGACGGAGCGGCAGAGCGCATTGAGGCTGTATTCTACGATGCGTGAGGTCGTTCCCCGTCGGGGGTTCGAATCTCCTCTCGGGCATGGATGTATGAGCTGTCTTTAGAATATATATATATATATATATATATATATATATATATATATATATATATATATATATATATATATATATTACTGTCATGTGTTGCTCACTTCCGTCTTACTGCACCGCCTCCTCATAAGTCACGGCTGCTTTCTTCAGGCCATATAAAGGTAAATTTCTTGTCTCGCATTCCCCACGATCACATCAGTTTTCTCATTGTTGTGTCATAAGCTGTGGACAACTGCAGCCTGCAGTCTATAATTAAGGTCACGTTAAAAATATTCACTTCATCACAAAAACCATAAGTAACAAATGTCTAATCGAAGGTCATAGGGCGACCGTTTTCCAGAGCTTCTCCAGATACCTCTGGGTCTCAGGTCACCTTTTGCGATTTCTGGAACAAAAATATAAGAAAGCGACCAACGGCTACTAACAACTCGGGATCCACCCATAGAAAGGATGATGTGGGCGTGGCGAATGCGCAAAGAAAATACAATAATATAAGACAGTGTAGTGGGCACCAGTGACGTCATGGAACCCATGTCGCTACACTGTGTGCCCAGGAGCAATACTCTATGTTCAGGGACATGTCGTAGGACATTGCCCTATTCCAGAAATTTGCATGAAAACACAATCGATATTTTTAACCTGTATTTCACATCTAAATCTGCATATTTACTCAGTAAATCACATTTAAATGCGTGGCAGAGGGTTCATAGAATCGCCTTCAAATAATTTCTCTACCTTTCCATTCTGTAAAACACCTAAATCTGTGCGTTTCCGATCTGATTTCTCTTATATTATTACGATGGTCATGTCTTCCTATGTAGGTGGGAACTATAAAACCATTTGTTTTGGTGAAAGATATTTCAGAAATAGATAATGGCGCACCGACTAACGCATTTCTATTAATGATTTCCAGCCCAACTCATGCATTGTTTCAGTGACTCACTCTCTCTATTCCTCCCATGTATCATGATAATAGAATACGAGGTGACCCTTTATGAACTATTTCGCTATCCGCCATGTCCCACATGGTGAGGATCCCACAATACTCCGAAATAGAACGGACGAGTGTAGTTTTGGCAGTTTCTTTAATAGAAGTGTTGCATCTTCTGTTCTGTAATTGTAGCGTAGCCTTTGGTTTACCTTCCCACGATATTTCAAATATTTTCTTTCGAAATTCAACTTATTCTTAATCGTAGTTCCTAGGAAGTTGAATTTACGACCTTTAAATTTGATTTATCGTGAAAAATAAGTGTGTAGAATTTCTCTTAGTGCTCATATGGATGACTTCATTTTAATTATTTAGTATCAGTTGCCAATTTTCCCACCATTTAGCAGCTTATCTTAACTACCGTCGATTTTGATCTTCTGGTGACTTTACTAACAGATATTGGACAGCAGCATCCGCGAACGTTCTAATAGCTGATCAGATTGAATCCTAAATCGTTTATAACGACAAGAAATACAAGGAAACCTTAGAAGGCTTGCCTGTGGAACGCCAAATAAAACTTCTGTTTTACCCGATGATTTTCATCAGTTACACGAACTTTGTCCTTTCTACAGGAAATAAAGGATCAAACTGCAGAACTGAGAAGATATTGCATAAGCATGCAGGTTCATTAGAAGCTACTTGTGACATACAGTGTCAATTTATTTATTGTATTCGATACACAGGAGGTATGACTGGTAACGCCTTCAGTCAGAAATTATTTGATTTTTAATTATAGATAAATTATGCATTTCGGATGCTGTGGCTGCATCATCAGGAGCAAATACAAATGTTCAAATGTTTGTAATTCTTATGGGACCAATCTACGTTGGTCATCAGTCCCTAGACTTACAAACTATTTAAACTAAGTTAAATTAACCTAAGGACAACACACACATCCGTGCCCGAGAGAGGATTTGAACCTCCGACGCTTGAGGCCGCGCGATCCGTAACGTGGCGCTCCAGACCGCTCGGCTACTCCCGCGCGGCATCAGGAGCAACTGCATACAGTTCCATTTCACAAGTTGTAACCCACTTTACTTGCATCTAACTGTGGAAAACAATGTGTTGCACACCATCTATGAGGATGATACAATACACATGCGTAACATGCTAACATAAAAAATATATGATATGTAAAGTACATCTTATTGACTCTTTTCTAATTTGTCAATGTTATATTTCATATAACGTATGTATACAGACGATGACTTCTTGTTAATTTCCATAGAATGGCAAGTCACTTGCTGAAATCAAGATCTGCAAAATAAAGCAGTTTCTTACAAATAACGACTGATTGCTGCAAAAATACCCATTTGGATATCCGGAGCAAATCTCAGTACGTCATTGCCCACTGCTTTTCAGTGAGCTTATGTTTAACTTCCTGCTGTTATGGCTAGTTGTTAGGTTTTTATTCTCTTTTTAGCTTTTACTCTTTATTAAGGATGTCCTCCATGGATTATTCAGTATGTTTCTTACTTTCTATTTTTTTCCGACTGTGTTAGTAATATTTTCCGCAACTGGTTCTCAAAATAAAAACCTAACATTTGACCTTCACAACACGAAGAAACGCATTATCTCACTGAAAATCAATAGTTAATGATGTAGGGCCTAATCAATTTCGCACCTCATGATGGCTCCACAGCGTCCGAAACGGATGGTTTATTTTTAATAAAGCCTGAAATAATTTGTGACGGAAGGCGTATTCCTACGTATTTCTGTGTTATTCAACACGATTAACATACTGGTAGGTTTCCACTTCTATGTACGTACAAAATTTTATAAATTGTACAGCTAATGTATGAGAAGTGATTGGTGCGCTAGTTGTAGGACTACCCTGCACCATATCAACAGTCTCTTGTGTTTCAGAAGAAAAGTGGGCACTTGTAAGAATGGCAGTGACAGTGCGCTCGTAACTTCCGAAACACTAGACGTAAAGAAACAGGCGGCGGTAGACTTTGACAGTTATTTAGGACACTTCGGTCACAGAAGTCATAAACATAGACATATATCTGCAAATTCTTCATTAAGCTTTATGACATGGAATCTCCATTTCCACATATATCCATCTCAAGTACTTTTACTGCATGTATAAATGAACCTACGGGAAGAAAAATGCTGTTATAATAATTAATACTTTTTATTCATAAAAATAACAAAATTGTGAAGTCGTGGTTTTGTTAGGAACGGAATAAGATTAATTAAACTTCTTAAGAATGTAATTGCATTTGTAAATATACTAACAGAAATATAATTTCGATGTCACGAACAGTGGAAGGTAGCTAGAGAAATTAGCTATGCTTGACTGCGTTGGTATGTTTTAAGAATGTGCCCGAGAGCTTAACAGTGAGCAAAGAATGAAGCTGATACACATTAAATACAATAGAATTATTTTATGTCAAGATTGATCTAAAATGGTTACTGTTAATGAAATTAATTCCTGGAGTTCCCTGCTTGATAACCACAGATTTCCTTTTTTTTTCGCTTACTAACATTATAAACATTGAAATATTTGTGGATGCGACAATTTTGGCTTTATACCATCATTTGTTTGCTAAGCTGAGAAAACCTAGTAAAAATTAATTCTAAAAAGGGACCATACACAGAACGAAACCGTCCATCGCATTCCTGTTAAGAGTTAGTGGTAAGATGGCTCTGTGGATTACCAGTCAAAAACAGAACACAGATAAGTCACGGAAACCGGAAGAAGATGTGCGGAACTGTGGAAATAAAAACTATACAGAACCAGTGTACGGCGTAGATGTGCAAAATCGAGTAAAGTGGAAAAGCACTATGTCATGGGTATATGTTCCAATCTTCCTAGTATTTTTCTTTTCCTACACAAAATTTCGAACAGTCCATCCGGGCACTGACATGTCTGTGCTCTTTCTCTAATCTTGGCAAATGTCACGCTGTAAGAATATTTTACTGTTGCAAGTAAACGTGAAGCACAGTGGCTGCAGGCGAGATGGCGCATAAACCTCTTACAACTCTTGTGAAACTTTAGATACGTTTGGCTTCAGAAGTGTGAAGTGCCTTGTGGAAAGGCTGAGCTATTTTGCAACGCTACACATTACGCAGGCTAGTATTGTTTATGTGACCATGTCTCTGTTATTAGAGCCCGACATTCCACATGTAATCGATTTCACTCTTCGAAATTCTAGGCTCTGTGCATATTTTTTTGAAGTTTTGCACTACCTGAAGGTGTAAAACATGAAAAACTTCTAAAACGTTAAAAAGAGAAGTTTTGCAGGGACACAAAGAAAACTAACTTTGTAAAGGGTGCAGGCATTTGTTGCAACTTATGTAACAAACTATTATATTCGCATTATAATCACATTCACATGCATACGAACACTTAATATGGCAACGAGGCATTCCTCATCCACTCTCCATGAGAAGATATTAATACACACATATACAAATACACTTTTACCATTGTCGTGTTTGACCCACGAGACTTGTTTGCCGGACTAGGATTCTATTACCTTGTCTCCTAATTTGTAGTTCCCATTCCAGAGCAACTTCCTTTCCATCGATAATTGAGTAACTGCGGAATCCACTTTTGTTATAGGTACCTTTTACACACTTATCTGGATCAGACTGACGTTACACATCGACACAAACTGCAACATAACTAACAGACACTTCAATGACCCGGTGGAAAGCTCACAGTTTTTTGAAACAAAGGGAGATGTGTCTCCCCGTGGCAATCCAGTACCGTGGCCACGTAACCAACAAACAGATGATCTTCCATTTAAGTCACTGTGTGCACACCTCTAGCGTGAACCAGTTACCGATTCTATTTTGTTCATTTTTCACAGTTACATGCAGCATAGTTTCCGTGCTGGTTCTGTAGTCACTTTTCCACGTGCTAACTACTTTTCTATGTTACCATTAAATCTGAGGCGGAAGCGATGGGTAATTTTCCCATGTTAATTAAGCAGTGAACTGGTCGAATAACAGGGCGGAGAGCGATGTTTCCTTCCACAATGACAGCTTTTATATCGTTTGCGTTTCTACATCTACATCTACATCCATACTCCGCACGCCACCCGACGGTGTGTGGCGCAGGATACCTAAAGGACCACTATCGGTTCTCCCTCCTATTCCAGTCACGTTTTGTTCGCGGAAAGGAAGATTGACATATATCTCTGTGTGGGCTCTGATCTCTCTGATTTTATCCTCATGATCCCTTCGCGAGATATACGTAGGAGGAAGCAATATACTGCTAGACTCCTCGGTGAAGGTATGTTCTCGAAACTTCGACAAAAACCCGTACCGAGCTACAGAGCGTCTCTCCTGCAGTCTTCCATTGGAGTTTATCGATCATCACCGTAACGCTTTCACGATCACTAAATGATCCTGTAACGAAACGCCCCGCACTCTGCTGGATCTTCTCTACCTCCTCTATCAATCCCACCTGGTACCGACCCCACACCAGTGAGCAAGCAGTGGGCTAACAAGTGTACTGTAACCTACTTCCTTTGTTTTCGTACTGCATTCCTTAGTATTCTTCCAATGAATCCAAGTCTGGC
The DNA here is from genome assembly GCA_026315105.1 of Locusta migratoria. NCBI lineage: Eukaryota > Metazoa > Arthropoda > Insecta > Orthoptera > Acrididae > Locusta > Locusta migratoria. Next base: position 197,465,393 of record CM048749.1, read on the forward strand.
ATCTGATTGATTTTATTTGGTCGTTCCATTTTAAATCAAATGCCTACTCCTAGATAATTTATGGAATTACCTGCTTCCAGTTGCTGACCTGCTATAGTGTAGCTTTCTTTCTATGTATATGAAGCACATTACAATTGTCTACATTGAGATTCTGTTGCCATTCTCTGCACCATGCGTCAATTCGATGCAGATCCTCAGCATTTCAATAAAATTTTCCATTGTTACAACCTCTATATACTACAGCATCATCAGCAAAAAGCGTCAGTGACTTACCGATGTTATCCACAAGGTCATTTACTTATATTGTGAATAGCAACGGACCCACGACATTCCCCTGTGGTACACCTGGTATCACTCTAACTTCGTAAGATTTCTCCCCATTGAGAATGACATGCTGCATTCTTTTACCTAGGAACTCCTCAATCTAATCACACATTTGGTATGATACACCATATGCTCCTACTTTGTTCATTAAACGACTGTGGAGAACTCTATCAGACGCCTTGCGGAAGTCAAGAAACACGGCATCTACCAGAGAACCCGTGTCTATGGCCCTCTGAGTCTCGTGGATGAATAGCGCGAGCTGTGTTTCACACGACTGCCTTTTTCGAAACCAAAGATGAATCATACAGATCAGATTTGTAGTATCAGGAAATGTCATTATACTGGAACATAATACGTTTTCCAAAATTCTACCACTGACCGACGTTAGGGATACAGGCCTCTAATTCTGAACATCTGTTCAACGTCCCTTCTTGAAAACGGGGATTACCTGCGCCATTTTCCAATCTTTTGAAACGCTACGCTCTTCTACGGTACCACTACAAGAACGGGGACAAGTTCCTTCGCGTACTCGGTGTAAGATCGAACTGGTATCCCATCCGATCCTGCGGCCTTTCTTCTTTTGAGCGATTTTAATTGTTTTTCTACCACTTTGTCAATTATTTGGATATCTGTCTTTTGTCATCTGTACGACAATCTAGATAAGGAACTACAGTGCAGTCTTCCTCAATGAAACAGTTTGGATAAAGACAGTTTTAGTAATTGAGCCTTTAGAGTGTCGTCCTCTGTTTCAATACCATTTTCGTCTCTGTGTCTGGACATTTTGTTTTGATCCACCTTCTGCTTTGACATAACACCAAAATTTCTTAGGATTTTCAGCCAAGTTAGTACGTAGAACTTTCCTTTCGAATTCGTTGACCGCCTCTCGCATAGCTCTCCTCACGCTACATTTTGCTTCGTGTAATTTTTGTTTGTACAACAAGGTTTTGACTATGTTTATGTTTGCAATGAAGTTCCTTTGTTTCACTAGCAGTATTCTAAATCGGTTGTTGTGCCACGACGACTCATTTGCAACTCTTGCGATCTTCTTTGGTTCATATCTAATGCATATTGTACGACGACTTTGAATTTTGTCCTCTGTTCCTCAACGGTATCTGAACTTGAGATAAGACTTCTGTGTTGAGCCGTCAAGTACTCTGAAATCTGCTTTTTGTCACTTTTTCCAAACAGAAAATTCTTCCTACATTTTTTTAATATTTATATTTACGTCTGAAATTATCGATGCTGTAACCGCTTTCTGATAGCTGATTTCCTATTCTGCGTTAACTGTTTCCAATATTTCTGGTCTGTCTGTCTCCAGAAGGTCTAAAATGTTGTCACCACAAGTCGGTTCTCTGTTTAACTGCTCAAGGTAGTTTTCAGATAATTCACTCAAAACAATTTCAATGGAATCGTTGTCCCTGCCACCCGTCATAATCGTTTGACTCTCCCAGTCTATATCCGCTAAATTAAAATCTCCTCCCAAAACGATAACTTGATCGGGAAATCTACTCGAAATATTTTCCAAATTTTCCTTTAGGTGCCTGACACAACAGCTGCTGAGCCAGGAGGCCTATAGAGACCGTGACCTTCACCCACACTATTTGTAACTTTCGGCGACCAGCACAGATTAAGTATAAGAACCCCACTGTTAATATCTTTTACTAGAATACGCGAGACTCTCCTGTCAATGTGAGCCGGTATTCCACTTACTGCGCCAAAATAGACCACATGTTCTTACATTTTGTGAGGATTTCACAACTGAAAATGCTATATTCTCTCTGCGGCACTGGATTTATTAAATAATAGCCTACGAACGCTAAGCGTCTTCATTGATGAATTTGATTGTGCTGATCACAAAATATTGTCACAGAACTGGAAACATTGTGGAATAAGAGCAGTGGCTCAAAATTGGTTCACCTCTTACTTCTGTGGGGATGAAAATGGCTACGATATGCATTGTCAATGGGACTCAGTTACGTGAGGGGTGCCCGTGGATTCTATTTCGAGACAGTTGTTGTTTCTCATTTACATAAAATAAATCATAGTTCTAAAATATTTTTGTTTGTTGTTGACAACAGCTTGGTAGTGAAGGATGTTGTCTGCACTATAGACACAGTATCAATTAATGCAGTTAAATAAGTTCATTGCCTCTAGATAATAAATTTATGCTAGATCACAATAAGACTCACTTGTTGCAGTTTTAAACAAACAGTTCAAAAATAACTGACATTTTAATTACCCAGAATGGACATATTATGCATGAGACTGAAGAGTACAAATTTCGAAGCGTTCAGATAGTAAGCTGTCGTAGAAAGAACACATTCAGGATCTTGTCCAAAATCTGAATTACTTACATTTAGTACAGAATCTGAAATAAATTATGCTTCAACACGAAAAGTTGTCTACATTGCTTATTTTCATTCGCCTATGACCTTTGGTGTTACTTTTTGGGGTAACTCTTGTGAATTGAAAATGGGTATTTATGACGCAGAAACGGACGGTTCGACCTATTGTCGATCTCTGTTTAGTATCTGGGATTTCTGACATTAATGTCTCAATACATATTTCCTTTAATGTTGTTTGTTGTACTGTAATCAGCTTATTATCAAGAGTTTCAAGCTTTCACTCAGTTAATATGAGACTGAAATCTAATCGGCATTTGGATAACACCTCCTTGACGCTTATGCAGAAAGGCGTGCAGTAATCAGTTGTTTCCACTTTCAATAAGCTGCATCAAGAATTCAAAAATCTTAGTAGTAATCCACACTCTTTCAAGCTGAAGATTTTCCTTGTGGCTTACTCATTCTATTCTGTCGAGGATCTCCCGGGAAAAATTGAAAAATAAGCCCTTTCCTGAGTCACGTCATTACTATTCTTGTTTGTGCCTATATTTCACTCTGCAACCAAAACTATACATCGCAAACGAATAGTGTTTGTATGTGTTAGCAAGTATCAGTCTCCCATTGTACAATATGTTGGTAAAGGGTTGATAACGATAACGGGGTGGAAGATATGGGGGTTGAAAGTTACTGTCTTATATAAAATTCTACGTGTGGATGTCAATATATCACACTTCAGCAAAAACGAACGATCTCTCTGCCTTGTTGTAGTACAAAGTCTCCCGTTGTCCACCATAGCAGTTCCGAGTCGATAGCTATAAGAGGGTGGGAGATATAGTGGTTGAAATTCGTCAGTTTATATAAAATTCGGACTGAAGACCAGCGATGACTTTTGACAGTATAATAGCAAAGAGGTTATATACAGCAAAATGTGATGCATATTCTTCAGTTGTTTTTCTGCAGTAAGCGTACGACTAAAGAAAAATAAGTGGTTATTGAAGCTTGAAAAGTAAAACTACCAAGAAAAATGCCAAAGCGCAAGAAAGAAATTTTGCATTCTCGATCTGATTCTAAAAGACAGAAAACGACGCTGAAAAGTGAATCTACTGACGATAGAAACTTAAAATATCTAGACTTTATCTTACACGTAAATAATCAGCGATTTTTCGATATTCCCATCCCTAAGGGGGTGAAATAAGGGATGAATGGTTTGTTGAAAATATGTCGTTATTCAGGCAATTTTGAAGCAAGAAATACAAAACTTTGGATTTAGATTTTTATAGGATTTTTAATACACGTTTTTCGATGTTTTTGAAAATTGAACAAGGAACGGGTGAATTAAATGAAAATCTTTTAAGGGTGCTACTAAGACAATTGTGATGCTAGACATGCGATAATCTGGATTTGGAACCATGGTTGAATTTAAAAAAAAAATGTCTTGCGGTATGTTTTGAATTTTGCCATAAATGGTGCAAAAGAGGGTCGCAAGTTGTATCAAAATACTTGATTAGTAAAACATTTTTAAATGTAGGAACACGGGAGGCAATACTCACTTTACGGCTTATCCTAGAAGATAGATTAAGAAAAGGCAAACCTACATTTCTAGCTTTTGTAGATTTGTAGAAGGCTTTTGACAATGTTGATTGGAATAAACTCTTTCAAGTTCTGAAGCAAGCAAGAGTAAAATATAGGGAGCGTAACGTTATTTACAACTTGTACAAAAACCAGACAGCGGTTGTCAGAGTTTAAGGGCATGAAAGGGATGCAGTGGTTGGGAAGGGAGTGAGACAGGGTTGTAGCCTTTCTCCAATGTTATTCAATTTGTACATTGAACAAGCTATAAGGGAAAGCAATGAGAAATTTGGTGAAGGAATAAAAGTTCAGGGGGAAGAATTAAAGACATTGCGTTTTGCTGACGACATAGTAATTCTGTCAGATACACCAAAGGACCTGGAAGAGCAATTGAACGGAATGGACAGTGTGCTGAAAGGTGCATATAAGATGAACATTAACAAGAGCAAAACTAGGCTAATGGAGTGCAGTGTAAGAAAATCAGGTGATGCTGAAGGAATTAGATTGGGAAACGAAGCAATAAAGGAGGTAGATGCGTTTTGTTACTTGGGCAGTAAAATAAGAAATGATGGTCGCAGTACAGAGGATATAAAATACAGAATGGCAATGGGTAGAAAAGCGTTTTTGAAAAAGAGAAATTTGTTAACATCGAATATTGATTTAACCCTAAGGAAGTCCTTTCTGAGGGCATTTGTATGGAATGTTGCCTTGTATGGGAGTGAGACATGGACGATAAACAGTGCGGACAGGAAGAGGATTGAGGCTTTTGAAATATCGTGCTACAGAAGAATGCTGAAGATTAGGTAGGTGGATCGCGTAACTAATGAGGAGGTACTGAATAGAATTGGGGAGAAAAGAAATTTCTGGCATACCTTGACTAAAAGAAGGGATAGATTGGCGGGACACATTCTTAGACATCAAGGAATTGTGAATTTAGCATTAGAGGGAAGTGTGTGGGGTAAAAATCGCAGAGGAAGACCAAGATATGGATACAGTAAGCAGATTCAGATAGATGTAGGTTGCCATTTTTATGTGGAGATGAAGAGGCTTGCTCAGGATAGGGTATTGTGGAGAGCTGCATCAAACCAGTCTCCGGACTGAAGACCACAACAACAAAGCATTTTTAAAGATAAATCTATGAAAATTAATTTTTGGAAGTAGAGAGAAATGTTTGTTTGTATAGGTTATGGGACTTAACTATGGGGTCATCAGTCCCTAAACTTACAAACTACTTATGAACTACCTAAGACTAAGGACGGCACAAATATCCATGCCCGAGGGGGGGATTCGAACCCCCGACCGTAGTGTCCGTGCAGACCGTGACTGAAGCGCCTCAGTCCCCTCGGCCACCGCGGCCGGTGGAGTAGAAACAACCACTGCAGGTAATTCAGTCTATGCGTGAGAAGCAGGTAGATTTAAGACAATGTTTACTTAAGAAATTAAGACTGGTTATCTTCATATGATCCCTACGTGTTTCAATTTTCCTATTACTACACTGTGAAGACTGTCTTCTCATCTGCGTGTTGTACAACATAATATATATATGCAGGGTGTTTCACTATGTGTGTTTGCCTCTGTAACGTATAAAATAATAGGTGACGGGAAATTTTAATGTGGTAGGTCAACACAAGAAATGTTACACTTTCTGCGGAGCAATGAACATAGTTTATTGTATCATTTGCCAAAGAGTTACACCACAATGATATAATTTTTTAAATGGAACAATAGTTTTTTCTATCGTGTATTGGATTCGTTTAAACCAGCTGCGTCCAAATCAATTTAAACTATATTACTGTCACTGTTAGTTTGGGAGCTACAACCCTTCAAAGTTCCGGGGGAAGAGCTGCGATAGCGTAGCTAACTGGCCGAGTGGCTATCCCCTGGGGCACGGCCCACTGTCTCATGACCACCAGCCAGTCAGCTACTCTGTCGTAGCCGCCGCCCCCTAAACTTTGAAGGGTTGTAGCTCCCAAACTAACAGTGATAGGAATGTAGTTTAAATTGATTTGGACGCAGCTGGTTTCAACGAGTCCAATGCACGATAGAAAAAACTATTGTTTCATTCAAAAAAATTATATCTTTGTGCTGTAACTCTTTGGAAAATCATACAATAAACTATGTTCATATGTTCATAGCTCCGCAGAAAGTGTAACATTTCTTCTGTTGACCTACCGCATTAAAATTTCCCGTCATCAATTATTTTATAAGTTACAGAGGCAAACACAGTTAGTGAAACACCCTTTATATATATATATATATATATATATATATATATATATATATATATATATATATATCAGACTTAATGAAATAAGGTAAGAGTTATTATTTTGCATGAGGAACTAATTAATTTTCCTTGACTCGAGAATATTGCATTTACTTTACGCAGTTAACATGGAACGTTTTGAATATCCGTTCTCACGTCAACTGTGCATCCAAAAACTGGGTCCAGTGTTTTCGTTCACTCTCAGGCAGAAACGTACGGTAGGGGGCTATGAGAGCAGAAGCCGGATGTTTGTCGCGATAAGAACCTTATCGCGTCAAGTACCAAATACCGCCACGGTCAACACTTTTCGACTCGAGACTAATGATACAAATTTCGGCCGCCTGAAAGTCGATACTTGGGGAGCCTAATTTCGCACAACATTCCACGTAAATGGGAACATTGGGACGTTTCTATGAGACAGCAGTTTTCAGGCGGACGTGAGTAAAATTGCAGATTAGATAATGCCACTCACAGGTAAATACGTCTGCGCCAGATCATTCCTTTTTGCCAAGAAGACTGCTCTGTTCACGCCGCTCTCTTAGAATTCCAAGAACTTCGGTGCGCAATACCGAGCAGCATGAGTCATGGGTTTGCGCAATTGCTCAGGAAATATTTTCTTAGAACGGCAGTTGTTTGTAGAGTACGACGCCGAAGTTTTCTCCGAACAAAGAAGAGCATAGAAGAGGCATTTAACAGATGTACTGGCGATCTACAAACGGAAACTACAGTCAAATATAGATGACGTCTTTCCTGTGTGCAAGACGAGGAAAATGTCATGCTCGTATTTAGCTGCGTATCTCTGAATCATAATACGCATCATGCTGCTGGAGTTAAAATACCACGACGTATTTTCAACAAACCGTTCAGCCCTTATTTCACCCCCTTAGGAATGGGAATATCGAAAAAACGCTGATGCTTACGTGTAAGATAAACAACGTCTAGATATTTCAAGTTTCTATCATCAGTAGACTCAGTTTCCAGCGCCGTTTTCTGTCTTTTAGAAACAGATCGAGAACGCAACATTTCTTTCTTACGCTTTGGCATTTTTCTTGGTAGTTTTACTTTTCAAACTTCAATAAGCACTTATTTTTATTTGGTCTTACGCTTGTTGCAGAAAAATAACTGAAGAATATGCATCACGTTTCGCTGTACATAACCTCATTGCTATTATACTGTCAAAAGTCATCGCTGGTCTTCAGTCCGAATTTTATATATGCTGACGAATTTCAACCACAGTATCTTCCACCCTCTTATAGGTATCGACATGTGATATGGTGTACAACGGTAGACTTTGTACTACAACAAGACAGAGAGATCGTTCGTCTCCACTGTGTAGTTTTTGCTGAAGAGAAAAATATTGGCATCCATACGTAGAATTTTATATAAGACTGTAGCTTTCAACTCCCATATATTCCACCCCGTTATCGTTATCAACCCTTTACCAACATATTAAACAATGGGAAACTGATACTTACTAACACATACAAACACTATTCGTTTGCAATGTATAGTTTTGGCTGCAAAGTGAAATTTAGGCACAAACACCTCAATTTATATATATATATGTTAAGATCAGTATGACGTGACTCAGGAATGGGCTTCATTTTCAATTTTTTTCCAGGAGTTCCTCGACAGGACAGTAGGAGTAAGCCACAAGAAAAATCTTCAGCTTAGACTTGAAAGAGTGTGGATTACTACTCAGATGCATCGACATTACACCGCGGTCAGCAGCTTTTTCTTTCTTCTTTCGTCTTATCTTGAATACTCGGATATATAAGTTTGCAGAAATCAGTGCAGCCGCGGTGGAGCGGCCGAGCGTGCCGAGATGCCTAGCTGCAGAGCGCGCCGCTGCTCGCCGTCGGAGGTTCGACTCCTCCCTCGGTCATGGGTGTATTTGATGTCCTTAGCATAATTTAGTATAAGTAGTTTGTAAGCCTAGGGACTGATGACCAGCGTAGTTAAGTCCCATAGATTAACAAACATTTGAACATTTGAAATCAGTATAACTCTATAAACCGCTGGTTGCTCATGGCATGACGAAATATTCTTTAATTTTGCGCAATAAGACGGAAGGTGTCATTCTTCCCAAGACAAGAATGCACTTACCTAATCTAGAAAACTGTTGTCAATACAAGATAAGGAATAGCTCGAATAATGTTTATACGCCATCAACAGCACAGGCTAAGAAAAGCATTTTGTAGATAAAGTGTCAATTGCTGTCAGTTAGTGACCTAGAACGAAAGAGAGATTTCCGTGGCTGAAAATTTAGATAACGTCATTGCTAGAACATTACAACATGTAGAGCATTAAAGGATATATGTTTGACTCCGGAAGACGTTGTCATAGAAGTGAACTAAACAAAGCGTACAGCCAAATTCAGGTTGTTTTTTTTTTACATTATCTATACATATTACAAAAATAGTGTGTCTGTGAGTGAGTGTGTGTGTGTTTGTTAAAATTTTTGTAAATTTAAGGGACTTAACTACGTTGGTCATCAGTCCCTAGGCTTACAAAGAAGAACCTACGACACAACGTTCAGGAGATAATACGTCATAAATAATGAAATGAGTGGAAAACTGACGACTCAGACGACATTGTTCAATCTCTAATACACTAATGACCAATTTTGCCGTGGATGACGAACAACAGTTTGCGTTTGTAACGCAATGATAGTGTACGCGAGGTTTGTAGTTACTCCCCACTGCAGTGTGTGAAGAGTAGAAACTCTAAAAGTTCACCAACCTGACGTCTTCTATAGATGTCCCCACGCAGATGATAGCACGCAGGTCGGAGTTCTTGAATGAAGTTGAAATTATTATGCTATTGGCAGGAACTGATCTAATTACGGAATAAAACTGAAATCCTCGGGAATTATGTAAAGTAAGCAGAAAACCAGTAAACTGCATAATAACATCCAATTGACACAGATTGTTTTAAATTAAATTAAATGTAAAGTCATTTCCCTTGCTCTAAGATGATTAAACAATGTCTTATGACCGCCTACGTATGCATGATACTCCAGTGCCTGCTCTGAACTGAACTCTGGCGGCTCGATGCAAGGCTGCCTTCCCTCCGCAGTTTGGCGCGTAAATATGGCCCCCGTGTATCGTCCGTCTTATATTAACTGTTTCATTTATGTTTTTATCAATTGTTAATATATTTTACCTACTCAGGACATAGCTTGTTTTTGAGGGGTATCTCTAAATTGAGTTTGACTTTGAATATATTATTAGTTTATTAAATATTAAAAAATATATGATTTCGTTTTGGCGCGTGACCGCCAGTACTACAGCCAATCGGCGTCCAGTGCCTGCCGCTCGGGGTCTTCCCTAGAATTCGGGGAGATTTGCCAGTGCTCTTTATCATGAGAACCCGAACTATTGTACCACCTGTCGTGGTTCTCACCAGCTTTTACCATCTGTCGCCTACTGGCCCTAACCGGCTGCACTGAAGCAATACTTCGATCTTAATATGATGGCTTTCAGCCAGAAATATTACAGTGAATCACGAAACTAGTCATCTGCAGTTTGAGAATGAAAGTACTTAACTATTTTCAACAATCCTTGCAAACAACGTGACACGCTCATGTAACTTTATTCTCGCTGAAAACTCCAACAACTAAAACTACTATCTTACCGGTTATGCAGTGAACCTACGATATTCGCCGTGACGTTTCAATTTATCGTTCTACACTACTAAATATGTATTAATCAGAAATTTTACAGACAATATGATCATATACAAAATGTTCAAATGTTTGTAGAACTTATTGGACTTAACTACTTATGAACTACTTATGAACTACCTAAGACTAAGGACGGCACAAATATCCATGCCCGAGGGGGGATTCGAACCCCCGACCGTAGTGTGATCATATATGACTGAACGTTCCCTAAAAATTGTATCACGCTACGACCCATAATTCATGAAATACGAACACATAAACAGATGTATGAAAAACTGCCCCACCACGCATGATGTTATGAATTATTACACATTTTCTATTAATCGTATTCCAAACTTACTTCACAGACAAATTGCTAATATCCCGCTCAACACCAGACAGTTATTGTAGGTTGAATAAGTCAGGAGTTATGAAATTATAAGAATTGAGATGCATAAAAAATCAAACTGAATTCGACATGAGAGAAGAAGACGATTAAAAGCGGGGAAAGGAAGGTATATTCTACTGTAAGTTTGTAAGATATACATGACCTGGAAACACAGCGTATTAACGATAGTTACTGAATAAGGCACTATGAAAAAAATCTTATTTATCTTTTTCCATTTATATTTATCATGTTCCGCAGAACGCAATTGACGAGGAAGTTTCCATAGTCATGAAACAAACCATAACATTATATATATATATATATATATATATATATATATATATATATATATATATATATATATAAGTAATAGATAATATGAAACGTTCAGGAATCCTATGAACACAACCTAAGTAAAACAAACGACAACGAACACGGATAATAGTTTTTTCATTAATTTTTCCAGGAGTTCCTCGACAGAACAGAAAAAAGTGAACCATGAGGAAACACCTCAGATTATACCTGAATGTGAGTGCATTACTTTTAAGATTCTTGTGGTACATCCTTGCTTTAATTTACTTTAAGCGATGAGGCCAGGGGACCGCGCTCGACTACAACGATTTGCTTCCATCCAGGTCTGTTTTCCGCTATATGACGCCAGTTGATCATCGCCATACCGTTTGCACTCAGATTACTATGTTTGGTTGTCCATACAGTTGAATAAATTCATCATTGTGGAAGAATCCTCTATTCCCCAGTTGTTGTGCCTTACACGGGACGAAACATTATACGCAGGAGTTTCAGAGTGCTTCATGTTTCACACCCATGTGTCACTAGTGGTTGAATTAGCGTCTTGTACAATCTAATTTTAACCGATTTTGACAAATTGCGAGCTTTGAGCATCTGGCCAAGGCTATAGTAAAAACTATTACCTGTCTGTAAGCTGGCATTAACCGCGACCACACACGAGCAATCCCATTCTTGTAAACAATGAACGAAGGTACTTGAACTCCCCTCACTCTCTTGCGTTTACGACTCCCATCAACAAATGATATAGGTGTCCTCTTGGCCCTGCTTCCACCAGACTTATCAGATATTCTGTTCTTTTGTCACTGACAAGAAGTCCAAACTTATTGGCTGCATTCTCTTAAACCTCGCTTAACGTGCGCCATTTGGGGATCGCTGTCAGTTACGTACGCTTTGTTGTGCTTGTTTGAAATGTCGGCGTAGATTGAAAATCCCGCCGCCTATGAAATCAGGTCGGTGATTCGGTTTCTGAATGCGAGGAAAGTGAAACCAAGTGAAATTTATCGGCAAATTTGTGATGTTTACGGACCAAATGCGGTGAGTGATTCGATGGTGAGAAGATGGGTCCGACAGTTCAATGGCGGGCGTAGTAATGTGCACGATGAAGAGCGAAGTTGGTGTCCACCTTTGGTTACAGAAGAACTGGTTCACGCGATTGATGAGAAGATCCAGGAAACCGTAGGTTTACAATTAGTGCTCTCGCTATGTACTTCCCACAGTTTTCACTGTTTCCAACTGGTTGAAGATCCAGGCGGCAGATTTTTATGCAGAAGGTATACAAAACCTGGTGCCACTCTAAGACAAATGCCTGAAAAATTTCGGCAGTTATGTGGAAACGTAGTTTAAGAGTTGTAGAATTTTGTGCAATAAAAATTTCTTCTGTATCTGTGAACAATTTCATTTTATTAACAAACTGAACTTACTTCCTGGACGAGCCTCGTACCTTGCCATATGTTTCGCTCAGGCATATTTAACCAGGTTGCTGATCTTCGTTGGCATCCCGAACTCCCAAAGGTACTTGAATAGGATCGCACGATGGATACAGTCAAAAGTTTTCTTAAAAGCTACAAATAACTTCTGAAGTTTTTCTTCTGGTTCTACATCTTCTATGTACGTTGTCTTCATAAAAGATGTGATCCACTGTACATCTGCCTGTACAGAAACTGCCTGCTACTCTCATACCAGATCTTCTACAATGGTTTGATCACACAAGTGGATAAAATTTTGTAACAGTTGTAGAGTTATTCCTCGGTAGATGTGACGGTCCATTGTTTCTCCTTTCTCGTAAACAAGGCTTACCATTGCTGCCTTCCACTCATGTGGTAACCTCTATGACGTTCAGATCCCTGTAGTTAGGTGGTGAAGCCTCCCATATTATGTTTCGAATTAAATAACTGGACACTTGTTATTGCCTTGTTTCACAAAACTTTATTTTTACGACCTAGGTTTCGGGTTATGAGCCATTTTCAAGTATTTTACTGATTCCAGATTGGTGTAACAACTTTGGAATCAGTAAAGTACTTGAAAATGGCTCATAACCCGAAACCTAGGTCGTAAAAAAATAAAGTTTTGTGAAACAAGGCAATAACAAGTGTCCAGTTATTTAATTTGAAATGTTTCACCAAGAACCGACTGTAGAATCAATATTATGTTTCGCCTCTCTCCTGGATAATTTCTGCTTGTATACCATTGTCTCCTGAAATTTGAGTCTTCTAATACGTCTTGACTCTCTTAAAATTATTATTAATTTCATCTAATTTGGGTGGTGGATAGTAAAGGCCTACTTTAGCCAGTAATTTGAACAACTCTTTGGCTCATCACGTTTCGGAAAATTGTTGGTTTCCTCCATCTGTCAGTAATTCTGTTCATTGATCAAGATTTTCCGATAGCTGCATTTTGCCAACTACTATCGAACTGGTAGCTATTTTTGATGGCGCTCACCTTCTGGTGTCGTTTTGTTTGCTCGATAGTCTTCCTAGTTTTCTGCGTTAATATATTTAACACATTCCTCGTTGCCCTTCTGAGCACCAGTTCGGTGTTTCTACCTCCTCGAAGTGAACCTTTCCCTGGTTAAGGTCTGCTGCCTGAAAATTTTACCGGGTTGTCTCCTCCATGCCATGTACTATTCTCCAAAGCATGCCTTCTTGCCTCTGATCATCTCATCATCTCACTTACTTCATTCCAACTGCGGTCTGGATAGTCGGACTAAAGAGCCCCTAGTGCATCAAAACGATTACTGAGCTTTAGATGAAAGTTAGTCCTTATCCTGTGAACCTTCAGATTTTCCGGGTTGTAATGTACTACCTTTTCGAGTCTGTGAAAACTTCTAGCTCGTATCTGTATGTGTAAACATGCTCGAAGTAGGAAGTGATCGATACAATATTCGGCACCTCGGCAAGTCTATATATTTGATATCCAGGCTGGCTGGGGTTTCAATTAAAATGTGGTTTGTCTGGTTGACAATTGTTCTGTCTGGTGATACACAGGCCTTTGTGAACATCTTTTCGCTGGAAACTGGTGATTCTGATTAACATTCCCTTGACTGAGTCCAATTCCATTATTGTTGCTTATGTAGACTTTTTACCTGGAGTTCAATGGTACATTTTGGCATTCAGGTCTCTATTAAAAAACTTACAGTTCCATTCATGGATGGAATCCAAACCTTACTCTAGCTGAGTCCAATTCAATTATCGTTGCTTATGTAGACTTTTTACTTGGAGTTCAATGGTACATTTTAGCATCCAGGTCTCTATTAAAAACCTTACAGTTCCATTCATGGATGGAATCCAAACTTTACTCTAGCTCTGTATTCCAAACTTTCTTCTCAGTATAGAGTGGGAGCATGTCCATTCATCAAACGTCTCCTTATTCTTCCTTGTACTAATCGTCATTATGGAAAGTCTGGGAATAATTGATGAGAATTATACTATTTTTCTTGCCACAGCCTTACGGACACAGATCACGTTACCAAAGGTGCGTCCCCTACCGCAATTTCCATAAAAGACTGTTGACTTTATTATGTCTATCTTCCAGTACCCTCTCACCGTATTTCTTGTTGTGCAACAAATGTCTTATTCTATACCGCTTAGATTCCAAAACGAGAGTTGTTGGAGCACGTGGTTTTAACAGGCTATGCACATTCCATGTTCCACTTCATAAACCGAAGAATCGTCGTCTTTTATTTGGGACACTGTAGTTCCGAGGCGTCCGTGTAGCTTTAGAAACACGTCAACTTTTTCTAGGAATGGGGAGGTTAATCCATTGTCCAATCCCTAACCTGGAGGACCAGGATTTCTCATCGAGTTTTCTCCCCTAGATAGGCAGCTTTCTTCAGAGCTATCAGGTACCTTTTTACCTCTCCTATTTGCTCTGCGATAAGTGTTCCTGTGCAGCTTATTACAAATTTATGCAGCTGAATGCTGCACACCTTTATACACAAGAGTCAAGGAGGTGTGATCCAAATTCGGATTCAATTTCTGTCTGCAGTTAACCGAGTGAAAGCTGCTAACACTTGAGGCAACAACAAATAACGATAAATAAAATATGTATTGAGGGCCTAATGTCAGAATTTCCATACTACTGGAGTCAATAAGAGGTTCGCAAACTTACACCACATTTGTCTCAAACCGCCCGTTTCTGAGCCAAAAATACACTTTTTGAATCAGTACAGTTATCTAAACAATAATACCACACGTTGTAAGCAAATTAAAATAAGCAAAGTACACTACTTTTCGTGTTGAACTATCATATATTTCTCATACGGTCATAATGGTAAATAAAACAACTTTTTTAAAAAAAAAAAAAAAATAAGATCCTGAACATGGGCTTTTCAAGACAGTTTACTATTTATCTGACCGTCTAGAAATTTCAACTGTTCAGTCTCAGTTATTATATGCCCGTTTTGTTTAATCAGAATGTCAGTTTTGGTTTAATTACATGTTAGGAACTATAAAAACGGAATCCAATTGTGATTTAGCATTTTATTTTCTTCATACCACGAACATGAAATGCATTATTCGATACTGTGTTGATATCGCAAATAGCATTCTTCACTAATAATCCGGTGACATCAGGAAATAGAGAAAATTTCAGAATTTCCTGTTACTAACTGAAACATATCATCTGAACAAACTAGAAATAACGATGACCCCAGAACAGACCCTTGGAAACCCTCCACCTAAATGTACGCCCCTGTGAAAACGCGTATCACAGCAATATGGACTGCTGAAATAGACGTACGCTGCTTAATTGTATAGAAATGTAGTTAACGAGGATATTATACCAGACGGAATGTGTAACACAGATAAGCTGTTCTGTATATATGCATACATTTATGATGGTTTTCTTCAGAAATCGAAAAAACGACCTTATCAGTTCCATCTCCCGTCATAAAAGAACGCATATCATCTTCCTGACCGAGCCTTAAAAACTATTGGAGACGGACTTCTTATGGACTTCTGCCAGAGGATCTACCTTGGGCAAAACACAGGTTTTTGTTTTTATATAGCCATACATGTTACACTACAGTTGTAGCATCTTCAGTGGGTCATTTTTGTTCTTCTAAAATTGAACATCAGAAAAAGCTCTGTTCAGTTGTACGCAAAAATATCTGTTGTAGCTTCTTCAGTGGGTATTTTTTACTGCTTTAAAATTAAATAACAGAAAAAAATTACTGGTTCAATTACAAGTAAAAAAACCTGTTGTTCAATTTTAAAGCAATAAAAAGGACCCACTGAAGATGCTACAACTGTGGCGAAACATGTATGGGTATATGAAAAAAAAAAAAAAAAAACACACAGAGAAGCAACTACATATTTATAAAGCAAACATTCAGATGGGGACTGTTCAATACGTACTGCTTTGTTCCATATTACGCACAAGTAATTGTATACATTTGGTTACTCGTAACTAGTGAAGGCTGCGTAAGTGACTTTTAAAATCAGTGGCACCACTTTTAATATCGAGTGTCAAACAATTCTTGCTGTTTGCCTCAAAATCACTTTGGATGGGACTGAAGACCTTCAAAGGGAAAATGTATACCCACACGTTGCATTTATTGCTAGCCCGTTGAACACACAATTCACATGTAATTTATTTTGTTACAGATTTATACAGTAGAAAGAAGAATGAAGAACAAGGAGAGCGAGCCGGAACCCATAAAAGTGGTGAGGGTTAAGCCTCTGGACGAAGATGGCAAGAAGAATGACCCACTTGATGTGTAAGTAAACTACACAAACATCTACCGCCTGTCACCTTTATGTTCTATAAATTCCTGTAAATGAAATATGTGTGATTGATGTATCTCACCTACATGTTTAATTTTTACTCCAGTTTGTGTATCATTAGGATAGTTTGTAATAGTCCATTTAATGTGACGCACGAGTATGTTATGGAACGGTATTTTTTTTAATGTCTTATTTCAGTGAATTCACGGAACCGGAGAAAAAAGAAGAAGAATTTCCGAGTGTATCCTTCTTAAGACTGGTAAGTCTCACGTGTAATGTTGTAGATATTTACGATACTGACAGTTAATTGTAGTCGTACTCCTTTAGATAATGTTCAAGGCTCCCCAGAAAGTGTCTCCATTGCCCTATTAAAAATGAGTTCCGTCAACTGTTTCTATCGTTACCCTCCTTGTATGTGCACATGTGCAGGGCACGAAACAAAATATTTAACATCTTATTTTGTAATGTATTTTTAATATCTAGTTACTGGCCAAAATTTGTGTCTACTTAAAATCTATCAAGATTTTAACAAGTGATTGTTGTGAACCACCAACTTTTGATGAAAATTGGTAATCCACAGGTCTTACCCTCTTCATGTTAGCACATGCATCGTGCACTGACCTTTTGATAATTCTCACTTGATGTTTTGCGTGAGTGAGTATAGATTTGCGTTACAACCGTGTGAAACTCTGTAATGGAACATTTTGTTGATGTCAGTAACTTCACCATAAAAGAACTCAAAACAGAAGTAAAGACCTGACTCAGACAATATCTGTTATCATATCGTACAGAAATGTCGTTATCCTCAATCATCGGAGGTAAAATAATTTTCGTCTTATCTACCATAAGTCTGTACCTGTGATGATCTAGAAGGTACTTCCTCGGTTTGAAGACACAATTAAGTCTTTAGCAAGGTTTATTAAGTGTTAACAATAATTACTATGGCATGAGTAATACATGCAGCTAATAACTGAACATAAGCTTTGGCAGTGAATGGCAGAACATTAGTGCCAGCGATTTACCGAAATGAACATCCTATGGAATATTTGTATTACATTTCACAAAATGGGCAGCATCGACACATTTAACGGTTTGTTTTAAACATTTCTTTGATGTAGACGATGTCCATTGTGTGAAATGTATTCATCCCCCATGACTATGCTTCTTCATTGTAGCAAAGTTTTCGAAATTTCAGTTTTTCAGTAACAATTTCATGAATTTGTGATCGTGAGATTTGCGGAATTTCCGTATCATGGGTACTAAGTATAAACTTAATATTGTACCTAATCTTCAATTGTGTGTTGAGTTCATCAGTAACCATACACGGGCGTCCACTTCTTTCGTCATCGTACACTTGATCACGCCCTTCATCGAACGGTCTGACCCATCTTCTAACCATTGTATCACTCATAGCATTTTGTCTGAAAACATCACAGATTTGCCGATGAATTTCCGTTGGTTTAACTTTCTTTCTATTTAGAAAACGAACCACAGATCTGATTACATACGCGGCGGCATTTTGAATTACGCCAGACATTATAAAGAAACACCACAAAGCACACGTCGGCAGTAGTGATCTGAAAATGGCATACATGTCTTCTCCTTCAGAGTAACTGCCGCACATGCTCGTAACTTGGATCGTAGCGCTGTCGCGGATAGAAATACTGAGTTGCTCAGTGACTGGCGGCCAGTGTACACATGGACAGCAGCAGCTCTACATTGTAAGATAACCAGCTTCTTAATAGAAGCGACTTATTTTCATTTCGTGTGTGCTTTCTTTTACCGTTCTTAAATCTTTAGTGTGCTCGCGTGTTTATCTACTAAGAATCGCGTTTAATTGTCAGTTCAGTTGTTATTTTGATTTATTAGCTCGCGTATATATTTTTCAGATTCGCCGGTAATAAACAGTTTAGTGTTAGCTGTTTATCAGACTTCTGTGTCCTCAGTCGTACGTACTTGGAAAAAAACAAAGGTTTTTAGAATGGCTAGGAACTGTGACTGCTGCGAACGGATGGAGGCAGAGTTGGTGACTCTTCGCTCGCAGCTTCAGGCGGCGTTGGCTTCGCTGGCAAAGCTTGAGACTGCGGTGGGTGGGCGCCGCTGTTGTGGGCCGCTCGCGGGGGTGCAGCAGACGCCATGTGCGTCTGTTGTGCCCTCCGATCGGCCTGCGGCTCTGGCCAGCCCGCTCACTGCCCGCGAGGAGGTAGCCCCCCAATCCGTGGTGGATTGGGAGGTCCCCTCAGCGCGTGTCAGGCGGCGTAAGACTTCCCGGGGAACCGAAGTGGAGGCCTCCCCGCTTTGTCTTGCCAACAGATTCGAGGCGCTGTCTGTGGCAGGGGATGTTCCTGACGCAGATGGTGTCGCTTTACCTGTACTCGCCCCGCTGCCTTTAAGATCCGGGCACTCACAGAGGGTGGGTTTGTTGGTAGTTGCGAGCTCCAACGTTAGGCGGTTGATGGAGCCCCTTAGGATAATGGCTGCTAGGGAGGGGAAGAAATCCAATATGCACTCCGTGTGCATAACGGGGGGAGTCATTCCAGATGTGGAACGGGTCCTTCCGGATGCCATGAAGAGTACAGGGTGTGTGTCGCTTTGGATCGGAAGAGATCCTCTCTGGTTTTGAGCGGCTATCAGAAGTGGTAAAGACTGCCAGTCTTGCTTGTAAGATGAAAGCGGAGATCACCATCAGCAGCATTGTCGACCGGACTGACTGCGGACCTTTGGTTCAGAGCCGAGTGGAGGGTCTGAATCAGAGGCTCAGACGGTTCTGCGACCGTGTGGGCTGCAGATTCCTCGACTTTCAAAGGGTGGTGGGTTTTTGGGTTCCGCTAAATAGGTCAGGAGTCCAACATACACAGGAAGCGGCTACACGGGTAGCGGGGGCTGTGTGGCGTGGACTGGGCGGTTTTTTTTAGGTTAGAGGGCCTCTGGAATACACAAAATGGGTTTCAGTCTCAAAGGGCTCAGGTCAGACACGGGAAGAAAGCAAATCTAGAAACCATTGGTATAACAGTTGTAAATTGTCGTAGCTGTATTGGGAAAGTTCCAGAGCTCCAAGCGCTGAGAGAAATTACTGAGGTACAAATCGTTATAGGTTCTGAAAGCTGGCTGATGCCTGAGATAAGTTCGGCCGAAATTTTTTCAAAGGGCCAATTGGTCTTTAGAAAGAATAAATAAATAAAAAAGATGGTGGCGTGTTTATTGCTGTTACTAACGGTTTATCCTGCAGCGAAATTGAGAGAGATACTTCCTGTGAGTTGGTCTGGGTAGAGGTTATTCCTGACAACCGGAATAAATTAAAAATTGGATCTTTTTATCGGCCCCCTGACTCATACGGTTGCCGAAATGTTCAAAGAAAGCTTGAATCACATTTCAAATAGGTATCCGAAGCATACTGTTAAAATCGGTGGCGACTTTAATAATTACGTATTCAAAATGGCGGCAAATATAAAACATCGTCCGAACTAGTTCTGAATGCTTTTTCTGAAAACTAATCCCATAATCTATACAACAATTGAAAACTACCTCGAACAGTTAGTTCATGAACCCACTAGAATAGTAAGTGGTTGCGAAAATACCCTTGATCTCCTAGCAACAAATAATCCTGAGCTAGTAAAGAGCATCAAAACAGATTCAGGGATTAGCGAAAATCGAGTTGTAGTAGCGAGACTGAATGTCGAAATGCCCAAATGCACCAAAAATAAACGAAAAATATAATCTATTCAATAAAGCAGATAAAAATTCGCTTCACGCTTTCCTGAGTGATAGTCTCCAGTCTTTCAAAACTAAAAATGCGAGTGTAGATCAGTTGTGGCTTACTTTCAAAGACATGATATCAGTAGCAATCGAGAGATTTATACCAAATAAATTAATAAAGGAGGGGGCTGACCCCCCGTGGTAAACATAACAGGTCAGATCACTGTTGCAGAAACAAAGAAAAACGCATGCAAAATTTAAAAAGACACAGAATCCACAAGACTGGCAATCTTTTACTGAAACTCGCAACCTAGCGCGGACTTCAATGCGTAAAACCTATAGTAGTTACCACAACGAAATCCTGTCTCGTAATCTTGCAGAAAATCCAAAGAAATTCTAGTCATATGTGAAGTACACTAGCGTCAAAACTCAAACAATACCTTCACTACGCGATAGCAATGGTAATACTACCGATGACAGTACTGCTAAGGCAGAATTACTAAACACAGCTTTCCGAAATTATTTCACCAAAGAAGACGAAGTGAACACTCCAGTATTCAGTCCAAGAACAGCTGCCAGCATGCGAAACTTAGAAGTAGATGTTCATGGAGTAGTAAAACAACTTAAGTCACTAAACAAAAATAAATCTTCCGGACCAGTTTGTATACCAACTAGATTCCTCTCAGAGTATGCTGATGCAATAGCTCCGTACTTAGCTACAATTTACAACCGATCACTCAGCGAAAGATCCGTACCCAAAGACTGGAAAGTTGCCCCAGTTACTCCAATATTCAAGAAAGGCAACAGGAGTGACCCCAAAAATTACAAGCCTATCTCATTGACGTCGATTTGCAGTAGGATTTTGGAACATATACTTTGTTCGAATATTATGAACTACCTCGAAGAGAACGACCTATTAACCAGTAGTCAACACGGATTCAGAAAGTATCACTCTTGCGAAACACAGCTTGCCCTTTATTCACATGAAGTGTTAAGTGCCATCGACAAGGGATATCAAATCGATTCCATATTTCTGTATTTCCGGGAAGCTTTTGACACTGTATCCCACAAGCAGCTTCTTATGAAATTTCGTGCTTATGGAATATCTCCCCAATTGTGCGATTGGATTCACGGTTTCCTATCAGAAAGAACACAGTTCTTAGTAATTGACGGCAAGTCATTGAGTAAAACAGATGTGATATCTGGCGTTCCACAGGGAAGCGTTATAGGTCCCCTACTCTTCCTTGTGTTTATAAATGATTTAGGAGACTATCTGAATAGCTCCCTTAGACTGTTCGCGGATGATGCTGTCGTTTATCGGTTAGTGAAGTCAACAGAGGATCAAAAGCAACTGCAAAGCGATTTAGACAAAATTTCTACATGGTGCGAAAATTGGCAATTGTCACTAAATAAATAAAAGGGTGAAGCAACCACTAAAAGAAATCAGCTGAATTTCAATTACGCGATAAATGAGTCAAACCTTAAGGTCGTAAATTCTAATATTACGAACAACTTTGACTTGAGAGAACACATAGAAAATATTGTGGGGAAGGCGAACCAAAGGTTACGTTTCATCGGCAGAACGCTTCAAAGATGCACCAGCTCCACCAAAGAGACTGCCTACATCACACTTGTGCGTCCTCTCCTGGAGTACTGTTGTCCCTTGTGGGACCCTCACCAGGCTGTACTGACGGAATACATTGAGAAGGTTCAGAGAAGGGCAGCTCGTTTTGTTTTATCACGTTACTGGGGAGAAAGCGTCATGGTAATGTTGCACGAATTGGGGTGGAAATCATTAAAAGAAAGACGTTATTAGAATGAAACTTTCACTCTGCAGCGGAGTGTGCGCTGATATGAAACTTCCTGGCAGATTAAAATTGTGTGCCGGAACCGGGACTCGAATCTGGGACCTTTGCCTTTCGCGGCCAAGCGCTCTACCACTGAGCTACCCCGACACGACTCACGATGCCGCCTCACAACTTTACTTCCGCCAGTACCTCGCCTCCTACTTTCCAAACTTCACAGAAGTTCTCCTGCGAAACTTGCAAGACTAGCACTCCTGGAAGAAAGGATATGGTGGAGACATGGCTTAGCCACAGCCTAGGGGATGTTTCCAGAATGAAACTTTCACTCTGCAGCGGAGTGTGCGCTGATATGAAACTTCCTGGCAGATTAAAATTGTGTGCCGGAACCGGGACTCGAACCTGGGACCTTTGCCTTTCGCGGGCAAGCGCTCTACCACTGAGCTACCCCGACACTACTTCCTGGCAGATTAAAATTGTGTGCCGGATCTGCCAGGAAGTTTCATATCAGCGCACACTCCGCTGCAGAGTGAAAGTTTCATTCTTGAAACATCCCCTAGGCTGTGGCTAAGCCATGTCTCCACCATATCCTTTCTTCCAGGAGTGCTAGTCTTGCAAGTTTCGCTGGAGAACTTTTGTGAAGTTTGGAAAGTAGGAGGCGAGGTACTGGCGGAAGTAAAGTTGTGAGGCGGCATCGTGAGTCGTGTCGGGGTAGCTCAGTGGTAGAGCGCTTGCCCGCGAAAGGCAAAGGTCCCAGGTTCGAGTCCCGGTTCCGGCACACAATTTAATCTGCCAGGAAGTTTCATATCAGCGCACACTCCGCTGCAGAGTGAAAGTTTCATTCTGGAAACATCCCCTAGGCTGTGGCTAAGCCATGTCTCCACCATATCCTTTCTTCCAGGAGTGCTAGTCTTGCAAGTTTCGCAGGAAAACTTCTGTGAAGTTTGGAAAGTAGGAGGCGAGGTACTGGCGGAAGTAAAGTTGTGAGGCGGCATCGTGAGTCGTGTCGGGGTAGCTCAGTGGTAGAGCGCTTGCCCGCGAAAGGCAAAGGTCCCAGATTCGAGTCCCGGTTCCGGCACACAATTTTAATCTGCCAGGAAGTTTCATATCAGCGCACACTCCGCTGCAGAGTGAAAGTTTCATTCTGGAAACATCCCCTAGGCTGTGGCTAAGCCATGTCTCCACCATATCCTTTCTTCCAGGAGTGCTAGTCTTGCAAGTTTCGCAGGAGAACTTCTGTGAAGTTTGGAAAGTAGGAGGCGAGGTACTGGCGGAAGTAAAGTTGTGAGGCGGCATCGTGAGTCGTGTCGGGGTAGCTCAGTGGTAGAGCGCTTGCCCGCGAAAGGCAAAGGTCCCAGGTTCGAGTCCCGGTTCCGGCACACAATTTTAATCTGCCAGGAAGTTTCATATCAGCGCACACTCCGCTGCAGAGTGAAAGTTTCATTCTGGAAACATCCCCTAGGCTGTGGCTTAGCCATGTCTCCACCATATCCTTTCTTCCAGGAGTGCTAGTCTTGCAAGTGTCGCAGGAGAACTTCTGTGAAGTTTGGAAAGTAGGAGGCGAGGTACTGGCGGAAGTAAAGTTGTGAGGCGGCATCGTGAGTCGTGTCGGGGTAGCTCAGTGGTAGAGCGCTTGCCCGCGAAAGGCAAAGGTCCCAGGTTCGAGTCTCGGTTCCGGCACACAATTTTAATCTGCCAGGAAGTTTCAAAGACGTTATTCATTGCGGCGTGATCTGTTTGCGAAGTTTCAATCACCTACTTTTAGTTCTGAATGTGAAAATATTTTGCTAGCACCCACCTACTTAGGGAGACATGACCATCCCAATAAAATAAGAGAAATCAGATCGAAAACGGAACGATTTAGGTGTTCTTTCTTCCTTTCTCCCTGGAACGGTAGAGAAAAGTTATGAAAGTGGTTAATGAACCCTCTGCCAGGCCCTTGAATGTAATTTGCAGAGTATCTGCAGAGTATCCGCAATCCACCGTAAGGTGACGGTGGGTACACTGTACCACTACTAGGCATTTCCTTTTCTACTCCAAACCAAATAGAACTAGGAAGAAAGGAATGCCTATATGCCCCCGTACGAGCCCCAATTTCTTTTATCTCGTCTTTGTGATCATTAGGAGAAATGTAACTAGGCGAACGGAAGATTGGTCTACACTCAGCTTTTAATACGGTCCACTAAATTACCTCAACAGAATTTCTTTAAAAGAACGTCGCCTATCCCGGAGTATTTCCGTGACACTCGCGAATTGGTCGAACATACTAGTATCGAATCTAGAGGCTCGCCTCTGGATTGGTTCTATGTCTTCCTACTAATCTGCTGTGTGTCCCAAACACTTGAGCAATACTCAAGACGTGGTCGTACAAGCGTTTTATACGCGGTCTCCTTTACAGATGAAGTACATCTTCCCAAAGTTCTCCCAATAAACCGAAGTCGGCTGTCTGCCTTACTTAAACCTGTCCTTACATGTTCTATTTCATATTGCTCTTCAGTGTTACGCCTAGGTATTTGAAAGACGCGACTGCTCACTACTAATGCTGTATTCGAACATTATGGGATTGTTTTTCCTACTCATGCTCATCACCTTACATTTTTCTACATTTAGAGCTAGCTGCCATTCTTCGCGCCAACTAGAAATTCTATCTAAGTCATCCTGTATGCTGTTATAGTCAATTAAAGACGACACCCTCCCATACACCACAGTATCACCAGAAAACAGCCGCAAATTACAACGAACAACGTACTGCGTCCTATTACAGTCTTTCAGCCAGTGACAGATCTGTTAACGTATTCCACATAGTCGTATCTTCGTTAGCAGTCTGCAGTGTGACACCGCGTCAAACGCCTTTTTGATATCGAGAAAAACACAATTCGCCCGTTGCCCTTCATCCATAGCACGACATTGGCCTGTAATTTGTGAGTCAGTTCTCTTTCCTTTCTTGTAAACGGGAGTCTCCTGCGCTTTCTTCTAATCACTAGGAACATTGCGCTGAATTAAAGATTCTGGATAAATGCAAGCTACGTAAGGGGCCAATGCCATAGAATACTCTTCGTAAAACGGAACTGGTATTCCTTCCGGACCAGCAGACATTTTGTATTTAGCTCTCTCAACTGCGTCTCTACACCGGAAATACCTATTACTATGTCCTCCATTTTGGAATTAGTACAGTTTTGCGATCCTCCTGCGTGAAAGACCTCCTAAAGGATAAATTTAGAACTTCAACTAGCCGTTTATTTTCTTCTATTACTGCCCCGGAATGATCAACGAGTGGGTAGAAATGGAACTTACTTTTCGTACGATATAACGTATAACCATACGAAACTTACTTTACGGACATACCTCGTATGTTGGTCTAATGTTCTTGTGTTACTTGCATATAAAGTAGGACCAGTCGTTCACAGAACAGAGACTACCGCCGGTTCCTTTGCGCTGAATTAAAGATTCACGATAATTGCAAGCTAAGTAAGGGGCCAATGCTTTGTAATACGGAACTGGTATTCCATCCGAACCAGAAGACTTTTTGTATTTAGCTCTCTCAACTGCTTCTCTACACCGAAAATACCTATTACTATGTCCTCCATTTTGGAATTAGCACATTTTTGCGATCCTCCTGCGTGAAAGATCTCTTATAGGTTAAATTTAGGACTTCAGCTTTCCGTTTGTTTTTTCTATTACTGCCCCGGAACGATCAACGTGTGACTGGGTAGAAACGGGCCGAGGTGGAGTAGCCGAGCGGTCTAAAGCACCTCGCTGCGGAGCGCGCGGTTGCTCGCCGTGGAGGTTCGAGTCTTCCAAAATGTTCAAATGTTTGTATAGCTTATGGGACTTAACTGCGGGGTCATCAGTCCCTAAACTTACAAACTACTTACGAACTAGCTAATCCTAAGGACGGCACAAATATGGGGATTCGAACCCCCGACTGCAGTGGCCATGCAGACCATGACTGGAGAGCCTCAGTCCCCTCGCCACCGCGGCCGGCTCGAGTCCTCCCTGGGGCATGGGTGAGTGTGTTTGTCCGTAGGTTAGTTTACCTAGGTTTCAGTAGTGTGTAAGCTACGGACTGATGACCACGCAGTTTGGTCCGATAGATTTACAGACATTTGAACATTTTGGTAGAAATGGAACTTACTTTGTGTATGGCCTTCGTATAACCATACGAAACTTACTTTGCGGACATACCTCGTATGTTGGTCTACTGTTCTTGTGTTACTTGATGTTGGCTGCAGCTGGTTTACAGACGAAGCACACTTCCACCTGAATGGATACATGAATAAGCAGAACTGGGTTACGAAAAGCCATACTGGTGTGAAGCGAAACCCCTGTATTGTCCTAAAGTTACTGTGTGGGCTGCAGTATGCAGCAGAGGCATTATTGGCCCTTTCTTCATTCGAGAAACGGTCACTGGTGCAAGTTACGTTGCAATTTTGGAACAATTTGTCGCCACACAGCAAGCGTTTGAGGATCGACCAGATACTGAATGGCTTATGCAAGATGGAGCCCGACCACATCGGACCGACCAAGTGTTTCGCTTTCTTGAGGAATACTTCGGAAATCGAGTCTTTGCCTTGGAATATCCCAAACTTACTGATGCAAGAAATGGATTGGCCTCCATATTCGCCGGATTTGACTCCCTGTGACTTTTCTTTGTGGGGCACAGTGAAAGACATGGTCTACCCGAAGCATTCCGCCACGCTGGACGAGCTCGAATCGGCGATCTCTGTGGCATGTGAATCCATTTCGGTTGAGACAATACGTAATGTGATGGCGAATTTCATTCTTCGTTTGCGCCACCTCTGTAGGTGGTGAACATTTTGAAAACATTGTGATGCGATTGTTTGCAAAGAGTGTTTTCATACGATTATTTCACATATGTATGCTGATATGAGTTGTGCAGCGTACAGCGCCATTTGTTAGCAGCTTCTGTCACTATTATTTCAAACTGCTGTATAAACTTCTTACAGCTTTCACAATAAACATACCGTTTACTCCATTGCTCTATCGATATTTGTTTTGGAGATATTTAATTTTGAAATCAGTGAGTCCTTTTCTGGACAACAGGTACTTTGCGGACATACCTCGTATGTTGGTCTAATGTTCTTGTGTTACTTGCATATAAAGTAGGACCAGTCGTTCACAGAGCAGAGACTAACGCCGGTTCCTTTGCAGTACCGGTTCACCACGGGCTGGGAGCGGGTGATCCTGGTGATCGGGCTGCTGGGTGCGGCGGGCACGGGCGCCTGCCAACCTCTCAACGTGCTCTTCTTCGGCAACCTGACGGGCGTCATGGTGGACCTGGGCTCGCAGCTGTTGCCGGGCATCGCCGCGGCCGTCGCCGACTACCTGGGCGGCCACCGCGAGTTCCCGGGGGAGACGCTGACCGACGCCGTGCTGCGAGTCATGTACTCCACAGACCAGCGCCTCAACGGTACCGACCTGGAAGACATCTTCGGCGAGATCAAGCAGAAGTTCCTCGACGGCATACACACCTTCGCCGTCAACAACAGCATCGTCGGCGCCGCCACCTTCATTTCCACGTACATCTCTCTCGTCTGCTTCAACTACGTGTCTTACACGCAGGTAGGTCCCCGTGTTTGTTTCCCTACACTCAACACTCAAACAATTGACACCCGTGTTCATTTCTTACCTTATGGTTACAATAGCTTGCATTTATCGCGAATCTTTAATTCAGCGCAAAGTTCCTATTGATTGGAAAAAAGCGTGGGTGACTCCTGTTTATAAGAAAGGAAAGAGAGCTGACCCACATAATTACAGGCCAATATCGTTGACATCAGTTTCATGTAGAATCTTAGAGCATATTCTCAGCTCGAATATAGTAAATTTCCTCGAAACGGAAAAGCTTCTTTCCATGAATCAGCACGGGTTTAGGAAACATCGTTCATGTGAAACTCAGCTTACCCTTTTCTCATATGACATCTTGCGAGCCATGCATGAAGGGCAACAGGCGGATTGTGTTTTTCTCGACTTCAAAAAGGCGTTCGACGCGGTGCAACACTGCAGACTGCTAACGAAGATACGAGCTTATGGAATAGGTTCACAGATTTGTGATTGGCCGGAGGACTTCCTAAGTAATATAACGCAGTACGTTGTTCTCGACGGCGAGTGTTCATCAGAGACGAGTGTATCGCCAGGCGTGCCCCAGGGGAGTGTGATAGGTCCGCTATTATTGTCTATCTATATAAATGATCTGATGGACAGAGTAAGTTGTAATTTGTGGCTGTTTGCTGATGATGCTGTGGTGTATGGGATGAGTAGAAAAAGCAATCCGATAATGTTCGAATATAGCATTAGTAGTGAGCTTCTTGATGCTGTCGAGCCGTTCAAATATCTAGGCGTAACATTGCAGAGCGATATGAAATGGAACGAGCATTTAAGGACAGTTGTGAGTAAGGCGGATAGCTGACTTCGGTTTGTTGGGAGAATTTTAGGAAGATGTGCATCACCTGTAAAGGAGACCGCGTATAAAACGCTTGTATGACCACGTCTTGAGTATTGTTCAAGTGTCTGGGACCCGCAGCAGATCAGTTTAAAGGAAGACATAGAGGCGGTTCAGAGGAGAGCAGCTAGATTTGTTACCGGTAGGTTCGACCAATGCGCGAGTGTCACGGAAATGCTCCGGCAACTCAATTGGGGAACGCTGGAAGAAAGACGACGTTCTTTTCATGAATTTCTGTTAAGTAAATTTAGAGAGCCGGAATTTGAAGCTGAGTGTAGTACGATCTTGCTGCCGCCTACTTACATTTCGCGTAAAGATCACAAAGACAAGATAAGAGAAATTAGGGCTCGTACGGAGGCATATAGGCATTCTTTTTTTCCTCGTTCAATTTGGGAGTGGAATAGGAAAGGAAATGCCTAGTAGTGGTACAGTGTACCCTCCGCCACGCACCTTACGGTGAATTGCGAAATATGTATGTAGATGTAGATGTAGATGAACTCACACTAGTGCACGTATACGACGTTTATTAAAAAATGACGGTAAATTCAGGATTGGAGTTTTGGAGCGAGATGCGATTGACAAACGTGCACACCCCTGTGATGAATGTACAGCAGCCGGAAGTTTAATTATTGATTAGGTCGTTGTCACACATTTTGTGAATTTCGATATGGCACAATCACTGGAGGAAAGCTT
The DNA here is from genome assembly GCA_026315105.1 of Locusta migratoria. NCBI lineage: Eukaryota > Metazoa > Arthropoda > Insecta > Orthoptera > Acrididae > Locusta > Locusta migratoria. The sequence continues at coordinate 197,494,629 of CM048749.1, forward strand.
CGGCATTATATATTGCGTGAAGCCCAAGAAAACGTTTACACAGACACACTTTGCGTCCTGGTATCGGCGCATACAGTTTGCGATCGGGAGCGCTCACTTTAGTTCGCGGCTCTGCCGCGAAGTAGTTCGTTCTTTTAGTTCGTCCGCTCCAAGTGACGGCTGAGCGGCGTGGTCTGCGCATACAGGTGGAGGGAGAAGTTCCCCCACCTAGCTGTTTCATGCGCTTGCTGCTTGAGCCGCTAACGACATCACGCAAACCAAAAGAAACAGTTTGTGGATAATTTCTCGCGCTTAAGTTTAGAGTTATCTCTATATCTTGGCATTATGGAATTTATTAGTCAGATATTGCAGAGTACAGAATACTTCAAAGCCGAAATTTTGTAGCACTGAACTATGTAATCTAGCTGGCATACGCTAACCTCGAAATGGCTCTCATCAGCAGAAAGGCAACCACGTGATTTTTAATTCTATTTTCGACCTATCGCGCATATTTTAGTTCGCGACTTATCGCGCATATTTTAGTTCGCGATCGGTAGCTCTTAGTTCGCAGCTCGGTCGCTCTTGTTAGTTCGTCCGCTCGTTTTGACTAAACTACTAAAACTACAGCTGAGCTGCATCTCAGCTCGAAACAACTGGCAACTGGCAGAAGGATATCACGCGATTCTACGCGATCTCGCGTCCTCTCGCTGTTACCCGTCAGTGTTCGGGAAAGGAAGGATCTGCGAACTAGTTCGAGTAGTTCTCCTGTGGGAGCGCACTTCCGAACTAGTTCGTTCACGAAATACACAAGACTAGTATCAACCTGTCTTCTGTTTACTATCTTTGGCAGCTGTGCAGTGAAATAATGGGCTGCAGCGTCACACATTGATCCATCGGTTTTTAGAGTTTACAATGTTTTATCTTTCCGGCAGTACCTGCATGGATAGTAATTTACAACCAGTTTACATAACTCCTTCGTTGTGCGTCAATGGTTTCCTTTAGAGTCCATCTAGTATGCAAATGTTCAGCATGCAGTAGTGCTCGAATATCACTCTTTGCCGCCGCGGAATAGTCGCACGCACTGAAGCGCCCTGCTACAGTGCGCGCGGCCGTTCTACGTCAGAGGTTCGAGTCCTTCCTCGAGCATGGGTGTTTGTGTTGTTCTTAGGATAAGTTACTTTAAGTAGTTTGTTAGTATAGGGAGCGATGACCACTGCAGTTAGGTCCCATAACTTTACAAACATTTGAACATCTTATCACCTGTCTCTGTTTTTCCTCCTTCTCTTCTCTTTGGTCATCTCCTACTCTTCCTTTCCCCATCTCCATTTATTCTTCACCTTCATCCTATGTCTTTGTGGTCAAGTTCCTACTTCTGTATCTTTCTGTGAATCTCCATCTCCTCCAAAACCCAGTCTATCTTCTCGCCACCATGTTACGGTTCTTCACCTCCCTCCTCTTCCTACTCATCTGTTTAACCCAGTGCTTTGTTTAGTACCAAGATATACACGTTTACAACGTTTTCCCCATTAATACATTTATATTACACACAAAATTTACGTTTATATCGTCTCCATCTTTTATTACATACTAAGTCGGCAATGCTTCGCAATCTGTATTTATCAATGTGAAGGTCTGTTCCGTGTACGTTTATCGCGTCTGAACCACAAGACATAAAGAGCTAAAAATTTGTATAGTTACTAATATCTACCCGGGAAAGGCCTTAGGCACGGTTTTATGGCGATATATAGAATGTCTGTTCGGTGTACGCTTATCACGCCCAAACGACAAGACGGCAAGACACAGAGACTTAAATATTTGTGCAGTTACTAATTTATACCTGAGGGAGGTTTTAGGAGCGGTTTTATAGCGATCTGATAGATATTTAGTAGATTATAACGGGAAATGCGGAACTATAATTACTCTTTGAAAATTATATTTACCCTTTGAAAATGGTTTTATTGGTTGCATTGTTGTTTGAGGGTTGATAATGATAAAAGGATGGAGTATATTAGGATGTAAAGTTATCAGTGAATATAAAATTCTGTGTGTGTGTGTGTGTGTGTGTGTGTGTGTGTGTGTGTGTGTGTGTGTTAATATTTCGCTCTGCATCGAAAACTACAGAACGCAAACAAATGGTCTGTGTGTAATTGTTGTCCGAAGTCTCCCGTTGTACACCATAGCAGTTCCATACCGATAGCTATAAAGGGGTGGAAGATATGGTGATTGAAAGTCGTCAAATTATTAAAAAATTCGGACTGAAGGCCAGCGATGACGTTTGCGACTCTATAGCAAGGATGTTACATACAGCGAAACGTGATGCCGCAGACCATATCTTTGGTCTATGCATGCTACAATGTCTTCAGCTCTTTCTCTGTAAGGATAAGTATGCGAATAAGGAAATATAAGAATAAATAAATAAAGCAGTAAAGAAAGAAATTTCTTTTAATACATGTCTTTAAAAAAATCGATTTGACGTTTCGCGCATTACATCAAGTGATCGATCTGTAATATTATTACAATCATTATTGTTGAATTTCGTGATTGGATTTTTCGAAACGAGTGCATTTTTTCGTGTGATTTGATCTACACTACTTACTTTCCTGATAATTTTGATTAAAAGTGTTTGTTTCTAAAGAAGGTATTGTATTTCATTTCATCCTTCAAAACCTCATAGCACACTACTGAAATATAGCTTACCTATCATAATCTACCAACACGCGAGCGGAGCCCCGGGTTTATCTAGTTGCTAAATAAGCATTGGAATTTGATATATATCCTAATCTCCTTTCCTTAATCTTGCTCCATATCACTTTCCACATCTCTGTGTCTGTTCTTTACCTCTTTGTTCCTCGAGTATTTATTTATTCCTGTATACATTTACTCTACGCATTCCTCCCACCTCCCGTGACCACCTCCTCCCTCCTCTCTCTCTCTGTCTACATTCCTCTGCCTCAACACCTCTTCCTCCCCCCTATTCCCTTCTATCCATCTACACACTCCGCAACCTCTGTCATTACCTCCTTCCGTTCATTCCCAATCTCCTCCTCTTCCCTCTGTTCATTACCTTCCTCCTCTACATACGAAATATTCATGTCAAATTCATGGTGATCAGTAAAACAGTGACTAAGTCTGGTGTAAAGTAGTCTTCGCCAGGCACCGTACGAATTCGTATGCAGACAATGATGTTTCCCGTGTTCTTAAGCGCAAGTGCACAAAATTTTATGGTATTCGGGTGAATGGTAAGGCAGTGCATAAAATACGAAGTGGCTATTCCCTCCTTACTAAACTACCGATTTCGATTTTTTTGCTGTTCCCTTGGGTTTTCCTCATTTCTTTGAAGAACTCCGGTATTTAAGGGAACAAAACGAATGATATTATTAAAATTGGTGAAGCCATTTCTGAGTTTCAGAGATACTAACGAACGGCAAAGAGTAAAAGCTTTGTAATGCCTGATGTAAAATTTGGATTGACTAATGTTAAATAAATTTTAGCGTGAAGGAAATGTCTAAATCGAATATCACATTAATAATTTCGATTCGATTTCACTTAGGGCCCTAATATGTCCATAACCTACACGTCATCCAGTCGAATAAAGGGGAATTAACAGTTTAACGTTGAATCCCTACCACGTGTCATTACTGGTGACTTCTCACATCGTTGATATGTGAAGGACAGGTTAAAAGTCAAAGTGAAAATATCCGTATTACTGAATACTGAATTTATTAAAGGAGATAAAAAGTCTCCCATATATTAATTTGGACCAAAGCACGCACTCTGTGCATAATTTTATTACGATCAGTTGACTAGATTCACAGTTAATCATGGACAGAAATCGGGACATGGGATTTTTATATATAACGATACATTTTATATATAGCGGATGATGTTCCAGTAGGGATGTAAATCACTTCCCTATTCAAAAATAATCAGTGAAGAAATTAAAATCTGCAATTTCGAACAAAAGAACATCAATAATCTGTATTTAAATAGAAAGTGTAGACGTACCTAGCCGTAAATCCCCGAAAGATTTTGCCGAATGCTTTGCAATTTTGACACAGCGTTTCACTGGAATATCCTTTTCTTCTTGAGTTCATATTTTTAAATATGTGTCATGTACGCATTTGTATAAATTTTATTACTCAGAACCGTTGTTACAAAAAATTTAAATGTGCATAGATTATATGTTACAGAAATAGGTATCTAAATATGTTCCTGGAGTTGCATGCAACGTTATGTCAAAATTTCAAAATAATCAGTCAAGTAGTTTCGTAAATCTTCAGGGTCTTAGTACCCGGTTTCTGTTTTAGCTAGGATCCTGGAGTAGACGATTTTTACTTAACTCGGGCCAGCACGCAATCAAAAATTTGAACAAGGAATTGGAGCTGGCGTTCCCAGAAATACTGAGACTCGATTAACTCTTTTTGCAACAGATATTAATTGGCTTGAAATTAATGCTCATCTAATTAAACCGTTTTCATGTGTATCTATAAGGTTCTTTTTCTGTGATAGGATTTTGAAGAGCGTCACTTCTCTACATTAAACTTGTAGGAGCCAGTTCAATCTTGGCACGTAAGTAGATAATGGGTAAAACCAAAACGCTATTTTGTTATCGAATAATCATTATCTGTTGTCGAGATAACGCGGTTTAAAGTTCAACTACAAGTAGCACGTGCTGTGACTCGTTGGTTATGGAGACAATGGTAGGTTTAAAGTAGATTTCCTCGATTATCTTTTATGTTTACGTAAATTGCGGTACGTTATTCATGGGGTTAAGTAAGTACGGTAAAATAGTCATAAAGACGGCGATTACTTTTATGAAAAATTTTGAAGATCTAATTCTCAACCCCTGTCGACTACGAAAGATCATGGCACAAAGAGTCATAGGTGCTTTTATCTGGTAGATAAAAAATAAATAAATAAAACTTCTTTTCTACGTGTTAACACTATTTCCCGACTGCAGTGATTCTCCGAAATTGGTGATTCTGTGACAGCAAGGATCCCTCACCTGGGTGCAGCATACTAAATTTCCATATCACGTACTGTCACGCCGCACGACGTGAAAGGTGTTCGGTATGATGACACAGCCGGCTGCAGTGGCCGAGTGGTCTGCGGCGCGGCAGTCACGGTCTGCACGGCCGCTAGACGAATTTCCCCTAGGGCATGTAACTTTGTGCCGTCTTTAGTATAAGCTAGTTCATAAGTAGTTTGTAAGTTTAGGGACTGATGACCCCGCAGTTAAGTCACTTAAGCTTAACAAACATTTGAATATTTTTATTATGACACAATGCCCTCTACATATGTTATACAACTTGACATCATGTGTTTGGTTACTTCACACATGTGCGAATGTATAATAATTTCTTTATTTAAAAGACTTTGAAGCTCTCAGATAGATTCTCTTTTACATCTTTGACATTTGCCAGGACATTACCTTAGATACCATAGAAATGTTCTAATTGATATTTACTCGATAAGGGCATAACTATGAATGTAAACGCTGCAAAGACAGTTGTGATCTGTAATTTAGTCTATGTCCAGTACATTAATAATATGGATAAAAGTGTTCCAATGTTACCCTGAACGACAGTATGTGTGTAAAACAGTTTGTTGTTGTCTTATTTATTCGAAAGATCAGAAGGATATAGCGAAATCGAAGAAGACCCAAATGTTTGTGCAAGTACTACCATTTGACCGTGACTTTTCTAAATTTAACGACGTCTCTAGAAATTTTAGAACATATTGTCAGATTTAAAACTCAAGTAATGTTCGAAAAATTATTTAGGCTGACAGGTAAGCGTGCCGAGAATTATTACTCCTATTCACAACCAGTTAATGGAGTAAGTAATATAGGTTGAAAAGAGGAATTGCTACACTTATACACATGCAGAATTTGATCGACACAGCGCAGCATATTGCACCAAGCATCTGACGTGCAAATACGTTGATCAAACTGTTTCTAAAATGTATTACAACTTTAAATGAAAGACGCGGCGGAGCGTCCGAGCGCATTGTGGCGCTATGCTGCGATGCGCAAGGCCGTTCCCCGTCGGAGGTTCGAATCCCCACTTGGGCATGGATGTTTGTGCTGTATTTAGTACAAGGTACTTCGTAGGTAGTTTGTATATTTAGGGACTAATGACGCCGCAGTTAAGTCCCATAAGCTTCTCAAACATTTGAACATTTTTTAAATGAAAACGTTTGAGCATAGACTTCGGCGTGATCGCTAATGGTAAAGACTGAAACAAGAAGTTCCGTTATTAATCACTTTTATTGTAAGTATTTTGTTCCACATAACGCGTATGGAGTTTTATTGTTAGTTGTCACGACGTCAAGAAAATCTGTGAAATCTGTGAACAGTATCCAGTTTCTGTAATTTCTTTTATTGGATGCTACGTCCTAGAAAGGAACCTATGATCACCGGAGACAAAAGCATAGATTTTCCTTATGTCGTGACAACCAACATTTGCACACAAAATAAAAATTCCACAAGAAGACGGAGGTAAAATCTCCGCAACGCGTTAGGGGGGACGGGGGGGGGGGAGGAATACATTAAACGCACGTAGTGACAGAAAAACTTTTGTTTCAATGTATACAGGGTGGTTTATTGATAGTGACCGAAATAAGCATCAAACGAAGAAACTACAAAGAACAAAACTTTTCTAGTTTGAAGGGGAAAAACAGATGGCGCTATGCTTGGCCCGCTAGATGACGCTGCCACAGGTCAAACGGATATCAACTGCATTTTTTAAATTGGTACCCCCCATTTTATTACATATTCGTCTAGTACATCAATAAATATGAATGTTTTATTTGGAAATTTGGAATATCTTTTTCACTTTGTGATAGATGGCGCTGTAATTGTCACAAACGTTTGAGTAAGTAGTATCGCGTTAACATTTCGCCATTGCGGACTGTGTTTGCTTGCTGTTACCTACCTCGTGTTAAAATGGACCGTTTATCAATTGCAGAAAAATTCAAATGTTCAAATGTTTGTATAGCTTATAGGACTTAACTACGGGGTCATCAGTCCCTAAACTTACAAACTACTTATGAACTAGCTAACACTAAGGACGGCACAAATATCCATGCACGAGGGGGAATTCGAACCCCCGACCGTAGTGGAATTGCAGAAAAGGTCGATATGGTATATATATATATGGCTATTGTAATCAAAATGCCCAACGGCCTTTGCTATGTAAGTTGATCGTTATCTTGGAAGACGTCATCCAAGTGTCCGCAGCATTCGTCGGATAGTTACGTTATTTAAAGAGACAGGAAGTGTTTAGCAACAAGTTCAAACATCAACCACGACCTGCAACAAATGATGATGCCGAAGTAAGTGTTTTAGCTGCAGTGGCGGCTAATCCGTACATCAGATGCAGACAGAATGAGTGAGAATCAGGAATCTCAAAATCGTCGGTGTTGAGAATTCTACATAAACATAAATTTCACCGGTATCATATTTCTATGCACCAGGATTTGCATGGCGTAGATTTTGAACGTCGTGTACAGTTCTGCCACTGGGCATAAAATAAACTACGGGACGGTAACAAATTTTTTTCACGCACACTGTTTAGTGACGAAGCGTCATTCACGAACAGAGGTAACGTAAACCGGCATAATATGCACTATTAGGCAACGGAATGATAATTGGCCCCTATTTCATCGATGGCCATCTAAATAATGCAATGTATGCTGATTTCTTACGTAATGTTCTACCGATTTTTCTACAAGATGTGTCCTTGCATGACAGAATGCCGATGTACTTTCAACATGATGGATGTCCGGCACATGGCTCACGTGCAGTTGAAGCGGTCTTAAATGGAATATTTAATGACAGGTGGATTGGTCGTTGAAACACCATACCATGGCCCGCACGTTCACCGGATCTTACATCCTCGGATTTCTTTCTGTCGGGAAAATTGAAGGATATTTGCTAACGTGATTCACTGACAACGCCTGAAAACATGCATAAGCGCATTGTCAATGCATGTTAGAACATTGCTGAAGGCAAAGTACTCGCTGTTGATAGGAATTTCGTTACGCGTATTGTCAAATGCATTGACGTTGAAGGACTTCATTTTGAGCATTTATTGATGTCATCTACATCTACATCTACATGGGATACTCTGCAAATCACATTTAAGTGCCTGGCAGAGGGTTCATCGAACCACAATTATACTATCTATCTCCCATTCCATTCTCGAATAGCGCGCGGGAAGAAAGAACACCTGAATCTCTCTGTTCGAGCTCTGATTTCTCTTATTTTATTCTGATGATCATTTCTACCTATGTAAGTGGGAGTCAACAATATATTTTCGCATTCGGAGGAGAATGTTGGCGATTGGAGTTTCGCAAGTAACCCACGCCTCAGCGATAAGCGCCGTTGTTGTAATGATTCCCATCCCAGATCCTGTATCATTTCCGTAACGCTGTCTCCCCTGTATCGTGACAATACGAAACGAGCTGCCCTTCTTTGGACTCTTTCTATGTCCTCCGTCAAACACACCTGATAAGGATCCCACACTGGGCTGCAATACTCCAAAAATGGACGGACAAGCGCAGTGTATGCAGTTTCTTTAGTAGTTCTGTTGCATCTTTTAAGGATTCTGCCAATAAAACGCAGTCTCTGGTTCGCCTTTCCCACGATATTATCTACGTGTTCTTTCCAGTTTAAGTCTGAAGTAATAGTGATTCCTAGGTATTTTGTGGAGTTTACGGCGTTCACATTTGATTGATTTATGTTGTAAACAAAGTTTAACGGATTTCTTTTCGTACTCATGTGGACGACTTCACACTTCTCATTATTTAGAGTCAATTGCCAATTTTTACACCATACTGATATCTTATTCAGATCGTTCTGCAGTTGATTTTGATCTTCAGATGATTTTACTAGACGGTAAATGACGGCGTCATCTGCAAACAACCTAAGAGAGCTACTTAGAGTTTCCCCTAAATCGTTTATGTAAATAAGGAATAGCAGAGGACCAATAACACTACCTTGTGGAACGCCCGATATCACCTCTGTTTTAGTCGATGCCTTACCATCGATTACTACGAACTGTGTCCTCTCTGACAAGAAATCCCCTATCCAATTGCAAATTTGGGGCGATATACCATAACCACGCAATTTGATTAAAAGCCGTTTGTGAGGTACGGTGTCAAAAGCTTTCTGGAAATCAAGAAATACGGAATCGATTTGCGAACCTTTGTCGATAGCACCCATCACTTCGTGTGAATATAGAGCTAGTTGTGTTTCGCATGAACGATATTTTCTAAATCCGTGTTGACCTTGGGTCAATAGATCGTTCTGTTCGAGATAATTCATAATATTTGAATACAGGATATGTTCCAAAACCCTGCTGCAAATTGACGTCAATGAAATAGGCCTGTAGTTTAGTGGGTTACTCCTACTGCCTTTCTTGAATATAGGTGTGACCTGTGCAACTTTCCAATCTTTTGGTACAGATCCTTCTATGAGAGAGCGGTTGTATATGACTGTTAAGTAAGGAGCTATCGCTTCAGCATAATCAGATAGAAATCTAATGGGTATACAATCCGGACCAGAAGACTTGTTCTTATTAAGTGATTTTAGTTGCTGCACTACTCCGATGATATCTACTTCTATGTTACTCATTACGGCATCTGTTCGTAATTCGAAATCTGGAATATTGGTTTCGTCTTCTTTAGTGAATGAGTTTCTAAAAGCTAAGTTTAGTAACTCTGCTTTAGTAGCGCTGTCATCGGCAGGATCGGCATTACTATCACGTAGTGAAGGTATTGTTTGTGACTTTCCCCGAGTATATTTAACATATGACCAAAATCTCTTTGGGTTTTCAGTCAAATTACGAGGTAATTATGGGGTAATTACAGTTAACAGCATGCGTTTTCGTATCATATGATAATTTCACAAAAGTATATGTATCGCAATGGAACAACCTAAATAAAGTTCAAACGTACCTACGTTCTGTGTTTTAATTTAAAAACCTACCTATAACCCACTGTTCGTCTAAAATTGTGAGCAATATGTTTGTTAATGTTACAGCGCTACTATCACAAAGCGAAAAAGTGTTCCAAATAAAACATTCATATTTACTTACGTAATAGACGAATATGTAATAAACATTAGGGTACCTATATTAAAAAAATGCAGTTGATATCCGTTTGACCTATGGCAACGCCATTTAGCGGGGTAACCATAGCCGCATCTAGAGAAGTTTTGTTATTTGTAGTCTTTTCGTTTGATGCTTATTTCGTGAGATATTTGGCCCGGTCACTATCAGTGGACCAACAGCTGTTCGCAACAGTCATGGCTATAGACTGTCTAGCATGTGTCAACAGCCGTCTTGACTTAGTGTCCTAATGAAAACTACTGATGATGGTTACAGATTCACCGAATCCGGAATCTGTACCTGAAGTCAGCCCTGCGCCAGGACATTGGATGGTACGACGTGCACCAGTCAGGGGAGTTCGCGAGTCGCATGTCAGAGTGAGTACCAGCGTGCAGACTCAGCTGCCTTTGTTTTTGCGACACTGGAAAAGATCATCCGCTAATTCCACTTATTATATGAAAGCACTGCGTTTGCATTTCATTTTGCTTCATTTTCTCACGATGCAATCAAATAAGCATTTCAGTATGTGGCCCTCACTTCCGACCAGCCAGTAATCATCATTTGATGATTCTCTTCTGATTTTCCCACTGTATAATGCTGCGCTGCAAACTTAAATTTTCAGAAACTTTTTTCTAACATTAATTTTTGATCCCGGAAGATTGCTCTTGGCCACGAATGCTTGTTATAGCCTCCTAACTTGGCCCATCGTGGGTTTATTCTCTTGCAAGGCATAACTAAACTACTGATCTTCGTCTACCTCGGTTGCACCAGTTCTGGTTTGAACTGTGTCGCTTCTACTTCAGCGTCTTCTTATTACTTTTTTCTCGCGCCATATTCTGTACTGTACTTTTTAGAAGATTCATCCCAATGAACAAAACTAGAAATTTTTCTTCATTGTGTATGAGGATAGCCTGTCGAATATTATAACTGATATCCCTAGACAATGAAACGTTTTAGCCCACAGTTGAATAGCTCGTTTATTTCCGCCATGCCTGTTTGATGAGTGTATTGAACAATAGGGGTAGAATACTGCTTACCTATTTTACAAAGTTATTAATCCGAACAAGTTTCGGTCTTGCAGTTTTACTGTTCGCTCTTGATTCTTATACAAAATGTACATTACCCGTATTTCACAAGATCTTACACCTATTTTGATTAATTTCGAGCATCTTGCACCGTTGTATATTGTAGATTGCTTTTTCTAGCCCGATAAATGCTATGAACGTGTCCTGGTATTTCTTCAATCTCGCTTCCATTATCATGAAGAATGTCCGGACTGCCCATCACTACTACCCCCCACACCCCTCCCACCCCTCCCACCCCCAGTCAAACTGGTTGTTAACTATCAGATCGTCAAATTTCATTTACATTCTGCTGTATATAACACCGTTAGTGAAGGATTAAAACACTGGCCTTGAATAAGAGTTGCATTGTTCTGAATAAGGACCAGAAGACGATAACTACTGAACAATTTCCCATTCCGTATTGTCGCTTGGTACAGAACCGTGAATTATTCTTTACGAATGAACAGATTCTTATTTTCGTTTATCATTGTTTTAATGACACGTCTCACCCTTTTCAGGGCATCGTTAATTTATCAAAGCCGGCCGCGGTGGCCGAGGGGACTAAGGCGCTTCAGTCACGGTCTGAACGGTCACTACGGTCGGGGGTTCGAATCCCCCCTCGGGCATGGATATTTGTGCTCTCCTTAGTTGTAATTAGTTCATAAGTAGTTTGTAAGTTTAGGGACTGATGACCCCGTAGTCAAGTCCCATAAGCTCTACAAACATTTGAACATTTGATTTAATTTATCAAAAACTGGCAAACCTCTAGTCACAAAACATCTATGCTACGTAATAGTCAAAGTGGGCTATCTGGGTTGTGCCTTCAAACACATTGGCTGTGCATTGAAGTGGTAGGCGGTTTTCATTGTGCCAAGTTTACATGAACACTTCAGTGCAGTTTGTCAGTACGATACATTTGAAGGCCCACGCTAGTGACACACATCGATGTATACCTATTGCATGACAGAATTTTCGTGTATACCGCGTAGCGGTAGCGAGAAATTACCCCATAGTTGAACGAGGCATAAGTAGTGGAGAAACTTCACGTGTAATGACCCGTAGGCAGACGACTCGCGCTATGCAGGATAGTTTTGTGGAACATCAACGGCATAAACGAACATTCAAGCCATTAAGTCTGCCATCGCCGAACACTGCATCTCCATTGGTCGTAAAATACAACGGTACAGAAATTGTGTGTGGCCACCACAAAGACTGACGGAATTATCAGTCGTGACGATGGCTTCCAGGTACACTCTGCATTTAGGATCCTGCTTTAGATAAGTAGTAGGCTTATTTGGTATGCGGGGACAATAGGACTGATATCAATGTGGCGTTCGTTGGCGTTTTCTTAGATAGGTGAGCTCAGCGTCTTTCGTCAGAGTAGTGGTGGTGGTAGTAGAAGTAGTAGTAGTGGTAATAGTAGCGCGACATTTCATGTTACACTGTGATTCCGCTGTTTTCCTTTCATATTTACGGTGTGAAATTTTGCTATCTGCCAGTGCCTTTTCCAAAAGCTTTCTGGTGCCAAGAAAATCAAAATTTCGTAAAATTCGTTTCAGTATTACAAGAAATGCAGCAATGGTTTTCAAATTGTTTCCAGTATACTGCCAACATAGTATCTCTTATAGAGACATTTTAATGACCATTTTCTGTATTACCTGAAAGTTTCCTGTTGTCAGGTGGAGCTGATAGATTTACAGTGTAATTTTCGTTTGCAAGAAAATTATAATACGTTAATTCCGTTCAAGAGTACTTGGAAGGATTTCGTCAAGAAGAGTTTCCACATTTTCAAAATGGCGCTGCAAACGTAATGTCCAGGTTTAGCTGAACTTATTAGTGTAAAAGACTTTTTATTTTTTCAATACTGAGGTTACGTGGCTGATTGAGTGATCAGAAACTTAAAACAGCCTTCGTCTGTTAGTGTGCGGAGAGTTACTAAAAGAAATTAATTTTAATACTTTTTCAGCTAAAAACCAGTAATTAAATGTTTTTATTTATTTTGTCAAGTGCTGAAGCTGTAACGCCGTCAATAGAGAAGTTTTTTGTTTCTCACATAGTTGTTGTAAACAGGACTTAAAATCCTGGTAGAGGTAGGCAGCCTTTATTAATATAACAACACAAAGGAGTCTATAAAAGCTGATTGGCTGCGGTAATGAAGGAGTTGTAGATGTAAAATCCTTTATTTTTCTCTTGACGCTGACTCGTTTCGGGCCCAGCCCATAATCGGAGCGCCTGGTGACAAAGTACAGGATACAGTATATATAGGTAAATATAGTTACATAGACCAAAATTAAAATAAATAAATAAATAAATAAATAAATAAAAATAAAAAATAAATAAATAAATAAAAATAAAAAATAAATAAATAAATAAATAAAAATAAAAAATAAAAAATAAATAAATAAATAAAAATAAAAAAAATAAATAAAAATAAAAAAAACAATATCTGAGTACATACCTTTCCTGAATGGAGAACGGAAAAAGATGCATGTAAATACTCATAATACATTAACAGTCAACATGAGCTGTACTTGTAGCTTAAGTTCTTAGCTCGATGGATCACATGCAAATACCACTGAATGCAAAGTACACTATTGAGCAACTTAGGCGTAGCATAGGCGCCCTCTATGCATGGACGTAGAAGTTACCATAATTTACAAGGATAAAAAGATCTCAACGGTGAGTTCCTTAAAAAAGTTTTTAATAATGGAAAATAGTTGTCAAAGAATAAAACAACGTATTTAGTATCTATATTTGTAATAACAGAATAAGCTTAGTATAGTTTCGAAATATGTTGTTTTATTCTTAGACAACTATTTTTCATTATTGAAAATGTTTTAACTAACTCGCTGTTGATTTCTTTTTATCCTTGTAAATTAACTTGTAAATTTTTATATATATGTACTGTATCCTGTACTTTGTCACCAGGCGCTCTGATTATGGACTGGGCCCGAAACGCGTCAGCGTAAAGAGAAAAATAAAGGATTTTACAACATCTACATCTCCTTCATAACCGCAGCCAATAAGCTTGTTTAAAATCACATAGTTGTGATAATTTATTATATCCCTAATATTGTATACATACATTTTTGCCTTTCATTGCAATTTCATTTAAATTTTAAGAATTTTTGATGGAACAACGTGGATCGCACAGTTTTACTAGTTCAATGCAGTTTCAAAACGAACTTCATTCAATTTTTTTTATTTTTTATTTTTGGAACAACAGTCAACGATGTAACACCGCTCTTTATGATCTATAGATCTATAGCTTCTGTTCTTACAATTTCCTAATACGGCATAAAATGAAACTTGTCTGACTCGTGTTCTGTGCGCGCCGGTTCTACCAACTAAGCGAGGACTCTTAAGATGTATTCCTTATTTCTGCAACGTTCATCCACAGACAGCAAAGCTGCGCTGTGATGCGAGTGTGTCAGGCGAGAAAGGATGGCCCATGGGCCAACGGGCTGTCCGCTGCCCAATTTTGTGACCGGTCCTGCAGTACAGTGAGGCTACAGTGACATTAAAATCACTTGCTAGTTGACAGTTTATGCACTGCAGCTGCTTTCGTCCAATTGGAGGGCTCCACGGCACGACCGAACTGTTTCCCGTTACTAAACTACCACAACAACTGGCTGGTCACATCTATTTTCCTGTCTAACTCTGTTTCTTTATTTTTTTTGTTCCCGATTCATAGGTATGCTATTTTTATTTCGCATTCCATCAATTAACCATTCAAAATATACATGGGCAACAGCGCCAACGAAATAGGTACTCAGAGACAGCACTAAGCATACGCTTCTGGATCCTTTCAGCACGTTTTGGGAGACGGTTGGCCATCCTCTCTAATAAAAACATTAAGCCCAGTTTTAAAGGTTCAACAAGGAACAAGTACGATATCTCGTCCACAAGGAAACGAGCTAATGAAGGAAACAAGAAGAAAAAATCGCACTGACGTGTTTTATGGCACACTTTAGATTTGCTTGTAGATTTATGATTTTTTGCAGACATTTCGGACAATAATAATAAACATGTAAATAATGAAAAAATATGGGCGATATGATAACGATTGTACTATTGTGACAATATCTGTGCACCCAACACGTAATATTCTTTTTGGCTGTATTTTAACAAACAGCAAAATTCATTTGATATTTGAGTTTAGCTTTGACAAACATACCCTTATTTTGAACTTTTACGTCTTTAAACTATTATTTTAATATCTCTCCTAGATTTTCATTATATTTTTTCCGTTAAATATTATCACCTGTCTTTTCTTGGTAGTTTGTTCAAAATCTACATTCTTTGCCTCGCTTACGAATGACTATAGCCTGGATGGAACACAGCGTGCATACGCCATCTTGCTTTCTGTATTTGATGATTTTCTTTTATAACTCAAGCGTAGTCATTTCAAAGCAATGGCGCACTGAAAATTATAAAAAAAGTGTCTTACTTATGACAATGAATTACAAACTAATGCCTAAAATTACCATGTTATCAGTTAACACTTCCCATCGTTGGTACGAGAATCATGGATTACTCTCGCAGCTGTTCGCCATACCGTAATGGAGGACGAATTAGTTTGCGATGTACGAATATGTTAGATGGTGGCTCGAAGCTTGCCAGGGCGCGGTGGCTCAGCGCGGTCAGTCAGAGTGTTGCTGGCATGGTAGCTCGACGCTCTCTGTAACGAGAAAACTGAGTCAACGTCGAAACGACCAGCATAGAACAAAGCAAAACAACGTTCACAAAGTGCCGCTCAAACAGAAGAACCAATGAAAGGGAGAGAAAGAAAGATGGTTCAACGCCATTTGCAATAAAAAAAACTGAGCAAATTACTAGACGAACAACCAAGAAACTTTGTCATCATCATCATAAACTAAAGGTTATGCCTTGTCGATTTGGCCACGTCCCTGTTTCCATTGTCAGCCTCCTCAATTCTTTGTATATTAAGTACTAGATTTATGTGGAATTCAGTATTACCACACTTATTCCGTTTGTGACTTTAGCTGTAAAAGAAAACGTAATCATGGTCTGAAGTAGAATATTTGCTCTTGGTTGTAGCGCAGAACAAAGTAACATGAATGAAGTCATATCTGAACTACAGGAAAGGTAATACCATCTATGTTAAAGGCATCCAGCAACCATGTCAAAGACAAACATTTTAGTAGATGCAATAATTCTAAATACTGACTTTCAATATATTCCAAAAATAGTGAATAACTGCTTAGAAAGGAAAATAAAGAAGTTAATTTGTTGCAATGTATACATTTCCCTTCCGTTTCATTAATGAACTACACTTGCCACAGAAATCTAGGACCTCTTTTATATACGAAACTACCAGTATCAGCACGTTGTTCAGAACATTCATTATTGCAGTACCCTCCCAGTTCACGTGCACATGCTTCAGAAGACTATTGTTAATTCGTTGTTACGTATTTCACGACATGTTCACGAAATGAAACAAACACACATTTTAGAAGGAGCATTTTTACATATGCAAAACTAAAAAAAAAATTAAAAAAAAAAAATTGAAGAACTAAACCCCATTTAATTAATAAGAGCGCCCGAAACCCTTTTAGGAAAAAAAAGGAGGAAATATTTTGGTAGTGGCGGGTTCAAAACATTAAAGTTTAAGACGCTGTCCACTACACTACGGCGAAAAATTATAAAACCTGTCTTTTAATCTCATAATATTGATGGCATTTGTTAACTGAAAATAATATGGCATTTTTAGATACTAGATTATCATTCATCGTAGGAAGAACCACTTGTTTTTGTCAATTCTTCAGTGCAACATTGCTTTGAAATAACATGTCCGTTATAATAAGAAAATTGTCAAATATGCAACAAAAGATGGCGAATGACAGAGAGAGTTCTGGGCGAAGAATGTCGTCTACGAGCGGCTGGTTTTCGTAAAAATTGATGGACGGTGTCAAATCGCCGTTATTTTTCCAAATATTTCTCAAACCATACGCGATATGAAAAGAAGATAAGAGAGCAAAGTTGCAGAGAATTTTCTCGTCTACAAATTCGGTTATTCAATTTTCGTGTCAGATGAACGGATTATTTGCAATTAAAATTACATTACAGAAAGCTTTTTTGGTGTTACTGTCTTATTTTTTGTCCGAAATATTTGTAAAAGCGAGGTTCTGGTATGTGGCGGCCAACAATTATGTCTGTAAAATTTGGTGCCGATCGGCTGAACGGTTCGACCTAAAAAGTGGGAATATGTTTCAGTCAGACAGAAATCGTAATTTTCTCGTCTACAAATTCGGTTATTCAATTTTCGTGTCAGATCAACGGTTCGTTTGCAATTACAGTTATATTCCATCGGCTTTTTCGCAGTTACTAACGTATTTTTTGTTCGAAAATTTTGAAAAAAAAGGAGGTTCTGATCTCTGGCGGCCAACAATTATGTCTGCAAAATTTGGTACTGATCGATTGAACGGTTCGACTTAAAAAGTGGGAACACGTTACGAACAGACAGACGGACATCGTAAAATCGCCGTTATTTTTGCAAATATCTCTGAAACAATGAGAGACATGAAAGAAACATAAGAGAGTAAAGTTTTATAAAATTTTCCAAAATTCTTGTATTCAATTTCCATGTCATATGAACGGCTAAGGCGTTATTTTTATTTAAATTTCGAGTTGTCAAAAGACGCACTTTTAGTGTTACTACCGTAACCTAAAGTGGGCCAAAAAGTGGAAATTTAAGTTTCTGGTACAGAAGTTTGTGGGTGCGAATGTCATTGTATGTTATCTTTTTTATTCCTACAACATTTCATTGAATAATGTCTTTAATTGATTTTTAAGTTCTTGTACGATGTTACGTCTTTTTCGTAATAAAACTACCTTTTTTCGCTCTTATTCTTTTCTACTATTGTAATATGTTTGTGTCGTTAATAACCAGTGATTGACAAGTAGGACAGGTAATTGGTTCTAATAAAAGAGCTCGTGTAACCACTATCCAGTGTGAGGATATTTTCAGGAAATCACTTACAGCCAGAAATTATAGTTCGCTTTTAGCGCTGTATCTGAATTTTTTTTCTGTCTTGAGGGAAGCTTTAATTGCTATGAACGAAGCAATCATGATTTTAGTTTCGATGGAGATTGCTGACCACCATTTTGTCGGAAACATAGTACATTATGTGTGGTTAGGATTTAATTACGAACTGCAAAACGCGTCTTCTGCTGCAGTTCACTTAAAATTAGCTGTGGGCAGAGATTTTGACCTTGTCGCCATGAACTATTGACGACCCTTTCAACAAAGCTCTGTGCTAGAAAATACATTAACAGCACACTCGTGAGAGAGAGAGCGAGAGAGAGAGAAAGAGAGAGAGAAAGAGAGAGATTCTGTCAAAATAGGGACTAAGTGCTTCGCAACTGGAGCAACCCTTCTTTGTTTCGAGCAACCCACGTTGTCACTCCTCCGAGGCGAAAAATGAAGTCACTGTTTTGACGTATCACAGCACGTCTTTCTGTCTTTCTTTATTGTGGGCCACACCCTAAAGTCTCTAGAAACCAATGATCAACTCCACTCCGAGCGCCGACCAATGAGAACGATACCATCGGATGATTAATATATAAGACTTTCAGATTTAAGCCATGAGCCAATCTGAGACGACCATACCGTCTCTTTGCTAGGCTGCTCCTTTCCTTGAGTCCTTCCCACGCCATGTCGCTATTCTCGCCAAAACACGCTAACTGGACCACTCTTGGTGGCTTAATATTACAAAAAACATTCTTGATCGCATAAATCAACAGTTTCTATTTACCGGTTTTGGCTTGATGTAGGTCGTCTTCGGAATAACAAGTAGCCCATGTACCCAGGTAACTGCTGGCAGCAGAACAGCCCAGGACAGCCCAGCCCAGCCGAGTCCACCACTGGCCACATGGGCTACTTGTTATTCCGAAGATGACCTACATCATGTCGAAACCGGTAAATAGAAACTGTTTATTTATGCGATCAAGACTGTTTTTTGTAATATTAATCATATCAAATAGATCGCTGTTTTTTTTTCCTCTGACAGTGTTGTCAAAATTACTCTTGGTGAAATTTGAAGTCCGTTAAAATCCGCCTACACGGGCTTTTTTCGGCATCCGCTGTCCCGGCGCCAGATGCTTCCACCATAGAGTGCTATCTTTTCGAAAACACTATCTTTTTGATACGAGACGGAAGAACCACCACAGTATCCTTCTGTACCTGAGAAGATGGACCTTCACACGTCTTGCACAGTACAGACACCAGCCTCCCCCCCTCAGCTAAAACTGTTGGCGGAAAGTTGTACAACTGCTATTCTACCTGACTGCGCGCTCGGCTTTTGCACATGAAGCAGAACGCCTCAGCAGACATGTGTTAGACCTGCCCCAGACCAGTGAGGTGCTGCACCCTCCCCCTCCCCTTCAGGATTCGAAGTGAGCAGGTAGCGCAGTAAAATGGCCGGTCCAGGTTTCCTTTGCTGACATCTACAAAAATGTTGCTCCTTCTCTCACTGACATGTAAAAGAATGAGCCCCTCAGCCACGCATCACTGCGATTGATCAAGCGTAATTAAACTATTATAGAATTTAACTCAAGCGAATTCACGAAATAATCTACATCTACTTCTACATACATGCTCCGCAATCCACCGTAAGGTGCGTGGCGGAGGGTTCGACTACTAGGCATTTCCTTTCCCATTCCACTTCCGAACAGAACGAGGAAAAAAAATGCCTATAAGCCTCCGTACGAGCCCAAATTTCTTTTATCTTGCGATCACTACGCGAAATGTAAGTAGGCGGCAGCAAGATCGTACTACACTCAGATTAAAATTCCGGCCCTCTAAATTTCCTCAAAAGAAATTCACGAAAAGAAAGTCGTCTTTCCTCCAGCGATCCCCAATTGAGTTGCCGGAGCTTCCGTGACACTAGAGCGTTGGTCGAACCTACCAGTAACAACCTAGCTGCTCCCCTCTTAACTGCTTCTATGTCTTCCTTTAAACTGGTCTGCTGCGGGTCCCAAACACTTGAGCAATACTCCAATACTCAACACGTGGCCGTACAAGCGTTTTATACGCGGTCTCCTTTACAGATGAAGTACATCTTTAAATCGGCTGTCCGCCTTACTCACAACTGTCCTTACATGTTGGTTCCATGTCATATCGCTCTGCAATGTTAAGCCTAGATATTTCAACGACGCGACGGCATCATGAAGCTTACTACTAATGCTGTATTCGAACATTATGGGATTGTTTTTCCTACTCATGCGCATCACCTTACATTTTTCTACATTGAGAGCTAGCTGCCATTCTTCGCATCAATTAGAAATTTTTGTCTATGTCATCCTGTATGCTATTACAGTCAGTTAAAAGCGAAACCCTCCCATACACCACAGCATCATCAGCAAACAGCCGCAAATTACAAGTTACTCTGTCCATCAGATAATTTATATAGACAGAAAATAACAGCGGTCCTACCACACTCCCATGGGGCACGCCTGACGATATACACGTCTCTGATGAGTTAAATTCTATATTAGTATCAGGTAAAACCACTAAATAATATTGACAGATGGATAGCCACCTGCTCCGGCCACTGGCTCCGTCCACCAACAAGGTGCCAAAGACTTGATGGTAGGACCGACGCCGGTTGCCAAAAAAAAGCTCAGCAACTTGCGATCTGGACTGTCATATTTTAATTACCTGTCATGGTGTTTATTCAGAAATGAATGAATATGGTGGACTCTAGCTGAGATGGCCCGTGTGCTCCCGCAGGGACATGACCAAGCTGGAGGACGGCGTGGGCGAGAAGGTGCCGATGTTCACGACGATGATGGTGTCGTTCCTGGGCAGCGTGGGGCTGGCGCTGGGCCGCGGCTGGGAGCTAGCGCTCGTCTGCCTCGTCTCGCTTCCCGTCAGCCTCATCGCGGTCGGCATCGTCGGCTTCGCCGCGTCGCGCCTCGCCAAGCGCGAGATGACCGAGTACGCCAAGGCGGGTTCCATCGCCGAGGAGGTGCTCAGCTCCATACGCACCGTCATCGCCTTCGGCGGCCGAGACAAGGAGGTCGAGAGGTCAGTCCATACGTCTCGTCCGCTATTTCATTTCCGGCACTTACAATAATCACATACTATTTTATTACTATATTCTTACTGCTGTAAACTAAGTTACTAGCTGCATCCTGAAAGCAAGATATTAGTCACACACACACCAAAAAAACATTTTGTCTATATCTGCACTACTGGCCATTGAAATTGCTACTCCAAGAAGAAATGCAGATGATAAACGGATATTCATTAGACTAATACGAGGAATGTCCACAATGTAAGTTCCGTTTGGTTATGTAAAACAAACGTGTACAGATACAGGAAAAATTTTGTAGGCATTTGTCATAGCGTGGCAGAAGTCTTTGTATGCCTTCTTCGTAGAAGGTTGTCGCCTATCTATTCAACCATATGGTAACATGTTCTTTCAGCTCGTCCTCATCGCTGGAGTGTCGACCACCATGGACAGGTTTTAGGTGTAAGAAGAAAGTCGCTAGGAGCGAGACTGTACGGAGGATGATCAAACACGCCCCAGTGAAATTTCCGTAAGAGGTGTTTGGACACATTCGCCTTGTGAGATCGGGCGGCAATGTGAAGGGAAGAAGAAGACTCCTTTCATCTCTTCTTATACCTAAAATCTGTCCTTGGTGGCCAACACTTCAACGATCATGAGCTGAAAGAACATGTTTGCCACATGGTTGAATACACAGGCGGCCACCTTCTATGAAGAAGGCACACAAAATGACAAGTGCCTACAAAATTTCGGAAGTTATGTAGAAAAGTAGTTGAACAGTTGCAGATTTTTATACAATAAATATTTTTTCTGTATCTGTTCACGTTTGGTTTATATAACCTCTTACTTTGTGGACATACCTCGTATATTACACTAGAACTGACATGTGATTAGATTTTCACGCAATTTGGATGCATAGATCCTGAGAAATCAGTACCCAAAACAACCACGTAATAACGGCCTCAATACGCCTGGGCATTGAGTCAAACAGAGCTTGGATAGAGAGTACAGGTACAGATGCCGATGCAGCTTCAGCACGATACCACAGTTTATCAAGAGTAGTGACTGGGGTATTGTGACGAGCCCGTTGCTCGGCCACCATTGACCAGACGTTTTCAATTGGTCAGAGATCTGGAGTATGTTCTGGGCAGGGCAGCAGTCGAACATTTTCTGTATGCAGAAAGACCCGTACAGGACTTGCAACATGCGGTCGTGCATTATCCTGCTGAAATGTAGGGTTTCGCAGGGATCTAATGAAGGGTAGAGCCACGGGTTGTAACACATCTCTATTCAGAGTGCCATCGATGCGAACAAGAGGTGACCGAGACGTGTAACCAATGGCACTCCATACCATCACGCGACATCGCCAAACACGGATGCGACCAATCATGATGCTGTAAACAGAACATGGATTCATCCGAAAAAATGACTTTTTTTATTCGTGCGCGCAGCTTCGTAGTTGCGTACACCGTCCAGGCACTCCTGTCTGTGACGCAGCGTCAAGGGTAACCGCAGCAAACGTCGTCCAACTGTTCGTGCAGATGGTCGTTGTTTCGTATTGCCCTCCTGAACCCCCGATTCAATAGACCAACGCGACCAACGCGAGCAGCAATATCGCGATACGATAAACCGCAATCGCGATAGGCTATAATCCGACCTTTATCAAAGACGGAAACGTGATGGTAGGCATTTCTCTTCCTTACACGAGGCATCACCAGGCAACTGTTTGTGTATGAGAAATCTTCTTCCTGTCGGTTAAATTTCGCGTCTGTATCACGTCATCTTCGTGGTGTAGCAATTTTAAGGGCCAGGAGTGTACATACATCTATATACATAATCCCCATTCCAGCGTAATTGGAGCGGTGAGGGGTATATTGTACCACTAAGAGGCATTTTCGTTCCTATTCTACTCCCAAATTGAACGAGGAAAAAAAGAATATTTATATGCCTTACCGTGTATTTGTGATCATTACGCGATCGGCCTACACTTCAAATTCCGACCCTCTAAATTTCCTCAACAGATTTTCTATAAAAGAACGTCGTTTTTCCTCCAGCGATCCCCACTTGAGATCCCGTAGTATTTCCGTGACACTCACGCATTGGTCGAACCTTCCAGTAACAAACCTAGCTGCTCGACTCTGAACTGCTTCTGTGTCCCAAACTAACAGTGATAGGAATGTAGTTTAAATTGATTTGGACGCAGCTGGTTTCAACGATTCCAATGCACGATAGAAGAAACTATTGTTCCATTTAAAAAAAATTACATCTTTGTGCTGTAACTCTTTGGAAAATGATACAATAAACTATGTTCATAGCTTCGCAGAAAGTGTAACATTTCTTGTGTTGACCTACCGCATTAAAATTTCCTGTTACCTATTATAAGTTACAGAGGCAAACACACTTAGTGAAACACCCTGTATGTCGTAGATTGACATAATTATGACTTTTTGGAAAATAACACTGTAATACCTTTATTTCGTAACTACATATATCTCTCGGGAATACTGCCGTAGTCAGGTGGCTTTGTCTTAACTGACTTATTCAATATTCATGAAGTGTTGTTTTAATCTTATGCTTCCCACTACGAATTATTAAATGTTCAAATGTTTGTGAAGCTTAAGGGACTTCCCTACAAGGTCTTCAGTCCCTGAACTTACAAACTACTTATGAACTACCCTATACTAAACAATACACAAACATCCATATCCGAGGGAGGATTCGAATCCCCGACAGGGAACAGCCTCGCGCATCGGAGCATGGAGCTTCAATGCGGTTGACCACTCCGCCGCGGCTACGAATTGTAATCTGTGACACGTAGTCAGGTGAAATGTATTAACGGTTCATTTTACAACAAACAATTACATATTCTCCGTCTTTGTGATGTACCATGAAATTTTTTCTTCAAATGATGAATGTGATAATCGTCAGAACCACTATCAGAGGTGGTTCTGACTGAGTTTATTTGTCACCGAGTAACTCATTTCTGGTGCATGTCTGCTTGTAATAGCATTATATACCGTTCAGAATAAATGTAGAATAGTGATTATACCTATAAAACGGGTTATAATTTCTACTGCATCAGTAAACTTTCTCCATCACATTACTTTAATGTAAATAACCATTGTTTTGCTTCTTGAATGTATTGAAATCAATGTATATACAAAAGTCATAACGCTTGGATTGTGTAAAAAAAAGTACATTACAGATACGCATTTCATTTGCTGTCAGTGCGTTACAAAGCATTACAGGTGCATTGTTGAGGAATCGTAAGAAAACTGACTCTGCTTGTCAATCTGATCTTTCCTATTCTACTTATATGAAAACTGCAAACTGAAAGATTCGCAGCGCAGCGGAAACAAGTATACACTTAAGAAATGCAGTGCTGTTGCAAGTAAGAACTTCCTATACGTTTCACCTAGGCATATGTAAAAGTCGTAACCGTAACATTAATAATTACAACTGTGGAGAAATGACGTAAACTAATATACTAAATGTCGTATAATAAAACTATAAGACTTAAATCGTTAAAGTGCTTGAATTCAGTTATAAATGAAAGAATCTACAAATGTCACCTCCACTTCTCATTGCTCGTAAAGAGGAAAACGGCTTCCTGCCCCGAGTCACGTGACTTAGATGTTGGTTTCAGTATGATGACGTAATACGCCGTCTGTGTTATCTTTGGTCAATGCGTGGATCCGAATGGGAGCGAGCATTGTCAAGGAGCAGCTCACCATCTGCAGTAAGCATGCCATGTCTCCTGTTTTGTAGGGCACGTCACAGTTTCCGCATTATTTCATATGCTGGTTCCATACACACCTGGCACTCTTCTACAACACAGGAATAGAAAAGAAGATCCAGCGATAAGAATCCGTCGAAAATTCCTTTCATGAGTGATTGAAAAATAACTCAGTCATTGCTGCAACTGTTCCCAATAAACGTTTATCATGTAAATACGTTCTCCTTGTTTCAGAGAAACAGGGATACTCACTGTCTGGGTACTGCTTCACAATGTCATTCATGAATGACGTTATTATGCAGATCCACACTGATTAAAAAAGGTTCAAGTATTTGTAATCTTATTGGACCAAAGAGCTATGGTTATCAGTCCTTAGACTTACAAACTATTTATGCTGAGATTTTTGTGATTGAATCTGCCTTATGCAAGAGACCTTGTTTTGATTTAATACCCATACATGTTTCGGCAGTTATCGTACTATCTTCCGTGGGTTTTTGCCTTTTCTTTTCTGGAATAATATGTTACAGATTTGAGTTATACAGTCATTGGACGAGTTGTTTGATTTGACAATTTTGTTAGATGTATTAGGCCCAATTTATTTACGACACTTACATTATGTTATTCGATTCGCAGGATTTGCTCCTCCATTAATTGAGGAATGACAAGTTTTCACTGCATGTCATCTGCCAACAACAAGACGTTTTTATTTACGAAAACTGATTGATTAATTGTGCATTCGCCTGGAAGTTATGTTGAAAAATACTTTTATGTAGTTGTTCAGTGGCTTACTTACATTTGAGCTGTGATGTTGCTGCTTGCTTGTTTGTGGCCACTTCTTATGTTTTATGATGTTTAGTGCGATTTCTGTTCTGAGCTGGCACTGTTTACATTGCCATTTTACTCGTTGTTCATTTGCGTGACGTAACGCGCGATTTTTGAATCGTTTTGATACTGACGATGAATTTTGTGTGTGGATTTTTGTGTGTTTTGTTTGTGGAGAGATATTTATTTCGTGTAAATGTGTGTGTGTGTGTGTGTTAAACAGAGAGAGAGGGGGGGAGGGGGCGTAGAGAGAAAATAAAAAGCAAAAACCCACGGGAGATGGTACAATAAATGCCGAAACATGTTAGGGTATTAAAGCAAAACAAGGTGTCTTCCATAAGACGGAATTAACCACAAATCTAATACAGCCAGCAGGGAAGATACAAGGGCTGCACCATCATAAAGTGATCATATTTAAACTAACTTACGCTAAGGACAATACACTCACTCATACACACACACACACACACACACACACATATGCCCCAGGGAGGACTCGAAACGCCGGCAGGAACGACCGCCCAGGCCGTAGCGTTACGCCTTGAACCACGCTGCTATTCCGCTCGGCGCCTGACCAGCTAGAACATTATCACCACCTACCTAGTATTACAAACCCCTCCATGTGATATCAGCCTCACCTCAAGAGGATTGACTGCTCGTCAGTCACATGCATGCTGCATGTAACATCAGTGAGGGAGCTGTACCTATAACAGGGAAGGCGCGTGATCTATCGGAGATTGGCCAAAGATAGGTGATATTGAACAGTATGTTCGGCATAAGTATTTTCCAAGCTGCAAGAGTTTTACAGTGTCTGAGGAGTGCTGTGTGTTTCAAAGAAGTGGCCGGACTAACGTGAAATCACGTCGAACGGTTGTACTACCATCCCTATTTATTGATGTCGGACGTCGGAGGCTGGGTAGACTCGTAAAACGAGACCGGCAGCGATCTTCATGAGATTTTAATGTCCCGGATCCTGTCGAGGTTATTCTATCAGACCTCCCTTCCTTCTCCAGAGGTAGCTGAGTGCAATTTTTGCCATGGTCAGCCATCTCGCCCCAATGGACGAGCCTCCAATCATAAGTATCTGTGTGTGTAGACACACAGTGCCCTGAAAACTCCTAGCATTGGGCTTCGGGAGCCGAAGACCCATGCTTGATTGCCACAGGTGGTAGACATCGACCTTGGTTGTTGGTGCAGCTTGGCACGGTCTGATGAAACCCGCTGCCTCCTTCATGAAACCTATATCAGGATGATCATCATTTCGCTTCTCCTTTACACCTGTACTGTAGGACGGAGACAGTCTGGTGTACATATTCCGCGTGGTTATAATTAAGCTTTGCCTGTTTTACACGTTATAATACGGAAATGAATTACCGCAGGTATTCCAAACTTGGTTGTTTTCAATGACATGGTGAGGAGAAATAATACAGAATCAATTGAATTGAAACAGTTTTAATGTGCTGCTATTGATCTTCTTATCATTATAAACCGGTTCCATTACTGCTACAAAAGGGACTCAATATGGCGCCCACCAAAGTCCACAAGATTCTGAAATATGATTGCCCTTTTGTCCTCGTGTTCACACGTGAACAATTGTACTGCGACTGGTCAGGAGTGAGAGACAATGAATCATGACCAATGATCACCTGGTGGCCAAATTTGGGTCTGGTCGGTGGCACTGTGACGTATGGAAATCATTCATCCTATACTCTCGCCATTAATGATTCCAAGTTTGGTACCCGTATTGTAATTAGTTTCCATGTTATAAAGTGTTAAATATGGAAAGTTTAATTATAACCCCCGGTAGGTCATGTAATTTGTGAGGTGATTACGCAAGTGACAATAAAGCGAATAATTCTGCAAACGTGCGTCGGATTTCCAATCATTACAGAACTGCAGTCCAACTTGAAACATCGAAATTGAAATACGAAGTTTGCACAGCTAATAAGAGGCAGTTAGGCTACTGGCGTTCCTCTCCCATTAGCCACAAATTCCCCCAAGTCGCACACGACAGCTGTAACGCCCCTACCGGTCATGCCCTTCTGTGTTCGCCATTTCGAGTTCCCTCAATAGGTACAAAGTGAAGCTACGAACCGCACTTCGTCCGCACCTACAAGTATATAAAATGTGGTCCTCTGTGTCCTGTTTGACACGATAGCGACACACCAAGGTAACAGCTGGAAGCCGGCCGCAGTGGCCGAGCGATCTGCAGCGCGCCAGTAACAGTCTGCATGGCAGCTCCGGTCGGGGGTTCGAATCCCCCCTCAGGCATGGATGTTTTTGTCGTCTTTAGTATAAGGTAGTTCATAAGTATTTTTTCTTTTACGTTTAGGGACTGATGACCCCGCAGTTAAGTCCCTTAAGCATAACAACCATTTGAACATTTGAACAGCTGAACAGCTGGAAGCGTACACAGAGTGCATTCGTGGGCGGGCAGCATAAATTCACGTGCAGAATATTCAGACCTATTTACGTACCGGTATTGTAACGCATGTGGCTGTGACCGACTAACATAGACCTTTCCCTGCTGCGACGAATATTTTTCAAATATTACGTGAATCCGGAACAACAGCAACTTTGTACACAACATGAGTACGCCAGGCCGTCCAGCCATCTGAGGACAGGAACACATTATTGCAATGGTTCAATCGATTCCCACAACCAGTACACATTAGTTTTCTAGAATACATTCCAACTGGTTGTACCTATTTATGTACAGTCGGTGACAGAATTCGCGAGACCCCTCGCCTAATCGCTATACACAACCGCAAAGTTCTGCTGCTTGGTGGGAAGTATATACAGCTAGGCAACATGATCGTACATACTGTACATTACCCATCTGACACGAAATCTGAGAGGAAAAATGTTATCTTCCAATATCGCAGCCAGTTGTAACAACATGCGTGCTTTCTATGCGACGAAAAGGGGACTTCAAAAACTGATATTAGAAACTGCTTTGCGTATAAACCATAGCGTTTTAAGCTGTTCGCGACCGAAAAATTCCTTTCCACATTTCTTTTCTTATAGTTTCACTGAACAAAGACAGCAATTAGAATTGAGATGCTGCAGTCCGTGAATATTTTCGGACGTTACTGACACATTCAAATGGAGAAAATTGCATGCATATCATAGAATTAATTCAATTACATGAATGAACTTTGTTATGAAGCTAAGTGTGTTTACTTTCAAATGAATGTGCAGAGAAGCAAACAAATGATAAAGATAAGCTTATTTATCTCGCCAAATGGCCAACTACTGATCAATGAGCGACAGTTCGATTACTGACTCTTTCACATTTTTCTTATATTTTGAAATATGGCTCATTATGTTTCTCACGTAACAATAACAAACACACATGATAATTGCCGCGGTGGAGTAGCCGAGCGGTCTAAAGCGCCTCGCTGCGGAGCGCGCGGTTGCTCGCCGTGGAGGTTCGAGTCCTCCCTGGGGCATGGGTGTGTGTGTTTGTCCTTAGGTTAGTTTACCTAGGTTTAAGCAGTTTGTAAGCTACGGACTGATGACCACGCACTTTGGTCCGATACATTTACAGACATTTGAACATTTCAACACGTGATAATTAAGTAACAATCTGTATCCCAATCATTGTGAGGAAATTATTATTCCGTAACCATGAAAATATATTGATAATACTATATGAAACATGTGCAACAGAGAATTGTGTTGCATCAAATTAATTTCTTTAAACTATCGTATCCAACACATAATTGTATTTTTATTCCGTTTCTTTCAATAACGACGCAAAAGCTACGTTTTTCGTACAAGCAACATTAGGACTATTAAATCGCTGTGACATTCAAATCCGTAGTCGTTTAATATAAACCTGTTTCAATCCAGACAACAAGAATTCCGAATACTGCCGAGCTCGGTGTTCGCCACTTGGCTTCCCCAGAGGTTAAAGAGATCTTTTAGTGTGAGTTGGTCACTGACGAGTATCGAAGACGATGTGTTTCGCATACTAATCAAACACATAAACCCGCCAAACCACCCGCACCTAGTAATACATCATGCAGGAAGTAGACGTCTGAACAATCACCTTAGACTGAAGTCAGTCATCTATTCAAAGAAGCAGACATTAATTTGGTAATACAAACAGCAAAAACAAGTAGATTGAATAATTTGTAAAATCTCAAACCTAAGAGTCGACTTTTAGTGATTCTCCATCGTAGCAATTAGAGGAGTGAAAGACTCTAAAACTAATTCCTTGGTTTTAGAAGCCGCAAGCGTTTATTCTGTAGTAGGACAACATTACACATCGGTGGGTTTCAGTTACTGTGCAGATATACAAAACCACGGTTTTTCGTCAAAAGCGTGCGTAGTTTCCTGCCACGTATGAATAGGTAGTAGACCTATGTGCCTTCAGAGATTCGATAAACGGCTATGCTATAGTATGTGTGGGTGGCGCCGGCATAAATGCGCAGATGCGTAACACGAGGTCCTAGGATCGATCTGACATCCGCAGCACTTTTATTTTTAATTATTCACTCATTTTCACGAGTTTCAATCCGTATTTTTCACATACGTAACTTTTCTGCTCAGTAACAATTTTGGTAGCGAATATAGTATCAAAAAGTTTTGAATCTTCATTCAGCCAGTTGATATGATGACAAAGAGAAGTTTTGAATGAATGAACGAAATAGACAGTCTAATTGCGTCAGATGTTCTGAGCAGATTGACACTGCCACCAGAAAAATGCAACAGATCGTGTGAGTCATAGCGTAAGTTTTTCCACAGACAGATTATAAACGTTGGTTTCAGGGCACATAACGTATGGATTTATAAATATCAAACAATATAGTAGTCACAATTTATTAGCTGAAATAAATGCATACTGGGAAACGTTGCCTTTATGTGGGTTCAAAACTTGACAAGCACATACCAAGAGTGTAATAACTACAACGACAATCTCCGAATGCGATTGTCTTGAGAAAGGCTAATAATATCCCCTTATACGTTTGCGTGTTGAAAGTCTCAACACTAGGGATCGCTGGATGGGTCTCACCTACTTGGCCCAATCTGTGCGAGAAGAATCACGAATATGAACCTTTTAAATTCCTACAATATCTCCCCTGTGTAGGCCATAGGAAAAGAGCAAACTCACGCCAAATGATCCAACTACAGATAGCTTTTGTATGAAACAGCACGGGTTTGAATCCTGGCCCTTCCAAAATACTTTTCTTATATTAACCCTTGTAGTTTTAGTTATCAATTATAAAAATTTCAATGCATAGTATATATATATTTGGTTTCGTTATAACTAATTTAATTAATATATCTTATTTCATTATTTAATTTTCATAATTCGATGAAGTATTAAATGAAAATAATATTTTAAAAATTGTAGCACGTATTTATATGCCGAAGTTATATTACATTCCTTAGGGTGTTCATCGTCAAAGAAAATCTCCACACTATGCAGACTTTACGAAAGTATTTTAAGCGAGAAATTTTATCCGAAATATGCTTCGGTGCAAAGCATACTTTATTCAAGTTTTTAAGTAAATAACTTTTCACTGTTGATTTTTGTGCATACCAAGTATATGGATGGGAAATGTGGCACTGAACTGATGCTGTAGGATTGAATGTGTTTTAATTGAGATACCTCTTGACATCAACGTTCGTGGCACACTGAAACGTTTAAGTAAATTTAAATTTCACAAATAAAAGTTTTACATTGCGAGGGGTAATATGAAATGAACAAAAATGTAAGGAGTACCGGGAATCGAACCTTGACTTCCAACTTGGCACTCCAAGCACTTGTCCACAACGCTTTTTTTTTTTTTTTTTTTTTTTTTTTTTTTTTTTTTTTTTGCTCTATGGGTAGTTCTGTTCATTGCGGACGCTGTTCGTATTTGTTCGTTGATGTTCGGTGTGTTGTTGGCTCAGCTTTTTTATTACAGAGGGCGTTGAGCCCCCTGACCGGGCGCGCTGAGCCACGGCGCCCGGCATGCTAGGCACACTCCTCAAGGACTGGAAGTTAATAAGCAGCTTATATAACACCTAATTGTCTGTGAGAAATTTTCGCCACCGTATTCCCTTTCCCTTTAGCCAACTCGGACGGGATATTTTGGGAATTTGAAAAGTTTGTCAACTTCCTTCTCGCAGGGTTTAAACAAAATCTTTGAAAACCATCCCACAATCAACTCTGTCAGTCATAAACATTCTATAGTATAAACTGAAAGACAGAATCGTTCAGGAAATGTCTCTCCCCCCCCCCCCTCCCCAATCCTTGAGGGTGAAAATTCTAGGAGTAGGAACATCCTCATCCATGATCCACGGACTGAGACACGATATTTTTGTGAAATTCAGTGTCCTGTTAGAGTCGTAAAAATTGTGGGAATAAAGATTATGAAGTAGTTTCCGTTAATATTTATGAAGAAACTTTACGCTGTAGCTACGAATGCCTGATCTACGAAACAGCAACGAATCTAAATCATTAATACAAACGTGTTTCTAACGACA
The DNA here is from genome assembly GCA_026315105.1 of Locusta migratoria. NCBI lineage: Eukaryota > Metazoa > Arthropoda > Insecta > Orthoptera > Acrididae > Locusta > Locusta migratoria. The sequence goes on from CM048749.1 coordinate 197,526,856, forward strand.
TTTTGACTCGTGAGTGTTCTATAGTTCAAAGGCACTTGCGATAAATTGAGAGAAATTTTGCGAAAAATTTGTAACAAAAAGTGAGGGAGACGTATGTCGACCACGTTACTAAACACCCACAGGCAAGGTCTTGGTATCGCTGTTTTATGTCCTCTGACTTTAATGAAAGCAGTGCGTTTTTATTATTTTTTTATTTTTTTTATTTTTATTTTTTATTTTTTTTAAATGAAGCACGTCAAGTTACCAAAAAAGGGGGTCTTATTTTTGTCACCCTGATTTCTTTAATGAACAGTTTCATATTAACAACATATCTAAAGCAAGAATCATTTATGAAACGTCTGAGACCAACTGAATAACAGTTGGTAAGATTTAGCTGTAGTAGATTGTCGTGTAAGGAAGTTTGTTTACACGCGCTAGCCGTGCTGTGAACTGCCCCGTTTACTTCGTTCAAATCTCTGGCCGGCCACAAGCACTGACTGGAGGACGAGACATTTGCTGCGATTGAGCAGAGGCATGCCTCGCCTCTTCTCCACTGGCTACTGATGTTAAATGGACTGTTTGCCTTATGATGCCTGGTTATCCTGATAACGATATCCTAATGGATTCTCGTCCTAGGTTATATTATTGTGCACTGAATTAAATTTTTTTATTATTGGATGGTTTCAGATAGCCCGCCTGTTAGTTGCAATATTTAGCGGCAATTCTTACATTATTAAACAATATTATAACTTCTTTATATTTGAACATTAACATGTCGCGACGCTGAAAAAAGGTGTGTGTGGTCTATTAAAATCTTATTTTTTTATTATTGGATGGTTTCAGATAGCCCGCCTGTTAGTTGCAATATTTAGCGGCAATTCTTACATTATTAAACAATATTATAACTTCTTTATATTTGAACATTAACATGTCGCGACGCTGAAAAAAGGTGTGTGTGATCTATTAAAATCTTATTTTGTTGAATGTGTAACACATTAACCTCGAAGCAACTATCAAATTATATCTTAATAATGACATGGCCGCGAAGGAATGGCCGAGCCCATTGAGGCGCTACGCTACGATGTGCGAGGCCGTTCCCCCTCGGGGGTTCGAATCCTCCCCTTGGGCATGGATGTTTGTACCGTCTGCAGTATAAGGTTGTTCATAAGTAGTTTGTAAGTTTAAGGGCTGATGACCCCGCAGTTAAATCCCATAAGCTTAACAAAAGTTTAAACTTTTTTAAAGTATTTTTTTATGACATGGCAGTTACGTATTGATTTGAACGTCTAGTCTGTTTGTTGGTTTTGAGGGTTTGTTAATGTTTTTATTACCATTTCGATAGTCTTAGCTGCAAGCAAAGATCTAACCTTCGGGAAATCTAATGGTGAAACAAAGTACGCTGTTGTATGAACAAAAAAAAAAAAGTTTCGAACCTCTGTTATAGCCTCTGTATCTGTTAGCTGGTTCAGAAGTGAGTTTTATACACAGCTTCAAGACGAATTTGAAAGTAATGTATAAAATCCATTACTCCACGACCCTAGTTATTGGCGCTTACCTTGTATACTATCGATACACCCGGAATATTATTACTATATATCGTACAAAGAGTAAATTTGAAAGTAATGTATAAAATCCATTACTCCACGACCCAAGTTATTGGCGCTTACCTTGTATACTATCGATACACCCGGAATTTATTACTATATATCGTACAAAGAGCTTTGCAACCTACTTCGAGAAACCTACTGGAAACCTCTGAACTGAATAAAAAGACATGTCGTTTATGGCTGCTTACCATCAACAATAGTCATGATAAAGGGTTTCATTGTGTTTTATTTTTTATTTGGCCTTCATCGCCCTTCCAGAAGAACCTGCCCTAACCTGCCCTAATTCAGCATTATCATTCCTTTCCTTCCTAATTCTTATTCCTTCACCTCGTTCATAAATATTTGCCAGTTCTTGTTTCTTTTTCTTTGGACCTCCTTATCTGCTCTTCTAGGCTTAACTGAACTTCGCTCACAAATTACGCCTTCATCGGCGATGCGGTCGGGGATCGAACACAGACCTCTGTGCTTACTAGTCTATTTCGCTGCGTGGAGAGCCTTGGCAGTTGTTCCAACATTCTATGGAACACAGAAGCTGAGGTAAAGTTTGTGATGTGGAGGCGCCTTAATCGCTAGTGGTGCGATGGTCTAGTGGAGAGTAGTTTGCCTAGTAAGCAATTGTGAAGTAAGTGACGGAATAAGGATTAGGAAGAATAGGATCGATAGTGCTGCATTAGGACATTGAAATTAAACAACGGCGACAAGTGAAAATGTAAAGCAGGCCGGTAATCGAAATTGAGTCTCCACAGCTTCGGGCCAGCGGTGAACTTAACCACGTGGATCCCGGTGCTCGCCCCACGTCCGTCGCAAACTTCCACAAGTTGCATGCTTTGGCTGTAGCGCCCCGATCGTGCGAGGTCGAAAGTATGACTACATATGCTGTGAAGTGATAGAAGAAACGCCGTCTTCGCGTGTCGTAATTAATTATATTGGTATGGTGTCTGTTACTTCGGATAGCCCGAAATAACAGACATCACACCAATATAATAAGAAACGAGAATACCCAATAAGCTTCGAATCGTTGCGGAAGCAGAAGGCGGTTATACGTGATTCAGAGCAACATTAGCAGGAGAAGTTTATTTATTTAGAATGGTTAAGTGTGTAACGTGTAAGAGTGCTACTCATAAGATCCACATTTTGTATACCTTAGGCAAAAAAGCAAAGGTTTCAAACAGCTTGATAAACACTGAGGTTCACTAGAACAGAGTCAAGATCACACCAACGAAATGAAACGATTTTTAGTTTATTTCTTTCAAAGCACATGCAGTATGTTTTAACGTTGTAATTTATGATTTCATTTTAATATTGTGTATTCTTTCCTTAGTTCATAAGTAGTTTGTAAGTTTGGGGACTGATGACACCGTAGTTAAGTCCCATAAGCTTAACAAACATTTAAACATTTTTTTAAAACAAAGTTATTATACACTTGTTGTTTAGCAATGTAAGAATTACCACTAAATATAGTAACTAACAGGACGTCTATCCGAAACCAACCAATAATATAGTTTTTAATTCAGTGCACAAGCATATAGACTAGGACGACAATCCATTAGTAGATCGGTATCAGGAAAACCAGGCCTCATAAGGCACTGTCCGTCTAAGAAAAGACAGGTCCGGCCACATCCGTGAGCAGTCGAGGAAAGGCGAGGCATTCCTCTGCTCAATCGCAGCGAATGTCTCGTGCTTCGGGCCGCAAGAGGTTTACGCGGAAGTAAACGGGGCACTCACAGCCCGGCGAGCGCGTATAAACAAAGTTTCTTACTAGACATCCTACTCCAGCTAAGCCTTCCCAATGGTATTCAGTTTGCCTCAGACGTTTCAAAAATGATTCTTGTATTAGGTGTGCCGGTAATACGAAACTGCTAAATAACAACTCAGGGTGTCATAACATATGGCCACCTTTATGTGGTAACTTGACACGCTTCATTTATTAAGAAGCCTGAGTGGTCAACATACGTATCCAGCACTTTTTGTCCTAAATTTTTCGCAAAATTACTCTCCTGTTACCGCATGTGCCTTTCAACTGCAGAACACCCACGACTCAAAATACTGACAGAAACACGTTCGTATTAATGATTTAGATCCGTTGCTGTTTCGCAGATCTGGCATTCGTTGTTACAGGGGAAAGCTTCTTTATAAAGAGACAAACGAATCCATTCACTTTATTCACATAATTTTTACGACTGTAGCTGTAAGAGGACCCTGCGTTTCGCAGACGAAGCATTTCAAATTCCCAAAAATATCTCGCGCGATTTGGCCAAAGGGTCGCAAAAGTTTCCCGCCCAGAAATAGGTGTTATCTAAGTCAAATGTGAGTAGCGTGGTGGACGAGGGCTTGTATTGCAAAATTTGCGTCCCAGTTTCGATTCTCGGTACTTCGTAGAATCGTGTTCATTTTGTACTACCACTCACAGTGTTAATCTTTTATTTATGAAATTTAAATTTACATAAACATTTCAGGAAATTATTTATGTAGAAACATGATGAAAAAATTATCTGTCTGTGGAAAAAATTTACGCTGTGACTCATAGGATTCGTAGACTATTGGGTATTCTTGTTTCTTATTGTATTGGTGTGGTGTCTGTTATTTCGGATATATCCCAAATATCGGACACCACACGAATATAATACGTATCTTCACGCGAAGATGGCGTTTGCTTAATTCACTTCACCGCAGATGCGGTAACACGTTCGACCTCACACTCAAATCCGTACCGGCTCATGTAAAAGAGCATGGGCGATATGGGCGCTACAATCAAAGCGTGCGACGTGTGGAAGTTTGTCACGGACAGGGGAGGGGTGGGTGGCGACCTAGTGAAGGAAAGTGTTTATGGAGACGTCTGCTCGAAGGAGGAGGAGACACGCATTTGGTTCCCGGCCCGGCACGCATTGTTTACTTTCAACGCCCTAATGCAGCCACTGCCAATTCTTTCCTTCCTAATCCTTCTTACTTCACCTCTTTCATAAATATTTGCAAATATTGTTGCTTTTTCTGTGGGCCTATTTATCTCCCCTTGTTGCCTGAACTTTGCTCTCCAATTACGCCTTCGTCGGCGAGCTTCTACTGTGCTTTAAAAATTTTTGAAGATGTTTTAAAAACTATTCTAACGAAGACCGCAGCGGAGTGACTGAGCCTATTGAGGTGCTATGCTCCGATGCGGGAAGCCGTTCCCTGTCGGCGGTTCGAATCCCCCTCGGGTATAGATATTTGTGCTGTCGATAGTATAAGTTAGTTTATAAGTAGTTTGTAAGTTTAAGGACTGACGATTCCACAGTTAAGTAATTAAGTCCAACAAGCTTAAAAATCTGTACCCTCAGTTTCGTGTTAGTGTATTAATACAATGATACGAACGCCGATGTAGTAGGACAGCATTACACACCGGTGGGTTTCAGTTTCTACGCAGAATACAAAACCACGGTTTTTCGTCAAAAAGGTGCGTGGTTTTCAGATAAGGTCTGCCGCTTCTGAATAGGTAGTAGGCCTATTTTTCCACAAAAGTTCGAAAAACAGCTATGCTACAGTATTTGTTGGTGGCGCCAGCGTAAATGCGCAGATGCGTAAGACGAGGGCCTAGGATCGAGCCGATACTCGCAGCAGGTTTGCTTTTATAATATGCACTCATTTGCACGAGTGCACGAGAAGACAAGCTGCTAGCCGTATATTTCACATGCGTAACATTTCTGCCCAGTAAGAATTTTTGAATGGAATATAGTATCAAAGAGTTTTAACTCTACACTCAGCCAGTTCATATGATGACTTATAACAACAAAGAGAACTTTTGGATGACTGAACGAAATAGACAGTCTATTTGCGTGCAGATGTTCTGAGCAGAAAATGCAACAGAAAATGCAACAGAAAATGCAACAGAAATCGTATGAGTCACAGTGTAAATTTATCCCACAGAAAGATAATTTTTTAATTATGTTTCTACATAAATAATTTCCTTAAACGTAGGTATCGGGCGCATATCGTATGCATTTATAAATATAAAACATTATAGTAGCCACAATTTATTAGCTGAAATAATACTGAAAAACGTTGCCTTTATGTGGGTTCAAAACTTGACAAGCATATACCTAGAGTGTAATAGCTACAACGACAATCTCCGAATGCGATTGTCTCGACAGAGGCTGATAATTGCCACTCATGCATTTGCGTGTTGAAAGTCTCAACACTAGAGATCGCTGGACGGGTCTCACCTACTTGGCCCAAACTGTGCGAGAAGAAACACCAATACAAAACTTTTAAAATTTCTTCTATATCTCCCCTGTGTAGGCCATAGGAAGAGAGGAAACGCTTGACAAAAATTTTCCAACTACAGATAGACGCATTATCAGCTAATCTTGAGGATCAGCGTTGGTGCGTAGTGGCTAAGCGTTCAGCTTTTGAATAAAACAGCACGGGTTCGAAACCCGCCCCTTCCAAAATATTTTTCTTATATTAGCCTTTGCAGTTTTAACTATTAATTATGAATTTTCAGTGCATAATTAATATACACGGTTTCGTTACAACTAATTAAATTAATTAATACACCTTATTTAATCATTTAATTTTCATAATTCTATGAAGTTACAGATGAAAATAATATTTCCAAACGTTGTAGCAGGTATTTATATCTCGAAGTTATATCAAATTCCTTAGGGTGTTCGTCAACAAAGAAACATAAACTTCACACTATGCGAACTTTATGGAAGTATTTTAAGGAAGTAATTTTATCCGAAATATGCTTCGGTGCAAAACACACTTGATTCAAGGTTTAAAGTAAATGACTTTTCACTATTGCTTTTGGTACACAGAAAAAGTATCGAATCATTGCTGATGCCATGCGATTGAATGTGTTTTAATTGAGTCTCCTTTCTGCGTCAACTTTTGTGGAACACTGAAATGGTTATGTAAATTCAAATTTGATAAATAAAAGGTTAACATTGTGAGTGGTAATACAAAATGAACACGATTCTACGAAGTACCGAGAATCGAAACTGGGACGCAAATTTTGCAATACAAGCCCTCGTCCACCACGCTACTCACATTTGACGTAGACTGGGACTCAATAGGCAGTTTAGATAACATCTATTTCTATGCGGGAAACCTTTGCGACCATATTCGCTTCCCTTTGGCCAAATCGCGCGAGATATTTTTGGGAATTTGAAATGTTTCGTCTGCGAAACGCAGGGTCCTCTTACACCTACAGTCGTAAAAATTGTGTGAATAAAGTGAATTGAGTCGTTTGTCTCTTTATAGAGAAGCTTTCCGCTGTAACAACGAATGCCAGATCTGCGAAACAGCAACGGAGCTAAATCATTAATACGAACGGGTTTCTGTCGGTATTTTGAGTTGTGGGTGTTCTGTAGTTGAAAGGCACATGCGGTAACAGGAGAGTAATTTTGCGAAAAATTTAGGACAAAAAGTGCTGGATACGTATGTTGACCACTCAGGCTTCCTAATAAATGAAGCGTGTCAAGTTACCACATAAAGGTGGCCATATGTTATGACACCCTGAGTTGTTATTTAGCAGTTTCGTATTACCGGCACACCTAATACAAGAATCGTTTTTGAAACGTCTGAGGCAAACTGAATACCATTGGGGAGGCTTAGCTGGAGTAGATTGTCGAGTAAGAAACTTTGTTTATACGCGCTCGCCGTGCCGTGAGTGCCCCGTTTACTTCCGCGTAAACCTCTTGCGGCCCCAAGCACGAGACATTCGCTGCGATTGAGCAGAGGAATAGCCTCACCTCTCCTCGACTGCTCACGGATGTGGCCGGACCTGTCTTTTCTTATACGGACAGTGCCTTATGAGGCCTGGTTTGGCTGATACCGATCTACTAATGGATTGTCGTCCTAGTCTATATGCTTGTGCACTGAATTAAAAACTATATTATTGGTTGGTTTCGGATAGACGTCCTGTTAGTTACTATATTTAGTGGTAATTCTTACATTGCTAAACAACAAGTGTATAATAACTTTGCTTTAACTTGGAACAGTATCAAGTTATGATGCTTTAAAAAAGGAGTATGTGTTCTATTAAAAATGTATTCTGTTGAATGTGCAACACATTAAGCTCGAAGTAGCTTTCAAATTATATTTGAATGATGACATGGCAGTTACAGATTGATTTAAGCATTCAGGTTGTTTGTTGGTTTTAAAATTTTATTTTAATAATTTCGATAGGTTTCACTGCAAGCAAACAACTGCCAGAAATCTGAAGGTGTAACAAAGTTTGCTGTTTGTGTGACAAGAAATACAATAAGTTTTGAACCTCTTGTCATGATCTGTCAGCTGGTTCAGAAGTGCGTTTTCGTCACGGCTTCAAAAAGAATTTAAAAGCAATTTTGTGTAAGTTCTATTACATGACGACCAAAGTTGGTGACGATTACCTTCTATACTATCGATATACCGGGAATATTACTACTATATATCGTACAAAGAGCTTTGCAACCAACTTCAAGAAAAAAACAATCGGAAAACCTCCGACCTGAAAGAAAAAAAAATCAGATATCGTTTATGGCTTCTTACCATCAACAATAGTTGTGATAAAGAGTTTAACTTCTGTTTAATTTTTTAAATTTTGCCTTCATCACCCTTCCTGACCAACGTGCTTCGTCCACAATGCTTTTTATACTTGTTTCGTCTCCTGTACTATAATTGTTCACAATTTGTTAATTTATTTATTCCCTAAATTAATCTTGAAACGTTATACTGTTCTTTCTCGTTGAAAAAATACACAATATTAAAATGAAATCATAAATTACAACATTAAAACATACTGCATGTGCTTTGAAAGAAATAAACTAAAAATCGTTTCATTTCGTTAGTGTGATCTTGACTCTGTTCTAGTGAACCTCAGTGTTTATCAAGCTGTTTGAAACCTTTGCTTTTTTGCCTATGGTATACAAAATGTGGATCTTATGAGTAGCACTCTTACACCGTTACACACTTAACCATTCTAAATAAATAACCTTCTCCTGCTAATGTTGCTCTGAATCACGTATAACCGCCTTCTGCTTGCGCAACGATTCGAAGCTTATTGGGTATTCTCGTTTCTTACTACACTACACTACATATGCTGTGAAGTGATAGAAGAAATGCCGTCTTCGCGTGTCGTAATTAATTATATTGGTATGGTGTCTGATACTTCGGATAGCCCGAAATAACAGATATCACACCAATATATGGTGTGGTGTCTGTTATTTCGGGCTATCCGAAGTAACAGACACCATACCAATATAATTAATTACGACACGCGAAGACGGCATTTCTTCTATCACTTCACAGCATATGTAGTCATACTTTCGACCTCGCACGATCGGGGCGCTACAGCCAAAGCATGCAACTTGTGGAAGTTTGCGACGGGCGTGGGGCGAGCACCGGGATCCACGTGGTTAAGTTCACCGCTGGCCCGAAGCTGTGGAGACTCAGTTTCGATTACCGGCCTGCTTTACATTTTCACTTGTCGCCGTTGTTTAATTTCAATGTCCTAATGCAGCACTATCGATCCTTTTCTTCCTAATCCTTATTCCGTCACCTACTTCACAATTGCTTACTAGGCAAACTACTCTCCACTAGACCATCGCACCACTAGCGATTAAGGCGCCTCCACATCACATACTTTACCTCAGCTTCTGTGTTCCATAGAATGTTGGAACAACTGCCAAGGCTCTCCACACAGAGAAATAGACTAGTAAGCACAGAGGTCTGTGTTCGATCCCCGACCGCATCGCCGATGAAGGCGTAATTTGTGAGCGAAGTTCAGTTAAGCCTAGAAGAGCAGATAAGGAGGTCCAAAGAAAAAGAAACAAGAACTGGCAAATATTTATGAACGAGGTGAAGGAATAAGAATTAGGAAGGAAAGGAATATAGTGCTGAATTAGGGCAGGTTAGGGCAGGTTCGTCTGGAAGGGCGATGAAGGCCAAATAAAAAATAAAACACAATGAAACCCTTTATCATAACTATTGTTGATGGTAAGCAGCCATAAACGGCATGTCTTCTTATTATGGTCAGAGGTTTCCAGTAAGTTTCTCGAAGTAGGTTGCAAAGCTCTTTGTACGATATATAGTAATAAATTCCGGGTGTATCGATAGTATACAAGGTAAGCGCCAATAACTTGGGTCGTGGAGTAATGGATTTTATACATTACTTTCAAATTCGTCTTGAAGCTGTGTATAAAACTCACTTCTGAACCAGCTAACAGATACAGAGGCTATAACAGAGGTTCGAAAATTTATTTATTTATTTATTTATTTATTTATTTATTTATTTATTTATTTATTTATTTATTTTTTTTTTTTTTTTGTTCATACAACAGCATACGTTGTTTCACCATTAGATTTCCCGAAGGTTAGATCTTTGCTTGCAGCTAAGACTATCGAAATGGTAATAAAAACATTAAAAACTTCTCAAAACCAACACACAGACTAGACGTTCAAATCAACACGTAACTGCCATGTCATAAAAAAATACTTAAAAAAAGTTTAAACTTTTGTTAAGCTTATGGGATTTAACTGCGGGGTCATCAGCCCTTAAACTTACAAACTACTTATGAACAACCTTATACTGCAGACGGTACAAACAACCATGCCCAAGGGGAGGATTCGAACCCCCGAGGGGGAACGGCCTCGCACATCGTAGCGTAGCGCCTCAATGGGCTCGGCCATTCCTCCGCGGCCATGTCATTATTAAGATATAATTTGATAGTTGCTTCGAGGTTAATGTGTTAGACATTCAACAAAATAAGATTTTAATAGACCATACACACCTTTTTTCAGCGTCGCGACATGTTAATGTTCAAATATAAAGAAGTTATAATATACTTATTGTTTAATAATGTAAGAATTGCCGCTAAATATGGCAACTAACAGGCGGGCTATCTGAAACCATCCAATAATAAAAAAATTTAATTCAGTGCACAATAATATAACCTAGGACGAGAATCCATTAGGATATCGTTATCAGGATAACCAGGCATCATAAGGCAAACAGTCCATTTAACATCAGTAGCCAGTGGAGAAGAGGCGAGGCATGCCTCTGCTCAATCGCAGCAAATGTCTCGTCCTCCAGTCAGTGCTTGTGGCCGGCCAGAGATTTGAACGAAGTAAACGGGGCAGTTCACAGCACGGCTAGCGCGTGTAAACAAACTTCCTTACACGACAATCTACTACAGCTAAATCTTACCAACTGTTATTCAGTTGGTCTCAGACGTTTCATAAATGATTCTTGCTTTAGATATGTTGTTAATATGAAACTGTTCATTAAAGAAATCAGGGTGACAAAAATAAGACCCCCTTTTTTGGTAACTTGACGTGCTTCATTTAAAAAAAATAAAAAATAAAAATAAAAAAAATAAAAAAATAATAAAAACGCACTGCTTTCATTAAAGTCAGAGGACATAAAACAGCGATACCAAGACCTTGCCTGTGGGTGTTTAGTAACGTGGTCGACATACGTCTCCCTCACTTTTTGTTACAAATTTTTCGCAAAATTTCTCTCAATTTATCGCAAGTGCCTTTGAACTATAGAACACTCACGAGTCAAAATGTCGTTAGAAACACGTTTGTATTAATGATTTAGATTCGTTGCTGTTTCGTAGATCAGGCATTCGTAGCTACAGCGTAAAGTTTCTTCATAAATATTAACGGAAACTACTTCATAATCTTTATTCCCACAATTTTTACGACTCTAACAGGACACTGAATTTCACAAAAATATCGTGTCTCAGTCCGTGGATCATGGATGAGGATGTTCCTACTCCTAGAATTTTCACCCTCAAGGATTGGGGAGGGGGGGGGGAGAGACATTTCCTGAACGATTCTGTCTTTCAGTTTATACTATAGAATGTTTATGACTGACAGAGTTGATTGTGGGATGGTTTTCAAAGATTTTGTTTAAACCCTGCGAGAAGGAAGTTGACAAACTTTTCAAATTCCCAAAATATCCCGTCCGAGTTGGCTAAAGGGAAAGGGAATACGGTGGCGAAAATTTCTCACAGACAATTAGGTGTTATATAAGCTGCTTATTAACTTCCAGTCCTTGAGGAGTGTGCCTAGCATGCCGGGCGCCGTGGCTCAGCGCGCCCGGTCAGGGGGCTCAACGCCCTCTGTAATAAAAAAGCTGAGCCAACAACACACCGAACATCAACGAACAAATACGAACAGCGTCCGCAATGAACAGAACTACCCATAGAGCAAAAAAAAAAAAAAAAAAAAAAAAAAAAAAAAAAAAGCGTTGTGGACAAGTGCTTGGAGTGCCAAGTTGGAAGTCAAGGTTCGATTCCCGGTACTCCTTACATTTTTGTTCATTTCATATTACCCCTCGCAATGTAAAACTTTTATTTGTGAAATTTAAATTTACTTAAACGTTTCAGTGTGCCACGAACGTTGATGTCAAGAGGTATCTCAATTAAAACACATTCAATCCTACAGCATCAGTTCAGTGCCACATTTCCCATCCATATACTTGGTATGCACAAAAATCAACAGTGAAAAGTTATTTACTTAAAAACTTGAATAAAGTATGCTTTGCACCGAAGCATATTTCGGATAAAATTTCTCGCTTAAAATACTTTCGTAAAGTCTGCATAGTGTGGAGATTTTCTTTGACGATGAACACCCTAAGGAATGTAATATAACTTCGGCATATAAATACGTGCTACAATTTTTAAAATATTATTTTCATTTAATACTTCATCGAATTATGAAAATTAAATAATGAAATAAGATATATTAATTAAATTAGTTATAACGAAACCAAATATATATATACTATGCATTGAAATTTTTATAATTGATAACTAAAACTACAAGGGTTAATATAAGAAAAGTATTTTGGAAGGGCCAGGATTCAAACCCGTGCTGTTTCATACAAAAGCTATCTGTAGTTGGATCATTTGGCGTGAGTTTGCTCTTTTCCTATGGCCTACACAGGGGAGATATTGTAGGAATTTAAAAGGTTCATATTCGTGATTCTTCTCGCACAGATTGGGCCAAGTAGGTGAGACCCATCCAGCGATCCCTAGTGTTGAGACTTTCAACACGCAAACGTATAAGGGGATATTATTAGCCTTTCTCAAGACAATCGCATTCGGAGATTGTCGTTGTAGTTATTACACTCTTGGTATGTGCTTGTCAAGTTTTGAACCCACATAAAGGCAACGTTTCCCAGTATGCATTTATTTCAGCTAATAAATTGTGACTACTATATTGTTTGATATTTATAAATCCATACGTTATGTGCCCTGAAACCAACGTTTATAATCTGTCTGTGGAAAAACTTACGCTATGACTCACACGATCTGTTGCATTTTTCTGGTGGCAGTGTCAATCTGCTCAGAACATCTGACGCAATTAGACTGTCTATTTCGTTCATTCATTCAAAACTTCTCTTTGTCATCATATCAACTGGCTGAATGAAGATTCAAAACTTTTTGATACTATATTCGCTACCAAAATTGTTACTGAGCAGAAAAGTTACGTATGTGAAAAATACGGATTGAAACTCGTGAAAATGAGTGAATAATTAAAAATAAAAGTGCTGCGGATGTCAGATCGATCCTAGGACCTCGTGTTACGCATCTGCGCATTTATGCCGGCGCCACCCACACATACTATAGCATAGCCGTTTATCGAATCTCTGAAGGCACATAGGTCTACTACCTATTCATACGTGGCAGGAAACTACGCACGCTTTTGACGAAAAACCGTGGTTTTGTATATCTGCACAGTAACTGAAACCCACCGATGTGTAATGTTGTCCTACTACAGAATAAACGCTTGCGGCTTCTAAAACCAAGGAATTAGTTTTAGAGTCTTTCACTCCTCTAATTGCTACGATGGAGAATCACTAAAAGTCGACTCTTAGGTTTGAGATTTTACAAATTATTCAATCTACTTGTTTTTGCTGTTTGTATTACCAAATTAATGTCTGCTTCTTTGAATAGATGACTGACTTCAGTCTAAGGTGATTGTTCAGACGTCTACTTCCTGCATGATGTATTACTAGGTGCGGGTGGTTTGGCGGGTTTATGTGTTTGATTAGTATGCGAAACACATCGTCTTCGATACTCGTCAGTGACCAACTCACACTAAAAGATCTCTTTAACCTCTGGGGAAGCCAAGTGGCGAACACCGAGCTCGGCAGTATTCGGAATTCTTGTTGTCTGGATTGAAACAGGTTTATATTAAACGACTACGGATTTGAATGTCACAGCGATTTAATAGTCCTAATGTTGCTTGTACGAAAAACGTAGCTTTTGCGTCGTTATTGAAAGAAACGGAATAAAAATACAATTATGTGTTGGATACGATAGTTTAAAGAAATTAATTTGATGCAACACAATTCTCTGTTGCACATGTTTCATATAGTATTATCAATATATTTTCATGGTTACGGAATAATAATTTCCTCACAATGATTGGGATACAGATTGTTACTTAATTATCACGTGTTGAAATGTTCAAATGTCTGTAAATGTATCGGACCAAAGTGCGTGGTCATCAGTCCGTAGCTTACAAACTGCTTAAACCTAGGTAAACTAACCTAAGGACAAACACACACACCCATGCCCCAGGGAGGACTCGAACCTCCACGGCGAGCAACCGCGCGCTCCGCAGCGAGGCGCTTTAGACCGCTCGGCTACTCCACCGCGGCAATTATCATGTGTGTTTGTTATTGTTACGTGAGAAACATAATGAGCCATATTTCAAAATATAAGAAAAATGTGAAAGAGTCAGTAATCGAACTGTCGCTCATTGATCAGTAGTTGGCCATTTGGCGAGATAAATAAGCTTATCTTTATCATTTGTTTGCTTCTCTGCACATTCATTTGACATATTCTTATCTGGTATTATAATAGCCCAATATGTTGTCGAATGCTTACTATTAGGCATTTCAATAAGACAAGGAGTATGGAAAAGTACCAAACATCTGAGGAGAACTGTAATTTGTGGTGACACAGCTGGCTTATGTTTGTTAACTTTGTGCTGATGTCTTAGTTGCAACATGAACCGAAAGTAAACCAGTGGAAATGACACGATACCTTCACTATCGGAAATACCATCAGTGATCTGCGGCGCCAAACGGTTATCGTCTTTATAGCGCAACCGAGGCGGTGGGCGGAAACCGTCAGCGATACTCGGAATATGATGCACCGTGATGTAACACTTAGCTTCAGAACAAAGTCCATTCATGTAATTGAATTAATTCTATGATATGCATGCAGTTTTTCCATTTGAATGTGTCAGTAACGTCCGAAAATATTCACGGACTGCAGCATCTCAATTCTAATTGCTGTCTTTGTTCAGTGAAACTATAAGAGAAGAAATGTGGAAAGGAAGTTTTCGGTCGCAAACAGCTTAAAACGATATGGTTAATACGCAAAGCAGTTTCTAATATCAGTTTTCGAAGTCGCCTTCTCGTCGCATAGAAAGCACGCATGTTGTTACAACTGGCTGCGATACTGGAAGATAACATTTTTCCCCTCAGATTTCGTGTCAGATGGGTAATCGACAGTATGTACGATCGTGTTGCCTAGCTGTATATACTTCCCACCAAGCAGCAGAACTTTGCGGTTGTGTATAGCGATTAGGCGAGGGGTCTCGCGAATTCTGTCACCGACTGTACTCCCTGTGCAACATCTTTGATGAGATGACAGAGTGAATAGACAAATTTGTGATTTACAATCGCGGATGTCAAAGGTGGTTTAGCTGTCTGAATTTAATCCAGTGAGCTAAGTTGAAAATTTATGGCCAGATTCTCTATCCCCTAAGGCACCCAAGATACGGTGGATATGACAGCTGCAGTAAGTACCGGGCCACGCTCCATGTCAGATACAAACTCTCAACATGTATTCTACACTACCACCGTAGTGTCTCTTCCATATGCGTTTCCCTAACTCGCGACCATTATCAGCCGATTCCCGTCAAGAGATCAAACTTCGTGAAATCCGAAATGAAATAAATTAAAAAACACAATGTTGTGTGTGTTCTACAATTTTTTTAAATAAATAAACTTTTAGAACACACGCAAAATTGTGTTTTTTAATTTATTTGATTATGTACTACCAAGAAACGACTGAAAAATCAGTAAAAAAAAAATCCGAATTGAAAATTAAGGGCAATTTTGCCCGCTGTAGCTATAAATATACAGATATGAACATAAATATGGTGTAGGTTTTTTCGGGAATGCCCGTTACCAAAATTTTAAACGAGTTGCGTACTTTCCGTGACCACCGCACTAAACTATATGTTGCCGTGTTTATACACTTCTCAAAACAATTACGAGATCAGGTGAGATATAACATACAATGTACATATGTTAACGTATGTAATTCAGATATTGTTTGCAATTGTGTCTTAACTTTTTACTTGAGGTTTTCATGATGTTTACTTAGTGGGAGACACTATGGGGCAACCGTAATATTGAAAACGTCATTCACATTGTCCTCTAATTAGGTGTGTGTTCACCTCGGACGGCCAGTAAAAAATGTTCAAATATTTGTATAGCTTATGGAATTTAATTACGGGGTCATCAGTCCCTAAACTTACAAACTACTTATGAACTAGCTAACACTAAGGACGACACAAATATCCATTCCCGAGGGGGATTCGAACCTCCGACCGTAGTGGGCGTACAGACCGTGACTGACACTGCCAGTACAATTGCACACCTGCTGGGCATGCAAAGTATAAGGTTATTCGACAATTCTTTCATGAGTGCTATATCATGCTTTGCAACCGTTTTGGGAGGTGCTGGTCTGTCTGCAACTCTTCTACATCTACATAGATACTCTGCAAATCACATTTAAGTGCCTGGCAGAGGGTTCATTAACCACTTTCATAACATTTCTCTACCCATCCATTCTCTAATAGCGCGCGGGAAGAAAGAACACCTAAATCGTTCCGTTTTCTATCTGATTTCTCTTATTTTGTTGGGATGGTCATGTCTCCATAAGTAAGTGGGTGCTAGCAAAATATTTTCACATTCAGAAGTAAAAGTCGGTGATTGAAACTTCGCAAACAGATCACGCCGCAATGAATAACGTCTTTCTTTTCATATTTCCACCCCAATTCGTGCAACATTTCCGTTACGCCCCCCCCCCCCCCGTAACGGGATAAAACAAAACGAGCTGCCCTTCTCTGAACATTCTCAATGTCTCCGTCAGTCCCACCTGGTCAGGGTCCCACAAGGGGCAACAGTACTCCAGGAGAGGACGCACAAGTATGATGTAGGCAGTCTCTTTGGTGGAGTTGGTGCATCGTCGAAGCGTTCTGCCAATCAAACGTAACCTTTGATTCGCCTTCCGCACAATATTTTCTGTGTGTCCTCTCCAGTCAAAGTTGTTCGTAATTGCAACTCCTAGGTATTTGGTAGAATTTACGACCTTAAGGTTTGACTCATTTATCGCGTAATTGAAGTTCAGCTGATTTCTTTTAGTGGTTGCTTCACACTTTTATTTATTTAGTGCCAATTGCCAATTTTCGCACCATGTAGAAATTTTGTCTAAATCGCTTTGCACTGGCTTTTGATCCTCTGTTGACTTCACTAACCGATAAACGACAGCACCATCCGCGAACAGTCTAAGGGAGCTATTCAGATTGTCTCCTAAATCGTTTATAAACACGAGGAAGAGTAGGGGACCTATAATCCTTCCCTGTGGAACGCCAGATATCACTTCTGTTTTACTCGATGACTTACCGTCAATTACAACGAACTGTGTCCTTTCTGATAGAAAATCGCGAATCCAATCGCACAATTGGGGAGATATTCCATAAGCACGCAATTTCATAAGAAGCTGCTTGTGGGGTACAGTGTCAAAAGCTTCCCGGAAATACAGAAATATGGAATCGATTTGAGATCCCTTGTCGATGGCACTTAACACTTCATGTGAATAAAGGGCAAGCTGTGTTTTGCAAGAGTGATAGTTCATAATATTCGAAAAAAGTATATGTTCCAAAATCCTACTGCAAATCGACGTCAATGAGGGTGGCCTGTAATTTTGGGGATCACTCCTATTGCCTTTCTTGAATATTGGAGTAACTTGGGCAACTTTCCAGTCTTTGGGTACGGATCTTTCGCTGAGTGATCGGTTGTAACTTATAGCTAAATACGGAGCTATTGCATCAGCATACTCTGAGAGCAATCTAGTTGGTATACAATCTGGACCGGAAGATTTGTTTTTGTTTAGTGACTTAAGTATACTCAGAAGCGAGACGTCTGACAGACAGGCTTATTAGAAGAAAGAAAAGAGAACATGGGAAGAAGCTATTGGTGGCAGTTGAGGAATCGAAGAAATCACCTCGCTCCTTTTTTAGGATGGCAGGGTTTGCTCGAGGCAATTATAAACAGCAGACCTTAATTCTAACAGATAAAGAAGGAAATGTGGTACCTCCTATGGATCAAGCAAATCATTTTGGAAAACATTTTGAAAAATTACTAAATGTAGAACCTGTAAAGGGAATCACAGAACAAGAGTGGGTGTTAACTGAAGAAGAGGAGGAAGTTCCTGAACCTTCAATTGATTCGATAAGAACAACTGTAGAGTCACTAAAAAACTATAAGGCTCCAGGAGGCAGTGGCATTACGGCAGAACTGGTTAGAAATGGAGGAGAAGTTTTACTGGAGACTCTAAGACAGCTTATTGTCAAAATCTGGGCAAATGAGTATATACCGACTGAATGGAAGAGAGCAATAGTATGCCCAATTTAAAAAAAAGGAGAGGTCACTCAAGTAGGCAATTATCGAGGAATCTCGTTGCTTGAGATAGGTTATAAAGTCTTAACCTCCGTGTTACTTGGCCGTCTGAAACCTATTCTACAAAAGATCATAGGACCGTACCAGTGTGGGTTCATGACAGGACGCTCAACCATTGACCACATCTTTACACTACGACAACTAATGGAGAAATACTATGAATTTGATAGAGAACTACACCTCATATTTATTGACTTCCGACAGGCGTATGACAGCATAAATCGGACTGCACTATGGAAGATAATGGAGGAGGTAGGTATCACACGAAAATACATCAAACTGGTTGAAGCATGCTATATAGAATCAAGCTGCCAAGTAAGGTTCGCAAATAAAATGTCAGAGCCTTTCACTGTTCGAAACGGATTGAGACAAGGAGACCCCTTGTCTCCAGTGCTATTCAACATTGCTCTGGAAAAGGTACGACGCGAAATTGGCAATGGCAGGGAGATGGAGATCATGGGGTTTGACACAGTCTTGGCTTTTGCAGATGACGTGGTGATTATGGGAGAATCACTTGATCAGATAACATCTGACACCGCTAGATTTATGAAAGAGGCAATCAAAGTGGGATTAGTGGTCAACGACGAGAAAACTAAATATATGATCATCTCACGACGACAAGATTTCCCTAACAACATCAATATTGACGGACATAATTTTGAACGAGTGGAGAGATTTAAGTACCTGGGGTCGATACTATCTAGTAAAAGCGAGATAGAGAAAGATATTCAACAGAGGATTGTTAATGCCAATCGTGCATATTTTGGACTCAATAATTTATTCAAGTCACACTTGGTCTCACAAAACAGCAAGATCAAACTATACATGGCAGTTGTAAGACCTGTTCTGTTATATGGTTGCGAGACATGGGCAACCTCACAAACACTGGAAGAGCGCATTTGTGCATTCGAGAGGAAAGTGCTCAGAAAGATCTATGGGCCTACATTTAATATAGAAAATGGAAGATGGGAAAGGAGACAAAAAGAGGACCTGTACCAACGTTTTGGAAAAGTAGACGTTGGTAGGTACATCAGAGGGCGACGACTTCAGTGGTTGGGACATGTCATAAGAGCTGGAGAATCTATTCCTAACCGAGCGTTTAACTCTCAGCTGATCGGAAGACGTCCAAGAGGTCGTCCAAGGACTAGATGGAAAGATAGGGTGATGAGAACGTTGCAGCAGGTAGAACCAATAGCATCCCTTGAAGATGCGATGGACAGAAGAAAGTGGCTCAACATCTGCAATAGATACCTGCGACTGTGATTGGGACAGTACTCCTTCCTATGTGACTGATTTTGACAGTGAACTTTATATAGTAATTAATCTTTTTAATATTTCTTTTGCTTTCTGTCATGGGTCTTAATGGCCTGTTATGTACAATAAATGATGATGATGATGATGATTAGTGACTTAAGTTGTTTTACTACTCCAGGAACAGCTACTGCTAAGTTTCGCATGCTGGCAGCTGTTGTTGGATTGAATACTGGAGTGTTCACTTCGTCTTCTTTGGTGAAATAAAGCTGTGTTTAGTAATTCTGCCTTAGCAGTACTGTCATCGGTAGTATTACCATTGCTATCGCGTAGTGAAGGTATTGTTTGTGTTTTGCTGCTAGTGTACTTCGCATATGACCACAATTTCTTTGGATTTTCTGCAAGATTACGAGACAGGATTGCGTTTTGGTAACTACTATGGGATTCTCGCATTGAAGTCCGCGCTAGGTTGCGAGTTTCAGTAAAAGATTGCCAGTCTTGTGGATTCTGTGTCTTTTTAAATTTTGCATGCGTTTTTCTTTGTTTCTGCAACAGTGATCTGACCTGTTATGTGTACCATGGGGGGTCAGCCTCCTCTTTTATTAATTTATTTGGTATAAATCTCTCGATTGCTACTGATATTATGTCTTTGAAAGTAAGCCACAACTGATCTACACTCGCATTTTTAGTTTTGAAAGGCTGGAGACTATCACTTAAGAAAATGTGAAGTGAATTTTTATCTACTTTATTGAATAGATATATTTTTCGTTTATCTTCTGCTAAGTACATCCGAGACCTGTTTAATCGGCTTTAAGTTCGGTGAACAGGTTGGCCAGTCCATTTCTTCAAGTCCTTCTGCTTCAAGCATGTTGTCCAACGGTGCAACTCCGTGGGATCGCGAGAAGGAACCCATCTCGTATGCCACCAGAGTAGAGCACAACAAAATGTCTTATCTGAGCAGTCTAAGCGTCACTCTGAACGACATAGAGGTTCGTACGTCCGCAAACACTGACTCCTCCCCACACCATTTGTCCACTAACGTGATACGGCTTTGCTTCCTGCACGTTCTCTCCAGACGAGGAACGACGATTGTCCGACTTCACAATGCACATATCGCTCTCCGTGCCATTGCTTCGGTTATGTCAAGTTGTTGTAGCATTGCACTACCTTCTCACTAAGCTATCTGAACTCAACAACTTGTCTAATTCGTTTGATAAAGACAAGCCAACACTAACCCCATCTGCAGAATCTTTCTGTTATCACCATTATCTCAGTTGCCATAATATGATTGTTTCCACTCTGTAGATCCCAAAGAAAGACGTCGAACCATTTTAGTTCATTCTGGCGATGACAATTCTTCAGAACCTAGATATCCAAATGATTCATTAATTATTTTGCCTATTGTAGGATCGTATCATATATAATATTAATACTTGTTCCATAGAACATGAATACGACACTTCGTACATGTGGAACGTGTCATGTTAATGAAAGGTGTCTGTACAAGACGTTACATTACACAAAATATTATATGACATAATTTTTTACAGATTTTCTAATTTACATCTAAAAACTCGTTCAATGAGTGGAAGCAGTTGTCATTCAGAAATTCTTTTAATTATCATTGTGTTTCATCCCTGAATCATGGATTAAGTAACGTTTCTTCGATTCGTTACAGGTATGAGAAGAACCTCGTGTCAGCGAAAAACCTCAACATCAAACGGAACTTATTTACGGGTCTGGGATTCGGCATCCTGTGGTTCTTCATCTACGCCAGCTACGCACTGGCCTTCTGGTACGGTGTCGGCCTCATCATCAGGGACATGAACAAAACTGACGACAAAATCTACGACGCCGCAACCATGATCACGGTGAGTATCTGCATTAACCGTACCTCAAACATCTCTTATAATTTAATTGTATGCTTAAGGAAAGTCATCTGAATTTTGATTCTTTATCTCCCGACATAAAGGACCATAGTTCATAGTAAACAATGGCAAAGGATCCACTCCACTGTGACAGAACGGCGTTCTTTGGTTTGGTGGTGTAGGTCCCTAACATTCTTTCTCTATAGAAATTTAGGAGAAAATCTGAATAAGTTCTTTGCAGATGATGTCTTTCATTCGTCAACTTAAGTTATAAAATGATCATAGCCTACTGCAAAAAGTGTTAGATGTGTGGTGTGGACACTGGTAATAATGAAAAGTGTGACGACATTCACATGAGCACTAAAAGATAACTTTGAACTTCATTTACTAGCTAAATCAAAACAAAAGCCGTAAACTAAACTAGATACGATTGATGGAAAGAAAACGTATAAAATTTTATGGTTGCGAAACAAATACTGTTTTTTATTGGGTAACATAAAATGCAATAGAAATATTAAATAGGCTGCTTACATTGTGCTTTCCCGTCTATTTTCGACTACTGCTGCGCAATGTGAGATCGTTATCAGTTGGGATTGACGGAGGACATCGGAAGAGGACACAGAACGGCAGTTCGTTTGGTAAATCGCGAAACAGGTCAGACAGTTCACGGAAGTAGAAGTGGAATTCAATACGACAGTGGTGTTTCTTTTTGATGAGAGATCAACGATTACGAAATTCCTTTCAGTGACTGTTTTCTTCTGAGCTAAAACATGTTGTTGACTCCGACATACATAGAGACAGAAATTTTCAAGATAAAAGAAATCATTATTAGAACGGACTATTAAGGTTTTATTTCTTCACGCGCGCTATTTGAAACCGGAATGATTGAAAGACATGCAATTTAAAATTCTCTGGTAAATGGGAGATACTAAAAGAAATCCCTGATGCTGCATCACGCACACTACATGACAGATTCATACAAACACGTTATTACCGCAAAAGACACGGTACAAACAGGCAGAAGAATAAGGGGGCAACACAAACAGTGACACAAACACAAGTGTAAGGACGAACACAACAGCAGCTGCAAACAACAACACTCTCCACGATCTTATCATACCTGCTAGATAGCGCGTATACTTTGAAAACATTTATACAGTAAATTAACACACAGACAGCTGCAGAAAGGCGAAAACTATTAACTAATGCTAATAAGTAGGAACGTTGGCTAGACCATCTTCTGGTTATTGTACACGAAACATAGATGTAAAACCTGTATATAAATTTAGAAACACCCAACTGGTATGCAATACACTATAACAAAGATGTAGCGGTAGGGGAATGGCTAACACTTAAGGCATTTTATTTTACCCCAAATGGCTTGTCCTAATTTTAATTAAATTAGTGCTAATTCAAGTACGTTTAGTGTACTACAAAAAAGTATAGTTCGTACTACGTTTGCACTACACTAAGGAAGCGGCTACTCGGGTAGCAGAGTACTTGTGAAGTGCACATGTTTTTTTATTTTTTTTTTATTTTTATTTTTTTTTTTATTTTATTTTTTTTTAGGCTAGGGGCTAGCTCTGATGAGCACTCGCATGTCACCATCATTCAAACAGCGAATTCAGACCGCGTTCAGCACAAAAATTCGACTGTCAAGTTATTATTCGTGAACGTCCAAAGCATTAAAAACAAAGTTCACGAATTTTCCTCGCTGCATGGAAATTATGCTGATCAGCTGGCTAAATTATGATGTGGCAAGTTCAGAAATATTTAGTGAGGCGTGGAATGTATATTGGAAAGATAGATCGCACGCAACTGGAGGGAGAGTGTTCATCGCCGTGGACAAAGGCATTGTTTCTACTGAGATAGAGGTTGGAAGTAACTGTAACGTTATCTGGGCACTTATAACAGGTCTAAGAGAAGTGAAGTTAATAGTTGGGTGTTTTTGCCGGCGCCCTAGTGCTGCTGTAGCAGTTTTAGAGTCATTCAAAGAAAGTCTACGCCAGCAAGTGCTTAGGTATCGGGGCCATGTAATATTAGTCGGGGGAAACTTCTATCTTAAGAGTATAGATTGGGACCTCTTTAGTTACATTTCAGGTGCTACAGACAAGCAGTCTTGCGAGCTACTCTTGGACAAATTCTCCGAAAACTGTCTTGAGCAGTTAAACCGGCAACTCACGCGAAATGGAAATATTTAAATCTTATAGCTACGAACAGGCCTGATCTTATTAACGCTGTCTGTGTAGAGAGAGGAATTAGTGATCACGACATCGTCGTAGCGTCGATGGTGAACAAAATTCATAAACCAATCAAGAAGGCGAGTAGCGTGTTTTTGTTAAGAAGAGCCAATAAGCAGTTGTTAGGAACGCAGTTAGAAAATAAATCGACATCTTTTAGTTCCGGTACAATAGATTTAGAGGAATTGTGGACTTCATTTAAATGCATTGTAAATAAAGGGCTAGAGAAATATGTGCCTGTAAAGTTGATTAAGGATGGAAAAAATCTACCGTGGTATAATAATAATGTTTGAAAGCTACTGAGAAAGCAAAGACTATTGCACTCTCGGTTCAAAAAACGAACACGTAAATGCGTCTATAAAAAGATCGGTGCGCGAAGCATACAATAATTACCACAGCTATAACTTAGTAAAAGATCTTTCCAAAAGCCCGAAAAAATTCTGGTCCCATGTAAAATCAGTAAGTGGGTCAAAGCCCACTATCCACTCACTCGTTGATCATTCCAGGTCAGTATCAGAGGAAGGCAAACTGAAAGTTGAAGTTCTAAATTTAACCTTTGAGAAATCTTCCACGCAGGAGGACCGCACAAATGTGCTATCATTTTATCAACGTAATAACTCCAAAATGGAGGACATAATATTTCCGGTGTAGAGAAGCAGGCAAAAGAGCTAAATACAAAAAAGTCTCCTGATCCGGATGGAATACCTGTTCGGTTTTACAAAGAGTATTCTGCGTCATTGGCCCCTTACTTACCTTGCATTTATCGCGAATCTTTAATTCAGCGCAAAGTTTCAAGTGATTGGAAAAAAGCGGAGGGTACTTCAGTTTATAAGAAAGGAAAGAGAACTGACCCACATACTTAGAGGCTAAAATCATTGACATCAGTTTCCTGTAGAATTTTGGAGCACGTTCTCAGTTCGAATATAGTAAATTTCCTTGAGATGGAAAATATTTTTTTTTATAATCACCACGAGTTTAGGAAACATCGTTCATGTGAAACTCAGCTTGCCTTTTTCTCACATGATATCTTGCGTGCCATGGATGAAGGGCAACGGGCGAATTGTGTTTTTCTCGATTTCAAAAAGGCGTTTGACGCGGTGCCACACTGCAGACTCCTGCAGCATATGGAATAAGTTCACAGATTTGTGACTGGCTGGAAGAGTGTCTAAGTAATAGGACGCAGATCGTTGTTCTCGACGGCCAGTGTTCATCAGAGAAGAGTGTATCGTCAGGCGTGCCCCAGGGAAGTGTGATAGGACCGCTATTATTTCCTATCTATATAAATGATCTGATGGACGGAGTGAGTTGTAATTTGAGGCTGTTTGCTGAGAATGCTGTGGTCTATAGGAGGGTGTCGTCTTTAATTGACTTTAATAGCATACAAGGTGACTTACACCAAATTTCTATTTGGTGCGAAGAATGGCGGCTATTTCTCAATGTAGAAAAATGTAAAGTTATGCGCATGAATAGGAAAAACAATCCCATAATGTTCGAGTACAGCTTTAGGAGTGAGCTTCTTGATGCAGTCGCGTCGTTCAAATATCTAGGCGTAACATTGCAGAGTGATATGAAATGGAGCTAATATGTAAGTATAGTTGTGAGTAAGGCAGACAGCCGACTTCGGTTTATTGGAAGAATTTTGGTCTTGAGTATTGCTCAAGTATTTGGGACCCGCAGCAGATCTGTTTAAAGGAAGACGTAGAAGCAGTTAAGAGGCGATCAGTTCGGTAGGTTAGACCAATGAGCGAGTGTCATGGAAATGCTCCGGAAACTCAATTGGGGATTGCTGAATGAAAGACGTTTATTTTCATAGATTTCTGTTGAGAAAATTTACAGGGCCGGAATTTGAATCTGAGTGTAGAGCGCTCTTCCTGCTGTCTACTTACGTTTCGCGTAATCATCACAAAGACAAGAGAAATTAGGGCTCGTATGGATGAATATAGGCATTCTCTCTTTCCTCGTTTTATTTTGGAGTGGAATAAGAAAGGAAATGCCTAGCATTGGTACAGTGTACCCTCCACCACGCACCTTACGGTGGATTGCGGAATATTTATGTACATGTAAATGTTACATCAATTTATATATTTTTAATCTCTAAATTTTTGCACTATTCGGTATTGCCCGCCAAGTCGGATAATGGCAAACACATTTATTAAAAAACAAATAATAATGGAAATTAAAAATCGTCACAACATTTTAAAATTAATCCGTATTTTGTTGAATATTTAGGCAAACGTAGTAGAGTTCAGTAGTAGAGATCTATTATAAGGACAATTAGGTTAAGTTTTAAGGATAAAAGCAGACAACATCAGTTTTTTCTCAGTGGCACATTCCACGTTGCATAAGGAAACCATTGAAGTCTTAGAAAACACAAGTGCCACTAATATTTTTACACAAATATCACACTGGTAACCCTCTGGAGTGTCCCAACTAAAGCACAAAGTATGTGCCCATACTCCACACGAAGTGCATCTGTACCAAAGTTCACCATCCTGCCCAAAGTCATCACAGAGAAAACACTTCTTTTTGTCGGTCACCATTATCGTCCAATTCATCATCAACACACAGATCGATGTTGCTTATATCTTCTTCCGATGTGCTAAAATTCCTTGAGGAGTTTTTCCTTAGCCTTTGGCTCGACTTCCATTGGTAATTTCCCTTTCCCTGCAGGGACACCTTTTCCGCATTTCTTTGGCTCTCTCTTAGATTTATTTATTTTTGCTTTTATATCTTTTGAGAATTTTTTGTCATTCGTTTTAAGTTTATTTTCTTTTTTAATTTTCTTTTTGCGTTTAACTTCAAGAACAGCCTTCATTGGTGTTGAGGTCAGTATTTGCGATTGTTGTTTTCGCCTGCCTCTTTCTTTAGGTGGATCATCTAGTAGATTACAGGTTGTGGAGATTGGTAAAAGCTTTTCAAAAGACATTCCAGGGGATGCTGCAGCTTCACTTGTAGAAGATATGTTTCCTTTGGATGGCTTGAAGGTCATGATTGTTGATTTTGTAGTCACGAATCTTTTACAAGAAAGTCTTCATCTGTAAATATATTGATTGAAAGAGTGGATCCCTGTCTTTTCAACTCCAGAGATACCTTTTGAGACTGTTGTGACTTTACCGTAGGCCTTTGCAAAGAGACCAGCCACGTCGAAAGGTGTGATCTTTTCAAACTGTTTGCCTTTCAAGTAAATGTCGCACTCCTCATTGTAGGTGGCTTTTAAAAAATTTTCAAATGTTTGTAAAGTCTATGGGACTCAACTACGAGGCTATCAGTTCCTAAACTTACAAACTACTTATGAACTAACTAAGACTAAGGACGGCACAAATATCCATGCCCGAGGGGGGATTCAAACCCCCGACCGTAGTGGCAGTGCAGACCGTGACTGGAGCGCCTCAGTCTCCTCGGCCACTGCGGCCGGCAGGCGGCTTTTAAATCAGAGTAGTAGGACACATCTGATGGATGTAGAAGGTGTGATGTGGTTGTGGAGAGGGGGAGGAAACGGCCACAATATCATGATTTTTTTTTCTTTTTTTTTTTTTTGTAGGCCTTCTATGTTTAAAGAAGTGATCAAGCCATTCTCGAAATAAGTCCTCATTAGTCAAAATGTTCAAATGTTTGTACAGCTTATGGGACTTAACTACGGGGTCATCAGTCCCTAAACTTACAAACTACTTATACTAGGACGGCACAAATATCCATGCCCGAGGGGGGATTCGAACCCCCGACCGTAGTGGCCGTGCAGACCGTGACTGAAGCTCCTCAGTCCCCTCGGCCACCGCGGCCGGCTCCTCATTAGTCCATCCTGAATTTGAGCAAGAGTAGATCGCACCAGGCGGTCCGACCTTCTGCAACAAAGGCGTCATCACGGTACGAGGGGATATGAACATTGAAGGAACAGATTGGCCAGCTGCACTCTTACAGCACACTACCGTGATTGTCTTCCCTCGTTCCCAGTTTGTCACTGCCCCAACTCTTTTCTGGCCCTTCTCTGGTACCACAACACCACTTCCTTGCACCATAGAAATCCCGGTTTCATCCATGTTCCACATCGCTGTTGGCTCAAATTTGCGTTTTTCCAAACAACTCCTGAATTGGCAAAGAATTTACCAACATCCTGACGGTTAAATCCCACGATATCATTAATGCTAGTACCTCTTGCTTACAGATAGTTAGTTCGTGGTTTCTTCTTATATAACCATAAAACCAATCCTTACCAGTGATTTTGATATGATTCTTTCCAGCGAACGAGAAGACAGCACGCCGAATATCCTTTAGTGTATGTCCATGGAAAACATTAGAAAGATGAATAATGTATTCGGCAAATTCAGTTTCTTGCTCGTTCGTAAAAGTTGGATGACGTCCAAGAGACGGCAGTTCGGATTTTTCCATAGAAATCTTGTCATGCAAAGTTGTATCAGGAATGGTGTGTAGCTTTGCTGCTTGTCTAAGTGATTTCCCACTTTTACCATATCAATAGCAGCCTCCAGAGCTTCTTTAGACCACTTAGCTTTATTAGTTTACGTTTGCGCTTGCTTGGCATTTGAAACAATTGAATCCCACTATAAAACGTGTAAAGTAAGCGACAAATATGGGGAGGGTAATGGCGAACAAACGACGGGGAATACCGAACAGTGTACACTATTGCCCGAAACTAGGACTTCATTAAAAAGAAATATATCTTGTAAAGAAACGGTTGCTTATTTATTTTAATCTCTACTATATTCGTATTGAATATGTGTTAGACGATCACTGAGCATATTATTAAAAAGATCAATAGTGAATAATAATGTATACATACCTTAAATCATAAGGTAATGTTATTAGATCGCAGTCGCGGTATAGTGGCCGAGCGTATTGAGGCGCTATGCTGCGATGCGCGAGGACGTTTCCCGTCGGGAGTTCGAATCCTCCCTCAGGCACTGATGTTTGTGTTGTCTTTAGTATAAGGTAGTTTATAAGGATTTTGTAAGTTTAGGGACTGATGACCCAGCAGTTAAGTCCCGTAAGCTTAACAAACATTTGAACATTTTCTTAGATAGTGAATACTGAAAATGCACTTTCGTCATCCACTAACTCAACTTATCTGGCAAGATGGCGTGGTCGATTTCCACTAGACTTCAGCAACTCACGGAACTAAGAAATTATACGTCTAGAGAGGGAAGGATATGTGTTCGGTATTGCCTGCTGTTCATCACTACCCGGTTCTCCCCTACAGACATACCAATTGTTATCAATCGTAACTTAACACACACACACACACACACACACACACACATACATACATACACATACACATACTTAGGCACGTGCACGCTTTCAAATCTAAGTGTGAAGGTATAGTCATAGACTTATGGAGCTGAATAAAGAGAATTTTCTGTATAGCACAGCATCTTTATTTAGAGAGCATTACCTTACGCAAATACTTCCAAGACTCCGAGATATCCAGATCAGGATAGACGGTGTCGACAGCATCTAATCTTTCCCACTGTATCTATCCCGTCTTCTTTCTAATTATATTTCTCAATAAACATCTACTGTTTATAAATTCCTCTACTTAAATTCCATTAAGTCTAAAGATTTTATACTTCAATATTTATCACAGTAGAAAATAGAATATAAAAAATACCATTTTGAATATTGTACAGAAAGTAAAAAAAAAAAAAAAAAATGGTCCATTTATTTACATGGGAAATGGGTCATGAAAAAAGATAGATGCAGATATAAATGTATTTATCCGATGGATTGTTTTTTACAGTTTGACTTCATAAGATATACAACTTTAAATTATTCAACTGGTATTATTTCACCGCGGCAGAGGGGCCGAGCCCATTGGGACGCCTATGCTGCGATGCGCGAGGCCGTTCCTCGTAGGGGGGTTCGATTCCCACCTCGGGCATGGATGTTTGTGCTGCCTTTAGTATAAGATAGCTTATAAGTAGTTTGTAAGTCCAGGAACTGATGACCCCGCAGTTACGCCCCATAAGCTTTAAAGACATTTGAACATTGGTACTGCTTTACCTTTTATGTGAGCTATTTTCAGGGCCTATTGTAATGACTTCTTTCCACTCACCTCAGGTGTTCATGGGCGTGATGACAGGTTCCATGTCTCTGGGAATGGCCTCTCCGTTCGTGGAGGCCTTCTCCATCGCCAAAGGCGCGGCTGCTAAGGTGTACTCCGTCATCGACAGAGAGTCTCTGATCGACAGCATGTCCGAAGAGGGCGAGCGGCCGGACAAAGTCGAGGGCTCCATCAACTTCAGGAATGTCCACTTCGAGTACCCATCCCGCAAAGGCGTGAAGGTAAGTACATTACATTCACTTTGTTGTGTAACTTAGTTTATCCGAACGCATCTGACAGCAGATGCAATTTCATTCCTGCTGATTGTTCCGTTTTATAATTATTCTACACTTTACTCTTTCAAGTATTCTAATGTTGTCATTCTCATACACTTCTTTCAGATTTTGAAAGGGCTGAACCTTAGCATCAAAGGTGGTGAGACGGTAGCCCTGGTCGGAAGTTCTGGCTGTGGGAAGTCTACTTGCATACAACTCATACAGAGATTCTACGACCCTATAGATGGAGCGGTAAGTACCTATAGCGCAGACAAGGTCAGAATATCTGCTGTTGAATTTATACTGCCAATAGTTACCTTATTAAATAAGTAAAACAATATAGCCATATTTTTAAATGACAACATTCTCGACTAACCTTAGGCATATTAGTCGACCACTCATATACATGTAGAAATCCCGAGACTGTAAGTCTTCGTTCTATCCCAGATATAAACAGTCTGCTAGTATAAAACTAACGATGGTTCTAGATCAGTTGATAAGTACTTTAGTGGGTTAGTTCCTCGAAACTTTACACTTAACATTTATCAAAAAGTTTGAAATTTGAAATCAATTTTTCTCTAATGAAACACAGGAATTTTTGTCTTACAGCAGATTCTGAAATTATTCGGTATTATTATCAGAAACCTTCCAGAAATGTTCAATTATTTTTTTTAAAAAAACGATAACACTAAGTTTCAACAAGCCAACGTGTAAAATTTAAATTATACATTCTTATCCGATCTAATAGGTTAGGTACCATCTCCATAACTGGCTATATTTATGTATATTTTGATTATACCAGATACATTCGTCTCTCAGTTACAATGACCCAAACAGTTATATCTCCTCTACAACACTGGAAAGATAGAGCAAAAAATTTCCTCTTCAGGATAGTGTCACAATCACCAAGACTACACAAAGTAGTATTTATACAGTCGTAAATTATAGCTGATCTTTATTGTGTTACTTATGTAATCGTTTCGATATCACAATAATATCATATTTAGTAACACCATCTTCAGGCCTTGTCAGTGCTATCTACCTATTCACATGAATAGTCAAAACGGACGTATTTGCCGGTTTTCCGCAGACCCTGAACAAACATGTCACCTCACACGTGTGGCAGCAACTGAGTTTGACATGTCGTCACATGTGTGAAGTGACACATGTTCATTCAGGAGCTGAGGAAAAAGTGGTAAATACGGCCATTGTGACTATTCACGTAAATAGGTAGATGGCATTGACATGGCCTGAAGATGGTATTACTGTGATATCGAAAACAGTTTCGTAAATAAAACAATAAAGATCAACGAAAATTTAAGGTTGTTCGTGTACGTATAAATTCTTTCAATAACAACTACCCCAAATTCCTTACAACATGGATTTATATCTAGAGAACAGTCATGTCTGTGGCTAATCACACAGTAACAACTCTGAAAAACGAAAAGTAAAATAATAACTGAATTCGAAAGAGTTTCGAACACACTTCTCATTCTTCGCAGTCCAATACTGTGACACCACAACCACGAAGCCATGAGACTTAAATGTTTAATTTTACGCATCTATAGATATGACTGTTCGCTTCTGTATTGTTAGTTTGTCAGCCCGTAGTCCACCTCCTACTTCCTGTTTTAACACTTAATCGGTGTTCAGATCTTGTTGGGCTGCCATGTTACTCTGAAATCTGAGAGGGTTGGTGCGATGGGGATTTTCTGTTGTGAGCAGGGAGGAGTGGCAGCTTAATTTGAACCAATTTCAAATGATGACATAATTTTCTCTGTTAACGCCGTTTAAATGATTATGCCATAATAAAGCAACGTTTTTTGAACATCATATTTTTACGACAGCTGTATCGCTTGAAAATATTGTGTTATTTCCCTAATGTTTTTTATCAGATATAGACCATCATGTAGTGAAGGTTTAGTCGCGATACCAGATGTCAGTTTGTAACAGACTGAAATCGGCAGTCAAGCAAAAGAATGGAAGTGAAATAGCTATTGTGCAAATATGATGTTACAAAATTCAGCCGTAGAACATCGCCCAGTAAAAATTTATTAGGGACTAGAATTCTATCTGAAGTCCTATGCATCTCACGGGCAGCCATCTCAACAATAGGATGAAGGAGTCACTGATACAGAAATCTCTTCTGGCTCCAAAGTAATCTCGAAGAGTTTAGATCTTCTATACTCTGAACCAGGTGTGGTTAAGTGAGCTACTCAGTGGGCTTCCTAAGGGCACTTGCAGACATGTGTGTTGGATTGCGACACACTACCTATAATGTCTTCAAAACATAATGTTCTAATGTTTATAAATCTATCGGACTTACCTACGATAGTCATCAGTCCCGTAAACTAACTTATGCTAAGGACAACAAATATAGCCATGCCCGAAGGAGGAGTCGAACATCCGACAGCGAGCATCGGCGCGCTCCACAGCTAGGCGTTTTGGAACGATCGCCACTCACCGAGGCAGCCTTAAAAACCAATGTGATGATGTAGAGGAGTACCATCACATGCAGACGAAATAACAGCTTATAACAATTACGTCGCAAAGAAAATTAAATGAATAGCACAGTTTGTTTCATGCGCCATCTCTTCACAAGCGTCTTTTTGAGTCTATTATTAGCATGTAAAACGTTCAAGTCGTCTTCATGACTGCCAGTGATGAATATTTGGTTTTTGATATTTCAATATCTTAACAGTGAGAAACATATCTTGGCAAGAGGCTTGAGTGACAGTCATAAGATTCCAAATGAATTTCAGGAGCTGTACTTCCAACGCCCATTACAAAATGCTAAACACTATAATATTTTTATTATAAACTTAATAAACTCCCAGGTTTTTCTGCTGAAATGGTATTGAAGAA
The DNA here is from genome assembly GCA_026315105.1 of Locusta migratoria. Classification (NCBI taxonomy): domain Eukaryota; kingdom Metazoa; phylum Arthropoda; class Insecta; order Orthoptera; family Acrididae; genus Locusta; species Locusta migratoria. Next base: position 197,559,734 of record CM048749.1, read on the forward strand.
TAAAAATTTTCCGTTGCAAAAGATGGAAATATCTCATCATTATAGTAATTTAATAATTTTCAAGAGTGAAACGCCGAGACCAAAAATATATATTTAATGACCGGTTTCAGTGAGCTATCTCACCATCATCTGGTCACAGCAAATTTTAAAAGTTGCTCGTCAGATATGACTAGATGATGGTGGCATAGAACACTGAACCCGGTCCTCATTAAAGAAATAACTATTTTGAGATCTTGGCGTTTCACGTTTGAAGATTATTAATCTATTAGATCGCAATCACAACCTGCGATGTCAAGTAATGTCAATAGTAATTTAAATTATTGACTATAATAGTAATTTAAATTTCGAAAGAGGAGAACTTTTAAAGTTTAGGATAATACAGACTAAATTGAATTAGAAAATGAGAAATATGACAGTGTTCTGGTGAATCAGTTTGAAATCGAAATAGTAACTCCAGTGTAAAAATTTTCTAAAAAGTCTATAAAATATTCTTCAAACTGTTCGCCGAATGTGTCCATTTCACTATTTGTTTCATTTACAACAAGTGCAATATTCGAAAAGTACACGAATAGGCATACTGAAAGTTGCTGTATCCAGAACTTCAATTTTCTTTTTAATGTCTAAAAGAGTATGACAAAGCTGTGGAATAAATTGATGGATACACCTGCAAATTTTCACTAAATACATTTCTGTGCTTGGTAGGGTCACTTGGAAATGCAAGATCTAATATCCACAGGGGGTTAGCAATTTAATTTTAAAGATCTAAACTCCTCCTCAGCCACTTTATACCCTGTAATTTTCTTGTATCACAAAGGTCAATAAGACTTTTGCACCGAAACCACAGTCTATGAACTAGGTAAGCTACTTTTGCTGCGCACTAGCGATGTTAGCAGGGGGGGGGGGGCGGATTGGGAACTTCAGCCCATTTGTCATCCTCTCCTCTAGGCGGTCTTCGAATCAAACAAGTTTGGTAGTGAATGGCGTTGCACGTAATATTGACACAGTATCAAATAATGTTCATAGCTTGTGGAAAACAAGTTGATGTTAAATCACAGTAAGACTCAATTTTTGCAATTTCTAACACATAATTTGACGGAAGCTGACATATTGATTACACATATTGGGCATATGATGAGGCTGAACACTTCAAATTTCTAGGTATTCAGATAGTCAGTAAGCTGTCTTGGAAAACCCATGTTCAGGATCTTGTTCCAAAACTAAATTCTGCTATATTTACCATTAGAACAATATCTGAAATAAGTGATTTTTCAACACGAAAAGTAGTCTATTACGCTTACTTTCACTCACTTATGACGTACGGCATTATTTTTTGGTGTAACTCAACTGACGCAAAAAGGATATTTCTGGCTCAAAAACAGGCGGTTCGAACAATATGTGGTGTAAGTTCACGAACTTCATGTCGACCTCTTTTCAGTAGTTTTGGAATTTTGACATTGGCGTCACAATACGTTTTTTCTTTAATGTCGTTTGTTGTTAATAATATCAGCTTATTCCACGAGTTAGTTGCTTTCACTCGGTGAATACTAGACAGAAGTCGAATGTACATTTGCATCACACCACCTTGACACTTGTGCAGAAACGTGTACAGTATTCTGCAGCATCCATTTTCAATAAGCTGCCACAAGAACTTAAGAATCTTAGCCCTAACCCACACGCTTTCAAATTTAAATTGAAGAGTTGCCTCATGGCTCACTTCTTTTATTCTGTGGAGAAACTCTTAGAAAAGCTAAACAAGCTAATTCATTTTTTCTTTATTGATTCATTTCACTTGGTGTTAAGATTGTCGTGTGCATAGGACTACTTAAAAATGTTCTATTACTATACTTGTGTAAAAATTCATGTATTGACTTGTTCCATGACAATGGAGTCTCACTCCTCAATTGGGTCCTATGGAACAGAAAACGTTATTATTAATAAACTTCTCGTGATGCTTTACTTGTAAGTCATAATGTAGTGGACGCACGTGGTCGTTTACGGCTACACACGGTAACCAGTGTAAGGTTGATATCATCTCGCTCAGTGCGTTGGATGCTGATGCTGTGCCTGGTGACCTCCCCAGGTGGAGCTGGACGGCCGGGACATCCGCGAGCTGAACGTGGGCTGGCTGCGCTCGCAGATCGGCGTAGTCGGCCAGGAGCCCGTCCTCTTCCAGACCACCGTCGAGGAGAACATCCGGTACGGCCGCGACGGCTGCTCCAGGGAGGACATCGTGCAGGCCGCCGAGATGGCCAACGCGCACGCCTTCATCTCCAAGCTGCCGCAGGTACCGCACCTTAGAAATAGAAAAGCACAAACAAATAGAACTCTTAGACGATTGTAAGCACAGCTAAAATTTAGCAATCGTTAAATGATGTGGCCTCTTTTAGATGTGGATTCAGATAGGCTTTCATGAGTCTTGAGCAGTTCTCTGCCAGGTGCTACCAGCGATCTTCTATATATCTTTCTCCCATCTGTACGGTGGTCTTCCTCTAGCCTTCCGACGCTCTCTCGGACTCCAGTTCTAAGTTCGGCCATCTGCTGTGTTTTCTTCCCCCGGCGTGGCCCACTGTCAATTCAAGGATCCTGCAGTCTCTAAGATGTACTACCATGCGCAAAAATATCCGAACGACCTGGATTGCGTTTCGCCTGATGTGCATGCAACCCAACTAACGTACGTGTCTTGCGGGTGCTCTGCTTGCTCCGCGGTATAGTTGTTCGACTATTCAAAATGGATCCACTACAGACAACTGCTCTTTATAGGAATCATTCCAGATGTAAATTAACACCACGATTTTGCAAATAAAAGGAAACACGTTATTAAGTTCTTAACGTTTATTAAATCCAATTTATTACAATGACATATATTAAGTATTATATTACAATAGGCACCTATCGTTGCTATAATAATAATAATAATAATAACGATAGGTGCCGTTGTTACTAGTCAGACACGGACGCATCGTCATTCCTGTTGAATTAACATTTGAGATTTAACGTCCATTCGTACTTAGAAAGGACATCGGTAGGTTCGGCGTTCGATTCCCGGTGACGCATAACGTAATTATGTCCTGATTACAGATTCAAACATCCCGCTGCTGGTGAAATAATTCGACTACTAACATCGGACTTCACTTAGTTATCTTCTATTTAGATACCGGGTATGTAACTCAAAATCAAATGTTTGTAAATCTATGGGACCAAACTACTGTGGCCCTCAGTCCCTAGGCTTAGAACTACTTAAACTAATCTAAGGACAACACACGCACCCCTGACCGAGGAAGGACTCGAACCTCCGACAGGAGCATCCTCGTATGTCAGTCCCACACAGAACTGAATCTGGGCACTTCTGATTAGGGACATAACGGCGATTATTAAGTTGCTGATTCAGTAAAAAATAAATAAATAAAAATATTTTAAGAATTGGCATTTTATATGATTTGATTTGCGCGTTCTGATATTTGTGAGGAAATCTCCAATATTTCACACATCTTTATGCTTCGTCAGCTGTGACAATCTTAGACATAATCAAGTATCTATAAGACATGAATGCATTGCTTGGTTAGCTACGGCTACAGGTGGTTGGTTTGATTCCAGAACATCGTGTTCGTCATATCAGTTCAAGTTCAAAGATGTGTACAAATATTTGTTCAGGTATGAATACGGAGAAAATGTTGGTGATACACAGTTAATATTGAAGTTTCCATAGTTCGTTTGCTGCTGTTAATTGAGTTTTTATTATCTGTTTAGTTCAACAATCGGTTAATAAAAATCCGCTCGCCAGTGAAACGACGTTTCGCAATTGTGAGAAAACGATTTAGAGAACAAAAGTACTTGGAATTTCTACAGGACTTTAGGATTCCCGATCTATAGTGAAATCTGTTGCTTGTAACAATATTAAATGTTGTTTAAAGATTAATTAATGTTTTATGTGACTGAGTTTGTTATATCAGACGGTAATAAGTGTGATAATACTTAAGATATGTCGTTGTAATAAATTGGATTTAATAAACGGTAAGAAGTTAATAACGTGTTTCCTTTTATTTGCAAAATCGTGGTGTTAATTTACATCTGGAATGATTGCCATAAAGAGCAATTGTCTGTAGTGCATCCATTTTGAATAGTCGAACGACTATACCGCGGAGCGAGCAGAGCACCCGCAAGACACGTACGTTAGTTGGGTTGCATGCACATCAGGCGAATTGCAATTCAGGTCGTTCGGATATTTTTGCGCATGGTAGTACATAATCCATTTCTTCCCAAAAATAGAAATTGAGAAAAAGTGTTATATTTAGTCATCAGGTTCTCTTTAAAATAATTGAAATAACATTACAAATATTACAAACTAGCAGTATATGTCGTAATTTGTACCACCCATAATGTTGCGCTGTTTCCTAGTAAAAAAAATGTTTTTGTAATCACATTCTTCCATTTGTTCAAACTGTGCAATATTGTCTATTATATGATAACTCTGACTTACATTGATGGTATCACTCATGAAATATTGAAAAAACACTCTGTGTGAAGCTGAACTTGACATTTCTTGTGTATGTAGATCGTCGGACGTTTGTAAATCTTGCATCTTTTTACGAAGTGTTAAGGTAATTGTGAAACTTTAGCACATATACAGAGATCTCGTGAATGCCTTTTAACACATGTGTGGTGAATTTTGTATAGTAAGTCCATTTCGACTGCATTTTGTAAGCCTAATTTTGTGTTACGTGTACGCAACACTGGGAAGAAATGGGTTAACCTTCGTCACAGATCGGATGTCACCTGCCCTTATCCTATCCTTTTTGTATAACCCAGCAATGATCTTTCTGTGTCTGTGCTGTCCTAAGTTTCCCTTTTGTAAATGAGTTCAGTTCCCATGTCTCGCAACCATACCTCCGCAAAGGTGATCAAATACTGTTTTCTTCAGATATACTGGCACTTTTAATGTGTTGAATTCCTCCCATGTGTTAGCCAGCCAACTTGACTCTCCTTTTTACATCACCAGCTGGGATCCATTTGTTGGACATTACTTTTATTTTGGAAAGATTGAAGTTCAGGCGACCCAAATTATATTCCGCTGGAACGTACGTAATTAAGTTTTGTAGCCCTGCGAAGTCGTTAGCCAATAAGGCAATATCATCAGCAAATCTCAAGTTGGTAAGCATTCTTTCAATAATTCTGATTCCCTTGCCTTCTCATCTGAGCTTTGACATAACCATTTCCAGTAGAGCCGGGAACAGTTTTGGGGGAGGTGGGGTCGCCTTGCTTGATACCCTTTGATAGTAGTAGTAGGCGGATAAGGATTGATCCTTCTACAATAATCTAGCTAAGTGTTTGAAGGATAATGAAATGTGGGCTGCTAGGCGGGTTTACCAAAGATAGTCGATGACTGAAATGGGTTTGTGTTCCATACATCAGTGTGTTTCAGAATTACGCAATTATACCAACAAACGTCGAGGGGATGTAGAAACCCATGCTTAACTCTTGAGTTCATTCGCCGATATTAATGTATCTCCAGATGTTTATGTCCAAATTATTAAGCCACGTGATAGCTGCAAAGATGGAAAATTCAGTTCTTGCGCTCCGCCTGGAAAATAGGGTTTTCGACATTCTCTGAGGTTGTGGTTCATAGTTTGCTTTTCCTCTCCGCTCTGCAATCCCAAGCTGAGTACAACATACCCCAGAAATAATTACGTGCGATATACATTGTTCGTGTTTATCGTTGGAACATAAAAGTCTACTTCAGACCTTCACAGTTTCAACTTGTTCAGCACAGTTTCCACTGGTAACAATTCTCTTGTCGTGTTAAAATTTACATATGAACATACCTGTTTAAGACTGGAAATGACAGTACTTTGCATAATTAAAGGAATTGTTGAAAGTGAAATTTTTGTCGGTTTGAAAGCCATTACATATGTTGCTTGCAACAGGTTGGAATCCAGTCACACGACAGACTCTTAATAGTGTAAATTGTGCTTCAGTGTTTGACACCCCTGCACTCACGGCGGGCATAAGTTCATCGTCTTCATTGTCGGTTAGTATTTCTTATGGCGATGTCACTTACTCAAACGCTTCGTACATATAGTTCCCGTTCGGTGTCAGTGTCTCAGCCTGTCAGCTTAAATGATGATCGATTAAAATGTTGCGGTTCGAGCTGGTCACCATTTTTACGCATAAAACTCAATTGCTGTGTGTTAGTTTTGCTAAAATTCAGAGAACTAACTCAATCGATTTGAATCACTTTTTTTTGTATCTCTTTAATTACGAGGGTGGTGCCGGCCCCGGTGGCCGAAGGGGCTAAGGCGCTCCAGTCACGGTCTGCGCTGCCACTACGGTCGGGGGTTCTAATCCCCCTTCGGGCATGGATATTTGTGCCGTCCTAGTTCGTAAGTAGTTCATAAGTAGTTTGTAAGTTTAGGGACTGATGACCCCGTAGTTAAGTCACATAGACTATACAAACATTTGAACAAACATTTGAACGAGGGTGGTTTTGAAAAAAAGAAAAAAATGGGAAAACTCTGCGGAATGACTGGAAAATCTAAAAAATCGAACTGGTAACCTTATGGACATCGCGATTTCGGATTAGATTCGTATTTCATGTGCTGCCATATGGCTCATCCAACTGAAATAAACTTTTGCACACTTGACCTTCCGGACAAGAGGAAAGAGGAAGGACACTGTATAGACGGTATTTATTTATGTCGAATGGTGAAGGGTACTTTACAAGAGACTCCAACATCACTCTACATGTTCATTCCATCTTGATGAAGATTTACCCACTTGATCTTCAAATAAGAGGGAGGTCACTCTACAGAAGATTTTGTACGGGTTATAGCGGTGGGTACTTTACTCCAGACCCCGACACGGTTTGACCGACATCATGAAATTTAGCAGACTTGTGTAAAATTTCAAATACAGGGTGAAGAGAAAGTCACTTATGCGGGTTTAACAACGCGTTTCCTCACATGCCAGCAATAAAAAACGTCTTTTACAAAAATAATTCCTGTGCGTAATTCCGGCAATAAATGGACGACGAAGATCGGATGGCTGTTAGTTCCATACGTTGTTGTGTTAACGTCATTGTGTTACACAGTTACACCAAGAAACTTCTAGAGGATATAGAAGGTGTCTCGAGGCATAAAATGAGCATAGAAACCCATGCCGTAAACGCCATTCAGCGACGTTGCCGAGAGTCCAAACAGGCATCGGCGCTAGCCGCTAGACATCCTCTGTAGCAAAAAATCAAATGTTTGTAGAGCTTAGGGGACTTAACTACTGGGCCATCAGTCCCTAAACTTACAAACTACTTATGAACTAGCTTATACTAAAGACGGCACAGACATCCATGCCCGAGGGGGGATTACAACCGTGCCGTGCAGACCGTGACTGGCACGTCGCAGACCGCTCGGCCACTGCGGCCAGCCTCTGTAGCAAATTTAGACGCTGTGTGGCAATGTTGGATGACGTTTCCGGACATGGATTTCTATGGCCATTTTATTTCTCAAGTAGCCTTTCACATCCCCTACACATATTTTTGTGTAATTACGTGTGGAACGCTGTCCCATCTTAGTCTTCGTAGTTCATTTACTGCCGGAAGTATCCGTAGGATTAAATTTCCTGAGAGACATTTGTTTATAGCTGCTATGTGAGTAATCGCGCTGCGAAGCCCGAGTGCGTGTATTTAGCTCCATCCTGTTTAGGGGAGGGACGAGATGAACTCACACACACACACACACAGAGAGAGAGAGAGAGAGAGAGAGGGACAGACAGAGGTAAAATGGCAAAGAGCGAGAGGAAGGTAATTAGACAGGCAGGGGTGTGGATGGCTAGATGAGGGAAAGGAGGTGGGGAAAGAGGTGGCTGCGGGGGATGAGGGACAAGGTAGATAGAGGAATGTCCTGAATAATGGAACTGATAAATACCCGAGCAAGACGGGTTTTCAGCTAATACAAAGAAGTACAGAGAGAGTCCCAAGAAAAGAGGAAGGTGAGAAATAGGCATAGAGATATGGATTAAGGGAATGATAGTGATTTCCAATTTATGTATTGTCGGGTTAGCTAGCTTTAAATTAAACGTCTATCAGAGTTCTAGAATGATAATGTTTTTATCGAAAGCACTCTCCGAAGGACATTACAGAATTATTGAATTGACGACACCTCGCAGCGTTGGTCTCTGAGTTTCAGAATCGCAGCTCCTCTGGTGTGGCCGAGCAGAGTGGCGCAGTGCTTATAAGCTCAACAATTCGGGAGGAGGGGAGTTAAAATCCACCTCAGGCCATACAAATTCAGATTTTCCATAATTTCCCTAAAAATGAGCCATAGAATGTGCTCCGACTTTGGTGACCACAATGTCGACGTACAGACCCGAAATCCTGGCCAAAAATGGGAAAAAATTAAATTTTCCTAACAGTTCCAACAACTACATTTACTCAAAATCAAATTTTCAAATGTTTGTACAGCTTATGGGACTTAACTACGGGGTCATCAGTCCCTAAACTTACAAACTACTTATGAACTACTTACGAACTAGGACGGCACAAATATCCATGCCCGAGGGGGGATTCGAACCCCCGACCATAGTGGCCGTGCAGACCGTTACTGAAGCGCCTCAGTCCCCTCGGCCACCGCGGCCGGCCAACTACATTTACTGTTAGCTGACTAACTAGTAAGAGAGAAATCAAATTTTCAAGGACGCGATACGTTTCTGGAAAGTCGTAGCTTCAGTTGAAGTAGTGTTTTCTGGCGGGTGGCACGTTTAACCATTACGTTATTAGTTACAATCAAGTTTTTTTTCTTTATTGATCACAATAAACGATTTATTGAAACTGAAACAATACTAAATGTTACGTAATTGTACTAGCTAGTATTTAAAATATGGTTTACTCCACTTACTTAACTTCATTTCCTACTATCAACAATTAAAATTTAACTAAAATATTTTTATTTCGTCTGTTATTTTCTATAGAAAGTGTAGTCGTGATTGGAAGAGCTTTGAGATGCAGGTTCATCAATAAAAAATTCCTCAAATTTCCCCCTACGGATTTATTTGATTTATTTTAATAATATACTGTTTATGAGGGGTTTCACAAGACATTTATGTGTTTTACGAATCGACATGAACTTAGAAATAGCACAATTTAGTCTTCGAAACATCATTGATATACATTTAGTACACTTTTTAATTGCAGAAAATAAAGTAATTCACACAGTCATAAAACAATCAACAGAAACAAATTATAAATTGATTAAGAAAAGAGGTATAATAAGACTGAAAAAAATCCAAGAAGAAAGTAATCACGAAGATGAAATTGAACTTGAGTACGAAGAACTGAGTTGTGAAGACTCAGACTTAAGCTACTGACATGAAATCTAGATGTATTAAAATATTTACTGATTTCCACAAATGAATAAATGAATAAGTTTTGTTCAGTTTTTTTTACGTTTTCAAAGAAAAAGCTAATATTGCATTTGAAACAGTAACTGATAAAATAATTGTGTAATTTTAAGTTTTTTTACGGAAAATTTGTTCATAATATCTCATTCATACGTATTAATCTACAAACCAAGAGCTATACCAAAAATTGTAAATGCATGTCAGTTTTACAAAACTGCAGTAGCTATTGTTTTAAAATATCACGACCTTTTTTGTAAATAGGATTAATTACTGATCAAGAAACGAATTTGCCAGAAGTTCATACAAGCACTAATATATTATTTTTAATACAAATTTACGCAATAACAAAATGTAATAGCTTTGTAGATAACACTATTAGTTTGAGAGGTCTTCTTTTTTCCTTAATTTGCACCGAGAAATTATGGCAAATCAAGAACTTATATGAAGTTGGATGTTGTTGTATCGGCACCTGAAGCTGCATAGAAAAATGACGGTATCTTATAAGCCTAGGTTGAAATTATGACGCTAGAAGAAGAGTAATCGTGGATTGTATCGGTGCACACAAAGGCAGGCAGCCGTACATATTAACAAGGGGCACCGAGTCTTTCGACGACCCTCTATGAGGTGGGAAATGAAGCACACTTTAATTTGGATAATATTGTCCTAGAAGAAAACAGGGATCTTCGTTGGCGATATTTCTATTGTAATAACAGTCTTGATCGTAGAGGTAAAAGATTTTTATTTCACCGTTTCAACTTAACACAGGCCATCTTCAGAATATACAGCACATGTGGCTCGTGCTGGTCTTTGCAGGGTTGCCATGGCTATTCTCTGGCCGTACCAACTTATATGGCAGTTACCAAATTAGAATAGCCACAACATCCGTACATAAAACAACGCCGGCCACATGGGCTGTATATTTTGAAGATGGCCTATAAGACTCTCACCATAACGTATTGGTAATGAACTGCAGATTAAATCTACGCAGTAGAGGAAGATGAGATAGGGTGTACTATACTGCGAGACGAATTTAACAGAACACTAAAACATCTGAATAGCAACAAGGCAACTGGAGTAGATGATGTTCCGTATGAACTGCGATTATCATTATGAGAGCCAGTCATGAAGAAACTGTTCCACCTGGTTTGCAACATGTAGGAGTCAGAGGAAATACCCTCAGACTTCAAGAGGAAAGTAGTGATTCCAATTCCTAAGAAAGCAAGTACAGGCAAATGTGAAAATTACAGAACTATCAGTTTCATAAGTCATGGTTGCGAGATACTAACAGGAATTATTTACAGAAGAATGGAGAAACTGGTGAAATGCGACCTTTGGGAAGATCAATTTGCATTTAGGAGAAACGTAAGAACACGCGAGGCAATTCTCACATTACGACGTACCTTAGAAGATAAAGGAAGGGGAAACCTATGTTTTTAGTATTTGTGGATCTGGAAACAACTTTGAAAAATGTTGACTGGAATACACTTTAAAATTCTGTAGGTAGCAGGAGTAAAATATAGGGAGCGAAGAGTTATATTCAGCTAGTACAAAAACCAGACAGCAATTATAAGAGTCGAAGGGCATGGAAGAGACGCAGAGGTTGGGAAGGGAGTAAGACAAGGTTGTAGCCTTTCCCCAGTGTTGTTCTATCAGTACTTTGAGCAAGCAGTGAATAAATGCAAAAAGGAATTTGGAGAGGGAATTAAGGTCCAGAGAGAGAGAGAATAAAAACCTTGCGCTTTGTTGACGGCATAGTATTCTGTTATAGACAGCAAATGACTGGAAGAGCTCAAAAATGTTCAAATATTTGTAAATCTATCGGAACAAACTAAGTGGTCATGAGTCTGTATCTTACAAACTACTTAAACTAAGGTAAACTAACCTAAGGACAAACACACATATGCATGCACCAGGGAGGACTCGAACCTCCGACGGCGAGAAACCGCGCGCTCCGAGGAGAGGCGCCTTAGACCGCTCGGCTACTCAAGCGCGGCCCTGGAAGAGCAATTAAACGGATAGTGTCTTGATAGAAAGGTATAAGATGAACATTAACAAGAGTAAAACGAGGGTAATGGAATGAGGTGCCAGAAAATCAGGCGATGCTGAAGTAATTAGATTACGTAATGAGACGATAAAAGTACTAGATGGGTTTTGTTATTTGGGTAGCAAGATAACTTCCGACGGCCGAAGTAAATGAGTTATAAAATGCCTGTGGGATGAAATGCATTTTTGAAAGAGCGAAGTATGTTGACATCAAATATTAGTTTAAATATTAGAAAGTCCTGTCTTAAAGCATTTGTTTGTAGTGTAGCATTTTATGGGAGTGAATCGTGGACGATAAGAAGTTCAGACAAAAATATAGCCCCAGAATGAAATTTTCACTCTGCAGCGGAGTGTGCGCTGATATGAAACTTCCTGGCAGATTAAAATTGTGTGCCGGAACCGGAACTCGAATCTGGGAACTTTGCCTTTCGCGGGCAAGCGCACTACCGACTGTGCTACCACAGACGAGTGATGTAGATTAAATAGGGTCAGATTGGTAGATCACGTAACTAATGAGGAGGTGCTCAACAGAAAATGGGAGAACAGGAGTTTCTGGCATATCCTGACTAAGAGAAGGGATCAGTTGGTGGTACACATTCTGAGACATTAAGAAATCGTCAACTTAGCATTAGAGGGTAAAACTCGTAGAGGGAGACCGCGGGACAAATACAGTAAGGAGATTAACGAGGAGTAGTATTTCATGTGGTCGAAAATCGACCAGTTGTGTTTACAATAGTCACTGGGGGTAAAATTTTACGTATCACATCGGCGGCCTTGCATGATTATGTTGGCAACATCAACAACACGATAGAAAACCTTTGCCCATTTGTTCGAACCACATAGAATGACTCGATTAGTGTATCGTACAGACCAAGAATTAAACAAATAATGCTGCTCCTGCTCATTAAGTTGCAGCAGAGGCCGCTCGTGTCTGACGTCGTAAGAACGCCGCGCCGTGCGTGCATGGCGGCGCGCGGCGAAAGTGTGTGGCGCGCAGTTCATACTTGTGCGACACCACATAATATTGATATTCGTGAAATCTACGACAAACAATCTTTCGAATTATGTAACTTTCATTGGTCTTCTTGTACGAATAAATTAGTAATCTGTACCACAATTTTCGTGTTAGCGTATTTATATAATGATGTAGGTTTCCATACTTATTCTCAGATGAAGAGACTTGCACAGTGCGACGGGGCGGAACATGCTTTTCCCTCTTTCTGGTGGAAAAATGTTTTGTTGTCGTTTAGGGGATGATATTAAATGATTCCCGCTTTGGTGCTGTTCCGTCCACGTGCGCCTTAATACATTTTCCAATTGATAAACAAAAGTACATACCAATTATACAGACTTATGGGCGTACAAGGCGAGTTGCGAAAAAATAATGTTCATCACACAGATGTTGTTTTAAATACGTTTAATTTTTCTATGCACGTGTTTAAATTTATAAAGATGTTTTTTGTGACTCGAGCCCCCACGCAACTTCGCACTTTGACCCACACACCGGAATCATTTAATTCAAAAGGCATACGAAAAAACGGTACTTCAGCCGCGAAAAGCTATCCCACGTTTTTATAGAAAATGCCGCGACGAGCAACCACGCTCCGCCGTCCTCGACAGTCCACGCGACTCTCCCCTCCTCCGCGCGACTCGGCTTCCGTTTTCCAGCCCCGCGGAAAAACCCCTACGTCACAAACTTCCCGAAGCTCGTATTTCCCGCGCGCGTTCGCGCGCGCGCGATTTAAATATGCCGATGTGTGTGGCTCTATAAAATAGAAGTGCGCGGCATCAGCCTGGGGGAACTGTCATGTCATAATACCCCCACTTGCGACTTCCAAACACAGTGTAGGATGTCGCAAGTAGCACCAAAACATAACACAAATATACCCCTCAAACAAAAATAAGAAAATACAATAAAAAAATCTTACAACTAGAGACAAAAATTAAATTGATTAATTTGTACATATTTAAAATTCTGTATATGTTACACACATCAACAAGAATATGCAAAAAAATCACTAATGTGGATGGGTATACCCCATGTCATTGTCTCATTATGGAATGAATACCATAATTTTTAATATACACTTCCCGTTGCACTGAAAAATTTCACTTCCAACATCCCTTGTGTTGCACTTCAGTATATGGGCACTGGTCCTTACACTTCTGTCTTTTTCAGTTTGTAAGCTGGTGCAGCTCAGGCTACTGGCAATGATTTTAGCTCTCTTGTCCTCTCAGCTGGCATGAAAGCAATGAAAGGGAGAGAGAGAGAAAACAAAAAGAAATACAAATGATTTTTCTTTTGGCAAATATATATATTATACCAGGGATCCATCAGATTCACACCCCACCTCTCTGCTATCCAGATTTAGCACAATCAAAACAGAACTTCATACAGTTACACAGAAAAGTCGAAGTCATTGTTCTTTTATTTTATATCCCTCAGGCCGCTCCAATGAAAATAAACTCAAGATGTGGCATGGTTATTGTCATTTGTATGTGGATTTAGAGATTGTCATCTAATACTGTAGCCAAATTCCCATCTCACAAAATGAACTCTTAAGAAAACTTTTTGTACTTCTGACAAACTATTCAATTCATTTAATTATCTTTCATATCAGAAAATATAGATTTTATTTTGTTTTTATAATCTTACATCCCTTCTGCAAATTTCGAGACTCTGACATGATACACACAGAATTTCCTACTTACACATAACATGATCCTTTGGATACACAATATCCCTATACAAATATTTCTCTACCCCCAATGCACCAAAAAAATATATATATGTATATATATTTTTAACTTTGTGCATTTCCACATTATTATCACCTGTTCCAAACTACCATATTTAAAACTAATTGCACTGCCTAATCCTAATCTGGGACTAATTAGAAAAATGACATCCACAGGTCTAGTGTCAACATGTAAAACTCAAAATCTTTAGTTCACATGTGTACTTTATAACATAATCTACTCCTTTATGTACATATTTTCACCACATCTGAATTTTAAACCCTGTCCTTACTGCTTCACATAAATTAATCACAGATATATAATAAAGTTACAAAAATAAATTTACACAAATCCTTACCCTACTATATACACTGATCATTCTCTCAGACTGCTTTACCCCATACCTTTCCTCACAATACTAGGCTCATGTGGTTTTACCCTTACTGAATATTTAAATTTTGGTACTTTACCTGGCTTTTCGGAAAATACATACTTATTGTCTGTCAGTAAATAATACGGCTCCCCCTTTGCATGATCATAAATTCCCTTAGTATTGTTTACCTTCCTTCGTATCACTTCCTCGACCTCTGCCTCATCCATTGTACATTTGGCTATGTGCAGACATGCCACTAAATCCTTATCATTACTTACACTTCTAAATTTAACCCTTTTCATGCATCCTCCAGAATGTAGTTCCAGCACCTGATTCTTACAATCAATGCAAGCCCCATTTTTACATAGAAAATCATTGCCTAGCACAAGATTTAGACAGAGATTTCTTATTACCAGAAAAACGTGACTAAACGTTTTCCCTCCTATATTTACATCTAATACAACCTCCTTACTCACTGGCTTGCTGTAAGTTCCAGTTGCATTTTTTTATTCTTACCCCTGTGACTGGAAATTCAACTGTTCCTGTGGTCCTAATCTGATTGTAAAAGTCTTCTGCAATGCCACTAATAGAGCTCCCAGTATCAATAAGTGCATTTTCACATACCCCTCCAACAGTGACATTTATGATTGGCTGCACATATTCAATCACATTTTTCTCTAATTCAGTCTCTGCTAACAGGTCGTCTTCTATCTCATGTATGCAGTACTTTACCATGTTGCATACCTGACTCTCACTACTAGGGCTATATGGTTCTATGTTATCATCACCTGCAAATACTTTTTCAAACACCTCTTTGAATTCTGGGTTCCTAGCATTTAGCATTGCTATCTTTCTTGCAAAACCAAACTTGTCCTTTTCCCATTCCTTTGGTTCTACATTCTTTCTATAAGTTAAAAATTGGATCCAATCACTAGCTGTATATTCACGCTCCTCTTTCTCCATCCACCTTGCATTCATTCCACCCTCTTTCATACCCTCATACTGTTCCCTATTATAGATGACAAAAGTTTGTATGTCATCCCCTATTTCTTGTTCATCACTAGATCCCTCATTTACAAAGTCATGTTCACCAGTCATTTTACTATTTCCCAATGAGAATATGCTTTGTCCCCTCAATTTATCAAATTCTGGATCCCCTCCAAATATTTCTTTAAGAACATTGTAATATGTCTCATTTTTCCCACATTGCTTTCCTAATCTTTTTATATAGTCATATTTATGAATTGCCCAATCATCTGGTGCCCATTTCCTAATCCAATTGACCTTCTTCACCCAGCCTTTAAATTTACTCTTCTCACCCTGTTCCCAGTCTTCATTAATTATAGGTGCTTGTACATTCTTATTTACATTTACATCATCAAACCACACATCATCAACTTGCACCAAACCAGGTACAGCTCTTATTACACTGTCATTAGTGATTGCTTTAAACTTTGGAATACGCACATTTTTTCACACATATTAATATTTGATTTTGTCTCATCTAGTTCAATGACACTTTTGCTACCATTCACACATCCCCTTGGCATACTCTTACATTCAATCACACACTTATGCTCCGCTAGCAAACCTGATTCACCTAATACAGAAGCCAAACCAATGCTGTTTTCTTCAGCATCTCTCCCACTACTTACTCTTTCACTAAACAAATCTCCCACATTACAATCTTCACTTGGATTTTTATGATTTCTTCTCTTATTTGCATTTCTTTTATCATGCTGTGTAAACCATCCCCCAACCATTTCTTCATTGCCCAATATTGCATCCATATTACATATTCTTTCGTCCCTTTTCTCTCTATTCTGGTCACAGTTATTCCTATCTGATCCCCTGTTATCTGGCTTGTAATTATTTATCCTTCTCTCGGTCCTATTTCGTACCTTGTATCCCGTCCCAAATCGGACCCCATTTGGAACAAATTCTAGTTTTCCGAACGTTGTCTGTGTTGTTCATTTCTATTTTGTTCCCTTCTTCTTTCTCCATTTTCCTGTGTTAACCTTCGATCATCCCTGTTAGTTCTTCCCCATGAATCTCTCAGATTCCTATCATCACCATTCCAAATGTTTGTATAGTCTATGGGACTTAACTACGGGGTCATCAGTCCCTAAACTTACAAACTACTTATGAACTACTTACCAACTAGGACGGCACAAATATCCATGCCCGAGGGGGGATTCGAACCCCCGACCGTAGCGGCCGTGCAGACCGTGACTGGAGCGCCTTAGTCTCCTCGGCCACCGTGGTCGGCACCATTCCATCTACCCCCATTATTTCTCCAATTTTCATTCACGTTCCTTTCTTGGTGGTGGTCATGCTGCTTATTTCCCCAATTTCTGGTATTCCTATTATGTTCCCTTTGGTTAGCTATATGTTGAGGCTCCCCATGTCTAGGTTCATATGCCATTGCATGATCTAGTTTTTCTATAAAATCTAGAAATTTTTCAGTAGAGTCAGTAGGGCAGTGTATAAGTTGCAAATTTAAATTCTGTGGCAACCTCCGGCAAAGAGTGTATATTTCAGTAAGAGCTCCTAATGGTCTATCTAAGTGCACCAATTTCCTTAACTCTTCCTGACAGAATTCTTTCATAGTCTGTTTATCCCCCTTGTAAGCAACTCCATTTAAGAATTCATTTTGTAACCTGACTTGTTTAGCCTGGCTCCAGTACTTATCTAAAATTAGCTTTTCGAAAACTTCAAAGGAAACGAATTTCTCAGCACATTGGTTAGCCCACGTCTGTGCAGGACCTTCTAACATTCTTTTGATGTATTTTATTTTGCAATTATCAGTCATTCCAGGCAGGAATTGATCTTTGCATGCTGCAATAAAATCTACTACATGGTAGCTACTTTCCCCTGAAAAAGTTTTACAACTTGGTATCTGCATCCCAAACCAACCAGTATTTGCAGATGCAGAGCACAATTCTAAATCAGCCATCCTACTATTCACCTTTTCTATACTACATTTATTTACAGCTACTACCTGTTCTATTTCCTTTCTTAAAACACTTTTTGTATTTTCCAAACTTGTCTTAGTTTCATCAACACCAGCCACAATCCTTTTGTTTATGTCAATTAAAGCCTGCCTAGTGTCCTCATTCCTGATTTCACAAATCTGTTTTCCTGATTCTATCCTGTCATTCAACTTAGTCTCAACAGCACCAATTCTGGCATTCAGATCCTTTTCTCTAACTTCAAATTTTTCAGTCTGATCTTCTAATCTTTTGTCAAAGTCCGAGATTATTTCGTTTTTTAAAACACCCATTGAATTTTTTATTGAGTTTCCCATTTCAGCAATTGAATTCCCCATTTCAGATTTTATACTTATAATTGAATTTCCCATTTCAGCAATTGAATTCCCCATTTCAGATTTTATACTTATAATTGAGTTTCCCATTTCAGCAATTGAATTCCCCATTTCAGATTTTATACTTATAATTGAATTTCCCATTTTTGTTTCCAGGCCCCCTACAGTATTTTTAAATTCAGTTATCATCCAACCCATCATTGCTTTCATTTCATCTGCCTTAGATTGCGTTGGGGCCTCAAACCCACTACCACTCTCTAAGGATTCACTATCACTTAAAACCCTATCAGTTTCGGTACTCATGGCTGGGGACAAGAGAACTGAAATCAACAAAATAAAAGCCTGCTGCGACACTTATCTCTTTGTCTGTGCTGCAAGTCCACTGCGTAACTGCGTCGTGTTTCCGTGCTGAGCTGCCGATGCCGAAATCGCCGCTGTTGTGCGCCGTATCTGCCGCGTCCTGCCGCCGCACGGTGATGGTCTGGAATATACCGGCTGTTGCCGCCGCGTCTCCCGGTTACGCTGTTGCTGCCTGCCGCACACTCTCTGCCGTGGGCCGCTAAAATTTTCTTCAACACGCGAGTCGGAATGTTCTTCGCACTCGAAATGAACGAGCCGCGACGTACTTCTCGCTTCAAATGGGCGAAACCGGAACACACTATTTCACGAAATGGACGAGTCGGAACGTGTCTCAGTACACACTACACACTGTTTCGCGAAATGGACGAGCCCCCATATGCGACGGGGCGGAACATGCTTTTCCCTCTTTCTGGTGGAAAAATGTTTTGTGGTCGTTTAGGGGATGATATTAAATGATTCCCGCTTTGGTGCTGTTCCGTCCACGTGCGCCTTAATACATTTTCCAATTGATAAACAAAAGTACATACCAATTATACAGACTTATGGGCGTACAAGGCGAGTTGCGAAAAAATAATGTTCATCACACAGATGTTGTTTTAAATACGTTTAATTTTTCTATGCACGTGTTTAAATTTATAAAGATGTTTTTTGTGACTCGAGCCCCCACGCAACTTCGCACTTTGACCCACACACCGGAATCATTTAATTCAAAAGGCATACGAAAAAACGGTACTTCAGCCGCGAAAAGCTATCCCACGTTTTTATAGAAAATGCCGCGACGAGCAACCACGCTCCGCCGTCCTCGACAGTCCACGCGACTCTCCCCTCCTCCGCGCGACTCGGCTTCCGTTTTCCAGCCCCGCGGAAAAACCCCTACGTCACAAACTTCCCGAAGCTCGTATTTCCCGCGCGCGTTCGCGCGCGCGCTATTTAAATATGCCGATGTGTGTGGCTCTATAAAATAGAAGTGCGCGGCATCAGCCTGGGGGCACTGTCATGTCATAACAGGACAGGGTAGCGTGCGGTGCTGAATGAAAACAGTCTGCGAACTGAAGACCACTACAACAATGGCCTATATTAGGTTGAAGCCGAGAATATTATGAACTACCTCGAAGAGAACGACCTATTAACCAGTAGTCAACAAGGATTCAGAAATTATCGTACTTGCCAAACACAGCTTGCCCTTTATTCACATGATGTGTTAAGTGCCATCGACAAGGGATCTCAAATCGATTCCACATTTCTGGATTTCAGGAAGGCTTTTGATACTGTACCCCACAACCGGCTTCTTATGAAATTACGTGCTTATGGCATATCTCCCCAATTGTGCGGTTGGGTTCATGATTTCATATCAGAAAGAACACAGTTCGTTGTAATTGACGGTAAGTCATCGATTAAAACAGATGTGATATCTGGCGTTCCACAGGGAAGCGTTATAGGTCCCCTAGTCTTCCTCGTGTTTAAAAACGATTTAGGAGACAATCTGAATAGCTCCCTTAAATTGTTCGCGGATGATGCTGTCGTTTATCGGTTAGTGAAGTCAACAGAGGATCAAAAGCAACTGCAAAGCGATTTAGACAAAATTTCTGCACGGTGCGAAAATTGGCACTAAATAAAGAAAAGTGTGAAGTAATACACATGACCACTAAAAGAAGTCCGCTGAACTTCAATTACGCGATAAATCAGTCAAATCTTAAGGTCGTAGATTCTACCAAATACCTAGGAGTTACAATTACGAACAACTTTGACTGGAGAGAACAAAAATGTTCAAATGTTTGTACAGCTAATGGGACTTAACTACGGGGTCATCAGTCCCTAAACATACAAACTACTTATGAACTACCTAATCCTATGGACGGCACATATATCCATGCCCGAGGGGGGGATTCGAACCCCCGACCGTAGAGGCCGTGCAGACCCTGACTGACTGGAGATAACACATAGAAAATATTGTGGTGAAGGCGAACTAAAGGTTGCGTTTCATCGGCAGAGCGCTTCGAAGATGCACCAGCTCCACCAAAGAGACTGGCTGCATCACACTTGTGCGTCCTCTCCTGGAGTACTGTTGCCCCTTGTGGGACCCTCACCAGGTGGAACTGACGGAAGACATTGACAAGGTTCAGAGAGGGGTAGCTCGTTTTGTTCTATCAGGTTACTGGGGGGAAAGCGCCACGGAAATGTTGCACGAATTGGGGTGGAAATCATTAAAAGAAAGACGTTATTCATTGCGGCGTGATCTGTTTGCGAAGTTTCCATCACCAACTTTTAGTTATGAATGTGAAAACATTTTGCTAGCACCCACCTACTTAGGGAGACACGACCATCCCAATAAACTAAGAGAATTAAGATCGAACGATTTAGGTGTTCTTTCTTCCCGCGCGCTATTTGAGAATGGAACGGTAGAGAAAAGTTATGAAAGTGGTTAATGAACCCTCTGCCAGGCAATTGAATGTGATTTGCAGAGTATCTATGTAGATGTAGATGTAGAAAATAAAAATGTTTTTCCTCTGCGATCAAGACTGTTGTTACAATACAAATGTGGAAATAAAGTAATTTAGAGTTTCTTATTGTGATTTGTAACTGTGCGGTGTGGTGTGGTGTGCAGGGCTACGACACGATGGTGGGTGAGCGCGGCGCGCAGCTGTCCGGCGGCCAGAAGCAGCGCATCGCCATCGCCAGGGCGCTGGTGCGCAGACCCAAGATCCTGCTGCTGGACGAGGCCACGTCCGCGCTGGACACCGGCAGCGAGGCCAAGGTGCAGGCCGCGCTCGACAGGGTGAGTCCCACACCGCGCTCTACACCAGTGCTTTCCAAACTATCCCTCGTGGCGTCACCCTTTGATAACTTACAGTTTTGCGCGACACCCTTTCCCTAATATAAATACACTAGCTTATATGCCCGTGCTTCGCAACGGTTATTAAATAGGGACCTGTGTATATCATTTTTTTTTTTTTTTTTTAGACCTAGGTCAGCAAACACCGAATCCTTGTTTAATCGCTCCGTCAGTAAACTCAGCTCCTAGCCGTCAAATTTAAGTAGAAATCATTGTCGAAAACGATGAATTTTAAAGAATCAGTCAAAATATTGTTCATTAAGTTTTTCATGCAAAAAGTGAAATTAACCCTCTCATGCACGAATTATCAACCCGACAATGAAGTAAATTTCTGATACTTTATATGGTAACTTCAGATCTATCTTGCGGAGAATTGATCATAATTTAGCTTTAAAAAAAAAAAAAAAAAAAAAAAAAAAAAAAAAAAAAAAGTTTCTTAGACCAATATGGAAGTCTCGTCAAATGAGGACAGTGAGTACGAAACCTGCTACATTTTACATTGAATATATATATTAATAATATCAAAGAATACATTAAGAGTGTACACTATTTTATTTTTCGTACAATGGAATTATTTCAGGCACTTAGGGCACACAGCAAGTTTACACTTTTGCCAAATGGAACGTGTCAGCAGTTACGAAATGTTCAAATATTTGTAAATCTATCGGACCAAACTGCGTGGTCATCAGTCCGTAGCTTACAAACTACTTAAACCTAGGTAAACTAACCTAAGGCAACACACACACCCATGCCCCAGGGAGGACTCGAACCTCCACGGCGAGCAACCGCGCGCTCCTCAGCGAAACGCTTTAGACCGCTCGGCTACTCCACCGCGGCAGCAGTTACGATCATGACACGTCTTGGCATTGGGATCACCTGACTTGGCTGGCCAGTGTTATACCCCATCGAAGCGTAGTTTGTTGGGTACCTAATGCCAGGCTTTTTTCTTTTTCTGTGCATAAAGTTAAGACTGCAGTGTGTAATTGTTTGGGCCGGCCGCGGTGGCCGACGGGACTGAGGCACTCCAGTAACGGTCTGCACGGCCGCTACGGTCGGGGGTTCGAATCTCCCCTCGGGCATGGATATTTGTGCCGTCCTTAGTTGGTTCATAAGTATTTTGTAAGTTTAGGGACTGATGAACCCGTAGTTAAGTCCCATAAGCTATACAAACATAACACACATAATTGTTTGGCGTAAACTTCTTACAACACTTCTACCGTTGAGATGAGAAATAATAATAACAATAACATCGCTCTACACACTCCAACCTACTGACGTATTCTAGCATCGTTTCCCGCTTCTGCTCTCCAGCTTTGCTCGGAGATTTACTATAGAGTTGTATTAACCATTATATCATGCCCAAGTAATTTGAGTTACTATTTCTTGGGTGATTTGGACATCTTGATTGCATAGTGTCTGCTGATTCAGGGAAAGTCGATGGAAGGTATTTATGTGTTAGACTAGCTGTAAGCCCGGCGTTGCCCGAGTGTTTATTTATCCTACACTCTCGTAGCCCACATCCCCTTGCCCCTCTCTCTACATCCACCTCTTTCTTTCCCATCTCTCTGTTCGTTTCCACTTTTCCCTCTCTCCGCAAAGTATTCTACAAGGTACCTTCTGTCACGTACCATACAAACATTTATGTACCCAGTGATCTACTTCTTGGTTTAAAGGTCAATGTCTGCAAAAATTCATAAAGACTAGAGCAAAAGTATGCATTTTGTACAATTCCATAAGTACCCTCCACCAAGCACCGAACGAAATTTTATACAGTGACACTCCTCTTGTTTTTAAGGTAGAGTGTGTAAAATTTCATCAATATCGGAACACAACTACAGATTTCCATGCAATAGAATTGCAGGGTCACACTAAAAAATGCACTTTGTTGTTCTCAAATATTCCAGTTCTATTTCATACAACCCTTGTTCTCATAATGACGAAAACAACAAAAACAAAGTGTCTGTGAAATCGGTCGAGCCGTTCTCAAGTAATGGCGAGACCAAGGTATTTAGGGATCCATTTTTATGTCGCAAAGTACCCTCCACCATGTACCGTATGAAACTTAAGATAGACGGTGACATTCCTCTTGTTTTGAAGGTCAAACGTGCGAAATTTCCTGAATATAGGAATGAAACTGTAGATTTCGTGAGTCTTCAGGAGAAGTATGCTCCACCATGCACCTATCACAAAATACTTTTTAAGCTGACGTTTACTACCTATATACATTCCTTTCAAATTTCAGTTTCATAGGTGAAGTAGTTTCGAGATTTCCTGTTCAGTGAGTGAGTTAGTGAGTGTCATGTCGCTTTTATATAGATACAGATTAAGAAAACACATTGCTAAATTTTGGATTCAAGAGAATTAAGGGAGACTTGCAGACGAAAATAAATGGTAACATGCAAATCTGTAATGCTAACTTTATTTGATACAACGTCATGCCTGATGCGACAGTTTTACGGCATCTACAGCGAAACAGTTATGAGCGGTAGACTTCGTTACATCACTTTGCGTGTTTGGGTGGGTTGGGGGGAGATGTTTGTCGTAGATTTCACGAATATAAATATTATGTCTTCATTTAGCCATTAAAAGTGTTAAAAGGAAGTAGGAATTGGTAAAAACGGTAATTTGTTCTCAATATTGTGGTTTCGTGAATTAAATTATTGGTTTGTCTTCTTGGTTATACTGAAAATAGCAGAAATTTGTTATTGGCCTGACGGCATGTTAAATTTTCTATAATTTTCATATCTTATTTATGAGGAGCGTCATTTTGAATATGGTACTAAGTCAGTTTCTTACATAACATTTATGTTTTAGAAATAATAATTGATGTTTAATTTAATAATTGTGCGTGTGCAATTAGAGCTTTCGGAAAAGCCATTTCATGTACGCTTTCACTGAATTTTCTGCGAGGTTCTTGCCCAAAACTGGTTACAATAATTCTTAATTTTTGTAGATGAAATATTGTATACTGTTGTCTACTGAAAGTTGCAAATGATGGATTACACTAACATCTTTCTCTTTTATACTAACATTTCTGACATTTATTGATAATGATATATTATTATTTTGAACATTACGTATCTGTTTTGTTATCTTTCAAGAATTACGAGAATGCGACCTGTGATTTCGGTTATATTTCAGGAGTATATAAATTAATTTGCTGTACAGGCGTGTCGAGTTTTCTTTGCCATTGTAATTTCGAACCTCGTCTTCAGTAAAAGGCATATTTGGCATGCATATATGTCGACTACGTGATATCCTATCTAGCATTAATGGAAGGACAGACTCTGCAGGGCTAGTTCCATTAGAAGATTTACGATGTAATTTTGGTAGATAACGCTATGCAAGAGCTTGCTATATGCATTACAAACGGGAACCAGTTAGTTAGTGCTGACAAATGTATTGTATGTTACCAGATTTTCGTAATCTAATACAGTCCTCGCTCAGTAACGCATTTACTGGTGAACACAGCTGTACATAATGTTTGGCTTAATTAGCTCTCTTGTGTAGCTCTATAGAGTTTTCAAAGTGAACACTCGTATTTAAACACGTATTCACAGCTAATTACGCTAGACTAGATTTTGCCGTTTAACCACTGAATCAATTACACTTGAAATGCAGTTGATGAATTTCAATACGTTATTAAAAGCCGAGATACAAAAACAGGGCTACATAGGCAAACTCTTTTATTGAGTGGTGAATTTTTTGCGAAAGTTACATCGAAAGTAATTTCTTTTATATATCCGTGACCTGACAAGAAAACCATTTTTAAACCAGTTTTCTTTAAATAACATTTTCTGACGTACGTTTTGGAAATTTTAATCTCCAGCTTAGCCACAAAATTTATATCGTAGAAGAAACATTGGCGTAATCTCTAAAAAAATAATAAATAAATAAATAAAAGTTGCTGGAATGTGACGACTGATATTCCCGCTATCAAAGATTTGTTTAGACTGTCACAGCGTTGGCTTTGGCACACTCTTCGCCGACTACATTTTAAACACCAAATTTCCAAAGGTGTATTTATCTCCAATGGCTACGTGAGAAATTTATATCATTAGAGAATACCATCGGATGAATTATTTAGCACTCGCTTTACAAATATTTTCACTGTCACCAGTATATCGACGATGCATTTAGTAACGCACGCATCCATTCATCCAGTAAACTATAAGGAATGTGCTTGTTGTTGTTCTGGCCTTCAGTCCGGAGACTGCTTTGATACAACTCTCCATTCTATATCCGGAGTCAGCCTCCTTTGACCTTTAGAACGGCAACCTATATCAGTCTGAATCTGTTTACAGTATTCGTCTCTTGGTCTCCCTCTACAACGCTAAATTCACGGTTCCTTGATGTCCAAGAATGTGTACTACCAA
Organism: Locusta migratoria; assembly: GCA_026315105.1. NCBI lineage: Eukaryota > Metazoa > Arthropoda > Insecta > Orthoptera > Acrididae > Locusta > Locusta migratoria. The sequence continues at coordinate 197,585,167 of CM048749.1, forward strand.
TCTATCACTTCTTTTAGTCAAGGTATGCCAAACATTCCTTTTCTCCCCAACTCTGTTCAGGACCTCCTGATTATCCGATCTACCCACCTACTGTGCTTATACATACATCACGCTGAGAAGAAAGAAAGAAAAAAATCGCATTGACGTGTTTTACGGCCCACTTTAGATTTGTAGTTTTATAACTTTTTGCTAACATTTTGGACCAAAATAGTAATCTAAATAATAAAAAATTAATTAATAAAAGTGTCTGAGCCGGCGGCGGTGGCCGAGAGGACTGAGGCGCTTCAGTCAAGGTCTGCGCGGCCACTACGGTCGGGGGTTCGAATCCCCCCTCGGGCATGGATATTTGTGCCGTCCTCAGGGTTAGCTAGTTCATAAGTAGTTTGTAAGTTTAGGGACTGATGATCCCGTAGTTAAGTCCAATAAGCTCAACAAACTTTTTGAAAAAGTGTCTGAAACCCTTTTAAGAAAAAAAAAATTAGGTTGTGGCGGGTTCCGAACCACTGACCTTCAGCGTCACAGTCCAACACATTGCCCACTACGCTGTGGCTAACAGAAACCAGTTACGGTCTTTAATATTGCAATATTGATGACAATTGTTAACTGACGCTAATATGGCATTTGCAGACACTAGATTATCATTTATCGTACGAAGAACGACGTGTTTTTGTTAATTCTTCAGTGCGCCATTGCTTTGAAATCACAACGTGTAAGTTACAATAAGAAAATCATCAAATACGCAACGCAAAATGGCATATGCCAGAGAGGTCTGGAGAGGAATGTCACGTGACATCTGCGAACGGCTGGTTTTCGTTAATTCAATGGAAGGTGTCAAAACTCCGTTATTTTTGCAAATATCTCTCAAACGATACGGAATATGAAAAAAACATAAGGGAACAAAGTTGTAGAGAATTTTATCCTTTAACAATTCGTGTATTCGATTTTCACGTGAGATGAACGGTTTATTTGCAATTAAAATTATATTACAAACGGCTTTTTTTGGTATTACTAACGTATTTCTTGTCCGAAATATTTCAAAGAGCGAGGTTCTGGTCTCTGGTAGCCAACAATTATGTCTGTAACATTTGGTGCCGACTGGTTGAACGGTTCGACGTAAATAGTGGGAACACGTTACAGCCAGACAGACATCGTCAAACCGCCGTTATTTATACAAATATGAAAAAAAACAACAACAACAAGAAAGCAAAGTTGTAGAGAATTTTCTCCTCTACAAACTTGTTACACAATTTTCGTGTCAGATGAATGGTTAAGCCGTTACTTTCATTTAAATTTCGAGCTGTCAAAAGACGATCGCAAAGGCCTACTTTTAGTGTTTCTACCGTAACCTAAAGTGGGCCAAAATGCGGAACGCGTTCTGTCAGTTGGAAAATGAACTCGAAGTCGTCGCAGGAGGTGATGGAGTTTCTCGTCGGCAGGCGAGCGTGGGCCAGACGACGATCATCGTGGCTCACCGGCTGTCGACGATCCGCAACGCAGACAAGATCGTCGTCATCAAGGAGGGGCGCGTGGTGGAGCAGGGGTCGCACGACGTGCTGATGGCCCAGCGCGGACACTACTTCGACCTGGTCACCACTCAGATCTCGGGATCCGAGGACCCCAAGTCTCCAGGCGACGAGAAGGGTGAGTCCACAGCACATTCTCCATTTTCAGTTCCAACAAAGTCCTTGGCTCATGTCGATGATCACTCTCTTGAGTCCATCGTCGACGGAGCCTTGAACCTCATCCTTCATTCCTGTCCAATGGGTCTTTCTATTGGCCATTTAACACTTACTGTCGCAGTATTACCATGTCGTTATAGGCCTCAGATCTTATCACAGTATACCATCAGGGATATACAAGGTGAGGCACTTAAAAAAGTTCTTCGAAAAATTTACAAAAATAAAAATCGGATTAAAGAAACTGCAGTAAACGTTCATCACCTCCAAGAGAGGCATCCATTAACATGAAGCACTACCCCCCTCCCCCACACAAACACATAACGCAACCCCATGTGACGGGAGGGTGGATGCTTGATAATCTTAAATAGGAACCCCTATTTTTATTTCATTAAATTATGTAAATTAAGTATGAAACATTTTGTTCGTTTCGTGATAGCGGTGAAAAGGCGATAATGGAAATGAGTTGAAAATGGTTTAAAAACGATAATATCTCAAGCAAATACGCATCAGATTACGAAGATCTAAGCACAGTTCTTGATATTTTTGATAATGCTATCATGTGACACCTCCCACAATCGAATGAAACACTGACTGTGATTAAACTGTCTGGTTAAACTGTTCATTGTACATCAATGACTTGCACAGCACACATCTCTACGCAGTTGTTCCACGATGTTAACGGTTTCACAGAGAGTGGATATCATCTCCTCGTACTTTTAGCATAATGAAAATGTTGAACAATCTCGTCAAAGTTATGCTAAACTGTCCCCTAAAAGGAATGTTCATTGAGTAACGGCTTTTCGTAGTATTTTCTGTTTCATGAAACTATCAGTGTTAACCCTAGAAAAAGTTCCAAGCTTTTTCACGAAGAATCCTAGTCTCCAATAAAAATAGGGGTGCCTATTGATGATTTCTAAGTCAACCTCTAAGGCTGGTTCAGGGGGAATGGGGAGCAGACGTTGAGTTTCATGTTACTGGATGGCCCTCGTCGAGATAAACAATTTTTATTCATTTTTTAATCCGATTTTTACTTCCCTAAATATTCCTCACCCTGTATGATGATACTAAGAAATTATTCGTTGCCAGACATTTTTAACTGCCCGTTACATATACTCTTGAAGTGGAATGCCCTGACTGCATCATAAGATAGAGAAACAACACTATGCAACTAAAGAGCCAATCCTATTATTTGGAAGGAAGTGCTCAACGACCACGGATTAGTTATTACAATCAGTAAAAATATGAGCATTGGACGTGAAAATCATTTGTTTTAATTGTAGCAAATCGATTTCGTTTACAGAGTAACCATCTTCAGTGCTGATGCTATAGAAACACCGCCTGAAGTAGGTTTAATTTTTAAAATTCCAACTTTAGTAGCTCATAAGCGTTTTGTAACGGGTTTCTTTGGACGAATTTTCCTCTAATTTTGCTTAAAATTATGTCGTAGATCGATGCTATGCCATGACGGAAGGAATATTCCTTAGATATAAAAATATAACTAAAATGGGAGACACTTGCTGTAGCAAACAACTATGGCATTTTGCAACAATAATTCATAAGTGCCGCGTATCGGCGGTAAATGATAACTGGTAATCTGAATAACAAGTCTCGATGAGGTTTCCATCGAAAAACGACTGCTAGAGAGGATAGAATTATTATAATACAGTCGATTACTGAACCTCAGATGCCAGCACGACAAATCAGTCACAGGTCAAACATGGAGTAAAGCTGCATTTTTCACCTTCAAACGGTTTTAATAGCCATTAAGTTACATGGTAGACGACCTTCTCGAAATGCAGAAAGTGAATGGTTGAAAGTCCTGTGGAGTGACTAAAGTGGGTTCAACTTTTTTCCTAATATAGAATAAAGATTTTACGTTATCCTAGACATATAACAAATGATGAGGTGCCAGGATCTCGCAATAAATTATGGTTGTTGGAATGTTATCCAATGAAGATTTTTAGGTGTAGTTTTGACCCTCTTTTCAAAATCGAAGGTAAAATGGGCCGTATTTTGGTATTCCTACACGATAATGACCCTAATCTTCTTCACAAAATGTTAAAGATCTTTTTGAACAGAAGAAAAATCAGGTTTTTGAATGTCCGATCAAAATACCTGATTCAATTCCAATTGAAAAAATGAGAGATGAGCATGACTGAAGAGTTCGAGTGAAGAAATGTTTCATCGTGTTCTCATTGTTTGAAGCTTCACTGGATGAGTGAAGCAAAATTTCACATGAGTGACTTGCAATGTTAGTGGACTCTGTGCGAGACAAATACAGTGCTATTATCAAGGCAAAAGCTAAAGCCACTAGATACGAGGCGTGTTTGTTAAATAAGTACCGTTTAGAATTAAAAAAAAGACGTGCTACGATATATTAATAATTTTATATTTACATGAAAGTCTGTACCTTAATCTAATTTTCTACATAATTTCCGTCAATATTGAGGCACTTGTCATAACGTTGTACCATTTTTTGAATACCCTCCTCATATAAGTCTGCCACCTGACTTTTTAACGACTTCATCACAACAGTTATGACTTCTTGATCGTTTTGAAGACCGCACAGGTGCACAAGTGCAGGAACAGACGGTAGTCACCGGGCGCCATATCAGGGCTGTACGGAGGATGATCTAGATGTTTGCTCAAATTTTTGTAATTCTATCGGACCGAACTGCGTGTTCACCAGTCCGTAGCTTAAAAACTACTTAAACTAAACTAACCTAAGGACAACACACATACCCATGCCCCAGGGAGGACTCGAACCTCCACGGCGAGCAACCGCGGCTCCGCAGCGAGACGCTTTAGACCGCTCGGCTACTCCACCGCGGCGATGATCTAGAGTTTCCCATCGAAAAGATGTGATGAGATCTGTGGTCTGATTATCCGCATGCGGACGGCAATTGTCTTGCAGCAAAACAATTCCCTTGCTCAAGTTGCCACGTCTTTTGCTCTGAATTGTGCAATGCCTTACGTTAAGCTGACTACCATCTGTTCGTGCATTTGAAGAAACACCTGGGCGGTTTTCAAGACGATGACGAAGTCAAAACAGTTGTGATGCAGTGGTTAACAAGTCAGGCGGCAGACATCTATGAGGAGGGTATTCAAAAACTGGTACAACATTATGACAAGTGCCTCAATATTGACGGAAATTATGTAGAAAAGTTGATTAAGGTACAGGATTTCAAGTAAAAATAAAATTATTGATATTTCTTAGCACGTCTTCTATTAATTTATAAACGTTACTTTCTTAATAAGACACGCCTCGTATTACGTTTAGTTTTATTGGAATTTAACACTATTATTGAATTATCCATATAAGATTTTAGAGCAATGGAAATTATGCAAACTTTGATTTTTATTTTCCTAATGAGATATTTTATTTCAAGATGTTTTGTACTGAAATGAGAATAAGCCCTTTCATTTGGTGCCCATTTAACTTTAGTATAATTATGCCAATATAACTGCAGTAATTAATCCTACCTAGCATTAGTAGTGAGCTTCTTGATGCTGTCGCGTCGTTCAAATATCTAGGCGTAACATTGCAGAGCGATATGAAAGGAACGATCATGCAAGGACAGTTGTGAGTAAGGCAGACAGCAGACTTCGCTTTATTGGGAGAATTTTGGGAAGATGTAATTCACCTGTAAAGGACACCGCGTATAAAACGCTTGTACGACCACGTCTTGAGTATTGCTCAAGTATTTGGGACCCGCAGCAGATCGGTTTGAAGGAAGACATAGAGGCGGTTCAGAGGCGAGCAGCTAGATTTGTTACCGGTAGGTTCGACCAATGCGCGAGTGTCACGGAAATGCTCCGGCAACTCAATTGGGGATCGCTGGAAGAAAGACGACGTTCTTTTCGTGAATTTCTGTTAAGTAAATTTAGAGGGCCGGAATTTGAAGCTGAGTGTAGTACGATCTTGCTGCCGCCTACTTACATTTCGCGCAAAGATCACAAAGACAAGATAAGAGAAATTAGGGGTCGTACGGAGGCATATAGGCATTCTTTTTTTCCTCGTTCAATTTGGGAGTGGAATAGGAAAGGAAATGCCTAGTAGTGGTACAGTGTACCCTCCGCCACGCACCTTACGGTGAATTGCGGAGTATGTATGTAGCTGTAGATGTACCTAATACTGTTAAACAGTAGTGTACCTGTAAAGCCCTTTCAAGAAAAAACTAAAATCCTTATGAAATTTCTTTCATAATTTGTGCTCAGTCCCTTGTGAGAAGAACCTCAAAGGCAACGCGAAATTAGTGCCAGTGGACCGCAATTGCCACGTGTCTTTGCAGGCAAGGAACACTTGAAGGCAGAGCGGATGATCAGCGTCCGAAGCAACGACTCGTCGGCGTTGGACGAAGACGAAGACCTGACGGAGGGCCAGAAACGCATGGCGGCGCTGTACCAGGAGGGCGCGGTGCAGACGGCCACCATCCTCAAGATCCTGCGCGTCAACCGGCCCGAGTGGCCGCTGCTCGCCGTCGCCACCGTCGCCTCGGTCGTCAGCGGCTTCGCCATGCCGCTCTTCTCCGTGCTCTTCGGCAACCTCATAGGGGTAAGTCCCACTCTCCGGCATTTTATATACATCACCTGTTGTAGATGTTTAGTGGTCTCGAAGATCTTGTAGCACGCCTGCCGTTAACACATAACAAAATTGTATTATGACGTCGGGTTCTTGGCTTTTCAGGAAACTACATTTGTGACACTTTCATTTAATTTTTAAGTATGTTTATTCATCCATTTCTGATAAAGCAATTTCACAACACACTTCCATACTAAATAAAATGTTACTTCACAAAGACTGCCATAATACTCCCGCCTACTTCAGACTCACTACAGAGACTCTCTTTAGTTCGCACCAATTCGCGCGTATAAATACACTCTAGTTTTTCTAGAACCTTCTAGAACACGGAAGTACAACATTTAAATATTTAACAATCTGTTCAATAAACATTAATGAATCCTGCTTTACGCAAATATACACAAAACTATGACAGATGTAATAAACATATTTCCATATCAAAATGAAATAATACAAAAGATCGTAAGTAAACAACAATTGGTGCAGTGTTAATATATGTTTACATTGTTACGACTTTAAATAATTAATTAATTTAGTTTGTTAGCAGACCCTAGTAATGCAGATGATGATTAAAATGACTTGACAGAAGCGCTATAAAATGCTTATGTAATATAAACATGAAATGTTAGGTTACAATACTACGACCAATTATGGTATCCAATACTTCAGTTATTTAAACTAACGGGACCCTCCTGGCTAAATATATTACATTCAGAATAAAACTTTCACTCTGCAGAGGAATGTGCGCTCTTATGAAATTTCCTGGCATTACAATTATGTGCCGGAACCGGGACTCGAACCTGGGACTTTTCCTTTTCGCAGGCAAGTCAAAGGCGAAAGGCAAAGCTTCCAGGTTCGAGTTTCTGTTGTGGCACACAATTTTAATCTGCCAGGAAGTTTCATATCAGCGTACACTCCGCTGCAGAGTGAATGTTTCATTCTGGAAACATCCCTTCGGCTGTGGCTAAGCCATGTCTCCACCACATCCTTTCTTCCAGGAAGGCTAGTTCTGCAAGTTTCGCAAGAGGACTTCTGTGAAGTTTGGAAAGTAGGAGGCGACGTACTAGTAGAAGTAAAATTGTGAGGCTAGACCGTGAAGCGTGCCGTGATAGCTCAGTCGGTAGAGCACTTGCCGGCGAAAAGCAAAGGTCACAGTTTCGACTCCCGGTTACGGCACAGAATTTTAATCGGCCAGGGAGTTTCACGAGTGCATACGTCCTTTTACATAACGCTCTTTTCGGAGCTCCTTCTGACAAACATGCCTCTGTAATAGGAGTCTGATTCTAGAAATAGTAAAAACAAACTACATTAACATTTGAATAAGATTATGTTCTTTAGGGCCTACTGCACAATCTTTGTCTTGCAAGGACATTCTTATTATAGTATACGAGAACGCTGCAGATTACGATCTTTATTAAGATATTTACAATTAAGCTATAAGCTTATTTCGGTGCCGAGACCATTTTCAAGCTAGCTGCAATAAATCATGAAATGCCATTAGCGAATTCGTACAATATACTCGTTAATTTTATTACATTCTGATTAATACTTACGTCCATAATATTCATCATGGACGAAATTGCTGTCAAATGTAAGATTTATATAGCTATATTCTATTCTATTTATGCAACATTAGATGTTGTTGTTATTTTAATGTCGTATAATTTCGACTTCTGTCAAATATCTGTCGAAATTACAGAAAATAAAAACAACATCAAATTTTGAGTAAATATAACATAATATAGCTAAAATGTAAATCATATATTTGACAGCAATTTCGTCTAAGATGAATTATGGGCGTAAGTATTAATCAGGATGTAATAAAATAATGTAAAGTATACTGTACGAATTCGCTTATGGTATTTCATGATTTATTGCAGATAGCATGAAAATGGCATTGGCGCCGAAATAAGCTTATAGCTTAATTGTATATATCTTAATGAAGATCGTAATCTGCAGCGTTCTGGTATACTATAATAAAAATGACTTTGAATAAGTGGTTGTTTTACGGTTATCTAACAGGTAGTAAACTTACATACGTTAGTGGAGACATCAGTCTTCGAAAACAGCTGCTTCCTCAAGCTTCGTAGTATGTTCAACAAATTTCGGCTATAACTGTTCCTTTCATTTTATCGCGATACGGTAATTATACCATAAGTGTGGAATTTAAAGCTGGCAGACGGATGAAATGGTTTGTTTTCTGATCGTATCTACGCGTCCTAGGTGAATTCGATGTGATGATATTTGTGCAAAGAACCGGAAAGCGAGAATGTCCAGTTTCCAAAAAGTATTCCACAATAAGTTATTGAGCGGAAGGAAAACTAGAGGAGAAGAGAGTACCCCTCACGTGAGAAGAGACAAGCATTATGTTAAAAATGAGTGGATGAGTGATCTGAACTGTTATCCTTCTTAGGTGGGGGAATAGTTCGAGTTTTGTGAAGAGAAAGTATGAGGTATGTGTATGTAACCGTGGGCGTTTTCTTACAGTCTTGGGAGACTGCCAGAAAGAAGAAGAAAGGAATATTTGGTTTAAGTCCCACCGAGAACGTTGACACACGCACGGGGAGACCGCCAAGGACGGGTCTTAAGTGTATTTGAAGTTGGCAACACTTGGTACTAGTTAGAAAAGCAATATCTGATGTGCCCACAATGACACCCACATGACACGTAATAAACAAAAGAAGATTACCTGGCATGTTATGCCTGTGGAGAGCGATCTGAAAATTATAAAAATTCGAATTCTTCGAGGTTATTGAGCCAAGGCAGAAAATATTATTTTATATATTTATCATGACCGGTTTCGAAGGCGCATATCATCATCTTCAGAAGGTTGTATGGCTCTGAAAAAAATTCATTACAAGAATTACATTTCTGGTTACAATAATAAAAGTATTTTTATACAAATGAAATAATAGTTTACAAAATAAGTAACATACCTCTGAAGATGATATTATACAAGGTTAATCACCTAACACTTGCACCGCAAATATAGCGGAAACAGAATATACATATCAGACTGCGTTTTGATCCTTCATATTTTCTCGCCTTATTTCATGATAAATAAAATCACGGGTATCCATCCGTAACCATTTATTTTCTTTTGTTAATATTTCGGCTGTATATCAGCCGACAGTCTTTAGATTCGCTCCAAAGATGTATGAACGATATACAGCAGAAATATTAGCAAAAGAAAATAAATGTATACAAATGAATACCCGTAATTATATTTAACTGCATTGTCAAAGAAGTTTTTATTTTTACTACCTTTGGTTTGTAACTAAGCGATGATCATAACTGCAGTAAACTTTTTCCATTCTAGACTCTCGGACAAGACGACCCTGATAAGATCCGCAGCGACACTGACTATTTCTCGCTGCTGTTCGTCATCGTCGGCGTCATCATGGGGCTGATGACTTTTATCCAGGTCAGTAACATGGAGCGTTTGAGAGCCTGCCGTGGTCCAGCAGTTTTGTTCGCTACGACCATGGTTCTAATGTTAGTCGCGTCGTTGAAACATACTTTGGGTGACGATATTTGGACTCGCCAAATTCACCGTTATTTCTTCCCGCCCTAGACGTACTTGTACGGAATCGCCGGGGAGAGACTGACGATGCGCTTCCGAGGCCTGATGTTCGACGCCATGCTGCGCCAGGAGGTGGCCTACTTCGACGACAAAAACAACAGCACGGGGGCGCTGTGCGCGCGCCTGTCCGGAGACGCTGCCAACATACAGGGGGTGAGTTCAGAGCCGCAGAACTACAGGGGAGCAATAGCGTCATTGCCAACTCCGTAGGAGGAGAACTAAGGCTGCTGGAAACATACAGCTGATGCGTAGAGCTGTTGTTAGCACTTACAGTATGAGTAGGGGTGCAGCTAATTTACGGAGCAGGCTGTTCCGGCTCAAGAGATCAGCTGCGAGCAACCGGGCGCTGGTGGCCAAGACAGAGCAGGCAGCTGGTACACGAGCTCACAGTGGCACCGGTGAGAAGCGCGGTCAACCAGCTGACATGTAGCACGATTCACAAAACACTGGCCAGGAGGACACTGTGCAAGGAAACGCAGGGTAACATTTTATAACTAACACAAACACTCAATATAAGCCAAAAGTTCGAGCATTCCATCTAATCAGCGAAATACATTTCTTGCTGTCCGCATTAGACATTTGTGAGATGTGTTGGCCATTTTGATGCATTTGAAAATAACTTTGTCTTGACCACAGTTACACTTTATTAAGGAGAACTGGTTCACAGCGACTGATGAAAATATCCATGAAATCCGTAGGTTTACAATTAGTGCTTGCATAAATCTGGGTATTCTCGGAGGCCTCTTATGATTTTTGACGTTATATCTTCTAAGCTACGTGTCGTGCTCTTTTGTTTTTTGGTCAGGAACCTTCGTTGGCGTACGGTGAACAGTTCACCAAAGTTTGATTGCAATCAAATGAGTGATTTATGAACACATAGAGGACATACAGAGAAACATTCGTTTATATATTTAGATTGATTACTATTTGTAAGAGGAGCTGTGTATAGTATTACAGTTTAAGGAATAGTTTTGGTGAGTGTAAAGATAGTGTTACTTAATCGTTATCTTTTATCGAAGTGTTGGATTGAATATTAATACCATAATACATAAGGATGTATGTCGAAATGCATAAGGCCTTAATAATGTGCGATTGTGAACAAGACAGTTAAAGTTATTTTCAAATGCATTTCTGTTTCTTCATGAAATATTGGGTGGCAGTAATAGAACAGCCGCAAGGCGCAGAATAGAAATCTTGTCGCTATAGTGGGTCTTACGTGCAGTTTCTATTCCCGTCAATTTGGTAAACAGTACAACAATAATTTGACCAAACATAGATATGTTAACGGCATTCTTGTGTAATGTCGGAAAGTCTTCTGCATGGAGATCGCAATATGATATTACTCTTGTTTCAACATCAACTATGCAAACTTTCATCAAGATCGGAATAAAATATCAGGTTGACATTGAAGTGTGCTTTGAAGCATCCTAGGTCATACAGAGTACGAATTATTATGCAGACAGTTCCATTCCTACTGATTTTAAGGTCAAGTGTGAAAATGATTATTACAATCGGATGATTTTATGCAGTGCATTAAATACGAACCACCACTTTCTGAAATAAATTTCAAATCAGTAAAGTCAATTCTGAGTTTTAGAGAGGTAATTCCCTGTATTTGATATGTGTATAGGACTACATTGCATTAGATATAGCTATTTCTGGCTTCGCCATACAGTGTGACAATTTGCTTTCTAACAACACTGTCTGGCTTATAGTAATGCGTTGCATGCGGAGACACACAGCGACGCTGTATATTAATCTACTTCGCCATACTTTTAACTTCACGACACAAGATACTGAGGTAACCCATCTTCCAAATTTATCAAAAATGGCTACATGGTGCTTCTGGAACTCCTTGTCACAATTTTCGCTATAAAGCAGAAGACGTAAAGTAAGTTCTGCATTGTCACCAGTTGAAGCGATAGCCCCACACGCTACAGTGCAGATGTGTGGTGAAATAGAACCTTGTAAGCGGCCTACCCGCCATCGCCTTTCCGCCGGGCGAGCCGGCAATATACAGCAGATTAATAGGGCACTGTCGAGGTACAGGGAGGGAACAATGCCGTTTTAAACACACGGGGAGAGGCTTGCACTTTACTTAAACTGCTGAGAACATTCAGAGAATGAGTAGCACTGCCACAGTACAGGGGGTAGAAGAACACAGTCGCCAACATACATGGGGAAGGGGTGTGTTACTAAGGCCAATGACTACATGCAAGGGGTGCCTAGTGCTGCTGCTGACAGCAGGAGATCAGTAGGGGTGCTGCTAACATACAGGGGGTGCCTAGGGCCATGTCGACTTACAGGGGGTTAACAGAGCCGTACTGGAAACATAAAGGGGGTAGGAGAACACTGCGAAAATATAGTAGGAGGTAAGTTGGAATGACGCCAATGTATCCGAGGTGAGCAGAACCAATTTCAAACAATATTTCAAATTCCAGACACATACCGGGTGATAAAAAGTCAGTATAAATTTGAAAACTTAATAAATCACAGAATAATGTAGATAGAGAGGTAAAAATTGACACACATTCTTGGAATGACATGGGGTTTTATTAGAACAAAAAAAAAGTTCAAAAATGTCCGACAGATGGCGCTTCATCTGATCAGAAAAGCAATAAATAGCACAAGAAATTAAGACAAAGCAAAGATGATGTTCTTTACAGGAAATGCTCAATATGATCACCATCATTCCTCAACAACAGCTGTAGTCGTGAAATAATATTGTGAACAGCACTGTAAAGCATGTCCGGAGTTATGGTGAGGCATCGGCGTCGGATGTTGTCTTTCAGCATTCCTAGAGATGTCGGTCGATCACGATACACTTGTGACTTCAGGTAAACCCAAAGCCAATAATCGCACGGATTGAGGTCTGGGGACCTGGGAGGCCAAGAATGACGAAAGTGGCGGCTGAGCACACGATCATCACCAAGCGACGCGCACAACAGATCTTTCAAGCGTCTAGCAATACTTTCTTTTCTAATAAAACCCCATGTCATTCCAAGCATGTCAATTTTTATCTATCTATCTACATTATTACGTGATTTATTAAGTTTCAATTTATACTGAATTTTTTATCATGCTGTATATTTTCTCAATGTAGCAAAGATATTGAATAAAAAGTGAGGCATTGAATTACATTTGTAACCCATCTGGGATTCGAACCTGTGACTTACTGCTTAGTAGGAAGTTGCTTTATCCACTCTCCCACTGTGGCCTTGTCGATAGCACGAATGAACAGAACGTCCTGAAGCATATCTCGCTCCACACCACAGATTTCAATATGGCCTTCATGTTCCCCTATGTAACATGTATTAATATTGACATGGGTCCACAATATCAGAATAGTGGGACTGTTCCCATTAATCTTCATTGCTGCCATATTGATATTGTAGAGCCTCATCGGTAGTGATACATGTTACATAGAGGAACGTGGAAATATAATTGAAGTTTGTGTTGTGGAGGGAGATGTCCTTTAGGAGACATTATATGTGTTTGCAATGACCATAAGGCCATTGTGGTTGACTGAATAAAAAAGTTGATGAAGGGAATGCCTGGTATGCACGAGCTCCCAGGTTGTGCCACAAATTTTAACTGAATGCCTCCCCTATTCAAGAACAAATATCATCAAACTAGGAAAGGTCGTCATGCTTTAATGTACCGTCGACAGCTTCGTTATTAGAAGCAGAGCCGAAGCTCGATTTCTTCGGTTCAGAATGAGGATGAAAATCGACCCTTCCCTTTCAAAGGAGCCATTCCGAAACTTGCAGGGTGTGATTTATGGAAATCACGAATAATAAAAATCTGAATAAATAGAGATGGAGTTTAACCACCGTCCTCCCGAAGGCAATCTCATCATACCAGCTGAGATATATGACGCAGTGGTTAGCACACCAAAGTCGCATTAGCAAGGACAGTAGTTACAATCTGATCCCACCTATCAAGGTTTAGGTTTCCCATGTCTTTTTTAATTACTAAAGGCAAACGCCAGGATATTATTAAATAAGAAGGCAGGAAAATTACGATTCAAAGTGCCACACGTAGCATGGTTATTAACACCGAGCACAAACAAAGATTTTTAAATTTTATTTATTTATTTTTTGTTAGAAATGGGGGAGGGGGGGTGCTCTTTGAATTCTAAAAATTTTCTAAAAAAATAAATAAATAAAATTTAAAAAATCTTTGTTTGTTCTCGGTCTTAATAACCATGCTACTTGTGGCACTTTCAATAGTAATTTTCCTGCCTTCTTTTGCCATCATACAAGGTGTTACAAGGGATGCTTCCACCATCAAGCGGGTGAGTATGGCCCCACCAACACACAGAGAATAAGTAGTGTGCTGCTAAATACAGGTGTTGCTTACGAATTCTATGAAAGAGAAGGGGTGAATAGAAGCTCATTGAACATAAGATAGTAAGACCACTACCAAAACATAGAACTACGCAGTGCCACTGCAATGGGTCGTCACTTAGCGAGTAAGATTTGTTACAAGATAATATTAAAAAGGGAGCTTAACATCTTCAGACGCATGGCAGCAGAATGTGCAGTGATAATGCCTCTACATCAATCTAATGTATATCTGGGGAAAACGTGATAAGATACTAAATTGAGATAGCAGACAAAGTGTTGCAGACGCTGTCTAACCTTCTTGGATTTGAAATATCCCAAGCATTATATAGCTGATACGGAACTCTGAAACATTGGAACCTGAAAGGAAATAAAGTTCTATAGAATATTGACTAATTGGTAGTACTACGTTGGTACTCTCGAAGAAAGAACTAAGACTAATTTGGTATGGTTTCTCATAGAGCAGAAAAAGGTTACGTACCGAATGAAGAAACTTAACCCATGGAACTAATACTGTATTTGTTAGATCAGAAGCGGCTCTGAATGTAGCAAACTTAGATCTTACTTGCAGAGAAAATATAAAAAAAGATAAAATTGCTTAGATGTAAAGACATTGTATAAGTATGCTTATTTTTGTTCTACATAATTATTTACAGTAACTAAAAGGAAAACAAAGCGGTTTATCTAGATATGATAACTAGAATTGTGACTAAAAGTTAATTAATACAAGAAAACCTTTCAGAAGAATCGTAGCTACTAATTCGGCAATCCCTACTACTTCCCAGAACCCACAGAATCACAAATATATTGCCATCTCTAACGATCACCTTGTCCACCCGATGCTAAACCGCAATCTTCTTTCCTTTTGCAAAAATGCCGCTTTCCATCAGATTTTGCACTGGCTCAGTTCTGGGATCATCATTTGGACCCCTTCTTCCGAGACACCCCCTGTTTTTGAGGCAAGAAAATATGTCCCCGTAAGTTTCATAAATATGTTCTGCATTTTGACCACGCAGTAATAAATGGCAGTTTTAACAAAAGATATCAATTGTCGCTGTAATACTTTTGACAGTGGTTCTAAAAAAAAAAAAAAAAAACGAAAAAAAAGGATCATTTGAGGACGAACTAAGTGACGTAGGTTTCTTTAATTCTTCACTGATGTCAGTATCCCTAATTAATATACAGAAGGTGAAGAATCAATTTCTTATGCTGTCCCCTCAGGGGCTCAGCATTAATTTGCTGAGTACGGGCTTGGCGAACCCGGGGTCCTGAGCTGTGGGCTGTGTCGCGCCAACAGTCCGCTACACCGTAAGCTCTGTGCGTGCTTCAACGACCATCGTTCGGCGCGACGGTGGAACGTTGTACGTTTCAGAGCCCGGGGATCTTGGCTTCATCGCCCGGGTCGCGAGGATGGTACAAACCTCTATAAAAAAAACCTCAATCTCAAGGTGTGCTACGTGCCGAGGAGATGCATGGCTGTTGAGGTTGAACAGCCGCTAGCGAGCAACCTCTGAGGAACCTGCCGCACCTCAGTTGTACAAGGCTTACCCAGGCAAGCGGGGCTCTGCCTGGGTGGACCTCTTTTCCCTAGCTGCTCGTGGGACGAAAATGAAACGAGCAATAACTAGCGTGGGCGGTCGCAAAAACGCCGTTTCTAAGCGTGGAAGATCTGACTTTAATGCTACAGTATATGATCCTAAGTCGTTCCCTTCCCTGGCAACGCCATGGGAAGAACGCCAAGCTTTACGCTGTCCGGATCCCTACTCACCGCGATATCTTGTAATTTCCCGAACTGATGGAGACTCTTTCTTGTCCACCAAGCCGCAGTTCTTCGTTGAACATCTCGAGGACAAACATGGTGAGGTGGAGTCTTTCTCTAAAATGAGAAGTGGGGCTGTTCTGATACAGACGGCATCCCCAGCCCAGTCCAGGGCATTATTGGCCTGTGACAAGCTGGGTGATATACCTGTCAGTGTCACGCCCCACAAGACCCTCAACATGGTCCAAGGTCGTATTTACCATCGTGACCTATTGTCACAGTCTGATGAAGAGCTACGTACTAACTTGGAGCGCAGAGGTGTTCACCTAGTTCGACGTGTTTATAGGGGACCACGAGATAACAAGGTTGCCACCGGTGCATTCATCCTGGCCTTCGAAGGCGATACACTGCCTGAGAAGGTCAAGGTCATGATCTACCGGTGCGACGTTACACCATACGTCCCGCCCCCTATGAGGTGCTTCAGGTGCTGGAAGTTCGGGCATATGTCCTCCCGGTGCACTTCTAGCCCTGTGTGCAGGGAATGTGGACGTCCATCTCATCCGGACGCTCCTTGCACCCCACCTCCCGTCTGTGTGAACTGCAACCAGCTGCATCCACCGTGCTCTCCAGACTGCAAAGTTCTACACAAAGAACGTAAGATAATGGAAATTAAGACCTTGGACCGGCTATCATACAATGAGGCAAGAAAGAAGTACGAGCGTCTGCATCCGGTGAGCATGACTACCTCCTTTGCAGCTGTAGCGTCGTCCCCGCGCATCACGGGTACGACTCCCAACAAGGTATCGCCTCCATCTGTAGGCCCTAGAGGCCATAAAAGTACCACAGCGCCCTCATCAGATGGGGGCAACACTCCATCTGATACTAAAGCACCTGTTGTGGGGGAAACCTCCCCACAACCATCGGGGACACCAGTCCCCAACCCCCAGCCGGAGAAACAACAGCTTCCTCCGGCACCTCTCCCTCGGAAGGGGTCCTTCGGGACGCTCCCTTCTGGGGAGTCCCAGGGTGCACCAGGGGATCCCAGCCTTTGGCTGAAGGATCCAAAACCTTCTGGTCGAAGGGCTTCTGGCTCTTCGACAGTCTCTGCTGCCACTTCTGGGAAGCCCTCCCGGCCCTTGACACCGAAGGGCCAGCGAGAGGGCAAAAAGAAGCCGAAGAAAAAGGATGCGAAGGAGGCATCATCAGTGCCTCGGAAGGACCGCTCTGCCACCTCTTCGGCATCTGAAGACGAGGTAGAGATCCTCGCATCACCTGAGGATCTCGCCATACTCGGAACGCCTGAACCGATGGTTCAGGATCCTGCAGAGTCTGCGCAGTTGGCAGCAGGTGCTCCTGCTGAATGACCATTTACCGCCTTACATTATGGCTATTCAGCAAACTGCAAACATCATCTTGCAGTGGAATTGCGGTGGCTTTTTCCGCCACCTGGCTGAGCTGCGGCACTTACTCTGCCGCTTCCCTGCCATCTGTCTTGCCTTGCAGGAAACGTGGTTTCCCGTCGAGAAGAGCCCCGCCCTCAGAGGGTATCGGGGCTATTTTAAAAACCGAACCGTCTACGACAGGGTTTCTGGCGGCGTCTGTGTTTATGTCCACGCCTCTGTCCCCAGTGCTGCTGTGCCTCTTCAAACGTCTCTAGAGGCAGTCGCTGTTCGACTCCGGGTAGTACGAGATTTTACCGTCTGCTCTGTCTATCTTCCACCTGATGAGGCCATCTCTCCCACAGACCTCGCAGCCTTGGTTGCCCAACTTCCCCCACCCTTTCTTCTTTTGGGGGATTTCAACGCCCATCACCCTCTGTGGGGTGGCACACAGACCTCGGCCCGGGGTAGGGATGTTGAGTCTCTCCTGTCAGAGCAGAATCTCGGCCTTCTTAACACCGGTGCTCCTACCCACTTTAGCACAGCACATGGTTCGTTTTCTGCCATTGACCTGTCTGTCTGCAGCCCTAGCCTCCTTCCACATCTCACCTGGAGGGTCCATGACGACCTGTGTGGGAGCGACCATTTTCCGATCTTCCTGTCGCTCCCACAGTGTACGCCTGCCACCCGTCCGTCTCGCTGGGCCCTCCGTAGGGCTGACTGGCCAGCTTATTCTTCAGCTGCTGTGATTTCCTCTCCGCTTCCAGCAGATGTTGATGCCGCCGTTCAGCAGGTCACAGAGGCTATCGTTTCTGCAGCCGAAAACTCTGTTCCCATCACATCCGGTTCGCTCCATCGCCCATCGGTGCCCTGGTGGACACCGGAGATTGCTGAGGCCATCCGCGAACGTCGGCGAGCACTACAGCGCCACCGACGCCACCCTTGTGTCCAACATCTCGTGGCCTTCAAGCGTCTCCGAGCACGAGCCCGGCGACTGATACAGGAAAGTAAGAGGGCTTCCTGGGAGAAGTACGTCGCCTCCATTGGTTCCCGCGCTTCTCCTTCCAAGGTGTGGTCGCAGGTTCGACGCCTCTTTGGGCACCGCCCACCGGCGGGAATTCCGTGTCTCAGCATTCAGGGTTCGCTCTGTACTGACCCTGTCGCCGTCGCTGAGCACCTGGCAGACCATTTTGAACGTACGTCGGGGACTGCTGCCTATAGTGCAGATTTTCGTGCCATTAAAGAGCGATCAGAGAGCCAGCACATTTCATTTCGAACACGACGTCGTGAACCATATAACGTCCCATTTACTGAGTGGGAGTTGGAAAGTGCCCTTGCTGCATGCCCGGATACCTCCCCTGGACCCGATCGCATTCACAGCCAGTTCCTCCGACACCTATCAGCGGATGCCAAAAGCCAACTTCTCGCCCTGTTTAATCGCGTATGGCTTGAGGGTGTTTTTCCGTCCTCGTGGCGGGAAAGCATTATCATTCCGGTGGTTAAGCCTGGGGCAGATCCGCAGGTGGCTGATAGTTACCGCCCGATCAGCCTCACCAACGTTCCATGCAAGCTTCTCGAACGGTTGGTGAGTCGGAGGCTCATGTGGATCCTCGAGGACCGAGAACTGTTGGCGCATCAACAGGGTGGGTTCCGTCAAGGCCGCTCCGCAATCGACAATCTCGTGTCCCTAGAGTCAGCCATTCGTACAGCATTTTCTCGCCGTGAACACCTGATTGCCGTCTTTTTTGACCTGCGGAAAGCGTATGACACCACCTGGCGCTATCATATTCTGTCTACGCTGCACAATTGGGGCTTACGGGGTCCACTTCCTACATTCATTAAGAACTTCCTGGCGTTGCGTTCTTTCCGTGTTCGTGTTAGTTCTTGTTTCAGCTCACCTCATTGTCAAGAGAACGGAGTCCCACAAGGTTCCGTTCTTAGTGTTCCTTTATTCTTAATCGCCATAAACGGTCTAGCTGCGGCTGCGGGGTCATCGGTTTCTACTTCCTTGTATGCCGATGACTTCTGCATGTATTACAGCTCCTCCAGCATTGGCGTAGCTGAACGGCGGTTGCAGATCGCAATTCGAAAGGCACAGTCGTGGGCGTTTGCCCACGGTTTTCAATTTTCTGCATCCAAAACCCGTGTGATGCATTTCTGTCGACGTCGGGCAGTACACCCAGAACCCGAACTTTACTTAGCTGGCGACCTGCTACAAGTCGAAGAGACGCACAGATTCTTAGGTATGGTGTTTGATGACCGTCTGACCTGGGTGCCGCACCTACGCCAGTTAAAACAAAAGTGCTGGCGACACCTCAACATCCTGCGCTGTCTCAGCCACACTGTTTGGGGAGCCTCGCGCCAAACGTTATTACAACTTTACAAGGCCCTCATTCAGTCGCGCCTAGACTATGGCAGCATAGTCTACGATTCGGCTGCGCCGTCAGCGCTGCAGGCAATAGACCCAATCCTCCACTGTGGTGTTCGTTTGGCGACAGGGGCTTTTCGCACTAGCCCTGTGACAAGCCTCCTTGTCGAAGCTGGAGTCCTCCCGCTGCGGTTCCGTAGGCAACACCTGTTAACATCTTATGTTGCTCGTGTTCAGGCCTCGCCCTTCCACCCGAACCGCCGGCTCCTATTTCCAGACGCTGCACTCCCTATCCCTCCACGACGGCCAAGGTCGGGATACCCGATCTCGGTCCGTGTTCGTATCCTTCTTTCGTCTCTCACATCCTACCCACTTCCTACCATTTTCCACTATTCCTCTCACACTCCTCCTTGGTCCATTCCTCGTTTGCAGCTCCGTCTGGACCTGTCCCATGCGTCGAAGGCCTCTGTTTCCTCCGTACATCTCCGTCACCAGTTTCTACAAGTGCTCGAACCGTTCCGTGCCACAGACGCCATTTACACAGATGGTTCCGTAGTAGATGGCCGTGCTGGGTATGCCTTTCTACATCACAACCATGTAGAACAGCATTCTCTGCCCTGTGAGAGTAGCATCTTCTCCGCCGAGCTGGTCGCTATTCTCAGAGCTCTCCAACATCTCAAAGCCTGCCCCAGGGGGTCATTCGTCATCTGTACTGACTCCCTGAGTGGCTTACAAGCGATCGACCAGTGTTTCTCTCGGCACCCAATAGTACGTTCGATCCAGGACACTGTTCACTCCCTGGGCCAATCAGGCCGTTCTGTGGTCTTTGTGTGGACCCCAGGTCATGTTGGCATACCAGGGAATGAACATGTTGATCGATTGGCCAAGCAGGGTACTATGGGACCACCTCTAACTATTGGTGTCACGGAACAGGATGTTCAGCTGGTGTTGCACCGAAAAGTACGTGAGGCTTGGAGCACCGAGTGGGCTACGGCGACTGCACCGAATAAGCTTCGGGCAGTGAAGCTCTCCACAGCTTTGTGGAAATCTTCACTGCGGCCGACCCGCCGAGAGTCAGTTGTCCTCTGTCGCCTTCGGATAGGACATACGTGGCTCACCCACGGGTATCTCCTTCGGCGCGAGGCTCCACCCGTGTGTCGATGTGGCACTGTGTTGACAGTAGCCCATCTTTTAATGGACTGTCCGCTTTTAGCCGACTTGCGGCGATCTTTTCATATCCCAGACACGCTATCATTAGCTTTAGCAGACGACGCCTCTATGGCTAACGCAGTTTTAAGTTTTATCCGCGCTTCTGGTTTTTATGCATCTATCTAACCGTGGGTGCTGTTGCCTGATCTCTTAGGCCAACAGCAACCCAGATCTTTTATATTTTCGAGCCCTTAGGGGTTTTTAGTGTGTGCAGTGTGGCTGGCTCATCCTGTTTTTTCTTTGTGATCAGCCAGCCAAGGTTCTCTGCTATCCAGTTTTATTCGTGACTTTATTTTACTCATTCTGTGTGTCTTCGTCTTGTAATGTCAGTGGCTTGTCTATTGTTAACCTGCCCTTTTGTGCGGTGTCATTTTCAGGGCATTGTTTTATCTTTATTGACAGTTGACTCTCAGCTAGGAACAGGGGACTGATAACCTAGCTGTTTAGTCCCCTTAAAACAACCAACAACAACAACAACAACATCTTATGCTGTATCTACATCTATTAGAAAAAGGCTTAAATCTCGAGGGAATGTAGAAACATCGATAAATAAAAATAGGCATACAGAAATAAAATAGGAATTGGAAAAGTTTTACCCCTTGTATAAACATACCAAATACATAATAACAATGCCGTTCCCGCATCAGCGCGGGACAAGGCATGGGGGATATATATTCTTAAAGACAGATTGTAAAATTCAACAGTTTTATTGCCGTATACCTATTTCGCCTACAGTTGCTGTTATCAAGCTATCTGCGAATGAAATATATAACATTCATACAATGTAGGCTTTCACGGCCGGCGTCCATTTAAGTGAAACATATAACTTTGTCATTACTTGCTTTTTATGTTAATGCTGTGTGAGTAAATCGTCAACGTCCAGTTGTACTTGACGTCTATAACATATAGGTGAGTGGTGTTTTTGTTTAATTATTCTCAAAGATTTTTCGATCCAACATTGTCTAATTTGTGACAGATTTTTGGTCCATTCACATCATTAGGGGTTGTGCAATGTATTTTAGTAACTATTTTATGAGTTCACAAAGCTTTGACACCTGATGATGATCGTGTGCCATTAGTTGACATTAGAACACAGTGGGTGTCGTGTAGAACGGGACGGTTGCAAACCTTTTTAGTTGACTCCACTTCAGCAACTTTCGTGTCAATGACGATGAAATGATGATGAGGACAACACCATTTCCAGTGGGGTAAATATCGCAGATGGAGACCATGACAGGAATACAGTAAGTAGATGGAAATGCATATGTTTATGAGGAGATGAAGCTAGCTCAGGTGACAGTAGGGTGGAGAGCTGCATCAAGCCCGTCTCCGGACTGAAGATCGCAACACCAAAAACAAGTACTAAAGTATACACACACAACATGTCCGTAATAAGCAAATGCAAATAATGAAAGTCTGTGTTATTCGCAGATAAATTGGAAGTGCCATGTGCAGCCGAAATAGGCCTATAGCAACGAAACAGTTGGAGTAGCGGACATTATGTCCTATTCACAACTCTGTGCCCTCTTCACCACTCATGTGCACTGCTGCGTTACATTGTTGTCATTTATTTACATAATAGATCATAGGCTGTTAATGGCCATATTAACAATGGATTTAGTAGCAGCTCGTTGTCATTTTTCTTGAGTAGATGCGAAGAACAATTTCATTTCTTTCTCAATAAGGATGAACTTTCACGCGACGCAATATGGATGAAAGCCAAAGTTGTGCAAAAGGTAAATCTGACGCTGTGTGCGTTAGACTCGCTAAATTTCAGATAAAACTTTTGTTTTGTTCGACTAAATACACAGATGGTTTAGGAAAAGAAGGTAAAATACAAAGGAACAGCAGAAAATGGAGAAAATCAATATTGACAATTCTGTACAGGCATCGCCACTTCGGAGTAGATTCCTATTTTTGTATTACCATACTGTTTATTCGATTTGTTTTTAAATACGGTCTGTTAATAAGGCCTTATGGCAAATCCACAAAGTGCGTCTCAGGAAATCGCAGTCTGTACCACAAAATAAATCTTGCTGCAATTCTGAAGTATATTTATTTGTACAGCTTTTGCTCAAACCTGTTGGCTTACTTAAGATACGTTTTCTGACTTCCTGATCTTAATTTCTTTTATGTTAGAAGTAAGTAGACACCACAGAAAAATTAGTAACTGATTAATTACAAACCTACCGATCTATTTCTCGTAACAGTACTGCAAGGCCCATTGCTTATGAACAAACCATTAGGTGTCGTATTTAACAAACAATTTCTCCTGTTAGAATACTTTGACAACCCGCTCGGTTAGTCGTGTGGTTTAACACATCGTTTTCCGAGATGGGGAGACGTACCGGCCCCGTTTCGAATCCGCCAGGCTGATAAACGAAGGGGGTCGGAGTGCCTGCCAGCTTGGATGCGGTTTTAGGCGGTTTTTCACATCCCCCTAGGTGAATACCGGACTGGCCCCTAAGTCCCGCCTCAGTTACACGATTGGCAAACATTTCGTAACACTTTACACTTTCACACATGTAAAACCATACGCAGACATTTGTGTACACATTTCCTCCTGGGAGGCATCAGTGGCGACAGGAAGGGCATCCGGTCATCCCGTAAATTTTAACACGCCAAACCGGATTTAACAATGCCGTCCCTGCATGTGCGGGAAAATCGCCGTTAAGATAGAAGGAAGAAATAATGCATTGACAGAGTTCCAAGTTGAAACAGATCAAAACGTTATGCATTCTTAAAATTTCTTCCACACATTGCGCTAACTCATCTTCGAAAACAAAAACAAAATTCTCGCATGACGAAAATTTGGTTTGAAAAATCCATTTTCGTAAACATTAAATAATTTGTCTCGTAATTAATTTGCTTGATCTTCCAACTAATTTGGTTGCCCAATAGAATAATTTGGCAGTGTAGATTTAGAAAAATGTTCCTCGACTAAGATACGGGAAACTTTATCACTTATGCATAAATAAACTCAGACATCTCCTGTCAGAAAAACACAAATAATGCAACTAGAGGGAACAGATGGGGCACTAAAGTGAGGTCGCTAGCTACTGGAAGAAAACACTTAAAGAAAGTGAAACTTGGGTATTTAATCTATAAATAAACTTTTTGCATACGAAACTAAACTTTGTCTCGGTAATTATAATCAACTGATTTTATTTCCTGTGAACATTTGGATAGTAGTATGTTAACTTCACAGTTCCATGGTATTACGCATGTATATACTTGCACTTCATTATGTTGTATAGCACATGTTGATAAACATAGCAACACATTATTTACATCAACCATAGATCCCTGTGAAGACCAAATACGGTCATAGACATAGCATAATTATACGCTCTAGAATCTTTGCACAAAGAGATCCAATTAATAACAACCTGTAGCAAGATCGAGTTAACAAAAACTTTCTTCCGCTTTGTAGATAACCTAGCAATCTTAGTACAGGGTGTGCCAGAAGTTCTCTCTTTGATTTTAAAAATTATTATTGCACACTCATCAATGTATGCTTCAGTTTGTAGCAATCAGCCACTGAGAAAATATCAATAAGAAGTTTAGTATGATGACCAATATTAATTTTACAATTTTGCAGTTTTGGCTAAACTCTGTAAGTATCTCACATGTAACTTGCCATGCTATTGCATTAATGTATTTTTATTGCACACTCATCAATGTATGCTTCAGTTTGTAGCAATCAGCCACTGGAAAAATATTTAGTATGATGACCAATATATATTTTACAATTTTGCAGTTTTGGCTAAACTCTGTAAGTATCTCACATGTAACTTGCCATACTATTGCATTAATGTAGTATACGGTTGACTAATGCACTTGATAACTTTCATTTACCGCAGGCTAGCGCTTCAAAATGGTACACTAACCGAAGCCGGTAGCATTGAGTTAATTAAATAAACAGCTATGGTCAACATGTCATTTAAAGCTGTTAAACCCCACTTGTTCACCTTTCTAAATTGTATCACTATGTGGTAGTGCTGAAAACATGCTCCCCCCCCCCCCCCCCCAACCTCATTTCCCAACTCTGGCACTGCCCTCATCAGAGAATATTCTTTTTCTCTGAGAATCTTCTCCAGAGCATCTAATATCTCTTAATCATACGGCCCAGTGACGTCATGCGCAGAGTATGTTTTCTTTGGTGGCACGCAAAGTGTTTGCTTGCAGAAGAGACGGTGGCCTATTGCGAGTTTCATGAATGGCCGGCCATCTGACCGTATGGTTGGGACATTGTAGCACTATGTGGTGGTAGTGCTACAAACATACGCCCTCCCTCCCCAAACTTCATTTCCCAATTCCGGCACTCCAATCATCAGAGAATATTCTTTTACTCTGATAATCTTCTCCACAGCATCTACTCTCTCTTATTCATACGACCCAATGAGGTCATGTGCAGTGTGTTATCTTTGGTGTGTGCCACGCACAGTGTTTGGTTGCAGAATATACAGTGGCTTGACGAAAGTTTGGTGTGTGTGTTGTGCGGCAGGCGACGGGCCAGCGGATCGGCACCATCACGCAGTCGCTGGGCACGCTGGTGCTGTCGGTGGCGCTGGCCATGTACTACGAGTGGCGGCTGGGCCTGCTGGTGCTCGCCTTCGTGCCGCCGCTCTTCTTCGCCTTCTACGTGCAGGGCAAGCTGCAGCGCGGAGAGCTGCTGGGCACGGCCAAGGCCATGGAGAAGGCCACCAAGGTAGGTTGAGGGGCTTGCGGGACCAGCAGGTGGCACCGCTGCCCAGCTGTAGCATATCCGCGTACACGGGGTGGACAAAATGGGTAAAATCTGCAAGTGGATCAGACGCCTTTATCCAGTCACACGTTGATCATTCTGGCCGAACTTTTATATTTATCATTTAAGGAATCATTCGCGGAAGTCAACATACCTTCATTTGATCGCACTAACTCCGAAATTCACCCTCCATGACTGTCCCACCAGACAAACTGTCACACATAAGTACCTTGGCCACACCCTTGACCATTCCTTTCCTGGAATCCCCACCTTCAAACCATCCACCACAAAGCCCTTCCCCCACCTCAATCTTCTTTCCTGCCAAACATGGGGACTTGGCTCTTCTACCATCCATTACATCTACCGTTCCTAAATGCATCCCATCCTCTGCAGTTTCCACAACGCCTGGGTCTCCCCTGATTTCTACAAGTCCCTCCATATCCTTGAGCAACATGCCCTCTGCCTCATCGTATCTGCATTCTCTCCTCCTTGTGCTTTCATTCTTACATAATTTATTTCCCTCCCTTTCTCATGTTGATGGAGCACCTCTCCTGCCAAACATGGGGCCTTGGCTCCTCTACCACCCTTTACATCTACTGTCGTTACTGCATCCCATCCTCTGTAGTTTAGATCCCACCTGGGTCTCCACCTTCTCCGCCTACAACAACTCTCTCCTAATCCTTGAGCAACAGTCCCTCCGCCTCACTTATCTCCCCTCCCCCTTGTTGTCTCTTTATGACATTCTTTTTCTCCCTTTCTCAAATTCATGGAGCACATCCGCATTCTCTACGTTTCCCATAAAATGGAATCCCCTTATCCTCTGGTTTCTCCTCTCCTCTTGCTGCACTGGCCTCTGCTGTGCCGCTATGAATGCAGTACCTCTCTCCCTCCCCCTCCACACTCACAATAACCTCATCTTCCCCTCCCAGATGCCACCCACCTTTTATACATCTACCCTTCTGACCAGCTCTAATCCTTCCATATATATGTCGTTGTCCCCTTCCTGCCCCACCTCTCATTCTCCCTACAACGCATGGCTCCCCGTTCCTTCTGCGTCGCCTGGAGATCTTACACTCCCACATCTCCCCACCTCTCCCTTCCTGTTCCCGCCCCTCCGCGCGACCCCTGCCCACGCAACATCCTGCGGGACCTCAATGCGGGTGTTTATAACTTGTGTGCCAGTGTTTCAGTGTTGTACCACTCCGTTTTTAATACAGGGTGTATATAAATGAATGTCGGGCTTTTAATGCTTCATAAAAATTTACTATATTAAACTTACAGTTATAATTGTACGTCTAATGGAAGAGGAACTCAGTTTCGTTTGTCACCAGTGCGCATGCGCAGTGCGCAATCTTTCCGTAGCAATTCGCAAGAGAACGCTAGTAAGAGTTGGATAGGCCGCAAGGGGCCCAAACACAGGTCTTGCTTTGTTTGTCCTCCATGTTCACCTGACCTAACGCCACGCTATTTATGCCTTTGCGGTTTCATCAAGGATCGTATGTACCCGCCTCCGCTACCAGCTGACTTCGCTGATGTAAGAAACCGGATTGAAACAGCTGTTGTTACAATCACTGAAGACACACTTATCGACGTTTGGGAAGAATTCGGCTATAGACTTGATGTGTACCATGTTACAAATGGTGCTCAAGGTTCTTGGTAAGACTGTCTGAGTTGCTCTTTAGTTTGGCATATCATTTATAATTGTAAGTTTAATATAATTTTTAAAAACCCAGATATTCATTTATAAACACCCTGTACTT
This sequence comes from Locusta migratoria, assembly GCA_026315105.1. Classification (NCBI taxonomy): domain Eukaryota; kingdom Metazoa; phylum Arthropoda; class Insecta; order Orthoptera; family Acrididae; genus Locusta; species Locusta migratoria. The sequence goes on from CM048749.1 coordinate 197,612,579, forward strand.
CAACAACCGCCGACGAGGCAGAACAAATGTTGCAGTGATTTTCATTCCGTGTCCACCGTCCTGTCTCCGTTCTGTGTTACTTATTAACATCTGTGTTTTCTAGCCAATGTGACAGCTTTTTAATTCGGAGTGTGATCACGTAGATGTATTTTAATCACCATATTCGCCTGTAAATGTATTTTAAAATCTTCTTTCTTTTTTATCTTTTCTGGTTTATATTACTCCTTGCAACAATAGTTCACTCGGCTATAGAGCAGAGCTGAGGCGTCTACCAACCTGCCCTATCAAGGGCTTTGGGTATCAGTAAATAAATAAACATATTCCAAATTGAGAATGTAGTTCAAATGTTTGTATAGTCTATGGGACTTAACTATGGGGTCATCAGTCCCTAAACTAACAAACTACTTATGAACTAGGACGGCACAAATATCAATGCCCTATGGGGGATTCGAACCCCCGACCGTAGTGGCCGAGCGGACCGTGACTGGAGCGCCTTAGTCTCCTCGGCCACCGCGGCCGGCGAGAATGTAGTGATAGACATAGCTGGTGTAGAGAAGCAGCTGAGAGAGCTGAAAAGAAACAAGCCGACAGGTTCAGATGGAATACCAATCCAGAGTACTCAGCGGCATTGGCCCCTTACTTTGCATTTATCGCGAATCTTTGATCCAGCGTAAAGTTGCATGTGACTGGATAAAGGCGCAGGTAACTCCCGTGTATAATAAAAGACTGGAGCCACAAAAATTACAGACCCATGTCATTAACATCAGTTTGCTGTAGTACTATGGAGCATACTCTCAATTCTCATATAATTTCCTTTAGACGGAAAAGCTTCTGTCGATGCATCAGTAAGGCTTCCGACATCATCGATCGTGCGGAACTCAGCTTGTCCTTTTCTCTCATGACATCTTGCGAGCTGTGGGCAACAGGCAGACTGCGTATTTCTCTATTTTTCGAAAGGCGTTTTACACGGTACCGCACTACAGACTGCGAAAGATGGTACGACCTTATCGAATTGATACCAAAATATGTGAGTGGCCTGAAGATTACTTGAGTGATAGAACACAGTACGTTGTCTTGGATGGCGAGTGTTCATCAGAACCTTGGGTATCGTCAGGAGTAGGATACAACCGCTATTATTTTCTATCTATATAAATGACTGTAGTAGGATGCAGGATAACTTGCACCAAATTGGTAGTTGGTTTGAGGAGTGTCAACTAGCGCTAAATGTAGAAAGATGTAAGATGATGTAGCTATGTAGACGAGCAGGACAAACAATCCCGGAATGTTCGGATACAGCACTAGTAGCGTGCTGCTTGACAGAGTCGCGTCAATTAAATATCTAGGCGTAATGCTGCACAGAGGTATGAAATGGAACGAGCATAAAAGGACAGTTGTTGACTTCAGTTTATTGGGAGAATTTTGGGAAGGTGTGATTCGTATGTAAAGAGACCGCATACAAAACGCGGTATGTATGTCGATGGGTATGTAGAAAACACACACACACATAAAAAAAGTTGCATCACCTGCGTTCCAAGTCCGGCCATACCACAATTTATAAGTGACATATTTTGCGGGTGATCCCATACAAGACATTGGAATTTTGGGGAAAACGAAGAACCCGATACCATCTGTCTACTTCGACCAATGACGCCATGGGCGGGACAAAATAACAGGGAAAACGGCGTAGAACCTCATAAAATGTAACATTCCATTACGCAGAAAGAAAATTTCCTTAGGCATAATGATCTTCCAAGCAGTTAACATTACGAAAGATCACAGTTTGAAATTATTGGTGTTTTATTTATCTATCATGGTACTCGGTAGTTGCATAGGTGAACGTAATTTTATTACAGAATGAAACTTCCACTCTGCAGCGGAGTGTGCGCTGATATGAAACTTCCTGGCAGATTAAAATTGTGTCCCGGAACCAGGACTCGTACCTGGGACCTTTGCCTTTCCCAGCCAAGGTAGAGGTCCCAGGTTGAGTCCCGGTTCCTTCACACAATTTTAATCTGCCAGGAAGTTTCGAAATTTGATTAGTTTGTATTGTGAGATGTAACAAAAGGTAACTACCCATTACAAAAGACGAAGTTTCATATCATTCAACACAACACGCCTATAAATATCAACAGTAATCAAATTGCATGAGACATATATTGCCTCATTATGTCATAAGATATTGAATTAAAGGAGAGGCGTTGGATTAAAATTTGTACTGTTTCTGCTTTCGAACCTCCTACATACTAGGCAGACTCTTTAAACCACTTTATTTATTTATTTTCCCTGGATATATATTGATACTTTGCGGTCGTTCGTTCGTGTTCGTTCTGGGTTGTTCCTTCCATTTTTGGCTCAGTTTTTTACTACAAAGAGCGCCAAGTGCTCCGACCAAGCGCACGTAACTCAGTTAACACAGCCTTATCGGATTATACGACTACACGGACTGTCTTATGGCACATACTTAAAAAGTTCAAATGGCTGTAAATGTTATGGGATATAACATCTGTGATTATTAGTCCCTAAGCTTACAATCTAGTTAAATTAACCTAAAAGAAGACATAGAAGCAGTTCAGAGGCGAGCAGCTAGGTTTTGTTACTGGTAGGCTCGACCAATGCGCGAGTGTCACGGAAATGCTCCGGCAACTCAACTGGGGATCGCTGGATGATAGACGACGTTCTTTTTGTGAATTTCTGTTAAGTAAATTTAGAGGGCCGGAATTTGAAGCTGAGTGTAGTACGATCTTGCTGCCACCTACTTACATTTCGCGTAAAGATCACAAAGACAAGATAAGAGAAATTCGGGCTCGTACGGAGGCATATAGGCATTCTTTTTTTCCTCGTTCTATTTGGGAGTGGAATAGGAAAGGCAATGCCTAGTAGTGGTACGGTGTACCCTCCGGCACGCACCTTACGGGGAAATGCGAAGTATGTATGTAGATGTAGATGTAGATGTAAAGAACACAGACACACCCATGCCCGAGGGAGGACTCGAATCTCCGAAGGCAAGTTACCGCGCCTAGTTGTCTTAGAACGCTCAGTCATTCCACTGCAGCCACATACTTTAATTCGGACTCAATGTTCACCTGTGAAATTCGTATCCTGGGCAGAACACAAACCTTTTTACTATTCTCTCCTGATATTCTATATCTTATGGTATAATGAGACAATATATATGTCAAGGAATTGATTTATTGTTGATATTTCTATGACCTCTACTTGAGTTACAAGGCGCTGTTGTTCCAATTCAGTTTCTTTGCTGGGATACTATTCCAATGTGGAAGAGCCCCGTCAGTTTGATACGTATTTCATAGGGGGAACATTGAGGCAGAAATAAAGTATGTGTTGTGGAGAGAGGCTTGCCTTAAGACAGTCCGTGCAGCCGCATTATCCGTTAACGTATGCAGACGCGGTGGCTGAACTCGTCGACTAAAAACCTGACCAAGAACATAAGTATGTTCATACATCAACGAGCAATGTCCGCAACGGATAGAACAACCTGAAGAACAAGGGAAAAAAGTGGGGGAAAAAAGCTATTTAAAGTCTGGCTTGAAAGCAATAAGTCCCGGGTTTGAATCCCGGTCACCGCAAAAACTTTAATTAGACGCCTCTCCTTATACTTAATAAGAACACGCCTACGTCAGAGGTCAAACCCGACTGGTGGTATCTCGTGCTTGCCGCAATTTGTATCTATAACATTCACGAGCATGCCGAGAGTGGTTTCACACACAGTACTTGCAATGCCTTAGCCGCCCTACTGTAGAATGGGATAAGAATGCTGAGGTACTGTGGTGCAGGTGGCGGTGGAGTCGGTGAGCAACATCCGCACGGTGCTGGGGCTGTGCCGGGAGCGTCAGTTCCACGCACAGTACCTGCGCGAGCTGCAGCCGGCGCTGCAGGTGGCGCAGCGCAACGTGCACCTGCGAGCCGCCACCTACGCCCTCGCGCGGAGCATCGGCTACTTCGCGTACGCCGGCTCCATGGCCTACGGCGGGTCGCTCGTCGCCGACGAGAGGCTGCCCTACGAGAAGGTCTTCAAGTGAGTACTGTAGTCTGTACCGTCTACCTGCTATTCTCTCATATCCAGAAAAGGCATCTGCTCCAAAGAAATTTCTTTACTTTATTAATTTTCTATTCCGGAGGAACAAACGTTCGTGGTGATTCACAGTAGTGATAAATATTCACATGTGTACTGCGACTTATGCCGCTGTTCTAAGGATGGACTGTCGTTCTATAAGACAGGAAAGTTTGTGCTCGATCGGGGCTCCAGCACGTGTCTGTCGCTTTGTCCCAAGGGGTCTCACGGTTCTTTCGTGAATACGTACGTGGCGAGCACGGGGCCCCGAGCTAATGCAGTCTTCCTTCCTTTACTTCCCTGACTGCATTTCCTATCCCCGTCCCCTCCTTTCCTATCCTTACTCCTTGCCCTCCCCATCGGGTGACTGATAACCCCAGTAGTTTAGTCAAAATGTTCAAATGTTTGTAGAACTTATGGGACTTAACTACGGGGTCAGCAGTCCCTAAGCTTACAAACTACTTATGAACTACCTAAGACTAAGGACGGCACAAATATCCATGCCCGAGGGGGGATTCGAACCCCCGACCGTAGTGGCCGTGCAGACCGTGACTGGAGCGCCTCAGTCTCCTTGGCCACCGCGGCCGGCAGTAGTTTAGTCACCCTAACCCAACAAAACAACCCAACTCTGTCGCTTTAACTTCTCGGCTACCATCCGCTCTTCCCGGCCAAACCCAAACTTCCATGCGCCACACTTGCTCTGTGGTAGTTGTTCGGCCTTCAGTCCGAAGACTGGTTTTAATCAGCTCTCCGCCCTACTCTTTCCTGAGCGAGCCTCTTCATCTACTTATAAGGACGGCAACCTACACCCGTTTGAATCTTCTTACTGTATTCATCTCTTGGTCTCCCTCTGCGGTTTTTACCTCCAAACTTTTCCCTCCAATCCTAAATTCATGATTGCCTTATGTCTAAGAATGTGTCCTACCAATCGATCCCTTCTTTTAGTCAAGATATTCCAGAAATTTCTTTTCTCCCCATTTCTTTTCAGTACCTCCTCATTAGTTACGCGAGAAACCCATTTCTTCTGTCGCACCATATTTCTAAAGCCTCTATTGTCTTTCTGTCCACACTGTTCACGTTTCACTCCAATACACACGCAAAAATCCACACAAGTGCCTTCAGAAAAGACTTCCTTACGCTTAAATTAACATTCGATGTTAGCAAATTTCTCTTTTTCAAAAATGCTTTTCTTCCCATTGCTATTCTTCACTTTATAATCTCTTTACTTCGGCCGTCAGAAGTTATCTTACTACCAAAAAACAAATCTCATGAACTAATTTTATTGTCTTATTACCTAATCTAATTCCTTCAGCATCGCCTGATTTTCTTAGACTGCACTCCATTACCCTTGTTTTGCTCTTGTTAATGTTCATCTTATACGCACCTTTCAACACACTGTCCATTCCGTTCAACTGCTCTTCCAGGTCCTTTGCTGTCTCTGACAGAATTACAATGTCATCGGCAAGACACAATGTTTTTATTTCTTCGCCCTGAACTTTAATTCCTTCACCTAAATTCCTCTTGCTTTCCTTTACAGCTTGCTCAATGTACAGATTGACTAATGTTGTAGAAATGCTACAACCCTGTCTTATTCCTTTTCCAACCACTGTATCTCTTTTATGCACTTCAATTCTCATATCCGCTGTCGGGGTTTTGTACAAATTATAAACAACCTTCCGTTCTCTATATTTTACCCTGCTTGCTTCAGGATTTGAAAGAGTGTATTCCAATCAACATTGTCAAAAGCTTTCTCCATACCTACAAAAGATAGAAATGTAGGTTTACCTCTCCATAATCTATCTTCTAAGATGAACCGTAAAGAGAGTATTGCCTCCCGTATTCCTACATTTCTCCTGGAACCAAACTGATCTTCTCCGAGGTAAATAATTCGTGCTAAAATTTTGCAACCATGACTTGTCAAATTGATGGTTTCATAATGTTCACACCTGTTCTATCCCCCAAAAAGTCGCACACATTATAGTGTGACACCCGCAAGAGGGAGAAAGACTTAATTGTTTCGCCGTAAGCCTGCCGTGGCAGGTAAGTGAATATTTACCTCTTACTCGGATAACCGCTAATGTTTGTGCATCTGGAACAGACAAAAACGCCACAACAGACTTACGGTGGAATAATTGTCTCTCCCTCTCTCGGGACTGACACTGTAATATGTGCAAGCATTTATAGGATGGAGGCAAGTGTGAGTCTGGCTACGGTGCGTGCGTTGGTGGCCAAGAGCTTAAGTCTACTGCTCTCAAAAAAAGTGGAGACCGAGGTTCGTATTCCGGGCCAAACAAAAATTTCATGTTTTTCAGAAAGACAGTCCATGTTTAAACAGCAGTGGAAGTGGTGAAAATTTCCGTAATTTTCGAACATATATGTGAATAATTTCTGTGTATTATAATGCGAATGAGAGTACTACTAAATGTTATTATGCCAGCGAACACGTTGCATTAAGAACGATGGAAGGCAGAATAATTACGTAATTTTAAAAAAAATTTCTTTTCTTGTCTAACCTCTGCTTAGAAAAATTTTCATTCTAATGCATGTCGAAGCATGTTTAAATGTAATTACTTGAGTTCGCTTCAGATTTAGCACGGTCTCTTTACGAGGCCTTGAAACGCAATGTAATGCATGTGTTAATTTTACTATCACAGGTGCTTACTACCAAGTAGAAAGAATGTCAATAGTGGGTAGATGATCTGCCGAAGCTTATTTTAATACAATCGCTCCAAAAGTAGGAACCTCTAAGAGACTGTGTCGTATATCATTCTCCGTATTTACATAAGTAAAACAATATAATTATTGCTTATTTATATATTCATTTCTACACGGTCATTGTACTTTTTCCTGGCGTGTCAGAACCATGTAGTACACAGACAATAAAGGATATTTCCGTAAGAACGTGCGAAAATCTAACAGGATGCATGCATACAAATCACGTTTCATGCCATCCATACCTCACGAGCTGGATCGTGAGTAACCGTTCCTTTTTCTCCCCTCTCTCCTTCCTCCTACCTAACGAAAGCATTAATTTTCTAAAGATTGTGTCTACGTTTATTTTCGTCTTTATTTTCAATATCGGATAACCGAGCGTTGTTGGGTGATTTTTTTTCTGTGACATAGTAGTGCATAGTACTACTCACCGCGTTTTGGAGGCTAATATATCTTCTCTGATTCGGAAAACACGAAATTGATTTTTTTACATATATATAATTTTGGAAAATAGCGTTTTTACGAAAAAACTATGTAGATGAATTTCAAAAGAAAAGATGCAAGATTTTCTTGCGACTGTCGGTGATAGTAGCTAAGTACTGGGCACCCACTACATCTCTTTTGGATAATACTATCGACAACAATAATGGACGACTGGTAGAGAACTTTACTTCCATATGTCCCGAAGTCAGATTCTCCAGGTTCCCTGCCTCAAATTGTTCAGTTGAGGATTCTCTAAGTACTGTTAAATTCTTGCACCCTCTCGGAACACACTGTATATTCACTACCATAGCTTCATATGAATTTCGGATCGATCGGCTAGGGCAGAGAGGTTGAATAAATCAGTGCTTTGCTTACGGAGCATTAGACTGTTTCTCAAGCAGCCTGTAACGTGTTATGTCTCGCGTGTATAATTTTTCCTTAGGAACAACAGTGCAAGGCCGTCAGTACCTGGACTACCGTAACATGTAATAAATATTTTATAGTATTTCCATTTTAAATGAAGGACGTGTTGGAGACTGACAAATCTGGTGCACATTCACAGAAGTAAATGCTGTTGAGAATAGCCTTTGTGAGGATGGAGACTTTGTATAATATGGTCACCTTCCAGTAAGAACTAATTTCGTGTGTCATTAGAAATATGTGTTCTTTCCAGAGTGTCGCAGTCTCTCATCATGGGCACGGCGATGGTGGCGAACATACTCTCATTCGCTCCCAATTTCCAAAAGGGCATAGAGGCTGCTTCTAACGCCTTCTACCTGCTGGAGAGGCAGCCCAGAATCGACGATGCGCCTGATGCGAGGGACGATAAGTGGGTGAGTCGTGCTGCCTAGTTTTGTTTTTATCTCCGATGCGAGAGATAACGAACGGGTGATAGCGTGCGGCGTCATGGCCGGCAACACCACCGAATGTTTTGTTTGTCAGTTTTTGCCTTTGTTGAATTGTTCTCATTGACCTTCCGTCGGGCGCGCGGTTGAGACTCATTCCAGCAGGCTCTAGGCGGCATTTTGGTCGCTTCCGAGTTGGTTCTCTTTTCGTGTATATAAATGCGAGTTTTATTCATTCCGATTAATTAGCAAATACATTAGGAAGACACAAGGTACATTATATAGTTTTTGAAGTTTCTATTTGTAATTTTCGCCGTGTATAATAGATTTTGACTGTGCGGAGGATGAGCCATTACTGTAAACTTGAGATCTGAGCAGTATGAGGGGCACTGTCGCGCAACAACATAACGCCTTTCGACAGTAGTCTTCTGCGTTTGCTTCGAATCCAGGCTTTAGCTTGTGATTGAATTCGTAGGCAGAACCATTAATTTTCAAACTATGTACCACTTCATCAATACTCACTCGCCTGTATAACAGAACTATCACGTGTCAGCTCAGTGTTGTCATCTTTTGTGACCGTAGATGGTTGTTTTGTACCTTCCCCATGCGTGCTACTTGCCCAACCGTTTTCTTAATTTCTCAGTCCATTAGTAGACATTCCGTTGTGGCAAGACACGATTCCAATATCGTTTCGCTAGTCTTTAATGGATTTCAACCCCTGTTACACTTTCCGATCACTGCTCGTTGTTAGTCTTTGGTGCAAACTTCTAATGTAGCGGCCATAAATTATGTGTAACAAATGGAGGAATTAGGGTCAAAGTTTTATAGCATAACCGCAACATCATAACAATCAATAAACTACGATAGAATTCAATATTAACAATGTAAGAATAGTTATAGCTAAATTGCAGATAATTTTTGACTTACTCCCATATAAAAATTTGATTTCAGCATAACAGGAAAAATCCACAAATGAAGAAAAAATTCAGAATTGATCCAGAATACATTGAAACAACAAGACAGAAACTCACGAGGAAGTTAATCAATTAGAAACCACGAATTGTAAGGTACTCACAAAAGTAATGAAAAATACTATAAGATTGGGCAAACCTCCAAGAAAGAGATAACACAGGTGGTGGAACAGTACCTGTCATCAAGCAATATAAGAGAGAACACAAGCATGGAATACTTTCAGTAGCAACAAAACTCCGGAGGATTGGCAGGAATTTTTAAATATACAGACACAATCAGCCAAAGTTATACGAAGAGAGAAACGTATATTTGATACCAATAGAATTAATGAAATTGAACAAGAATTTACTAAGAACAACACCGCTAATTTTTATAAAATTTTCCGAGAAAACGTAACGGGTTATTAGCCACCTAACTTGTGTTTTCGCCGCCCGGGTTGATCACACCAGAAATAACTGTCAAATTTTAGTCAGGTATTTGCAGTCACTTCTCAACCGTGAGAACCCTATAGAACAACTACATCATGAATGGCCTCCCTCCAATCTCGATTCAAAAACCACCATATTTTAAGGAAGTAAATGAAATAATAAACTCTTTGAAAAACAGCAAATTATCTGGGGAAGACGGAATCATAACAGAAATATGGAAATTAAATGACAGCAAACTCACACAAGAAACCCTCAAAATTATAGCAAACATTTGGGAAAGTGAACAGCTACCTACAGAGTGAAAATGTGCATTAATTCATCCACTGCTTAAAAATGGTGACAAAAGTGTCCCCAACAATTACAGGGGAATTTCTCTGCTCCCATGTGTATACAAAATCCTTTCAAAAGCCATATCACGTCGGCTAGAAGAACAGGCAGACGCAATAATAGGAGTGTGTCAGGCAGGATTTCGTAAAGGTCGATCTTGTATAGACGAGATTCGAACTTAAGACAATTTTGCAAGTAAGGAAGTGCAGAAATACATTTTTTTTACTTCTTTTCAGTTCTAATAAAACCCCATGTCATTCCAATCATATGTGTCAATTTTTGCCTTTCTACCTACATTATTCCGTGGTTTATTAGCACTTTGAGTGCCAGCCATATATGCGAACCGACTTCCCCCAGTGCCAGCCCATTTTCTCAGTCTCCTTCCCCCAGTGCCGGCCATTTTTACAGTATTTTGTCCTATTGGTACTGATTCAGGAATAATCATTAATATATTTTTCTTGGTCAGGAATAAACATTATTATTGCCTCTACAAATATTTGCCTCGTACATTTCCCTGCTTTGTAAACCTTCATCACAACAATCAAAACAAGAAACGCTGTTTTCGGGTAGGCAAAAAATTGTTTTTTTCGTATCATAAACTATTTATTAATAAACATGGCAATATTTATGTGATTACATGCAAATATTATGGATATTAAACATCAGCAAACGGCTTTTAGTGCAAATAGTACTTTTTTGAGTAGTAAAGCTGGAAGCAGGGCTGGACACAAAACCCCACTTTGCATACTGCACACTGGAATGAAGTATCCTTCCTTCTGGCGACTCCTGCTTCTTTCTTGCCACTCTCTGAGCACACTCTACAAGTCTTCTGTGCCTTCTTCTTCCCTGGTGGAATGGGTATTCTTTCCAGGAAATGTGTTCCATCCAGTCGTGAAACCGCAGCACCACTTGTAGCAGGCTGAAAGTCGGCGGCACGTGGTGATGACAAGTCTTTGCATACCGCAATAATAAACTGGCTGGTAGAAATGTTTTTCTTTGTCATCTGAGTGTACAGAACACATTCATTTGAAATTGCCATCAAGATAATGTGGAATGATAGCTTTCTCCACTACTTGACTGAACGATGATCAAATATCCCATAAGACATTCTCTGGTCACTGACGTCGACACCGAATTTATTCTTATTGTAGTCAATCTGAGTGATGTCTTTGATGGCGATTCATCAAGAATACGGCGAATATCGGCGTCGCTCAAAGGCCTTCTGCTTGACATGTTGCGTCTAACGCTCGCCTTGATGTCTCACAGTCAACTGACACAAACCCTTGTTTCGTAAAGTGAACAGTTTTGTGGCGCCTCCTAGTGGCAGAGATGGCTACTACAAGAGTTTGCCTCCCTTCTGATAACTGCCGTACGCATAATGATGCGCGAGAAAGCTAGAATTCGTTTGAGAACAGCTGTCCGTAATATTACGGGCGCGGCAGTTCTCGCAAAGACACAGAGAACGTAATATTACGGGCGCGGCAAACTTCGAACAAACGACAGCAACGTAATATTACGGGCATGGCACTCTAAATGTTAAGTTTTCAAATTTAAACTGACTTTTTGATCACCCGGTATAAATGTCGATGCATCGGATTGGATTGTAAATCACTATGTGAATCGCAATCTATCCCATGGACGTTATTACTTGTGTGTGTGTGCCAGTGTGTTGACTAATATCGGCCAGTAGCGTGTGCAGCAGCAGTGACTGGTGTGTCGGTGCCCACAGAGGAGCCAGGGCGCGGTGCTGTACTCCGGCGTGGAGTTCGCGTACCCGACGCGCGTGGGCAGCCTGGTGCTGCGCGGCCTCGACCTGGAGGTGCGGCCCGGCCAGACGGTGGCGCTGGTGGGGCCCTCCGGCTGCGGCAAGTCCACCACCGTGCAGCTGCTAGAGCGCTTCTACGACCCCACCGCCGGCGTCGTGGTGAGTGCAACGCTGTCTGCTCATTTCTCATGTATCGCTGTATTATTCCTACTACAGCAATAGCCTGTGTGTTCTAACAGCCGCGGCGGAGTGCCCGAGCGCAGTGAGGCGCTATGCTCCGATGCGGGAAGCCGTTCCCCGTCGGCGATTCGAATCGCCCCTCGTGCATGAATTTCAAATTCAAATTTTTGTAGAGCTTATGGGACTTAACTACGGGGTCATCAGTCCCTAAACTAACAAACTACTTATGAACTAGCTACTACTAAGGACGATACAAATATCCATGCCCGAGGGGGGATTCGAACCCCCGACCGTAGTGGCCGTGCAGACCGTGACTGGAGCGCATCAGTCCCCTCGGCCACCGCGGCCGGCTCGGGCATGAATGTTTGTGTTGTCTTTAGTATAAGGTAGTTTGTAAGTGTAAGTTTAGTGACTAATGACCCCGCAGTTTAGTCTCATAAGCTTAACAACATTTGGACATTTTATCAATGGCGGTTGGTGATAATGTGCTAATGTGCTGTAGCACACTGTAAATATATTTCTAAAATCATGCCATTTCTCTTCGAATGCAGGCGAGAAATCGCTATAAAAATACATCCTTTCTCTTGGAATACGAGCCAATTATCGCAATAAAATTATGCCAATTCCTTTCCAATGCGTATTAGAATGCTAGTAATAAGGATGAAAACGCATTTTGGAGCGCTCTCTCCGCGATAGCTGGAAACCAGCTCCATGTGCTGAAGTGGAATTCAACCGCTCGGGTACGTGTGCAGAGTGGCAGCGCAGTCGTCTGTTCGCTAGTGCGCATGCGCAGACGTGACGTCAGGCCTGGCGACTCATGTGTGCTGAGACCGACTGCAGCACCACATCAATATTTCTCTTCGCGCTGCGTGTAACGGCTGCGGAAGAATAGTATATGACGACTATTGCGGCATACAGAGTCAAATAGCGCGCTGGCTCAGGCGCCTTACACATTGTCTCTCAAACCTACCTGTGTGAGGCTCGTATTCAAATACCTCTGAGTCTAAATTTTAAATTTCTGTAAATGAAATTAATATTTTTAAACATTATATTTACTACATGCAGTTGGCAGCACTGTTATAGAATCCCCTGACGGTCTTACTGTCAATACAGTATTAATTGATATTTATTTAAAGGCAATCATACAAAGGTTGACTTTTTATTTCAGTATATTTTGTTTCCTGCTTATTTTTGTAGTATTGTAGCACACTGGTCAAATTTTGTACGAGCCGCCACTGCATTTTATGTTCTAACAGCCTCGGCGGTTTCCGGGATCAAATGGGTCACAATGTATCGGTGGTAGTTGCAATTGTTGCCGCACGTGGCGCCAGGAACCCACTGTTGCCTCGGCTACTAGTATTGTTCAAATGTTTGTTAAGCTTAAGGGACTTAACTACGGGGTCATCAGTCCCTAAACTTACAAACTACTTATGAACTACCTACAACTAAGGACGGCACAAATATCCATGCCCGAGGGGGGATTCGAACCCCCGACCGTTGTGGCCGTGCAGACCGTGACTGAAGCGCCTCAGTCTCCTCGGCCACCGCGGCCGGCTACTAGTATTGACAAGGACGTAGACAAAGGGGGGGGGGGTTCTTCGGGGTACAGACGCCCCCCCCTATCACCCAAACGATAAAATACTACTCAAACTGATGCTAAGGACAACACACACATCCATGCTGGGTGGTGGATTCGAACCTCCAAAGGGACTAAGACACGACCTAGCTACCGTGTAGAGAAACTGAATGATATTGGTATCAGTCATACGCCAAAAAAGGAATACGCACTATGGACAGTCAACAAAGCCATTTATACATTTTAATTATCGATACATGGATAACAGCATCGGCTATTGTCCAGTCCTCCTTTAGCCGTTATCCATTGTTGGCCTTGCTCCATTATTGCTGTGTTATGTACTACACTGGAATGCTGTAAGTTTCCAATTATGAATAAGTTCACAACAAAAAAAAAACCATTCATTTGTCCACTAGCGTAATGGAAAGTTAAAATACATATTACTATTATCTGTTTACAACAGTAGAGTCGTTATTTGGAGTGGCAACGTTTCAGTATATCATAAGGCACCGCAGTATGTGTAATACTTTTTAAAGTTAGGCTTCAGAGTAATATTTGATCTAGAGGATGGAGACGTTGCAATGCAAACAAGAGTAAAAGAACCAATAATCTTGGAAATAAAATTATAGACTTACGCTTCCTAAATCAATATGCAAGGTATTGACATTGATGAAAAACTTAATGCAGATTTTGCGAAACACCAAGCTACAGTCGTGGCTGACAGGCAGCGAGCTTGGTGACATGCAACCGTGTCGTTGCCAGTGTCCAAATACAAAGAAACACTTCTCTTTTTGATAATCTGAATTCGTTTGGAATAACCACTGATGGTTCTGCTGGCGTATATTCAAACAATTTTTAAGAAATGTTTTCCTCAATTTCTTATGTAAAATATTGCAGTATTTATAATAAGGTCTTTCAAATGCAAACTATGTGCATAAAATATTTAAAAAAATATGTTAGCCTAAGTTTGTTTTAGACTAAATGGAGAACAAGAGCATTTGTAAATTTCTCTTTAACCGTTTGGACCTCCCCCCCCCCCCCCTTTGACAATATCCTGGCTACGTCACTGGAACTATACAAATCCGGGCTATGCCCACCTTTTACACACAGGGTGGTCCGTCGATGGTGACCGAGCCAAATATCTCAAGTAATTAGCATCAAACGAAAAAGTAATACGTACATAACTTATGGAGCTTGAAGGCGGAAAACAGATGGCACTATGATTGGGCCGCTAGATGACGCTGCCATAGGTCAAATTTATATAAACAGTATTTTTAAATAGGTACCCCCACTTTTATTACATATTTGCATAATACGTAAATAATGTAAAAGTTTTAGTTCAAATATGTTCTCGCTTTTTGATTGATGGCGCTGTAATATCCAAAAAAAAAAAAAAAAAAAAAATCATTTCTCACAACCTTAGCAGTGTTCCCAACACTTTGAATACGCGACCCCGTTCGACCTAAAAAAATTTTTTTCGACCACCACGCTCTCCGCGAACCATAACACAACTATGTATACAATATCTGTTAAATAAAAAAAATTACAAGAAACAGAATGAAAAGGCACCTTATTTTCTATTATAGCATAAATTTCAGTCCATTTTTCTGAGTGGAACCGCAATTACGAAATAAATATTTATGTCGTAAAACGAGTTTTCGCTTTGTAGTTAAAGCTCAGAAGCAAATTATGCTCCTTTACTAAAATACTGCGTAGTCGATTGGTAAACAATCGAATTTCTCACAATTACTCATTGTATCTTGTAAATTTAGCTATCGTCTGGTACCTGAAAACAGTTTTCAGGCCTTTCGTTTATTCATTGTACATTCACGGTACATTTATTATAAAACAACCTTTATTCTATTCTACTGATAATTGGTGATGAACAAGGAAAAACATAGGATAGACCGGGGCACGTTGGCCATTTTTTTTTTTTTTTTTTTTTTTGTTAATATTAATCCAATTGACATGTTGAAATTCATGAAATTATTGCTACATATTAGATAGTTCTTTACTGAATCAGGATGGCATTTATTAAAATTGAAAATATCAGTTAAACCATTAAAAAAATTAATTACTGGACTTATGTCAAGTGGACCAATCTGCCCCTACCTCGGGGTAAGTTGGCCCAGAGGCTGGCGCACTTTGACCCATGTAGTCTTTTGCTAAGTACAACTAGAAAAGCAAAATAAAACTAACAGTTATCAAATGTTCAAATGTTTGTTAAGCTTATGGGACTTAACTACGGGTTCATCAGTCCCTAAACCTACAAACTACTTATGAACTAGCTAAGACTAAGGACGGCACGGGGATTCGACCCCCCGTCCGTAGTGGTCGTGCAGACCGTGACTGGAGCGCCTCAGTCCCCCCAGCCATCGCGGCCGGCAGCAGTTATCAACAAATATACTTTGATATACATAATATCAAGTTGAATATTGAGTTAAATGCTTAACACTGAGGAATATGACAACAGGACAGGTTAAAGTTATTAGGATTTGTAGTGACTTAACATAAACCAGTCAACTTTAAACATTGTTAAGCTCCAAAGCATCAGCACAGTTTTAACACTCATAAAATACTCCACGGATTTCATTCTCAAGCATCTTTGATGAGCCCAACACTTACAGTTTGTGCACTGAATTCGTTGTTCTCCAGTTGACTGTTTCAAAAAGGCACTGTGGCTATCCATCATCGTTATCATTACCACAATCTTGCCTTTTTTTGCGTTTTATGCCTCCTGCAGATGATTTGGTTAATTTCATTCTACTATTCCTTGCACTTCATTTTTGAAAAAGGGATTTTCTAGCCCGTGACCTAATTTTGCTTCAGTATTTCTTTCCAATCCTTTGGTCCAATGAGAATGGTTCAAATTCAATTTCTGTTTCCTGAGTTTCAATTAACTGTGCAAACTGACATCAGGTCTGTCTGTATTTATCACAGTACCTGCAGCACGATTTTCTTGGAGTCTCAGAATCTTCGCTAACTGTCCTCACAGATCTTTTCTTTTTCTTCTAAAACTACTCTTACATCGTATCTGCAAGAATCATTCCCCTTTCATCTTCGGATCATTTTTATGATACTACAAATAAAACAAAGGTTTAAACCAGAGCTGTAAGTCATGTTTTGAAAACAAGGAAATGGACGAGATTCTGACTTCTCAAATCACTGTTTAAGATTAAAATAAAAATTTTTAGTTGGCGTTTATTTCACGCTTTTTATCTCGTGAATATGACGATCTTTTGACCTCTGAAACGTATCAAAATATGTTTAACTTCGACGATTATAGGACGTGACAGGTTGTCTCGGCTGGCCATCGTGCCCCGTCCTCTCTGAGCCAACCTGTCCCGTTGTCAGCTTTACAATAAATTCTGTTCTTTAGAAAACTCACTGAAGCAATCAAGTATATATGCCATATAGAAATAATCCTTAAACTACGGCCTTTGTTATACTACTCACCCCGTTGCGCCTACAGCAAGCAAAAGTTAAATGACACACATTAACCGACGAGTAGAATTTTACTGAAACACGGTCAAAAACGCTTGTCCAAAATTTCGCCGTCTGCCATATTGGCCCTCTATAAGGAGAGGGACAGTGCTACCTACTTTCTGATCGATTTATAAGACAATCTAGCGTATATTGTATGAATTAATACGATTGAGCCATCCTGCCCCTATGGCCAACGTGCCCCGGTCTCCCATAATTCTATTTTTTAAGTTCACTTTTCTTAGGCGTATGCTTTTGCTTTCGGAAAATCTAATATTCATATATGTACTGGCCTGATTTCCTCCTGTGACTCGCTTTTGACAATATTCAATAAGGCGTTTCTATTGATATTTCCTCAGGGGACGTTACAAACTGCTGTCCTTTTTTGACGATGGTAAGGGATACAAGAAGCGTGTAATACTGAAAATGTTGATCTACCATTTGCATTCGAACTGCAGTAGTGCCTATTGCTACTAGTTTGGAATATTTGCGATCAAAGTATCTTCATACTACGCTTCTGCTACCATATAACCCAATAAAATGAAATTCATTATCTCTTAAATATGCCTCTCTGCTGTGTGACTTATGGAAGAATTGAAAAGGATCAACGAATTTCCGTTTGATTAGACGAGGAGGCATATAGATTAAAAATGTGTTGTTGTTGTTGTGGTCTTCAGTCCGGAGACTGGTTTGATGCAGCTTTCCACAATACCCTATCCTGAGTAAGCCTCTTCATCTCCACATAACGGCAACCTACATCTGTCTGAATCTGCTTACTGTATCCATCTCTTGGTCTTCCTCTGCGGTTTTTACCCCATACACTTCTCTCCAACACTAAATTCACAATTCCTTGATGTCTAAGAATGTGCCCTACCAATCTATCCCTTCTTTTAGTCAAGGTATGCCAGAAATTTCTTTTCTGCCCAATTCTGTTCAGTACCTCCTCATTAGTTACGCGATCCACCCACCTAATGTGTATCGGACCAGTATTCGTACCTGAGACTTTTCGTTTCCCTGGCAAGCGCTCTACCGAATGGGCTATCCTGGTACTAATTCCACTACAGGATGACAATATTATTATGTGGATCGTCATCGTATTTGTGTATTTACTTCAATAACGTGTTGTGAATGTTACAGATTCTCACTTCAAATGAGACATTAAATATAACACATGTCTTTTTTTTTTCTACATAATTTTCAGGTAAATTGAGATATTTGTCATTCCGCTTTATAAGCATCGATAAGCCGTCCAGGGAATACCCAGGGAGTTGCATACGGAAGAAGCGTAGAACGGCTTGTATGACGTCGCAATCGCCTCCAACGGCAACGACCAAGAGTCGTCTTCGAAGCTGGAAACAGATGGAAGTCACATAGTGCGAGATCAAGACTGTATGGGGCTTCCAACCAAGAGTTGCAATATGGTTTTGCGTTGCGGTCGCCTAGTGTGATCTCGCATTGTCATCCAACAGCAGAACGCCAAATCTGAGGCCAGGCCGCTTTTTCCGTATCATTTCTTTCATTTTTGGCAGAGTGGCACAATACTGCGCAGCACTCATCAGACAACGGTGGGTAGCACTTTACCTGCAGACGGAGTGCTTTTGAAATCTTTCGGGCAGGTGATGACACATGGTTCCACTCCATGGATGTGGTCTTCGATTCGGGCGTTTAATGGTGTACCCATGTTCTATCCCCCTTCACAATCCAAACCAAAGTCATTTCCATATTCACGGTCGACCTCTACCTGATGGTATATCGGTGTCTTGCACGTGCGCGGTAACCTTCAGTGTCGTTTTTCGCCCATAGCCTTTCAACGCTTCTTCCGGTGCAATGCTATGATTTTTTCCTGGACGGCTTTTTGAAGCTTATAAAGCGGTACGACAAATGTCTCAATGTACTTGGAAATTTTGTAGAAATATAAAGATAGTTCTTATCTTTAATATCTCATTCTACTTTTTCCTTCTATACACAACTATGCCCACAATGGCAGGGCAAACTTGTTTTCCAACTTCACCTCTTAAATAAGAGAAGTGCAGTTGACACGGATTATTGAGATTTTTTTTTTTTTTTTAATATCAACTCAGTTGTTGTTTTCTCACGAAAAATATGTCAGCTACAGCTATAGTAACGGTAATTTGCTCGTAGCTTCCTTGTCTCAAGAGATATACACGGATTTTAATCGGAATACTTGTCTTCAATCTTCAACTAAAGATTTTGACATTAAATGGGCATGTCCTTTTATTTTTAAATTCGCCAAGTAACTATGTTCGAAATTGAATAGCAAATTGACGCTCTGCTTGCCAACGGTTCTGGAAGAAATCTTACCAGGAGGTAGATCCCTGCACCACATTTGCGAAGTATAGACGTAACTGACAGGGTATGAATACCGTTAATTAAAGTAGGGTAAGGTGGTACAATTTCGATCATTTCGGACAAATGTTATTATAACAGGAAATAAATTGAGAAAAGGAATAATTTTAACTATGGCGCTTGTTCTTGGATGTTTAATGAATATGTAACACAAATATTATCCAGTCACAAATGTTGGCTACGGAATTGAGAAAAATCGATCGAAAATGTACCACACTAGGTACAATTGTGATCACTTCTTCGTACAATTTTGATTACGGGCATCTTCCACATAAAAACCCCCTTTTCTGTCACGCACCAACGCATACTTCGTGGTACCAAACATTGCCTTTTTGGCAGCGAATCCAGTCACCCTTAACTATATGATTTATAAGAGCGCGTTAGACTAAGTAGCTTCACTTACCTCTTTAAAGGGAAAACATTTATATCTCCTTACCGCAAAGCGGTGTATTCTTGGAAAAGATAGGAGGAGCTGTAGAAACCAGCTACTCTATAACGCGACACAACGAGACAGTACGAGACAGAAAAATGGCGCGAAAACTTACGTTGATTGGAATTGTACCTATATCGACATTGCACTACCTTACCTTATTTCCAATATCCATAAACATTTCATTTCACGTAAGTTACGTAACACCAGAATTTATCCAAATAATAATATTTCTAAAGCACGATGATAATGACACATTTTTGGAAACATTTTTGTTTCACTTATAGGGAACAGCACTCTTATTTAAACTTATGTATAAAGACCAGTCTAGAGTGCAAAATTTTTTTATTTTTTCCCCACTAGTTTCGGTCTTATTTTAGACCATCTTCAGGAAATTACGCTCCTTTGACGGTGTGGAGCTGGCAGGATACTTGGAGCCTTGGAGCAGTGACGCAGTAGAAGGATCCAAGTTTCCTGCCAGCTCCACACCATCAATGGAGCTTAATTTCCTGAATATGGTCTAAGATAAGACTGTGTTCTTTGTACATAAACGAAGATAATGATTTAGAGATTTTTCCTCTGTTGACAGACTGTGGATAACCGGGTTGTGTCCCAAGTAAAGATGTCGAACCTGCGGGAGCAGATGGGCATCGTGTCGCAGGAGCCAGTGCTGTTCGACAGGACCATCGCCGAGAACATCGCTTACGGCGACAACTCGAGGCTCGTGCCCATGTCCGAGATCATCGATGCCGCCAAGAAGTCCAACATTCACAACTTCATTGCCTCACTGCCGCAGGTAACGTATGGGAAAACTTCAATCTCCAGTATTGTTTATCTAGAAAAATCTGTGAGAATATTCTGTTGTGGGGATGTTACGTGGCAGGCGTGCATAAGTACACGTTAACATAAGAACCCAGAACTTTATCAAACCGTGAGAAATATAAGTAATGGATAGTCAGTTTGATGTTGCCAATGTAAATTGATGGGTGGTAAAGTCCAGATATTGTCGGTTACACTTATAAGAATTCGCCGTCCCTTAGAAGATTATTAAGTACAGATCGTGGTTTACTTTTTAGAACAATGCCTCCATTGCGTCGGCGTAATATCGGTCGGCGTACGTGCAACGCAATTTTACTACGCGATCGTAGTCAATGAGACCGACGAAGATCGTACACAGCGCTTGGAGGTAAATCGAAAAGAAATTCTCAAACGCGATCCGTTATGACTCTGAAACAAAGGGTACAGTCGAGTTCGACTCGCTCAGTTGCACTTTACGCACGAAATAATTTGGGTCGTCGACAAAACAGACGGCCACGCGTGGCAATTATAATTGAACGTTTGGGGTAGGGGTACAGATACAATCCAGCAGTCGATTACGCAGCGGATGCATCAGTTGGCTTCGTAACAAACTGTCGCCATCTAAATGTTATTGGCTATCTCAAGCATTGCGACGATTGGTCGGCTTAATTCCCAAGATCCAACAGCTGTTGCCAACATAGCTATACCACGCATGTGTCGCGGATTGTAAAATTTTACCGTTATGTAGCAATGTTGTTAATCGTGTTTCAATTAGATTCCTAAAAATCAAGAAATGGACGCAACACAAAGACTTTCGAAACGTTGTATTGCCATCCCCATTATTTTATTTCAATTAATTCTTTTGTTTCGTATGGAATTTCTATCGTTGCAGTATGATCATGCAACAATTACTTTGTATCCACTTCAAAAACTCTTTAGAAGATACACATGTGTTATAAGAAACATTTCTATGCTTCTCGGTGCGAGAAAAATATGCTAAGCTCTGCTGTAAACATGTGCCGTTTTATATTTTTTTTTTTTTTTTGTGTTTTTTCTTTACAGTCAATTTTAACATAAAACAGGAAACTTGTTTTTATGCCTACACTTATACCTGTTCGTACAATGCAACCATTAAACGTGCGGCCATTGAAGCTACTAAGCTCACAGATAGAGGAGCTCGAAACGTCTCTCTAATAACCCGTTTCCAATTGATTTACCTGTCCATTTTGACTTCTGTCCCCAATCAAGTTCCCGATTGCAATAACAATAAATAAGATCAGAGAGCTGGGAAGGAGGATACAGAGCATGGGGGAATGAAATGGATTTCAAAAGTGGATATGATATAGACGCAGAGAGGAAGGGGAGGAGATGGATATGGTGTGGGGGAGGAGGAGATGGGCCAAGGAAGGGGAAGGAAGGGATAGACATAGGTAGAAGCTACTGCGAAGCATTTCCGTGTTTGCTAGTTCTCTATAAGGCGACGCTCTGTCCTGCAAACTGTATGAGGCCACCATTTCATTATTCTTCGGTAATCGGAAGTCGCACACGCGACACTGTTTGTGCGGTGTGTCGTTTTCTCGGAATTAATAAACTTTTAGAGCCAATTGTGAATGTTCTACGGGTATAGTTTTGTAAGATGTGTGTCTTTCACAATATGCGGTACATTACCAGAAACCGTGTGAAAGTAATTGGAATTTTCGATGGCGCTGCAGCCGCAGGACAGCTGAAATCTTCGCCTGGACGGCTTTGGGGCGGTGAGAGTCTGATAGCTTTGAATGTATTGTGGCTTGTATTGAACATAATGTGTTCTATTGGTGCATACATATAACTTTTATTAGCAATGGTCATGCTATCCCCACTTTCGAGTGAACGTGATGGAAAACGGCGAAGAGTTGTACAGCATTTAATTTCACAAATAAATTCAAAAGAGGAGCGAGAAATAGCTTTCACAGTTTTCTGGATGTATTTAGATGTTTGATACTAGAGACTTTATGTCTTAGGATGTAATGTTTAGAAGGAACAGAAAACTGCCGGCCGCGGTGGCCGAGGGGACTGAGGCGCTCCAGTCACGGCCTGCACGGCCACTACGGTCGGGGGTTCGAATGCCCCCTCGGGCATGGATACCTGTGCCGTCCTTAGTGTTAGCTAGTTCGTTAGTAGTTTGTAAGTTTAGGGTCTGATGACTTCGTAGTTAAGTCCCATAAGCTATACAAACATTTGAACAGAAAACTGCCGCGGTGGAGTAGCTGAGCGGTCTAAAGCGTCTCGCTGCGATGCGCGCGGTTGCTCGCCGTGGAGGTTCGAGTCCTCCCTGGGGCATGGGTGTGTGTGTTTGTCCGTAGGTTAGTTTACCTAGGTTTAAGTAGTTTGTAAGCTACGGACTGATGACCACCCAGTTTGGTCCGATAGATTTACAGAGATTGAACTTTTTTTTTAACAGAAAACTGGATTTGCATGCTTTAAGTACTCGTAGATGCTGTTGTTAACAGTATAATGCACAAACAGCTTAAAAGGTGCTGACAAATATTTCATCCCCTCTAAATTGCGGCACTGAGCTCTTATATGCTACATTTAAGTTCATACTAACTTAATAAGCTGCATTTGATTGTGAGCAAGTGACTACAGCATTTTTTTTTTTTTTTTTTTGTGATACGTAAAAATATTCATTAAAGAAAAACTGGTTGCTCATCTTGAAGAATCGGGTTTCTGCCGGTAATTCCCATCGTACTAGCAAGATATTTCGTATTTCGATCGCGTAACTCGCGATCTTCAAGTGCTTCCTGAAGCTGAATCCAGTGTGGATCGTGTCCAGTATTTATGCCTGTCTGTCTGCGGAGGCTAGGCGTTCTGCCATTGGTCGGCGCTCCATCTGACGTCCGCGCCGGCCACTAGTCGCAGTACTAGCATTTACTAGGTGTGGCTGTTCCGCCTGCTGAGTGCGTGCCTTTTGACTCTTGTCAGTTAATAATTTCGTCATGTTGTGTTCTGTTCCACCTGCAAATTGTACCGGGCGTCCAATCTGCTGATTGCCGGCATTTAAATTTTCTTGTTCAGTGCCAGCTGCCACCAGTGCCACATCGTAAACAGCGCTAAGTATCTTAATTTAATTTGTGTCAAATTTAATCTGCCAGTCTAGTTCATTTTCGTTATTACTTCTGTTTTAAGAGGTTTATTCCCACGTACTTTGCAGATTTCGTTTGTACTACTGTTTTAATAGTGTATTTCTATTGTATTTGATAAATACCGTTGTGTTTAGTCTTCGTCTTTGGTGTACTTCAAAACAAGTCAGAGACCGTTACTATAGCTCGTTATCAGTCAGTCCAGTGCCACCTGCCACCAGTGCCACATCGTAAACAGCGCTAAGCTTATATTCCCGTGCGTTTGATAACGGTGTATTCCACAGATATTCTTGCTTATTGCCGGACTCAGTTTTGTTGATTTGACGGTGTAGTTACCACTGACCACAGTTCAGTCTGCTGCCTGCCGCCTTTGTTAGAGTACTAGGCTACTTAAAAATTGATTTAGTTTTCTACTTTCTGCAGTTAATTGTATTGATAGGATGGATAGGATGTGTGCCTGCTGTGTGCGGACGCAGGAGGAGTTGGCCGCAGATCGCGAACAGCTGAGCGTGCTGTTGGCTACGGTCAGCCGTCTTCAGGCTGCTGTTCAGGGTGCAGCGATGGTGGGGAGTCTGGTGCGTCGAGTGGGACACCTCAGGTGTCTCATGCTTCGCTCTCTGTCCCTGCTACCGAGGCACCTTCAGGTGTACCGGACGTCGTCGAGCTGCCTTTTCCGCAAGGGGAGTGGCGGGTTGTACGGCGTTCGCGTCGCTCGAGGCGGAAGGCCAATGTGGAGGCTGGACGTCCTTCCGCGCCCGTTCGTCCTGTGAGTGAAAGTGTGGCCACTCCTTCAGCAGGGTGCGAGTAGGTGCACGGGGGGAGGGGATTGTTAGTTATTGGGAGCTCCAATGTTAGGCGCGTGATGGAGCCCCTTAGGCAGATAGCGTCGAGATCCGGAAAGAATTCTAACGTGCACTCGATGTGTCTGCCGGAGGGACTCATCCGAGATGTGGAGGCGGCGGCGGCTATCGAGTGTGCGGGGTGCAGTCGACTGCAAGTCGTGGCTCACGTCGGCACCAATGACGCTTGTCGCTTGGGTTCTGAGGACATCCTCAGGTCCTACGAGCGGCTGGCGGAATTGGTGAAGGCTGCTGCCTCCGCACGCGGGGTGCAAGCAGAGCTGTCGATTTATAGCATTGTTCCCAGGGTTGATCGGGGTCTGAACCAGAGGCTTCGCTGACTCTGTGACTGTCATGGCTGCAGATTTCTGGATCTGCGTTATCGGGTGGGGAATTGTAGGGTGCCCCTAGATAGATCAGGGGTGCACTACACCAAGGAAGCGGCTAGTCGGGTAGCAGAGTACTTGTGGAGTGCACATGAATTTTTTTAAGGCTGGGCACTAACTCTGATGAGCACTCGCCTGTCAGCATTCAAACAGCGAATTCAGGCCACGTTCGGAACAAAAATTCGAACATCAAAATATTAGCCGCGAACTTACAGAGTATTAGAAACAAAGTTCCCGAATTTGCCGCACCGCATGGAAGTTATTGCGGTCAGATAGTTTTAGGCACCGAAATCTGGCTAAATCATGATGTGGCAAGTTCAGAAATATTTAGCGAAGCGTGGAATGTATATCGGAAAGATAGATCGGATACAACTGGAGGAGGAGTGTTCATCGCTGTGGACAAAGATATTGTTACTACTGAGATCGAGGTTGAACGTAACTGTGAAGTTATCTGGGCACATATAACAGGTCTAAAAGAAGTAAAGTTAATAGTTAGGAGTTTTACCGGCCCCCCCAGTGCTGCTGTAGCAGTTTTAGAATCATTCAAAGAAAGTCTACACCAGGTAATATTAGTCAGAGGAGACTTCAACCTTAAGAGTAGTTACATTTCAGGCGGTACAGACAAGCAGTCTTGCGAGTTACTTTTGGACACATTCTCCGAAAACTATCTTGAGCAGTTAAACCGGCAACCTACGCGCAATGGAAATATTCTAGACCTTATAGCCACAAACAGGCCCGACCTCATTAACGATGTCTTTGTAGAGACAGGAATTAGTGATCATGATATCGTCATAGCGTCGATGGTGACCAAAGTTCATAAACCAATCAAGCAGGCTAGGAGCGTGTTTTTGTTGGGAAGAGCCGATAAGCAAATATTACGATCGTACTTAGAAAATGAATGGGCATCGTTTATTTCCGGGACTATGGATGTAGAGGAATTGTGGACTAAATTTAAGTGCATTGTAAATAAAGGGTTAGAGAAATACGTGCCAGTAAAGACGATTAAGGATGGAAAAGATCCACCGTGATATAATAATAATATTAGAAAGCTGCTGAGAAAGCAAAAACTGTAGCACTCTCGATTCAAAAAAGAACACGCAAATGATGACAGGCAAAAGTTAGTAGAGACTCGTGTGTCTATAAAAAGATCGATGCGCGAAGCATACAATAATTATCACAGCCATACCTTGGCAAAAGATCTTTCCGAGAACCCGAAAAAATTCTGGTCCTATGTAAAATCGATAAGCGGGTCAAAGCCCACTGTCCACTCACTCGTTGATCATTCCGGGGCAGTAATAGAAGAAAGCAAACAGAAAGCTGAAGTTCTAAATTTAACCTTTAAGAAATCTTTCACGCAGGAGGACCGCACAAATTTACCATCATTTGATCAACGTTCTAATTCCGAAATGGGGGACATAGCAATAGGTATTTCCGGTGTAGAGAAGCAGCTGAGAGAGCTAAATACGAAAAAGTCTGCTGGTCCGGATGGAATACCAGTTCGGTTTTACAAAGACTATTCTGCGGCATTGGCCCCCTACTTAGCTTGCATTTATCGCGAATCTTTAATTCAGCGCAAAGTTCCTAGTGACTGGAAAAAAGCGCAGGTGACTACCGTTTATAAGAAAGGAAAAGTAACTGACCCACACAATTACAGGCCAATATCGTTGACATTAGTTTCATGTAGAATTTTATAGCATATTCTCAGTTCGAACATAGTAAATTTCCTTGAAACGGAAAAGCTTCTTTCTATGAATCAGCACGGGTTTAGGAAACATCGTTCATGTGAAACTCAGCGTGCCTTTTTCTCACGTGACATCTTGCGAGCCATGGACGACGGGCAACAGGCGGATTACGTTTTTCTCAACTTCAAAAAGGCGTTCGACTTGGTGCCACACTGCAGACTGCTAATGAAGATACGAGCTATGGAATAGGTTCACAGATTTGTGACTGGCTGGAGGACTTCGTAAGTAATAGAACGCAGTACGTTGTTCTCGACGGCGAGTGTTCATCAGAGATGAGTGTATCGTCAGGCGTGCCCCAGGGGAGCGTGATAGGACCGCTATTATTTTCTATCTATATAAATGATCTGATGGATAGATTAAGTTGTAATTTGCGGCTGTTTGCTGATGATGCTGTGGTGTATGTGACGGTGTCGTCTTTAACTGACTGTAATAGCATACAGGATGACTTAGACAAAATTTCTAGTTGGTGCGAAGAATGGCAGCTAGTTCCCAGTGTAGAAAAATGTAAGATGATGCGCATGAGTAGGAAAAACAATCCTATAATGTTCGAATACAGTATTAGTAGTGAGCTTCTTGATGCTGTCGTGTCGTTCAAATATCAAGGCGTAACATTGCAGAACGATATGAAATGGAAAGAACATGTAAGGACAGTTGTGAGTAAGGCGAACAGCCGACTTCGGTTTATTGGGAGAATTTTGGGAAGATGTACTTCACCTGTAAAGGAGACCGCGTATAAAACGCTTGTACGACCACCACGTCTTGAGTATTGCTCAAGTGTTTGGGACCCGCAGCAGATCAGTTTAAAGGAAGATATAGGGGAGGCGGTTCAGAGGCGAGCAGCTAGATTTGTTACCGGTAGGTTCGACCAATGCGCGAGTGTCACGGAAATGCTCCGGCAACTCAATTGGGGATCGCTGGAAGAAAGACGACGTTCTTTTCGTGAATTTCTGTTGAGTAAATTTAGAGGGCCGGAATTTGAAGCTGAGTGTAGTACGATCTTGCTGCCGCTTACTGACATTTCGCGTAAAGATCACAAAGACAAGATAAGAGAAATTAGGGCTCGTACGGAGGCATATAGGCATTCTTTTTTTCCTCATTCCATTTGGGAGTGGAATAGGAAAGGAAATGCCTAGTAGTGGTGCAGTGTACCCTCCGCCACGCACCGTACGGTGAATTGCGGAGTATGTATGTAGATGTTGTTCACTGTACTGTTCTGTTACCGTAGCCGGCCGTGTCAACTGCCCGTTAGAAGCGCCTACCGCATTGCTCTCTGGCTCCTGGAGTTGGAAATGCCGTTGATTCACGATGTGACCGTCTTCTGATGCTTGATTTGTCGTCTTACTCAGCACCATTTGTTCAGCCTGTGTTATTTGTGCTACCTTATTCATTCTGTCATATGGAGAATTTTTCCTTCCACAGTTGGGCTGTTACCTGCGTTGCGTCTTTGGAAAATCAAGTGTTAGATTTTAGGCTAAACTAAGCTGATATCCCGTGTCACGGTTGATAAGATTTTGCGTGATCTTTATGTCAATGGATTCTTCGATAAGTCTATCCGAGTATCTGGGAGTTTGTGCCATAATCTTGACAACATCGTAATTCATCAAATGATTTAGTTCCAAACAGAGCTCCAGTATAGCTGACTCGAAAGCTTGTTTGAGTCTGGTGTGCCATTGATGCTTCTTACACCTATCGCTGACGGTTCTGGTTGCTTGGGCAATGTATGACACACCCCACTGGCATGGTATGTGGTAGATTCCAGGCTTCTGTAGGCCCAGATCATCCTTTACACTCCGTAAGAGAGCCTTATTCTTGGGTCTTGGGCAGAATACGCTTCTAAAATTCTACTTGAGCAGTATTCTGCTGATTATCGCAGATATTAGTCCGGCATATGACAAAAAGGCAACCGTCTTCGTTTCGTCTCGTATTTATGCTGACCCCTCTGGCGGAGAAACAGGACGCGGCACTTTTTCGATGTCTCTGGATGAATAACCATTCTTGTAGAAAACAGACTGATGGTGTTCCAGCTTTTTTATCAGGTTGTCTGGATCCGAGAGACTGCGTGTCCGATGAATGAAAGTTGTCCTTTCTTTTCCATTTCCGTTGTAATGTTTGTGTTTGGGTGGCGAGAGTTTAGATGGTCTAAAAACCCCGGGAGCTTCTCCTTGCCGTGGAGGCCAGATCACAAAAGTATCATCCACGTATCTGTAAAAGTACTTGGCTTGATCTGGGGCTGGAGCCAGCGCATCGTCCTCAAATTTTTCCATAAATGGGATCGCTGCCCATAGCCATCCATTCTGTTTGCTCGTAGAATTCATCTCCATAAAGGAAGGAAGTTGAGGTTAACAATCGGCTAGCAGCAAATTCCCATAAGAGTTAGAGCCTAGTATGCATTGAAGAAAGAATCATCTGGCGTCATCGCTCTGAATTATACGTGGTGTCTGTTCTTTCGGACAGGTCCGGAAGAAGGGGCACTATATATACAGGGTGTTCCATACCACCGCTAAAAACTCCTGGGAGTCATGGAATGTAAAATACAATACATTCTATTAGTAGGTATACTACGCTGGATCCAATGATAGCATTTTCAACTTTCCACTCCCACGGCAAATCCCTTTCGAAATGTAGGTGTTTCATGAGAAGTCACACGAAAAGGTTCAATACTAGCAGTGACATGAACGAGGTCGTTCCTACTGAAGGATGAGTTTAATAAATGGCCTCCGACTTTATCTGATTTAGTCGTTACTTAGAAACAGGAGTGGCCCGTATCACTGTATGGTCGATTTTCTTGAATTCCAAGGGACTGTTAGATTCACTGTATGTACCTAAATAAGATTTTACATTGTTAGATGTGTGGCTCATTTGGCTTTAGTTTCTAAAGATATCAAATAGTCTATGCATGCAACTTTTCAGATGGGCCATCTCACTACAGAAGCCATTTTGGAGTGGAGAATTAAAAAAAAAAATGCAAAGAATTCAATTCAGTAAGAAAACGTATGCTATTCTATTTTTAAAAATCGATTTCGAGTGTGAATAGCACGCTTCCGTTGCGAATCGGAAGTTGCAAAAGGCACCACTCGATCCGACGTCGTACACTTTCTACTACTTAATTTCAAATTAATGTGTGCTAACTAGGACGGTGTTCTTTTTATTATTATTATTTGACATGTCCCTTTACATAGTAATTTTACACGTTTGATGGTTAAATTCAGGCGGTTACATCAGGTACTTTAGCCAACACAAATACAGTACATAAGTGGACAGGAATTCCAAAAGAAAGCGTTTTGACTACACATTATTTGTCGCTTTACACAAAGAAACCAAATGAATTTATACATCAGGAAATCTTATTGAATTACAGAAATTTAAAAATGTTTGTAGTGAATTTATGTACCAAATCAAATTTACTGACGGGCCATCCTCCTCCTTTGTCAGGTATTTACTTTCCTGAGATGGTCCCTCTCTTTCAGTAAGTTGCAGCAGTCCAAAAGCACGTGTTCAATAGTTTGGACAGCTCTGTTACATGTGTACGTTCCGTCTTCAATTAGGGCTTTAGTTTCCCGTTTCCCATGACCTGTTAACATTGCTGTAAATTTTGGAGATACTGGGAGTTAAATTATTAAACGTTGTCGGATAGTTAGAAAATACGGTTTAGTGCTTCGGCCGTTTTTTATTCTTTGCTACTCAATGTCTCATTTGTTCCTCAACTCCTCTCGAAATTTCTTCATTACGGCTCTTGTAGGTATTTTGTTGTAGTGTAGCGATTGTCGTGATCGACCTGTTCTTCTAGCAAGATTGTCGGCTAGTTCATTTCCCCATATCCATCGATATGCTTTAACCCATTCGAAATTCACCAGCCAATTGTGTGCCTGCAACCTTCTTATTTTACATTTTATTTCTTCACTCAAGAAGTTGTACTTCTTCGGATTTCGTAACGAGTCCAAAGTAATCTTGCTGTCGGTGTGAATTACTGCAGTTCTATCAATATTCGAGAATTGGTTATTAACTCAAGAACATTGAGAATGGCGAATTGTTTACAATGACGTCATTCATTCGTAATTATCTAGCAAGCGGATCGTTTGCGGACCCATGCTTACTGGAAGATTTTTGCTTTTATTATCGTGTACTTTCAACCATGTACGTTTGCGCCATCCTTTGTGATGAACCTTGTATAACCAAACTAAGACTTTCGGCCTTGTGCGCATAAAAGACAATGCACCTACTACGAAAACATTAGCAGGGAAATATTGTCGGTTCGTGTGTGGACCGCTTACTTACTTCCTTACTACCTGTCATAGACCATATCTCTTAGAACCGCCACGCAACTATTACAGCAGTTGAAGGTTATTGGTAGAGGTCGTGCAAGATGTCGTGACCCCTGCTTTGCTGACTTTGCGCATAGGGCATGTCAATTCCTCTGTCTTGAAAAGGCGGCCGTCTCAGTTGCATGTTGCCCACTGGTCGCTGAGAGCAGTTGACAGACAACTGACAGACGAGGCGAACGATTGAGCAGGCAAAAGGCAACTGAGCTGGTTTTTTCTCTCTTTATTGTTATTTTAATACCAATTTACGAAAACATCGACAGACTGGCTGCAGCCCCTTACGCAGCTGTTCAGCCGAGTGGCTTACAAAAATGAACATGAAGATTTAAAACAAACAATGAGAAAACGTTAGAAACATGAAGTATTTAAAAATATTGATTGAGAAAAGTTTGTTGGTGATACAATAAAGAGCAAGACTATCAGTAGCGTAACTAGGACTTGGGTTTGGGGGGGGGGGATAGATCTGCTTGACGAGTAAAATTTTAGTCAGTTTCCAGGTAGACTGCTATCTACCACTCCCGTTGAAGAAACTAATTCACTCCCGTCCAATGAAAGCTTGTGGTAAAACACCCCAAGTTTCCAATCTTTACCTTTACCAGATTGTTGTTATACAATTTTTTTTCGGGTTCTGGGGGGGTTCTATCCCCCTCATCCCCCCCCCCCATAGTTACGCCATTGAAGACTATAAAATACATGTAGTCTGTTAAAAGCCTTGGGACACGGTGACTTAAAAACACAAACAGTGAGAAACACAACAATGGACAGACGGGAACCACTGGGGATACTGTTAAAAATGTACGGCGGCGGCAGTTGTTTGTATGACGGTGGACGCACCGTTAAAATCAGACACTGAGTCACTCGAGACACAAAACATGAGACGAAGCACTAACTAAAACTGATGGCACCGAGAACCCCACAAGGGAGGGGAGGGTGGGGTGGTCAGAAGCGTGGGAGGAGGGGAAGGAAGGGAGGTGGGAGGGATTGTAGGGACTCCCGAGGGTAGGGTGAGGAGGGGAAGAACCAAGCCGTGGGCCGGAAAGTGAGGGGAGGGGAAGACGGGGCGTTGAATCCACGAGGAGAGGATCAGGGCTGATAGGAGGTATAGATTTCGGGATGTAGGGCATAATCCGGGAGGGGGAAGTGTCGGAAGTTACCCTGGGAAAGGATGTGGAGACTGTGAAGGTGAAGTGACGGAGATATGCATTGGTGAAGGCGTGGCAAAGGCCCGGAATGGGTAACGAGGGCAGGGGCAAAGACCCAGGCGGGATGGAAGCTGCATAGGACGGGTTGCATGATGGATCTCTAGGTATATAAGACAGTGGATGGGTTAAGGCCCCACGTCCGGCCAGCGAGGAGTTTGAGAAGGTTTAAATGGGACACTGCCTTCTGGCGAACTGTGCGGAGGTGAGGGATGCAGGAGAGGGTTAAGGTCAAGGGTGAGATCGAAGTATTTGAGGGTGGGGGTATGACGGATTGGACGAAGTCGTGGAGGCGGAAGGAAGGGGAGGTACGATCTATGATGATTGCCTGCTATCTATCGGGAGTGACGGAGAGGAGCCACCGGTTGCAACGCGCCGCGAACTCGGTGACTGAGCCGGCCGGCTCTCAGAAACAAAGGAATGGACTCGCCTTGCGCACAAGTCGAGAAAGCGCTTCTGCGCACGGGCTACGACTTCTTGCGCGAGATTTAACAATAATGGAGCGGCTGATCAGTGGATCTGAAGCCGTGCGCAGATCGCGCGGCGTCCATCGGGATTGTAGTATAAGTTAGTTCATAAGTAGTTTGTACGATTAGGGACTCATAACCCCGCAGTTA
Source organism: Locusta migratoria (assembly GCA_026315105.1). Lineage (NCBI taxonomy): Eukaryota > Metazoa > Arthropoda > Insecta > Orthoptera > Acrididae > Locusta > Locusta migratoria. The sequence goes on from CM048749.1 coordinate 197,645,238, forward strand.
AGTTTCATAAGCTATACAAACATTTGAACATTTGAAGCCGTGCGCTGTATCACTGACTCTGCCACCGTTCGGTGTCTGCCTGCAGGGCTACGAGACGCGCATGGGGGAGAAGGGCACGCAGCTGTCTGGCGGGCAGAAGCAGCGCGTGGCCATCGCGCGGGCGCTGGTGCGCAACCCCAGGATCCTGCTGCTCGACGAGGCCACGTCCGCGCTCGACGCCGAGAGCGAGAAGGTGAGTGCGAGTGCACAGTCAGCCACTGGCTGACTACCTCGGCGACAACTTAGCCTTGAAGCGACTCACGTCCGTCTCAACCGGTCCTACGAATTCAAAACGACAACAGGATGTAGTCGATCAGTAGTACACCTGAGGAATGCTTTACTTAAGAATTGCTAGTTACGAGACCGACACGTAGAGTTGAAAACGATGGAAGGGTTCCTGTGAAATCCAAAGTCTTCCTGCCTTTTATTAAGAACGTCACCGACCGCATCGGTAAAATTTTGACGAAACGGAATGTTGCCGTTATTTACAAACCTACCCGGAAGATGCAGGATCACCTGAAATCGGCAAAGGATACTCGCAAACATCTGGAAAAAGCAGGAATTTTTAGAATTCTGTGTAGCTGTGGACCACAAAAATAACAGTCAAAAAACTACTAGATGAGCACAAGAGGAACTGTAGAAGGGGGAGAGATTGACAGATCAGCTGTTGTCGAACATGTTTTCCAACCAGGGGACCACCTTATTCAATATAAGACTCAGGTTTTAGCAGCCACAAATGGATACCACGAAAGGCTGTACAGAGAAGCTATAGAAATTGTAAAACACCCCAATAATTTCAATAGGATGGAGGAGGGCGTCAAACTAAATGGAATCTGGATTCCAGTTTTGAAGAAGAAATGTAACAGTCTTCCACCATAGGACGATATTAACGGACGGCGGCAATCGGCAACGACGAATTGTCGCCACCTCCGCGCGCCGCGGCCAACGGGAAATACAGGCCCCAGCGCGGTCATCTTGCTACGTAAGCAAGGTAGTTCCGAGCCGTCGCGATCGCTAGCCGATTGGCCGGCCGTCGGGGCACGGCCCACTGCGTCATAGCGGACAGCCACTGAGCTAGCGGTCGCGCAGGCTCGGAACTACCTTGCTTACGTGGCATGACGACCGCGCTAGGGCCTGTATTTCCCGTTGGCCGCGTCTGCGCGCGAGCCTTCGTAAACGGAGTTTGGCTTCAGTAGCGAGCCAGGGTTAGCATCGGACATTCAAAAGTGCCACGATCCCCCTTGAAAATGTCCTCCGCAGTCGGGGACAAAACGTTGGGTTTCCATAATAAATCCACAAGACCACGGCATAATAGCCCGGAAAATTTTAATACAGGGTGACGCTTAATATAGGGACTCCTTTTTGGCATCCATAAGCACTTGGCTGGTATCTGGACGTGGACGTAGGGGGCGATTTGAAATGGAACGACCGTATAAAATAAATCCTGTGTAAGGCACATGCCAGTCTGAGATTCCTTGGAAGAATCGTCAGGAATTATAGTCCGTTAACAACGGAAGCAAGTGACAAAATATTGTAAAAAGATATAAAATAGCCAAGATCACTTATCATCAGTTTTTATTAATGACGACCGGTTTCACTGAACTATGTCAGCATCATCAGGTCAAATAAAATATTTTACAAGGCCATAATCTTGTAATGTCAAATAGTTGTTATATAAATCGATTTACAGTGCATAGGTGCACTATGTCATTATAATAAAACGTAATTAACACAGTGAGTGACAAAAGCAAACTCACTGTGATAATTACGTTTTATTATAATGACATAGTGCACCTATGCACTATAAATCGTTTTATATAACAACTATTTTACATTACAAGCTTATGGCCTTGTAAAATATTTTATTTGACCTGATGATGCTGACATAGTTCAGTGAAACCGGTCGTCATTAATAAAAACTGATGATAAGCGATCTTGGCTATTTTATATCTTTTTACAATATTATAAGTGGATCGCCTCCTATAACGTAAACCAAGTGACAAAACTCTCGTACATTTAGCGTAAACTATAACACCTAAGGTATGGAGTAGAGGAAAAGCAAACTATGAGAGCTTATCGCGTTATATTACCGAGGGCTTGATGGTAGAGTGTTAGTTCATCGAACAGATGGTCGCGGGTTCAAGCCCTGCCTACATACTTTTTTTTTCAACTGTTGAAAGAGAGTGTTATAATGTTCCATGGGTCATTTCGTAAAACAGCACTGTCAGCTGCAGCAGTAGCAGTAGAGTGCAGACTGAACAGGAACGTCAGCCCCACTTGATGGTGTGGACAAACACACAGCATTCTACGCACAACATGCACATCCGCTCAACGGCTGTGCCGCCTATTCAAGCAGTCATTTTTTATTATTACTTTAATACTTCCGCATGTATGGTGTATTGTATTTTTCTTCTACGAATATACTCAACGGGTTTGTTGGCTACTTTCAAATAAAACAAAGCAGAAGCAAACTACCGATTGTGCAGTGCTATGAAAACCGAACAGTCCTTATACATTTCAGGAACGTGTTGTCCAATGTAACACTCGGTGTACGTTTCTCGATGTAGAATAATTTGCAACATCATATAGAAAGAAAAAAATATTCGCGCCACCAGGATTAAAATAGGTGAAAACAAAATAAACAGTCTCGCATATACGGATGACTTAGTTGTAATAACCGATTCGCTTAAAAGATTGCAAACTAATATTTCAGAGCTCGATCAGAGGTGCAAGGATAATGATATGAAGATCAGCATCTCCAAAACTAAAGTAATGTCTGTGGGAAATAGATTTAAACGGGTTGAGTGCCAAATAGGAGAAACAACGTTAGAACAGGTAGACAGTTTCAAGTACCTGGGATGTATTTTCTCACAGGATGGCAACATAGTGAAAGAACTAGAATCGAGGTGAAGCAAAGCTAATGCAGTGAGTGCTTAGCTAACATCTACTGTCTTCTGCAAGAAGGAAATAAGTACCAAGACTAAGTTAGCAGTATAGCAGTGCACTGCTCTATCTTTCGACCAACTTTGTTGTATGGGAGTGAAAGATGGGTGGATACAGCTTACCTTATTCATAAGGTAGAGGTTACAGATATGAAAGTAGCAACAATGATTGCAGATATTAATAGATGCGAACAATGGCAGGACGGTGTCCCTAATGAGGAAATCAAAGAAAAACTGGGAATGAGCACCATAGATGAAGCAGTTACAGCGAACAGACTGAGATGTTAGGGTCATGTTACACGCATGGGACAAGCAAGGTGACCTAAGAGATCCATGAGCTCGGCATGTAGAGGAGTTGAGGTAGACCAAGAAGAAAGTACTTAGATTCGGTGCAGAATGATTTTGAAGTAACAGGCATGACATCAGACGAGGTATCAATATTAGCATTGTATAGGGGATCATGGAGGAATTTTATTAGAAGTACTATGCTCCAGACTGAACGCTGAAAGGCATAATCAGTCTCTAATGAAGATGATGATGATGATGACCAGAGTTAGAACTGAGGAGCCTCGTAACGACAAACATTCGCTCTATCAACTATCCCACGGGAGACTGCTACAGATACGCTTTTCCTGTGCTCCAAAGGGCAGGTGTTACATATATTAATTCCTGTTTACACACGTTCCCCTGGACAACAGCACATATCATGAATTATATAGAAGTTTCGGTTGACACTCTATCGATATACAACGTTTGGTAGCATTCTGAGTGTCTGACATCTGAAGGTTTTAGTGTTAGTATTTTCCAACCCAATTTCAAACAATATAAACATGTAAATCCCCATTCCAAAGATCAGGTGCTGACAGGTGCGAAAATTACAGAACCATCAGTTTGATAAGTCAAGGTTGCAAAATTTTAACACGAATTATCTACAGGAGAATGGAAAAGCTGGTAGAAGCTGACCTCGGGGAACATCAGTTTGGGTTCAGGAGGAACGTAGGAACCCGGGAGGCAATACTCACTTTACGTCTTATCTTAGAAGATGGATTAAGGAAAGGCAAACCTACATTTTTAGCTTTTGTAGATTTGGAGAAAGCGTTTGACAATGTTGACTGGAATACACTCTTTCAAATTCCGAAGTCAGCAGGGGTAAAATACAGGGAAAAGAGAGTTATTTATAACTTGTACAAAAGCCAGACCGCTGTTATTAGACTCGAAGGGCATGAAAGGGAAGCATCAGTTGGGAAGGGAGTAAGACAGGGTTGTAGCCTTTCTCCGATATTATTCAATTTGTACATCGAGCAGGCGGTGAAGGAAAGCAAGGAAAAATTTGGAATAGGGATTAAAGTTCAGGGGGAAGAAATAAGAACATTGCATTTTGCAGATGACATTGTAATTCTGTCGGAGACAGCAAAGGACCTGGAAGAGCAGTTGAATGGAATGGACAGTGTGTTGAAGAGAGCGTATAAAATGAACATTAACAAGAGCAAAACGAAAATAATGGAATGCGGTCTTAGAAAATCAGGCGATGCTGAAGGAATTAGATTAGGTGACGAAACAATGAAGGTGGTAGATGAGTTTTGTTACTTGGGTAGTAAAATAACATGCGATGGTCGCAGTACAGATATAAAGTGAAGAATGGCAATGGGAAGAAAAGCATTTTTGAAAAAGAGAAATTTGCTAACATCGAATATTAATTTAAGTGTAAGCAAGTATTTTCTGAAGGCATTTGTGTGGAGTGTTGCCTTGTACGGGAGTGAAACATGGACATTAAGCAATGCGGACAGGAAGAGGATAGAGGCTTTTGAAATGTGGTGCTACAGAAGAATGCTGAAGATTAGGTGGGTAGATCGCACAACTAATGAAGAGGTACTGAACAGAATTGGTGAGAAAAGGAATTTTTGGCATACCCTGACTAAAAGAAGGGATCGCTTGGTAGGACACATTCTTAGACATCGAGGAATCGTAAATTTAGCATCGGAGGGAAATGTGTGGGGTAAAAATCGCAGAGGGAGACCAAGAGACGCGTATAGTAAGCAGATTCAAGTGGATGTGGGTTGCCGTTCTTATGAGGAGATGAAAAGTCTTGCTCAGGATAGAGTAGGGTGGAGAGCTGCATCAAACCAGTCTCCGGACTGAAGGCTATAACAACAACATAAAAACTTCATTCGATTACATGGTTAAAGTAAAATATTTAGCATGTTAATTCATTTGTGAAGTAATCAAACGTCTGATGCAGTTCTATATATGGGAATTCGACTCTTAATGGAAGTGAGGTTAACAGTGTGTAAGCGTTGGAGCCATCACAGGCTCTTCAGATGTTACGCGGGTCATAATTTCTTACTATGTCGTTGTCGCTGTGTAACAGGTGGTGCAGGAGGCGCTGGACAAGGCGAAGGAGGGCCGCACGTGCATCACGATCGCGCACCGCCTGACCACCATCCAGGACGCGGACGTCATCTGCGTCATCAACGAGGGTCGCGTGGCTGAACTGGGCCGGCACGCCGAGCTGCTGCAGCGGCGCGGCATCTACTACAAGCTGCACAGTCTGCAGAGCGGCCGCCGGTAGCCGCCAGTAGGGTAGAAGCAACGCGCCGCTATCAAGGCCAACGAGAAAGACAGGCCGCGGCACGCACGTCGTTCACGTACTCAAGTGAGGCCTGAGCCGGTGCCATCGCTAGAAGAGTTGCTGGCCGATATGAGACTGAGCACTGTGCCCCAGTGGCCGGCCAATCATCTAGCGATCATGCTAGCTCAAGTCTCACTTATTCACGTGATGTGTTACGCATGCCGCAGCCTGTCTTTCTCGTTGCCCTTGGGCGCTCTCATGTGACGTCATGCAGAGTAGGCCTCGATCACGTAGCTAACTGGGAGGCCGGTGGGGCACGACCAACACTTTCTACATACAAGACGTCACAACAAGTCCGTGTAATATCACTCTGATATGCTTCTATCCCTAGCTAAGTGGCTGGCCCCTGGTGCACGGTCCACTGCCTCGTAGCGCCATCCAGAGAAATTGTGATGGCAGCCTATCAGTGTGACGTGTCATGTACATCTACCACAAGCTGCACAGCCCGCAGAGCGGCAGCCGGTAGCAAGCCACCCAGAGAGAAGGCTGCGGCGCTCTCGAGGCCAATGAGAAAGGCCACGGTGCGTACGTCATTCATGTGCTCAAGTGAGGCATGAACCGGCGCCATCGCTAGCTAAGTGGCTGGCCGCTATGAGACAGTGTACTTTCCTAGCGGCTGGCCAATCAGCTAGCGATCATGCTAGCTCAAGCGTCACTTATTCACGTGACGCGACGTTTCCGCCAAGGCCTGTCCTTCTAGTTGGCCTCAGGCACTCTCGTGTGATGTCATACAGAGTGACGTCATACTGAGTACGCCTCAGTCACGTAGCACACTGGGTGGCCGGTGGGGCATGACCAACACTGTCTACACACAAGGCCTCACAAGCCCGTGTCACGTCACACTGATAGGCTGCTATCACTAGCTGAGTGGCTAGCCACTATGAGACAGTGCACCATGCCCTAGCGGCCAGCCAATCAGCTAGCGATCATGCTGGCTCAATCCTCACTTATTCATGTGACGTGACGTGCCGGCCGAGGCCTGTCTTTCTCTTTGGCCTCAGGCACTCTCGTGTGATGTCATACAGAGTAGGCCTCGATCACGTTGCTGACAGAGTGGCTGGTGGGACACGACCAACACTGTCTACTACAAGGCCTCACAACAAGTCTGTGTAATGTCACACTGATAGGTTGCTGTCGCCAGCTGAGTGGCTGGCCGCTGGGGCACGGTCACTGCCTCATTGTGCCATCCAGAGAGCTTGCGATGATGGCCAATCAGTGTGACGTGACATGTACTTGTTGTGAGGCATTGTATCTAACGGTGTTGGCACGGCCCCCCTATTCCATAACAGCCAGCCTGCCAGTCAGCTAAGCCATTGCGGCCTACTCTGTGTGACGTCACAGGAAAGCGCCACAGCCTTGGTGTTGGTAGAAGACAGTCCAACACACAGCCAAGCCGCCGTCCTCTTCTGGACAATCGCGCACCTCTGACAATGTGCCGCATTTACTGCCGATACCCTGCAGTACACCCTCTTCCATATGTCCGCGTTATATGAACTTCGATTACTTTGAAACTACTGTGATTATCTATTACTAAGATGGATATAACAATCTTCACCTCTCACTTAACATGGCCCACAACTGTACTCTTTCATCTGTTCAAACGTACTTCGCAGTTTCACACACCTAAGCAGTAATGAGACCTGTCTTACTGTTCATGAGATCAAAGTGTCTATATGTCTCATCAATTAATGTACACGTGGTACTTTTGTGTAAATTGTCTTGTAAAACTATCTTTATTATTTATTTCAGAAGATATTTATTATATATATTTTTAGAAACTTAATGTCTCTTTTTTGTGTACAATTTTTCGTACAAATAAAATATTTTGTAGTACACTGTTGTTCGTTTAATTTCTCACGATACCACGAACCAAATTTTACCCCTGACACTTCATGTAATGTACGATAAAATTGACAATCAATGTTGTTGTTTTTGTCGGGATGTTAAACCCTAACGTTTCTTCCTTATCAGTTCGAAGTCCGACATGATGAAGACATTCATACTACTGTATCCTCTGCAGGCCACTTTATCCTACTTAGTTTTGGACTTGCTTACTTTTGTCCCCTCTCACATCCGAACACAACCTTCTAATATCAAGTTGGCGATCCGTTTCCCCAAATCTGCAAAAGTTAGAAACATAAGTTTGTCTATTACTAATGTATCTTCTACGACAAGTCGTAACGTCAAATGTTCAAATGTAAAACTATTCACCAAATTGCTGCAGTCATCTTTCGCAATAAATGTTCAAATATATGTAAATCTACGAAACTTAACCGCTTAGTTATTAGTTCCTGCGCTTACAAACTACTTAAACTAAGTTTAATTAACCTAAGGACAACACACACACCCGTGACCGAGGGAGGACTCGAACCTCCACAGCCAACGGCCGCGCGCACAGCAACATGGCGCCTCAGTGCACACGGCTATCCTGCCCCGGCTCAGTCCCAAGACTTACAAATTACTTAAACTATCTTACACTAAGGGCAACATAGACACACAGAGATGCCCTAGGGAGAACACGAAACTCCGGCGGGAACAACCGCCCAATCCGCAGGAGAACGCCTTAGACCACGCTGCCATTCTGCGCGGCAGTACAGTAATATATGTTGTTATATTTCTCAAGAATCCAAACCTAAAAAAGTAAAGCAGTCAACAATCCGAAGATTGGTTTGAACACCATAGTGCTTTACTAGGCATGGTCTTGTTTGGAGGTGGTATGCCGTTGCCTTCCTCCGAACTGACTTACCCAGCCAGTTATGGGGGGACCTACAGTTTAACGTGGGTTCCGAACCACGGTGCTACTCGGTATTTTTCACATGAGCAATACTGCCAGAGGTGAAAGAAGTGGAAAGTGATAGATAAAAATCCTAGGACGTGGCAGGGATCGAACTCACGACCTTTGGATTTCTAGTCTAGCACTCTACCACTGTGCAACCGAGGCGCACAATCCAAACCTATCTCTCCAGAAATCGGCTTGGCCCAATTTTTCCTTTTCTGTACATAATTTGTGTTTGTGTTCTGTGGATATGATAAGACGTCATTCCGACAACATTAATCTGGAATAACGTGGAGAAGAGAATAACTAAACACAGTATTTCAAATGAATAAATTTTTTTAATCAGGAATGTGTAGGAGGAAACGTAATTCTAAAGACCCATTGTGATTTGTTACTCGACGTTATCAGTAAGTAAAATAGTACTGCATTCAAATTTAAATCGTGTAACGAGATAATTCGGTCGACAGTCGTAAATCGAACAATATGTATCCGAGACCAAAAGGTTACCATCAGAAACTCATCTAGATTCTCAGGCGCCCAGAACAAGATTGTAATTTGACAGCCCCCTCCACTATATTGTCACAATTGCAAAGTATCAGACATAATACAAAGAACAAAAACTGGGGTGACATTGAGTTATTTTATTCACAAACAAGAGCTGCATGAATGAAATAAATTAATACATATGTAAATAAATTGAAGAAATATAAATAAATTAAAAATAAATTGAGTCCTAGATTTAAGAATCAATTTCACGAATAGACACACAGAAACAACGCAATATATTTAGTGATAAGTAAGAAATAAATGCAGCAGAAAAAAGTGAAATTTTCCAATAATAATTTTTGAAAGAATAAAATATTGAAACAATAAATCAGTACAAACAAGAACTGTAACCTTTAATTTTATTCCCTTTCATAATGGCTGACTGACGTAGTAATAGCTGATTAATAATTTAAATTGTGAGGTCTGTTGTAAATTTGTAATTGTTTATTATGTCCAATTACGCGTTGCTCGTGGTCGGTGTAACATCAAATTTGTTAAATGTTGCAGACGTAATGATATAGGGCTTCGGATGCCAATCCAGCAGCTGTCGAAGCAGTTTAGCAGTTTTGAAAAGGTTATCTTTAAGAACCCCATCGCAGATAGGACAGCCCGTTCCGCGGTAGGTCCAGGCCTTACTTTCATTTGCATTGTCGTCCTGATCGATAAATTTTATTTGTAAAAAAAAAGTAAAATTAATTACATCGCAGACGCAGTTGGCACCCAAAGCACCATGTGATTATATCTGCAACATTTAACCCAAACACATAATTGGACATAATAAACAACTGCAAATTTGGAATAGAGACTGTTCACTAATCGAATTATACAACCTAAAAGTGAATTTCACGAGATTATCTTGCGGCAAAAGTATTAATGTTAGAATAATATAAGATATTAGACGCTAATTGATGTTCAATGCCGATTATACTCAAGTCTATAGGCATTCTAGTTCCGTCCGGCTTGTTAAACATTCTTTTCTTTCAATTTGCTAAAAGGCTTTTTTTTGCTCATACTATAACAGGGATTGTAATAAAAGTCCTAAATGCTGTTATCTTATTTGAAATCCATTTTACAAATTATGCTCAAAATATATGCAGAAGATGCTGTTATCATGGTTGGTATTAAATTCAGTGCATGATATTCAAAATTCTGCAATTATGTTATTAATTTATCCTTGTTAATGTATATTATATTCTCACATCCCATGAACCACAGACATTGCCTAAATGGGGTGGCTTGCATACCTCAACGATACAGATAGCCGTACCGTAAGTGCAACCAGAGCGAAGGGGTATCTGTGGAGAGGCCAGACAAATGTGTGGTTCCTGAAGAGGGGCAGCAGTCTTTTCAGTAGTTAAAGGGGCAACAGTCTGGATGATTGACTGAGCTGGCCTTGTAACATCAGCTAATGTGGCTTTGCTACACAGTTACTGCGAACGGATGAAAGCCAGGGGAAACTACAGCCGTTACTTTTCCCGAGGACATGTAGCTCTACTGTATGAACATATGATGATGGCATCCTCTCGGAGGTAAAATAGTCGCCCATTCGGATCTCCGGGCGGGGACTACTCAAGAGGATGTGATCATCAGGAAAGACAACACTGACATTCTATGGATCGGGTAGGGAAGCTAGATAATTTAAAAAGAGAAATGGATAGGTTGAAGTTAGATATAGTGGGGAGTAAAGTTCGGTGCAAAGAGGAACAGGATTTCTGGTCAGGTGAGTACAGGATTATAAATACAAAATCAGTTTGGGGTATTACAGGAGTAGGTCTGATAATGAATAACAAAATAGTAATGCGGGAAAACTACTATGAGCAACCCGGTGATCGCATTACCGTAGTCAAGATAGATACGGAGCCAAGACCAACCACAGTAGTACCGGTTTGTATGCCAACTAGCTCTGCCGATGATGAGGAGATCGAAGAAATATGTGAGGAGCTAAAGGAAATTACTCAGACAATTAAGGGAGAGGAAAACGTAATTGTTATGGGAAACTGGAATTCGGTTGTAGGACAACGAAGGGAAGGGAAGATAGTAGGTGAATATGGTCTGGGCAAAAGGAGTGAAAGAGGAAGCCGCCTAGTAGAATTCTGTACAGAACATAATTTAGTTATAACAAACACCTGGTTTAAGAATCATGAAAGAAGGTTGTATACGTGGAAGAGGAGACACCGAGAGATACCAAATAGATTTTATAATGGTAAGACATAAATTTCGGAACCCGGTTTCAAGTTGTAAGTCATACCCAGGGCCAGATATAAACTCTGACCATAACTTATTGATCATGAATTGTAGGCTGAAACTGAGAAAACTGCAGAAAGGTAGAAAAATCAGACGGGACATGGAGAAACTGAAGGAACCTGTTCTTGTGGATTTCAGAGGGGCTTTAGGTAATAATTGACAGAAACGGGGAAAAATAAAACTGAGAGGAAATGGGTAGCATTGAGGGATGAAATAGTGACGGCACTAAGTGAAGATGTAGGGAAAGGACTACGGCGGCACTTTTTTTTCCTGTATCTTCTTTTACACGCGCATTTGTAGCGGAAATATAGTCCATTCTCTAAGAAATTTCAATGGTTACAAGGCGCGTTTTCGTATGCTGTGGACACGCCATGCGAATGCTCTGGGGTGCATTCGTTCTGCTTCTTTAATTTTATTATTATATTTTTATCCGCTTTGTGCACTGATCACATGTGTGGAGAAAAGCACAATTCATTTTCTGTCTCGGGTAAGCTGCCTTTCAGAAAGTGGGGCGGTGCAGCATATTTATGATATATAGGCGTCGCTAACACTAAATTATTCGGTGGACGACAGTTTAGAACAGATCTCATAAGGAGACCGAATCGGAAAGCAAAAATATTGAGAGGGACAAGTCCACCTCTTCCCCCTCCCCCACCCCAGCGGTGGCTCAGTGAACAGCCATGATCTTAAAAGCAGGGATAACTTCTGCTGGACGTGATGAAAGCTGTGAGCTATATCACCACCACTGTTGGGTGCAGACAGGTTCAAATGCTCAATTATTTGTAAATCTATCGGACCAAACTGTGCGGTCATCAGTCCGTAGCTTACAAACTTTGTAAACTAAGGTAAAGTAATCTAAGGACAACACACACACCCATGCCACAGGGAGGACTCGATCCTCCGTCGGCGGTGCAGCCAGGTTTCCTTTACATGTTCTGATGTAATTATCGCGTGTTTCACTTTTATTACATTCAGATACTCACGATTTCCCACGCGCGCGCACACACACACACACACACACACACACACACTCACACACACACACATACACACACACACGCACGCGCGCGCGCGCGCGCGCGCACACACGCATACACATGCACGCACGCGCGCACATACACATGCACGCACGCGCGCACATACACACAAACACACACACACACACACACACATATATATATATATATATATATATATATATATATATACTCGCGCACACACACACACACACACACACACACACACATTCGCGTAAGCTTTTCTCAGGTATATTGACGCTGTATCTACATAACAAAAATGAGAACAGTATATGTGAGTGAGTGTGTGTGTGTGTGTGTGTGTGTGTGTGTGTGTGTGACAGCCGCACTTGCAGTGATATTTTCGGTGTTGACTGGTAGTTTTTGTTTGGCAGTAGGACATTTTAAAATTGTTATATAATTTAATCATTCTCAGTCTCTGTTGCAAGCATCGTCAGAGTGGAAAAAGACAAATGTTTTGTTACAGTCCGTGTACCTGGCGGGCAGCGAATCTAATGTGGCTAAGGTGAGTAAATTTTTAAAGTCAGACTTACTTGGGCGGAGACGGAGCCACAGAACTATCTATAGCTGTAGTGGAGGTAGCTTAACAATTTGTGTTGTTATTGGGCCCCTGCAAAGAGGTAAACATACAACGTACGTAAGGGTTATTTGAACTAGAACAACTAGGGACTAAAGGGGTCTGATATGGAAATTAATGGAATGCTTTTTATATGATAGACCTCACCATAGCAGCAGAGGAATCGCTGTCGCAGCAGGTCCACGTTTACAACTGGTAGTATTGTTAATAACTGCGGAACATAAATGCGACCGTTAAACAGAGCGGTATGGGCAGAGTTACGCCTGCGAGAATGAGCGGCTTGCCAAGCGGTAGCTTGGTATTATCAGAGATGTTTGTGACGTGGGGGAATGAATCTTGTGAAATGATACATGTTGGTATGAAACAATAATAAATGAATAAAAACGAAATTATTAGAGGCCTGGGGGTGAGGCGGAAGAAAGATGTTCTGAATTGTGAAAAGGGGGGGTCATTTTGGAAAAGGATAACATGATGTCGTAAAAAGTTTCATTTTTTTGTAATGAGCTGTACGTTGAGACTGTGTTCTGTTCTGGGGACCGTTTCACAAACCTGTGATTTCTGATTTTGGGGGCGATGTGAAGAACTTTCAGTTTGTCTAGGGGGGGCTGAATGAGTTTGCTTCTTTTGATATGCTCGGAAAAGGCCGAATTATTTTTGGCAGCGCCTTTCTCAGTTAAAAGATGTTCTTGGAACATAGTTTTGAAGGCTCGTCCAGTGTGGCCAATGTATGATAAAGGGCACTGCAAACATTGTATTTTGGCTAAAAGGTATTTTGGTTGGTAAAGATTTTGACGAGGGGAAATGTTTGTAAATCTATCGTACCAAACTGCGTGGTCATCAGTCCGTAGCTTACATCCTACTTAAACCTAGTTAAACTAATCTACGGACAACACACACACCCATGCCCCAGGGAGGACTCGAACCTCCAACCACGCTCCGCAGCGAGACGCTTTAGACCGCTCGGCTACTCGACCGCGGCTTGACGCTTATACACGGATGTTACTAGGAATTATCCAATTTCAGCTGTTGGTATTTCGATATCACTGGCTGTCAGAAATCACCGTCATCTCAGATCTAAAGAATATTGCCCTGCCGTGTTTAGAATGTGGTGCTTCCCCAACTAGTTGCATTCCTTGTATATACGTGCTTTTGCATCTGCAGCTCTGTGAGTTTCTTGGATACATAACACGTCCCATTTATGAGTCTGGCAGAGTTCCGATAAGATGTCTTGTTTATCAGTTGTAAGTTCCCCGACGTTTAGGTTTACAATCGTCACTCTGACAAGTGCCTATTTGTTACCTTTTTCCCATGTTTCCTGTGGTGCAAGGATTAACCGTTATCATTATTGATAACGTTTCCGGATGACGACGGCATGCCATAATGTTATATTGTTGATATAGAATGCTCTCGTAGAGGCTCCTTCCTCGTCCACCGCATTACATTGCAGAGAGATATGAAGGACAGTCGTGAGTAAGGCAGATAGTCGACATCGGTTTACCGGGAGATTTTTGGGAAAACTTACATCATCTGTAAAGGGGACCGCGTTTAAAGCGCTTGTACAACCACGACTTAATTCTTGCTCAAGTGTTTGAGACCCGCAGCAGATCAGTTTAAAGGAAGACATAGAGGCAGTTCGGAGACGAGTAACTAGATTCGTTACTGGTAGGTTCGACCAATGCGCTAGCGTCACTGGCCGAAATATTTCAACCTACAACTCGAACACAGCATAGATCAGTAAGAACACAGGTGTATTCAGCAGTCAACACCACTACATTGCCGTTTCGCAGAATATTTAATTTTAGAAAGCCCACTTAGGAAACTTTCGCTGAGGAACTGGATAAAGATATAGTAGACCTTGCCCCAACCCCAAAGAACTACCAGCTATTTGTGCGAATGCTACAGAGAATCTCTAGACAACACATACCACGAGGCTGCCGACGCAATAGATCCCAGGACTCTCACATGACTCAAAGCATCTCCAAGCCAAGTACGAGGAATTATACTGAAAGAACCCCTATTACACAGGAACGGCTTTGGTGAAAATGCTAAGTGAAGCTCGGCAAAACAGTTGGACGGAGACCCTGGAGAGGATGGATATGACAATAACAGCAAAATAGTCTGGAATCTCATTAAAAAACTAGATGGAGCCTCAAATGGCCCCAAACAGTCTGCCGAGGTAACGCCTAATCGAGTGGCTCATCAACTGCTCCTACATGGAAGTTTAACAAAAACAAAAGAAAGTAATAATTAACAGGACCTTACAATCTGAAAGTAACAGGTTTTTAACACCATTTAGACTGAAGGAACTCAATAAGGGTCTCAGCGATATGAAAAACGGCAAAAGAGCTGGGATGGATGACATATGCACTGAGCAGATCAAACGCTTTGGACCACGCACAAAGAACTGGATCCTACAACTTTTCAATCAATATCAATTCCGTGAAACATATAAGTTCCCTAAAACGTGACGAAGACAAAGATAATGGCGCTCTTGAAACCCGGGAAGGCGCCAGATTCACCAAAGAACTATCGCCAATATATCTCTTCTGTCATTTTCACAAACTATATGAGAGACTTATTTGAAAATCTTATAACAGATTCTACTGAGATGAAACTTATTCCTCAAATCAAATGTTCAAATGTTTATTAAGCTTAAGGGACTTAATTGCGGGGTCATCAGTGCCTAAACTTACAAAATAATTATGACCTACCTTATACTAAAGACGACACAAATATTCATGCCCGAGGGGGTATTCGAATCCCTGACCGTAGCGGCCGTGCAGACATATTCCTCAACAAGCTGGTTTTACAATTGGAAAATCATGTACTAGCTAAATTCTGTGCTTAACAGAAGACATAGAGGGAGGAGGAAAGACGACGTTCTTCTCCAGAAATTCTGTTGAGGAAATTTAGAGGGCCGAAATTTGAAGCCGAGTGTAGAATGATCTTCCTGCCGGCTACTTAGATTACGCGTAATGATCAGAAGGAACAGAAATGAGAAATTAGGGCTCTTACGGAGGAATATAGGAATTTGTTTTTTCCTCGTCTGTTTGGGGCGTGGGCGAGTAGCCAAGAGGTCTAAGGCGTCTCGCTACGGAGCGCAAGGTTGCTCGGCGTCCAAGGTTCGAGTCCTCCCTGGGGCATGTGTGTGTGTGTGTGTGTGTGTGTGTGAGTTTGTCCTTAGGTTAGTGTACCTTAGTTTAAGTAGTTTGTAAGCTACGGACTGATGAGCATGCAGTTTGATCCGACAGATTTACAAACATTTAAACATTTCTTTTCTGATTTGGAGTGGAATATGCGTAGTAGTGGTACACTGTACCCTCCGCCACGCACCTTACGGTGGGTTGTGGTGTATGTAATGTAGAACTCCTGCATCATTTCCGGACACTCTCTTCTCTATATCGCGATAATACACAATGAGCTGCCCTTCTCTGAACTTTCTATAAATCATCTGTCAGTCCCGCTTGGTGCGGATCCCACAATGCGCAGCACTACTCCAAAACAAGTGCGGTGTAGGCAGTTTCTTTAGGGGAACTGTTGTATGTTCTAAGTGTTTTGTCAACGAAACGTAGTCGTTGGTTCTCTTTCCCTATTATATTTTCTATGTGTTCTTACCAATTTAAGTTGTTTGTAATAGTTACTTCTAGGTATGAGTTGAATTTACGTCCAATGGTTTTGACTGATTTACCGTATACATAAAGTTTAACGGGTTTCTTTTAGTCGTCATATGGATGTCTTCACACTTCTCATTATTAACGGTCAATATTGCTATTTTTGCATCATGCAGATCTCTCTTCAAAATCATTTTGCAGTTGGATTTGATCTTCTTGTGACTTTACTAACCGATAAGTGATAGCATCATCAGAGAACAGTCTAAGGGAGTTACTCAAATTGTCTACTAAATAGTTTATAAAAATAAGTAATAGTAAGGGCCCTATAACACTTCCCTAGGGAACGCCAGATGTCACTTCTGTTCTACACGATTACTTTCCGTCAATTACAACGTACTGTGTCCTTCGTGATAGGAAATTAAATATCCGATCGTACAACTGTAGTGATACTCCATAAGCAGTTCGTGAGGTTCAGGGTCGATAGACTTCCGGTAATCTAGAAATTGAGAATCTTTTTTAAATCCCTTGTCGATAGCAGTCATCACATCATGTGAGTAGGGAGCTAGCTATTTTTCCGTGTTGAATATTTGAGGAACGTAAATGTTCTAAAATATTGCTGCATACTGACGTCAATGATATAGGTCTATAATTTTGCGAATCACTCCTATTGCCTCTCTTGAATACTGGCATAACCTATGCAACTTTCCAGTCTTTGAGTACGGAACGTTCGCTGAGTGAGCGGTTGTAAATGATAGCTAGGTAATGGGGCTATTGCATCAGCATACTCTGAAAGAAAACTGATTGGTATACAATCGGGACCGGGAGACTTACTTTAAATTGCGTTTTATTTGCCTTGGAAATATAAGCAACCAAAGTACTATGGCCTGCTTAGCTTTCAGTGCCTCTGAAATGAGTTACTACACACGTAATCGCTATGCCACTGTCGGTAACACGGGTGTCCTCACTAACTGTCGCTCTTGTGTAAACAAGAGCGATCGCAGCAGAGCGTAGGGTACTGGCGCCCCCCCCACCCCCCACAATTGCTGCCAGCAACCTTGCGAGGTAAATTCACTCTTCAGGCAAGTTACTTTGAAAGCTTTAAGCACTCTTCTTTGAATGTCAAGGACCGATCTAGAGTGATACCTAGGTATACCGGATTGTAGTTATGTGGTACTTCCATTCCATCGAAAGTCACATGTAGCTTCCTTTGAGCTTCTTCATTATTCAGGTGGAATGCAGTAATCTCAGTTTTATTTGGGTTTGGTTGAAGTCTCCATTTATGAAAGTAATCAATTTAATCATGTCACTCGTCAGTACCTGCTCGCAGTGCTTGAGGTCTTTATTCTGTCTTTATTCTGGAAGACTAATGCTAGGTCATTTGTATACTGGATTTTCGTGGAATCCGTGTCTGGCATGTTATGTATATATAGTGTTAGAAATTTAATGTGATAGTAATCCTTTAATATCCTCAAAGTTGGTCGCCCAGCTTAAAATCTGTCACTTCATTAAGAGTGAGACTTTTCCTTTGGTACAGATTCCACTTGTACCATATACTCAAACAAAGATTAATAGGGCACCATCGTCAGCTTCACCGTTCCACTTTTTCTCCGCTGTCGCTGCGGTTGACATGTTAACCGTTACACAGGTTTGGGGATATTACCTTGTGCTACTAACCGTAGTCATTCGAACCAATGTTTTCAGAGCGGTATTAGTTTTTTGGCTCCTAATTCTCCGTTACAGTTGAGTTTTGTATCAAACCAAAAGGGGTCTGAGGAAAGGCTTAGCAGTCTTATGTCTGAAGTGTAGCACTGTATGGACAGTGATAGGTGAGTATGAAAAAAATAATAGCAGTATTGAAATGTGGGAGGAGAGTGGAGAGGATTATCTGGATGGAAGGAGTGAGGATCGAAAGAGTTTGTGAAAGGAAAAGACTGCGGCAGCTTATAACAGAAGGGAATAAGAATTATAAGAGGCTTTCGTTGAGATGGGAATGGGAGGTGTCTGAGAGAAATAAGAAGGAAGTCAGATAGGACATAAAGGAAGGTGTAAACCACATCGACGTCAGGAAGATGGCAAATACCGAAGGGTATGGAGAACTAGCACGTGGAGACCTTGCCTTCAGTCCGAACACACATGATGATGATGATGATGACGACGATGACGATGATGATGTGACACCACTTATTCTATTTTTGGGCCATTAGTCACTATTGGAATATTTAGTTTCTTTTTAAAGTTTGTTACACGCTGTTCATTCACAATGTTATTCCGCTTCCACAGTTCATTAGATTTCACGTGGATGTCTAAAACGAAAAATCCTCAGCACTTGCTATCAGATGCCACGTTTCATATAATTTTTTGGAACAACTACTTGCAAAACTGTTCGGCAGTATGTTTCTCTATAAGAAAATATTACTGAAGTATATTTAATTTTATTGTTTCTTAGGAATATCGTTTTCTTTTAATTTCTCAATTATGTGTAATAGTTTCTCTATTGGAAATAAATATGATAGATGTATTTAGTGTAAGTCAAATATTACCTATAACAGTGAAAAAGAGATGTTACACCTGTATAGTCACGTCACGGACGTAACATTACATCGAGTCACTGAAACTGGCTGAATGTTTAAACCTGCTAGGGAATACTGCGCGCCAGTTTGGGAAAACAGCACCCAAACAACAAAGATTGACGTCCAACTTAGTGAAGCCATTAGGATTATCACTGACACTGACGGATTTACTCCCATTCAGTGGTTACCTGTCCTGGCTCTGCAAGATCTAAGGAGGAAAACAGCTAAGATAAAATTAATCAACAACATCAAGGCTCACAAGAAAACTCCGTTGTATGATACTCTACAAAATCCCCCAGAATTACGTCTCAAATCACGGAAACCTCTTTGGTGTGACACAGAAAGCGCCAGTTCCTTCGCTGTGACCACGAAGTGGAAAGAACGCTGGAATGAACATCCACCACACAACGCCCACCTTGTGCAAGATCCATCAAATAAGGTTGAGGGATTCCATCTACCATGCCAAACCTGTTCGAGGTTGAAGCGCATCATCACTAGTGAAGGGAGGTATGCTTACAACATGAAGAAATGGGGTTTCCTTCCATATTCTGACTGTGACAGCGGAGCGGAGGAGCAAACCATAGAACACATCATCAAGCGGTGTCCGCTGCGAGCATTAGGCAGTGGTGTCCTTTAGGTGCATAAGGCAGAAGACTAAAGTATAAAAATGGGCTCTTCCTCGATCCGCCAAACCATCTACGACACCTGGATGTTTCTAAGTAACTAATGATTGGAAGACAGCACTCCAAAGTGTCCTTTCAAATGTTAAATGGGGGTGCTGCTCACTCTTTCCAACATGAATAAACTAAATGCCAAATCACCTCAAACTCAAACATCTTGCTTCTTAAGGTATTATAGGCCACTCTGTTGATCAACAAATATTTGTAAAACTACATTCAGGGACTCCACATGAAATATTGGATGTAAAATAAACGTTCCACCCATCACAGACTTCCGGAGATACACCGACAAAAAGTTTTTGTTTAGAATCTTGTTTTACATAAACACAAATTAGTTGATTAATTCCTTTGAATTTATGCTGATATCTTGAAACAGCATGAAATCAGTTCTCAACTGTTTACGAGAAAGTGCAGTAAACCGTCATCGTTCTATTTCCGAAAAAAAAATTATAATTTATTAGAGATAATTAGAAGCAGCAAGACTTATACTAGCTATGGGCTTGACATCAAAACTAGGAAGCATGGTTCCAGTATTGTTCTACACTGTAAACAAAATAACGCGAGATGTTCGAAACAATAAGGATATTAGAAGCAGACTGGAATGTTCCAAAACAGATTTCCTTGCTAGTAAATGGCTACTTACAGAACTAAGGCCTTTGTATGTCAGTAACAACGTATATTCCATAACATAGACTATCAAGGGGGAAGAAGGAGGAGGTTCTTTATGCACACCCTAAAGTAGATATGAATAATAATTTTCGTAGCAACATACTGTATAACTGTATAATACTGATGTATTATTGGGAGTCTCGAACCTAAACATAATTGTAGCTAGAATATGCCCTATGTAATGTGTATTATCAACACAACAAATAAAAATTTTGTTTACGTCATTTTTTAAGATTTCTCTCAGTGTACATTTTAAAGTGCAGCTTAATCTGTGCATCACTCTTCAACCAAACATCATAAATATGAAATCATTGTGGTGGTCACATTTACTATAAAACTTAAATTTCTTGGGTTACGTTGAACAGAAAAATTTAAATCATTTATGTAATCTGATAGAAGACTATTCAAAATAAATAATTTTTCAGAATGTAATGAAGTAATCTGCCTTTTTAGATTAATATATTTTAAAAAAATTGGGTATAAATTACCTTTCTTGACCTTACGGTATTGCGAGATTTAGTACGAAAAAGCTCGTCCGAAGCACAGCATTGTAAGGAAGTAATTCGATAGCTGTGGAAAGAGAAGGAAGGAAATTAATCGGAGCTTTTAGGCTTTGATGCTGCAGAGGGATCCTGAAAGCAGAGTTCTATTACAGCATCTCTTGTCAGCTTTAAGAGGGATGCAAGTCAGTGCTTGGAAGCTACATTTCAGTCAAAAAACTTTGCCTAAGGGCTAAATACGACTCACCTTAATGGACTCTGAGGAGAATCTATCGCTTCGCAGGTGGCAGACTTCCCATTCGCATCGATCTCAACGGCCAAGGCCGAAACTGCGCTACTGGAGAGTGATGAAACTGAGGAAGCTAACCAAAGAGAGCGTGGCGTTTTCTACTCCTTGTCACTGAATCACTAAAGCACAACACTTACATATAATTTAAGTACTTTTGTAATAGTTTCTTCAAAAAAGAACCTTTCGCGGTTACATAATTTCGCAACTGAACTTTTCACCATACAATCAGTCCCAACCTGAAGGATGAAATGAAATTTTCTGAGTGCTAAAATAGAATTGTTCTATTAACTATCATCATCATTTAATAATTATAATTACATAAGTCACAAGTAACGGATTTTTCAAACACTGACTTTAACGCATGTAACGCATGACGCACTGCAGCTTATGGAACAAAGAAATGACCAATATCATTAAACATATGTGTAGTACTTTGTACAATACATGTATGACACTAAGACGTAGACACCAAACATGCTCATAACAGTGCAATGTCCCCACCCCCTAAAAAATGTTGATCGTGTAAAATGAGTACACGGTTAGCCGTGTGATCTAACGCACTGCTTTACGAGATGGGGAGGCTTACCTGCCCCGGTTCGAATCTGCCCGGCGGATTAACGAGGGGGGTCGGAATGCCGGCCAGCCTAGATGTGGTTTTTAGGCGGTTTTCCACATCCCCCTAGGTGAATACCGGGATGGTCTCCAAGTCCCGCCTCAGTTACACAATGTCCTCCCTGCGGCATGGGTGTGTGTGTTGTCCTTAGGTTAGTTTGCCCTTTTTTTAATGTTTGTATAGCTTATGCGACTTAACTATGGGTTCATCAATCCCTAAACTTACAAATTAGCTAATACTAAGGACTAGATAATACTAAGGACGGCACAAATATCCATGCCCGAGGGGGGATTCGAACCCCCGACCGTACTGGCTGTGCAGACTGTGACGGGAGCGCTTCAGTCCCCTCGGCCAGCGCGGCCTGTTAGTTTGACTTAGTTTAAGTAGTTTGTAAGCTACGGACTGATGACCACGCAGTTTGGTTCGATAGATTTATAAACATTTGAACCTTTTGAGTTACACGATTCGCAAACATATCATACCACTTTATACTTTCACACATATAACACTAAACACAAACATTTGGGGTGCACATTT
The DNA here is from genome assembly GCA_026315105.1 of Locusta migratoria. Taxonomy (NCBI): domain Eukaryota; kingdom Metazoa; phylum Arthropoda; class Insecta; order Orthoptera; family Acrididae; genus Locusta; species Locusta migratoria. The sequence goes on from CM048749.1 coordinate 197,667,497, forward strand.
TCTCCCAGGGGGCAGGGGGTAGCGGCAGGAAGGGATCCGGCCACCCCGTCGATACTAACATGACAAATCTGCAATAACACAGGCGACCCTGCATGTGCGGGATAAAGGCTGAAAAGAAAGTGCAAAATAAGTACTCTATGTGTAAAGTATCATTCTTCGTTTCATTCCTGTACCAATCCACTTAATCTGTAGTTTCAAAGTGTTTTTATTGCATGAGAAACTTTTAAGCAGAGCAGAAAGCAGTCATAAGTGTCAGTGGCTTGCCCAGGCACTGCTGAGGTTCATTGTTTCTTTTGAAAGTCTTGAGTAAATCTATGGACTCTTCTACATCTACATCTACGTCGGATACTCTGCAAATCACATGTAAGTACCTGGCAGAGGGTTCATCGAACCACCTTTATACTATTTATCTCCGATTCCATTCACGAATAGCGCGCGGGAAGGAAGAACACCTGAATCTCTCCGTTTGAGCTCTGATTTCTCGTATTTTATTTATTAGCTATGTAAGTGGGATTCAACAATATATTTTCGCATTCGGAAGAGAATATTGGCGATTAGAGTCTCGTAAGTAGCCCACGATGCAGCGATAAGCGCCATTGGTCTAATGATTCCATCCCAGGTCCTGTATCATTTCGGTAACGCTGTGTTCCCCAGTATCGTGACAATACAAAACGAGCTGCCCTACTTTGTACTGTTTCGATGTCCTCCGTCAAACCCACCTGATAATGATTCCACACTTGGCAGCAATACTACAAAAAAGGACGGACAAGCGTTCTATCCAGTTTAAGTCTGAAGTAACAGTAAGTCCTAGGTATTAGTAAAGTTTATGGCTCTCACTTTCCATTGATTTATCTTGTAAACAAAGTTTAACGGATTTCTTTTCGTAGTAATGTGGACGACTTCACACTTCTCATTATTTTTACGCTATAGTGATCTTATTTAGAATGTTCTGCATTTGGTTTTGATCTTCAGATGATTATACTAGACGGTAAATGACTGAATCATCTGCAAACAACCTAAGAATTGATCCGAACCCTACTTTCGGCACCTTACTTTCCCATGCCCAAGGCTTCCCTTATGCAAAATCTGAGCATCACAGCTATTTTTGATGCATTGAAGATTTATCAAAACGCGTCATATTTTGTAAAATTTATTAAAACTACATGTTAAAAATAGACGATTCACTGGTGAAAACCTTCAGAAGCCATAAACATGGATAATAAAAATAATTTTGTGTGGCTCATTGGCCTGGTGCAAGTCTTTCAGTTGAATAAAATATATTTTGATATGTCTGACGTGTAAGACATAAAAAAGAAATGAAAAATAAAAATAAAGAACCTGAAACATCTGAGGGAAGGATGAGGCATAGAGGTCAGGCCTCCGAATTCGACCACAGCCCAGTTAGCTTCCACCGATCTGAGATGTTTGCTTTCTTTCCTGCTTTAAGCGTTCCTGTTTCGATTGCAAAATAAAACAGCAAAATAAAAATAAAATAAAGTAATAAAAACTAAACTAAAAAATTAAAAAAAAAAGAAAAAAACTTGTTTTGTGGAGCTGAAGGTGTCAGCCAATGCACGTCATAAATATTTTTGACATCGCATAAGATCCATCACGAAGACGGAAAGGGGGAATGCCTTTATGTATAAGTGTACCTATATAGGAGACTCAACTTCACGAGTGTCAACTGGCTCCCTTTAAGTCAAAGAAAAGAATCACGTTTGGGAGTAAAGAGGACTGCGTTCGCCCCTGGGTTAAAGCAGTTATTATTTCTTTTGGTAGTAATATCTTCACATTTATAACATAGTCTGGAACTATCTAATATTTTTTCTTCTTACTTCCAACAAATGTTTGGGCGTTTATTCCTAACTCGCTGGAAACCGGGGTCGCCCGGTCACTTATTTATTCAAGTCTTAATTTGAGCCATCTGACCTTACCTTTTCTCTCTCTGTCTACCTTCTTTTTTCTTCTCTCTTGTAACAAGGGAACCTCCCCATCGCACCCTCCTCAGATTTAGTTATAAGTTGGCGCAATGGATAGGCCGTGAAAAACTGAACACGGATCATTCGAGAAAACAGGAAGAAGTTGTGTGGAACTATGAAAAAATAAGCAAAATATAAAAACTGAACGGTTCATGCGAAAGATGGGCAACGTCGAGCATGTTTAGAACACAGTAGTGCTGTGGTTCTGTGGGTAGTGTGAGGAGCTGTGGAGCGAGAGGTCCTTTGGTTTAAGCCTTTCCTCAAATAAACAATTTTTTTATTTTTTTCCCGCAAAAACTATGATATGTTCGTCCGCTCACTGACGTCTCTGTTCGCTGTAATCAGTTTAGTGTCTTTGTTTCCCGACCGCACCGCAAAACCGTGCGATTAGCAAATGAAACGAAGTGCCTCTCCAATGGGAACCTAAAACATTTCATCGCAAGGTGACAGGTCAACCGATTCCTCCACAGGAAAACAAGTGTGTTATATTCTATACGACACTGGTGACGGCATGTGCGTCATATGACAGGAATCTCATGTCGACCCACCTAACGTGTACACTTGGTGAATGGGTAAAGAGATTCCACCATGCTCGATTTAGGTTTTCTTGTGGATGTGAAAATCACTCCCAAAAAAGTGATGAAAAGATTTTGTCACATAAACTGCAACAAATGAATGCAACACAGTCTGAAAATGAAGAAATTATAATTTTTTCGCCTGTACGAAGGCTCGAACCAAGTACCTTTCACTCTGCAGTTTCTCACGCTAGGTACGGGACGATTCCAACCCCTGCGCCAACTATCTGCTCTACGTTGCTAATCTTTGACATGGGCTACTCACTTTTTATATTTTTCTGATTTCTTTCATATTTCCACTCAACTTCTTCCTGTTTTCTCGACTGATCTGTGTTCAGTTTTTCAAGGCCTATCCACTGCACCAACGTGTAACTAAATCTGAGGGGGGGGGGGGGCGATGGGGAGGTTCCCTTGTAAGTAGCAGGCCGCAGTTGTAGCAGGAAGCGGCTCTAACTTAAGTAGATAAACTTCGCGCGGCTTAGTTCGGTTTGACCATTGACTTTCTTTCTGTAATATATTTGTTTCGCATGTCTGTCTATGTATAGTCAAAATACGGTCCGTTGAGTTGGCAATGTGTATAAAACGAATAATATATGAGAAAATAACAAATAAATGGAGACCTTAAGACATAGATGAATAATAAGTTCAGAAAGAAAAAATATGTACAAAAATTACGCGTGTGACGTCAGACTGTGACACAAATGCGAAGAACCGTAAAATCCAAAATCGGAAGACAATCATCTGTATGTATCCACGTAATTACATTAGAAACAAATCGCACAGGCATGTTTTACGGCCCACATTAGTTTTCCTGTATTTTATGATTTTTTTTCCAAACATTTCGGAGAAAAATAATAAAAATACAAATAATAGACAATCATAAACGGTAGATTACGACTCTACCATTTTGGTAATATCTATGCACTAAACACATAATAATCACTCTGATCTTATTTAACAAACAGCCAAAATTATTTGATATTTGACAAACATACTCTTCTTTTGAACTTTTATCTCTTTAAAATATTATTGTAATATCTCTCCTACATTTTCATGATTTTTTTCTGTTAAAATATTATTACGTGTCTTGACGTGGTAGTGGTTTACATATAATCAAGTGACAGTATCAAATCGCCGTTATTTTTGCAAATATCTCTGACGCAATACGAGGTAAGAAAAAAAACATAATAGAATGAAGTTGTAGAGAATTATTTCCACTACAAACTCGTTTACTCTATTTTCATATCGCATGACCGGTGAAGCCGTTATTTTATTTAAATTTCTAGCTGTCAGAAGGCGATTTTGGTAACCTAAATTGGGTATATAGACGAGAACTGCTTATTAATACTACATATGAAATTGGAAATGAAATTTCTTGATCCTGCTGAGGATGGGTATAAAATAAAATCTATATCTATAAATGTGAATGTCTGTTCGGTGTACGTTTAACACGTCTGAACCAAAAGACATAAAGAGTTAAAATTTGTACAGTCTACCCGGGGAAGGCTTTAGGCACGGTTTTAAGGCGATATGTAAATGTGAATGTTTGTTCGGTGTACGCTTATCACGTCCAAACGACAAGACGCAGAGACTTAAATATTTGTAGAGTTACTAATTTATACTTGAGGAAGGTTTTAGGCACGGTAGATAGTTAGTAATTTGAAGAATATAAAGCGAAATGCGGAACAATAATTACTCTTTGAAAATGATATTGACTCTTTGAAAAGATTTTATTGGTTACATTGTTGCTTGAGGGTTGATAATAATAAAAGCGTGGAGTATATTGGGGTGGAAAGTTATCGGTGTATATAAAATTGCACGTGTGTGTGTGTGTGTGTGTGTGTGTGTGTGTATGTGTGTGTTAATATTTCGCAAACTAATGGTCTGTGTGTAATTGTTGTCGGAAGTCTCCCGTTGTAAACCATAACAGTTCCATGCCGATAGCTATAAGTGGGTGGAAGATATGGTGGTTTTAAGTCGTGAAATTATAAAAAAAATTTGGACTGAAGGCCAGCAATGACGTTTGCGACTCTATAGCAAGGAGCTTACATACTTGAAAACGTGATGCCACAGACCATATCTTTGGTCTATGCGTGCTACAATCTCTTCAGCTCTTTCTCTGTAAGGATAAGCATAAGAATAAGGAAAAGTAAGAATAAATAAAGCAGTAAAAACCATCAAGAGAATAGGCCATGCTAACGGTATACTACGCCTTCCACATCGCTTCAACGGGTTCTGCGCAAATCTATAGTTTTGTTCCGATGTTGATGAAATTTTTCACACTCTACCCAAAAATAAATAAATAAATAAATAAAAATAAAAATAAAAAAATAAAATAAAAAAATAAAAAAACATATAAAAATAAAAATAAAAAATAAATAAATAAATAAGGAATGTCACTGTCTGTAAAAAATTTCGTTAGTGCATGGGGAGAGATGGGAGAGAAAGAGGTAGATGCAGAGAAAGGGCGGAAGGGGATGTGGACAACGAGAGAATGGGATAAATAAACACCCGGGCAACGCCGGATTTACAGCTAGTGTGAAAATAATAACAAAAAGGCGAAACGCTGTAACATTACTTTTGTGTTGTTGCCTGTACGCATCCTTAAAAGATTAAGGATTTTTGTTAAAATTTCTATCATAGAAAAATCGGATAATAAACTGATTAAACTCTTTTGACAAGGGTGGATGAAATTAATACACGAAATGATTGAATAGATGAAATGACGGAATACAGATTGGGGTTGAGGCATACACAAAATTAACGTTAGGGTACAGAGAAATCGTACGAAAAGTACCCTTTGTAGCTTCATTCTGGAAATGATAAGCTGTTGAATGGTTTAGATAAACTTTATGATACTTTCGGCAGTAAAGTACTGTTCAGACTGTTCGCCTCGTAAGTCATTGTTGACGGACCGTGTAATAAAGTTTGATTACGCAAACAAAAAACAGAAAAAAATCTATAGGACTTCGCGAAACTGTTTATACGAATGAAGGGTCTAAAAGGAAGAAAGGTAATGATTTAAAGTAAACGATAGGGGTTTAATCAAGTCAATACACGAAGCGAAGTGATGGAGTCTGGACATCACGTTACTACGGAATCTGAAGGAGCTGAAAATCTCAAAGGAAATGGATAATTAAGGAACGACGGGACATTATTAAATGAAAACAGGGTGGAGACGTGGCTCTTAACAAAAGAGGGTATATTTTAAAGTAAAACTTAACAGCACTTACACTTACATCACAAAGCAGTCTGCGTACATGTCCACACTTAATAAGCTCAAACAAGCTCATAGAAGGATCTGTACCAAAAGATTGGAAAGTTGCACAGGTCACACCTATATTCTATGAAGGCAGTAGGAGTAACCCACTACAGGCCTATTTCATTGACGTCAATTTGCAGCAGGGGTTTAGAACATATCCTGTATTCAAATATTATGAATTATCTCGAACAGAACGATCTATTGACTCAAGGCCAACACGGATTTAGAAAGTATCATTCATGCGAAATACAACTAGCTCTTTATTCAAACGAAGTGATGGGTGCTACCGACAAGGGTTCGCAAATCGATTTCGTATTCCTTGATTTCCAGAAGGCTTTTGACACCGTACCTCACAAATGGCGTTTAATCAAATTTCGTGGTTATGGTATATCACCCCAATTTTGCGATTCGATAGGGGATTTCCTGTCAAAGAGGACACAGTTTATAGTAATCGATGGTAAGGCATCGACTAAAACAGAGGTGATATCGGGCGTTCCACAGTGTAGTGTTATTGGTCCTCTGCTGTTCCTTATTTACTTAAACGATTTAGGAGAAAATCTAAGTAGCTCTCTTAGGTTGTTTGCAGATGACGCCGTCATTTACCGTCTAGTAGAATCATATGAAGATCAAAACCAACTGCAGAACGATTTGAATAAGATATCAGTATGGTGCAAAAATTGGCAATTGACTCTAAATAATGAGATGTGTGAAGTCGTCCACATGGGTACGAAAAGAAATCCGTTAAACTTCGTTTACAAGATAAATCAATCAAAAATGAAGGCCGTAAACTCCACAAAATACCTAGGAAATACTATTACTTCAGACTTAAATTGGAAAGAACGCGTAGATAATGTCGTGGGAAAGGTGAACCAGAGACTGCGTTTCTTTGGCAGAAACATGCAACAGACGCTTGTCCGTCCATTTTTGGAGTATTGTTGCCCAGTGTGGAATCCGTATCAGGTGGGTATGACGGAGGACATCGAAAGAGTCCAAAGAAGGGCAGCTAGTTTCGTATTGTCACGGTACGGGGGAGACAGCGTTACGGAAATGATACAGGATCTGGGATGGGAATCACTACAACAGCGGCGGTTATAGCTGCGGCGTGGTCAATTTATGAAACTCCAATCGCCAACATTCTCCTCCAAATGGGAAAATGTATTGTTGACTTCCACTTACATAGGTAGAAATGATCATCCAAATAAAATATGAGAAATCAGAGCTCGAACGGAGAGATTCAGGTGTTCTTCCCGCGCGCTATTCGAGAATGAAATGGGAGATAAATGGTATAATGGTGGTTCATGAACCGTCTGCCACGCACTTGAATGTGATTTGCAGAGTATCTCATCTAGATGTAGATGAAACAAAAGAGTGTATGATGGCGGTTCCGTCCTCTCGACACGCCGGAGGAAACGAAAGACGAGCGAAAAAAACTTTCCACAGATAAAATATTTCGAGAAGGAGGGAAACACGGCGAAGGCGTCACTGATTGATAAAAAAAAATTAATTAAATGATGTATCATTACAACGCGTCGGGAAAACAAATACATTTCAGGAAAAAATGGCGTTCCTTATTTCCCAAATGAATAATTTGGAGCTTCTGAGTAACATGACCACGAAAACGATCTTTTGAAATGATTATGGATTAACAGCAACGTAGTTTCTTGTATACTGTATCGTGATATGTCTTGAGACTCTCAGGTAAGACGGTACCACCCGTGCTCCCTTGTTCTGATAATCCTCGTTGGCGGTACCCCATAATTAGTGCCGTTCGCTCGTGGCGCTGAGCAGCTCAGCGTCGGCGCGAGCAACTTGCCTCATTAGTAAACGGATGATAAAGGCTGGCGCAGTCGCACGTACCTCTCCGCCTCCACGCCGGCGGCCGAAGCAAAGTTGCGCTGCAGCCGAGCAACGCGAAACTCGCACTGCCGCCACAATCTCCACCATCTGAACTCGTAATTATTGTGCATGTGGGAGCACGGCCCGCTAAGTGCAACAGTACACCGCGCAACACGCTGTCAAGCTCACGATATCATTAATAATCAAGCCACGAAACAGTGAAAGAATTATTCGATCTTTCATTCGATCTACTCATATGGATAACTTAATAGTCCCCCGTACCAAAATTGTATGTCGCTTATCGCTACTTTTCACTATTGACGAAAATCGTATTCTAGGCCTGTTTTCTGATAAAATTACTTGATTATAGGCAAACCACTACAGGCAAAGAAAATAAAGTTGAAAAAGAGGACAAACTAACACGGCAAGACACGTAATAATATTTTAACAGAAAAAGATAATGAAAAGGAGAGATATTACAATAATAGTTTAAAGAGATAAAAGTTCAAAGGAACAGTATGTTTGTCAAATATCAAATACATATTTTGGAAACATTTTTGCTCCACTTATGGAAAACATCAGTCTTATTTAAATTTATATATGCAGAACAGTCTAGAGTGCATTTTTTTTTTCGACAAGTTTCGGTGTTATCCTGCTAGCTCCACAACGTCAATGGAGCTTATTTCCTGAAGATGGTTTAAATAAGACCGAAAAAAGTCGAAAAAAATAAAAAATAAAAATTTTCATTCTAGACTGTTCTTCATATATAAATGTTAAATAATTTTGGCTGTTTTTTGTTAGAAACGGTCAGAGTGATTATTATGTGTTTTGTTACATGATGTGTTTGTAATACATATTACCAAAATTGTATAGTCGTAGTCTATCGTCTATTATTTATGTTTTTATTATTTTTGCCCTAAATGTTTGGAAAAAATCATAAAAGTACAGGAAAACTAATATGTGCCGTAAAACATGCCAGTGCGATTTGTTTTTAATGTAATTACGTAGTAATTGTTGTACATTTTTGTTTTTCGTTATTAACGTATTATTCATCTAAGTCTTAGAGACTCCATTTATTTGTTATCTTCTCATATTTCTTTCGTTTTATACACGTTGCCAACTCTACGGACCGTATGTTGACTATACATAGACAGACAGGCGAAACAAGTCTGGGAAAAAATATATATTACAGAAAGAAAACTGCGTTTTTAACTTCCTAAATTACAGTCAAATGATTGTGTCTGTTCCAGTAAAATTCTGGTCTCACCAATTTCCTGCATTTCAACACACAAAATTATTTCATTACTCTTATTTAGTTTCCAGTGAAAGCGTCAAATAAAGAAAGACGTCACAGCGTCACTGGTGTGTGCAGATGGGTCTTAGACCTCCTCCCACCTCGCGGGATACGGCAGTAATGCTAAATTATCGACCATATGTTTCCTTAGATGTACATCTACATGGGCTACTCTGCTAATCACATTTAACTGTCTGGCAGAGGGTGCATGGAACCACCTTTATACCATTTATCTCCCATTCCTTTCTCAAGTAGCACGTGGGAAGAAAGAATACCTGAATCTCTCCGTTCGAGCTCTGATTTCTCGTATTTTATTCTGATGATCATTTCTACTAATATATTTTGGTAGTCAGAAGAGAATATTGGCCATTGAAAGTTTGGTAAGTACACCACGCCGCAACCATAAACACCGTTGTTGTAATGATTTTCATCCCATATCCTGTATCATTTCCGTTACGCTGTCTCCCCTGTATCGTGACAGCACAAAACGAGCTGTCCTTCTTTGGACTCTTTCGATGTCCTCACCTCATAAGGATCCCACACTGGGCAACAATACTCCAAAAAAGGACGGACAAGAGTGGTGTATGCAGTTTCTTTAGTACATCTGTTGCATCTTTTTAGGGTTCTGCCAATAAAACGCAGTCTCTAGTTCGCCTTTCCTATGACATCATCTACGTACTCTTGCCAGTTTAAGTCAGAAACAATAGTAATTCATAGGTATCTAGTGGAGTTTGCGGCCTCCACTTCTGATTGATTTATCTTGTAAACAAAGTTTAACGGATTTCTTTTCGTACTCGTGTGAAAGACTTCACACTTCTCAATATACAATAACCAGCATAATAATCAGATATTGTGAAATAGATGCATTTGCACATATATACTTTACTAGTTGAAAACCCGGCGTTGCCCGGGTATTTGCTTACTTATTAAACCCTTGAGTTAGTACTCCTCCTATCCCTTCCCTCTCTGCCCATCTCTTCTTATCTAAAAACATGTTATATTTATGGGAGCGTATGTAAGAAATAAGGCTGTCTAGCATAATGTACAAAATTATAAGTCCAGTACCCAAACAAAGAAAGGTAGTAATCAAAATAAAAATAATGTGTAACATTCCTTCATTCATTTAATTCAAAATTTGGCTATAAACAATATTTATTATTTCTTGTCCGGGATCTAATATGAATAAATTCTTTGGTGAGCCCATACTTGAGCAGGCGACAGAAAATTGTCCATGCGAGAAACATGGAAACGTCAATTCCGCTCCGCAGTATTTAATAGGATGACCTGTGATTTATTAATCGTAATAGAAAATTAAAGTCTCTTCCTTCAGTAGAAAAGTGTTTTGATTGCAGATTGTTTTAATCAAGACGATTTTTACTGAAGGAATATTTATTCTCACTGATTGCTGTACACCATGGACTGGAAATCATTTCATTAAAGTCTCACTGGAAACTGCAGTCTCTTGAAATAAAATGGTAGATTTGTCCTTCGCTGTACACTGTTTCATTTTCTTCCTTTGCTTGTAGTTATACAGATGTCTAATGATTTCGCCCGCTGGCATGTAAGCAACACAGTTCAAAGTGTGTTGCAATTTGTTTACAGTGTCGTCATCTACAAAAAATTTCTTTAATCTGACTGGAAGACACTAGTAGTAAATAGGTGAATGTATTAAAACGTGGTGCATGATGTGAAAGGTTTTGACCCATTGCACTACACATGATCTCATATTTATTGAACAATATTTTGTACAATTGTATAATTCTGCAGGTATTTCTTCATTTGTATAAGTGCTGTATGTCAGTAAAATCTGCCACGAACACAGCTAGCAGTAAAGAAGTAATAGATTGAAACCCGATGTGTGATGGGGCCATTTTCCTCATACCTCATGAACCATGTGTCGTACTGTGGTACGATTTTGAAAGTACATTCAGCTGTATGTGTATGCATAGTGCCTGTAAAATTGCCTGTGAGTAGACCTACAATTTCTGATGTATACATTATAAATTGTAACGTCATGCCGAATTTCGAAGTTTTACTCCATGAACAGCGGAAAAGTAGGAAGCAACAAACTTTTTCTTTTCGTCATTTTGATGTGGTTGAAAGCTAGAAAAAATATCATATACGTTTGAAATAATGTTTAAAGTATGTTGCAAGTCGTCAAGTACTCTAATTCTCACACAGTGTAATTATAAATCAAGACCCGTCGCATGATATGACAGTTTTTTTTACGACTCCTATTGCTTATGTCGTTATATCTCCTGAGCCTTGTGTCATATGTGCTTCTGACCCCTACAGCAAAAAATTTGTTTGTTAAGCTTAAGGGACTTAACTGCGGGGTCATCAGTCCCTAAACTTACAAACTACTCATGAACTATCTTATACTAAAGACGGCACAAATATCGATGCCCGAGGGGGGATACGAACCCGCGACGGGGAGCGGCCTCGTGCACCTTAGCATAGAGCCTCAATGCGCGTGGCCACTCCGCCGCCGCCCCCTACAGCAACTGTTACTTCAAGGTAAGGGAGACGTGTCCCAAATTTGGTTCAAATCGGACCAGTTCTTTAGGATCTCAAATGTTCAAATGTTCGTATAGCTTATGGGACTTAACTACGGGGTCATCAGTCCCTAAACTTACAAATTACTTATGAACTACTTAATACTAAGGACGGCACAAATATCCATGCCCGAGGGGGGATTCGAACCCCCGACCGTAGTGGCCGTGCAGACCGTGACTGAAGCGCTTCAGTACCCTCGGCCACTGCGGCCGGCAAATATATTTATTATCTGATATACTTGATAATATATAATTTAACAGTTGTCTTTTAACGAACATTCCTGAATTTAGATTAACTTATGAGAAGTTTTTTCAAAGAAATATTTTAAGAATCCACAGATACGCACAAATGAACTTTATGCATTGTAAAGAAAAAATAACATAATTACGCTCTTCATTTTTTTAACTAAGCAAGAAGGAGCGCCAGGCTTCAATTTTATCTACTACTGTTAGCTCTTGACCTGAAGGGACGTAATGAAGTGTCGCTCTGTAAATTGCTTGATTTTAATTGACCTTTTGGTTCCACTTGGATCTTTGTTTAGTCAGTGTAAGTGAATACTCCACCATTTCAGAATATAGATAATTATCTCGTAATCATGCCTTTGAACATTAAAATCCAGCTCATTCATCCTCTTTAGGAGTAAATGTTCAATATTTATCGCGTGATGCAGCAGTTTCTCGCGCATCTCATTGTTTATGACGTCATAGCTCATGAACTGTATGTTGTACGTGATCCTTACACTTACGGCGACCGTCCTCAATGATTGGAACAAAGCTGTAAATTTGTATGCAATACACACACAAATACACATATACGTAGACATTAGTGCTTTATATATAAAGATTTAAGGCACTTTAAATAAATAACGCTTGTTATCGCTGGAACAATATATATAAAGTTGCAAAACTTTGTATATCATTTTTGAAATGTACTTGAAGAGCTTGAAGTATATGCGCACAAGGATAAAGACCCGGACAAACTTATAAATGAGCAGACAGATTTCATGCATAAAAAATGTTTTTGAAATATTTAAAGACCTTTTGTAGTCTTGCCTGCCTGGAATTGAACGCGCTGCGAAACACCAGCTACGGCGGCCCTCGGCACACTGGCGGCGGTGAATGGGACACGGCGAGGCGGAGGAAACCTCGGCGACGCTGCTGCTGCCTGACACACTGAAGCTCCATCCGCAGACGGGAAAGAAGACATTGTCCACACTTTTAATATTTTTTAAACATTTTAATAGTTAACCATGTAAAATTTTTTTAACTCGCAGTTTTACTTAAAATGTTATTATATGTGTCCAGAACCCAATGTTATCTTATTTCTATGTCCTTTTATAGGTTGACAGCTAAGTATCTCATTTGTAACTGCTATACTACTGTCTTACACCTTGAAATTCAGAATTGATTTTATATGTAACTCATAATTACTTATTGAGAATAATTTTAATGAAAATGATACCCACCAATCAGATGATGTTAAGCACAAGGACAGGTTACTCTGTAACTTCATAAATTTGGTATGTTTTTAATATTTTTTCCTTTAACTTTCAGATATTATATTGTGTAAATAGTAGCTTACATTCAGTTGCAACATTTGTTTAACAGTTCTGAAGATGGGCAGCTGCCCGAAACCGGTAATGTTCAAGAAAATAAAATCTATCTGGAGACTGATATTCAAGAATTAAAAAAAAAAAAAAATAAAAAAAAAAAAAAAAAATAAAGCGTAATGTTTGTGTTTCAGGACGTGCGGCAGAACAACCGCTATTGGGTGACAAAAACAACTGTAAGTTTAGGCATTCGAATACTCAGATATCTCGACTGCTGTTGGAAAGTGAAATACATTCAATGCCGAAGTAGAAACTTTATGCTGGGCCTCGATTCAAACCCGGATTTCCGGATTCGGACCAGCGCTTGGTGTAACCTGTTTCTTTCTTTTTTCTTTTGTTTTTGTTCTTCGTGTAGTTCGGTTCTTTGCGGACGGGCGTAGTGTTTGCTCTATCTTCATGAGTTCTTGGCGCTGTTTTTCTTTTTTTTTCCTTTCCTTTTTTATTTTTTATTATTACACAGGACGGCTGGCCCTCTGACTGAACGCACTGAGCTACTGCGGCGTTAGGCTATCCAAACACACTTCCTGTCCTCACCAAATTGTCAACAAATCGCGCTCTACGACTTTAGTCTCCCTTGCTCATTACTTCCTCTTACTCGAAGTTGTAACTGTATTTCCTCAAGTGATCGTGTGTAATTCTCTATCCGCTCAGGATTTTCATTGGAGATATACACATGACTACAGTTATGGTGACTCTTCTTTCGCAGATGTGCGGTAAATTGAGAATTTGGGTAGGATGGGAATCATGTCTAAATAGCTTAATGAAGGTGATGGCTCGTACAAACAGGAAAGCCGAACACAGTCCAGCACAAAATTTCAAGTTCGCCATTTAGATTATTCCAATGCTCTGCAGTATTAGTAATTCGCAAATTAATTCATTACGCAACAATTATGCAGCTTAATTCATTACGCAACAAATGTGTTACTGCAGCTGGTGGTAAACAATAATCGATAATGGAGTCATATATTTGGAGCCGTTTAATATGTGACAGCGAGTGACAGTCTACCTGGAAGTAGGAAAAAAGTGATTGCAAGCATGAGAGATTGTAAGAATAAAGTTGAAAAATGTATAAAACATTAATCTTCTCAGGGACGTGATTATTCAAGTTAAATTTTAGTTGAAGGTCTTCAACTGGTGGGAGTATTCTTACAAAGTAGTCCCACATTAAATGCTATAGATATAAAGTTCAAAGGCAAATTTTAATATTTCATATTGACGTCAATGTGGAACCTATCGTTTATATTAAAATTCTGAATATTTTTCTCAGTTACGTATATCATTGAAACTACAAAGATAATAACACACTTTAAAATAACTATTCTTTGTTGTTAGTGTATACACAGAGACCTTTTGTTACATGATGCGTCTATATTAGTGGTACCACTAAACTTTCCAGTCATTGATTTCAGTAAAAATTGGAACATTACAAGATGCAACTATGCAAGTCAATATAATTTCATTGCTAATGATTCAATGTTGAAATATATCAATGAATAAACAACACTACTCTACACCATATACATACAGTAGTGAAAAACAACTTTGGGCTGAAGGTCTGTTACACAAAATGTTCTAAGTGTGATCAGTAGAATTATCGACAAAAACTATAACCTCACGGTACAGAGGAAGGGGACAAAAGTGAATGATCCAATAAACATTGGTTTGCCTCTAATACACTACCGAGAAGTGCACCTAAGCTCTTAATGAAACCGCCATTGTTCCACAATAACAACGACCTCAAAAATATTCAAATGTTTGTAATCCTATAGGGCCAAACTTCGTTGTTCATCAGTCCCTAGTGTTACAAACTACTTCAACTAAGTTGAACTAACCTAAGGACTACACACACATTTATGCCAGAGGGAGGATTCCAACCTCCGACGCGAGAGGTGGCGCGATCTGTAACGCGGCGCTCCAGACCGCTCGGCTTCTCCCGCGCGGCAAAAACTTCCTTGGTACCGGCTTCGAATCAGCATCAATGGTAACCGAAGAATTCTGAAATCGTCTTTCTGTCAATGGGCTCATCAATGAAAGCGGAGAACTGGACGGAGTTGCAGGACATTGAGGTGCAGACCTGCCACAAAATGCCGAAAAGAATCCTCAATCATCAACGAAATGAGGGTGCATAAAACCATGGAAAACTCTTAATTTAAGAGCCATAATGGGAGTATTCAATACATTTCACCTGTAACAGAGAAAGTATTACAATTGTCTCCTCATTGGAAAAAGATTTCGGAATGGTCCCGCATGCGATTCATCAGGTGGCACAGCAAAGGGGAGGTGGCCACGAGAAATAAATTGAATAACCAACGATTTGATCATAATATTTCACGATTGGGAGTGTGGAATATCAGATTTGGGTTCATTTGAAGTTCGCTAAAGATATGGATGCTGCTGTAACGAATAACAGAGCAGGTACTTCAAGTGAAGAGGAATGGACACACGTGGAATAAAAACTGTTGGACTGCGAAAGATAACTTCAACGAAATCTTGGGCAACATGAGATATACTTCAAGTGAATGGCGAAAGAAGGAACTATGAAGATGATCAGAGGTATTTGGACATACCGAAATAGAAATCACATAGGAATTAAATAAACAGGTAGGACGAAATGGCGAAAAGAAAAACGTGAAGAAATCTAAAAAGGAAACGGTAGTCGGAAGGTTTGACGCAACAAACACATAAAAATTAAGGACGCGGCGGAGCGACCGAGCGCATTGAGGAGCTATGCTACGATGCGCGAGCCGTTCCCCGTCGGGAGATCGAATCCCTCCTCGAGCTTGGATGTTTGTGCCGTCTTTAGTATAAGCTAGTTCATAACTAGTTTGTAAGTTTAGTGACGGAGGACCGCGTAATTAAGTTCCATAAGCTTAACAATACATTTTCTTTGAAATCAAAATAACCTTCGGTGAAATTAAACGCAAGCATTGAAACTAGAAGAGTACAGAGCGAAATATAGGGTAAGGTAGTACAAATTCGATATAGGTAAATTCCGATCAACATAATTTGTCAGTTGGTTGGTTGCTTTTTGGGACTGCTGAGGTTATCGGTCCCCCGGTGGGGAGGGGAAGGAGTGAATATAGGAAAGAAGGGGAAGGGAAACGAAATAAATGCAGTCCAGATAGGAAAGAAGGAAGGAAGACTGCTTTAGCTCGTGGCCCCGTGCTCGCCACGCACGTACTTACTAAAGAACCGTGATCCCGTGGGGGTAATTTGTCAGTCTCGTAGTGTTGGCAGCGCTTTCCTTTGTGTGGCGTTGTAGTATAGCAGATTTCTACAGCTCCTCAATAATGTTTGTTAAGCTTAAGGGACTTAACTGTGGTGTCATCAGTCCCTAAACTTACAAACTACTTATGAACTACCTTATACCAAAGACGACACAAACATCCATGACCGAAGGCCGATTCGAACCCCCGACGGGGAACGGTCTCGCGCATCGTAACATAGCGCCTCAATGCGCTTGGCCACTCCGGCGTGGCTGTAGCTCTTCCTGTCGTTTCCAAGAACACACCACTTTGTGCTACGGAGATATAAATTTCTTCATCTTAAGAGGTAAGTGAAGCTACTTAGTATTAGGCTCTCTTATAAATTTTCTAGTTAAGGGTGAAAGGATTCGCTGCCAAAAACGCAGTGTTTGGTACCACGAAGTATACGTTGGTAAACCGAGGGAAAAAGTGTTTTTTATGTCGAAGATGCCAGTGATCTAGGAAGTGATCACAAATGGTACATTTTTGTTCGATTTTTCTCAATTATGTAGCCCCTTTTGTGTTCATACGATCGTTTCTAATTGTCTAATATTTGTGTTTCATAATCATTAAACATCCAAAAACAAGTGCCATTGATAAATTATTCATTTTCTCAATATATTTACAGTTACAATAACATTTGTCCGAAATGATCACAACTGTATCACCTTATCATACTGTGGCCGAGGAGACTGCGGCGCTTCAGTCACGGTCTGCACGGCCACTACGGTCGGGGATTCGAATCCCCCCTAGGGCATGGATATTTGTGCCGTCCTTAGTTGTAGGTAGTTCATAAGTAGTTTGTAAGTTTAGGGACTGATGACCCCGCAGTTAAGTCCCATCAGCTCTACAAACATTTGAATTTGAAAATCAAGAGGACATAGTGGATCGGTAGAAAGAGTGCATCTAAGGGCTGCAAAAGGATGAAGACTTTTCTGTTACAAGAAGAAATTGTGGCTGATATGGAAGACACATGGGATCCAACAAGAGAGTCAAAATTTAAAAGAGTTATAGATCACTGGAAAACAAATAAAACAGAAGGTGACTTGCACTGCACCGTAATTTCTGAAAAACGTCCTCCATCCCAAGCGAATGACAAAACTAGTTGGTGAGCAGAAACCATCAGACTGTCGACGTACCGTCAGAATTTCGGAAATATATCAAGTTCACAATTTCGATGACCATGATAATTACTGCACACTCAGCTTAACATCTCATGAATAGAAGCAACCGGCCAGAATAATATACAGATAAAAACTGAAGTACTGTTAGATGAAAATCATTTTCGCTGTAGGAACGATAAAAGCACAAGGGTGGCAGACCTTACATTGCGCTTGAAATTGAAACAAATGAAGACAGTTACTTTGGATATGTCGTAAAATCATGCAAGATGTTAGATTCTAAAGAAAAAAATAGTAATGATTTATAGGGAAAGATGGGTACTGTATGATGTGTACTACAACAAAGAAGGGACAATATGACTGAAACAGCAAGACCGAAGTGGTCGTTTAAAAGTACGTGTTAGACTGGTATGCCACTGGTATGCCCCTACTTTTAAATATCTACATCGAAGGAGCATGGTGAAAATAAGTGAATGGTTCGAGAGTGAGCTAAGAATACTGGGTGAAAGGATTTCAAAGTTTAGATCTGCTAATATCCTCAGTGAAATTGACTTACAGTTTTTGTTGAATGCATTGTTTACTGAGTATAGAATTTGGCGTGACTGTGAACTTACAGAGAAAAAGACTACAGGAAAATGTGATTACAAAAATGTTCAAATGTTCAAATGTTTGTTAAGCTTATGGGACTTAACTACGGGGTTATCAGTCCCTAAACTTACAAACTACTTATGAACTACCTACAACTAAGGACGGCACAAATATCAATGCCCTAGGGGGGATTCGAACCCCCGACCGTAGTGACCGTGCAGACCGTGACTGGAGTGCCTCAGTCCCCTCGGCCACCGCGGCCGGCAAATGTGATTACATACGAAGGTCTGCGGTAGTTTTACAGCTCGCACTTGGAGCAACTGTTGTGCCGGAATACAGCTAATAATCTGTCGCACTGCTGTCCCCCTAGGGCACACACTTTATACCTCGGGTCGGAGCAAGCGAGAGCGGCCTCGCAATAGTAAGCCATCTTCTGGAACGACCACACTACCGCCAGCGCAGGAAATTCCCGCCGAACCTCAGCAGCCACTGAAACCCGCGTCTCGCTGGTACCGCGTCGTCGTACCAATGGAACAACTGCCAGTAGAGGCGACTAAAGCGCCGCTCTGCTGCTGTTATCAGCGGAGTCGTTGCCTCGCAACGGCCCACTGTTCACGAGATAGAAGTGGAAAATACGAAAGCAACTGGAACGTACTGTTCATCTGTGACATCCCGAGGAAACAAGTGCATTGTGTTTTACTGTACCTAGTTGTATTCCACTCCATTCTCCTCTTCCGTTTGGCCCATTTTAGTACGACTAAAAGTGGGACTTTGCGATGGGCTTTTGGCAGCTCGAAATTTAAATGAAAATAACGGCTTAATCGTTCATCTGAGACAATAAAACTAAATAAATGAATTTGTATGGGAGGAAATTCTCTAAAACTATGCTCTCTAATTTCATTCCATACGTCGCAATTTTTCAGAGATATTTGCAAAAATAACGGCGATCTGTCTGTCTGTAACGTGTTCCCACTTTTTAGGTCGTGCCGTGCAACCGATTGGCACCAAATTTTACAGACGTAATCGTTGGACGCCAGCAACCACAACCTCCCTTTTGCAAATGTTTCCGACAAAAAATAGGTTAGTAACAATAAATGAAGGCCGTTTGTGAAGGGCTTTTAACAGCACGAAATGTATTTGCAAGCAACGCCTTAACCGTTCATCTGACTCGAAAAATGAATAACCCTGTTTGTAGGGGAGAAAACTCTCTACAACTTTGCTATGATTTTTCCTTATCTCACACTGTTTCGGAGATATTTTTAAAAATAACGGTTATTTTACACTGTCACGTGATTTTACGTAAACCAGTAGAGGCAAGCATAATAAACTAGAAAAAATTACCATGGTAAGACACATGATGGTTCTTTAACAGCAAAAATATGGAAAAGATAGTAAAAAAGAGGTAAGAGGTAAAAAATCATAAAAACAGTATGTTTGTCATACTTGAACTCTGAAGTAATAAATAATTTGTGCTCTGTGTTATAATATTACGTTGACTACATAGATATTGTATTGGCCCACTTTAGGTTACGGTAGTAACACTAAAAGTGGCCCTTTGCGATCGTCTTTTGACAGCTCGAAATTTAAATGAAAATAATGGCTTAACTATTCAACTGACACGAAAATTGAATAACCTAATTTGTAGAGGAGAAAATTCTCTACAACTTTGCTGCCTTATGTTTTTTTTTTTTTTTTTTTTTTTTTTTTTTTTTTTTTTTTTTTTTTTTTTTTTTTTTCATATCTCGTAGCGTTTCAGAGATATTTGCAAAAATAACTGCGATTTTGGGATGTCTGTCTGTCTGACTGTCTGTCTGTCCGTCTGTCCCTAAAGTGTTCCATGTTTTTAAGACGAACCGTTCAACCGATCAGCACCAAATTATACAGACATAACTGTTGCCTAAGAGAGCCCAGAACCTTGCTTTTTCAAATATTTCGGACAAGAAATACGTTAGTAATACAAATAAAGCCGTTTGTAATGTCATTTTAATTGCAAATAAACCGTTCATCTGACGCGAAAATTGAATAACCGAATTTGTAGAGGAGAAAATTCTCTACAAGTTTGTTTCCTCCTATTTTTTCCATATCTTGTATTATTTGAGAGATATTTGTAAAAATAAGGGAGATTTGACACCCTTCATCGAGTTAACGAAAAGCAGCCGTTCGTAGATGTCACGTGACATTCCTCGCCCAGCACTCTCTCTGGCATATGTCATCTTGCGTTGCGTAATTGATGATTTTCTTATTATAACTTACACGTTGTCATTTCAAAACAATGATCCACTAAAGAATTAACAAAAACACATCGTTCTTCGTACGATAAATGATAATCTAATGTCTACGAATGCCATATTAGATACAGCATTATTACAAACCATAGAACCCTTGGAGAAAAGAGAATCGACCAAAGGAGAGTTTCAACTTATAGACAGGACTTTGAATAAACGCAACAACGATCCAATGGGCCCCAAATAGCTACTGGTTGTTCCAGCTCATCTCCGGCCGACTATTGTCAAGTATTTCCACTATTCTCCAGAAACCGGTGTGATGATACCTCTGGCCCTCTCATCTCAATGTTATCGTACGATACCATCTGCGTCGGAACCAGAATCGTGTGGTTTAATAGTAATATATGTTGCGTGTGAATTTACAAATGAAATAGTCAACTTAGGAAATCAGTGTAGGACAGTGTCTCGGTGATACTGTGATTAAAACAAGTGATACATTTCATTAATTAAGAGATTTGTATAAGACGTTTCCAGACAGTTCTATAAACAATGCTTTTGTCGTTGTACATTAATTCAATAAATAGACAGACGAAGGGTAAAAACTTTTGTAAAACATAAAGAAATGAAAAGAAATACCATTGTATATATGTCACGCTCATAGACAAGTTGTGTTGATCAGCTAATTTTGTTAATTAATGTAATAGTCGAAATTTCAATGTTGTGATCCTTTGTATATATTGACTGACGTGAGATTTTGAACCTATTTTGAGAATGGCCGAGATATTTCATAGTTCAATATATGTTAGGAACATGCATGATGTACTCATTAACTAATTAATTGACATTTAACATTGTGGTTGTTGTCAAACAGAAATAACCGAAATAAAAACTTAAAAGATATACGCCATCTAAAATTACTGTATCTATAGTTTTTATTTTGTATTGCGATTATTTTTGTGTACATGAAATGTTTTACTGTTGTGTTCGGTAATTGTAAATTAGTATATTTAATTGTTATGAATAATGTATAATGTAATGTCATTATTGTCGATGTTATATGTTTGCTTCACCGCCTTGC
This sequence comes from Locusta migratoria, assembly GCA_026315105.1. Taxonomy (NCBI): domain Eukaryota; kingdom Metazoa; phylum Arthropoda; class Insecta; order Orthoptera; family Acrididae; genus Locusta; species Locusta migratoria. The sequence continues at coordinate 197,688,865 of CM048749.1, forward strand.
GTGGGGGGAGTTACGAGTTTTAGTCGTTTGTCAAGTGCTCTGAAAGCTATGTCTGTCTGTTGTTTTAAAATGGAAGTTCTGTCAGTAAGTTCTATTGCATTGTATACGTTTTGAAGTTGTAATGTTTTGGTGGAGAAGTAGTTTGATTGCAAATTAAAGAAGAAGTGAAAATTTGTACTTACGAGTATTTATTTCTACCACGACGCCCCAGGAGAATAATGTTGCAGCGAGCAGAACCCTCATACATCGTAATGTTGAAAAGATGAGTATTATGTTTGAAAGTGGTAGAATGAATTTTAATTACTTAGATATCATGTAAACATAATGCCGGTCATCTGGAATTCGTGAAGACCCTAGACAGAAACAGACGCAGGTATTATCGGTAACGTTTCTACTGATCTGTCAAGCACGATGTGAGTGCCAGAGACGGAAGCATGTGCCGCAGTTACCTCCAGGTCATCTAGTACCAATTTCTCTGCAGCAGCTCCATCACACTGGATTGTAATCGATCTTTTAGGTAGAGTTCCGAGGTCGACAACCGGAAACTGATGGATAATAGTCTGCACTGACTACTTCACCCGCTATGTTGTCACCAAACCTGTGACAATTTCAGAACCTCCAGAGTTCGCAAAATTCCTTGTAGAAGACATTGTTTTGAAGCATGGTGCACCGCGTGTGATGATCGAGGAAAAGTATTCGTGTCAAAACTAGTATCAGAGGTAAAGTCACGTTGTGGCATTGTCCACATAATAACAACTACCTACCATCCTCGGACAAATGATCTTACAGGACGTTTCAGCAAGACTCTGGAAGATGTGCTGTTGATGTACGTCGATGTAGAGCAGAAGTATTGGGATACAATATTTCCATTTGTGACATTTGCTTATAATACAGCAAGGCAAGGCACCATAGACTTCACGCCATTTTTCCTGCTCCATGGTCGTGAAGCTGAGACGACTATGGATACGCTGTTCCTGTTCCAGCCGGACGATACTAAGGATGAGTATATGGAACAGCTCGTCAGAAGGGTCGAAGAAGCAAGACAGCTGGCTCGAATACGGACACTGGATGCCCAGGAGAACGACCGTCAGTGGTATAAAGACAAGCCCGGCCTGTTGTGTACAGTCCAGGAGAACTGGTATGAATTTTTACCTCTGTACGGAAAGTCGGGCTATCGGAAAAGTTACTGAAGCGATGCACAAATAGAAGACTAATAGAGAACTTTTGATGCTTTGAAGGAAAGATGGCGTTAGTTAGGCTGTAATCGTTGTATATGATCCATTTAAATTAGCTAATGTAATTAAGTTTTTTGTACATATTTTGTATGAGCTTTAATCTAATCTACCATGTATTCATCCAATTCCTTTTGTATTTCAATCAATTCAAATAGTTTCATATTTACAAATAGTTCCCATGATTGAATATTTCTTTTAGTATCACGTACTTTTGTTTCTTGCTTAATATTTAACAATTTTTGAATTACTGTTTGGATGGTAATGCCTTAAACAATCTTCTATAGGATCCATTTCAGCTGGTTTCAAAATAAACGTAATTTCTCCACCACTTGTTGTTTTGTACGAACTACAGGAATATTTATGAAAATATTTATATCTATATTTTTATTATTATGATCATTTATCAGGTTAACAATTATAGTAACATGCATCATAACTACTTCATTGTTAACAACTCACCCAAAAATGAGGTTGATTGAATTCAGGAAAATTGGGTTGAGTAAATTTAGGTGAATCAGTTACATCAATCTCAAGTGCTTTTTGTAATTGTTCAAGTTGCATAAACATTTATTGTACAAATAAAATTAAGAATATCTTGTAAATATAGTATAGTTGCAAGTTGCATATATAATTGTACATTGTAGATACAATTTGTATTCGCATATTGTAGATTTTTGTGTGTACTATATGATCCCAGAACATTTTAAACATATGATAATATATTGCAAATTAATGAATACTCTACTTTGGACATTGTTGAACTGCAATTGTTCCAGCAGATCAAGATAATAACCAAATATAAGAATACTTATAAGTTTGTTGTCCCAATGTAAACAAGTGTTGATGCACTGTAGGAAGGAGGTGTCAACTTTGGTAACATGTAGTACCATGTACAGGCTGGAAGTACACTGTCTGCTGATTCAGCGAGCACTCTGCTGTACTGATGCACACTACTGATACGATGTGTACTCTGGATCGAAGCACATTCCGTTACATGCGCAATGAGGCAATTATTCAACTATATTTTGGTCGATCAGATATGAGACATGTCACGTGCTAGGTTTAATAATGTGAGGACTCTTATGGGTATGTACAATGTGACCTTTATTGAACTATATATAATAAAGTCACCATCACTCCTGATCGGTTTGCATTAGAACATTCAAACTCAACGGGTGGTCATAGGGTATTCTGGGAATTAGTATGCGCATGTGTATGTGAATATGTATAGATAGGTATAGCGACAAAGCCCATTTGGATGGATTCACCAATGAGCACAATTGACGCACTTGGGGGAAAAAGAATCTGCACTTCACGATCGGTAAGGCCCTCACTCTCAATAGGTGCCTTTTGTGGTGTGCAATGTGTTGTAAACTTAGAAAAATCTAATTTACATTTCTTGTTTTATGACGAGGACACAGCTTCTGGCTCTATAGACAAGTAGCCACCCGGAATACGGAAGTATCTGAATAGGAAGTAGGGAAAAGACAAGGCGGCCGAAGCTGCCCTTGGAATTTTATTGACCAACTTACATAAGACTTGATATCCTGCCATAAGAAGGCGCGTGATTTAAGAGGGATGATTTCATGTTTAGTGAGTCTTAGCCCGGTGCTTTAGATGGTTGTGTACATCAAAATAAGGTCAATGAGATGGCCCGTGTGCAATCACAGTACACTGTAGCCACCAAATCAATTGGGAGTGACAGGATCGTGTGAAAACAGATTAATTCTATTGCAGACAATCAAATCAGAACTGAAATAAGGGACCAGTCAGCCAGGTGGTTGGAGAGCAGTTGGCAGATCCAGTTTGAAGATTCAGCACGAAGACTCCAGCGTGGCCCTGTAGGCTTCCCTCAGCTGATACAGCTAATAAGGTCTTCAATGATAAGAAATCGGTGATAGATTTCTGGTGGACACACAGTAGCTGTCAGTTAAGTTGAATTTCAAATGTTTCAGTCGACTGGTGTTGAACAGAGATCGTCAGTTTCTGTCTCCGTTACTTAGAGAATTCTCAGCGACTATCGAGAGTAAATGATTCCTTCCTAGTTGTGTCTTGGGTGTACAGACAGTATGCATTGACGTATTTCTGCAAAATTAGGTAGAAGGCATAAAATTAATAAGATCACATTACCTTTAACTGGGGACCCCATTTATAAAAGTTTACTAGTTTTTTAGTGAAGCATGTTGGTCAGACTGATGAGCGGCTTGTTACCTTCGTTCCAAGTGATGTAGATTGTAGCGAAACCATTGTTCGTGGTTTTCAAAGTACGCAACACTGTACACTACAAGTTTTGGACGCCGGGGTTCTGATAACACCCCACCTACCTAGTAGAGCACCTTATGTGTCGGATGGTGCACATCATGATGTCATATGTGGAGGACCAAAACCTCTTAGAACGATGTTGGAGGAAGTTTTTAACGATAATGAAGGCGGTGAGATTCCAGATTTTGAAGATTCCAATGACAATGAAGAAGAAGAACAGTGCGAACTGAAAGTGATCAGTCTCATGTCGATGTTGCTTAAGATATAACATCCGAAGTGGTTTATGCTTAGTGAGCACAAAGTAACTAAATAGATTACTATATCGAAGCCTAATAATTTCAGAACAAGGAAGCAAAATATAGTAACTCAGCTTCCTGGTACCAAACTAATTGCTAAAACTGCAAGACTGTTGTAGAATGCTTTGCTGTGCTTACAAATGCGCAAACAATTCGCTCAGTAGCAGAGTGCACGAACCTTTATATGCATCCCCAGTTCTTAAAAAGAGCTACAAATTCGGTTGTACCAAGATCCATCTGACCGAAGGCAGCTAAGTTCTCAAATAACGAAGAGTTTATTCTAGCAATTCAAAGAAATAAATTTACATCAGGAAGAAGCAATGATTGCCCAAGAAATGCTGACAAAAAAAGTAACTAGCGTAACTAATTTGTATTTAAATCATACGAAAATCGACTGTAGTTAATATATTAATTCACAACCTTCTTACAGTGATGATGAAAATGTTCAGTGTGGAAATGTGATTTTTTCTAGTCTTTTGACATGAACGATTGTTTTGAGTTATATAAATATGTTTGTTACTTTGTCTCAAATGTTCAAATGTTTGTATAGTCTATGGGACTTAACTACGGGGTCATCAGTCCCTAAACTTACAAACTACTTATGAACTAGCTAATACTAAGGACGGCACAAATATCCATGCCCGAGGGGGGATTCGAAACCCCGACCGTAGTGGCCGTGCAGACCGTGACTGGAGCGCCTCAGTCTCCTCGCCACCGCGGCCGGCACTTGCTTTGTCTGTCATCATATCTCTATAATTTGAAAATGGTTAAAGCTTTTCTTATTTCATTAATTTGAAAACTAGTATGTATACGAACAATTTCACACAATTCATTGATTTATTAGTTGTGGATAATTATTCGAGTACCTCCGATAATTAAAATTGTTCTTAAATGGATCAATAAAAGACTAAATGCTTTGTTTATTGTATAATAAACAATTTAAGAATAAAATAGAAACCTTAGTATCATACTTATGTACGGTCCTGTGAACACCCCACGTCCATAGTTATGTTGTGAATGCTCACTTCCCCAGTTAAAGGTGTAGAATGTACCTGATGAAACATAAGTAAAATATTCTGCCTATTCCAAACTTGCAACTTAATTTCAGGAAACCTAATCGTTCCCTCCCTTTCATCCAATCCAGTGAAGAGAGACGGTGTCTGGAAGTGTAAAATGTCCAGTCACGTAATAATCGGTGTGATATTCCTTGATGGTACGGTGACTACCAAACGATACAACAAGGCGCTGGAAGACAATTTTTCTTTTTCTTTTTTTTTAATGTTTGTATAGTCTATGGGACTTAACTACAGGGTCATCAGTCCCTAAACTTACAAACTACTTATGATCTACTTACGAACTAGGACGGCAAAAATATCCATGCCCGAGGGGGGATTCGAACCCCCACCGTAGTGGCCGTGCAGATCGTGACTGGAGCGCCTCAGTCTCCTCGGCCACCGCGGCCGGCGGAGACAATTTCATTTCCATTATGCAAAGTGACCCTGATTTCGACAAGATGTGGTTCATGCAGGCATGGGAGCAGGAGACTATTTGATGTCATGGAGGAGGACTTGGCGGCAGTGGCGGACTAAGGCTGTCGGAGGCCCGGGGCGGCGACAGAAATAAATGAGGCCCCCTGTCCACTTGGAACGACATGTATTACCATAAAAATATCTTTTGATGTATTGAGGCCCCCCTCGACGAGAGGAACTGGAGGCCAAGGACGCTAAGAAAAAAAATTATAGTAATATGCCCTCCAAGACGAGAGGTCCAAGACGCTCCGTCCCCTCCGCCACCCCTCCCCCTCACCCCCTGGATCGCATTCTGGCTCTGGGTACACAGAGGCCACTGGCATGGGCCTCGATTGGCTTTCTCGCATCCAAAAGCGACTCGGTCTTTATTAAGGACAGCAACTACTCAAAACACAGCTGAGGTGAAAACAGATATTCAGAAGGTCATCGATGTTCCGACACTATATCAGATCATCCAGAATTTCACTATCCCTATACCATCTCCTCATGGAAAACTGGCATCTCATAACATAAATCTGACTCTATGCAGTGATGTTTACCTGTTGAATAAAGTGTGTGTCGCCGACAGCGGTGGCCAAGCGGTCTGCGGCGCGCCAGTCACGGTCTGTACGGGCACTACGGTCGGGGATTCGTATCCCCCCTCGGGCGTGGATAACTGTGCCGTCCTTAGTAATAGCTAGTTCATAAATAGTTTGTAAGTTTATGGGCTGATGACCACGTAGTTAAGTCTCATAAGCCCTACAAACATTAGAACAATATTTTTAAAGTGTGTGTCAACAGATGTTTGTGACTAATTTACGTTTAGTTTCATATGCTTGAATAATTGTCAACCTGTATAAAATGAAGCGATCAACATTCAGATTTACCGTGGTCGTATCGATAGTGCTGTAGTTGTTTTTGATTTCATCGCAAATCCCGACACAGCAAACTCGTCACTAGGGGTCAAGAGGGTAACTAATTTTCCACAACAGTTCCGCATATTTTCCATAGTTTCTAACAAAAATCGTTGGTGATACGGAAGCAAAGTTTTCGACCAGCAACATCTTCGAGGTGTTTGTACCTAGATTTTACTCTGCAGTCAAAACTACACGTCACCAACGAATAGTGTTTGTATGTGGTAGTAGGTATCAGTCTCCCATTGTGCACTATGGCGGTAGAGGGTTGATAACCCTCAGCATAATTACGCAATGGAGACGAACGATCTCTCTGTTTTGTTGTAAAATAAAGTCACCCATTGTACACCATAGCAGTTCCGTGTCGATAGCTATAACAGGGTGGAAGATATAGTGCTTGAAAGTCGTCAGCTTATATATAATTCAGACTGAAAACCGGCGATGACTTTTGACACTATAATAGCAAAGAGATTATATACAGCGAAACGTGATGCATATACTTCAATTGTTTTTCTGCAACAAACGTACGAAAAAAGAGAAATTAGTGCATATTGCAGTTTGAAAACTAAAATTACCAAGAAAGATGCCATTCCTTGTTTCACTCGCTCACTGGTTCAATTTCCAAAAATATGGAAACACGTCTTTTTAAAATTCCAATCAAAAATCTAAATCCGATGTTATGTATTTCCAATTAAATAATTCTCAGTCTCTGTTACAGTATTCTTTATTACTCCAATTACGCGTTTCGCGCTGTTCGCGCAACATCAGACTGGAAACAGTCCGTGTACCTGGCGGGCAGCTGATCTAATGTGGCTAAGGTGAGTAAATTTTGAAAAATCAGACTTACTTGGGCGGAGATGGAGCCAAAGAAGTATCTAAAGCTGTGGTGGAGGTAGCTTAACAATTTGTGTTCTGTCATTGGGCCCCTGCAAAGAGGTAAACGTACAACGTACGTAACGGCTATTTGAAGTAGAATAAATAGGGACTAAAGGGGTAAAGTATGGAAATTAATAGAATCCTTTTTATATGATAAAGCTCACCATAGCAGCAGAGGAGTCGCTGTCGCGGCAGGTCCACGTTTACAACAGATAGTATTGTTAATAACTGCCGAACATAAATGCGACCGTTAAACAAAGCGGTATGGCCAGAGTTACGCCTGCGAGAATGAGCGGCTTCCCAAGCGGATGCGTGGTATTACCAGAGATATTTGTGACGTGGGGGAATGAATCTTATGAAATGATACATTGTGGTAGTGAAACAATAATAAATGAATAAAAAAGAAATTATTAGAGGCCTGGGGTGGGGCAGAAGAAGGACGTTGTGAATTGTCAGAAGGGGGGGCATTTTGGAAAAGATGGATAACATGATGTAAAAAGTTTGACTTTTTGTAATGAGGTGAGCTGTTCGTTGAGACTGTGTTCTGGGGACCGTTTCACAAACTTGGTGATTTCTAATTCTTCCCGGGGTGAGAGTTTTTTCCTTTGGGGGATGGAAAAACTTGCAATTTATCTAGGGGGGCTGAATGTGTTTGCTCCTTTTATGATGCTAGGAAAAGGCTGAATTATATTTGGCAGCGCCTTTCTTAGTTAAAAGATGTTCTTGGAACCCAGTTTTGAAGGCTCGTCCAATTTGGCCAATGTATGATAAGGGTCACTGCAAACATTGTATTTTGTAGACGACTGACTGGCTAAAAGGGTCTTTAGCCGTTCACTGTGGTGACAGCGATACTGGATCTTGTCATTGTTCGTGAAGGCTACTTTTATGTGGGTGGTTTTAAGAAGTTCGGCGAGTCTGTAAGAGAGATTTCCTATGTACGGTAAGGAGACATAGATGGATTCAGTAGTGACGGTGCTAGGGAGGAGGGAGGTGTTATTTTTAGAGTTTTTTCTGCTGTACAATCGGTCTGCCAGGCTAGCCTGGTATCCGTTGGTTGTAGCAATGTGCCTCAGGTTAGCAAGTTCTTGCTCAACTGTTTTACTGTTTAAAGGGAGGTCGCATAAGCGGTCGATCATGGACGAGAAAAGGCTTACATTATAACTGAACGGGTGACAGGATGTTGAGTGGATGACAGCGTCACTGGTTGCGGGCTTCTTGTAAATCGCAAATGTGATTTGATTGTTATTGACGGAGCAGTCAGGTTACTTCATCTGATGGGTGAAAATCATTTTTGTATGCAGACTGCAAAATCGTTCGAAAGGGGTGGTACTTCAGCTAGGGTGGTTTAATTATGATGAGCATGTCATCAACGTATCTGCAATACAAGAGTATTTTCTTGCACGTAGAGGAGGCTTGCGTGAAATTACAGTTTTCAAGGGTGTTCACAAATATATCAGCTAAAAATCCCGCGAGGCAGTTTCCCATTGCAAATCCGTCTGTTTGTTTTAAAGGTTATTATTGAATGAGAAGTAATGAGGTGGAGGAGAGAGATGAGCTAGTCAATTTCATCTGGATTTAGTTTGCCATATCTGGAGAGATTGTCCAAGATGATATCTATTGTCTCTTACACGGAAACATTGGTGTATAGATTCTTTATGTCGAGAGAAAACAAACAGGCAGAGATTTGTCTTGTAACTCTTGAATTAAAGTTTGTCGGTTGGGAATGGAGTAGGTAGTATCGAAGGTGAAAAATTCCTTGAGCACTTTTAACGTGAATTTGGAAATAGGTTCAATCGGCCTGTCTCTATAGTTCACAATGGGTCGAATCGGGAAGAGTTTTTTGTGGGTCTTAATTTGGGAGCAGAGGGTTGGGATTCTTGGATACATGACTTTGTAATGATTAACAGGGCAAATTATATTGGTGCAGTTAAGAATGATGGCTTGTAACTCTTTAACATAAGTCTGTGTTGGATCATGGTCTAACTGTTGGATGCCATTCTCAGTAAAAAAAAGCTAAGAGTTTTGCTAATATAATCAGATCTGTAAACAATAACAGCTACGTTGCCCTTGTCTGCAGGCACAGTAATGGCATGATTTTCTTTGAGCTTCTTGTTTATGGACATAACAGTTTTTTGATCTATATTGACGGAATTGGAGGCTAACTGTCTATCGATTAATTCACTTGCATTACATGAGATTTTTATATTTTCTGCTTTGTCATCAACTGCGCGATCTAAAGCAATTTTGAAGTCAGCAATGAGATCAGTGGTACGTTGCACATTTAAAATAGGTCGAATGTTGTGCTTTAGACCTTTGCTGAGAAGCACATTGAGTCGATTGCTAAACTGAATAGATGTGAGATTGACCACTTTACCAGCGAATGGGAAAATTCCTTGGTGTTTACTGCTTTGATCGAGACCATGATTCGTTGCGTGGTACTTTTTCCGTAAATGTGATACCTTTTTCAAATGCTTTTCTTTTATAGGAGTGCATCTCTCTCCTACAAGGTTGCTGATAACTTTCATGAGTTGATCTAACTGGGTGTGGTCAAGCAGACGAACAAGAGAAAAATGTGTATCATATGCAACACGGCTAAGCTGATCTTTAAGGGAGTGAAGGCGCCTTATTTCAGAATTGAGCAAGACTCTGGCGCATTTGAAAAGTGCCTTAGAGGGGAAAGCATTTTTTGTATCTTCGGGGAGCTATGTAGAAACATGGGAATGAGATTTTCTGAAATACACTGCTTGCTGAAATCGATGCTCATGGAAGTCTTCATTATCTTGAGTTTCAGTTTTCGAAAGGATGCGGCCACTAGTTTTGCCCTACAAAGCAAGCTTCTATACATTTCATTCAATTCCATGATGGTGGTGGTGGCGTCTGGTACAGCAACAGTGTTGAATAATTAAATAATCTCAGTCTACGTTGCAGTATTCTTTATTACTCCAATTACGCTGTTAGCGCATCATTAGACTGGAAACAGACAAATGTTTTATTACAGTCCGTGTACCTGGCGGGCAGCGAATCTAATGTGGCTAAGGTGAGTAAATTTTTAAAAGTCAGACTTACCTGGGCGGAGATGGAGCCATAGAACTATCTAAAGCTGTGGTGGAGGTAGCATAACAATTTGTGTTGTCATTGGGCCCCTGCAGATAGGTAACGGCTATTTAAAGTAGAATAAATAGGGACTAAAGGGGTACAGTATGGAAATTAATAGAATGCTTTTTACATGATAATATAAAAAAATACGGTCCCCGCACAAAAGATTCGGCAATGGCGCACCAAACTTTCACATGAGGGCTGTGAATTTCACGAGGGTTTTCTGCAGTCCAGTAGCGAAAATTCTGTTTGTTTACAGTTCCTAATAAGTGGAAATAACCAATAAACAAAGCGCCAGGAGGAATGTTTTGAAGAATTTCCCCACACGCAGCTCTGCGAGTTTCAGAATCTCTTTTACTTAATTCCTGTGTCACCATGATTTTTAAGGTATGCATATGGAGTTCTCTATGAAGAATTCTTCTTAGACTCCTATCAGATAATCCAAGGGAAGCTGCATGTATAAGTGCTGAACGCAATGGCGATTGTTGCACAGACACTCTCACATGCGCCAGATTTTCCGGCATTGTTGCAGTCCGAGGACGGCCAGTAGGTTTTCTTTTCAGTGCTGCACCTGTATTTCTAAAGTTTGACACGCACAGTTGAATGGTTTTCCTATCAGACAGACGATCATTTTGGCCAAGTTCGAAATGAGTCCGTAACGTTCACTGAGTACTAATCACAGAACCACCATTGCGAATAAATTCCTCCACAACAAACGCGCGATGCTCACCAAGCCGCGCCACGGCGCACACTGAGAATGACTACATCAATGCTTTCGAACAGAACACATTTCGTGTCAAGATTAGATTAGATTAATACTTCTTCCATAGATCATATATACGCCATTTCGTAATGATGTTAAACGTGTCAGTTTAGTAAATGTTGTCTACACTTGACAATCAATATTTTAAGGATTTTTTATTAATTTTTTGTTGGTTTTATTTTATTATATTTTTTAATTTTTTATGTTTTATCTAAAAATTTATCTACATTGTAGAAGGAATTGTCATTCAGAAATTCCTTTAATTTCTTTTTAAATACTAGTTGGCTGTCTGTCAGACTTTTGATGCTACTTGGTAAGTGACCAAAGACTTTTGTGGTGGGATACTTCACCCCTTTCTGAGCAAAAGTCAGATTTAACCTTGAATAGTGAATATCATCCTTTCTCCTAGTGTTGTAGCTATGCACACTACTATTACTTTTGAATTGGGTCGGATTGTTAATAAATTTCATGAGTGTGTGAAGCTACAGTGAAGATCCCAAGATCCCTAAATAAATGTCTGCAGGATGCTCTTGGGTGGGCTCAAGCAATTATTTTGATTACACGCTTTTGTGCAATGAATACTTTTTTACTCAGTGTTGAATTGCCCCAGAATATGATCCCATTTGAAAGTAGTGAATGAAAAAAGGCGTAGTAAGCTAATTTACTGAGATGTATATCACCAAATTTTGCAATGACTCTGATAGCATAAGTAGCTGAACTCAAACGTCTCAGAAGATCTTCATTATGTTTCTTCCAATTCAGTCCCTCGTCAATGCAAACACCTACAAATTTTGAATATTCTACCTTAGCTAGAGATTCATGTTCAAAGTCTAAATTTATTAATGATATCATGCGATTTACTTTATGAAACTGTATATACTGGGTTTTATCAAAGTTTAATGAGAGTCCATTTGTAGAGAACCACTTAATAACTTTCTGAAAGATATCATTTACAATTTAATCATTTAATTCCTGTTTGTCAGGTGTGATAACTATATTTGTATCATCAGCAAAAACTACTAGCTTAGCATCTTCGTGAATGTGGAATGGCAAGTCATTAATATATATTAAGAACAGCAAAGGACCCAGACCGAACCTTGTGGGACCCCATTTTTGATAACCCCCCAGTTAGAGGAATTAATTGTTTCATACTTAACATGTGAACTTCTTATTTCAACTTTCTCCACTCTTCCAGTTAAGTATGATTTAAACCATTTGTGCACTGTCCCTCTCATACCACAATACTTAAGCTTATCTAAAAGAATCCCATGATTTACACATTCAAAAGCCTATGAGATATCACAAAAAATCCCAACTGGTGATGCCCGGTTATTCAAAGCATTTAATATTTCATCTGTGAAGGTATATATAGCATTTTCAGTTGAAAAGCTTTTTTGAAAACTAGTCTGATATTTTGTTAGAACTTTATTTTGACCAATATGTGAAGCAATTCGAGATTACATAACTTTTTCAAAAATTCTGGATAAAGCTCTCAGAAGTGAGATGTGGCGGAAGTTGTTGATATCGGATGTATCCCATTTTTTATGCAAAGGTTTAATGATAGCATATTTCAGTCTATCCGGGAAAAAACCCTGTAGCTATTACAAATATGACTGAGAATCCCACTTATCTCCTGGGAAAATGTTTTTAATACCCTGCTGGAAATGCCATCAATTCCATATGGCCGTTTACTCTTGGGAGAGTTTATTATTTTCCTAATTTCTTAAGGCGGGGTGGGTGGAATATCAGTTCCTCAAAACAACTCGCACTCTGGCTACGTCAAATGCGGGTTGTTTCTTTTTGCCGGACGCAGTATATATTCAGTGATGTGATACACTGCCAGAGTTGCAGCCGCGTCTCGCTTCGTTTCTGGACACAGTACCTTTTCGCGGAAGCACGGACCCCACTTTGGGGCACGGCCATCGGCGGCGGATCGCGGCGCTTAGAAACTCGCAGCGGGCGAGATGGGAGAATCGAAAGCTGCCTCAGGGGAAATCCCCGGCGCGGCGTGGCGCCCCTAGCGTATCCCGCGGAACTGCGGCGCGCGCCTTCTGCAGGCAATAGGCGGCAATAGCGCGCTGCATTATTCAGCGTCTGCGGGGTCGGCACGGCTAGCGCGCTCCCCGAATAGACTGCCCACTCCCACCCAAACAGGCCGCACACTCTACACTCACAATGGCCAGTCGATTTTTTTATCGAATAAAGGCTGCGAAAACGGTTCTATCGAGCGCGCTCGTTTATATGTACTATCGAGGATGGTCATCCAATGAAACTCTCAGTGATTTCCACTACCTAATCCAGAGCAGTGGCAGCTGGTGATAATGTGCTGCAGCACACTGTAAATATATTACTAAAATTATGCCATTTATCTTCGAATGCAAACGAGAAATCGCTATAAAATTACATCGTTTCTCTTGGAATACGAGCCAGATATCACCATAAAATTATGCCAATTTCTTTTCAATGCGTATTAGAATGCTAGTAATAAGGTTGAAAACGCGCTCTCGCTGCGATAGCTGGAAACCAGCTCCGTGTGCTGAAGTGGGATTCAGCCGCTCTGGTACGTGTGCAGAGAGGAGCCGCAGTAGTCTGTTCGCTACTGCGCATGCGCAGACGTGACGCCAGGCCTTTCTGCTCATGAGTGCTGAGACCGACTGCAGCACCAGATCAATATTTCTCTTCGCGCTGCGTGTGACGTCCGCGGAAGAATAGTATATGACGAATACTGTGTCTTACAGAGTCAAATAGCGCGCAGACTCAAGCGTCTTGCGTGTTCTCTTTCAAACCTACCTGTGTAAGGCTCGTTTTCAAATACCTCTGAGACCAAATATTTAATTTCTCTAAATAAAATTAATGTTTTAAACGTTACTTTTACTATCTGCATTGCATAAATGCAGTTGGCGGCGCTGTTATAAGATTCCCCTGAAGGTCTTACTGTCAATACAATATTAATTGATATTTAATTAAAGGCAATCATACAAAGGTCGACTTTTTATTTTAGTATATTTTGTTTCCTGTTTGGTTTTGTAATATTGTAGCACACTGGTCAAATTTTGTACGAGTCGCCACTGATCCAGAGATCGGCAAGTAATCTTAGCTGGGGCACGGATACTTTTGAAAATTTTTATCGAGGTCCAGATGTAAAACATCACTTTCGTTATTAATTGTTTTATATTAAAATTCCCTCACAAAATAATATGAAACACAACTAACAGGCATATTTGTATTCAAAAATCCAGAAAAAATAATATTCTTTATTGATTTTTAATTTCCAGTCTGCAAATAAAACGAAATACAGTAGATGTAAAATAATAATGTATAAACAGTTCAGAAAAACTTATATTATTTATTATTTATTTTTATTTTCACTCACAAAAAGTATGAAATGAAATGGATAGTCAATATTTTATTGAAGAGTCTAGAAACAGATCATGCATTATACATACTATTTTTTATTTTAATTTTCACTAGGAAAATATGAAAGACAATGAAATTTGCGTATATGTCTTAACAAATTCACGGGAAAAATTGCATCTGCTGTCTTGAGCCAATTTCTTCACGTGCTGAGCAGATTATGCGAATATTGTCTTCAGAGTGGATGGTCGTTAGTCTTCAGCGAAAATCATTCTCTAAGAAATTCAGTTTTGAAAATGAAATTTCACAAATAATTTTGGACCCTAACATAGCATTCAGGTAGATCGCTAATTTTTTTGCAATTTTGATATTTTTCCGGGATATTTTGACTCCTAAATTCTTCAGTGGATAGTTATCTCCATTTGGAGTAAACGCTTTAAAACGTGGAACAACTTCGCAGCCTCATCTTCCCATTCTGCTGCAGGAGAAACGTCTGAAGGTGGTTTTAAGAAACGTGAGAACTCGTCTATTTCTGAAAAGTCTCTGGATCTTATTGCAAATTCCGTCTTAAAATACGCCAAAAATTTTATAATATGCAACGTTTTGTATTCAAACATTGTTGTAAAATGAAGAAATTTTTGACTTAAAACGTCTCTTTCAAAGATCCAGCCTGCAACTGAATGTTTATACACTTTGAACAAAATCACATATTAATTTCTCATTTACTTGTAGATCGGTGTCGTTATCTACGGAAAAATTGCTTCTTAATAATCAGAATATGTAACGTACACTTCCAAAATACTTTTGGCGGTTCTGTTTTTAGCCTTCCGCGGTCCGGACTTGGACCGCGGTCCGCCAGCTGTCGACCGCTGACCTAATCGTTAGTGTTCGCAGATATACACAGGAGGAGAAAAAAAAAATCTCACCGGCGTGTATTACGGTCCACTTTAGATTTTCCTGTAGTTTGTGATCTGTCGCAAACATATCGTACAAAAATTATAAAAAATTGTGGCCTATACGATAAAGTCTCTACTCTTTTGATAATATCCATGCAATCAACATGTAATATTGTCTCTGACCGTATTTTAACAAACACCCAAAAATATCTGATATTTGACTTCAGCTTGGACTAACATACTTCCTTTTCTTCAACATTTACGTCCTTAAACTATTATTTTAAAATCTCGCCCATAATGTCATCTCCTTTTTCCGTTAAATATTGTAACCTGTCTTGCCGTGGTTGTTTGTAATCATTTTTAATTTTATTTTCTTCACCTGTACTGGTTGATGTAAAATCATGTGACAATGTCAAATCGTCGTTATATTTGCAAATACCTTTGAAACGGTGCGAGTTATGGAAATAACATAAGAAAAGTTGTTGAGAATTTTCTCCTCTACAAATGCGTTCACTCAGTTTTTTATCAGGTGGATGTTTGATGTTATTTCCAATTAAATTTCCTGCTGTCAAAAGGCTATTTCAAACGGCCTATTTTTAGTGTCACTAATCTATTCTTTTGTCCAGAATATTCTAAGAAGTGCGGTTCTGCATCGAAGCACATTCCGTAACAGTCGCCGTTACCCAGTGACTCAACTATGATTCGTCCAATGAGATTATCGACACGGCACGTACTACTGTTCGTAATGCACAGCCTCTTATGGATAAAATCGTCATATCTTCTAAACAATTTGTATTACATCGCTGAAAATGAGCGGGCCAACAATAACGTCTATAACATTTGGTACCAACCAATGCAACCGAAAAGTAGGAACCCGTTACAGAAATACAATGTCAAGTCGCCTATATTTTTTCAATATCTCTAGAACGGTGAGAGACAAAAAAGAGAAATAAATGAATAAAATGTAATAAATTACAGAGTAAAGTTGTGGAGAATAGTCTCCTCTAACGTTTTATTCAGTTTTTGTGTGAGATGAACAGTTACGTAATTACTTTTATTTTATTTTTGAGCTGTCCAAAGGCGATTACAAAGGCCCAGTTTTAGTGTTACTACCGTAACCTAAAGGGAGCCCAAAAATTAGTACACCTTCTAAACATGGCGTCACTTTGCATTCGACAATGGCAAATGCTATCCTGGGGATAGTACACTACTGGCCATTACAATTGCTACTCCAACAATAAATGCAGATGATAAATGAGTATACGTTGGACAATTATATTAGAACTGACAAGTGATTACATTCTCACGCAATTTGGGTGCATAGATCCTGAGAAATCACCACCGAGAATAACCACCTCTGGCCGTAAAAATGGCCTTGATACCCCTGGGCAATGAATCAAACAGAGCTTGGATGGCGTGTACAGGTACAGATGCCCATGCAGCTTCAACACGATAGCACAGTTCATCAAGAGTAGTGACTGTCGTATTGTGACGAGCTAGTTGCTCGGCCACCATTGACTAGACGTTTTCAATTGGTGAGAGCCTGGAGAATGTACTGGTCAGTGCAGCAGTTGAACATTTTCCGTGTCCAGAAAGGCCCGTACAGGCAAACAACATGCGGTCGTGCATTATCCTGCTGAAATGTAGGGTTTCGCAGGGATCGAATGAAGGGTAGAGCCACGGGTCGTAATACATCTGAAATGTAACGGCCACTGTTCAAAGTGCCGTCGATGCGAACAAGAGGTGACCGATACGTGTAACCAATGGCAATCCATACCATCACGCCGGGTGATACGCCAGTATGGCGATGACGAATACACGCTTCCAATGTGCGTTCACCGCGATGTCACCAAACACGGATGCGACCATCATGATGCTGTAAACAGAACCTAGATTCATGCGAAAGATGCCACTCATGCACCCAGGTTCGTCCTTGCAGGCGTTCCTGTCTGTGATGCACCGTCAAGGGAAAAACCGCAGCCATGGTCTCCGAGTTGATAGTCCATGCTGCTGCAAACGTCGTTGATCTGTTCGTGCAGATGGTTGTTGTCTTGCAAACGTCCCCAGCTGTTGACTCAGGAATCGAGACGTGGCTGCACGATCCGTTACAGCCATGCGGATAAAATGGCTGTCATCTCCACTGCTATGAAACTAGGCCGATGGGATCGATCCAGCATGGCGTTCCGTATTGTTCCCTGAACCCACCGATGCCATGTTCTGCTAACATTCAGTGGATCGCGACCAACGCGAGCAGCAATGTCGCTATACGATAAACCGCAATCGCGATAGGCTACAACCTGACTTTTATCAAAGTCAGAAATGTGATGGTACGCATTTCTCCTCGTTACACGAGGCATTACAACAATGTTTCACCAGGCAATACCAGTATGTGTATGGGAAATCGGTGGGAAACGTTCCTCATGTCAGCTCGTTGTAGTTGTCGCCACCGTCGTCAAACTTGTGCATTATCGAATAGATACCAGAATTAGCGCCTACGATGCACATGTGGAGGCTACTTCGCCTAGTGAAATGGGTGTTCCACCATGGGCCAACACCTCGTACCACAGTTCTTTTTAGGTACTGATCTTTAAACGTAACCATTTCACATACTCCATATGCACTGATTCAGCACCACGTCCTGAGCGAATTGGAAAAATCTGACACGGTGATCTAGTTTTTTTCGGCGGTTTTGTAGTGGACAATAAGATAGTGTGTGCCCATTATTTACCTTTATAAAAGCTTAAACTCTGATGCAACTTCTTTTAGCGAGTCAACAATCCTGAGGGCGCCGAAATACATCAACAAGGAAACCTAAATATATGTACCCGACGGTCATTTGAATCCAGGCCGGCTGCTTTGCAGGCAGTTGAACTGACCACTATAACACATAGAACACTTTGGTTACGAATCGTGTAGGGGCTGCCCTAGGACGTCTACCATCAAACCAAAATTTAGAACGTATCCACACAGTACCGACTTAAGGTCTCAAATGTTCAAATGTTTGTGAAGCTTAAGGGACTTAACTGTTGGGTTATCAGTCCCTAAACTTACAAACTACTTATGAACTACCTTATACTAAAGACGACACAAACATCCATGCCCGAGGGGGGACGGCCTCGCGCATCGGAGCATAGCGCCTCATTGCGCTTGGCCACTCCGCCGCGGCACTTAGAGACTCTGCCACTACCCTCTGTACTAATTTCCTCCGACTACAGTAAGATTTCGAACACGTCGTTCCTATGGACTGACCTTTCGCAGTCATCGCTTTAATTATGAAGTACTAACAAATACCAAAGATAGGTAAATTTATTTGTGAGATCACATTTTGTTGGAAGATCACATAATTGAAGATTTAGCCCCTTTGATGCAAGAAAATTTATGAAATAAGTTTTAAGTGTTTCTGATTTTGCTGGCCCTAACAGCTGCTACACATCGCGCCGTTGAACCTAAGATGCTAAGTATGTATTCGTAGGATACAGTAAGACGTTAAGTGTGTTATGGCAATTGTACCGCGAGAACAGGGTGCCAAAGCAGCAGTGCAATCCCATCGACGACAAAGAAATCTGGAACATTGCGTGGCTCATGCAAACAAACATTATTCTGTTGCACTGTGATCGTCGGCAAGCTCCGGGGCTCTAACACTTCAACGGGTTGGTTAGAGTGCCAGCAACATTTTGGAAAATTATGTAAAAACAAATTACCATCCAGATTCTGTCTGCACCACCACCATGGACGGATTTAGAGAAAGGACTCCTTGAGGTGGGGTACTGTTCATCTGTTGTCGCTATACTGGTCGTGAATAGGTATTGTGGTTTAGAATAGTATTGGATTCCACTCCCGTATCCCTTCCCACCCCCAACCCTGAAACGTGTCCATAAAAAATTATTTTTATAAGAAAATGTCTAATATTGTGCCTCCTGTTTTGTATCGAGTAACTTGCTTGCAAGAAAATGTATAATATCGCTTCTACTGTATGTATCGATATGTGTAAAGTTTCATCTCTGGCAAAGATCATGTATTGCATAGCATTGTAGCTCGCACTGAGAGAGAGAGTAGCACTAGTGGTTCAGCTCGCTTAGAGAGCGGTTGGGTTGTGTGTATGGCTCCGATGTAGAGCAGAGGCTGCTTTGCCAGCAAGTCAGAAGTTGTATTATGTAGGTAATGTAATGCTGTTTATCAATAATAAGTAACTTAACCCTGTTTCATATTTCATTTACGTAGTTAGAAAATTAACCCACTTCCTTCATTTGATAATTACTTGATTTAGTGGAGTGTTGATTTGAATAACATTATTGAACATATTTCATTATTGGTGCGATAGTAAGATAATAGTTGATTTGGATTTCAATAATAACTGATCGACATTAATTCTCACAGTCAAGCATTAAGAAAGTGATTTGTGGTTTTTCTTATATCTTTCTCGCAGTCAAAATTCTTGAGTATAGTCAGTGTCTGTTTCAAAAGGTTACATGTCACAGTTGTTTACTTAAAAGATCCGTTGCGCACAAAATCAATTTAATGCACTGTTTCTTGTACATTAATATCAGGGCCATAATTAAACCAAATAGCTGAGTTAATGAACAATTTATTGTCTGATTTAACGAAAGGTTCAACATTACAAAACACGCGTACAGTTTTTATCTGGCGCCCTTTCTGCCAGGATAGTTCACAAACAGGATCGTGACGTAGTTAGATACGTAGTCTTATTTCAGTTAGTTTGTCTTTTCCACTAACCAACTTACCTTTTGGCTCTTAATTTAATTTTTGTAGCACCATCCTCTGTTGTAGCAACAGTAGCATAGTAATTGTTTCTGTAGTCTGTTACTTACCATTCTTGAGATTGTGTAGTATTGTTTATAGTAGATGAATTGAATATACAAATAATTGCATTACTACTGAACAAGCCTCTCTTTTATATTGCCTGATGTTTGTTGTGATGAAAGTTCTAGTACCGCGGAACTCGTGTGATAATTAACGGTTTGAGTAATCTCGATTGTGATTGTATGTTGCACTAGCCCGATTCAACCTATTGTTCTCTCATAATTACTGTGTGTATTTTTCAAAAAAATTAGCAGTAGGTGAAAATAAATATTATTGGTCACTTTACTGCAAAATTCTGTTAACAATGTCGAAGAATAGGAGAGTCCGCGCTGATGCTAAAACTGCTTCCGAAAATGAGACCTTGAATGAAGCAAGGAGGGAAACTGAATTTTTACAAGAGTCTTCTCACTGCACTGATACAAATACGACAGTAAATACCGTGTCTGAAAACGCGGAACAGATTAGTTCGGGAACAGACAATATGGATAATGACAAAGTACAGGATTTGACAATACAGAATTCCGATTCTTGTAATGTGGTTGCGGAAAATAATGCATCGGTTCCGCCTAGCTCTGCTAC
This sequence comes from Locusta migratoria, assembly GCA_026315105.1. Taxonomy (NCBI): domain Eukaryota; kingdom Metazoa; phylum Arthropoda; class Insecta; order Orthoptera; family Acrididae; genus Locusta; species Locusta migratoria. Next base: position 197,709,465 of record CM048749.1, read on the forward strand.
AAAAAATACTTGTGCGACGGCTATGGAAAACGTATTACCAAATGATTTCATGCAAATTTTATTGTCACAGCTCTCTAAATTAAATGAGAATAGTCAATTACAATCTCAGAAATTAAATGAAAAACTTGAGGAACAATCTCAGAAATTAAATGAAAAACTTGAGAATAGTCAATTACAATCTCAGAAATTAAATGAAAAACTTGAGAATAGTCAATTACAATCTCAGAAATTAAATGAAAAACTTGAGGAACAATCTCAGAAATTAAATGAAAAACTTGAGAAAATTGAACAAACGTGCGATTCGAGGTTTGTGAGTATTCAAAGTAGTTTTAATAAGATAAACGAGGACAACAATCGGTTCAGGGAACAACTGCTCAATACTTTCAAACGTGAATCTCAGCAAATAAGACAAGATATTCGCGACGAGATCAACCCGGTAGTGGAAAGCCTTGCGTCACGAGTCGAAAATATGGAAACTACTGAACTCGCTCAATTGAAGCAACAGAGTAATCTAGTTGTTGAAAAGTTGCAGAACTTCCAGTCAGTCACGACGGAACAGATCAATAAAATAAATAAACAGTTTGAGGATATTACTGTTAAAATTACCCAAATCAGTGAAAACAGTGACAAAAGTTCGGATGTAACGCATCCTACCCCGTTTAATGAAACTAATGAATATCTCGCCCTTGACCGTTTCAAACAAGGTCAAATGACCATTAATCAGCAATACAAGGCTGAGGTCAGAAAATTAGATGATCGCGTGGCGCGAATAGAGAGGAAATTTGACCACACTTGTGGAAATCCATACGAAGATGTGGAAGAAAATTTGAACGAAAATGACAATGATGATTCGAGCCAAGTAGGTCGCTTGGTACGTGAACGCAGTGTACCTCATAGTAACAACAATGAAGACGCAGTGCGTAGTTTACGCTCACTTACGCCGCACGGGCGAAAGGAAGCGTTTGACTACAAGCATTTCCTGACTGTACGTAAATTCAAGACATTTAAAAACTCTCCGAATGACTTGCACCCTAAAGAGTGGTTGCAGCAATTCGATTATTGTCTTCCCCCGAATTGGCCACTTGAGCACAGATTAGAATTTATATGTGGTTATCTGGAAGGCGAGCCAGCCACCAGAATGAGAGCTATTGCACAAGAGTGCTATAGCGAGAATCACTTCCGACGCTCATTTCTATCCGCATACTGGTCGGAAGCGGCACAAGACCGCGTTAAAAACAGTATTGCGACTTTCAAAACTTTTGAGCGATCAAATTTCTCGAGCCCTGTGGAATATTTCCAAAACTTAGTATACAAAAATCAATTTTTATCGGCACCTTACTGCCCTGCGGAATTAATCAGAATTTGTTTGAACAAATTGCCTCTACACTTGCGTCAAATTGCCATTGCGGCACGATGCAAGAATGATATTGAAGCCTTTAGAAATCTCTTACAAGACTTAGAAGAAGAAGACGAGGAAAATTCCTCGCGCAGTCGATATTTTGAAACAAACAGATATGATCGCCGGTCGCAACAAAGCCCGCCGCGTACTAAACGTTATTCAGAGCACGACGATAAATCAAAAAATAACTCTTTCACTAATGAATCTTACAAACAAAGTCGCGACAATGAGAACGGTGAGTTTCATGATCGTGACATTAAGCGTGGAAGTTTTCGTGGCCGCAACCGAGGTGGTGGTTTTGGTCGCGTAGGACGCTACAATAATTACTATCATAACAGCAATACTTCGAATGATACTAATTGGCGTGATAGACGCAATACTGATAGTGATCGCGAGACTGAAAATCACAACAATAACGCTGAGAAGCGTAGTCGGGAGGGCACACGCGATAATTCTCGTGATCGCCTTCCACGATACGAAAACACAAATCGGGCCCAAAGCAGATCGCGTACCCCGGAAAGACAAGAGCAAAGCATTGAAATTCAGTAATTTTGCTGGGGTAGAGAGTCCATTAATCTGTTTTGGACACACCAAGTGGCGATTGGTGCCCCGTTCTCGAGCTGAGTGTCACTATTCTTCCGCTTTTCCTTAGTGCGCTCTATCTACCTCTTTTTCTCACTGTTACTTTTCTCTAACTCTGAATACTTATGCTCTGTGCTACGCTGGGATATTGTCATACGAAACTTTGATTATCTTGCAATTTGCATATAACGAACTCTGTGGCTGTGCAAGACAAATAAAATTAATGGAAATTTTTGATTGTGTAATCTAATCAAGTTCCTATGTTTCAGAAAATATCAGATTTTTCTTCTGTGTTACTAATTGCATAACTTACGAAGTTCTGAGCAAGTGAAGAAGATTTTGAGTTGACATGAGCATTTGGTAAGCCAAGAACATTATGGAGGATGATGAGTAAGGCAATACACAATATGTCATGGTGGTCTTTAAAATGCATTATTGTTTATGGATAAATGATGGTAAGGAAGGTATTGGTAACAGTCAAAGATGTTTGATAAATGTAATTATGTGGACGAGATTATACAATGATTATGAAGCAATTATGAGGAGAATCGCTATGTTGCTAATGATGACGAGATTATACAATGATTATGAAGCAATTATGAGGAGAATCGCTATGTTGCTAATGATGCTATGTTCTGTTCTTTTCTTATGTGCTTACTCGCACTGCCCTTTTGTGTTTTCTCTTTGTGCTTATGTGCACCATTTTGTATGTTGATGCATTGTGCCTTCAATGGCATGTGTGATTGGTGAGATTCATATCCTTCTGATGATCTGTAATTATTTGTAATTATGTGTAATGAATATTTCTAATTATGCTTGCAGCTATGCGTATTGCTCTTGTAATCAAAGCTTACCGCTATGCTCACTAATTATATACCTAAGCCCTACCACTATGCTAATTAATTTTATAATGAAGCTCAATGACAATGTATGGTTATGCTTATACGTTCCACACAGCCATCTATCTTGCAAACTTGCAGCTATGCCATAAACTGCGCCTAGTTAAGTCTAGAAAGATAATGCACAGAAATATTTTGCTTTTGCTTACTACTATCTACCAAATTTTATTGATGATCTTGTTGATGAAAATCTGCAGCTATGCCTAACGAATATTACGTCTGTGTTTATGTTATTGGATGATTTACTGTGATGTACATCTAGTACTGTGCCAAAATTTGCACTAATTGTTTTGTTTGACCCTACTGTTGACCCAGACAGACACAGACATGACCTGTTGACTTGAACCTCTTTTGATATTCTCACGAAACTACCCTGATGTGTTATACCTTAAGGCAATGAAATATGTAGCTCAGTTGAGACAAAAGCCTGGCCATGGCAACTTATGTAATTTAAGTGTTATAATTTGTGGTAATGTAATCACCATCATAGTGATATATATTAATTTAAAGAGATATGAACTAATGGTAATTGGAATGTCAATTTAAGTTATATCATGCCAAATTGATGACAAGCACCCTCAATGTATTTCATACGATTATGTGTTTGTAAAGCAATATGTACATAGTATGTAAAGCCTTGTGCTTATATGAAATGACACTAATGTTGTAGATACTCTAAAATAAGAATTAAATTACTCATTAGTATTCAAATGTGTCCGTCTTCAAGACACTACTTGTAATGTAAAAATATGGTTTAATACCATGACCCCATTTGTACCACTTGAATTTGTGGGAAAATATTTCTGTAGATATGTTCTAATCAATGACTTTTCTTTCAGTCCAAACTGAAATATCATGACTATGTTACTAATTTGTGTGTAAAATGCTTTATTTCATGTACTTTGGACACGCATGGGAAGTGGCGATATCGCACACGAGATTCCAGAATGCACACAGAACAATGGACGAGTTACTATACACCACTGATTTTGGGCCTTTTAATGAAGATGTTTGTTGGATGATGTTTGGCCACACAGTACTGTCCATTGCAGCCTTGGCCACCCACCACCAGTTTGCTCTAATTTTGGCTATGCTGATGCAGTCTGCTAATAGCTCTGTTGGTTGGAGCACACTTGGTTGTCGAATTGCATGGAGGAATACATCAGAACCTTTTCCCCATGACTTCCACTTCAATGCAACCAGCCAGCCCGCCTACAGTGTGGTGTAATCTTACAGTGTTTTGTGTTCGTGTGCAGACCTAAAATGAATGTTAGGAGCTAATGTGCTATTCGTGTGCATATACTATTCAGTGCCTCCCATTGCAAACGTTGTCCACAGGTTCATTACCAGTGTTTAGGTATATTTCATGGTTCTTTCACAGTCAGTGACCAAAATAAAATTGTGCTCTTGATAGATACATATACTTAGTCTGAAATGTCATTGTGCCTATTCGATTGACAAACGTTATATTGAAATCCTATTGTGCTGAAGCAGTAACATTATTTTGTACATGATCAGAAGCCTATGTAGTCAAAAATTTTACATGTATGTTCTAGCATCCATGAAAGTATAGCATTTTAAATGCATCACAGAATACAAAACTGACACTTTATCTTATACTAAGTGCACTAAAAATTTACATAGACTACATTGTGCACAAGATACAAATGTTCATTTTATGTTCCCAAAATACTGATCTCTTGTACAAAATGTAAACCCATGGAACTTACACTACTGTGTGTATTACTTGTAATTACCACATTTTCCTTAAAGAATGATGACATTAGTTAAAATATCTTTTGTAAAACTTTGTATATGTTCATGTTTATTATTGTATATTTTTTTCCATTTGTGTATTACTTCTAGCTATCTCATTTTCTCCACTATATCATTTGTCAAACTATGTTTTCTGAAATTCTATATATATACTTATGTTTACCATTATGTATAATTGTCATATATTCCACTTATTGCTGATGTTCTGTAAATTTTGACATTTGCTTATGCCTGTCACACCCTGTACCTCCCCATGCATGACTTTTGATGGTACTGTTCTGTAAAATGGCATGTATTTATGACTGTCACATTTTTTTTTAATTTTCTATGTACTCCATCTGTTGTTTTGATCTTGTTAAATTTTGGATGTCATTAATGGATTTTTGGACTTGAAATTCAGTAATTTTGCTGGCTAGGCAATGCCATTGGCATCACCCACCCTACAAAATTTTAATAGGTAGGAGGGGGGTGATGAAACGTGTCCATAAAAAATTATTTTTATAAGAAAATGTCTAATATTGTGCCTCCTGTTTTGTATCGAGTAACTTGCTTGCAAGAAAATGTATAATATCGCTTCTACTGTATGTATCGATATGTGTAAAGTTTCATCTCTGGCAAAGATCATGTATTGCATAGCATTGTAGCTCGCACTGAGAGAGAGAGTAGCACTAGTGGTTCAGCTCGCTTAGAGAGCGGTTGGGTTGTGTGTATGGCTCCGATGTAGAGCAGAGGCTGCTTTGCCAGCAAGTCAGAAGTTGTATTATGTAGGTAATGTAATGCTGTTTATCAATAATAAGTAACTTAACCCTGTTTCATATTTCATTTACGTAGTTAGAAAATTAACCCACTTCCTTCATTTGATAATTACTTGATTTAGTGGAGTGTTGATTTGAATAACATTATTGAACATATTTCATTATTGGTGCGATAGTAAGATAATAGTTGATTTGGATTTCAATAATAACTGATCGACATTAATTCTCACAGTCAAGCATTAAGAAAGTGATTTGTGGTTTTTCTTATATCTTTCTCGCAGTCAAAATTCTTGAGTATAGTCAGTGTCTGTTTCAAAAGGTTACATGTCACAGTTGTTTACTTAAAAGATCCGTTGCGCACAAAATCAATTTAATGCACTGTTTCTTGTACATTAATATCAGGGCCATAATTAAACCAAATAGCTGAGTTAATGAACAATTTATTGTCTGATTTAACGAAAGGTTCAACATTACAAAACACGCGTACAGTTTTTAACCCTAATACGTACTGATTAGCGAGTATGTGATACAGCTAATCATCAGTTGCGGCGCCTGTTGTTCCGAACAAGTCGGAAAGAACAAACGCTGCAGTTGTTTTCAGGGGCGGTGGTTATCGATGACAAATACAAATATCACAACGCCTGGCTGCCAAATTGAGCAGCAATTCTCATTGTTTGTTTTTGAAGGACTCCCGCAACTAACAATGTGATTCACAAAGACTGCTGCTACATTTGGTCGCCAGCCTTCTTAAAATACGTGGTCCTTCTTGATGGCGAGCAGTTTAAGACCCAAATAATATACATCTAATGTATTAACAGTTTTTTATACCAGCCAACCGGTTGCGTAATTTTTAGGTTCTTGTTCAAATTCAAATGTTTGTAGAGTTCATGGGACTTTGCTACGGTGTCACCGTCCCTAAACTTACAAACTACTTATGAACTAGCTTATACTAAAGACGGCACAAACATCCATGGCCGAGGGGGATTCGAACACCCGAACGCAGCGGCCGTGCAGACCTTGACTGGCATGCCGCAGACCGCTCGGCCATTGCGGCCGGCTTAGGTTGTTGACCTAGGTTTCGTTTCCAGTAAGGAAAACTTCATCAGAAGAATAAAATAGTTACATGAAACACATGACGTCAAAAATGTTACGAGCAGCATTGCTGAAGCCCATTACAACGAAAATAAGCATTCTGGCCAAGAAATTAAAATACAAAATACACCAGAATGGTGTGAAGGACATGAAGGAGCCGTAACGTTAACCATTTTCCAACCAAGTTAGCGTTGCGGAGTTGTTAAGGTCTTGAGCTATCACGGTGGAGGTACCGTGTTACGGTGCACTCTGTGTTTTTTTTTAATTAATATTATTTTTTATTTTATACATTTTTTAATTCAGAATGGTCCGAAATGTTTCCTTTTTTACTTTACAGAATATCAACAAACAGTGCACATTGTGTGAAATCAGTAAGAAATATTCAATTTTGCACTAGTAATTTAATCTTCCCTTAATTATTATATCTTACTCGCTATCGCCTGCATTCCTTGCTAGGCTACAACAGAAATTCGGATGATATTTGTCGAAAGAGCAACCGAAACACAATGGTTTACAGCACCAATCACATTTCATGAAAGCTCCGTCTTACAGGCGCGCAGAGTTTTCAAGAGCGATATCAGAAAAAAAATCATTTTCATTAAAAACAAAGTTCCCTTTCATCCGTTAATTTTGATACGAAGCATGTGTATTTGATCATCTTAGAAAATTAATCAGTATAGTCTTAATCGATTAGTCGATTTGATACACACAACGTGGCTAACGTCAATTGTGTAAAGGTGTGTATGTGTCAGATTACTGGATCATAACATCTAACTTTTTTTCGACCCCCTTGCTCTTCCAGAGAATGTAAGTTTCCTAGAATATCTTTTATAATGGTGAACTTACGTGTATTTTGAAATTTTACGGTTTACTAAACCTTTTTAAAACAGAGATATGTAGAATTTTATAAAACTTCTTTTATATTAAATATTAAGTTAACGCCCGCAATGTCTCTCTAGATTTCAGGAATTAAAAAAAAAAAAAAAAAAAACAAAAAAAAAAAAACAAAAAAAAAAAAAAAACCTTGGTTACAATTAATTGCTAAAACGAGAGGTGTCTGAAAATATCTACCATTTATATTCAAAAATAGAACGAAAGATGCTTATGTTAAACACAACTGTCATTGAAGAAGCTGTCTTAAAAGTATGAGTCACGTTCGATTTTCATCGTCAACCCTTGTGCCTGTTACTTCTTTGCAAGTTTAGGAGTTGGGGGCAGCTCATTCCCTTGCCTTCATAGCCCACTAGCAGGTTGTAAACTGGATACATAATATAGCCAATAACTTTGCCGGTATGAGTGCCAGAACGCATATACGCCGTTACGACCCCATAAACTATGAATTATCGCGGCCATGTTTCGTACACAAATTCACGCTCCCATTTCGGCGCTATGCTATGCATACGCTAACTGATTAAATTTAGTGAGCGTATTTGAATTCAGCCGTGTAATGAAAGCACAGTTTGGGTTTACCGAAGCAAGGGAATGTCAAAAGCATGCATACTATGTACCGCCCATTACTCAAATTGCCGCTTTTTCTGGCGTCCTGAAATGCATTCAGTTATCACCACGTAAGTATTTTATAGCTATGGTTCTTGTAAGTAGTGTTGAGTGTTTGGCACACAATGAGGCCGACATATTACCTCACGAGCAGCGGATAGTATAGTTCACATTCGTGAAGCTAGACTGGTAACTTTAAACGACATGGAGACGGGGCAACGAACAATGTAGAAATGAGGTCGTGAGAAGACAGCGGTGTCGCGGTGGAGTAGCAGAGCGGTCTAAGGCACCTCGCTGCGGAGCGCACGGTTGCTCGCCGTCGGAGGTTTGAGTCCTCCCTGGGGCATGGGTGAGTGTGTTGTCTTAAGGTTAGTTTACCTTAGTTTAAGTAGTTTGTAAGCTGTGGACTGATGACCACGCAGTTTGGTCCGATAGATTTACAAACATTTGAATTTAAAGACAGCGGTCACCTTAACTCGTCTATCCAGAACTAAAATAAATAAATATACAAAAATAAGATCAAAATATAAAAATTACTCCGCCTCTCAAATTTGGTCAATGCGAAAAAAAGAGTAGAAAATGTGAAGTTTCGTTTTATACCAGGCACCTGACTGGGTAGTTCAATAGTGAAAGACGAATCTCCTCGTTCGATTTCAAATCTGGCAGTTTTGTTTTGTGTTAGCTTCACTTTTACGTACGTCTGGTACAGTCAGTGGATCTCTGAAATACATTTTTCCCGCTGGTACAATCGAATATGTTTGTTAATGTGATAAGTAATTTCCATGAAATATACAGGGAGCGATACCGTACAATAAAGTTAGTTTCGGTGCGGGCAGTGGCGGGTTGAACCAAGACTGTTTTGGCATCCCTGAGAAAATCATATCAAGTCAAATCAATTTCCATGAAAATATTTTAATTACAGAAATGTCGATTATTACACGAAGTGCTGAGTTTATAACTGTAGCGCCGGAAAATGCCTTGTAACTTTTTCTTACTGACAAATTTTTTTGTGGTACTGCTCCTGTGGTATATGTAATTGTTATGCCGCTGTATTTATTCATAAAATTCACACGTAAAACAAAGTATTCAGCTGTTTTTAATGGACTACCTTTTACGATTACAAGGATACAAACTGCATAAATTGTGAACAACTAGTTCGCAGCACTGTACGTTAAAATTTTCGCAGTATAATGTAGTACCTGATATATTAAATTAACAATGTAATGCCTTAATCTGTAGAGATTTCTACAGATAATTGAGGAGTGGGCAAAGAAACGAAGTTCTAAGTGGCAAATTGAACTTATTTTAAGAGCAATAAAACAATCCACTTTCTTCCATAGAACTTACGTACATCAAAGAAATTAAAAAGGCGTTTTAATAATTATGCTGTACGCCTCGTCATGTCCTTCCTAGAGCCAGTAGCAGTGGTGTTGCCACGGTGGGGGTTGGGGGGGGAGAGTAGGGAGGGGCAAATGAGGATGAGGCTGCCCCCAGTACCTCCCAAAGATTTTTTAAATTTATTATTCTTATTGTTCTCATTTATTATTATTTTAAATAGTTCGGCACCAGTTAATTGAAATAGTACACATGTAATAATTTTCCAGGCACAAGTGAAGGTGACAATGTGATGCCGCCACTGAGAACGTCAGCTGCTGTTATTGTGAGCAACTGAGCGGTTTTAATGCCGCCGCGACCACCTTTGATGCTGCCGCTGTTGTTACTGCTATGCTGAAGTTACAAGCTGATTGTTCATATGTGGCGACCCGATGTTTAGCAGGTCAGCGGCGCCACCAAGTGGAATCTTATGAACAACGATAGTGTTATTTTAGTTCAAAAATGTTCAGATGTTTGTTAAGCTTATGGAACTTAACTGCGGGGTCATCAGTCCCTAAACTTACAAACTAATTATGAAGTAATTTATACTAAAGACAGCACAAACATCAATGCCCGACGAAGGATTCAAACTCCCGAAGGGAAACGGCCTCGCTCTTCGTATCATAGCGCCTCAATGCGCTCGGCCGCTCTTCCACGGCTATTTAAGTTTTTTACAGATAGTCTCATGTTAATGAAATTTAAGGAACTTTCTCTTTGACTAGTAACATAGAAACTGCTTCATTATTTTACAAGCTGATTGTATACACTCCATTTCCATCACATTTCTCCTACTCCAGTTTCCAATTAATGCGAGCCTACTCACTTTATTTCTTGTGCAATTGTTTTTGTAGTATTCTCTGTTAGTAATTATGTTTAGAAATATCATGAAGTAGTATTAAATAAAGTAATCTAGTTCACACACTGACAAATCATAGACTGCATACTCTCAGCAGTTTGACCAAAGTTGAAATGGCGCCGAGTTGAAATTTGATTCCGCAAAGAGCGCTATAACTTGACTGCTAGCCGCTCTAAGAAATTTAAGCTCGCTGGCTGCGGAGCGGCATCATTTGTTACAGAGATGTATGTGAGGCAGGTAGATACGGGGCCACATTACGTCAGAGATGGATGTTGTACAAGGTAATACTACCGGAATAGAAAAACGATAATCCTCTCATGATAAAGTAATTTATGAAAAGACTATAAAATCTTCACGTCGACTGTGCAGCACCAAACAGAATATAGAAGACCTGCATCTCATACCCTCCACAATTCACACTTCAAGCGAAGATTAAATCATAGCAGTAATAATGACCTAGCATCCCATTACTTTCGCCTCAGTTCCAAATTAACATCAATTCAAATATTTCCTTTTAAAGACGTCGTCAATCACTATTTAACTAACTAAGCACTTACTATCATTATTACGGTTTTCATACTTCAGCCATCCTCGATTCACGTATAAAATTGTAACGCTAATTTGATCATTTGTTACAGTAATGTTTGACCTCAAATGTACGGTAACTTTTTATTTTACATAATACGAGAGCCGTCCACAAAGTAAGTTCCGTTTCTATTTCTATCCGTGGTAGCGGTACGATCGCAGTTCCGAGCATGCGCAGCAGTTACTCTCACTCAAGGAGAAGACATGTATGCCATTTTCAGATTGCTGCTGCTAGCGTGTGCTTTGTAGTGCTTCTTTATAAAGTCAGCCGGAATTGAAGATGCCGCGGCGTGTGAAATCAGATCTGTGATTCGTTGTCTAAATGCAAAGAAAGTTAAACCAAAGGAAATTCATCGGCGAATCTGCGAGTTTTACAAAGAAAATGCTATGAGTAATCCAATGGTTAGGAGATTGGTCAGACTGTTTAATGAAGGACGTGATCAAGTGCACGATGAACAACGAAGTGGACGCCCGTCTGTGGTAACTGATGAACAGTGTCACACAACTGAAGAGAAGATTAATCACAATCCTAAGTATACACTTAGTACCCTTGGTATGGCATTTCCGCAGAATCTCACGATCAGTAACTCTTGAAATTGTTGAAAAAAAAAAAAAAAAGAATGAAATTTCGAAAACTATGCTCGCGTTGGATACCCAATATAGTTACTAAACAAGACAAACAAACAATGGATGGGCAGTGCACTGCAGTTTTTGACACGCTACGGTGAAGAAGACGATAGCTTTCTTTCTTTGATTGTCACGATGGAGGAAACTTTCGTATTGTACGACACCCCTGAAACAAAACGGCAATCAATGCAATTGAGGTGCACTTAATCTCTAACGAAGGTTAAGCCTAAGCAAATTGTGACACTAGGAAAAGTCATGTGCAACGTTCTTCGAGACAGAAAAGGCTTTTGCTGATTAATTTCTTTCTGCGAGGCCAAACAAGCAGTGCACGTGGATACTGCGAGACCATTAAGAAATTGCACCGCGCAATACAAAATAAACGCCGAGGATTGTTGTCAAAAGTTGTTGTTGTTGTTGTTTTTTCAACGATAATGACCGACCCCACACGGCGAATGTGACCAACAACTCTTCGGCAATTTCACGGGAACTTGTTTGATTATCCTCCATAACGCCCGGATCTCCCTCCTAGCGACTTTCATCTCTTCTTACACCTAAAATCTGTCTTTGGTGGTCAACATTTCAACGATAATGACGACCTGAAAGAACATGTTATAACATTGTTGATAATAGGCGGCAACCTTCTATGAAGAAAGCATTCAAAAACTTGTGCCACGCTATGACAAGTGCCTAAAAAATTTCGGAAGGTATGGGAAAAGTAGTTCAACATTTGTAGATTTTTGTACAATAAAATTTACTTCTGTATCTGCACACGCTTGTCTGATACAACCAAACGGAACTTACTTTGTGGACATACCTCGTAATTATTGGATACACGAATTTATGACCATACCTTGAGTTTTGGTCCCAGTGTACGTTGTCGCATTGAAATTCGTTCAGTGTTAGGACTATAGCTGCCATCTAGGAAACATAGTGATACTCTTTCGTGGCTTTACAAGTTAGCCATACATTCTGATTATTACTCCATCTCAACTAAGTCGAACCACGAACCATCAAACTCTAATGCCCTAATGCATGGTAGCGTCTTGCATCGGTCTGAACTGAAGAATATAAGGCTGCCTCGCTAGTGCAGAGCATATTCGCTGCCACACGCCACGACGTAATGGACTGCTAACCCACGGGGAGGCATATATCGTTAATTATCTGCGTGCTATCAGCAGCCACAAAAGCCAGCAATTATGGCTGTTGAGTGTAGCAAATACTTTGGAGGACAGCGATCAACTTTCATCCATCCAACACGTCACTCAGTCAATTAGCTCCGTCCATCTGCATTAAAATCGCGTCCATCACGATGACGTGGGGGTAATTTGCACGTCACTAAACGGCAGATATGATACGGCACACATATAAATAACGATCCTGTAGGTCAGTTTAATATTATGTGTGAAGTAAGTTCCTATACCATAATGTAATAGTACTGAAAAACCACGTTTCTTACGTATGTACGTCAGTACGTCCTACATCAGTGGTGTTCTCTTAGAGTTTCCTGTGCCGCCTATTAACGACCAAATAAAGCTAAAATTGTAATTTATCAGTCTTACTGTATGGCCCTGCAATATTGCGCTTTTTTAATCGGTCTTGTAATATTGCGCTTTTTTAGTCCCGTCAGTGGTGGAGTGGTTCTTAATGTTCGGAGCCGCTTTTAAAGTTTCACTAGCGTTGTAATATTACAGGGAAGTAACTTGGTGGACTGACACAATTAAGTAACTTTATAAATTGCAGACTCAAAACAGGAGGCGGAATCTAACTTTAAAGTTTAGCGGCAGTAGTAATTTGGGATAAAAGCAACACCTGAGCACAATATTACACAAAGAAACTAACAGCTTTCGCGATGACCTTTCTTACCAATATGTTTGCTCCTGCTTGCTTGCATCGTAGCAGAAGAGGCTGTATAACTCTTGTTGCATTATGTAAAATGATGCTTAATTTACTTAGAGCGGGTTATGCTAACTGAATGACCATTTAAAAAATTTTAAGTTAACTTTCATGACAAAAGGCTCTTTAAATCGATCGGATTTCGTTTAATTCCGTGAATTTCTTTGCAGGATTTACTAGAAAGCCACATTCATGAAAATTACACATAATATCTAGAAGTTTCTAGTGAATTATAGGTACAAGTCCAACAATGGCTCCAAGCATCATGTTACATAACAAAGATTACTGCTGGAAAAATAGGAACACTTCATGAATCATTAGAAGGTGGGTCATTTTAAATAAGTAAAAGGTTTCAATTGTACCAACTATATTTTCATCACATTTAAAGAGAAAAACTAACTCACACACTTACCTTTGGTAGTAAGAAAGTCCCTGACGTACGCCTAATCTTAGCGAAAGATAAAACATAAAAGACGAAGTGCACAACTGCGTTCTGGGCAGCTCGTAAAAGATAGATGAACATCAAAAATATATGAAGAACGTAATTAGCTGTCAGAGAAAGCGGTGGTCAGCGACAAGTGTCGCAGATATATTTTTTACTAAATAAAAGTTTCAATGTGTTACTACAGTCCCGAACAGAGATCTTTTTGTACGGTGTAACAGTATTAGGCTTGGCAATAGTTTACAAATTAACTTAAAATAAAATTATTTTCCGTATATGAAATTTCCTTTTTTCCTCTTTTACGCAAACATGTTCTCATCGTGTACTATATAATCTGGAAACATTGCAGCAGAGACCCATAGCTTAAGCAGCCGAAATGATTTCGACAACATATTTTATCCTGCAGCAGAATATTGCGTACGCAAGTGAACAGGTCTAGCCGCCATTGTATGCATAACACGTGATACTGCTACGCGATCTTTAATATCTAATTATTTCAACTGTCTCAGATTTATTCGACGTAATAAAGAAATACGATACTGTCTCCGATACTAAAGCACGTTCATTATCTCTAAGAAAACATAAAGGTTCATCTACTTGTAGGGAGTACTGGGAAGTAATGCCTCAGAATTTTTAGTGTCAAAAATCTTAAATCTTCTTAAATCAAACAATCTTTACTTTCTTTATCTTATTTCTTTATATTAACTCATTCATTTCTCATTATAATGACCGCTGCAACGAACAGATGGAAAGAGATGCGTTCATGAAATCAAAGAGGAATTGCTTGGATATTCGAATGTCTGTGATCTCATAGAGATGATTACATTACTTTGGCAGGCGCACGCAAGGTGTCGGAGATACTGCACTGCTTGTTACTTCATAATCTGTATTGAGTAGGGAGCAGTCGGTACGGTTATAGTCTCTGAGCGGTAAGCAGTGGGTTAGTGTTCACGGTATTAGGAGTTGCCTCAGTATCTCAGTAGTTGGAGCACATTTCAACGAAATCAGGATTTAAATAAAACGCTACAGTTTTTTCGTGTTTATTCATCCTACACATTTCAAAACACCCAAGTGATCACGAATTGTTTTACTCACTAGACAATAAGGAGACCGTATTGATGAATTTCGCGACATATTACAACATTTGTAAATTAAAGACGCTCACCAGTATTCTCGTAACAATAATTTTTTGCATGACGCACCCAACTCTTAGAACTTTGCACCATCAGCAACGGTCGCACTCATTTAACAACTATAGAGACAGCTGATATCACAACAGGCAGAACTAGAACACTTTTCAAACAAAAAATGTAACTATTTGCGTGGTTCACACCAAAATAATTACATCCACAATCAGCACGTTTGTGGCAACAAACAGCAGCCATGCAACAGAAATAACCGGACTCACAACATATTTCATTTCAGCCACACTTTCAGCACTTCAACATGAGAAACAATTCTGTGCACCGCAAATGCACTTTGCGTACCAATGGACAGAAAACCTACCTGCAGCATCGTTTTGATAATAAGCAGAAAATTGAGAATTTTAAGCATAATGGTAACAATCGGAATAACGGAAATAATAAATGTGGAAACAGCGTCAATTTTGAAAACCGACACAAGTTTCGACAGAATGAAGTCGATAGTCACTTCAAAAAGCAGTTATATAGAAATTTAAATCACGACCACAAGATAATTGTCGTTAAGTTTAGGATGTTTCTGTATGCGTCGGATGACGTCACTCATGCAATATATCTTGTATGTAAAATAAAGAAAAATAAAACTAGTTAGATTTCACAGACTTACAACGAAATCGAAAACCAACTACGCAAATATTTTCTCATTTATCGAGGACCATTGTTATTCGTCGCATTGCTCACCTGAATGTTATTAAAACAGAAAAATTACACAAAAAGTCATAGTATTTCTTCATTACACTTCCAACATAAAACAGTGTATCTTGTACGCTCTTCTTGAGTGATCATTATTTGTCTAATTTACATATGTTACGGATTTATAGCAGATTATCAGTATTTATCGATGAGCTATTTTTTTCCGGGAATAATTTCTTTGAACTTTACATTTCACATTGTATTGTTAGGTATAAGTTTGTAATTGTATATGAAGTTTATTGCTAAGAATTGCAGATAACGGCAGAAAGAAATAATCGCAAATTCATTTCTAATTCACCTCTCTCCGAGCATTCTTTGGTTTTCTGTTAGACCCTTCCTTTTGTATTAGCCAATTTTTTTCTTTTCCATTTTATGTATTTCAAAATGTTGGGAAGCATTATTGAAAGAAGAAGAGATATTCCATAGAACAGAAAGTTTTTGATCCTTGTTATCTACAACTATTCATATTATTTAATTACTTTTTATTCAGGCAAATAATATTTCTTTGAAATGACGATAAATCTATCTTGTCTTGCATGAAATTATGTATTGTGTTTGTTGGAGAATCTTCTTCACGACAATTAAACTTAGAGATACAATAGCCTACTATGAGGTAACAATCTGAAGAGTATCTACGCCGTGTTAAAATTGAGAATGGTTATGGAGTTAATTTTACTGAAGTAATGAAAAACTGATATGATGATTACTGATGAAGATTTAAGGATTGTGGAAAGATTTTGAGCTATGAGATTTTTATTAGCTTCACAGATTATGTCTTATTATGGACTTCTGATGCAATGCTTGTGGTAAAGTTTACTGGTCTTTGATTGCGTGGGTTGTTATGACTTTTTGATTCTCTCTTGCACAGTTGTGTCACTTTTCAATTCATGTTGCGAAAGAGACATTATTTTCGCTTGTACTTGCTTTGCTCCATTTAACTGCAAACAACATTTGAAACACCAACATCATTAATGTGTGATACCCATGTTATAGACGTTTGTTACCCTTCTGTTCTAACGATATCTTCCTTTCCCGCATATACAAAGAACAAAAAGAGATATAGTACATTTTTGGCACTTTAATATACGATTCATTTTTGCTCTGCCTATACATGTTGAAAAACATTTTATTCGACTATTTCATTTATATTTCCTTTTTTTAACTGAGGTGCACTATGTCCTTAAGTTAAGAAAATTGTTTTAATATGATCGTGCTTAAGTCTTATTTTCAACACAGTCTTCATGTAATGGACTCGAACCTTCGACGAGAGCGTCCGCGCGGTTCTTAGCAGCATAGGCCGCACGGCCATTTCAGGGGCGATCATTTTGTTACGTTTACTTAACGCTGTGGACAGCCTGAGAACTTTTATTTCACATGGATTTTATTTTTCACAAGTTTTAATGCATAATTTCTTCCCTTGACCGACTTGTCAGGTGAGTACTCATATATGAGACAGTAATTCGGTATTAATTTTAGGACTATATATATACACGGTGTTACAAAAAAGATACGGCCAAACTTTCAGGAAACATTCCTCACACACAAAGAAAGAAAATATGTTATGTGGAAACGCTTAATTTCCATGTCAGAGCTCATTTTAATATGTCTCTTTAAATGTAAATTGAAATAATTCGTGCGGACAGTTATCAAAATACCCAATTGTTTCGTCAGTATGTACTATACTTCCTCGATTCACGTCATCAACACAGATTTCCTGTGAACGTTTGGGCAGGAATTGTTGGTGATGTCTTGATTGGGCCTCATGTTCTTCCACCTACGCTCACGTTATTATGATTTCATACGGGATACTCTACCTCTGCTGCTAGAATATGTGTACGTCACAACATTTGGTTCATGCACATTTCAGTTGACATGTTCGTACGCTTCTCAACAAGAGATTCAGTGACCGATGGATTGGCAGAAGCGGACCAATTCCATGGCCTCCACGGTCTCTTGACGTCAACCCTCTTGACTTTCATTTATGGGGGCATTTGAAAGCTCTTGTTTACGCAACCTCGGTACCAAATGCAGTGACTCTTCGTGCTCGTATTGTGGACGGCTGTGATACAATACGCCATTCTCCAGTGCTGCATTAGTGCATCAGGGATTCCATGCGACGGAGGGTGGATGAATGTATCCTCGCTAACGGAGGACATTTTGAAAATTTCCTGTAACAAAGTGTTTGAAGTCACGCAGGTACGTTCTGTTGCTGTGTGTTCACATTAATGTGATTTGAAGAGAAGCGTTTCCGGACACATGTCCACCTAACATATTTTCTTTCTTTGTGTGTGAGGAATGTTTCCTGAATGTTTGGCCGTACCTTTTTGCATCACGAAAGTGCTGCACGAAAACATTGGTTACTAAGATCGGGCATCTTTTTCAACAGTGCAAGATAATACATATATTTCGTCATATGATTCGATATTGCCCGCACATGAATTGTATGCAAAAAATTCAGCAGCATAACTAACCGTATAAAAACGAAAAAAATGTGATACTCAACATTTATATAAATTCGTTCATCAGGCACTTTTATCAAATAAGACTGCAGAAGAAAATCATTTCTGATTATTAACTTTATGAGTTTGAGTATTGGTCACTACCTATATCCACCATGAAGAACTTCGAAAGTAAGATAGAAGATGAAAAGTTTGTGGGAATAACTTTGCATGGGACAACGGTGGCCAAAACATGTTGTTGGTCTTTCTTTTGCTAGGTGTGATCGATTCAGAGATATGAAGGTTAACATTTCTTTAATGAGATGCTATAGTTTTGTTTTTATTTCCTGACAGCAGCTATCCAAACAAATCCAAAGATGTGAAACAGTAAGGTCTTTGCTCGTCAACGATGGTGAAAAAAGGTGGTATGAACGTACAGAAAGTGTAGTAGTGATGACTACTGGTAAAAATGCAGCGCTGCAATCTTCTCATTATGGATTGAGAGGTATTACGTATAACATCGCCACTTGTAAAATGCCACAGCAATTAGAATGAAATCTTTACTCCGCAGAATGCCGCCAGCAACCCGTCTTGCCAATCTACAGCGACTGAAGCGGTGGGCGGTTTCACAATTCATATTGCAATAAACTGTCTTCAGTAGTACAAGGTAATACATATCTATCGTCAAAAGATATGTTTTCAACTTGGTGTATCAAACTGAGCCTGTTACCACTAGGTTACCTATGGGATATAATAGTTCTTCCACCCACCGCCATAGTTAACCTCATTGTATGACCAAGTTTCATTATATCTATACATATTATTTTACATTAAGTTCGTAATTGTTATTAAGATTTAATATGTAACGTCTACCTCCTCCCCCACCCCCTCAAATATGCACGTCCTCCCCCCATAAATCCCCTTAATTACACCTCTTTTAACTGTGGAGAAGGTACGGGCATTGCTTGTTTTATCTTTGTGTATATTTGTATTACTAACATGACTCTGTGACTAGCTGACATTGGGTATGGGGGTTATAATATATGATTAGTAACTACACTTGTAATGTGCAGATGGGCAGCCATGTGGCTGTCGTGATGAGCTGGCATGCTGTGAAGGACTGATGTTTCCGTGTGGATTAGCCGTGGCAGAGTGGCCGAGCGCATTGAGGCGGTATGCTCCGATGCGAGGGCCGTTCCCCGTCGGGGTTCGATTCTCCCATCTTCCATTGATATTTGTGCCGTCCTTAGTATAAGCTAGTTCATAAGTAGTTTGTGATCTTAAGGACTGATGACACTGCAGTTAAGTCCCGTAAGCTCTACAAGCATTTGAACATTTTTGAACGTGTGGAATACCTGGCGTATGTGTCCACGCACAGTCCCACCCGTCTTCCCTCACACTTCCCCATTTTTTTTTTAAATTACAGTCGTATGGCATGGTCAAGATACCGTGGTAACTGGATTCTAACATAGTATATCACATACTGTAGCCAAATTGTGATAGTTTCATAAGAGCACCCATCTCCTGTACAAAGGTCGCAAATATTGTTACTGTAACTGTTTTATTCAACTTATGTATAACTTTTACGCCTGCACCATCTGACGTTTACTGGGCCTAATTTACTAATTTTGCTGGTCCCCCTCCTCACCGCAATTTGGTATGTCGAGTGTAGTCGAACACACCGTCACTAGACCCAGATATTTGTGGTACACACTTCAGTTACGTATTTCTACTAATATTTGCTTTATATCCAATCTCTAAAAAAATTGTAAGCACGCTTTGCATATAGTGTGCTTGCTCGCTTTTTTTTTAATATTTTGATATCAATCTTTATTCACTCAGAATGTATTGTAACTTCTGCTAAAATCTGCCACAGATATAAAGATGATGTTTCCAAACGCGTAATGATAAAAATAAAATATATGCGACCAAGACATTCTAAAACATTTTACTGCATGCCCACTTATGGTAACTTGTTCAAAAGATGAAGGATTTTATCAGCCAAGTGCAAAACAACGCTTAGTGCTGCCACCTTTTTGGGACCTTCGTTACCTTCAAAGACCTTACTATTACACTTAATTGCATTCGTGTCGACAGCCGCTATTAAAAATAAGTGTCAAAACATAGCATCCAATTAAAAAAAAATAAAGTTCATCTTTATATCTCTGAAGCGACTCCACCTAGCAAGAAAAAACCAGCGTCATATTCTGGACCCCGTCGTCTCATGAAACTTCTGCCCCACAGACTTTTCAGCTCCTATCATACTTTCGGAACTATTCTCTGTTGCAAAATTAGCTGTATTTCAGACTCCACCGACGATGGACAAATTTGAGTCTCTACATCTACATCTACATGGGATACTCTGCAAATCACATTTACGTGCCTGGCAGAGGGTTCATCGAACCACCGTTATACTATTTATCTCCCATTCCATTCTCGAATAGCGCGCGGGAAGAAAGAACACCTGAATCTCTCCGTCCGAGCTCTGATTTCTCGTATTTTGTTCTGATGATCATTTCTACCTCTGTAAGTGGGAGTCAATAATATAACTTTGCATTCGGAGGAAAATGTTGGCGATTGGAGTTTCGTAAGTAGCCCACGCCGCAGCGAAAAGCGCCGTTGTTGTAATGATTTCCATCCCAGATCCTGTATCATTTCCTTTAAACTGTCTTCCCTTAACGTGACAACACGAAACGAGCTGCTCTTCTTTGGACTCTTTCGATGTCTTCCGTCAAACCCACCGACAACACTCAAAAAAGTGTATGCAGCCTCTTTAGTAGTTCTGTTGCATCTTTTAAGGGTTCTGCCAATAAAACGCAGTCTCTGGTTCGCCTTTCCCACGACATTATCTATATGTTCTATCCAGTTTACGTCTGATGTAATAGAAATTCCTAGGTATTTTGTGGAGTTTACGGCCTTCGCTTTTGATTGATTTATCTTGTAAACAAAGTTTAACGGATTTTTTTCCGTACTCGTGTGGACGACTTCACACTTCTCATTATTTAGACTCAATTGGCGATTTTTACACCATGTGTTGTTGTTGTTGTGATCTTCAGTTCGCAGACTGGTTTGATGCAGATCTCCACGCTACCCTGTCCTGCGCAAGTCTCTTCACCTGAGAATATGTTCGGCGACCTACATCCTTTTCAATCTGCTTTCTACATTCGTCCCTCGGTCTCCCTCACAATTTTTTCCTCACGCTCTTCCTTCTAATGCTAAGTTGACAATTCCTTCATGTGTCAGAAGGTGTCCAACCAATCTATCCCTTCTCTTAGTCAAGATATACCAGAAACTCCTTTTCTTCCTGATTCGCTTAAGAACCTCCTCATTTGTTACGTGATCCACCCATCTTATTTTCATCATTCGTCTGTAGCACCACATTTCAAAAGCTTCTATCATCTTTTATCTGAACTCCTTATCGTCCACGTTCACTGCCATACAATGCTACACTCCAGACAAATGCTTTCAGAAACGACTTCCTATGATATATTATTCAGATCGCTCTGCAGTTTGTTTTGATCTTCGGATGATTATACTAGACGGTAAATGATGGTGTCATCTGCAATTAACCTAAGAGAGCTACTTAGATTTTCCCCTAAATCGTTTATGTAAGTAGGAAATATCAGAGGACCAATAACACTACCCTGCGGAACGCCCCTTATCACCTCTGTTTTAGTCGATGCCTTACCATTGATTACTACGACCTGTGTCCTCTCTGACAGGATTTGATTTGATTTTTTCAGGGAAGCCAAAACAGTCTTGGTCCAACCAGCCACTGCCCACACCGAAACTAAGTTTATTGTGCGGTATCGCTCCCTGTATGTATAGTAAAGCCAACCAATGCCCTTGAACAGTGCAAGGAGTCCCTTTACCAGTTCTTTATTACACACAATTTCTTCGGGTCTGGTTGTCCCAAATGTTCTGTGCCTTTTACTCTCCAATGCAATGCATTCGAAGATTAGATGTTATGCAGTTTCATCACCGTCATCACAGATCCTACATTTAGGGTCCTCTTCTGTTATTCCCATTGTATGTAGGTGTTTTTTGAAATTCCCATTGCCTGTCAGCAATCCAACCATGAGTCTAATCTCTCTCCTGTTCAGACCCAGGATTGCAGAGCTTCTTTTAAAACATGGCTTTGCCATGTTTTTGTTGATGGACTTTGGTCCAATATTCTACTTGCTGTCTTCTGAGCCAGTTACGTAGCTCCAATTTGATCATTGCCTTGGTGATTGTCAGGACAGGTTCCGGTCCAATAAATGGAGTCTCTGCCCCCATCCTGGCTAATCTGTCAGCATGCTCGTTGCCACTGATCCCCCAGTGGCCAGGAACCCACAATAGGTTTACTCTATTGCTTTCCCCTAGCTCCACCAGAACCCTGTGATATTCTGGCAACAAAATTAGACCTTGTTGCAGGAGCTGTCAGTGATCTCAGGGCTGCCTGGCTGTCTGAATAGATATAGATGCTACAATCTTTGTAGCACCTACGCAAATTCTCCTCCACACACGCCCTGATGGCAATGATTTCCGCCTGGAATAGTGAGGCCAGTTTCCCTAGAGAGATGACGCCCTCCATTCTTGGCTGCATCCCAACACTTTGGTCTGATTTTGACCCGTCAGTGAACCAGACAATATCCCCCGTACGGGGTCGAACTATTTTCTCCCACTGCTCTCCGCTTCCAATTGTTATATTGAAAGGCTTGTTGAAGCAGTATGGGGTTATAATATAGTCGGCTGGCATTTCCCCAGCCTCACTCACTATTTTAGAGTGTGATTATGGATATCCCGAAGAGTTCCAGTTGTTGCCAGATTTGAGTCTGTACTCTGACAGGAAATCCTCTCTCTGCCGATAAAGACGCACAGTGCGCGGCTGTCGGATCCTCCGCTTTCGCGTGTCCGCCGTATAAAACTGGCACTCCGCCTGTGACCGTCACTGCTGCCGCCCGCTGCCGGTCCGTCAAGCGAGCTTTCATCTCGCCGCTTTATCGAATCAGAACTGGCAGCAGGCCCTCGGGCACGGCGCCGGCAACTGAATTACAGGGGCGGGTCGCGCAGGCGTGCTTTGGCACGGCGTGTCGCGGCTGACGGCAGCTGACTCCAAACAGCGCCAGCAGGGAGCCGCTGCAGGCGTAATTGTGTAGCCGCGGTCGTTTGAGACTGCGCGGCCGCCCCCTATCGGACACAGCTGCCGGCGGCTGGCCGGGCTAATTCTGTCGATACCCGTATCCGTTGCTCTGCCGCGCCACAGGCCGGGTCGTGTTCGCCCGCAGGCGGTCCGAGAACGACACGGCTTTACCGAAACGACGACCTTCGCGGCTTTGTGGGAGTGAGCATGTGCCCTTTTGTTGCTCTATCCAATCACGCTGTCGTGTTCTGGGGCGAGAAACGGTCTACGACGTTACAGAGCGCCACGATTACGGCTTTTGGAGCCATTATTGTAAAATTTATTTCACTAGTGTAAGAGGAGACTTACAGTAGCCAATAAGTTGTTGTTGTTGTTGTTGTTGTGGTCTTCAGTCCGGTATGATGCAGCTCTCCACAATACCCTATCCTGAGCATGCCTCTTCATCTCTACATACGTACGGCACCCTACATCTGTCTGAATCTGCTTAGGCCGGCCGCGGTGGCCGAGGGGACTGAGGCGCTTCAGTCACGGTCTGCACGGCCATTACGGTCGGGGGTTCGAATCCCCCCTCGGGCATGGATATTTGTGCCGTCCTAGTTCGTAAGTAGTTCATAAGTGGTTTGTAAGTTTAGGGACTGATGACCCCGTAGTTAAGTCCCATAAGCTTTACAAACATTTGAACATTTTTTTTTTTTTTTTTTAATCTGCCCTCTGCGATTTTTACCCCACTCCAATGCTAAATTCACGATTCCTTGATGTCTAAGAATGTGTCCTACCAATCGATCCCTTCTTTTAGTCAAGGTATTCCAGAAATTCCTTTTCTCCCCAATTCTGTTCAGTACTTCCTCATTAGTTACGCGACCCACCCACCTAATCTTCAGCATTCGTCTGTAGCACCACATTTCTAAAGCCTCTATCCTCTTCCTGTCCGCACTGTTTAATTATTAATGGTACTAATCAATTTCCGAACCCTCCAATTATAATTTGTATAACCTTGAAGAAAATTATAACAAATGCGTGGGCTGTAATGATTACATTATATACTTGATCATCATTAATTAATCATCTATGTTTCACTCCCATACAAGGCAATACTCCAGAGAAAGGGCCTCCAGAAAGGACTTCCTTAGGCTTAAATCTATATTCGATGTTAACAATTTTTTTTCAAGAACGCTTTTCTACCCATTGCCATTCTGCATTTTATATCCTCTGTACTGCGACCATCATTTGTTATTTTATTGCCCAAGTAACAAAACTCATCCACCTCCTTTATTGTTTCGTTACCCAATCTAATTCCTTCAGCATCACCTGATTTTCTTTGATTGCACTCCATTAACCTTGTTTTGCTCTTGTTAAAGTTCATCTTATATGCACCTTTCAGCACACTGTCCATTCCGTTCAACTGCTCTTCCAGGTCCTTTGCTGTGTATGACAGAATTACTATTTCGTCGGCAAAACGCAATGGTTTTAATTATTCACCCTGAACTTTAATTCCTTCTCGAAATTTCTCCTTGCTTGCCTTCATAGCTTGCTCAAGCCAATAGGTAATATGCAGCAATCAGTCGTTATTTTTGAAAACTGCTTTTCTGTACAGAAAAAGATTTCGAGAAGTGAATTGCCATTCTCAATGCACACATTTTTTACATCAGTACGAAAAGTATGTGCATTCCTTTAACCCAGATGATCGTGACGTCCTTCCAGAAGGATGGTGTTTTTTTTTTTTTTTTTTTTTTTTTTTTTTTTTTTTTTTTTTTTTTTTTAACACTTTAAGTAAATTGTTTCATTTTGGCACAAAACACTTTCTCCAACATTGGACTGTCATTTCAATGTCGAT
This sequence comes from Locusta migratoria, assembly GCA_026315105.1. Classification (NCBI taxonomy): domain Eukaryota; kingdom Metazoa; phylum Arthropoda; class Insecta; order Orthoptera; family Acrididae; genus Locusta; species Locusta migratoria. The sequence goes on from CM048749.1 coordinate 197,734,531, forward strand.
CATTGACATGCAAATACTAAAAATAATTGTTTTAGCACGTTACTCTATGTTAGTCAGCTTTGAAGATAGGGATTCAGAAGAAACGTAAGAGTTAGCTCATGATTTTTGGTGTATAAACATTTCGTTTTTATTATTCAGAAACATAAGAAAGACTTCACAATTAAAATGTCATATCTAATATGTAATATTAGGTTTTTAATTTTTACTTCGTTCCAGAAGGACGACCTATTATGCCGAGACTGAAGGTTCAATTCGCGTAAAATCAATGTTGCAACGTTTGAACGATCTATTACAGCTGTAATAAACCATCTTTTAAAGTAGAAGTAACTGAAAACAATAATTCAATAATCGCCATGTAGAACTTTTATCAAATGCATCTAAACTATGATAAGAGGAGTATTTGGCGATTTTGGTGGTCAAAGGAAAGCACATACGTAGCATACTGATGTAAAAAATATTTGCATTGACAATGGCAATTTACTTGCCGAAATCTAAATGTGCACAATAAATCAGTTTTATTTTAAACTACCGTAACTCCCGCTGCTTCACACACGTAGACTGGATGGTCTGCTGGGTGGCCAGAGACAAGCTTACTTGGCAAGTTGGCGAGGTGGTCTTGTTCTTAAAGACGTACGAACCTATTCTTCGACAAAAGAGGAGACAGGAGGCATCTCAGGGAGCGGTTGTAGAGGAAACTGTCTTGGCCAGGTAGCAAGGATTTGTAAACACTAGCCTCTGAACGCATTCTGCGTCGCTCTTAGCGCGCTATACGTCCGGTGTATGGCGGGGGGAGGTTTTTCCGAGACCTTAGAGTTCCACTCTACACTCTTCATTTTAGCTCCGACTACTTGAAA